>CM038677.1:559164658-560650887 GCA_021605205.1 Aegilops longissima
AACCTGCAAGCTTAAACAATCCATTAATTTGTTCCACATATATTAAGTGCATATCAGGATGTTCGGTTCCATCTCCTGCATAAGGATTAGCTAGCAGTTGTTCTATCATACCCGAAGGAATTTCATATCCAATATTTTTAGTAGGTGTAGTAGGTTGATGGGTAACTAATTGTGGTTCCGTTCGAGGTGAAGATACCCCGAACAAACCCCTCAAAGGATTGTTTTCCATAATAACAAGTGACAGTAAATTTCAGCACACTATATAAATGTTTCCTTACCCAATTCCACTTACCAAAGGCGCTTCACTCCCCGGCAACGGCGCCAGAAAATAGCCTTGATGTCCCACAAGTATATGGGATCAATTGTAGCTCTTCTCGATAAGTAAGAGTGTCGAACCCAACGAGGAGCAAGAGGAAATGACAAGTGGTTTTCAGGAAGGTAATGTCTGCAAGTGCTGAAATTGTAAGTAACAGAGTAGTTTGATGGCAAGATAATTTGTAACGAGCAAGTAACGATAATAGTAGAAAAATTGCAGCAAGATAGCCCAATCCTTTTGAGGCAAAGGACGGGCCAAAACGGTCTCTTATAGTAAGCAAAGCGTCCTTGTGGGTACACGGGAATTTCATCTAGTCACTTTCATCATGTTGATTCGATTCGTGTTCGCTACTTTGATAATTTGATATGTGGGTGGACCGGTGCTTAGGTGCTTTTCTTACTTGAAAAAGCCTCCCACTTATGATTAACCCTCTTGCAAGAATCCGCAACTACGAGAAAAGTATTAAGAATAAATTCTAACCATAGCATTAAACTTTTGGATCCAATCGGTCCCTTACGGAATAGCGCATAAACTAGGGTTTAAGATTCTATCACTCTCGCGACCCATCATCTAATAACTACTCCACAATGCATTCCCTTAGGCCCAAATATGGTGAAGTGTCATGTAGTCGACGTTCACATGGCACCACTAAGGGAATCATAACATACATACTATCAAAATATCGAACACACATCAAGTTCACATGATTACTTGCGACATGATTTCTCCCATGACCTCAAGAACAAAAGTAACTACTCACAAATGATAATCATGCTCAAGATCATAGGGGTATTAAATAGCATATTGGATCTGAACATATAATCTTCCACCAAATAAACCATATAGTAATCAACTACAAGATGTAATCAACACTACTAGACACCCACGAGCACCAATCTATAGTTCCGATACAAAGATTGAACACAAGAGATGAACTAGGGTTTGAGATGAGATGGTGTTGTTGAAGATGTTGATGTAGATTTCCCTCCACAAGATGGGAGAGTTGTTAGTGATGATGATGACAATGATTTCCCCCTCTGGGAGGGAAGTTCCCCTGGCGGAATCGCTCCGCCGAAGGGCAAAAGTGCTCCTTCCCAAGTTCCACCTCGAGACGGCGGCGCTCCATCCCGAAAGTCCTCTCCTTATTTTTTCTAGGTCAAGATGACTTATGTACTAGAAGATGGGCACCAGAGGTGGGCCGAGGGGAGCACAACCCACCAGCGCACGCCTGGGCTCCCTGGCGCGGCCAGGTGGGTTGTGCCCACCTGGTGGGCCCCCACTGGTACTTATTGGCTCCAATATTCCTCAAATATTCCATCAAAATCTATGTAAAGTTTCAGCTTGTTTGGAGTTGTGTAGAATAGGTGGCCTGGCGTAGCTTTCCCAGGTCCAGATTTCCAGCTGCCGGAATTCTCTCTTTTTGTGTGTACCTTGCATATTATGAGAGAAAAGGCATTAGAATTACTCCAAAAAGCATTATTATGCCTTAAAACATCATAAATAATAGTAGGAAAACATGATGCAAAATGGACGTATCAGAGCTACCACTGCGGCTTCTGCTTGACCAGCGGCTTCAGCTTTGCGCTTTTATTTCCAACTGGGATTCCCGCCTCCGGCGTCAGGGTATGCAGCCTTTCCTTTGCCACTACGGAGTTGGTCCTTTCTTCGCCATTCGCATACCGACTTGCTATCTCCATCATTTGGTTCATGGATAGGATACCCGAGCGACCAAATTTCAGTATGAGCTCTCTGTACCGGACACCTTCCTTGAAGGTGCAGACTGCTTGGTGCTCTGAAACATTCTCCACCACATGGTGAAGTGTGGTCCAACGCTAAATGTAATCCCTCAAAGTTTCATTCAGCTTCTGGACACAATGTTGCAACCCAGTCAGTCCAGCAGGTTGATGTCTACTACACAACCATCTTCTTGTAGACTCGTGTTGGGCCTCCAAGCGCAGAGTTTTGTAGGACAGTAGAAAATTTCCCTCAAGTGGATGACCTAAGGTTTATCAATCCGTGGGAAGCGTAAGATGAAGATGGTCTCTCTCAAACAACCCTGCAACCAAATAACAAAGAGTCTCTTGTGTCCCCAACACACCCAATACAATGGTATATTGTATAGGTGCACTAGTTCGGCGAAGAAATGGTGATACAAGTGTAATATGGATGGTAGATATAGGTTTTTGTAATATGAAAATATAAAAACAGCAAGGTAGCAAGTGGTAAAAGTGAGCCAAAACGGTAGTGCAATGCTTGAAAACAAGGCCTAGGGTTCATACTTTCACTAGTGCAAGTTCTCTCAACAATGATAATATAATTAGATCATATGGTAATCCCTCAATGTGCGACAAAAGTCACTCCAAAGTTCCTATCAAGTAGAACATAAGATGAAATTGCTTGTAGGGTACGAAACCACCTCAAAGTTATTCTTTCCAATCAATCCATTGCGCTATTCCTATAAGTGTCACAAACAGCCCTAGAGTTCGTAGTAAAATAACACCACATGACACACATCAATCAACCCTAATATCACCTAGATACTCCAATGTCACCACAAATATCCGTGGGTCAATTATACGATATGCATCAAACAACTTCAGATTCATAATATTCAATCCAACATAAAGAACCTCAAAGAGTGCCCCAAGATTTCTATCAGAGAAACAAGGACGAAAACATACATCAACCCCTATGCATAGATTACCCCAATGTCACCTCGGGAATCCACGAGTTGAGTGCCAAAACATACATCAAGTGAACCAATAGAATACCCCATTGTCACCACGGGTATCCCGCGCAAGACATACATCAAGTGTTCTCAAATCCATAATAGTATTCAATCCGATCATAGTGAAACCTCAAAGGTAAAACTAAATTCATCACAAGAAGATAAAGGGGGAGAAACACCATATGATCCAACCATAATAACAAAGCTCGCGGTACATCAAGATCGTGCCATATCAAGAACACGAGAGAGAGAGAGAGAGAGAGAGAGAGAGAGATCAAACACATAGCTACTGGTACATACCCTCGGCACCGAGGGTGAACTACTCCCTCCTCATTATGGAGAGCGTCGGGATGATGAAGATGGCCACCGGTGATGGTTTCCCCTCCGGCAGGGTGCCGAACGGGCTCCCGATTGGTTTTTCATGGCTACAGAGTCTTGCGGCGGTGGAACTCCCAATCTAGGTTTCTTTCTAAGGGTTTCAAGATTTATAAGAAATTTTTGCGTCGGTTTCACGTCAGGGGGGTCCACAAGGCAGCGGCAAGATAGGGGGGCGCACCCTCCACCCTTGCCGTCACCTGTGGACTCTTCTGGCCCAACTCCGGTGCTTCGGGGGTCTCTTTTGGTCCAAAAATATCACCGTAAATTTTCAGCCCATTCCAAGAACTTTTATTTCTGCACAAAAAAACGACACCATGGTAGTTCTGCTGAAAACAGCGTCAATCCGGGTTACTTCTAATCAAATCATACCAAAATTATATAAAATTGTTGTAAACATGGAATGAATACTTCATAAATTATAGATACGTTGGAGAGGTATCAGCATCCCCAAGCTTAATTCATGCTCGTCCTCGAGTAGGCATATGATAAAAGAAATAATTTATGAAGTGTGAATGCTAGAAAGTGCACAAGTTTGATCAATGATAATTTCAACCACTTTTTCTAGCATCATTACATATCATAACAGTAGCTCATCTCATAAAACTTCTCATGATTAAGTAGCAAGCTATTCACATGTTAAAGCATAGACCATAAAATTTCTCGAAAACTAAAAAACTATGTTCTCAATCATCAAACAATTACAATTCATCTTTTTTTCAGAAAGGGTCTATGTAAGAGCTTTGGTTTAGCAAATTCCACATACTCAACTATCATATAGTCTTCCACGATTGCTACCACTCAAAGCATATTTTTAGAACAAATAGGATCCATCAAACACAGAGAAAGATAGGGGCTTAGTGTTTCGCCTCCCAACTTATTTATCATATAGATAATTGTCAACAATAATATTTCATGATCAAATATATTTGCATGGCCATATATGCTTACATCTTTCCCCATCACATGATGCTTTCCAACTAAAGAGTAGGTTGAAATGAGAAGGAATACTACTGACTCTTGCATAAAAGTAAAAGATAGGCCCTTCGCAGAGGGAAGCAGGGATTTGCAGAGGTGCTAGAGCTCGAAGCTTTTAAAACAGAGATGAAAATAATTTTGAGAGGCATGCTTTCATTATCAACGTTACGATCGATAGTTCTCACTATCTTCCATGCTAGACACATTATAGGCGGTTCCCAAACATAATGGTAAAGTTTTTACTCCCCCTCCACAAACAATCACACTCCACAGTTGATCCGAAACAACGGGTACTGTCCATACCAACAATAGTCCTGAGGGAGTTTTGTTTAATTATTTGAAATTTTGTTTTTGATCTTTTGATCATAGGACTGGGCATCCCAATTACCAGCCACTCTCTCATGAATGATAAGTGAATAAACACTCATCGTGAGAATAACCCACCTAGCATGGAAGATACTGACAGCCCCTAGTCGCTACATCAGCGATTCGGGCATACAAAACAGATTATTATTTGAAGATTTAGAGTTTGGCACATGCAAATTTACTTGAAAAGGAAAATAAATACCACATATAGGTAGATATGGTGGACACTCATGGAAGAAACTTGGTTCAAGGATTTTGGGTGCACAAGCAGTATTCCCGCTTAGTACAAAAATTTTGGCTAGCAAAAGATTCTAAAAAGAAAGCGCCACATGTTGGAGGATCCATAACAATATAACTTCTATACAAATATACCCAAACATAACTCATTATGTTGTCTTCCTTGTCCAACTTCAACTAATTTGATCAAGTTTGAAAATAATTAATGGGGCTCACAATCATAGAAGATATCCAAGAAAGTATATTTATATGTGAAATCTCTCTTCCTTCAATATTCTTTCATGAATTGTTGAAGTGAGCAATACTATGTTTGCTAACTTGCAATCAATTTACCACCTCTACTTCTTATATGTGAAGTCATTACTCCCCATGGTATAACCATATGAAGCATATATAATTTCAGATTTATGATATTCAATTCATACAACCATTTACTCATAGGATATAAGTGAAGCACGTGAGTAAATGACAAACTACTCCAAAAAATATAAGTGAAGATCAATGAGTAGTTAAATAATTAAGTAGCTATGTGAAGACTCTCTCTCATAAAGAAAATTTAGATCTTAAGTACTTTATTCAAACATCAAGCAAAACAAATTAAAATGAAATTCTAAGGATAGCACATATCATGTGAAGAAGCAAAAACTAAGTCTCAACCAAAACTGACCGATCATTGTTGAAGAAGAAAGGTGGGATGCCAACCGGGGCATCTGAGGGAGTCCTGGACTAAGGGGTCCTCGGGCGTCCGGCCTGTTAACCATGGGTCGGACTGATGGGCCGTGAAGATACGAAGACCGAAGACTGCACCCGTGTCCGGATGGGACTCTCCTTGGCGTGGAAGGCAAGCTTGGTGACCGAATATGTAGATTATTTTCCTTTGTAACAGACCTTGTGTAACCCTAGATCTCCCCGGAGTCTATATAAACCGGAGGACTTAGTCCGGAAAGGGAGATATTCATTACCATAGTCATACAGGCTTAGACTTCTAGGGTTTAGCCATTACGATCTCGTGGTAGATCAACTCTTGTAATACTCATATCATCAAGATCAATCAAGCAGGAAGTAGGGTATTACCTCCATAGAGAGGGCCCGAACCTGGGTAAACATCTTGTCCCCTGTCCCCTATTACCATCGACCTTAGACGCACAGTTTGGGACCCCCTACCCGAGATCCGCCGGTTTTGACACCGACATTGGTGCTTTCATTGAGAGTTCCACTGTGCCGTCCCCAAAAAGGTTCGATGGCCCCTTCAATCGTCAATGATGACGCTGTCCAAGGAGAAACCTTCCTCCCCAGACAGATCTTCGTGTTCGGCGGCTTCGCACTGCGGGCCAACTCGTTTGGCCATCTGGAGCAGATCGATAGCTACGCCCCTGGCCATCGAGTCATATTTGGGAGCTTGAATTACATCGCATACATCCGCGGAGGTTTGGTCTTTGCCGGATTCGAGACCGCGGCGACCGCTCCTGGTCACCTTGACAAAATATGACCAAAATTTGTCGTCAGACCACATCCAGGAGATAGCTCCTGTGACCCCTCTAGCCTTAGATCTAGAGCACATTGCGGCATCACAGGATCGGAGGCTCGACCCTGCCACGAAGGCCACAGACTCCCCGGCGCTGGAGCCACACATGGACTTAACCTGTAACATCCCAAATTTTCAATTTGAAATGTTATACATTAGGTCATCATGCATATCATATTTTTCTCGCATTTTTCCGATCCTCGAAAATTTCGCGCAACTCAAGGACCCTCGGAGAGAGTTGGAAGTTTCATTATTTTCATATTTGGGATTTCCCAAATTTTGAAAATAGGATCAATTGGATTTATTTAAATTATCTTCATAAAATTTTTCCTATAAAAATATTTTGAGAGGGAATAATATGACTTTCCCAACATTTTGGAAAAATGAAGATTTTATAAATAAATCAAATTTGGTTTTGGAAGATTTATTTTGCTTAGGCAAAAATGAGCATTTTAAAAACAAATTGCATGTTTGCCGTTTTTAAAGTTCATTTTGTTCGACTCATTTTTAGGAGTCGGGAAAATTTGTTTTATTTAAATCGGAGTTCATTTGGTATTTTTTTTAAATTCGTTTGGTTTAATTTAATTTAAAAACGCCCCCGGGCGAGGCCCACCCGCCCAGCTTGCCCAGCCGCCCACCTCCTCTCTCCTCTCAAGACGTCACTTGCCCGGCGGCGTCCGCCCAAGACGCCACCTCGCGCCGCCCGAGTCCGCCTCCTCGCCCCTTGCCCCTCCCCAAGCCGACTCACCCCCTTCCATAAATAGCCGCCACCCCCCTCTCTCACCCCACCGCCCCCCAACCCGAGCCAGGCTGAGCCTCGCCGCCGCCGTGGACGCCCTGCTGCCGCCGTTCCCCGCCGCCGAGCCCGCCGCCTCGCCGCCCTCCGACCCCGCCGGACCCCGCCGCCCGAGCCTCACGGACCTCGCCGGAGAGCCACCGAGGTAGCCGCCGCCCGCTCCGTTCGATCCGGTTTCCCTAAAAACCGATCCGGTTTTTAAAAGAGACGTTCGGTTTTTTTCAAAACCCTAGATGGTTTTATTTTTTTCAGTTTTCTTATTTAACGAACGCTCACCGAACCGTCCGCTTCAATGAACGTGTTCGTTGGATTAGTTCTGTTAACGAACGTCCGTTATTTAATCCGTTCGCTGCTTTTTCTTTTAATCGGATTAATCCGTTATTTTTCGATTCGATTTCGATCCGATTTTCAAATCTGTTTTATTTCTTGCTCGCTTATCGAATCAGTGATTCAAGCGCTGGAGTTTAGAATAGAAACCGCCGTTCCGACTACCCTACTTTCACAGAGTTTTGCTACTGTGAAATTTTGACCTAGTTTCAGATTGCCAACCCGAGTCGTTCTCTCTCGAGTTTCGACTTTCGATGTTTATTTTGATTCGAATCTTTTGCAACCAGGGTTCTTAAGTTGAACTCTCTGGTTAGATCTTTTATTCGAGATTTCCCCGTGCATTAGATGATTACTTATTGTATGCTTGTTGTTTGTCTGCGTTAGATCACCCGGAGGCGCCGCTTGTTACTTGAATCTCTAGGTCTCATGGATCATCGACAAGGCAAGTAACACTTTGATCATACCCTTCTCATACCCAGTTTTTATGCATTAGATCAAACCTCAAACACTTGCATGTTTAGGATCAAATTAAATTGTGGGTTTGGGAAGTAGATTGAGGTAGTACCTATTACTGCTTTTACTTATGAAACCTTGGGAGTTACTTCTCGTTTGCTATTATGCCATGCTATGCTAGTAGACGTGGATTGGGTGAGTGAATATCCATGACAGATGTGAGATTGTTAATTAATGGTTTATCTAAGGTGGCAACCTAAACACACATCCGGGTGGATTGAGGCACCTGGTTTCCATCAGACTTGCTGTATTTCTTCGGACCGCCACCTGTGCTCTAAGGGATCATAAGATTATTCAAACTGAAACTTCCGTGTGCAGCCACAAGCCAATTATGGGCTCTGGCGTAGTTGACTAAGTTGTGCGAACTCCTACGGGTAGGCTAGCTGATGTAGGGGATATAGGTTGGTACGGTCTACCCACATGTAAGGTGCTAGCGCTTCTGAAAGACTATGTCTCGGTCATCCGTTTCTCAAACACCATGTAGTGCGAGAACCAAGCGGAGGCGATCGAGTCTTGTGGGGAAAAGTGCGCAAACCTCTGTAGAGTGTATAAACTAATCATGATTAGCCGTGTCCCCGGTTATGGACAATTTGAGTATCTGGTAATTGAATATCATGTGAATCTCAACATGTTACTTCTAAATAAAAATTATTGGGTTTTGATGAGTATTTTTAATTGGGATTGAGGATGCTGTCAACCATTCTCAATGTTTAACAACCACCATGATAGTTAAATAAAATTTATTCCTTTGTTGTAGGGAAAATCAGCTTTATGCAAATGTAACAGAGAGCCTTACCACCAGCCATATATGCATGTAGTGTAGGCTTATTCATTCATTGCTCTTATGTGTTACATTGCCAGATATTCCATGTGTTGACCCGTTTTGGGCTGCAACTTTCACGCTATGCAGACTTTTCGAACGACAGTAAGGTGTTAGGTCGTGGTTCTATACTCGGTGATGCCGTTGGAGTTGATGGACTCGCTTATCTTCCAAGCCTTCCGCTGTTATTATTAGATGGCCTTAAGCCATATTATTGTAATAAGTTCCCTTGTGGACAACGATGTAATAAGTGTGTGATTGCTACTCGCAATAAATCCTTCAAGCACTGTGTGGTGTCGGACATCGATCCGTGGATGACACCGAGCACGAGATCGATCCATTCGGTCTGGTCGCTCAGAGAATGGTATCGAGCACACGCCGATCGTAGGACACGACCACTAAGTTAAAGCCATAGATCACTACTCTCTTCCCATTTTCTAACTCCTCATCTTTTCTACTCTTTAGGATGACGGACGCTAAGATCAAGTGCACCCAACCGATGAAGGCACACCTTTTGGATTTCACTTGAAGGAAGTTACTAAGTACCGAACATTGGACTACCAAGCTTCACCGGACTTTCAACGCCACTCTGCTCAAGAGGAGCTACTGAAGATTCACGCCACGCTCCAGAAGGACATTCGCCCCAATCACCAAGCCTATAGATAGTGTTTTCAAGGCACCAACTTGAGTCCGGGAAAGAGCATGGCAGCTCACATCACCATGGGACGCATTGGAGAAGTTTATCAAGAAGACCTTAAGGACACCATCTACCAGATTTGCGGACGCCGAGATGACAAGCGGGACGTCGTCGACCAAGAAGGATAGGTCCATTGCAGCTTTCATCCAGAATTAAATCAGCACATTCGACGCCAGAGAACCAAATGTGCAATGACATGTTGGAGTTGCGTAAGACGAAGGAAAGGATCATCGAACCGGAAGGAGAACTAAAGACTACACACAAGGACTACATGGACGAGATCGTAGCTCGGCAAGACACAATAACGATCTTAAGTACGAGATCAAGAACTCAAGAAGAAGTTGGCGCCAGAATGAAGACCAGATGTCGGTTGCCCAAGCGACTACATTAACATCGACGACACCGATTCGGATCCAAGTGAACCCGACTTTGAAGACGGTTGAGCGGACATCATGGAGTCTTCCACCGGTTCAAATTAGTAGAAGTCCCCCACATATTAGTAGTATTTCCCTCCATGTAAACATTATAGTACACGCACTTTTGCGATAGTTAGATCGTTGTAAGCCCTTGTTTGATTGAATGAAGTGATTTTGTGTGCATTTTGCTCATGTGCATTTGGGTAGTGATTCCCTTAGACCTCATTCTATTCTACAATTCTTTTCTTTTCTAAACCCATCAGATGCCTCCGAGACGCGACCCCGGATTCGTTTTCCTGCCAGAGATCACCCAATTGATCCAGCAGCAGAATACCCTGATTCAAACATTGGTGCAGAACAACAACAACAACAACAACCCACCACCACCTCCACCACCCGCGGATCACTTGACTCGTTTCCTTAGACTGAATCCGCCGGTGTATTCCAGTAGCACCGAGCCGATTGTAGCAGATGATTGGCTCCGCAAGATAGGAAGGGAGCTGACCACTGCAGGATGCACAGATGGAGAAAGAGTGAAGTTTGCAGCACATCAGCTTGAAGGACCCGCAGCAGCATGGTGGGAGAATTTCACAGCCACTTACCCCGTAGACACTGTCACGTGGGATCAGTTTCAGCAGGAGCCATGGCCATGAAGAAGCGTGAGTTTCGCAACTTACGCCAAGGAGGAAGGACTGTTGGCCAGTACGTGGATGATTTTAGCAAATTAGCACGTTATGCCCCAGATGACGTGGCTACGATGCAGCTAAACAGAGAAGTTTCTAGAAGGACTGAATGATGAGTTCAGATGCCGTTGATGGTGGCAAGTTTCAACAACTACCAGGAGTTAGTAGACCGAGCTCTCATGATTGAAGGAAAGCAGCAGAGATTGAGAACTGCAAGCGGAAGTATGGACAAGGGAAGTATAACTCGAGCCCAGCAAGCCTCGTTATACCCCTAAATCAGGAATTCAGTTTCAGATACCCATGGAGGAGGTAATTCAGATAACCATAACGGAACCAAGAATGGGAACGGGAATGGAGGAAGCAATGGACAGAACCGCACCAACCCGTCAACACCATCCAAAGTAGATCTGAGTCATATTACTTGCTTTAAGTGCCGCAAGACTGGGCACTATGCAAATGAATGTCCAGAAGGCCAGAATGGAAATGGCAATGGAAGCTCTGGAAAGAAGCCCAACCCTTTCAACAGGGGACAGGTGAACCACATTGATGTGGAGGAGGTTGAAGATCAGCCCGATGCAGTAATCGGTAAGTTTTTGGTTAAGTCATTTACTGCAGTTGTTCTTTTCGATACTGGTGCATCGCATTCATACATATCAAGGGGATTTGTGGATAAGTACAAATTACCACCCAAGCCCTTAGGTCACCCATGCTAGTAACCTCACCCGAGCAGTACATGGCTAGTAAATGGTGTGATCGATCGCCACTAAGGATTGGACACTATGTTTTCCCTCAAACCTAATAGTTCTGGAATCCCAAGGATTGGATGTGATATTAGGAATGGATTGGTTATCAAAGTATGGAGGAAACATAGATTGTACCACAAGGTCAATTTTGCTCACCACACCAGAAGGAAGAAGGATTAAGTATGTGTCACGGCACGAGCCGAGGAGAGCACTAGTTAATTGCTTATCGAGTGGTACAGAAGAAGTACCAGTGGTAAAGGATTATCCCGATGTATTTCCTAAGAATTGCCAGAATGCCACCGGATAGAGACATTGAGTTTTTGATCGAGCTGCTGCCGAAACAGGCCCGATATCGGCGACCGCAGTGATGCCCGCAAAGGATTTGGCGAAATCAAGAAGCGATTAAGGAACTATTGGATAAAGGTTTTATTCGCCCAAGTTCTTCACCTTGGGGATCACCCATTTTGTTAGTGGAGAAGAAGGATGGATCGTTGAGAATGGTTGTTGATTACCGTGGATTGAATGAAGTAACAATCAAGAACAAGTACCCACTACCTATGATAAATGATCTGTTTGATCGCTTGCAAGGAGCCAAAGTGTTTTCTAAGATCGACTTGCGATCAGGGTACCATCAGTTGAAGATTCGGGAGCAAGACATACCCAAGACCGCATTTACCACGAGATATGGACTGAGGACTGCGAGGCAAGTTTTCAGGAGTTGAAGAAAAGATTGGTTACCTCACCAGTTTTGATATTGCCAGATCAGACTAAGGATTATGAGGTGTATTGCGACGCTTCACGTCGAGGACTTGGAGCCGTGCTTATGCAGGAAGGAAGAGTTGTTTCGTATGCTTCACGACAACTTAAGCCTCATGAGTTGAATTATGCCACTCATGATTTGGAGTTAGCAGCCGTTGTGCATGCCTTGAAGACGTGGAGACATTTTCTCATTGGAAATCATTGTGAAGTATATACGGATCACAAGAGTTTGAAGTACATCTTCACACGTAGGAAATTGAATCTCGAGACAAAGGAGATGGTTAGAGCTAATCAAGGATTATGATATGAGATTGCATTATCACCCCGAAAAGGCTAATGTCGTAGCAGCACGCATTGAGCCGTAAGAGCCACGCCAATACCCTAATGATGGGAGGAATACCCAATGATTTAGCCGAGGACCTTCGAGAACTATGTTTGGAAATAGTTCGAGAGGCTATGTAGCAGCATTGGAGATTCAATCGACATCGATGGACAAAATCGAGAAGCCCAAAAGGCAGATAAGGAAGTTGCCTCCATAAAGGAGAAAATGAGCAAAGGAAAAGCTAAAGGATTTCGTGAGGATGAGCACGATACCCTATGGTTTGAAGACCGTGTTTATGTGCCCAATGACCCGTAGATCGTGAAGTTGATTTTACAAGAAGCTCATGATTCACCCTATTCGATTCACCCAGAAATACCAAGATGTATTTGGATTTGAAGAATATTTTCGGTGGACCGGAATGAAGAAGGATATTGCGGAGTATGTAGCAGTTTGCGGCGTATGTCGAAAGTAAAGGCGAGCATCGAAGCCGCAGGATTGTTACAACCGCTGCCGATACCGAATGGAAGTGGGATAAACTAGGCATGGATTTCATCACAGGTTTGCCAAAGACTCGCTCAGATATGACTCGATTTGGGTCATAGTCGACCGTTTGACCAAGGAAGCTCATTTCATTCCGATCAAGACTACCTATAGCAGTGCTAAGTTGGCAAAGATATACATGACCAGAATTATGTGCTTACACGGAGTTCGAGGAGCATTGTATCGCATGAGGAACCCAGTTTACCTCGAAATTTTGGAACCAGTTACACGAAACATTGGGAACCAGACTAGAATTCAAGATAGCTTTCCACCCACGTACCGATGGACGACCGAGAGAGTCAATCAGATTTTGGAGGACATGCTTTGAGAGCTTGTGCACTAGATTATGGATCTAGCTGGGATGATAATTTGCCGTATGCAGAATTTTCCTACAATAACAGCTACCAAACCAGCTTAAAGATGGCACCTTCGAGGCTCAGATGGAAGAAGGTGCAGGACACCGTTGTCATGGGACTAAACCGAGATCGCCATTGTTTGGACCAGATTTGATTAAGGAGTCCGAATGAAGGTTGTTGATTCGAGATGTGCTCAAGGTAGCCCACCCGCATGTAAGAGCTATGCCGATTCAAAGCGCAAAGCGATTGAGTATGAAGTTGGAGACAGAGTATATCTCGAGTATCCCCGCTCGAGGAGTTAAGCGTTTTGGAGTGAAAGGAAAGTTAGCACCCGCTTCGTTGGACCATATCAGATTTTGCAACGCATGGGAGAAGTTATGATAAATTGGAATTGCGGAAGGACTGTCAGGAGTTCATGATGTATTCCATGTTTCTCGCTTGAAGAAATGTCACCCGAGATAGCAGAGGTACCGTTAAGAGATACAAAGACCACCGAAGCAATTCAGTTGAAGGATGACTTGACATATGAGGAAAAACCGTTAAGATTCTCGATTATGCCAAAGCAGAGTTACCCGCAGAAAGGTTATCAAGTTTTGCAAAGTTCAAAGGAGCCACCACACCGAGGATGAAGCCACCGGGAAAGAGAGGAAGTTTTCCTTAAGGACCACCTCACCTATTTTCTAGCCAACCCGAATCTCGAGGGCTAGATTCATCTTAAGGGGTAGGTTTGTAACATCCCAAATTTTCAATTTGGAATGTTATACATTAGGTCATCATGCATATCATATTTTCTCGCATTTTCCGATCCTCGAAAATTTCACGCAACTCAAGGACCCTCGAGAGAGTTGAAGTTTCATTATTTTCATATTTGGGATTTCCCAAATTTTGAAAATAGGATCAATTGGATTTATTTAAATTATCTTCATAAAATTTTTCCTATAAAAATATTTTGAGAGGGAATAATATGACTTTCCCAACATTTTGGAAAAAATGAAGATTTTATAAATAAATCAAATTTGGTTTTGGAAGATTTATTTTGCTTAGGCAAAATGAGCATTTTAAAAACAAATTGCATGTTTGCTGCTTTTAAAGTTCATTTTGTTCGACTCATTTTAGGAGTCGGGAAATTTTGTTTTATTTAAATCGAGTTCATTTGGTATTTTTTAAATTCGCTTGGTTTAATTTAATTTTAAAAAAATCGCTACCCCTGGGCCGAGGCCCACTGCCCAGCCTCCGCCCAGCCCACCACCTCCTCTCCTCACAAGACGCCACCCGAAGGGCTCCCGCCACAAGACGCCACCCCCGCCGCCCGAGTCCGCCTCCCTCGCCACCCCCTGCTTGCCCTCCCCAAGCCGACTCACCCCCTTCCATAAATAGCCGCCACCCCCTCTCTCACCCGCCGCCGCCTCCTAACCCGAGCCAGCGCTGAGCCCCGCCCTGCCGCCGTGGACGCCGCCGCCTCGCCCATCGCCGGAGCCCCGCCCCGCCGCCCTCCCGACCTCGCGACCCCGCCGCCGAGCCCACTGACTCGCCGGAGAGGCACCGGAGGTAGCCGCCGCCCCGCTCCGTTCCGATCCGGTTTTCCCCTAAAAAAACCGATCCGGTTTTTTTTTAAAAAAAGAGACGTTCGGTTTTTTTTTCAAAACCCTAGATGGTTTTTATTTTTTCGGTTTTCTTATTTAACGAACGTTCACCGAACCGTCCGTTTCAATGAACGTGTTCGTTGGATTAGTTCTGTTAACGAACGTCCGTTATTTAATCCGTTCGTCGTTTTCTTTTAATCGGATTAATCCATTATTTTTCCGATTCGATTTCGATCCGATTTTCAAATCTGTTTTATTTCTTGCTCGCTTATCGGAATCAGTGATTCAAGCGCTGGAGTTTCAGAATTAAACCGCCGTTCGACTACCCTACTTTCACAGAGTTTTGCTACTGTGAAATTTTGACCTAGTTTCAGATTGCCAACCCGAGTCGTTCTCTCGAAGTTTCGACTTTCGATGTTTATTTTGATTCGAATCTTTTGCAACCAGGGTTCTTAAGTTGAACTCTCTGGTTAGATCTTTTATTCGAGATTTCCCCGTGCATTAGATGATTACTTATTGTATTCTTGTTGTTTGTCTGCGTTAGATCACCCGGAGTGCGCCGCTTGTTACTTGAGTCTCTAGGTCTCATGGATCATCGAGAAGGCAAGTAACACTTTGATCATACCCTTCTCATATCCAGTTTTTATGCATTAGATCAAACCCTCAAACACTTGCATGTTTAGGATCAAATTAAATTGTGGGTTCGGGAAGTAGATTGAGGTAGTACCTATTACCTGTTTTACTTATGAAACCTTGGGAGTTACTTCTGCGTTTGCTATTATGCCATGCTATGCTAGTAGACGTGGATTGGGTGAGTGAATATCCATGACAGATGTGAGATTGTTAATTAATGGTTTATCTAAGGTGGCAACCTAAACACACATCTGGGTGGATTGAGGCACCTGATTTCCATCAGACTTGCTGTATTTCTTCGGACCGCCACCTGTGCTCTAAGGGATCATAAGATTTTTCAAACTGAAACTTCCGTGTGCAGCCACAAGCCAATTATGGGCTCTGGCGTAGTTGACTAAGTTGTGCGAACTCTTACGGGTAGGCTAGCTGATGTAGGGGATATAGGTTGGTACGGTCTACCCACATGTAAGGTGCTAGCGCTTCGAAAGACTATGTCTCGGTCATCCGCTTCTCAAACACCATGTAGTGCGAGAACCAAGCGGAGGCGATCGAGTCTTGTGGGGAAAAGTGCGAAACCTCTGCAGAGTGTATAAACTAATCATGATTAGCCGTGTCCCCGTTATAGACAATTTGAGTATCCGTAATTGAATATCATGTGAATCTCAACATGTTACTTCTAAATAAAAATTATTGGGTTTTGATGAGTATTTTAATTGGGATTGAGGATCTGTCAACCATTCTCAATGTTTAACAACCACCATGATAGTTAAATAAAATTTATTCCTTTGTTGTAGGGAAAAACAGCTTTATGCAAATGTAACCGTAGAGCCTTACCACCAGCCATATATGCATGTAGTGTAGGCTTATTCATTCATTGCTCTTATGTGTTACATTGCCAATATTCCATGTGTCCCGTTTTGGCTGCAACTTTCACGCTGCGAGACTTTTCGAATTTACGAGTAAGGTGTTAGGTCGTGGTTCTATACTCGGTGATGCCGTTGGAGTTGATGGACTCGCTTATCTTCCAAGCCTTCCGCTGTTATTATTAGATGGCCTTAAGCCATATTATTGTAATAAGTTCCTTGTGGACAACGATGTAATAAGTGTGTGATTGCTACTCGCAATAAATCCTTCAAGTCTTGTGTGGTGTCGACATCGATCCAGGGATGACACTGAGCACAGAGACTGGATCCATTCGGGTCTGGTCGCTACATAACCTCACACAATGCTCGCGTCACCGGAGCTCCAAACTCTTCTCCGGGTATAAGTTCCGAACCGCGTGAGTCCGCGGATGCCGAACTTGATCGCTTATTGATTTTCGAGTTCAGCGCCGCAGACATCTTCCAGCACTCGCCCTTGGGTGATCTGCTGAACTCGTTAAAAAACTTGTACTTGGCGGGGGACTCACAGCCGAATTATGTCCGGTTCGAACTGGAGGCTGATGATGAAGGAGAATTTCGCTTCCCACCCACCACCCACTTCAGAGCTAATCGTCAAGATTTAATCGACGCTTGACTATGACTCAAGACATCGACGATATGGACGACGATGCCGGAGACGAGTAGGCCCAAAACCCGTCGTTCACTGGATGATGGACGGCCACTTCCTCATACGACGTCTACATGGTAGACACACCGAAAAATAATAGTGGCCATGACAAGGAAAACCCCACAAAGGAGGACCCTCCCAAGACACAACCAAAGCGCCAGCGTCAGCGGCGCCGCTCTAAATCCTGCCAAAGCCGGGACAATAACACCGGCACAGGAGACGATAACACTCCGGATGGTGCCGAAGACACAGAAGAACCCCATGAACAAACTGCCGAACAAGACCATCAGGAAGAAGGGCAAGTCAGCCCTGACGAACAGGCAATGGAAGAAGACTCGGAGGATGGTAGTTACCATCCTCCCTCTGAGGATGAGGCAAGCCTCAGCAACGATGACTTCATCGTGCCAGAGGAGCCTCTGGAGCAGGAGCGCTTTAAGCGCCAGCTAATAGCCACTGCGAGGAGCCTGAAAAAGAAACGGCAGCGGCTTCAAGCTGACCAAGATCTGCTCGTCGACAGATGGACTGATGTCCTGGTAGCCGAAGAATACGGCCTCAGATGCCCAGCCAAGAGTTACCCAAAGCGAAGGTTGCTACCTCAGTTCGATGAAGAGGCGCCGGAGCCCATACCTCCCTCGTGTAACATGGCCGACCGAACACTATGCGGTCAGGACAGTGCGGCGAATCGACCACCTCGTGGTCGGGATAGAGCGGCAATTCAAGCTGAACACCCCGCCCTGCCGCCATGGAAAAATGGAGACAAAACAGTTCGGGGTCATACATACGACCTCCGGTAAACCTTGGGCAGTAGAGCAGGACATACAAGATCGATCTACGGATCGCGAGGACGTGCCTCGACACACGACGACGGCTACCTATTTGGACGTGACAAACCTAGTCACACTCGATCCGATAACTATAGACGGACTCCATCGGAGCTACGTCGCGACGCGGCCCGATATAGAGGCGCCGCACACCCTCTTTGCTTCACTGAGGAAGTAATGGACCATGAATTCCCCGAAGGGTTCAAACCCGTCAATATTGAATCATACGACGGAACAACCGATCCCGCGGTATGGATCGAGGATTTTATTCTCCACATTCACATGGCCCGCGGAGACGACCTCCATGCTATCAAGTACCTCCCACTAAAACTCAAAGGGCCAGCTCGGCACTGGTTGAACAGCCTGCCTGAAAATTCCATCGGCAGCTGGGAGGACTTGGAACAAGCCTTTCTTGACAACTTACAAGGTACATACGTCCGGCCGCTACATCCGGACAGCCCGGGGAGTCAGCCAGGAAATTCTCGACTAGGTTCCTAACTAAAAAGAACCAAATCGTCGATTGTCCGGATGCAGAAGCCCTAGCGGCCTTTAAACATAGTATCCGCGACGAATGGCTCACCCGCCACCTCGGCCAAGAAAAGCCAAAATCTATGGCCGCCCTCACGGCCCTCATGACCCGCTTTTGTGCGGGTGAGGACAGCTGGCTAGCTCGTAGCGAAAATACGGCCAGCGAGGCAGGCCCCTCCGAGGCCAAAAACAGAAACAGCAAGCCCCGACGCAGCAGGGACAAACACCGAAGCAATGGTGATAGCACCGATGAAACTGCTGTAAACGCCGGATTCAGCGGCTCCAAGTCCGGTTAGTGAAAAAAGTCGTATCAAAGAGACAATCAGGGACCCTCTAGCATGGATTGCATACTTGACCGTCCGTGCCAAATTCATGGCACCCCGCACAAACCAGCCAATCATACCAATAGAGATTGCTGGGTTTTTAAACAGGCCGGCAAATTAAATGCCGAGAACAAGGAAAAGGGATCACAAAGCAAGGACGACGAGGAGGAGCCCAGGCAACCGAACACAGGGGGACAGAAGAAGTTTCCCCCTCAAGTGAAAACAGTAAACATGATATACGTCACACACATCCCCAAAAGGGAGCGCAAACGCGCACTAAGGGACGTCTATGCGATAGAGCAAGTCTCTCCCAAGTTCAATCCATGGTCATCATGCCCGATCACTTTTGATCGCGGGATCATCCGACCAGTATCCGGCACAGCGGTTCAGCCGCACTAGTCCTCGACCCAATCATTGATGGATTTCACCTGACACGCATCCTTATGGACGGAGTTAGTAGCCTCAACCTGCTTTATCAGGATACAGTGCGAAAAATGGGCATCAATCCATCACGGATCAAGCCCACAAAGACTACCTTCATAGGATTCATACCAGGTGTTGAGGCCCGCTGCACGGGTGCAATCACGCTAGAAGTTGTCTTCGAGTCTCCGGACAATTTCCGAAGCGAGGAATTAATCTTCGACATCGTCCCCTTTCGCAGTGGCTATCACGCACTACTCGAACGAACCACGTTCGCTCGATTCAATGCGGTGCCACACTATGCTTATCTTAAGCTTAAGATGTCCGGTCCACGCGGCGTCATAATGGTCAACGGAAACACGGAACGCTCCCTCCATACAAAGGAGCACACCGCCGCCCTAGCAGCAGAAGCACAGAGCGGCCTTCTCAAGCAGAACCGTAATCCGGCTGCCGAGCGGCTGTACATCGTAAAGAGGGTCCGGACTACGCTGCACCAGGCCAGCGCGTCTCATCAAGAGCTCGACTAGCAATTTGGCCTCCGTCCCAGCCCTGATCGGGTTTATTCTGCATAGGCCTTCTTTGACGATCCTACTACTGGTCCTGTCAAAGGATAAAAACACTAGGATGGCAAGAAGCACAGACGTATAGGGAAAGCTCGAGAGGTCAGTTCAAACGACCACTCTACCTATTGTCCGGACCCACACGCAGCTCGCCTTCAGTCGCGACATGTTAAACAACCAGTTGCTTATCGCACCATTTGTATCAATGCGCTTTGACGCATTAACCCAATTATAATGGAAACAGTTTGTAGCCCAAGTTTAAGGGCCCAAGATATTACCTCTGCTTTCTTTCTGTTTTCCTTTAATAACTTATCTTCTAGCACCCATACACTTTGGTACATTTCATATTTGCCAGGGGCTCCCAGGCGCCCCACAATACGGCAACAAAGTCCAAACAATCTTTATAGTATAGTTCGTCACCCCGAATTTAGCATTATATGCATTGGCTCCAAATCATGTCTTTGGTCAATAGTTGGGTTGCCCGGCTCCTGTGCTTGCTACCTTACGCCCGCTACATCGCTAAGGTAGTAAAGGAGAACTATGTGATTGTGCCCTGGTTTATCCAAAGGAGCACCTCAAGAGAGAAAGCCAAAACCGATCGTCATGATGCAATGAGAGCCGGTCACTGTTCGGAGGTTACAAATCGTTGGAGATTTCTCCCAGACACGTGAAGGATCGGTACTTCCCGATTAGACGCCATAGCACTCGTTGAAAACCAGGCTGCGCTGTTTTATTGTAAAACTCCTATGGCTAAGTGAGGCGCGAAGCCGATAGTCTGATTGCCTTGTTCGCTTTAAGCTAAACAACTCCTTCAAGGACCATACAATTGGATCAAGATTGTTTAGATTCCATCCCAACACCCCGCATTACCTACATGGGGGAAGAAGCCGACAACTGGCCAACCCTCAGATTCCATACAACACGGCCGCACAGGAGGAAAAAGTTAAAAATAACAAAAATTACATACAAACTGACTTTGTTTCACCATACAAGGAAAAGACAACATGAATGTATTCATTCGAAAATAAATGTCCTACCCACACTGCGTTGCCACAATGCGAGACCCTTCTAGGACATCCATAGAATAGCGCTCGGGTGTGCGGTGCTCCTTGCCCTCTGGCGGCCCCCTGGCCAGCTCGACGGCGTTCATCTTCGCCCACCACATCTTGCAACGAGCAAAGGCCATACGAGCACCTTCAATACAGGTCGATCGCTTGACGATATCCAGCCGAGGACAGGTGTTCACCATCCGCCTCACGAGTCCGAAGTAGCTGCCGGGCATAGCTTCCGCTGGCCATAGCCGGATTATCAAATCCTTCATGGCTAGTTCGGCCACCCTATGCAGCTCCACCAGCTGTTTCAGCTGATCGGTGAAAGGCACGGGATGCTCTGGCACGAGATACTGTGACCAGAATAGATTCTCCATGGAATTCCCTTCCTCGGCTCGAAAGAACTCCGCGGCGTCGGACACACTTCGCGGCAGATCAGCAAAAGCCCCTGGAGAACTCCGAATCCGGGTTTGCAAAAGATAATTCATTTTCGCATATTTTCTTCGTGTACTGAATGCCTTACCCGCCGCAATCTTCCTCGCCTCCTGGATCTCTTGGAGGGTGCCCTGGGCCTTGTTCCGGGCCGTCTCCACACTCTGCTGAGCCTTGGAGAGTTCGGCCTCTTTAGCCGACGCGTCACGCTCCAAGGTCTCACACTTCTTCACGGCGTCGTGGAGCTCTTGTTGGACCTTGCTGACCCGGGCCTTGAGCTTCTTATAGGCAGTCTGCTCCTTGATAGCCTTCCCCTCGGCTTCGCCCAGAGACTTTTTCAGGGCCTCGACCTTGGTCGTCGCTCCTATACATATCATGACACTTTGGTCAATATATATTTTTTACTCTTTTCAAATATTTCCCGGGTTATTACATACCTTGATTCTCCTGGAGCCGCCTCCTCACCTGGTCGAGCTCCTCCTCGGCTTGCTCCTGCCTCCACTTCATATCGGAGACTTCGGCACCATGTGAGGCCGCGGCCAGCAGCGACGCCTGCATATTTATTCCAGACAAATTTAGTTAGTTTCCTGCAATAAAAGGATTGATCTTCTGTCCGGCTTTTCTTTCAACACCGACAAAGGTCTCGTGGGCTACCGCCTCTATATTGGGATTTTCTCCTTTGCGTCGCTTACCTCAAAACCTGTCGCCAGTTGCCGCAGCTTCGCTAGTCCGCTCTTAATGGACTGAACCCTTTCAATCACCGTGCTCATAAGAACACGGTGCTCATCTGCAATGGAAGCGCTTCCAGCAAATCATCTGGTGCCCCTGGTTGGACAGGGGTCACCGGTGGAATAGGCATACCCCCTTCTTTCGAAGGAGGTTGCGTGTCGGATTCCGGAGTCGTATCAGTCTCCGGCATCAAGTCTGGTTCAGGGCCGAACTGAGTACGGCCCTCCTCCCCAGTCTCCCGGGGGATTGGTTCCCCCTGGTGTTCGGCGACAGGGGCTTCACCTTCGGGCGCCTCTGGATCCTCTCCCCGGCCTGGGAAGGTCCGTTGGGAGAGCACCTCATCGTCCCCTTTGGCCTTGGGAGAGTAGGCGGCTGGTGGTGTCTCGCTGGCCATCTCCTTTGAGTCCAACGAACCTCTTGATGAGGATCGCTGGGAGCTGTTGTGGGCTGGACTGTGATAGCATAATTAACCATGCCAATACATTGAAATAGAGAGGCTGTACATACGGGTATGCGGGAGCCATAGCACTTACAAAGCAGCTTGAGGCTTGGTGCGGGGGTGTCGCTCCGGACTGCTGTCGACGTCCCACGCGGATTTGTCCGCAAAAGAGCCCTCCGCCTTTTTTGGCGTCCCCGCCTCCAGGTTCGTGGAGGATGCCCTCTTCTTCCTTCCCTCATCAGGGGGAGGGTTGTTCTCCTCCTCCTCCTCCTCCTCATTGTCATCATCTTCGGCGGCGGAGGAGTGGGTCTTGTCTTCGTACGCCGCGTCCGAAGCGCACTTGCGATGGGGGCCACTTTGGACCCCCTTGGCCTTCCCCTTGGCCTTCTTCATCGGTGTTGTATAGGGTGCCGGCACGAGCATCTTCGCCAAACGTGGAATGACTGGTTCTTCAGGTAGCGGAGCCGGGCACTGAATCTTCTTCGCCCTCTCCATCCATTCCTGAAGAGGCAATGGCAGTAAAAGTTCAGATATCCTCCTTGAAGCAAACAAGTAGAGTACACGTTAGAAACTTACCTCACCGGTGGGATGGTTAATATCGTGCCCACGATCCAAATCCGTGGCTGGTGGTATCTCGTCGCTCTTGAAGAGCAACTTCCAGGCATCTTCGCGAGTTGTTCCGAAGAGCCTCTCCAGGGTTTGGTGCCTCCTCGGATAAAACTCCCAAAGGGGGCGCTTTCGGCTTTGGCAAGGGAGGATCCGGCGAACCAGCATCACTTGAATTACATCGACAAGTTTGACATTCATGTCCACCATGCTTTGAACGCGCATTTGCAGCGCTATCAACTCGTCTGGCGAACACCAGTTCGGGCTCTTCTTGACCCAGGAGGTGAGTCGCATGGGTGCGCCGGAGTTAAATTCGGCAGTTGCGGCCCAATTGGTGCCGCGGGGTTCTATAATGTAGAACCATTGTTTCTGCCATTCCTTGACAGGCTCCACGAAAGTGCCTTTTGGCCAGGAGACATTGGCCAGCTTACTCACCATGGCTCCTCACACTCCGGGTGCTGGTCTTCCACTACCTTCGGCTTCATGTTGAAGACTTTGAGCCACAGCCCAAAGTGGGGTTGGATGCAGAGGAAGGCCTCACACACGACGATGAACGTCGAGATATTGAGGAAGGAGTTCGGGGATAGATCATGGAAGTCTATCCTGTAATAGTACATCAGCCCGCAGACGAAAGGATGGAGTGGAAACCCTAGCCCACGGAGGAAATGAGGGATGAATACCACCCTCTCGTTGGGCTTCGGCGTGGGACCGACTTGCCCCTGGGCTGGAAGACGGTGGGCGATTTCCTTCGCCAAATACCAGCCGCCCGAAGCTCAGTAATGTCCTTCTCCTCGACGGAGGAGACCATCCATTTGCCTTGGCTGCCGGATCCGGACATGGTCGGATGCTTGCCGGAGATGTAGAAAGATGGGGACTTGGGCGCTGGAGCTCAAGGATGGAAGGGGAGAAGAAGGAGAAGGCGTGAGTAGACAAGGGTGAATTCTTATCCCCTTATAAAGGCAGTGAATACTGAACGCCTTCCCACTCGCCTCAAAACTTTCCTTTTCCCAAGGGCTGTGTAAATGGCACGGTTGGGTTACCCATACCCGTATTGATGAGAATCCCGCAATAAGGGGACACGATCTGTGCTTCGACAAGATGTGCCAATAGCAACCGTGTCTCGAAACATGGAGCAGCAGACGAAAAACGGTTCGAAATTACGACCGGACAGATATGACGGCATGTTATAAAAATTTGTCAGCGGATTGGACTCGTGTAATATTATATTCTCTCTGCAGTTGTGTGTGATGTGTGTTACAGGTCCGGATACAACCATCCGTCCGGAGATTATCTTGGAGTTCGGAAGGGGGAACCCGCCTTGCAATGCCGAAGACAAATATGCGTGTCGGACTCCTCGTCATTGAAGCCAGGTTCAGGGGCTACTGAGGGAGTCCTGGACAAAGGGTTCCTCGGGCGTCCGCCTGTTAACCATGGGCCGGACTGATGGGCTGTGAAGATACGAAGACCGAAGACTGCACCCGTGTCCGGATGGGACTCTCCTTGGCGTGGAAGGCAAGCTTGGCGACCGAATATGTAGATTCTTTTCCTTTGTAACTGACCTTGTGTAACCCTAGATCTCCCCAGTGTCTATATAAACTGGAGGACTTAGTCCGGAAAGGGAGATATTCATTACCATAGTCATACAGGCTAGACTTCTAGGGTTTAGCCATTACGAACTCGTGGTAGATCAACTCTTGTAATACTCATATTCATCAAGATCAATCAAGCAGGAAGTAGGGTATTACCTCCATAGAGAGGGCCCGAACCTGGCTATACTTGACATTTTTATTGAACTAAAAGATGCAAAACATTATTCTAAATAATAGAAAATCTGAACAAAAGAAAATGACACTCCAAGCAAAACACATATCATGTGGTGAATAATAATATAGCTCCAAGTATGGTTGCGGATGAACGAAGATGAAAGAGGGGATGCCATCCGGGGCATCCCCAAGCTTAGGTTGTTGGTTGTCCTTGAATATTACCTTGGGGTGCCTTGGGCATCACCAAGCTTAGGATCTTGCCACTCCTTATTCCATAGTCCATCAAAACTTTACCCAAAACTTGAAAACTTCACAACACAAAACTCAACAGAAAACTCGTAAGCTCTGTTAGTATAATAAAGCAAATCACCGATTAGGTACTGTTGTGAACTCATTCTAAATTTATATTGGTGTTATACCTAATGTATTCCAACTTCTACATGGTTCATACCCTACGATACTACCCATAGATTCATCAAAATAAGCAAACAACACAAAGAAAATAGAATCTGTCAAAAATAGAACAGTCTGTAGTAATCTGGAAACTTCATATACTTCTGTAACTCCACAAATTCTAAAAAATTAGGACAACATAGAAAATTTGTATATCAATCATGTGTAAAAAAATCAGTTCAAAAGCAAGTTCCAGTGAATTTTCAAAATTCCTAGACTGAGGGCAAAAGTATCTATTTTTGCACAGAATCAAGTCAACTATCATCCACGCTATCCCAAAGGCTTTACTTGGCACTTTATTGAAACAAACTCTATAAAACATGTTACAGTATCTTAATCATGTGAACACACAAAAACAGTACATATATGTTGGGGAACGTAGCAAGCAATTTCAAAAAAAATCCTACGATCACGCAAGATCTATCTAGGAGATGCATATCAACGAGAGGGGAGAGTGTGTCCACGTACCCTTGTAGACTGAAAGCGGAAGCGTTAGATTAACGCGGCTGATGTAGTCGAACGTCTTCACGATCCAACCGATCCAAGTACCGAACGTACGACACCTCTGTGTTCAGCACATGTTTAGCTCGATGACGTCTCTCGAACTCTTGATCCAGTAGAGGGTTGAGGGAGAGTTTTGTCAGCACAATGGCGTGCTGACGGTGTTGGTGATGTGATCTGTCCAGGGCTTCGCCTAAGCACTACGGTGCTATGACCGGAGGAGTAAACTGTGGAGGGGGCACTGCACACGGCCAAGAGAACAATTGATGTGCCTTTGAGGTGCCCGCCGCCCCCATATATAAAGGAGGGGAGAAGGAGGAGGCCGGCCGGGGGGCGCGCGCCATGGGGGGAGTCCTACTACGAGTAGGATTCGGCCCCCCCTTTTTCCTTTCTTCCACCGGAGGGAAAAGGAAGGAGAGGGAGAGGGAAAGGGAAAGGGGGGCCGCGCCCCCTCCTCCTTGTCCTATTTGGACTCCCTAGGAGGGGGCGCACACCACCACCACCCCCGGCGGGCTTCCCTCTCTCTCCCTTAGGCCCATGTTGGCCCAACACTTCCCGGGGTTCAGAACCCCTCGGTACTCCGGTAAAATACCTGAATCACTCGGAACCATTCCGATGTCCGAATACAACCTTCCAATATATGAATCTTTACCTCTCGACCATTTTGAGATTCCTCATCATGTCCATGATCTAATCCGAGACTCCGAACAAACTTCGGTCACCAAAACACATAACTCATAATACAAATCTCATCGAACGTTAAGCGTGCGGACCCTACGGGTTCGAGAACTATGTAGACATGACCGAGACACATCTCCGGTCAATAACCAATAGCGGAACCTGGATGCTCATATTGGTATCTACATATTCTATGAATATCTTTATCAGTCAAACCGCATAACAACATACATCATTCCCTTTGTCATCGGTATGTTACTTGTCCGAGATTCGATCATCGGTATCCTCATGCCTAGTTCAATCTCGTCACCCACAAGTATCTTTACTCGTTCCGTAATGCATCATCCCGCAACTAACTCATTAGTCACATTGCTTGCAAGGCTTTTAGTGATGTGCATTACCGAGAGGGCCCAGAGATACCTCTCCGATACATGGAGTGACAAATCCTAATCTTGATCTATGCCAACCCAACAAACACCTTCGGAGACACCTGTAGAGCATATTTATAATCACCCAGTTATGTTGTGATGTTTGATAGCACACAAGGTGTTCCTCCCGTATTCGGGAGTTGCATAATCTCATAGTCAGAGGAATATGTGTAAGTCATGAAGAAAGCAATAGCAATAAAACTAAACGATCATAATACTGAGCTAACGGATGGGTCTTGTCCATCACATCATTCTCTAATGATGTGATCACGTTCATAAAATGACAACACATGTCTATGGTCAGGAAACTTAACCATCTTTGATTAACGAGCTAATCAAGTAGAGGCATACTAGGGACACTTAGTTTTGTCTATGTAGTCACACATGTACTAAGTTTCCGGTTAATACAATTCTAGCATGAATAATAAACATTTATCATGATATAAGGAAATATAAATAACAACTTTATTATTGCCTCTAGGGCATATTTCCTTCAGTATAAATATTGGGTTGTCTCCCAACAAGCGCTTTTTCTTTAATGCCTTTTTAGCTGGGCATGATGATTTCAATGATGCTCAATAAAAGATAAGAATTGAAATAATGGGAGCATCATGAAGCATATGACTATCACATTTAAGTCCAACCACTTCCTATCCATAGGGATTTTGTGAGCAAACAATTTATGGGAACAAGAATCAACTAGCATAGGAAGGCAAAACAAGCATGACTTCAAAACTTTAAACACATAGAGATGGAACTTGATATTATTGCAACTCCTACAAGCATGTATTCCTCCCTCATAACAATTTTCAATAGCATAATGAATGAGTTCAACAATATAGCTATCACATAAGGCACTCTTTTCATGATCCACAAGCATAGTATTTTTATTACTCTCCACATAAGAAAATTTATCCTCCTTCATAATAGTGGGAGAAAACTCAACAAAATAACTATCATGTGAGGCATAATCCAATTAAAAATTAAAATCATGATGAAAATTTTCATGGTTATCATTATTCTTTATGGCATACATGTCATCACAATAATCATCATAGATAGCAACTTTATTCTCATAATAAATTGGAACCTCTTCCGAAATAGTGGATTCATCACTAAATAAAGTCATGACCTTTCCAAATCCAATTGTATCGATATAATCATCATAAATAGGAGGCATGCTATCATCATAATAATTTGCTCATCAAAACTTGGGGGAGAAAAATATCATCTTCATCAAACATAGCATCCCCAAGCTTGTAGCTTTGCATATCATTGGCATCATGGATATTCAAATAATTCATACTAACAACATTGAAATCATGCTCATCATTCAAATATTTAGTGCCAAACATTTTATTGACTTCTTCTAACACTTGAGCACAATTTTCGTTTTCATCATTTTCACGAAAGACATTAAAAAGATGAAGCATATGAGGTAACCTCAATTCCATTTTTTTGTAGTTTTCTTTTTATAAACCAAACTAGTGATAAAACAAGAAATTAAAAGATTCAATTGCAAGATCTAAAGATATACCTTCAAGCACTAACCTCCCCGGCAGCGGCGCCAGAAAAGAGCTTGATGTCTACTACGCAACCTTCTTCTTGTAGACTTGTGTTGGGCCTCCAAGCGCAGAGTTTCGTAGGACAGTATCAAATTTCCCTCAAGTGGATGACCTAAGGTTTATCAATACATGGGAGGCGTAGGATGAAGTGGTCTCTCTCAAACAACCCTGCAACCAATTAACAAAGAGTCTCTTGTGTCCCCAACACACCCAATACATGGTATATTGTATAGGTGCACTAGTTCGGCGAAGAGATGGTGATACAAGTGTAATATGGATGATAGATATAGGTTTTTGTAATCTGAAAATATAAAAACAGCAAGGTAGCAAGTGTTAAAAGTGAGCAAAAACGGTAGTGCAATGCTTGAAAACAAGGCCTAGGGTTCATACTTTCACTAGTGCAAGTTCTCTCAACAATGATAACATAATTAGATCATATGGCAATCCCTCAACATGCGACAAAAGTCACTCCAAAGTTCCTATCGCGGAGAACATAAGATGAAATTGCTTGTAGGGTACGAAACCACCTCAAAGTTATTCTTTCCGATCAATCCATTGAGCTATTCCTATAAGTGTCACAAACAGCCCTAGAGTTCGTAGTAAAATAACACCATATGACACACATCAATCAACCCTAATGTCACCTAGATGCTCCAATGTCACCACAAATATCCGTGGGTCAATTATACAATATGCATCAAACAACTTCAGATTCATAATATTCAATCCAACATAAAGAACCTCAAAGAGTGCCCCAAGATTTCTACTAGAGAAACAAGGACGAAAATGTGCATCAACCCCTATGCATAGATTACCCCAATGTCACCTCGGTAATCCGCGACTTGAGTACCAAAACATACATCAAGTGAATCAATAGAATACCCCATTGTCACCAAGGGTATCCCATGCAAGACATACATCAAGTGTTCTCAAATCCATAATAGTATTCAATCCGATCATAGTGAAACCTCAAAGGTAAAACTCAATTTATCACAAGAAGATAGAGGGGGAGAAACACCATATGATCCAACTATAATAACAAAGCTCACGGTACATCAAGATCGTGCCATATCAAGAACACGGGAGAGAGAGAGAGAGAGAGAGATCAAACACATAGCTACTGGTACATACCCTCGGCCCCGAGGGTGAACTACTCCCTCCTTGTCATGGAGAGCGCCAGGATGATGAAGATGGCCACCGGTGATGGTTTCCCCCTCCGGCAGGGTGCCGGAACAGGCTCCCGATTGGTTTTTTGTGGCTACAGAGGCTTGCGGCGGCGGAACTCCCGATCTAGGTTTCTTTCTGGGGGTTTCGGGATTTATAAGAATTTTTGGCGTCGGTTTCACGTCAAGAGGGTCCACGAGGCAGTAGCAAGACAGGGGGCGCGCCCTAGGTGTTGGGGAACGTAGTATTTCAAAAAAATTACCTGCAATCACACAAGATCTATCTAGCAGAAGCATAGCAACGAGCGGGGAGAGTGTGTCCACGTACCCTCGTAGACCGAAAGCGGAAGTGTCGTGGAATTGTCACGGCAGATGTCCTAGTGTAAGGACTTAGTCGTGAGACCAACGCATCTATGTGGTAGCTTGAAGGGGTTGAGTGGAATCGAGAGACGCAACACACAAGACGAGGATTTAGACAGCTTCGGGCCCCGGGAAACATCATCCGATAATAACCCTACATGTTGTTTGTGGCTAGTTCTCATATGATCATGAGGGAGTCGCCGTAAGCCGGCTCTCCTCTTTGTGTCTAACCCTAGATATTGTTTCTTGTTGCTTGTCCCTCTTTGGGGAGCCCTGACCCTCCTTATATAAGTTGAAGGGGCGGGTTACATGTGGAGTCCTAGTAGGACTAGGACTAGTCTATCTTCTCTTACAAGTTAAATACAAGTCCGGGTCTTGCTTCCTCATAAAGGAAATATTTGTCATCCCTTTCCTCTTAAGTCGGCCCATCATAACGTGAGCCGGCCTTCTGGGCTTTGGGCCTTGTTGTCCATCTGACCCGCCCGCCGGGTTACTAATGAGTCGCCAATATCGGGCGGGTTATCTATGAATCGCCAAGCTCCAGGCGGGTCACTAGTGAGTCGCCACGCTCCAGCCGGGTCATACATCCGGCGGGTTACACCGTGGGGTATATCCCCGACTTTAGCCCCAAGTTTAAGTTGGATTTAACCATGTTAAACTGATCCTGCAAAATAACTCAGGAGCAAATTTGACAGGTTGTGCTCCGGGTTAAATATTCTCCTGAGCCGGGACCTGATCATCCTTAAGTCCAATTGTCGTTTCCTTCTCCTAAAAAATCCGGGTCAATAAACCATCTTCATACTCAAATTGCTGACGTTGGTGTCTCATAGTGAAATATTGTGAAGAATAATCCACTTGAGTCGGCTTCCAAAGCGCCGGCTTAAGAAATATTGGTCTCGAAATACTCATATGATATTCAGCCGGTTTGAAAATATCGAACTTGCCGATCTCTGATTTCCAAAATCACCGGGTTATAAAACTGATAATTCCTGGTCATGATTGTTTCCAACACCAGTTCATGATTGTTGCCAATGCCGGTTCATGATTATTGACAACGCCGGGTTATGATTGTTGCAGACACCGGGTCATAATGATTGGTGATGCCGGGTCAATCTGGTTTACTCAAAACTGAAAATTGGAAGATATTTCTCCCTTATATCCATATTACCTGTAGCCCCCAAGTCTTGAACAGAACAAAGTGATGATTTGAGACTTGTTTCCATATAATTACTGCCACTTTGAAGAAATCCATGTTCAACTCAGTCACTAGTAAAAACTGAATACTCCTTATATGTAGCCCCCAAGTGTCGGGTTGTCATGCTTGCAAAGAACTCGGGACTTGAAATTGCCTTATGCTCATAAAAACTTCAACCAGTGTAGCCCCCAAGGATCGGGTCATTATGCAATAATGAGCAGGGACTTTGTAGATATAACCATGTAAACTTGAATAGCAATGTGTAGCCCCCAAGGGCCGGCTTAGTAAGATAATACTGAGCTGGGACTTTGTATATAATTGATAATAACATCATATAATATAATCTCCACCATGGGGCTTGAACCCACGTCCACAAGGTTAAGATCTTTGTACTCTACCAACTGAATAGTGAACCGTTCAATATAATGGATTAATGCTTGTGTACCTTGAATTTTTGACAGGAGCAATTGGTAGCCCCCAAGGGCCGGCTCATTACAATGTGATGAGTCGGGTCTTCAATGAGGTGAACAAAAATGACATTGCATTAGCCCTTAAGTGTCATGGTGCATGCTTGCAGCGACATGAGACTTGCATATTTGATGTAACCTCAATTTGAATAATGTAGCCCCCAAGTGTCGGGTCGTAAGCCTGCAGCGACTCGGGACTATTCCTTCCATTGTAGAATAAATCATATCCATTAATAAAATAATAGCCATTGCGCCAAAGCGATTTTGAATACCTCATCTGTTGATAAGTAAATTCAGAGTTTAAATACCTGGCGGTTCTTGGCCGATGGCGATCTAATACACCTCCATTGTAAGCCGGAATTTTTATAACCCGGCGGCTTATAGCCTTTGAGAAAAATCCAGAACGAATAATCATTTTGAAGCATCAACTTTGGTAATGAGCTTGAACTTAATCATTTATATGTCATATTTCTGCAAATCCTGCAAAGAGTTTAAACAACATATGCCCCGCGACTTAACATCAAAAGCCGTATGGTAACCACCAAAAGTAGTCTTATCCTGCACACAAGTACATCACAAGATCCCTATGATCCTTTGAATGATACCGCCGCTTATGTGACCCGGACAAGGAAGTTGATAACTCAAGTCCGTAAGAGCCGCACATATGATATTTGTGACAACTCAAATACTTGCGATTGTATAAAAACAGATAAATTTTTGAGGCTTCGATTCAATACGATCAAGAAACCATTCCAAAGGGTTAAGCTAAGATTCAATACGATCATATAGCCCCGATGGCTATGCTGCCGATCAAAGTGGGTATCGACAGCTATGTTCTCTTTGGTTCAAATACGACCTATGTTTGAACAGGAAGCCCCCAAATGACCTTAAAAGTTGTTTAACGACGCTGATTCGAATACGATCCACGTCGATTCCCAAAGGGGTCGAGCTATGATTCAGATACGATCAAGAAGCCCCCAAGTAGGTTCAGCAGTTTGCTAATAAAAAGGGTATCGACAGCTATGTTCTCTTTGGTCGAATATGACCTATGTTTGAACAGGAAGCCCCCAAGTGACCTATAAGTTTTGGCATTACGCTGATCAAGAGGGTACTGATAGCTATGCCCGATGAGCAGGAAGCCCCCAAGTGACCATAATAAGATAAGCCGTAAGGCAGGATAACCATGTTTTAAACCGTGCATCATAACAGCAAATTCTCTTTGGTAACCATTAATTTGTCTGAGATCTCGAACTTGCGAGAGATTAATTATTTTTGAACCGTAAATTCTTAAACCGGATATTGAGATCCTCAAAGCTTTGTAAGGGACAAATTTACCTTGATCCAGATGTTAAACCGGTTTTGAGAACTTCAAAGCTTTGCGGGAGAGAGATGTCTCTTGAGCTGTATTTTAAACCGGAATCTTCATTTTGAACCGGAAATTTTTCTGACGGCTTTTAAATATTCGCCAACAAAGCAGTAGCCTCCAGGGTCGGGTTATCTTCCCTTCAATGACCTGGAGTTCTTGAATTCATTGAAACCGGCTAATTTTTCCGAGCCATACCATTGTAGCCCTCAAGTCTCAAGATGACTCGAAGAGTTGGCTTGAGATTCTCCATATTTGACCATAGCAGAAGGTGTATATCATTGGCGCTGATAACGTGATGTGAATCCAAGAAGGTTGAGGTGACTGCGGCGGGTTATAAATGATCCCATATGAACCGTCTCAGCAACTCGGCCAATGGTTCCTTCCAACTGGTTGTTTGAAGTTAACCAAACCGCAGTGGCGGCGACTTGTGCGCCTGCCCATTGAGCCATCCAGTGCAGACGGCGGCTGATAATATATGATAATTTGTCTCCAATCTGTTGGAATAAAATCGGGCTTCCCAAGTAGTGACTTGCTCATACTCAATAAACAACTCATGCAGACAGGTGCGGCCTGATGTGTTGATGTAGACCAGGCCACGAGAGACGGACGGTAAAGACGACCGCAACATCTAAGGCAGCATGCATGATAAACCGCCGTGGTGTTGTAAGTCGTGCGACGAGCAAGTTGTCCTCCTTGTTGTAAGCCGGCGTGGTCGCGAGAGACAACCACGGCGTTGTAAGCCAAAAGGGAGTCCGCTGAGTAACGACGATCACCGTGCCAAAAGATGTTGGCGTGCCTCCGTCTCCGCGGTATAATATCACTTTTTGTCATAAATAATTGCCCTGCATAAACAATATTGCAGACCAAGGCAAAGATAAACTGTTCTTTGACAAAAACAACATGTGCTAATAAGACAAACTTGGATGGATATCACCTGATTTGTTCGGATGACGGATGATCCGTTTATCGCTATAGAGGTGTCTCAGACAGACCAGCGACTCAATATAGTTCCGGCGGCTCAGGCAGACCGGCGACTTAATATAACCCCGGGGCTCAAAGCGGCAAGGGCGGCTCAACGCGGCTCCGGCAGGTTGATGTAGATTAGCTGCACGGGTGGTGACTTACGCACACCTGTTCCATCAGTAAGCGGGTGCAGATGCCGGTGCGTGATGATGCTAACATACACTCCATAGGCATAGTATAGCACCACCTTTATAATGAATCTTTGTCCTGCACACATAAAAAATACATAGACCAAAGTAGTTGTTCTCTGATGAAAATAATATGTGTTAATACATAGGGCGGCCAATTTAGCACCTGCTGGCTGGCACAGGTCATTTTACCAGAGGCCTGAGGCGACGGGGAGGAGCCGGCCGTAGAGACTCGAGGAGGCCGCAGAGGTCTTTGGTTTATCAGGCGAGGCCGGACTGGTGGATTTGACTCAGAGTCAAACCTGTTGCAGCTCGGTGACCAGCGCCGGAAGTGGTGACTTAGCAGCAACCACAATGTCAGAGAACCCGGATACAGAGACGAGCCACAGCATCAGAGAACAGGAGACGAGCCATGACCGAATTCAGCGACTTAGCAAAAGACAGCGAGGGCCGCCCACTTTGACAGCAACTTGATGCTGCCGCATGAAGCAGAAGTTAGGGAGAAACAGTGCCAAGCAGCAGCTAGCAAGCACGCGCACATATAAAATAACCATGCATGCATAGCGGCAACAAGTACCCTTCAGCCCGCACACCTGCATCACAGCGACGGAGACCCGGAGGCGGCTCATAGCGGATGACGACTCCGGCGAGACATGCGGAGACAGCCCATGCACAGGCACGGACGGCTCTCAGGCGGTGGCAAAGCTGGCGAGTGGATATGGTTTACGGGCAAAGCCGGTGAGGCAAGCCCGAGATAGCGGAGATGAGCCGACGCGACGGCTCATAGCAGTCCTGCGAGGACGGCGACTTGAGGCCGGCGGCCCGAGGCTGTGGCGACTTGCGGCAGAAGTAGGCGGGTCGTGGCACTCGGCGGCGACTCTCGGCGGAGTGAGGCCAGCTCAACGCGGCCCAGAGATGGCGCAACCAGAGGCGGGGCTGAGCCCGCGGAGATCTCTGCTTCCGAGTGATAGCCGGTTCAATGGATCCATGTTTTTTTGTGTGATGGCGTACTCAAGTAGTACGTGTATACTAGTAGTATTCCAACCTGGCAGATCGTATCTTTTCTCTGATTTTTTTTACGTGGAAGTAGCCTGCAACAGCATTGGCTAATTGCCTCGGGACTCGAAGTTGTACGTGAACAAGAAGATGTGGCTGAGCTTCCAAACTTGAGGTCTTGGAAATGGTATTGATAGGCCGTCGAGGCGAGACCCGGAGGCGAAGAAACACCAGCGAGGCACGGCCGCAGCTGCAGCAGAGTTCGAGTCCTTCTCCAGGTTGTAGTTACTTTGACCAAAGTCAACTGGATTGGATGGTTAGCGATTGTTGCGCTGAGACCCTGCAGCGCAGGATCGAATCCTTCTCAGCGCTTTTTTTCTTTTTCTTGATTTTTTTTCTTTGATGATTGAACGGTGACGGCAACCCCGATCGCACAGGTTTCAGCGAGCAACCGATGAAAACTTGACACGCCGGTGGCAATGGCGACTTGTGACTTCTTTTCTTGGCGACTTGCGGCAGACATCAAATCGCAACCTTAATTTTCCTTAAATCTTTCAAACTATGAATCTGGACCGATGAACTCGAAACTGATGCAGATCTTCTTCAACCGGTTCTTCTTCACCTGGAAATTGCGAACTTGTCGATCCCTGTGAGAGATCCCTCCAAGAACTCAACACCATCGTGCGCGAGCCCCACGGTGGGCGCCAACTGTCGTGGCATTGTCACGGCAGATGTCCTAGTGTAAGAACTTAGTCGCGAGACCAACGCATCTATGTGGTAGCTTGAAGGGGTTGAGCGGAATCGAGAGACGCAACACACAAGACGAGGATTTAGACAGCTTCGGGCCCCGGGAAACATCATCCGGTAATAACCCTACATGTTGTTTGTGGCTAGGTCTCATTATGATCATGAGGGAGTCGCCGTAAGCCGGCTCTCCTCTTTGTGTCTAACCCTAGATATTGTTTCTTGTTGCTTGTCCCTCTTTGGGGAGTGTCGGTGTCAAAACCGGCGGATCTCGGGTAGGGGGTCCCAGATCGCAAGCTAGCCGGATGGTAACAGGAGACAAGGTACACGATGTTTTTACCCAGGTTTGGGCCCTCTCGATGGAGGTAAAACCCTACTCCTGCTTGATTAATATTGATGATATGGGTAGTACAAGAGTAGATCTACCACGAGATCAGAGAGGCTAAACCCTAGAAGCTAGCATATGGTAGGATTGTTATTCGTCCTACGGACTAAAACCCTCCGGTTTATATAGACATCGAATAGGGTTAGGGTTACACAGAGTCGGTTACAATGGTAGGAGATCTACATATCCGTATCGCCAAGCTTGCCTTCCACGCCAAGGAAAGTCCCATCCGGACACGGACTAAGTCTTCAATCTTGTATCTTCAAAGTCCGTGTGTCCGCCAAAGGCTATAGTCCGCTATCCGGACACCCCTAATCCAGACTCCTCAAGAGTCTCTCGAACCAGGCTTCAATGACGACGGTCCGACACGCATATTGTCTTCGCATTGCAAGGCGGGTTCCTCCTCCGAATACTTCATAGAAGATTTTGAACACAAGGATAGTGTCCGCTCGCAAAATAAGTTCCACATACCACCGTAGAGAGAATAATATTTACACAAGTTCAATCTCTCGACGTATTCCACAAGGCGTGACATCACACCACGCCAAGCCTTTATTCAATCGTTTTCACCGCCCCACCTCAGCTGCGCTTAGCGAGGCGGTTTCTTGGCACGCCTTGTCAAAGCAGATCGTGTCCCCTTATTCCGGATTCTCATCAATACGGGCGGTAACCCAACTGCACCATTGATTACGGCGCTTGGGAGATAAGCGAGTTTTATCAGCCGGTGGGGACGATAGCTTTGTCCGTCCATATAAGGGATAAGGATCCACTTTTTCACACATGCCTTCTTCCTCCTTTGCTTATCCATTTCACAAGACTGAGCTCCAGCGCCAAGTCCGCACATCCCACCTCAACCTTCTCCAACTATGTCCGGAGCGGGAGGCAAGTGGATGGCCTCCTCCGTCACGGAGGGGCACATCAAAAAGCTACGGAAGGCCGGATACTTGTCCGGCGACATCGTGCATAGGCTCCCCAACAAGGGGCAGCTCATCCCCACCCCCAGGCCCCATGAGAGGGTGGTGTTCCTCCCCCACTTCCTCCGCGGGCTAGGTTTTCCACTTCACCCATTCGTCCGGGGGCTCATGTTCTACTACGGCCTAGATTTCCACGATCTGGCCCCGAATTTCATCCTCAACATCTCGGCGTTTATCATCATGTGCGAGGCCTTCCTCTGCATCCAGCCCCAGTTCGGCTTATGGCTGAAGACCTTCAATGTCAAGCCGAAGGTAGTGGGCGGCCGCCAAGCGGAGTGCGGAGGTGCCATGGTGGGCAAGATGGTCGACGTCCTATGGCTCGAGGGCTCCTTTGTGGAGACCATAAAGGGGTGGCAATCGGGGTGGTTCTACATCACCGAGCCGCGCGACTCTCAATGGGCGGCGGCCCCCAAATTTTGATCTGGCTTCCCTACACGGCTCACCTCATGGAAAGAGACGGGCCTGACGTGGGGTAATTCGGAAGAGCTGACCGGACTCCAAACCTGCGTCCGAACCCGTGGACAAGAATCTCAAGCTTGTCAACATAATCCAGGTGATGCTCATCCGCCGGATTCTCCCATGCCAGCAATGGGCCTTCAACTTGTGGGAGTTTGATCCGGCACAGCACCGAACCTTGAGCCGGCTCTTCGACACTACGCACGAAGATGCCCGAAGGTGCTGTTCAAGGGCGCTGAAGCTCCCGCATCCGCCATCAAGATCGCGGATTCAGCTCGCAGATCAAGCCAGCGAGGTAAGTTATTTTACCCTTTACGGACTCTTTTTCATAGTTTGACTCTTTGTGGGATCTAAAACTCCCTCACCTTTGACAGATCGGTGAAGACGCCCGGACAGATTGACCGTCTGCCCTTGCCGAAGACTCAGCGACGCCCGATTGACGGGTTGCTAGTTCCGCACCTCACGTGGTGCCGAGAAGAAGGCCATGGGAACTCAAGGAGTTCCCGCGCCAGTGCTGTCGGACACATTGTCCGATGACTCGAGATGACTCCCTCGTGAAGACGAGGAGGAGGAAAAGAGGCCTCTCCCGGGGAGAAGAAAGGAAGGCCGCCCACTGGGAGGCCGGAGGGTCCAAGAAGGGAAGGACCCTTCCTCCGGACTACACCACCAATGCCGATTTATTTATGAAGAGGGGTGGGCACCATGACCAAGCCTCGGCGAAATCGTAAGTGTTCGGACACCGAATAACTCATGGCTCCATTTGTCGCGACAAAGATCTTCTAATGCCAAGTATAACCGTGCAGCCCGCCCAAGGACGGGCTCGATGATTCATCGAGCGGCTCCCTGGATTCTTCGGAGGTGAATAGCACCTCACTTCCGACCGCCTTGTCTCCTCCCACCGCGGATGACGCCGGGGTGGAGTCCCAAAAGGGGCCCAGCCAGGAGGAGGTGGCCTCGAGGCGCCGCAAAGGCGACCTCCGGAACCCGGCTCAAAGGGATAAAACCTCAAGGGCTTCAAGTCCGCCTGTGCCGGACTCCGCATCAAACCTTCAAAGGTGGTTCCGTAGTCCGACAGTGACCCTTCGTAAGAAGGGCAAGATCGACGACGCCGGTGACCTCCGCCCAACCGAGGCACTGGATGATTTGATGGAGGCGCTTAACGGCGCTTCCATCGACGAGGAGCACCGCATCGCTATGAGTGCGTGATCCAGAAAGTTCATCCGCCAAGAGCGGGCTGATCGAAGCTCGTGCAGCCTTCTAACAGCTTTGAGGTATGTATTTAAGATATGTAAAATATTACCGTGATAGACAAGAGCCCCCGATGCTCGGTTTGGTGTTCGGAAAGAAATAGCTGAACTGAGGATCTAAAAAGATATACGCAGGAGTCTAACATAAGTATGTCAATATGGGAATGCAGGCTGCACTGCTGACCTCTGCCGCACTGACTGCGGAGGTTGATCCATTAAAGCAGAGCCTCGAGCGGTCCAAGAACGAGCTCGGACTTGCCAAAAAGCAGCTCGAGGACAAGGAAGGTAAGTAATACCTTATGGGAGTATTTAAAAGATGTGTCTGCAAAAAATGACAGGAATAACATGAATATTGTAGGGGCCACGAACAAGGTGGCGACCCTGAAGGAAGCGGTGTCCAAGGCCGAAAGCAATGCGGCCGTGGAGCGCACCGAGCGAGAGAAGCAGGAGGCGCGGGTGGCGGAGGTGCGGCAAGAGCTCCAGGCTCTCGTGGAAAAACACGAGAGTTTGGAGCGTGACTCAAAGAATCGAGAGTCCGAGCTCGCCTCGGCCCTTGAGAGCGCCAAGGCTGCTAAGGCCGAAGCCCAAAAAGCCCTCCAGGAGATTGAGGCGATGAAGAAGATAGCAGCGGGTAAGGCATTATATATGCAAAGCAAGCATGTGAAAGTGAATTATCTGTTACTTACCCGAATCCGGAGCTCTCCAGGAGCATTCGCAGATCTGCCCCGCAGTGTGGCTGATGCTGCCGATTCTACCGAGCCGAGGAGGAAGCTCGACGGAGAAGGTGTTCGTCTCGATCTGCGAGGCCGGACACCCGATGCCCTTAAGCGACCAGTTGAAGCAGTTGGTCGAGCTCCATAAGGTGGTCGAACAGGCCATGAAAGGCCTCATAGTTCGGCCGTGGCCTAAGGAAGCCATGCCTGGAGCTACTTGGCTGGTGAGGCGGCCGGTGGACGATGTCCATGGGTTGAAGTCATCAAGCGCCCGCCTACATCGAAGGTGCCCAGGGGCCCTTGCCCTTGCTAACGTGCACTGGGGCAAGATGGACGCTGAGAAGCTTGTGACGGACGGACCACCATCGAAGAAGGAGCATCGCAAGCCTGAAATGTATTATGAGGGCGTCCTGAAGGGTGCCTGCCTTATAGCGGATGAATGCCCCAAAGATATAATTTTTTAGTAGACTCGCATTTGTTATCCTGTGCGTTGAAAACTTGCTCATATGCACGAAGCAACACTTTTGAATATAAAATATTACCTTCTGTTCGGCCGTTTATTAAATTTGAGAGATGGCGAGTCGTCGGCTTCAGCCCCCATGCCACGAGTGCTGGGGTGTTCGGGATAAACTTGAGCGCTCTTGTTCCCATTCTTGGGTCCTTCGAGGGAGGCGCTCAACGCAACGAACAAGGCAACCGGACTATAATGCTTGAACACTCTCACTTAGCCATAGAATTCTATAATTTTAAATTTCGGCGAAGCCCCTAGTATTCGGAAGACCGAGTTCGGGGCGCTATCCACGCCTTAGGCCGGACGATGCCGACTCCTCGCTCTAAGCGGCATAAGTCTTTAGGGACTCGAAAACCTCTCGAACAGCGACCGGCTCTCGCCCTATCATGACGGTCAGTTTTAGCTTTCTCCACTGAGGTGCTTAACCCAGCTCAACCGGGGCACAATCGCAGTGGTTCTCCCAAATACTACCTTAGCCGATATAACGGAACGTAAGGTACCAAAGCATGGGAGCCGGGCAAACCCAACTATTGACCCAAGACATGATTTGGAGCCGAAGCATATAATGCTATAAGTTCGGGGTGCCGCACTTGTGAAAGTGTTCGGACTTATCACACCATGTTATGGGGTACTTAAGCCCCTGGTGTATTGCCCGTACCAAAGTGTACGGTTGCACAATGTCATAAATGAACATGTATATATAGAAAAAAGGGAATTCAATAGTAGGCAGAAGCTATATATTGTTTATTCAAAAGGGTTGCAGTAAGAGCAAAACGATACAAATAGTGCGGTAAGCAAGGGACGGGACTTTTTAACATGTCTCCCTCCAGGGGTAAGCCGCGGGATGGTGTGTAAAACAGATATATTGCTCGTAATAGAGACCACCTGGACACTCGACGTTGCTTTCTGCTTCCCTGGCTGTTGCATCGTGTGTTCGGTGATTCTAATGCCGGATAGGGCTTCGTGAGAACAGAGTCCAGAAAGTAAAAAGAAAGAAGAAAAGAATGACACAATCGGGAGCCCCTGGTGCAGTTGAGCCGCATTCTGGGCATGCCGTGGTCGTGCCCCTTCCCCTATGCCCATGGTATTTCCAGAGCGTCATCATGTACGCGTAGTACTGGTTTCGCAATCTCGCGAGGGCTGGGGCTTGGGCCGCATTGCTATGCGTGCTCGGAACGTGCCAGGCGGTCTTGTTGTAGGTTACTCCGGGCGCGCTTGACTGTGTCCGGACGTTTAATAGCCGGACTCGAGAATTGCCTTAAGAGGCTGCTTTGTACTTCCGCCGCAAGGACCGCCGTATGCTCCTCCATCCGGAGAGAGCGTTCGGTGTTTCCATTGACCGTAATGATTCCTCGGGAACCTGGCATCTTGAGCTTGAGATATGCGTAGTGCGGCACCGCATTGAACTTTGCAAATGCGGTTCGTCCGAAGCGATCGCGTGATAGCCGCTGCGAGCGGGACTATGTCGAAGATTAACTCCTCGCCGGAAGTTATCCGGGATCCAAGACCACTTCAAGTGTAATCGAGCTCGCATAACCGGCCTCTACACAGTATGACGCCTTTAAAGGTCGTCTTCGTGGGTTTAATCCTTGATGGGTCTATGCCCATTTTGGCGACCTGTGTCACGATGAAGCGTGTTCAAAGCTTTCTGCCGTCCATTAGGACTCTAGTGAGATGAAATCCGTCAATGATTGGGTCTAGAACCAATGCGGCAAATCCGCCATGGCGGATGCTAGTGGGTGGTCCCTTCGATCAAAAGTGATCGGGCAGGAAGACCAGGGGTTGAACTTTGGGGCGACTGGCTCCATCGCATATACGTCCCTTAGTGCACGCTTCCGCTCCCTTTTGGTTATGTGGGTTGCGTATATCATGTTCACCATCTGCACTTGCGGGGGGAAGCCCGTCTGTCCTCTATTGTTCGGCAGCCGGGGCTCCTCCTCGTCATGCTATGCAGCCCCTTGTCATTGTTTTCGCATTTAACTTGCTCGCCGCTTGAACACCCAACAATCCTGTTGGTGTGCTTGGCTGGCTTTTCGGTGCCATGTATCCGCACGAGCAATCGAGTATTCGGTCCAAATTGGACGGGCCCGGAGTATTTCTTTTAAATGGCTTTTTCCGCTGACCGGGTTTAGAGCCTCTGAATCCGGCATTGACTGTCGTATCCTCAGAATTATCACCGTTAATGCGGCTGACGGTGTCCTGGACTAGGGGGTACTCACCACGTCGTCCCCTAATCGATTAGATTGGGCCGAGGACCCCCAGGGCCGCATACTCATGGGCCAGTCCGGACAGCTGCCGCATGCAAGGAAGATTCCACAAGACTTGGCGATCAAGACAAGGACTCCTCCCCCACCGGCGTATTCGGCTAGGACTCTTGTTATCCTAGGCCTCTGGTGCATTATATAAACCGAGGCCAAGCTAGTCGATAGATACACAATATACAACAATCATACCATAGGCTAGCTTCTAGGGTTTAGCCTCTACGATCTCGTGGTAGATCAACTCTTGTAATACTCATGTCATCAAGATCAATCAAGCGAGAAGTAGGGTATTACCTCCATAGAGAGGGCCCAACACGAAAAACATCGTGTCCCTCGTCTCCTGTTACCATCCGCCTTAGACGCACAGTTCGGGACCCCTACCGAGATCCGCCAGTTTGACACCGACATTGGTGCTTTCATTGAGAGCTCCACCGTGTTCGCAAAAGGTCGATGGCTCGCTGCGCGATCAACTGCGAATTCGGCATCTTCGTCACCACCGACCGGTCACCTTGGTTCGACCAAGGATCGGGCCCTACCTCCGATCGTCATGTTCGGATGAGGGCCTTCATCAACATCAACTCCGATCTCTATCAAGATCATGGAGGAATCATCCAGGGAGCCCGGGGGCTCAACGTCAACATTTCCCTCAGGCGACCGAACTGTTTTTCTGGACAGCGGACTTGTGTCCGCCGCCACCGCCTCCTCAATCGTCGTTTTAACGATTGATTTGGTGGGATTGTGCGGAATTGAGTCTACAACAACCCTGGAAAATTTTGTCGAGTACCGATGGAGGAATCTCTGGCAATCTCCGGTATACCGGAGCCGCATTGAATCTGGACGAGAATCTGGACGAGGTTAGGGCGTGGTGTCCAGCTTCTAGCTCGGACTTCCTTTGGAAGATCCAACCGTTGATCGGCTGCGGAATTCCTATATCTACCACCCCTCAAAATATCAGCTCGATCCGACCGTCCAAACTCCGGGAACCTTCCGATTAGTGCATCACTTTTCGGATCTGTTTTCTGCGTGAAAACGAATCCGACCCGAGTTCGTCTTTATTATGAACGGGATTTCGGACATCCTTTTTGAAGGAAGTTTTGTATGGTGTATTGTGTTTCGTTTCCGAACACATCCCACTAACTTTAAAATCTTTTGAACATGATCTTCAATATCATGCTGGTGTCAAACCAGTCCGGCAATATTGCTCCACGGCTGCCGACCTACGCTACACGTCGTCACTTTGTTGAGCCGAGCTCAACTTCTTCGGATCATCATCTCGGCAAGCTGAACAAGAGTCCGGCATCGCGAAGGATAAATCATCACCAACATCGCCGCCCCACGGATTGCACGGAGCGGGCACACCTGCATCGCCGCACGGTCACTTCATCAAGCCGGCATCGACCACGTCACGACCTGCATCGGCAGGGCCGCACTGTTGCTTTTTCAAGCTGGTGTCCATCACGCCGACCTACTTCGACTCATCGGCTGACACCGAGGCTTCATCACATTAGCTGGACCGGGGGCTTCATCATCTCTTCATCAACCTACTCTGGACACTTCAGCGTCACTAGCCGACCAGCTCCGTCACGTTAGCTGGGCTGAGGGCTTTGCCTCGGCGAGCCAACCTTTGCCAGCATTATCAAGCCGTCGTTTTATCTCCCATTAGGCAATGGGTGCGCGGATCGAGTCCCGATTCTGGGAATCACCTTTCTTCAGATTGCTACAACAAATAAACCAGGTGCTATTAATCCCAGTATTTTTTGCTTGTTTGGGTTCATTTTTCCCAAGGAATTATCACTCTGGTTTGTCCATCATATGTACGCAGGTCAATCAAATGGTGGCCGCATTAACGAAGGTTGCATGGTGGTTCGGTCGGTTTAGACATAGTCCGTAACGCCGTGATCCGGAACTCGAACCGACCTGTGAATTCAGGCCTTGCCATGCCCTTCCGCATCACGCCGCCGCCACATCGACATTGACTTGGCGCCAGCCATATTTCTTTTATTACTCACTTTGCATAAATTATTTATTATGCAACGATTTTTTATTACTATTATCTCCGGTTTGCACTATTTTTGTGCATAGGAAAATGATCTAGCGGACTATATCCTTTAGGCGTCACCTCGGCCGGACGGGGCTTCGTCAACACTTCATTACCCCATGCCGGGGACTTGGCATCACTCTGCCGTCCTGCATTGACCGTGCTATGTCACCACTTCGGAGTGTCGAGCTCTTTGCTCCGCCACCTCGGGACCGGCTTGGGGGATGGAACCTTGTCCCGCATCAAGCTTGGACCGCGTCGTCAATACCGAACACATTAACCAGCTAAGTTGCCTTCATGCTCAAAGTTTTAAATTTCTAACTTGTGTTCGGTTCGACCAAGCATTATACTTTTTTGGAAAAAAGTTGCTTGTAAAAATTTTCCTTGTCGAAACTTTGTTCACACACACTTGACGCTACCCGCTCTCATTATACACGGGGATTCTTTAATGTAGCTTATTAATTGGGCTTTATGCCCAACACATGTGTCACACTTCGCGTGTACCTTTTATTCACCATTATATGCATCGATATGACTTAAGTTTTGGCCAAGCTGGGTTGCCTGGCTCCTGTGCTTACCCCTACGTTCCCGATTGTTCGGCTAGGTGGTAAAGGGAGCACCTCTGCGATTGTTACTACCGGGTCAGCCGGATGTGTACCTCATACAGGGTGAAGCCGAAAGCTAGCGTTCTTAAAGGAATACTCGGTCGATGAACTAAAAGATGATTTCTTACCTATTCATTTACCTGCCCCCAGATGTTTTTCTGCTCTTTTCGCAGTCCGGACATGCACTTTAGGGCATGCCTCCCAGGGAAAGGAACCCCTAACGGAACTATTCTCCCTCGAAGATGTTTCTTACTAACCATGTCATATAACATAACTAGTTGGGCACTTGTCTGATAAGGCACTAATGACCCCTACGCCTGATCTCCACGCATGCCCCGGTTTTTATAACCGCGAGGGTATTCGGACACACTCCGGACTATTGGGTCCAGAGGTTGAAGCGAAAAGGTCCGCTATGACAAATGATCTACAATCCGGCTAGAAGGCATTCTACATGTCACCTTACATTATATAGTCAACTTTTACCCAAGTCACTTGGGGGCTCTTATGTTTATTTGAGCTGTTTCATACTAAGTGTTTTTCTTCGTAGTCGTTGCAAAGTTTTTATTATTTATCACTCCTTTTTTTTAAGACACGAGTTTGCGGTCACTAGCCGGGGAGCCTAATTTCTCTCTCAAAACCGCTAGGGTTTAGTTTTCTAAACTGGCCTAATGGGAAGTACTCCGCCTTCGGGATGGGAGACTGAAGCCGTAGGCTGACCCGCTTGAAGTCTTGAGATAGGATGTGTCATGTTAAAGCACGGCAGCAGCACTTTTTTTTCCTCTCTAACGTCCAATTTTTGGATTGGCACCGAACACTTGATCTTGTTCGGACGTCATGTTTTTACTGACGTTTTTTGGTTTTCCAAGCTTTTGGCACTTTTAAACTATTCATGTGTTTTCAGCACAAGTCTCGCAGTGCAACGCCGGACTCCTTTCGAGATTTGGCAAAAACATTCTCGGATATTGCTATATATGCATCGGTTTCGAATTGTGTCTTCGGTCAATGGTTGGGTTGCCCGGCTCCTGCGCTTGCCTCCTACGTTCCGCTTTATTCGGCTAGGTGTGCAAAGGGAGAACCACTGCGATTGTTCTTCCAGCTCACATGGTTAAGCACCTCGATGGAGAAAGCCAAAACCGATCGTCACAATAAGCGTAAACTGGTCAGCGATCCAATGACGGTGTTAAATGACGGGCCATTCATAACAATGGCCGAAGTGTTTACGGCTTGACCTCAACTGTCGCCGAACACTACCGGAGGCTATTAACTGGCCTCCCAAACTAAATCCTCAATATTTTGCTCTTACATTGGAGCTGAGGTTTCATGATCATGCTTAGCATGACAACCCAAAGAAAGGAACCGATAGCGGGACTATTTTCTTTGGAAGACATTTCTTCTGTTAAATAGTAATATAACATATCTCTCTGCGTGCCTTTGTTTATAAAACCGTATGGCGAGATTGCCTTGTTTGCCGTAAATCCTTGCCCTCATAAAGGCTTTATAAAGTAGGACAAACACTCCTCGGCTACTGGCCGAGGAGGTTGAAGCTGATGGTCGGTCAACAAAGTTTTGTACAAAGCGGATCCGAGCATTAATGACATAAAGTACTTGGATACATTGAGTCATTACACATAATTTGTGATTTTACTATGGATATCGATCCTTAATTCGGCCACCCGTGTCTGCATTAAGGCTCGGGGCTACTTGCTTCGGGCTTATTATTTACAAATATTAAAGGGCACATCAATTCCCGATCTCGTGTTGCCACCCGACCGGTGTCTCGGGGCTACTCTTTGCATTGCTGTTCTATGCAGAAAATTTTAAGTGCAATATAGTTTCGAGGAGATTTTGATCCTCGGGTTGGTCGGCCGCACTAAACCTGAGTCTCGAGGACCGAGCACGCCGCTTTTGTGTCCCAAGTATTCTGCGAAGCTAGATTTGATCCTCGGGCCGATTTTGCAAATCAACTTTGAGTCTCGTGATTCTCGGGATCAGCGGTCTTATGTCATCCTTCAGTTGCATCTCGGGTTTTAGACTGATACACACCTTGAGGGCTACTGGCTATATATCACGTCAAAGAATAAATTGCATCAATAAAAAATATTGACCAAAAATCAGCCCACATTCGGGGTGGTGCACCACCTCGGAAGCAATTCGGCATATAGTTCGGATGCAAGTGGCTGGCTCCTTAGAGGGCATTTCTTGCATTAAGCTCAGCTAAACTACTTCAAACTTCTATGAACCAAGGTGATTTACGACACCTCGGATACAGTCCGGCGTTGGAGCTCGAATACATAGTCCGGCATTGGAGCTCGGATACCGTCCGGCGTTGGAGCTCGGATACATAGTCCGGCGATAGAGCTGGGAAGCAGTCCGGCGTTGGTGCTCGGCTGCAAAAGATACCTCGAATGCAGTCCGGCGTTAGAGCTCGGACGCAAGAGGACACTGCCTCCCGGGAATAACTTCAAACCCGAGGCGTGGCATAAAAATAACAAGGCATTGATAAAGGCCGGAAACTTAAAGGGGCTCCTCGGATACCCGACGTGTAAACTCGTCGAATGCATTTCGGCGATCCTCAAGATCGAAGATGAGAAGATTTGTTGAACCAGTTTTCAAGACCGGCAACCGAAGATGAAGAACAGTTCGGAAGAATCGAGGAGCGTCCCTAACTTGAAGACCAGTTCAAGGGGCTACTGACGGTGTCCTGGACTAGGGGGTACTCACCACGTCGTCCCCAATCGGTTAGATTGGGCGAGGACCCCTGGGCCGCATACTCATGGGCGGTCAGACAGCTGCCGCATGCAAGGAAGATTCCACAAGACTTGGCGATCAAGACAAGGACTCCTCCCCCACCGGCGTATTCGGCTAGGACTCTTGTTATCCTAGGCCTCTGGTGCATTATATAAACCGAGGCCAGGCTAGTCGATAGATACACAATATACAACAATCATACCATAGGCTAGCTTCTAGGGTTTAGCCTCTATGATCTCGTGGTAGATCAACTCTTGTAATACTCATGTCATCAAGATCAATCAAGCAAGAAGTAGGGTATTACCTCCATAGAGAGGGCCCAAACCTGGGTAAATATCGTGTCCCCTGCCTCCTATTACCATCCGCCTTAGACGCACAGTTCGGGACCCCCTACCCGAGATCCGCCGGTTTTGACATCGACAGCGGCGCTTGTGCTTGTTGCGACGCGACCTGCCACTACTGTCCTTGGTATCCGAATTACCAGGGCTCTTGGTCATGTTGTTACTACGAGCTAGCCAGCTATCCTCTCCCGTGCAAAAGCGGGTCATGAGTGTTGTGAGGGCTGCCATGGATTTTGGCTTTTCCTGTCCTAGGTGACGGGCAAGCCACTCGTTGCGGATGTTGTGTTTGAAGGCTGCAAGGGCCTCGGCATCCGGACAATCGATGATTTTTCTTGGTTAGGAACCGTGTCCAGAATTGTCTGGCCGATTCCTCTGGCTGCTGAATTATGTGGCTTAGGTCATCGGCGTCTGGTGGTCGCACATATGTGCCCTGGAAATTGTCGAGGAATGCGGCTTCCAGGTCTTCCCAACAACCAATTGACTCTGCTGGAAAGCTGTTAAGCCGATGTCGGGCTGGTCCTTTAAGCTTAAGTGGGAGGTATTTGATGGCGTGTAGGGCTGCAAGAAAAGCTCGAGGCTCGTGAGCCGCTCGAGATCGACTCGTCTTTTGACTTGACTCGAGATCGACTTGAAAAGAAACAAGCTGAGTTTGAACACTTTATGTAGCTCGACCGAGAAACGAGCCGATCTTGAGCCAATGTTGGCTCGCTCAATTTTAGCTCGATAGCTCGACAGAATATCATTATGTTAAATGAACATGCCATATATTAAATGAAAATAAGATAATTTATTACCATATATGTTGTTCATATTTTTTTCTCCATTTTATTTATCAACGAACATGGAAACTTAGTTAAGTGCAGAGAAGATTTAGGCCTAATTATGGCATGTGGTCGACTATGTGTTAAATATCCTATATTTTTGCCAAAGTTTCCCAGCATATTCACCTTTTTTTTTCATCCATAGATTTATAATTTTTACCATCTCATTTAGCTCGAAACTAGCTCGAGATCGACTCGAGATCGTTACAAGCTGAGCACGAGTCATGTTCTACAGCTCGATCATGAGCTTCACTTAGTTTGAGCTCGCTCGAATTTTCATATGAGTTGAGCTGAGCCAACTCCAACTCGCTCGAGCTCGACTCGTTTGCAGCCCTAATGGCGTGTAGATCATCACCGCGGGCCATGTGGATGTGAAGGAGATAGTCCTCGATCCAAACCGCAGGATCTGTTGTGCCATCGTATGATTCAATGTTTACGGGTTTGAAACCCTCAGGGATTTGATGATCCATTACTTCATCAGTGCAGCATAGTGGGTGTGCGGCGCCTCTGTATTGGGCTATATCATGACGCAGCTCAAATGAGCTTTGTCTACTGTGTTCGGCCCGGCCAGAATTGCCATATCCGGCGTGACGGTTATCGTCACATGTCGTGGGGCGCCCACGTGATCCATAGATCGATCTTGTCTGCCTTGCCTTGTCCTCCAATATATCTCGCAGGTCTGGCGCATTTCCCCGCGCCTTTGTATTTTTTGAGCAGCGACGGGGTGCGGCTTGAGTTGAGGGTCGAGAGGTCTCTCTGTCACGGCCACGAGGTGGCCGGTCAGCCATATCATGCACTGGTGATGTAGGTTTGGGTGCTTTCTCCTATAATCGGGGTAGCAGCCTGCGTCTTGGGTAGCTCTTGGATGGGCGCTCGAGTTCATACTCTTCGGCCGCAAGGACTTCAGTCCATCTGTCAGCTAGCAAATCTTGGTCAGCTCTAAGCTGTTGCTGCTTTTTCTTGAGGCTGCTTGCCGTGGCCATGAGCCTGCGTTTAAAACGCTCTTGTTCGACGGGATCCTCGGCACGCATTTAATTCATCGTCGTCGAGGCTTGCCTCATCTTCAAAGGAGGCATGTAATTATCGCCCTCTACCTCTTTTTTCTCGCCGCTCTCTCATGAGGGCTGGCTTCTCCATCCTCCCGCTGAATCTTCTTTGGAGGGGTTGTCTTCAACCTTTGTCCGGGGTGTTATTGTTTCCCATGCCGAATCACCGTTTTTGCTGTGGGCGGGATTTAGAGCGCGCCACGACGCCGCGCTTAGGCTGCTTCTTGGAGGGTCATCCTCCGTTGTTCCATCGCCATTCCCATCTTTTGGGATGTCCACCATGTATATGTCGATGACGAGGTGGCCTTCCGATGCCACCTGGTAGCTGGTTCTTGGTCGCCTCCTGCATCGTCGTCCATACCGTCGATGTCTTGGTCAAGTCGAGCATGTCGGTTAAATCATTGACAGTGGCTACAAAGTGGGTGGTGGGTGGGATTTGATTTTATTCATCGTCCGCATCCCAACCTTCCTGACCATAATCCGGCCAGGGCTCTCCTGATAAAGTGAGAGACTTTAGTGAATTCAGAATGTCGCCAAAGGGCGAGTGCTGAAAGATGTCCGCGGCAGTGAATTCCATGATCGGCGCCCAATCGGATTCGATTGGCAGGGGCACGAAAGGCTCGGAGTCCGGAGAGGAGTCCGGCACCTTGGAGTTACGAGCTTTGCAAAGGACGGGGTAGGTGTATGGCTCAATCGCCGTAGAGATCGCAGCCCCCGAGGCGGTGTCCAGCCACCCGTCCTCGATCGGCGCGGTCGGCTCCGAGCTAAAGGTCGGAGCGGACTCATGTGCGGCCTCCAGGACACTGATCGGCGGCAGAGCTAGATCATGCCCCTCGTGACAGTGCGGTGTGCTTGGCTGTGGCTCGAACCCGTCGAAGATCAAGTCTTCGCGGATGTCAGTCGTGTAGTTCAAAATTCCAAATATGACCTGATGGCCAGGGGCGTAGCTTTCAATCTGCTCCAGATGGCCAAGCGAATTGGCCCGCAACGCAAAGCCGCCGAATACGAAGATCTGTCCGGGGAGAAAAGTCTCACCCTGGACTGCATCGTTGTTGATGATCGGAGGAGCCATCGGGCCTAAAGATGACGACACAGAGGAACTCTCAACGAAAGCACCAATGTCGGTGTCAAAACCGGCGGATCTCGGTTAGGTGGTCCCGAACTGTGCGTCTAGGCGGATGGTAACAGGAGACAAGGGACACGATGTTTTTACCCAGGTTCGGGCCCTCTCGATGGAGGTAAAACCCTACTCCTACTTGATTAATATTGATGATATGGGTAGTACAAGAGTAGATCTACCACGAGATCAGGGACGCTAAACCCTAGAAGCTAGCCTATGGTATGATTGTTGTTCGTCCTACGGACTAAAACCCTCCGGTTTATATAGACATCGAATAGGGTTAGGGTTACACAGAGTCGGTTACAATGGAAGGAGATCTAAATATCCATATCACCAAGCTTGCCTTCCACGCCAAGGGAAGTCCCATCCGGACACGGGACGAAGTCTTCAATCTTGTATCTTCAAAGTCCAGGAGTCTGGCCAAAGGCAATAGTCCGGCTATCCGGACACCCCCTAATCTAGGACTCCCTCAGGGAGCCCTGCCCTTCGTTATATAAGTTGAAGGGGCGGGTTACATGTGGAGTCCTATTAGGACTAGGACTAGTCTATCTTCTCTTACAAGTTAAATACAAGTCCGTGTCTTGCTTCCTCATAAAGGAAATATTTGTCATCCCTCTGGCCCTCACGCGTGGGGCGTTGCGAGGGTCCACCTCACGGCTATGTTTGCATGCCTTTCGGCCTGCCGAACGCGGTCGCCGCCCATCAGCGCCTGCTGAGGTGCGCCCTGGAGGCTCAGGAGTCCAAGCAGCGCGCGGTCCTAGCAGAAATGGAGATGTCTTTCGAGGAACCCCCCGTGCCCCCGGAGCCTCCCGAGGCTCCAGGTCCGAGGGCTCGTGAGGGCCGGCTTCCTCATCACGCGTCATCTGCTACCTCAACATCCCGCCATCCCCGACCATATCAGGTGACACCTTTCCAAGTCCCGTTTTCAGCTGGGAGCGCCCCTCGGGCTGCATCATTCCCAGGCCGCGTGGGTCCATCCCTGCGGCATGTGTCCGTTTTGCTTATGTTCTTTACTTACCTTGTTGGGGGCGCCTCTCGGGCTGCATTATCCCCAAGCTGCTCGGGCCAGACCCAGTGGCGTGTGCTTTCTCTACACCTGTCTAGATGGATTTGCTCCTCCGCGCTTAAACTGATTCACGTAATTATTGCCTACTACCTATCGCGGACCTCTCCGCCCTAATGCAAAGCGCTTGCACGTTAAAAGGGGGGTACCGAGCATCGCGACTCATGGACTCTTCTTGGCTCTCAGCCCTCACCCCAGGCCTTGACCCACGGCATCGCGACCTGTCATACCAGGTGGCGGCTGAGCTCGCCGAGGGACGGACTGAGGACGAGAGCATTCGTGATTATAACCCTACAGGACACATCATTGATAAAGGCCCGAGCCAGCGCAACCCGCCGAGGTAGGGCCTCGTGAGTCCGCTGCTGGCTCACGGGTGCCCAGACCACCTCTCCTAGCCCTACCATGCCGGCCACGTGTCGTATGGGCTGTGCACGCCTGGGGCTCCTCCCGGGGAGCCCCCCACGCATTTAGTGGAAGCACCATGCTCCTTGTTGGTGACGACATCGCCGACGAGCGGCTATGCCCAGACACATCTGGAAGCGCTATGCTCAGCTGGTGATAAACAAGCGAGGCGGCTCACAATCAGATCAACCTCGGGGAGCCCAAAGCTCGGTGTGCAGGCGCCACTGCAACTCCCCTCGGGAGTGCCGTGCGGGGCTGGACACACGGGGCCACGCCTGGCCACACCCGAACGTCGCCACCGGCCAGGTCCTCGGACCTGGTCGTGTAGCGCCTCCCGAAAGCGGAGCCAAGGTATGAAAATTCGTTTGAGCGTCGAGGGGACTCCTGAGCATCGCGACTCAGAGCCTAACATCACGTAGCCCCTCACTTCTTAGTCCCGTCCTGGTCTCCGGTCGGGGCTAACGGCGGCTGAGGTATGCGCGGGGCCGGGCCCTGCCGACGTAGAACAACCAATCCACTCCTATGCCTCCCGTCCCTACTTGTTGTTCGCGCGTCAAGGGGGACTCCTGAGCATCGCGACTCAGGAGCCTAACTTGCCACGTAGCCCCTCACTCCTTGGTCCCGTCCTGGTTTCCGGTCGGGGCTAACGGCGGCTGAGGTATGCGCGGGGTCGGGCCCTGCCGACGTAGAACACACGCAAGTAGGAGGGGAGAATGCGAATTCAAAGCAAATATTACAAGCCATAAGTCATTTCACAACGCCAAACACAAGTTTAAACGCCTCCACGAGGCATGGTGCATGTTGCAGGAATTAAAACAAAGTGGAAGCTGCGAAGGGATCACTTTCCTGTGGCGCCTCCACCTCCCGAGGCCGCGGAGCTGGTGGCACCACGCCCGAGCAAGGTGCTGAAGGCGCGGAACCTCCCCAGCAGGGCCTCGGCTCGGCCTTTCACGGCCTCAGCGGCGGCGGCGGCAAGGACGCCGCTCACAGGCTCCAGCAGGCCGTCGAGGTCCACGCTGGGGTAGCGAAGGTAGACATGGCCGAGGACACGCGTCAGCGCCGCAGAAGACAGGGCATGCGCCTCAGCCTCGGCCGTGGGGCCAAGGCCGTCCGTGACATGTTCAAGTGCACGGACCAAGAAAAGAAGCAACTCGGCGGGGCCGTCCTCTACACCGGCCAGCGACTTCTCTAGGCCACCCTCGTAGAGCGTCTTCAACGCGGCGTGAGCCTTCTCCTCCAACCTGGCAAAGGCCACCCAATCCTCAGCCAGGATCTTCGCCTTCCTGTCTAGCTCGATCCTCTCCACTTTCAGCGACTGCTCCAGCGTCTCCAACCGGCCACGGCAGTCATCAAGCTCGGCGTCCCGGTCCCTGACGGCGGCCTCCCGAGCCTCCATCTCCTTCTCCTTCTCCTGGCGGCCGCGGACCTCCTTGGCGAGCTCGTCACGCAGGCCTTGCAGCTCGACCTCCAGCGCCTTGCAGCGGTCCCGGGCATCCGCGGCATCGCCCTGGGCAGCATCGCGAGCGGCCCTGGCCTGGCAGGCGGCTTGTTTCTCCCCATCAGAGGCCGACGCGGCTTGGCTCAGCGCCGCTCGGACGGAGGCAGCAGAGCGGGCCCAGCCAGAAGCTAGCTCCAGGCGCCCGGCCACCAGATGGGGATCAGCATTCCGGAGATCCTCTTGCAGCCGGCTCGGGCCATTGGCAGCTGGTCCAGATGGCGAGGATCAAGGGACTGGAGCCGTGGAGCGCAGTGTAGAAGACGGCAGCGTAATCATGACTTGGGAAGGAGGAGCCCCCTGGGCCTTGGGCACCTTAGCAACAACGTCAAGCGCAGGCACCTCCAGAGACAGCGGGGCCACGGGGGCTGACTCACCGCCAGAGCGCCCCTGCTGGGCTCGCGAGGATGACCGGGCAGGGGAGGCGCGAGCTTCGCTGCCTCCTTTCCCCGCAGACGTAGCCGCAGCCCCGGCAGGCGAACCCGCCTCAAGCAGGGCCATAGAAGCCCCCTTCGGCCTTTTTGCCACGGGTGCCGACCTGGCCAAGAGAATACAGACGTCAAGCCTCGGCGGCAGAAGCAAAGCAAAACACAGATCGAACACTTACTGGTCATCGTCCATGGACTCAAGCAGCCTCCGGTCGAACTTGAAGCCTGAAAGCCTGCAGCTAGGGTCAGCCTTGGGAGGCCCGGAAGCAGTAGGCGCGTCGGGAAGGCCGGAGCTGGCCTCAGACCACCCCAGAGCTAGAACGGACCCTGGGAGAACCAGCCCCGACCTGCCCTTCCACGGAACCAGGGGAGAATCCTCCCCTCCTTACCTAGCACCGGCCTCGTCGTCGTCCGGCATGGAACGAAGGGCGTGGGACCTGCGCCGAGGGAAGGAATCCCCCGACTCCTCGCCAGCCGCCTCAAAGTCAGAACCTTCTTCCTCCACCTCCTCCTCTTCCTCCCCGCTCTTGCTGGAGCTGCTGGAGGAAATGTTCACCGTCGCCAACATCGTCAAATCCTCGGGAGCCCCGACGGGCACCAGCCCCTCACCATTGAAGGTGGGCATGGCGTTCACCACTTGCTCCTAGTCGTCGTGAAGGAACAGGGGGACGGGAGCGCCCTCCGGCCTCGCCACGTCTCCCCCGACCAAGGAATGGAGAGCCACGACCAGATCTTTGTCAGAGAGGGCCTCGGAGCTCAAGAGAAGGGCGTCACCTGCCTCCCCAAGCCTCCACAACGGGAGCGAATGCTCCCGGAGCGGAGCCACCCGGTGTTCCAGGAACTCCCTCAGGAGCGTGGCCCCAGTCAGCTTCGCCGCCCCCAAGCTGCCTGGCCTCAGGTCCGCGTCTATCCTCTTCAACACCATCTTCGCGCGAGGGTCGACGAGCTCCGCGCGAGACCACGCATCAATGGTCTTGGGCTGCCCCGACGGCAGCGCCAATCGGGGGTGGATGCGCCCGACATCCACCAGGACCCACTTCTCCTGAAGCCTTCGATCCTCTTCCCGGGCTTGGAGATGGAGTTGGAGCTGGAATATGCGATAAAGCTCACAAGATGCGATAATAGGGCCACGAGAGACCCGGAGGTAAAAGTAATGGCGCAGCAAAGCCACCGAGGGCTTTATCCCAACATGAGCCTCACAATAGTAGGCGAAAATCGCCAGGAGAAGAACAGAGTTGGGGTGGAGATGCAGAGCTTGCAAGTTGTATTGGCGGAGAACAGCAAATAAGAACTCGGAAAAAGGAGGGACCAGACCGGCGATGATGGCGCTCACAAAGAACGGGTAGAAGGTGCTCCCCTGGCCTTCAGGATGATCGGAGCCGTCCTTGAGCACAGTCGATCCTTTGTTGCCCTGCGCCACCATCCTCTGGCGCGCAAGGACGAGATTCTTCTCCGACGATCGGAGGATCGAGCCGGAGGTACCAGGCCTCGGGCGGGTCTTATGGCGCCATGGCTTGCAGGATGGGAAGGATTGAGATAGATCTGGAGGATTTCGGAAGCAAGGAGAAGAAGGGCGAGAAAGGGGATCTGGAGCAAGGCGAGCAAGAACGAGCACCAAGTCTGGACAGGGCCTCCTTTTTGTCAGAAGGACGGTTGCCGAGGCGTCGTGGGGAAGTGGAGACGCCCACGACCAATCAATCACCATGCGGCACCCAAGGCCGCAGGCTGTTGGGGCCCGCGGCGCTTCGCACTTGCCCCTTCGCTTCTCTGCTAAGCCAAGTCTGGGCGCGCCTTGGGCCCGGGGGCTACTGTCGGCGTTCTGGGAACGGGGGTCCCCAGACTTGCCTGCCTGCAGCCTGCGGCATGGCTCAAGTGGGGGGCCAGCGCGGCCCAGCTTCATCAGCTCAAGCTCAAGACCCTCGCGAGGGGCCAAGCCTCGCGGGGCGGACGACGGGAACCTTCCTCAGGAGCGGCCTCGTCAGACAGGCTCATGAGGAGGCGGAGAGATCAAGGCAGGGTACCTCACGAGGGTGCCCCGTGATGCAAGCCATGACGAACGGGACCAAGCGGGCGCCAGGCGGGCGCCAGCCTGCGCAGTGTCCTCGTTTCCCCTTTGGTGCAAGGAGGCAAGCACAGGCCGAGGCATCAGGCAAAGGTTACCGCTTCGGTGCAACAAGAGCAAGACCAGCAGAGCGGCGGGAAGGAGGTCATTGTGGAGCCCAGGACGGCATCACCGTCAGAGCCTTTGGCAGCCGAAGACCAACTTTAGTCAGGATAAGTGTACTAGATGTTCCCCTTCAAAATGGCCAATTGTTGGCGCCCTTCCTGCTCATTATTTGGGAAGAGGCCCAGGGCCTCCCCCTATAAATAGGACTAGCCACCACAGAGAGAGGAGAGGTCGAATCTACTAGAGAGAGAGAGAGAGAGAGAGAGAGAGAGAGAGAGAGAGAGAGCGACTGGACTCACCCAAGCAGTCCATCGCACCAGCTCAAAAACAGCCCCTCGCGAGGCTGTTCCTCCTTTGTACTGTTCTTCATTAGCCCCAGAGGCAATCCACCACACCACACACTGGAGTAGGGTATTACACCACAACGGTGGCCCGAACCAGTATAAATCTTGCATCTCTCGTGATGTTCATCGCTCCTAGCTTAGATTCCTTATAATCCATTAACGCGTGAGCTGGTAGGGGAAAGATCTCCGCGCGCACCCTAGAGTTTGAACCTCAAGGGTCTGCCGGAACCCATAATCCGACAGTCACAAAAGATTTTCATTGGACCCGATGCACTAGGTATTACACCTAGATCGGATATGAACTCCTTTATCCAGACTCGTTCACTTGCTGCTTCTGAAGCAGCTATGTACTCCGCTTCATACGTAGATCCCGCCACGACTCTCTGCTTGGAACTGCACCAACTGACAGCTCCACCATTCAATATAAATCGTGTCTGGTTTGTGACTTAGAGTCATCCGGATCGCTGTCAAAGCTTGCATCGGCGTAACCATTTACGATGATCTCTTTGTCACCTCCATAAACGAAAACATATCCTTAGTCCTTTTCGTGTATTTCAGATGTTCTTGACCGCTCTGTCGATGGTCCACCTGGATTACTTTGGTACCTCCCTGCTAGACTAATAGCAATACACACATCAGGTCTGGTACACAGCATTGCATATATGATAGAACCTATGGCTGAGGCATAGGGAATGACTTTCGTTTTCTCTCTATCTTCTGCAGTGGTCAGGCATTGAGTCTGACTCAACTTCACACCTTGTAGCACAGGCAAGAACCCTTTCTTTGACTGATCCATTCTGAACTTCTACAAAACTTTACCAAGGTATGTGCTTTGTGAAAGTCCAATTAAGCGTCTTGATCTATCTCTATAGATCTTGATGCCCAATATATAAGCAGCTTCACCGAGGTATTTCATTGAAAAGTTCTTATTCAAGTATTCTTTTATGCTATCCAGAAATTCTATATCATTTCCGATCAATAGTATGCCATCCACATATAATATCAGAAATGCTACAGAGCTCCCACTCACTTTCTTGTAAATACAGGCTTCTCCAAAAGTCAGTATAAAACCATATGCTTTGATCACACTATCAAAGCGTATATTCCAACTCCGAGAGGCTTAAACCAGTCCATAAATGGATCGCTGGAGCTTGCACACTTTGTTAGCACCTTTTGGATCGACAAAACCTTCTGGTTGCATCATATACAACTCTTCTTTAAGATATTCATTAAGGAATGCAGTTTTGACATCCATTTGCCAAATTTCATAATCATAAAATGCGGCAATTGCTAACATGATTCGGACAGACTTAAGCATCGCTACGGGTGAGAAGATCTCATCATAGTCAACTCCTTGAACTTGTCGAAAACCTTTCGCAACAAGTCGAGCTTTGTAGACAGTAACATTACCGTGAGCGTCAGTCTTCTTCTTGAAGATCCATTTATTCTCTATGGCTTGCCGATCATCGGGCAAGTCAACCAAAGTCCACACTTTGTTCTCATACATGGATCCCATCTCAGATTTCATGGCCTCAAGCCATTTCATGGAATCTGGGCTCATCATCGCTTCCTCATAGTTCGTAGGTTCGTCATGGTCAAGTAACATGACTTCCAAAACAGGATTACCATACCACTCTGGTGTGGATCTTACTCTGGTTGACCTACGAGGTTCAGTAGTAACTTGATCTGAAGTTTCATAATCATCATCATTAGCTTCCTCACTAATTGGTGTAGAAATCACTGGAACTGATTTCTGTGATGACCTACTTTCCAATAAGGGAGCAGGTACAATTACCTCATCAAGTTCTACTTTCCTCCCACTCACTTCTTTCGAAAGAAACTCCTTCTCAAGAAAGGATACATTCTTAGATCTTGCCTACGGATCTGTGATAGAAGGTGTACCCAACAGTCTCCTTTGGGTATCCTATGAAGACACATTTCTCCAATTTGGGTTCGAGCTTATCAGGTTGAAGTTTTTTCACATAAGCGTCGCAGCCCCAAACTTTAAGAAATGAAAACTTGGGTTTCTTGCCAAACCACAGTTCATATGGTGTCGTCTCAATGGATTTATATGGTGCCCTATTTCACGTGAATGCAGCCGTCTCTAAAGCATAACCCCAAAACGATAGCGGTAAATCAGTAAGAGACATTATAGATCGCACCATATCTAATAAAGTACGATTATGACGTTCGGACACACCATTACGCTATGGTGTTCCGAGTGGCGTGAGTTGCGAAACTATTCTGCATTCAAATGAAGGCCAAACTCGTAACTCAAATATTCTCCTCCACGATCAGATCATAGAAACTTTATTTTCTTGTTACGATGATTTTCCACTTCACTCTGACATTCTTTGAACTTTTCAAATGTTTCAGACTTATGTTTCATCAAGTAGATATACCCATATCTGCTCAAATCATCTGTGAATGTCAGAAAATAATGATACCCGCCGCGAGCCTCAACACTCATTGAACCGCATACATCAGTGTGTATTATTTCCAATAAGTCAGTTGCTCGCTCCATTGTTCTGGAGAACGGACTTTTAGTCATCTTGCCCATGAGGCATGGTTCGCAAGCATCAAGTGATTCATAATCAAGTGATTCCAAAAGCCCATCAGCATGGAGTTTCTTCATGCGCTTTACACCAATATGACCTAAACGGCAATGCCACAAATAAGTTGCACTATCATTATTAACCTTGCATCTTTTGGCTTCAATATTATGAATATGTGTATCACTACAATCGAGATTCAACAAAAATATACCACTCATCAAGGGTGCATGACCATAAAAGATATTACTCGTGTAAATAGAACAACCATTATTCTCTGATTTAAATGAATAACCGTCTCACATCAAACAAGATCCAGATATAATGTTCATGCTTAACGCTGGCACCAAATAACAATTATTCAGGTCTAAAACTAATCCCGACGGCAGATGTAGAGGTAGCATGCTAACGGTGATCACATCGACTTTGCAACCATTTCCCACGCGCATCGTCACCTCATCCTTAGCCAATCTTCGCTTAATCCGTAGCCCCTGTTTCGAGTTGCAAATATGAGCAACAGAACCAGCATCAAATACTCAGGCGCTACTACGAGCATTAGTAAGGTACACATCAATAACATGTATATCAAATATACCTTTCACTTTGCCAACCTTCTTATCCGCCAAATACTTGGGGCGGTTCTGCTTCCAGTGACTAGTCCCTTTGCAGTAGAAGCACTCAGTCTCAGGCTTAGGTCCAGACTTGGGCTTCTTCACTTGAGAAGCAACTTGCTTGCCGTTCTTCTTGAAGTTCCCCTTCTTCCCTTTGCTTTTTTTCTTGAAACTAGTGGTCTTGTTAACCATCAACACTTGATGCTCCTTCTTGATTTCTACCTCCACAGCCTTTAGCATCGCGAAGAGCTCGGGAATTGTCTTATCCATCCCTTGCATATTATAGTTCATCACGAAGCTTTTGTAACTTGGTGGCAGTGATTGAAGAACTCTGTTAATGACACTATCAATAGGAAGATTAACTCCCAGTTGAGTCAAGTGGTTGTGGTACCCAGACATTCTGAGTATATGTTCACTGACGGAACTATTCTCCTCCATCTTGCAGCTGTAGAACTTATTGGAGACTTCATATCTCTCAATCCGGGCATTTGCTTGAAATATTAACTTCAACTCATGGAACATCTCATATGCTCCATTACGTTCAAAATGACGTTGAAGTCTCGGTTCTAAGCCGTAAAGCATGGCACACTGAACTATCAAGTAGTCATCAGCTTTGCTCTGCCAGACGTTCACAACGTCCGGAGTTGCTCCTGCAGCGGGTCTTGCACCTAGTGGTGCTTCCAGGACGTAATTCTTCTGTGCAACAATGAGGATAATCCTCAAGTTATAGACCCAGTCCGTGTAGTTGCTACCATCATCTTTCAACTTAGCTTTCTCTAGGAATGCATTAAAATTCAAGGGAACGGTAGCACGGGCCATTGATCTACAACAACATAGGCATGCAAAAATACTATCAGGTACTAAGTTCATGATAAATTAAAGTTCAATTAATCATATTAATTAAGAATTCCCACTTAGATAGACATCCCTCTAGTCATCTAAATGATCACGTGATCCATATCAACTAAACCATGTTCGATCATCACATGAGATGGAGTAGTTTTCAATGGTGAACATCACTATGTTGATCATATCTACTATATGATTCATGCTCAACCTTTCGGTCTCAGTGTTCCGAGGCCATATCTGCATATGCTAGGCTCGTCAAGTTTAACCCGAGTATCCTGCGTGTGCAAAACTGGCTTGCGCCCATTATATGTGAACGTAGAGCTTATCACACCCGATCATCACGTGGTGTCTCGGCACGATGAACTGTAGCAACGGTGCATACTCAAGGAGAACACTTATACCTTTAAATTTAGTGAGGGGTCATCTTATAATGCTACCGCCGTACTAAGCAAAATAAGATGCATAAAAGATAAATATCACATGCAATCAAAATATGTGACATGATATGGCCATCATCATCTTGTGCCTTTGATCTCCATATCCAAAGCACCGTCATGATCTCCATCGTCACAGGCTTCACACATTGATCTCCATCCTAGCATCGTCGTCGTCTCGCCAACTATTGCTTATACGACTATCGCTACCGCTTAGTGATAAAGTAAAGCAATTACATGGCGATTGCATTTCATACAATAAAGAAACAACCATAAGGCTCCTGCCAGTTTCCGATAACGGTTACAAAACATGATCATCTCATACAACAATTTATATCTCATCACATCTTGACCATATCACATCACAACATGCCCTGCAAAAACAAGTTAGACGTCCTCTACTTTGTTATTGCAAGTTTTTACGTGGCTGCTACGGACTTCTAGAAAGAACCGTTCTTACCTACGCATCAAAACCACAACGATTTTTTGTCAAGTGTGATGTTTTAACCTTCAACAAGGACCGGGCGTAGTCAAACTCGATTCAACTAAAGTTGAAGAAACTAACACCCGCTAGCCACCTGTGTGCGAAGCATGTCGGTAGAACCAGTCTCAGGAACGCGGTCATGTAATGTCGGTCTGGGCCGCTTCATCCAACAATACCACCGAATCAAAGTAAGACGTTGCTGGTAAGCAGTATGACTATTATCACCCACAACTCTTTGTGTTCTACTCGTGCCTATAACATCTACGCATAAACCTGGCTCCGATACCACTCTTGGGGAACGTAGTATTTCAAAAAAATTACCTACGATCACGCAAGATCTATCTAGGAGAAGCATAGCAACGAGCGGGGAGAGTGTGTCCATGTACCCTCGTAGACCGAAAGTGGAAGCATTTTGTAGTGATTCGACCTCAGACGGTCAAATCTATGTGTATAAGTGTCATCCCTGGATCGGTAATGCCGACACACACAGTACTTGAAGGATTTATAGTAGGGTGCAATCACACACTTATTACATCGAATGTCTCAAAAGAGAACTTATTACAATAATATGGCTTAAGGCCATCTAAATAAGATAACTGCGGAAGCATTGAAGGTAAATGAGTCCATCAACTCCAACGGCATAGCTGAGTGCACGACAACGACCTAGCGCACCTTACTCTTCAAAAAAATCGCAACATGATATGTTACAGCCTGAAACGGGTCAGCACATGGAATATGCTGGCAAAATAACACAATAGAGCAATGAACAGGTAAATGCTATCACTACATGCATATATGGCTGGTGGAGGCTCTATGGTTATAATGTTTTGCGAAAAGCCAATTTTTCCCTACAACAAAGGAATATATTTTGTTTAACTATCATGGTAGTTGTTAAACATTGAGAAGGTTCCTCCAGCTCAATCCCAATTGAGCAGTATTAACAACCCAACAAATTAATTTAGAGTGATGAGATCAACATGATAATCCAAGAACCAGATACTCATGATGTCCATAACCGGGGACACGACTAATCATGATTAGTTTGTACACTCTGCAGAGGTTTGCACACTTTTCCCCACAAGACTCGATCTCCTCCGTTGGCTTTCTCGCACTACATGGTGTTTGAGAAACAAATGACCAAGACTCAGTCTTTCAGAAGCATTAACTCTTTACTCTAGGTAGACAGTACCACCTACATCCCCTACATTTGCTAGCCTACCACTGAAAGAGGTCATGCAACGTACTCAACTATGCCAGAGCCCATAATGGCTTGTGGCTGCACATGGAAGTTTCTAGCATGAACAATCTTATGATCCCTTTGAGCCTGGGTGGCGAACCATAGGATGATCACACAGGTACTCCGGGATATCCTAGGACAACACTGGATTCTCCAGGTGCCCGCAACCAATCCACCCAGATGTGTATTTAAGTAGCCACCTTAAGTTAACCATTAAATTAACAATCTCACATCTATCATGGATACACTCAAACCCAATCCACGTCTACGAGCATAGCATAGCAGTCTAAGCATAACGTAGAAGTAATTCCCAAGGGTTTGATAATAAAAGGGCAATAGGTTCTACCTCATCATCTACTTCCCAATACCCACATGTTAATCACATACTAATCATGCAGTGTTTGAGTATTGCAACTAATGCATAAAAAACTGGGTAATAAAGAAGTATGATCAATGTGTTACTTGCCTTGCTGACGATCCGCAAACCCTAGAGACTCGTAGTAGCACACTTCGCACTCCAGAAACTCTATCACAAACAAACATTAGCATACATAAGCACTCAAGCATAGATGCAAGGGTAAATCTTAGATGAAAAAGTCAAATCTAAAATTTCAACTGAAGATCTTCGATTTGCAAAAAGAATCAATCGAATCGGAGCTACGAAACTCAAACTACGATCAAAAGAACTTCGAATTCAAATCTACTTGAAACCAAATTTTAAATTGTCAAAACCATGTTCAAATTGTCTAACAGAAAGAGGGGTTCGAGACGAGGATTTTGGCGTTGGTTTCACTGGATTTGGACAAACGGTTAAAATGTTGCGAGGGTTTGAAGATCAAGGGCTAATCTGCGATAAAAATAATCGTGGATAGGTCCCTGGCGAAAAATAAAACAGAAAAAGAAAAATCTATCGAACGAACGTCCGCTAACAGAGACTAACGAACGAATTCGTTCGTTTCAGAAACTAATCTGACAAACGTTCGCTAATTAGCGAACTCAAAAAACGATCTAAATCGGCAAAACCGAGAAAACCGAACCGATCTACTCGAAGAAAACCGGATCTAGGGTTTATATAAAAACCAAAATGACCGGAACAAAACCGGCGGCGGCGACGGGTCAATGGCGACGGCGGGTGGCGGCTCATGGCGGGGCGGCTCGGCGAGGCGGCGGTGTCGGCGCTGGTGCCGGCTGCTGGCGGCGGCGGGCAGCGGCGGTGGCGTGGTGCGGCGCGCGGTGGTGGTGGTCGTGCGGGACGAGGAGGAGAGGCGGCGGGCTGGGCTATTTAAAGGGTCGGGGGCGATCCGACTTGGCCAAGGGCCAAGCGGCGGCGGCGCGGTCCCGGACTCCCGCCGGAGTCCGGCACGGGCACGGCTCGGGGAGAGGAAGGCGGTGGCGGCTGGGCCGTGGCCTGGCACTAGCTGGGCCGGCCCAGTTGGGCCGCGAATTTTTTTTAAATATATTCCGCCAAAAATGAAACATTCTAAATAAATATAAAAAGAATTCTAAAAATGCCAAAAACAATTTTCACTGTCTAAATAGAATATTTAGAACGAAGTGAACATTTTTCTGGCCTAAAATGCAATTTTGAAAAATCCATATTTTTCTAATTCAAATAAATCTCGAATAAAATCCAAATAAAGTAATTGTTTGATTTTAACATTTTTCCCTCCAATATTTCTTTTTATTTTGGAGAAGTCATTTTATCTCCTCTCTTTTTATTTTTATATTGGAAATATTTCGGAGAGGAAATATTAAAACCAAAATGATCCTCTTTTCAAATTTGAGAAAAATTCAAATATGAAAATAATTGAAATCCCCAACTCTCTCCGTGGGTCCTTGAGTTGCTTAAGATTTCTAGGATCACAAACGAAATGCAAATAAAAATGTGATATGCATATGATGACCTATGTATAACATCCAAATTGAAAATTAGGATGTTACACATTTAGTAACGCGGTTGATGTAGTCGAACGTCTTCACGATCCAACCGATCCAAGCACCGAACGTACGACACCTCCGCATTCAGCACGCGTTCAGCTCGATGACGTCTCTCGAGCTCTTGATCTAGTTGAGGACGAGAGAGAGTTCCATCAGCATGACGGTGTGGCTACGGTGATGATGATGTTACCGGCGTAGGGCTTCGCCTAAGCACTACGACCGTATGACCGAGGTGTGTAACTGTGGAGGGGGGCACCACACACGGCTAAGAGAAGACTTGGTGTGCCTTTGGGGTGCCCCCTCCCACGTATATGAGGAGAGGAGTCCGGCCATAGGGGGGCGCGCACCATAGGGGAGTCCAACTAGGATTCCCAATCCTAGTTGGAGTCCCCTTCCTTTCCAAGAGAGGGAGAGAGAGGGAAGGAGGAAGATGGGAGAAGGAAAGAGGGGGCGCCGCCCCCCTCCCTAGTCCAATTAGGATTGGCCATGGGGGGGGCGCGGCCTCCCTTGTGGCCCTCCTCTCCTTTCCACTAAGTCCCATGAAGGCCCATGAACTTCTGGGGGGGTTCTGGTAACCCCCGGTACTCTGAAACTCATCTGAAACAACCTGAACCATTCCGGTGTCCAAATGTAACCTTCCAATATATGAATCTTTACCTCTCGACCATTTCGAGACTCCTCGTCATGTCCGTGATCTCATCCCGGACTCCGAGCAAACTTCGGTCATCATCAAATCACATAACTCATAATACAAATCGTCATCGAACATTAAGCGTGCGGACCCTACGGGTTCGAGAACTATGTAGACATGACCGAGGCACATCTCCGGTTAATAACCAATAGCGGAACCTGGATGCTCATATTGGCTCCTACATATCCTACGAAGATCTTTATCGGTCAAACCGCATAACAACATACGTTGTTCCCTTTGTCATCAGTATGTTACTTGCTCGAGATTCGATCGTAGACCTAGTTCAATCTCGTTACCGGCAAGTCTCTTTACTCGTTCCGTAATGCATCATCCCGCAACTAACTCATTAGTCACATTGCTTGCAAGGCTTATAGTGATGTGTATTACTAAGAGGGTCCAGAGATACCTCTCCGATACACGGAGTGACAAATCCTAATCTCGATCTATGCCAACTCAACAAACACCATCGAAGACACCTGTAGAGCATATTTATAATCACCCAGTTACGTTGTGATGTTTGATAGCACACAAGGTGTTCCTCTGGTATTCGGGAGTTGCATACTCTCATAGTCAGAGGAACATGTATAAGTCATGATCAAAGCAATAGCAATAAAACTAAACGATCATTAATGCTAAGCTAACGGCTGGGTCTTGTCCATCACATCATTCTCTAATGATGTGATCTCGTTCATCAAATGACAACACATGTCTATGGTTAGGAAGTTTAACCATGTTTGATTAACGAGCTAGTCAAGTAGAGGCATACTAGGGACACTCTGTTTGTTTGTGTATTCACACATGTACTAAGTTTCCGGTTAATACAATTCTAGCATGAATAATAAAAATTTATCATGATATAAGCAAATATAAATAACAACTTTATCATTGCCTCTAGGGAATATTTCCTTCACTAGGGGGTGTGCGCGCCTTCCAGCCTTGCCGTCACCTCTGGACTCTTCTGGCCCAACTCTGGTGCTTCAGGGGTCTCTTTTGGTCCGTAAAAAATCACCATAAATTTTCAGCCCATTCTGGGAACTTTTATTTCTGCACAAAAAATGACACCACGGTAGTTCTGCTGAAAACAACGTCAGTCCGGGTTAGTTCTAATCAAACCATACCAAAATCATATAAGATTGTTTTAAACATGGCATGAATACTTCATAAATTATAGATACGTCGGAGACGTGTCACAGGTTGCTTGCAAGTGCCTTCAAATATTTTGATAAACACTCGGGCCAAGTCTTCCCAGCTGTAGATGCTGGCAGGAGCCAACTGGTTCAACCACGTCCGGGCCGACCCCTCTAGCATCAAGGGCAGGTGTTTCATGGCAACATCATCATTGCCTCCACCAATCTGTATAGCTACTCGGTAATCCTCCAACCACGTGTCTGGCTTCGACTCACCAGTGAATTTGTTCACGCATGTGGCCAATCTAAAATTGGGTGGTATCTCGGTGGCTCGTATGGCCCAGCTAAAACACTCGGGCCCTAAGACAAATGCACCACTTCCACTCAGACGATCTCTATCCAGACCTTCACGGTGAGCCCTGCCCATGTCAACCAAGTCCTACATGAGGACTGACCTCGCATCGAACCCAGGCCCTCGGGGGTCGACTGGATTTCTTCGCTCATCACCGTATTGGCGCCTGCCATCATACCGCTGGGGTGCATACGAACCACCCCTCGAATGGGGCGTAGGAACTCGACGACGATCATCACGGTGATGTCGAGGATCAAACTGCCCGTGGCCTTGATCCAGTTACTGGTCTTGGCGATAACCATGATCTTCAGGCCGCAGAGGCGATCTTGGGCTGTGAGCAAACTAGACCGTGTCCGCTCTGACGGACATGTTGTGGATCTTGTTGTGCGATTGGGAAACGACTGAATTTTGTTCCCCAACCGCTCTGAGCAACGCTCGGATCTAACGGAGACCATCTCCTGCTTCGGATCGGGACGGCTGGATGGAATCCGCAATCCACATAGTAGCAGTAACATTCTGAATCGGAGTGCGAAATACCTGAAACTCATTCTGCGATCCACTCGGAAAGAGTTGTCATTGCCGTCGACTGGGATTTGGGGGCGGCCTGCGAGCGTGATCTTCGAGTGACTTCTGGAGATCCTCCAGACGCGCGCGTTCAGCCAGAGTGGCTACATGTGCAGCTTCCAAAGCCTGGGCTTCGGCAGTCTCCCCAACGATGGGGGTTTGAAGGGTCTGCTCATTTCTACGCTGCAGTTCCTCCCTTTGCTCTGCAGTGAGGGCCTGCGGGTAATACTCGTCGTTGGCGTGTGACGGACCACCACTTTTGCCACCACCACGGGGAAATCCGGGTGGGCTACGCTGGGAGCCAATCACGAGTACTTCTGCTGCCGAATCATTGTTTTCACACTCGAAAAGCGTATCCGAGTGGTTGGACGATAGATCGAACAAACCATAGAGAGACTCGTCGGGCTCGATTGTCACGATCTGAAGAGTGGATGACTGAAGATCCACTGTGTGTTTGACCCACCGCTGGAGCCGCGAGCAACCGGATCGCGTACGATGGCGAGCAGCGGGGAGGGAAGACACCGCCGAAGCCGAACGATACTGAGTCGATGGCTGCTGCAAGAGGACGCCATAGGCGCTCGTGCGCCGCCCCGCGAATAGGGAGTGCCTTGACGTTGAGGGGGGCTTCCTGGAGCCAGGCCGAATCGTTGGCAACAAAACTGAGCGCGCGGAGACAGATCTCGCGACCCAGAGATAGTCTGCCGCTGGAAACCATGTCGAAGAAGTTCGAAGAATGCAACCTCGCCGAAACTCGCTGAGACGCCTGCTGATACGTCTCCAACGTATCTATAATTTTGGATTGTTCCATGCTATTATATTATCTGTTTTGGATGTTTAATGGGCTTTATTATGCACTTTTATATTATTTTTGGGACTAACCTATTAACCAAAGGCCCAGTGCAAATTGTTGTCTTTTACCTATTTCAGTGTTTCGCATAAAAGGAATATCAAACAGAATCCAAACAGAATGAAGCCTTCGCGAGGATCGTTTTTGGAACAAACGCAATCCAGGAGACTTGGAGTGGACGTCAAGGAAGCAACGAGGCGGCCACGAGGCAGGGAGGCACGCCTAGGGGGGTAGGCGCACCCCCACCCTCGTGGGCCCCTTGCAGCTCCACCAACCTACTTCTTTCGCCTATACTACTCTTATACCCTGAAATCTTCGGGAAGAGCAACGAAACCTATTTTCCACCGCCGCAACCTTCTGTACCCGTGAGATCCCATCTTGTGGCCTTTTCCTGCGCTCCACCGGAGGGGGAATCGATCACGGAGGGCTTCTACAACAACACCATAGCCTCTCTGATGATGTGTGAGTAGTTTACCATAGACCTTCGGGTCCATAGTTATTAGCTAGATGGCTTCTTCTCTCTCTTTGGATCTCAATACAAAGTTCTCCTCGATTCTCTTGGAGATCTATTCGATGTAATTCTTTTTGGGTGTGTTTGTCGAGATCCGATGAATTGTGGGTTTATGATCAAGATTATCTATGAACAATATTTGATTCTTCCCTGAATTCTTATATGCATGATTTGATATCTTTGCAAGTCTCTTCAAATTACCGGTTTAGTTTGGCCTACTAGATTGATCTTTCTTGCAATGGGAGAAGTGCTTAGCTTTGGGTTCAATCTTGTGGTGTCCTTTCCCGAGGATGTTAGGGCAGCAAGGCACGTATTGTATTATTGCCATCGAGGATAAAAATATGGGGTTTATACCATATTGCTTGAGTTTATCCCTCTACATCATGTCATCTTGCCTAATGCGTTACTCTGTTCTTATGAACTTAATACTCTAGATGCATGCTGGATAGCGGTCGATGTGTGGAGTCATAGTAGTAGATGCAAAATCGTTTCGGTCTACTTGACACAGACGTGATGCCTATATACATGATCATGCCTAGATATTCTCATAACTATGCGCTTTTCTATCAATTGCTCGACAGTAATTTGTTCACCCACCGTAAAATTTTCTATCTTGAGAGAAGCCACTAGTGAAACCTATGGCCCCCGAGTCTATTTTACATCATATTAGTTTCCCGTCAACTAGCTATTTCTGTCGTCGTTTATTTTGCAATTTTTACTTTCCAATCTATACAACAAAAATACCAAAAATATTTATCTTATTATCTTTATCAGATCTCACTTTTGCAAGTGGCCGTGAAGGGATTGACAACCCCTTTATCGCGTTGGTTGCAAGGTTCTTGATTGTTTGTGCAGGTACTAGGCGACTTGCATGTAATCTCCTACTGGATTGATACCTTGTTTCTCAAAAACTGAGGGAAATACTTACGCTACTTTGCTGCATCACCCTTTCCTCTTCAAGGGAAAACCAACGCATTCTCAAGAGGTGGAACGAAGGATTTGTGGCGCCGTTGCCGGGAAGATCTACGCACAAGTCAAGACATACCAAGTACCCATCACAAACTCTTATCCCTTGCATTACATTATTTTCCATTTGTCTCTCGTTTTCCTCTCCCCCACTTCTAAAACGATTTTCGAAAACCTTTGCTTTTCCTTCGCCCTCCTTCAGTTCGATCTTGTGTTACCATGTGCCTTCTTTTTTCTTGCATCTTCGCTTGCTAAAATTTTATGGATCCTCATCCCCTTGCTAATCTTTTTAAGAGATCCAATTATGATGAACCAATTTCTAGTGATTTGAGTGCACTAGATTATCTGAAAATTAGTGAATCTGAAAATTGTGATGAAGAAATTTATGAAGAGATTCACGATAGCTCCTTGAATAAAAAGCATGATTGCAATGATTTTACTATAAATTCTCTTGATCTCAATTGTGCTAATAATATTCAAAACCCTAAGCTTGGGGATGTTAGTTTTGCTATGTTTACTACTTGTTGCAATGATCATGATTGGGGTGATTCTTATTATGATCTTGAAAATTTTATTTAAGCCCCATGATGAATATGAGATTGATAATAATGTTTGCAATAATATTGAAAGTGGGTTTGTAAGAGTGTCAACTTTAGATCCCACATATTTGGAGAATGTTCAATCTTATGGTAGTTTTGATAAAAGTGGGTTTGGAGAGGTCATGACTTTAGTTAATGATAATCCCACTATTTTGGAAGAGTGTCAACTTCGCATGCATGTGGATCGTGTTGAGAATATGTTATGTGATAGCTATTTTGTTGAATTTTCCTATGATCCTACATTTAATTATTATGAGAGATGAAAATATGGTTGTAGAAATTTTTATCTTACTAAATTGCCTCTCGTCATGTTGAAATTTCTATCGTCTCTTTCTTCTTCCTTGCATATGCTAATTTTTGCTTGCTATGATAATGTGTTTGCTTATAAAATGCCTATGCATAGGAAGTATGTTAGACTTAGATGTGTTTATCACGTGTTCTATGATGCTCTCTTTGTGCTTTAATTCTTGTCTTTGATGTGAGCATCATTAAAATTATTAATGCCTAGCTAGGGGCGTTAAACCATAGTGCTTGTTGGGAGGCAACCCAATTTTATTTTTGTTCTTTGCTTTTTGTTCCTATTAAGTAATAAATAATTCATCTATCCTTTGTTTATATGTGTTTTTATGTTTTAATTAGTGTTTGTGCCAAGTAGAACCTTTGGGAAGACTTGGGTGAAGTCTTTGTGATCTTGCTGTAAAAAATATAAACTTTAGCGCTCACGAGATTAGCTGCCATTTTTTTACTGGAGAGTGCTTTTAGGTTGATTCTTTTTTCAGATGATTAATAGATAAATTCCTCACGTCCACCAATTTATTTCAGAATTTTGGAGTTCCAGAAGTATACGTTTGATACATATCACTACAGACTGTTCTGTTTTTGACAGATTCTGTTTTTTGTGTGTTGTTTGCTTATTTTGATGAATCTATGGCTAGTATCGGGGGGGGGGGGGGGTATGAACCATAGAGAAGTTGGAATACAGTAGGTTTAACACCATTATAAATAAAGAATGAGTTCATTACAGTACCTTAAAGTGGTGTTTGTTTTCTTATACTAACGGAGTTCATGAGATTTTCTGTTGAGTTTTGTGTTGTGAAGTTTTCAAGTTTTGGGTAAAGATTTGATAGATTTTGGAATAAGGAGTGGCAAGAGCCTAAGCTTGGGGACGCCCAAGGAACCCCAAGGTAAAATTCAAGGACAACCAAAAGCCTAAGCTTGGGGATGCCCCGGAAGGCATCCCCTCTTTCGTCTTCGTCTATCGGTAACTTTGCTTGAGGTTATATTTTTATTCACCACATGATATGTGTTTTTCTTGGAGCATCTTGTATGATTTGGGTCTTTGCTTTTTAGTTTACCACAATCATCCTTGCTGTACACACCTTTTGGAGAGACACACATGAATCGGAATTTATTAGAATACTCTATGTGCTTCGCTTATATCTTTTAGAGCACGTTGGTGGTTTTATTTTATAGAAATTATTGATCTCTCATGCTTCACTTATATTATTTTGAGAGTCCTTTAGAACATCATGTTAATTTTCTTTAGCTATAAAATTAGTCCTAATATGATAGGCATCCAAGATCGGTATAATAAAAACTTCCATATAGAGTGCATTGAATACTATGAGAAGTTTGATACTTGATGATTGTTTTGAGATATGAAGATGGTGATATTAGAGTCATGCTAGTTGAGTAGTTGTGAATTTGAGAAATACTTGTGTTAGAGTTTGCAAGTCCCGTAGCATGCACGTATGGTAACCGTTGTGTGACAAATTTGAAACATGAGGCGTTCTTTGATTGTCATCCTTATGAGTGGCGGTCGGGGACGAGGGATGGTCTTTTCCTGCCAATCTATCCCCCTAGGAGCATGCGCGTAATGCTTGGTTTTTGATGACCTGTAGATTTTTGCAATAAGTATGTGAGTTCTTTATGACTAATGTTGAGTCCATGGATTATACGCACTCTCACCTTTCCATCATTGCTAGCCTCTTGATGCACTGCATTGCCCTTTCTCGCCTCGAGAGTTGGTGCAAACTTCGCCGGTGCATCCAAACCCCGTGATATGATACGCTCTATCACACATAAACCTCCTTATATCTTCCTCAAAACAGCCACCATACCTAACTATTATGGCATTTCCATAGCCATTCCGAAATATATTGCCATGCAACTTTCCACCGTTCCGTTTTTATGACACGCTTCATCATTATCATATTGCCTTGCATGATCATGTAGTTGACATCGTATTTGTGGCAAAGCCACCATGCATAATTTCATACATGTCACTTTTGATTCGTTGCCCATCCCGGTACACCGCCGGAGGCATTCATATAGAGTCATACTTTGTTCTAGTATCGAGTTGTAATCTTTGAGTTGTAAATAAATAGAAGTGTGATGATCGTCATTAATAGAGCATTGTCCCATGAAAAAAAGGCCAAATAAAAAAAGGAAGCCCAAAAAAAGAAAGAAAAGAAGGGACAATGATGCTATCCTTTTTCCACACTTGTGCTTCAAAGTAGCACCATGATCTTTATGATAGAGAGTCTCTTATTTTGTCACTTTCATATACTAGTGGGAATTTTTAATTATAGAACTTGGCTTGTATATTCCAACAATGGGCTTCCTCAAATGCCCTAGGTCTTCGTGAGCAAGCAAGTTGGATGCACACCCATTTAGTTTCTTTTGTTGAGCTTTCATACATTTATAGCTCTAGTGCATCCGTTGCATGGCAATCCCTACTCCTTGCATTGACATCAATTGATGGGCATCTCCCTAGCCCGTTGATTAGCCGCGTCAATGCGAGACTTTCTTTCTTTCTTGTCTTCTCCACACAACCCCCATCATTATTCTATTCCACCCATACTGCTATGTCCACGGCTCACGCTCATGTATTGCATGAAAGTTCAAAAACTTTGAGATTACTAAAGTATGAAACAATTGCTTGGCTTGTCATCGGGGTTGTGCATGATGAGAGCATTTTTGTGTGACGAAAATGAACCATAGCCAAACTATATGATTTTGTAGGGATAAGCTTTCTTTGGCCATGATATTTTGAGAAGACATGATTGCTTAGTTAGTATGCTTGAAGTATTACTATTTTTATGTCAATATTAAACTATTATCTTGAATCTTTCAGATCTAAACATTCATGCCACAATAAAGAAAATTACATTGAAAATTATGTTAGGTAGCATTCCACATCAAAAATTCTGTTTTTATCATTTACCTACTCGAGGACGAGCAAGAATTAAGCTTGGGGATGCTTGATACGTCTCCAACGTATCTATAATTTTTTATTGTTCCATGCTATTGTATTATCTGTTTTGGATGTTTAATGGGCTTTATTATGCACTTCTATATTATTTTTGGGACTAACCTATTAACCAAAGACCCAGTGCAAATTGTTGTTTTTTTTTGGCTATTTCATTGTTTCGCAGAAAAGGAATATCAAACGGAATCCAAACGGAATGAAACCTTCGCGAGGATCATTTTTGGAACAAACGCAATCCAGGAGACTTGGAGTGGACGTCAAGGAAGCAACGAGGCGGCCACGAGGCAGGGAGGCGCGCCCAGGGGGGTAGGCACGCCCCCCACCCTCGTGGGCCCCTTGTAGCTCCACCGACCTACTTCTTTCGCCTATATATACTCTTATACCCTGAAACCTTCGGGGAGAGCAACGAAACCTATTTTCCACCGCCACAACCTTCTGTACCCGTGAGATCCCATCTTGGGGCCTTTTCGGGCGCTCCGTCGGAGTGGGAATCGGTCAAGGAGGGCTTCTACATCAACACCATAGCCTCTCCGATGATGTGTGAGTAGTTTACCACGGACCTTCGGGTCCATAGTTATTAGCTAGATGTCTTCTTCTCTCTCTTTGGATCTCAATACAAAGTTCTCCTCGATTCTCTTGGAGATCTATTCGATGTAATTCTTTTTGCGGTGTGTCTGTCGAGATCCGATGAATTGTGGGTTTATGATCAAGATTATCTATGAACAATATTTGATTCTTCCCTGAATTCTTATATGCATGATTTGATATCTTTGCAAGTCTCTTCGAATTATCAGTTTAGTTTGGATTGATCTTTCTTGCAATGGGAGAAGTGCTTAGCTTTGGGTTCAATCTTGCGGTGTCCTTTCCCAGTGACAGCAGGGGCAGCAAGGCACGTATTGTATTGTTGCCATCGAGGATAAAAATATGGGGTTTATATCATATTGCTTGAGTTTATCCCTCTACATCATGTCATCTTGCCTAATGTGTTACTCTGTTCTTATGAACTTAATACTCTAGATGCATGCTGGATAGCGGTTGGTGTGTGGAGTAATAGTAGTAGATGTAGAATCGTTTTGGTCTACTTGACACGGACGTGATGCCTATATACATGATCATGCCTAGATATTCTCATAACTATGCATTTTTCTATCAATTGCTCGACGGTAATTTGTTCACCCACCGTAGAATTTGATATCTTGAGAGAAGCCACTAGTGAAACCTATGCCCCCCGGTCTATTTTACATCATATTAGTTTCCCGTCAACTAGCTATTTCTGTCGCCGTTTATTTTGCAATTTTTACTTTCCAATCTATACAACAAAAATACCAGAAATATTTATCTTATTATCTTTATCAGATCTCACTTTTGCAAGTGGCCATGAAGGGATTGACAACCCCTTTATCGCGTTGGTTGGAAGGTTCTTGATTGTTTGTGCAGGTACTAGGCGACTTGCATGTAATCTCCTACTGGATTGATACCTTGGTTCTCAAAAACTGAGGGAAATACTTACGCTATTTTGCTGCATCACCCTTTCCTCTTCAAGGGAAAACCAACGCATGCTCAAGAGGTAGCACCTGCCCCACGACTAACGCCAACTGTCGTGGGAACGGATCTGACAGTAGAGGTAGGGGGTAGGTAGGAGAGGGCAGAGCCTAGCTACGACGAGGTTGTAGACTTGGATTTACGAGCTCAGGCCCCTCTCGGAGGAGGTAATAACCCTACATCTCGGTGCTGCGGGAGCTTTGTTTTCTTGGAGTGTTGAGTTACAGGGGGTGCGAACCCTTGTGCAAGAGGGGAGGGGCGGCTTATATAGAGTCCGCTGACCCCTCGCAGTCCTCAGTTACGCAAGGGTTCAATGAGATAATAAAGGTGGGAACGTTACTCGAAACATCCGTAGTTAATGATCTTTATAACGACCGATTGATTGCCTGACCATTGCCATCCTGGGTGGCTATAGGTCTTCTGTTCTTCAAGTGAATTCTTGTACTCACTATAGGAATCAGCTACTTTGCCGTCTGCCACGGCGGACGGCAAAGGCATGAACGGCGGACGGCAAAGGTCTTTTGCCGTCGCGCGACGGCAAACGTGGGCGGCAAAGTAAGATCCGGCAAAAGCTACTTTGCCGCTCGCTTTAAGCGGCTGACGGCAAAGGGTCCTTTGCCATCGCGGTGACGGCAAAGAAAGCGTAAGGCAAAAATTTCTCTGTTAGTCCGTTAGGTGTCTAACGGCAGCCCTTTGCCGTCCGCCATATGATGTCGACTAGACGTCACCACTCTTTGTCGCTCGCCATCGTAGGCAAAAAGCGCCAAATGGGTCAGCTCCGTGAAGCACAGTTGGCTGCCACATATCTGTTTGCCGTCCATGGCGGACGGCAATGTGCCGCTGCCGTCGGTGGGAGACGGCAAAGAGCCTGTATATTGGCTCTTTTTTTGTTTTTTCTGAATCCAACAATTTTCACACCAAATATATATGACATATATAGATATATTTCACAGGGCTATTTAACGACAAACATATCACATATATATCCAAAGACATAATTAAGTTTCATCCATTCATACATAAGCAAGTTCCATCCATACACATTGTTCCATCCATATACATATTACAATGCAAAATTTGATCAAGATAGCAAGTTCCATCATAGCAAGCTAGATACAATGCAAAGTTTCATCAAAGAAAAAACAAGCACTCCATCATAGCAAGCTAGCTTTCATGAAGTGAATGAAATCTGCAAAATGGCAAATAAGAAAGTTAGAAATAGGTGACTAGAAGAAGAAGACTAGAACAAGAAGTATATGTCATTTATGAGATAACTTAGGTGAAATGGATCATATATGAGCTAACTAAGTTGAAATGGGTCATTTATGAGCTAACTAAGGTGAAATGGATCATCTATGAGCTAACTTAGTTCAAATGGGTCGTTTATGAGCTAACTAAGGTGAAATGGATCATTTTTAGCTAACTAAGTTGAAATGGATCGTTTTTTAGCTAACTTAGGTGAAATGGATCATTTATGAGCTAACTTAGTTGAAATGGGTCGTTTATGAGCTAAGTAAGCTGAAATGGATCGTTTTTTAGCTAACTAAGGTGAAATGGATCATTTTTTAGCTAACTAAGGTGAAATGGATCATTTAAGAGCTAATTTAGGTGAAATGGATCGTTTATGAGCTAATCTAGGTAAAATGGGTCATTTTGGAGCTAACCTAGGTAAGATGGGTCATTTTGGAGCTAACCTAGGTGAAATGGATCGTTTATGAGATAATCTAGGTAAGATGGATGGTTTTGGAGGTTAGTAAGCTTATTAAGTCATTTTGGAGGAAAAGAAGCTAACTCTAAGTCATTATGGTAAGCATATTGGAGGAAATAAAGCTAAGTCTAGGTCTTTATGCATTTGTTAAGCAAAACACTAGAGACACTTACCGTGATCATGGAGGTGTTGTAGCGGGGTGGCTCGTGTCGGTAGCTGGAGAAGGATCGTGCGATGCTTGTCTGGAGTTACACTGCACCAAAGATCATTTCCAATGTCTCGTTAGCATGATGACAATCAAATGTTAAGACTAGCAAGTAATGTCCATTCAAATTAAACTCACCGTGGTCCCAGGAGCAATCACTGGCATCGACGGAGCGGTCTGACCGGACTTCTCGCACACAGACTGCACATTTGGTTTTGGCGACTCAATCATACTAGTTAGTAATGAGACAAACACTACATGAATGTTTGGGCTAATGTGTAGAAAAAACTTACCACAAGGAGCTCGTACATGGCCCTTGCCTGCATGTCATTCCGTGCCCTCTCCTCCTCCAACATCTTTGCCGTCCTCTCCTCCAACACCCGTTGCCTCTCCGCCGCCTCCGCCAGAAGTTTCTCTGTTCTATCTCTCTCACTTTGTATAGCAGCCTGCAACACCACTCCTCGTTACCATTTGTAATCATTGATGGAAGCGCACACAATGTAATGGAGAAAGATAGCTGAGTACGTATAACTAACCTTGAAGGCGAGTTGGACTGGCTGTTCACGAGGCCTTATCTTAGGAGCGGAGCTCGACTGGCGCGCCTTGATCTCCGGGAGAGTGCTAGGACAACGGATAAGTCCATCTCCCATGGCTATGGAGCCATGGGACCTCCCGCCACCAGATATCATCAGCAGCTCGGTATCAATGGGACCCTGGCTCAGATTAAAGTCCTCCCCTTTCCTCGCCTTCCCCTCATCTCTATATTTCACGAGCTTGTCGTGGGAGGAGATGTTGGTGAAGTTTTTTGGATCATCGAGGTCAGACGTAGAGAATGCCTTGACTTTCTTGTAAGAGCCAGTGTGGGCCATGTGAAAGCACAAGTGCTCCCTAGGTGGTTTTGGTAATTAATGTCAACATATCTCTTGTTGGACTAACACTTTTATCTAGTATGTTTCAGATAAGTTCAACAATGGAGTGGCATGGACTAAAGGATGTGGGAACTCCTTCAAGATGCTAAGGACAAAGGATTGGCTCAAGCTTCAAGCTCAAGACTCTTCATTTTACATTTTAGTGATCCAAGATCACATTGAGTCTATAGGAAAAGCCAATACTATCAAGGAGGGATGAGGTGTTGCTTAATGAGCCTCTTGCTTCAAGTGCTTAGTGATATGCTCCAAATACCCTCAACTACTTTCCCACTTCCACACATATGTCCTAAAACCTAAAGTCAAACTCGGCCCCACTGATTCTTCCTATCCGGCGCCACCGAGTTTGGATGTCTTAGCCACTGCCACAAACCCTAGGCAAATCGGTCTCACCGATAGGGATCTTGGTCTCACCGAGATGGGATTGTAATCTCTCTATGTATGTCCATTATCAAAATTGGTCTCACCGAGTTTGAGCAATCGGTACTACCGAGATTACAATGCAAACTTTCTGGTTGACTCATTATCAAAATTGGTCCCACCGAGTTTGAGTAATCGGTCCAACCGAGTTTGCCTGACCAACTCTCTGGTTAGCTAATTACCAAAATCGGTCTCACCGAGTTTGTGTAATCGGTCTCACCGAGATTACGTTATGCCCTAACCCTAACCATATCGGTCCTACCGAGTTGCATTTCGGTCTCACCGTAAATCCTAACGGTCACTAGATTTGCTGAATCGGTCCGACCGAGTTTCTCAATTCGGTCCCACCGAGTTTGGCAAATTGTGTGTAACGGTTAGATTTTGTGTGGAGGCTATATATACCCTCCACCTCCTCTTCATTCGTGGAGAGAGCCATCGACCGAACCTACACTTCCAAAGATCCTATCTCGAGAGAGAACTACCTACTCATGTGTTGAGGCCAAGATATTCCATTCCTACCATATGAATCTTGATCTCTAGCCTTCCCAAGTTGCTTTCCACTCAAACCCTCTTTCCACCAGATCCAAATCCTATGAGAGAGAGTTGAGTGTTGGGGAGACTATCATTTGAAGCACAAGAGCAAGGAGTTCATCATCAACGCACCATTTGTTACTTCTTGGAGAGTGGTGTCTCCTAGATTGGCTAGGTGTCACTTGGGAGCCTCCGACAAGATTGTGGAGTTGAACCAAGGAGTTTGTAAGGGCAAGGAGATCGCCTACTTCGTGAAGATCTACCGCTAGTGAGGCAAGTCCTTCGTGGGCGACGGCCATGGTGGGATAGACAAGGTTGCTTCTTCGTGGACCCTTCGTGGGTGGAGACCTCCGTGGACTCGCGCAACCGTTACCCTTCATGGGTTGAAGTCTCCATCAACGTGGATGTACGATAGCACCACCTATCGGAACCACGACAAAAACATCCGTGTCTCCAATTGCGTTTGAATCCTCCAAACCCTTCCCTTTACTTTCTTGCAAGTTGCATGCTTTACTATCCGCTACTCATATACTCTTGCATGTTTGCTTGTTATGTACTGAAAAAGTTAAACATGTGCCTAAACTCCACTTAAACTGTAATAAGGTTAAAAACTGTAACTTTGGTACTTAGTGTCTAATCACCCCCCCCTCTAGACACCTCTTATCAAGATCCTACAAGTGGTACCAGAGCTTTGGTCTCCATTGCCTTGGTTTAATCACCATTGGAGGAAGATGGATGAGTCTACTTTGGGGAGTCTTAGTCATAGAGTACCTATTCTTGATGAAGAGTATTTTCATGAGTGGAAAAAATGAGATGCTTGTAATTTTCAATCAATATCATTTGAACAAGTACATTGCTAGCCCTTGTGCACCTCATGTTGATCCTATGCATCCTACCCTTGATGAATCTATTGACATGACTAGGAATCTTAGAACTGTTAATCTTATCACTAGAGGCTTGCCTAGAAACTTACTTAGAATCCTGCCTACTCTTGAGTGTGCCTACACTATATGGAAATTTCTTGAGGAACGCTTTCCAAATTATTCCTTGAAAAATCTAGATGAAATTCTCTATAAGTCTATTGCTTTGAGAAAGATGAATACTAGTGATCCTATGTTTGGTGATCGTCTATTTGAACTTACCGACCTTATGCGTGCCAAAGGAGATGTTGGAATTATTAGTGATATTATTTCCGAAGCTATAAGAATTCATAAGCAAGATCATTGTCAAACTCACTCTAACGAATTACCCTCTCTACGATTTGATCCACCACATGACGATGTTGAACATGGATACTATGATGAGGATGATGATAGTGACTTCGATCTTGATGATGCAATGAGACACTTTGGTCTTATGGAAAATCTCCGGGGATATATGTCAGGAGGAAAGGAATGGGTTCTTGATAGTGGATGTACCGATCACATGACCGGAGATAAAGACATGTTTTGTGAGCTTGCTGATAATGATAGTCCTCGAAAGTATGTCACTTTTGGTGACAACTCAAAGGGTAAGGTGGTTGGTCTCGGTAAGGTGGCCATCTCACATGATAGCTCCATTCAGAATGTCATGCTCGTTGAATCTCTTGGCTACAACTTACTTTCAGTTATCTAGACTTGAGATTTTGGTTTCAATGTCCTATTTACTGAAATTGATTGCCAAGTGTTTCGTCGAGACAATCATAAAATGGTCTTTACCGGTATACGTAGAGGTGATCTATACATTGTTGATTTCACTAAAAAGGCTCAACCTAAAACTTGCTTCATTGCTAAATCCTCAAAAGGTTGGTTATGGCATAGACGATTAGGTCACATTGGCATGAGAAACCTTGACAAGATTATTAAAGGGAATCATATCCTTGGAGTTAATGATGTCATATTTGATAAGGATAGACTTTGTAGTGCTTGTCAAGCAGGTAAACAGGTTGGAGGAAGGCATCCCGTGAAGAACATTATGACCACAAAGAGGCCACTCGAGCTACTTCACATGGATCTCTTTGGTCCCAACTCCTACAAGAGTCTCGGTGGAAATTCTTTTGGTTTAGTTATAGTTGATGATTTTTCAAGATTTACGTGGGTGTTCTTTCTCGATGATAAATCGCAAGTCCAAAAAATCTTCAAAAACTTCGCTAGAAAGGCCCAAAATCAATTTGAAGTGAAGATCAAGAAGGTTTGCAGCGACAACGGAACGGAGTTCAAGAACGCAAATGTGGACACCTTTCTTGACGAAGAAGGGATTTCACATGAGTTCTCGGCTACGTACACACCTCAACAAAATGGAGTTGTTGAGAGGAAGAACCGGATGCTCTTCGAAATGGCGAGAACTATGCTTCATAAGTACAAGACGCCGAAGCACTTCTGGGCAGAAGCGGTTGAGACAGCTTGTCATGCAACAAATCGCTTGTATCTTCACAAGCTACTCGGCAAGACGGCATACGAGCTCCTCACCGGTAACAAACCCCAAGTTGGATACTTTCGAGTATTCGGCTCAAAGTGCTACATTCTTGATAAGCATCGTCGTTCTAAATTTGCTCCTAAGTCTCATGAAGGTTTCCTACTAGGTTATGGCTCAAACTCTCACACTTACCTTGTCTACAACAATTTCACCCGAAAGGTTGAAGAGACGGTAGATGTGAAGTTTGATGAATCTAACGGCTCGCAAATAGAGAAATTGCCAATTGATGTAGGAGACAAAGATCCTTCGGAAGCAATCCAAGAATTGTCTATTGGCAAGGTTCGTCCAACGGAGGTGAAGGAGAGTACCTCGTCCGTCCAAGTGGAAGCTTCTACTTCACAACAAGGTGAACCAAGAGTTGATACGGAAGCATCCACAAGTGGGACACACCAAGATGAAGAAAACAAAGAAATGCATCAAGATGAACGTCAACGACCTCCTTCTCCACCACGACAAGAGAACGACAACGCCAACAATGAAGAAGGCCAAGAAGAAGAACAAGATTAAGAAGATGTTCAACGAAGACCCAAGCAAAAGCTTTCACGAGTTCGAGCAAGAATTGCTAAAGACCATCCCGTTGAGCAAATCTACAATGATATTCAAACCGGGAGAATCACTCGCTCTAAAACTAGTTTAGCTAACTTTTGTGAAAACTATTCTTTCATTCTAGCGTTGAACCTATGAAGGTTGAAGAAGCATTGGAAGATCCGGATTGGATAAATGCTATGCATGAAGAGCTACACAACTTTGAGAGGAACCAAGTTTGGACATTAGTTGAGAAGCCCGACAACAACCACAACATCATTGGTACCAAATGGGTGTTTCGCAACAAGCAAGATGAAGATGAACAAGTAGTTCACAACAAAGCACGTCTCGTCACCCAGGGCTACACACAAGTCGAAGGTATGGACTATGGTGAGACTTACGCCCCCGTTGCTAGACTTGAGTCCATTCGCATCTTACTTGCCTATGCTAATCATCATGATATCACCTTGTACCAAATGGACATTAAAAGTGCTTTTCTAAATGGTGAAATAGAGGAGGAAGTTTATGTTAAGCAACCTCCCGGCTTTGTCAATCCTAAGAAACCCAATCATGTTTACAAACTTCACAAAGCTCTTTATGGTCTTAAACAAGCTCCTAGAGCATGGTATAAATGCTTGACCAAGTTCCTTATTGAAAAAGGCTTTGAAATTGGGAAAATTGATTCCACACTTTTTACTAGAAGGGTTAATGGTGAACTATTTGTGTGCCAAATCTATGTTGATGATATTATATTTGGTTCAACTAACCCTCATTTTAGTGAAAAGTTTGGGAAGCTAATGTCGGAGAAGTTTGAGATGTCTATGATGAGTGAACTCAAATTCTTTCTTGGGTTGCAAATCAAGAAAACTAAGGAAGGTACTTTTGTTTCTCAAACGAACTACACCAAGGACTTACTCAAGAAGTTCAATATGCAAGAATGCAAAGGTATGACTACACCCATGCCTACTAGTGGACATCTTGACTTAACCAAAGATGATGAACCGGTTGATCAAAAGGTTTATCGCTCTATGATTGGTTCATTGTTATATCTATGTGCTTCACGTCCCGATATTATGATAAGTGTGTGCATGTGTGCACGATATCAAGCTGCTCCTAAAGAATGTCATCTTAAGGCCGTGAAAAGGATAGTGAGATACTTAATCCATACACCAAATTTTGGCATCTGGTATCCTAAGAGGGCCTCTTTCGATCTTGTTGGCTACTCCGACTCAGACTATGCCGGTGATAAGGTTGATAGAAAGTCCACTTTGGGTACTTGCCAATTTCTTGGTAGATCTCTTGTGTCTTGGTCCTCCAAGAAACAAAACTCAGTATCCTTATCCACTGCCGAAGCGGAATACATTGCCGATGATTCATGTTGTGCTCAATTACTTTGGATGACCCAAACTCTTAAGGATTATGGGATATATGTGAAACATGTTCCATTGCTTTGTGACAATGAAAGTGCTATCAAAATTGGTCATAATCCCGTACAACATTCTCGAACTAAGCATATTGAAGTTCGTCATCATTTCATTCGAGATCATGTTGCTAAGGGTGACATTGATCTTAAGCATGTTTGCACCGAAAAGCAATTAGCGGATGTATTCACTAAACCTCTTGATGAGAAAGTGTTTTGCAGGTTAAGAGGAGAATTGAACATCATTGATGCTTCAAACTTGGAGTAGAAACTCCATTGGATACATGCAAGACATGAGCTTATGCCTAATCCTTGATATCTCTCCTATGATGGAAATCTTATGTCTTGGATATATTTGTATCTTGCATGTTATCTAACCCATGTAGGTACTTGGTTGAATCAAATTCCATGAGGTTGTAACCTACTCATATCTTGAGCAATCTCTACATCACCAAGTCTCTACACAAGGTGGTTGAAGCCAAGGAAGCACAAAACCATTTAAACATATCCTTTGACAAATTCTATGTTGAGCTTCATGATTGTCATTGTTGGATACACAAGTGCTCTTCCTTGCACGAACTAACCCATGTAGGTAGATGGACTCAAATTCCAAGTGGTGCTCCAAATTCTTGATGAGCTACATCAACCTTGAGCAACCCACACAAGTTCAACTACATGGACGACACCACCAACCAAGGTATGTTATTCCATCTTAGAGAAGCTTTACTCCAAGTCATGAGTTAAAGCAACTCGACAAGATGTGAATACATCAAGATGCTTACACGAAAAATGGCAACCCCATTTTGAGCTTAAACAATGAGTATGACCTATGATCAAGTGATCTCACTTTACTCCTAAGTCAATATACTCTAACATAGGTGACTTTGTTGCCGACCATCTCTAGATGAAGTTCTCTTGTGTTCTTTTCTAAGTTTTTGCATTTGTCTCATGCATATGTGTTTCCCCTTTCAAAAAAAAACTTCATCTAGATTTCTTTTTGTTTGCTCTGTATTTTCTGCATTCCAATTCATTACATATGTCGGTGCGGAGACGACACCTATGGGATCACAAGAATCCCTACTACGGTTGTGGGGCGCGGGGTCGTGAGAAGAGCGGATCAAACAGATAGCACACGGGTTCTTTTATCCAGGTTCGGGCCGCAAGATGCGTAAAACCCTACTCATGCTCTGGTGGTTAGCTTATTTGCGCTCTTCACTAGCTATGGGCGTGAAGAGCTCCAAAGCGAATCCCCTCCCAGTCGCCTTGGGCCTCCTTTTATAGGGAAAGGGTTGCCACGGTGGCGTCTGGGAGGTGGACAGGTACAGCCATACGAGTTTATCCCTCGCATTACATGACAAGGCGCCATAAATCGTCTAGCTTAGGTGTCCTTGCTTTACGGGACGGGGAGCCCAGTCTCGTCGCGCCCGCTTCCCTTCAAGCGTTGACACGCGCCAGCCAGCGGCGCTGTGGTGCCATGTAGGCGGCGAGCAGCCGAGGTGGCGCCGTGGTGGGTCTCCACGAAGGTTCGCTTGCCACCACGCAGGTGCCTGCCCAACTGGTTGGGTCGGCAGCTGCATGATGGAGGCTCGACTGGTGCGGGCCCGACGGTAGCCCTACGGGTGTCCTTGGCAGGGGCCTTGCCGCAGCCTCGGCAAGGGCCTTGCCGGGGCCCCGGCAAGGGTCTTGCCGTGGCGCCTGCTGTCATCCTCGGCAAGGCTCTTGCCGGGGGCCTCGTGGTCCTCCTTGGCCAGGATCCCGCCAAGGGTCGTCATCTTTGATAGTATGTATCTGATCTTTGGATGTCTTCACAAAGATCTGCATGCCACCACGGGGATGTCTCCCGAATCCTTTGCCCCATGGGGGGGTAGTGGACTCAAAGGTGATCCGCTCCGTGGGCATGGGGCGAGCCGCCCCGTCAAGGGCCTTGCCGGGTTTGCTAAAACTGCCCCCCGGCAAGGATTTTGCCGGGGGATCCTGCTTCGTCCCCTTTGCTCTTTGTGGTCTTGGTCTTGGCGTCGTCCTGTTTCTTTCGAGCTTCGGCCTTACTTTGGCTCACCTTCCTTGCCTTGCTTTCGCGTGGCGGCCTTGCTCGGTGCTGCCGTGCACGCTTAAAAGGTGTACCCTTCTTTACGTACACCGGCAGAGCCCCGGCCTTGGCCACGTAAGCGCAATCGTGTCGTTGGGCTAGGCCCAAAAAGCGGTCTTGTGAGCGGGCAGGTGGTTTTACCGTGGTAAGTCTTTTCGCGCGTTGCGCTTCCCACGCCTCCCGCGCGTGGCTTGGCGTGGGGAGGTGTGCGTGACGTGGGTGGCATGCGTGGGGCTGAGCTCTGCACGCATGCGTCCCGTCGCAGTAAAAGGGGGCGGCTCGCGCCTTCCCCACAAACGGGGGGAGGCGTGGAGGCGCGGCCCATTTACTGAACGGGGCCGGGGCGTGGTCTTCAAGGTGTCCACTCCCCACGATCACGGGGTGGGGATAGGTCACCTCACCCATCGCCTCGGTCCCGCATGCTTGCCACGTGGCTCTCATGCGCTTGGGGTGGCGAACGGTGGAGGCGAGAAACCGGGCCGTCGCGGGCCGGGGCAGCGGGTTGGCCCCAGTTCCCTGCGCCTTCCACGTCTTGATTGGCTGAGCGGGGCGGTCGTGCCCCCACCCCGTTCCTTTATAAAGAGTGGGGGTGGAACGTCATCCCGCATTCTTCCATCTTCTCCTTTCTTCAGCTTCTGCTCCCCCTCCCTTGATCCGCCATGGAGAGAGGGAATCCTGGTTCTTCAATGGTGGCGGCAAGGGTCGCCGCTCGACAACGCGTCCTTCCTTCTCCTTCACCTGTGGTGGCAGGGCCAGCCGCGAGGGGAAGGGGGAGGGGGCGAGGCCGCGGGCGAGGTCGTGGACAAGGCCGAGGCGCTCAGGGAAGAGGAGAACGGGGCGGCGCGCCGGCCCCGCCTCCGCCAGTGGTTCCCCCCCCCCCCCAGAGGGCCATGTTGGTGATGACCCTTGCGAGTTCTTCGTCAGGCTGCGCCGGCCGCCTAGCCGTCGCCTTCGCCTCCCGACTCCATTCGCGAGGGAGATGGAGCGGGATCCACCGGAGTCACTGCGGCTGCACATGAGGGGCTGTTGGATCAGTGGTACGCGAGTTCGCGTCGACTTTCCAGCCCCTTAGGTGATGTATCTTGGTCGAGGGTGGAAGACGTTCGCCCACATCCACCGCTTGACGGCGGGGCTCACTCTCCATTTCAAGGCGATGGAGGCGGCCTCCTCTCCGTCAAGGCCTTGGTGCTTCGGGACTCGGGCAAGGTGCTGCGTGGAGAGATCTTCTGATAGCGAAGGCTCCTCCTCGAGCGGGAGTGGCGAGGAGGACAGCGGCAGCGACGACGAGGGTAGCAGGCGGCAGGATGACGGGTCCGACTAGGTGTCGGGCGTCGCTCTGTGCGGCACCGGCGATCCCATCATCCGTGTCGCCGGCTTCCTGAACTTCTCGGGGTCGTCTCCTTGGGCGGCTGGTGTCGGGAGGCTGCGGAAGAGGAAGAGGGCGGGCGGCAAGGCCTTCGACGCGTGCTGACGTCCTGCCGCCTCGTCTTCGAGCTCTACTTCCGGCGCCGCCATCACCATCCAGCCTTCGGACGGCCATCAAGATGTTCTCTTGGTGCCTCCTGCCACCCGTAGCTCGCCTAGGCGCTCCTTTTGCCCTTCTTGCCCCCTTTACCTGCCTCCTGAGGAGAGGGACAAGGAAGGGGTTACGGGCACCTTATCTTTTTTTGTAAGCCTTCGGGCCTTGGCTGAATTTAAAAATCGTAATCCCATCATTCATGTTTTTCATTTCCTATGGACTGTACCTGAGTGGAATGTTTTTAATGAAAAAGGAATGCTTGCCGGGCCATTTGTTTGCGGGTAGAACCCACGGTAGGGAGTAAACCCTTGATATCTTTAAGATAAACATTTCCTTGCCCGGCAACAGGCCCTGCCGTCTTCCCACTTCGCTCGACCTTTCTCACGCTTTTGGCGGAGGCAGGGATGAGGTGGGTTCAGGCTCCTCGTTTCATCCTTTTGCTGCCGCGACTTCGACCAACCCTGGCCCCAGGAACGAGCCCTAGAGCCTAGAGTTTTTAGGGGAGCACGGTAGCTTTGGGAAAAAACGAGGTTTCACATACCTCGGTCCATAAAGGAATGCATGATAAGGGATGAAGAACTTATCTGGAGCACCCCCGGCAATCTTGGTTTGCCGTGGGTGAATCTTTGTACTTGCAGCCCCCGGTAATACTGGCTTGCCGGGGTCTAGATGCCGATCCGTCCCTCTTTTCTTCTTCGTCCCCAAGTGATCCGGCAAAGATATCTGTGAGTCCTGCGAACCAAAGGAGACAAAAGAACGGCAAGGAGGCGCTTTTCGACCTCTAAGCTAGGGGTTAGTCATGCTGAGCACTATCAACCCTAACCAAGGACGAGACTCGACCTAGCATGCATGCTATAACTTAGGGCGCCAGCGCTTCATTTATTTATGCTCAGGGTCTACGCCTGGCTTTGTACAAAGGGTTACATGCATCATCGGCAATGCTTGCACAAAAGGTGGCTTGCCGGGGGGCCCGGCGAGCAGCGCCTTACTGGTAAAACTTGCGAAGATGCTCAATGTTCCAGAGTTGCTCACCAAACGGCATCTTGATCTCGGTAGGATCGCGCCGGGCACGTGACTCGTATTACCCGATAAGGGCCTTCCCACTTTAGCGTCAACTTGTTGGAATTCTTGGCGATTGAGCGCGCCAAGGACAAGGTCGCCTTCCTCAAGGCTTCGGGCATGAACCTTGCGGCTATGGTAGCGGCGCAAGGCTTGCTGGTAGCGTGCTGCTCTCATAGCCGCCCGAAGATGATCTTCCTCAAGGAGCACTGCGTCGTCTTGCCACAGTTGCTCTTGCTCGAGCTCGTCATAAGCGAGCACTCGAGGTGACCCGTATATGAGTTCAGTGGGGAGAACTGCTTCGGCCCCGTATACCAGGGCAAAAGGTGTCTGGCCGGTGGCTCGATTTGGCGTCGTCCTGATCGACCAAAGAACCGCCGGCAACTCATCAATCCAGCGCCTTCCACTCTTGCGCAGCCTATCAAAGGTCTTGGTCCTTAATCCCCGCATTACTTCAGCATTTGCCCTCTCAGCTTGACCATTGCTTCGCGGGTGAGCAACGGAAGCGAAACATACTCTGCTGCCGAGGTCTTGGGTATATTGCATGAAGGTGCGACTTGTGAACTGTGTGCCGTTGTCGGTGATAACTCTGTTGGATGCGCAAACGGCACACTAGTCCTGAAGAACTTGACGATCGATCGAGCTGTGACCTTCCTCATCGCCTCCACCTCCGCCACTTTGTGAACTTGTCGATGGCAACGTACAAGTACTCAAAGCCCCCGGCGGCGCGGGGGAAAGGGCCCAGTATGTCGAGCCCCCAGACCGAGAAGGGCCAGGAGAGAGGAATGGTTTGGAGGGCTTGAGCTGGCTGATGAAGCTTCTTTGAATGGAACTGACACGCTTCACACCTGGTGACTAGTGTTGTTGCATCCTGGAGGGCGGTGGGCCAAAAGAAGCCTTACCGAAATGCCTTGCCGACAAGGTCCCTTGACCCAATGTGGGATCCACATACGCCTCCGTGTATCTCTGCCAACAGCCCCAGTCCTCCCTCCCGAGGGATACACTTCAATTTCACTCCGTTCGGCCTCTTTCTGTATAGAACGTCATCGACGAACTGGTACATGGTGGAGCAACGGGCTACTTTTTCCGCTTCTTCCTGCTCCTCAGGAAGTTCCCCTGTTTGGAGGAATCGGACGGTAGGCCGAGCCCACGCCGGAGCCTGGGGCTCGACGGCGAGGACTAAAGGCATCTCCTCCGCGGTAGGGGCGGCTGCCTCGACGGCAAGAGCTTGACGCTCCTCCGGAGCCAGTCGTCCCGTGGCGGGCTCAGTATCCCTGGCAACATCCTTGCCGGCGGCTCCGGGGAGCTCGGCGGAAAAGTACTTGTCGGGCCCTGATTTCCTCCTCTTATTCTGCTCTGTTGATGGATCAACGGATGGCTGAGTTAGCTGAAGCACAAAGAAACCTGGTTCCACAGGTAGCTTGAGGGCAGCGCGTTTTGACAGGTAGTCGGCGATATCGTTCTCCGCTCGGGGAACATGTTCAGCCTGTATCCCGTCGAAACGCTCTTCCAGCTTTCTCACTTCATCGATGTAGGCCTTCATCAACGGGCTCTGGTAATCCTTGTTGACTTGCTTGACGACAAGCTATGAGTCTCCCCTGATGATGAGTTTCCTGATTCCGAGGTCCGCCGCAATCCTAAGACCGGCAAGCAGCCCTTCGTACTCCACCTTATTATTTGTTGACACCTCCCTGGGGAAGTGCATCCGGATCACGTACTTGAGGTGCTCTCCGGTCAAGCGCGACAAGCGATCGCCACCGGGCGCCTTATGAGAGAAAGCTCCATCAAAGTACATGATCAATCGCAACTTGCCTCTTTGCCGGGAGAGCGGTCTCTTGGGCTTCTTCGTCGGTGTTGGGTCCATTCTGCAATGAACTCCGCTAGGACTCGGCTCAATCGTCAAGTACTTTCAAACTTGAGGCCAAAGTGGACAGCTCAAATGCCCATTCCACAATTCTTCCCATTGCATCTGGATTGTGCAATATCCGTTGTAGAGGGAAGCAAGTGACGACAGTGATCTCGTGTGCCTGGAAGTAGTGACACAGCTTCCTCGAGGCCATAAGGAGGCCGAAGAGCAGTTTACTGCGCCGGAGTACCTTGATCTAGCCCCTGCAGGAGGGGCCCGACAAAGTAGACCGGTGCTGCATCATTTTCTTCTTCGGCGGCACTCCAACTGGCGGTGTCGCCCCTGCATTGGTGGCGTCGGGCTCCGCTGCTGCCATCTCCTCGTCGTCAACCTCTCTCTCTGTGCCACCAGTGCGGCGCTGACCACTTGGTCCGTTGCCGCCAGGTATAGCAGCAACGGTTCTTGTGACCTGGGCGCAACTAGTATCAGCGCAGAAGAGAGGTATTTCTTCAAACCTTGCAATGTTGCTTCGGCTTCTGGCGTCCACTCCATTGGGCCTGCCTTTTTCAGGATCTTGAAAAAGGGAAGGGCGCGCTCGGCAGACATGGAAATGAACCTGCCCATGGCGGCGACGCAACCAACAAGCCGACGACATCCTTGATTAAGCTTGGTGCTTCAATCTGTTCTATAGCTTTAATTTTGTCGGATTGGCTTCTATCCCACGCCAGTGACACCAAGAACCCGAGAAGCTTGCCGGACGGGACGCCAAAGACACACTTCTCAGGGTTCATCTTGAGATTGATCTTGCGCAGGTTTGCAAATGTTTCTTGCAAATCCGGTATGAGGGTTGCCTTGTCCTTGGTTTTGACCACTATGCCATCCATATAAGCTTCCATATTTCTATGGAGCTGGGGTTCAAAACCAATCTGGACCGCCCTTGCAAACGTCGAACCAGCACTCTTCAACCCGAAAGGCATCCGCATGAAACAATACGTACCACATGGGGTGATGAATGCTGTCTTCTCTTCGTCTTCTCTTGTCATGAAGATCTGGTGGTAGCCGGAGTAGGCGTCGAGGAATGACAGCAGATCACACCCAACCGTGGAGTCAACAATCTAGTCGATCTTGCGCAGCGGAAGGGGTCTTTAGGGCAAGCCTTATTGATGTCTGTGTAATCAATACACAGTCTCCACTTCCCATTTGCCTTGCGCACCATGACCGGATTGGCCAACCACGTTGGATGGAGCACTCCTCTTACCAAACCCGCTGCTTCCAGTTTCCGGATCTCTTCTGTGATGAACCCTTGTCGTTCCAAAGCTTGCTTTCTGACCTTCTACTTGACGGGCCGCGCATGAGGGCAGACAGCAAGGTGGTGCTCAATCACCTCCCTGGGAACACCGGGGATGTCGGAAGCTTGCCATGCAAACACATCGACATTCGCCCGCAGGAAGGTGACGAGCGCGTCTTCCTATTTGTCGTCGAGGGTGGAGCTTATGGTAAAAGCTCCTCCCGTGCCGTCCTCATTGACAGAAACCTTCTTGGTTCCCGGCGGTATGGCCCTGGGCTTCTTGTTTCCGCCGGTGGAGCTCTCTGGTGCGTCCTCGACGGCAGCGCTTACACCAAGAGGTGCGCTTGCGGAGTGGGTGTCCGACCTCACCGGTCTTCTTCTTCTTCTTTGCTCCCGGGGTCCCAGCGGCGGAGCAAGCGCCCTAGCGGCGGCAGCTCTGCAACCGCTTCTTGGTATAATTGGTCAACGCAAATCAACGCATCTTTCTTGTCGGAGGGATGGTGATGATCGTCACAGTCCCGTGATCTTGAGGTGTTGTAGGCGTGGTGTGGCGCCGCCATGAACTTGGCCAGTATTTGGCGGCCAGGATCCGTTGCTAGGGTAAGGGGATCTTGGCAACATCGAACACAATCCTCTCCATCCTGAAGTTCAGGTTGCTTCCAAAAGTCATGGGCAGCGTGACCTTTCCCTTGGGTTGGCTTCTTCCCGGGTTGACCCCCTGAAACGTGCCCGTCTCTTCGAGGTCTCCATCGGGAATCTGCAGTTTCTCGATCACGGCAGGCGAGATCAGGTTCAGACCAGCCCCACCATCGACTAGCATCTTCGTCACCTTGAGGTTGCGTATTGTTGGTGAAACCAACAATGGCAAGCACCCGACCGCAGTGGTGCGATCAGGGTGGTCCTCGATGTCAAAGATGATAGGTGTCTTGGACCACTTGCCGCCTTTGGGCATCAAACGACGGCTCGCTTCGTGATCTCTCGCTCCCCTTTGTTTAAGCCGGCGGTGAGAAGTATGCAGCGAGGCGCCGCCGTCGACGCACATGGCCTCTGTAGCTTTCTGAAACTCTTGGTCGCCGGATTCGTCGACCTCTTCGTGATCGCTCGTCTTCGGCTTTACATCACGGCCCGGGCGGCCTCTCCTGCTTGCTTGTCCTTGCCGCGACGGCATGCCTGGCCGTCATGCTTCTTGCCGGACCCCTCAGCATCGTCTGGGCCCTTCTCCTTATCTCGCCTCTCATACTCGGCCCTCTGCTTTTCAGCGAGGAGCTCAACCTGTCGGCAGTCCCGGAGAGCATGGCCTTTGGTGCGATGGATCTTGCGATGATCGCTTGTCGGAGTTTCACAGCTTCTCGGCGGCCGCCAAGGCCCGGCAGGCGACACATCTGGCAACCTCCTTGCCGGGGTCGTCTGCCTTGGTTTTCTTGGTGGAGACGGCGTCATCAGATCCCTCGACGGCAAGCATGGCTTTTCCTTTGCGCTTCCTGTTGTGGCGCCGGCCTTTCTTCGCCGGGGCGGCAATATCCTCATCTGAGGAGTCGGTTTCCACGCCGGCGTCTTCGCCAGGGTACTTCCTTCCCTCCTCAGCCCGGGCACATTTGTCAGCAAGAACATAGAGTTCTGCTACATCTCTCACCTTGTTCATTGCCAGCTCTTCGCGCATCTTGCGGTTATGCACGTTCTGATGGAACGCTACCGATGATGGCGGCAGGGTGAACATCGAGGATATTGTCTTGCACCGGCTGAACCTCTCGATATACTTGCGGAGACTCTCGCTCCCTTACGGGAATGACGTGCATGTCACTTGCTTGGCCATGGGCTTGGTGGCCTCGATAAAAGCGCCCACGAACTCATGGCACAAATCCGACCAGGAGGAAATAGAGTCTACCGGCAGGTGCATCAACCACGACATGGCATTGGGTTTAAGAGCCAACGGGAAGTAATTCGTAAGCACCTTATCGTCGCGGGCTCCGGCAGCTTGCATCGCGATGGTGTAGACGCTGAGGAACTCGGACGGGTGGGTCTTGCCACTGTACTTCTCGCCCACATCGGGTTTAAAGGTGCGGTGAGTGGGCCACTGGAACTGCCGCAGCTCACGGGTAAAAGCCGGGCAACCTACCTCGTAGGGTAAGCCTCCAGGGCTCCCCGGTGCCGGGTGGCTCACGGCGGCCCCTGCTACTTTGTCGATTGGTGGCGCGCTCCGCGCCGGCGCTCGATAGTGGTTCGAGCGTCTTCATGTTCTCGTTCCCGAAGAACTTGGCGCTGGTCACGGTGGGCCCGCGGGTCGGACGATGCTACGGAGATCTCGTCGCCCGTAGTGTCGGGACGGACAGGCGTCCGCGATACCGGGTGAGGAGGAGGCGAGTGCACTGTGGTTGCAGCGCCGCCGGCTCTCCCGCCACTGGTGCGTGGAACTCCGTTGGAGCGTCGACCCGGGGGCTCCACCGGACCTGGTCCGTCTTTGTTGGCCTCCGCAACAAGGCTCCGGACAGTGGCTCTCCATTCATCGAGTTTCCCCGTAGTGGGAGGAAAATCGAGGAGCAACTGCGCGCGTGCCAGGGCTTCCGCTGGCGTTGGTGGCAGCGAAATATGCATGGATCGTGACGCGCTTCGACTTCTGACCATGTCAGAAGGAGCTCTATCACGACCCCGCGGTCGCACGCCACCTTCTCTAGCGCCTCGGCGAGCGGGCAGGTCTTCTGAATCCCGGGAGTGGCACTCGGGGCTCTTTCCTTGGCGACGCCCGGGGTCCTCGGCGTGATTACGCCATTCATCGCGCGTCGCTTGAGACGAACGCGCCGTCGGCGCCAGCGTGGGAGTCTTGGAAGCCCTCGCATCACCCGCGAGCGGGGTGGCAGTGATCGTGGAAGGCCCCGCACCACCCGCGGAGAGCCTGGCTCCATCTTTGGATTTGGCGGCGTGCAGCCCGTTGCCAGGCGCACGAACATCGCCGCCTCCCAGACTTCGGCTGCTGGGACGGTGTTGGTGTTCGCGAACGGCGCCCCTGGTCCTTTCTGCGACCGGTCCGCTGCTCGCCCGCGTCGGGACGGGATGCCCGGCTTCCGACGGGCCAACCGCCACCGTCGTCTTCTTCTTGGGCGCCATGATGATGAAGAAGCGTCGAACTAACTGCTAGAGTCGATTCTCACAACTGCGCCCCTACCTGGCGCGCCAAAGATGTCGGTGCGGAGACGACACCTATGGGATCACAAGAATCCCTACTACGGTTGCGGGGCGCGGGGTCGTGAGAAGAGCGGATCAAACAGATAGCACACGGGTTCTTTTATCCAGGTTCGGGCTGCGAGATGCGTAAAACCCTACTCCTGCTTTGGTGGTTAGCTTATTTGCGTTCTTCACTAGCTATGGGGCGTGAAGAGCTCCAAAGGCGAATCCCCCCCCAGTCGCCTTGGGCCTCCTTTTATAGGGAAAGGGGTTGCCACAAATGGCGTCTGAGAGGTGGACAGGTACAGACCATCGACTTTATCCCTCGCATTACATGACAAGGCGCCATAAATGCGTCTAGCTTAGGTGTCCTTGCTTTACCGGGGACGGGGGAGAGCCCAGTCTCGTCCGCCGCCGCTTCCCTTCGCGTTCACACGTGCCTGCCAGCGGCGCTGTGGTGCCATGTAGGCGAGCGGTGCAGCGAGGTGGCGCCGTGGTGGGTCTCCATGAAGGTTCACTTGCCGCCACGCAGTGCCCGCCTAACTGGTTGGGTCGGCGGTGCATGATGGAGGCTCGACTGGTGCGGGCCCGACGGTGGCCCTACGGGTGTCCTGGCGGGGGCCTTGCCGTAGCCTCGGCAAGGGCCTTGCCGGGCCCCGACAAGGGTCTTCTTGGCGGCGCTTCTTGTCATCCCCGCAAGGCTCTTGTCGGGGCCTCGTCAGTCCTCCTTGGCGGGATCCCGCCAAGGGTCGTCATCTTTGATAGTATGTATCGATCTTTGGATGTCTTCACAAAGATTTGCATGCCACCACGGGGATGTCTCCCGAATCCTTTGCCCCATGGGGGGGGTAGTGGACTCAAAGGTGATCCGCTCCGTGGGCGTGGGGCGAGCTGCCCCGCCAAGGGCCTTGCCGGGTTTGCTAAAACTGCCCCCCGGCAAGGATTTTGCCAGGGGAGTCTGCTTCGTCCCCTTTGCTCTTTGTGGTCTTGGTCTTGGCGTTGTCCTGTTTCTTTCGAGCTTCGGCCTTACTTTGGCTCACCTTCCTTGCCTTGCTTTCGGCGTGGCGGCCTTGCCATGCTCAGATCGCCTGCCGTGCAGTTAAAAGGTGCACCCTTCTTTCTGTACACCGACAGCATATCATTCAGTAAATTCCTTGCAAATCTTTGTGAGATCTTATTAGTCAAGTGAGCTGAGGTGACAAGTGTTTTCTCTGCGATGAACTCGGTTACACCAAGTTGTTATTTTCGGTCCAACCGAGAACTTTCGGTACCACCGAAGCATACCACTCGGTGCCACCGATTTCACAACAGGAAAAACAGTTTGCCACTTATTCTGTGTTTCTTTTGATCTAGCTCCACTCAATGAATCTTGTCCTCTACAAGCATCACATTTTTATCATTGCTTTATGTTGTGACTCAAGGATCAAACCCATTCACGACAAATTCCAGAGGGGGAGAGAGAGCTCACATTTTTTTTATCAAGCCCTTCTTGGAAATTGATGTCAAAGGGGGAGAGAGAGATCACATCAAATCTTATCATTTAGAGAAAGAGATCCCTCAGGGAGAGAGAGAGATCTCCAGGGGGAGAGAATACTAGATGAAAGTATTTCTCAAGGATCCCAGATGCTTGGTGTTCAAGAGGAGAGATGCCACATGTCTTCTTGAGGGAAAGACATGTTCATATGTGCTTTTTGCATTAGCTTGCATTAGCTCTGCTTCATTTATATCTTTCACTCTGATTTTCTTTCCCTATCTTCTCCCGATATCCCATGCTAGATTCAGGGGAGCAAGACATCTAAGGAAAGAAATGATCTAAATTCATTGCATATCTTTACTCTTGGGGACATGTCAAATCCAATGTAGTACTTAGTACTCACTCTCTACATGTCATCCAGTCTTGGTATTCTTGTGGTTTCTTTTGTTTGCTCTGGCTAGTAGGTGCATCTGTGTTATCTAACCTTGTTTACGAGGTTCATTCCATCCTAAGCCAACTCAAGACTACAAGGTAAGTATATGCATCACAATCATGTGTATGAGGAATTCTTGCTGATGTACATACTGTTTGCAAGAAGGACTCATGGGCATGAAGGTATTTTCTTTAATATTCTTTGCTCTGATGCATATGTCCAAGATACATGTAACACATTGCCTGCTCTATCATGGGTATGCTATCACATGCTTCTATATTCCATATTCACATGATTGCATACATGTAGGGGGAGCCTATGCCTGTTACATGTCTTTCCAAAGCTTTACTTGCTACTCTTTATATCTTTATCTAAAGCTTTGATGTATGTTGTCATCAATTACCAAAAAGGGGGAGATTGAAAGCACAAGTGCTCCCTAGGTGATTTTGGTAATTAATGTCAACATATCTCTTGTTGGACTAACACTTTTATCTAGTATGTTTCAGATAAGTTCAACAATGGAGTGGCATGGACTAAAGGATGTGGGAACTCCTTCAAGATGCTAAGGACAAAGGATTGGCTCAAGCTTCAAGCTCAAGACTCTTCATTTTACAGTTTAGTGATCCAAGATCACATTGAGTCTATAGGAAAAGCCAATACTATCAAGGAGGGATGAGGTGTTGCTTAATGAGCATCTTGCTTTAAGTGCTTAGTGATATGCTCCAAATACCCTCAACTACTTTCCCACTTCCACACATATGTCCTAAAACCTAAAGTCAAACTCGGCCCCACTGATTCTTCCTATCCGGCGCCACCAAGTTTGGATGTCTTAGCCACTGCCACAAACCCTAGGCAAATCGGTCTCACCGATAGGGATCTCGGTCTCACCGAGATGGGATTGTAATCTCTCTGTGTATGTCCATTATCAAAATCGGTCTCACCGAGTTTGAGCAATCGGTACTACCAATATTACAATGCAAACTTTCTGGTTGACTCATTATCAAAATCGGTCCCACCGAGTTTGAGTAATCGGTCCAACCGAGTTTGCCTGACCAACTCTCTGGTTAGCTAATTACCAAAATCGGTCTCACCGAGTTTGTGTAATCGGTCTCACTGAGATTACGTTATGCCCTAACCCTAACCATATTGGTCCTACCGAGTTGCATTTCGGTCCCACTGTAAATCCTAACGGTCACTAGATTTGCTGAATCGGTCCGACCGAGTTTCTCAATTTGGTCCCACCGAGTTTGGCAAAATTGTGTGTAACGGTTAGATTTTGTGTGGAGGCTATATATACCCCTCCACCTCCTCTTCATTCGTGGAGAGAGCCATCAGACTAAACCTACACTTCCAGCATCCTATCTCTGAGAGAGAACTACCTACTCATGTGTTGAGGCCAAGATATTCCATTCCTACCATATGAATCTTGATCTCTAGCCTTCCCCAAGTTGCTTTCCACTCAAACCCTCTTTCCACCAGATCCAAATCCTATGAGAGAGAGTTGAGTGTTGGGGAGACTATCATTTGAAGCACAAGAGCAAGGAGTTCATCATCAACGCACCATTTGTTACTTCTTGGAGATTGGTGTCTCCTAGATTGGCTAGGTGTCACTTGGGAGCCTCCGACAAGATTGTGGAGTTGAACCAAGGAGTTCGTAAGGGCAAGGAGATCGCCTACTTCGTGAAGATCTACCGCTAGTGAGGCAAGTCCTTCGTGGGCGACAGCCATGGTGGGATAGACAAGGTTGCTTCTTCGTGGGCACTTCGTGGGTGGAGCCCTCCGTGGACTCTCGCAACCGTTACCCTTCGTGGGTTGAAGTTTCCATCAACGTGGATGCACGATAGCACCACCTATCGGAACAACGACAAAAACATCTGTGTCTCCAATTGCGTTTGAATCCTCCAAACCCTTCCCTTTACTTTCTTGCAAGTTGCATGCTTTACTTTCCGCTGCTCATATACTCTTGCATGCTTGCTTGTTATGTACTGAAAAAGTTAAACTTGTGTCTAAACTCCACTTAAACTGTAATAAGGTTAAAAACTGCAACTTTGGTACTCAGTGTCTAATCACCCCCCTCTAGACACCTCTTCTCAAGATCCTACACCATGGCATACAGGTCGTACACCTCTAGCACCTTATCCGCCTTATTGTAGCGTGTCTGAAAGAGAGAAACAAAGTAAATTAGTAATTAAAGGGCTGAAAGCTAGCATGACGAACGAATTGCATGAATCATGAAGCAAACCACATACCCAGTTCCGCTCGTACTTATAAGTTGGAGCTGCCTTGATGGTGTGGCACACCTTCCATTTGGGCACGTTTGTCCTTGGCCTCGTTGTGGAGGGCTCGCCATTCTTTTGGGCACCACTCATTGACCAACACCTCCCAACAATCCATCCGATCCGCACACCATCTCGGAGGGGCCTAAGTTAGGAAATAGAAACTTGAGCGCTACGGCTATGAATTACTAAATGAAGGAAGTAAAGTACAAGGCCTTAAGAATTACCTTCATGTACTCATCCTTACTCAAGAACTTCTCATGACACGCCGGCTTGGTCTTCTTGATACCACGCGGCGTAGTAGTCTCGACGGCTGCACCCGAGCCTCGTCAGTAAGTTACGTAGTAGGCGCTTCGAGCGTTATCGATAACATTTGCCGCCTCCTCCTCGTATCCATCCTCACACCTGTAGAATGTCTGCAATCAAATGAGACAATATTGATTAGTACAATTAATAACTAGCTAGTTGAAGATTTTTAATTGTGTAAAGGAGAAATTACCCAGAACTTTCTAATCACCCTCGTCTTGCACAAGACACCGTCGATATTCTCACCCGGCGGGGCCGAGGCAGCCAAGTAGTGCTCCCAACTCAATCCAAGCTCTAGAAGCCGACCCTCACCAGGCAACGTAACAAACCCCGGGAAGTTTTGCTGACAAAGAACTCCAAGGACGGAGTTGGGCCGGCGGACACTATGATGGTGATCCCAACCCCTGCATCATGACAAGGCCAACGCATTATATATTTGAAGAAACGTGAATGCAGAAGGGTACAAAAATATTAAATGCACTTACCTCTCCCCATCAGGGAAAATCAACCACCTCTGCTCGCGAATCGCCGCACGTCCGGAGCCGTGTAACACCACGTTGGTGACGGTGCCCCCTCCTCGTCAATATCGATCGGCTCCCGCCATCATCGGCATGGCCACTCGGCCCCTCAGGCTGATCCGGCCAGGTACCCCATCCAGACGTGTGTTCCTCCGGGGTCTCATGGGCCAAACTCTCGTGACCCGAAGGCCCGTGGACCGAGGCTCGTGGACCGAGTCCGTGTAGCCTCCTCCTCGGGCGAGTCCACCCTAGCGATCCGTGCTCGGGTGAAACAGTGGGGGTGGCGGCGAGGAAGGCGCCCTCGCGATCACCCTACCTCCTCTCCTGCGACCACGTGCTCCGGCTCCTCTCTTCTTCTTACCTCATCCCACCTTTCGGCACCGCGATCGGCGAAGAAGAACGCGCAGTATCGCCATCTTGTCCAAAGAACTTCGGCGGAGAGGTGCGTGTGGAATGGAAGACCTCGTCGCACGCCGCCGACGAAGAAGGGTCTCGGGCGCTCCCGACCAGCGCCCACCATCTTTCAACACCTGCCATGACAAAGAGTAAACGAAATTAGTACAACGACAAAAAATACCGACATGAATAATAATATGTATATCACTTAAGTGTATCATCATCAAGTACAACATAAAAAAATTGAATACCTGACACTACGTATAAATGCATAATCATCATCATCAAGTACAATAATAATCTCGATCAGTATCATCAATAAATGCATAATCATCATCATCACTATAATCAATGACGGGCTCACGGGGTCAGGGGGTCGGGGTGTCGGGGTGTGGTGTCGGGGTCGGGGTGTGGTGTCGGGGTGTGGTGTCGGGGTCGGGGTGTCGGGGTCACGGGGTCAGGGGGTCGGGGTGTGGTGTCGGGGTCGGGGTGTGGTGTCGGGGTCGGGGTGTCTGGGTCAGGGGATCAGGGTGTTGGGGTGTTTTTTTTACTTCTTTTCTTTTCTTCTTTTCTTCTTCTTCTACTTCTTCTACTTCTTTTCTTCTTCTTCTTTTTTCATCTTTTTTCTACTTCTTTTACTTCTTTTCTTCTTCTTCTACTTCTTTTCTTCTTCTTCTTTTTTCATCTTTTTCTACTTCTTTTACTTCTTTTCTTTTCTTCTTTTCTTCTTCTTCTACTTCTTCTACTTCTTCTACTTCTTTTCTTCTTCTTCTTTTTCATCTTTTCTCTACTTCTTTTACTTCTTTTCTTTTCTTCTTTTCTTCTTCTTCTACTTCTTCTTCTCTTCTTTTCTTCTTCTTCTTCTTCTTCTTTTTCATCTTTTTCTACTTCTTATACTTCTTTTCTTTTCTTCTTCTTCTACTTCTTCTACTTCTTTTCTTCCTCTTCTTCTTTTCTTCTACATATTCTTTTTCTTCTACTTCTTTTCTTGTTTTCTTCTTCTTCCTTTTTCATCTTTTTCCATCTAAAACCCATGCACTAAATCTAACACTAACACATATGTAGCACTAAATCTAACACTAACACTAACACATATCTAGCACTAAATCTAACACTAACAATTAAACATCAAAAAAAAGAAAAAACAGAAAAAAAATACTCACCGGAGCCGGGGCGACAATGGCGCCGGGGTGGTGGGCGGGTGGGGGCGGGGCTCGGGCGATGGGACGGTCGAGGCGGGTGGGGAGGCGGTGGCGAGCGGCGGGATGGTGGGCGTCGGTGTGTGGGAGGCGGTGGCGGGTGTGGCGCCGGGCGGCGCGGCGGGGCAATGGCGGGGCGAAGCGCGGGCGGCGGGCGGATGGTGGGGCGTCGATGTGGGGAAAGGCGGTGGCGGGTGTGGCGGCGGCGGGGGCGATGGCGGCGAAGCGATGGCGGCGCGGGCGACGGGATGGTAGGCGTCGGCGGGTGGGGAAGACGGTGGCGGCGGCGGCGGCGGGCGGCGGGCGGGGCGGGGGTGGGCGGCGGGCGGCGCGGGCGGCGGCGCGGTGGATGGATCGATGTGGGCGTCGGGGAGGAGAGAGGGAGAAACAGAGAGAGTAACAGGGGGGGGGCTCGGCCGTTAGTTAGGTTAGCCTTTGCCGTCCGCCGCGCCTTTGCCGTCCGCTTTTGGTTTATCGTCGCCGTCCGTTGCGGACGGCAAAGAGGGGGGACGTTAAGTTTTTCCGTTAGCGGGGGTCACCTCCCTCTTTGCCGTCAGCCAGCGAACGACAAAGAAATGGCGGATGGCAAAGACCTTCTTTGCCGTCAGCCGTTTCTTTGACGTCTGCTTTTTGGTAGCTGATGGCAAAGAGCTTCTTTGCCGTCCGCTAGCGGACGACAAAGATCTGGCAGATGGCAAAGAAGCCGATTCCAGTAGTGACTCCGAGTGAATAGTGGCGGTCGAGTGGGGGTAGAGTGACCAAGTGGATCTTCTGTCGAGTGACTTGCTCGATGTGGTCGTTCTAGTCGGAACCTCCTTTCCAACTTTGTAGGTCTTGGAATTCTTATGTAGTGTCCTTGGGTAGGGCATGTAGGTCGGGCCTAGGACCATACCCTAGGTACATGTCATCGTCACCTCATAGCACATGTCTTGTTCATTTTACCTTTTTCGAGCAATTTTTACTAACGAAAAGTTCATTATCTTCCTCTTCACTCTTTTCATCAGAGTTGTATTCCTCATTGTCTTCCTTTTCCTCATTCTCATCTCTCGCAGGAGCACAATTTTTACCACAAAAAAATTCTAGGAGGAGCAGAAAAACCGCCAACAACAATGGATCCTCTAGTGTCCATATTAGCAAATTCGGCAGTCCTAGATCTCTTAGGAGAAGGACTACCATCCTTATTAGGAGCATCAATAGATACATTATCATTAGGTTTTTTCCCAAGGATCTTATCAGTAGAGTAGACAAAATCATAAAAATGTCCTCCTAGACTCCCTCGATCACATTAGAAATATTCTCGGCATCTCTATATTCAACGTTAAGTCTCGTGGATTTAGGCTTGTGTAAGGTAGCCATGTCAAATTCTTGAGTAACACCCACCAGGGATCCTACATAGGATGCATTTTTCTCATTTATTTTATCCATGTGAATATTTCCAATATTAACCCATGCAATGTTCAACACTCCCTTAGACCCAACATGCTCAAAGAATTCCTAGGATATACAACCATTCCACGGTTTTTTATTGTCATCCTTTCACTGTAACATGCCTTCTCAACTTCTTTGCCATTAGAAAATTATATAACATAGGTATCAGGACCAATGGGTCTAGTAGTGCACCTCCACCCAAATCCTAAATATATATTAAAGGCTCGATCTGTCTAGAGGAAGTTGGTCCCTCAATCACAAAAATGACAATATTGTTGCTCATATCTTTGACTTGGTTAGAAGAACTAGAATCATGAATGTAAATAGAAGACCCTATCCCTAGCCCGAAACCCACACATAGGCGCAATGCAATCCCAAGGTAACACATTGTTGCACGCAAGAAGAAGTTGACCAACTGATTAGCAATGATCACAAACAACACGAGGTCAAAACGCAGGAACATGACCCAGTTCATTACAAGCTACGCAAACCTCAGCACCCATGGTAGTTGGTGAAGCATTTTTCTGAGCCAACGAGGGATCCTGCTGAAGTGGACCTTGTTGGCGATGCCAGCTGGTCTTGACGGTGCTGCCATGAGGCTAGGTGTTCTCGCCCATTGCACGATGTTGCGTGTGCCTCCGTAAGCTTCCATGGAGGTCCCCTCCCATCGCTCCCTCCCAGCATTCCCGTTGCTAGATTTTTTGTTTTTGGAGGAATTTTGGCTGCCATTGTCGTCTGGCTCGCGCTGCCACACATAGTTGTGGTAGCCGCCATCGTGATCTCACCCCACGTCGCAAGCCAACCCGTGGGCCCCGCCTCAAAACCATCCATCTGATGGTCGCGGTTGAAGTGCGCACCCTGATCCGCCATGGTAGGCGATGTAGCAGGACGAGGAGGAGAGGCAGCGACTTGAGTGAAGGATCTTTCATCCCTGCCAACTATGCCCTCCCACCAATTGAAGACAACCCCTAGCTAGGCACCACCTAGAAGTGGTGGAAGAGGAGATCAAGATCTAGGATGGGGAGGAGGGGTTGGATTGGTTGGATCTAGGGAGAGTTACACCTAGTTTCGTCAGGCCCGAGCTCACTATGGAGACAGGGCACTCGACATGGCTCGCTTGCAAAGTGTTTTGATTGGCCTCTAGTCCCATAATGGCGTGCACACCCATAATTGGGCCTATGATGCATGGGTCATCTGATCTCCAAGGTATGGCCCGCTCCCTGCGAAATGGTATGCAAACACACCCCACCACCACCGAGTTAAGAGGGTCATCTCCATTGTCCAACGACGATGGTCAGAGAGGAGATGCCGGTGCCACGAGAGGAGTGGAGGGAAGTGGAGGTCAGTGGTGATGGTCGGCATGAGGCGAAGGGGAGGAAAGAGATGTGAGAAAAGCCATCCAAAATGGAATATAATTGTTTGGTTCTAAGGGCGTGCACAACATGGCACCTCCGTGTCAGGTCTGGATGAGGCAAACATCGGCTGGAGAGGAGAGGAGAGCATCTTGCAATGGAAATTTATAGTGGCAGGCTGGCAACTAGCTGCTATTGATTCGGATTCATGATGGCGAAATAGGAGCACATATAGTAGGTAGAATTATGTATAAGTTTAGTTAGCAGTAAAGTCGGTCCAATCCATTCATTTTTCTTAGCAAAGCAGTCCATTTATTTAATGTTTGAAAACTCCGAAATTTCACACAAAACCGCAAGATCATCCTCGCACAAAAAGACTATCATACGGTAATTTGTTTGCCAACATATTTCACTCCTCTAAGTCTTTGTATCAACATTCAAGTATCTAATCATTGTCTTGTTTTGTGAGATAATTCTCTTTCTGAAAAATACCCTCATCTTGAGTCATTGTATATCATATAGACAATTTGAAGTAAAATTGTGAAAACTCTCTTTGGTAACCGATTGTGTGTGACGATTGACTATGAAGTGTATGAGCCCTTTTACTTTCCCCACCATGCTTCAAGGGGTTAATCTTTTTACGACAAATGGTGTTCTATTTTTTATGTCATATGCTCTTTTGTATCATTTTAGGTTAGTTATAATAATTATTAAAAGCATGCATCGAAAACTATAGAAAAGGCAAACATACTTTAGGAGTACCCCATGTAAACCTGGACGGAGCTTGTTGTTTTGATTTTTTTTTTTGAAAAACCTGCTCATGGAATTTTTTCTGAACAACTATAAAACCATATGGATATGACTAAACTCCTACTCACCTTTAACCTCGATGGAGTATCAATCCCATAGCGCCCTCTGCCGCCTTTTTCCAACGATGACAATGAGACTCCAATATCCCGCCCTCGGTGATGATGAGCTTCTCAAGTTTTCTGATTCACTGTGGTCATGTACACCTACAAACCAAAGCTACGGCGGCGACAGTAGCACCTCTGGCCGCTTGGGCTCTCAGTTCTTTGGCTTCGGATTCGGCGACCGTGACTATGTCTGAGATGTTTGGCAACGATGACTTCCCGTCCGCGGGGCTGCAATGCGCGCCATCGGCCCATCCTAGAGGTTGGAGAAGTGTGAGATCCCAGGGACCTGGTTGTATTTTTTTTTTCAAGAGTGTCTTGTACTGCTGGTCTATGGTTAATAAATCTGAGGGTCTTTTCATAAAAACGAGATACACCTACAAACCAAAGCGGGTGGCTAAGCCGATGCAATGGGAATAGTCAATTCAATTCCACTACTAATGCAACCATCACCGTCGAACACGCCTTCCTCATTTCCTTGCTCATCCCGGACTCCCCTCCCAACCACACCCCCCTCCCCACGTGCGCGGTGTCTTCACTTTTTTTCGCGCCACCCACGTGTCTTCCGAGCAAATGTTTTCTCATTTTAATTGTCAACATACTTTCTACTGTTTGCAAAATTTACAGTTCAAAATCGTGCAATGAAGATTGAAAAGGGGTCGAACGAGGATTAAGAGCCTGTTCGGAATTCCGCTCGCTCCGTAAAATCCCCGGAGCTGCAGAGCTAGGAAACAGCAACTCCACGATTTTCAACAGCAACTCCCCCCGCTCCGGGAGTGGAGTCGTGGAGTGGACGTCCTCCGAACAGGGCCTAAGTTCGAAACTGCTGTGAGACGACGCACAGCCTGCACGACAGCGAAACGATGGCTAATCCATCTGTTGGCCCCACTTTAGTCATATGCATAACCGGCAAATTTTCTCCCGCGGGCCGGAGTAGGTTTCTCGGTTTGCATGCGGGTTTAATGGAGGCGAGGAGGCGTGTTCAGCCGGGCTGCAGTGGACGGCGCAGTACTATTCGATTTGACAACTACAACTAGTATATTATAAAAAATAAAGAAGAGTAGTAGAGATAAAGATAAGAATAGAGACCAGGGAGGAGCACCGTCTACTGCTTCCTGGGCTACTCCTGCGCTCCATTCGGCGGCCGCAATGCACAAATCGTCAGTAAAACATCGTCTGCATGGCAGTGCTCGCCTAAGTCTGAAGTATTCCGAGAAAAAGGGAGACACTCACATAAACCTGCTCTGCTCGGAGTACAAAAAAACCCTGCTCGGAGTACAGCAAAAAACTCAAAGAGCCCTCGGTAACCCCGCCGGAACCCCCAAAGCCTTCTGCCCCCGCCCCAGCCCCCGCCCCCTATTCCGATGGCGACGGCGGTGTCGGCGCCCGTCTCCACGGCGACGGTGCGGGTCTCCAATATCCCGCCCTCCGCCGTCGCTAAGGAGCTCCTAGCATTCTTCGATTCCGCTGTCGCCGGTGCCGGTGCCGGCGAAGCCTACGCCTGCGAGATCGCCGCCGCCCGACGCGGCTGGTTAAGTCGAGGCGATGGGAGCGTCCAGTTCGATTCCACCGCCACCGCAATCCTCGCCGCCGAACTCGCCTCCTCCGGTCGCCTACCCCGCTTCCTCGGCTCCCTCCTCTCCGTCTCCCCTGCCCCCGCGGACCTTCTCCCCCGCGCGCCCGACCTTTCTCTCCGCGTGGCCGACGCCCGCCTCCTTGTCGGCAACCGCGTGGCCGAGCGCGAATTCGAGGCGGCCGACACTTGGGACAGCGTCCGCGTGGAGGTCATCCCGGGGAAGCGGCGCATCGACCTGTACCTCAATCACGATTCCCAGAGGTACAGGCTTGAGGTGTTCTTCGAGGACATCAGGAACTGCTACCAGTGCAGCTTCGATGGGGCCGGCGCCATCTTGCTTCAGGTGAGCTGCTTCAGGTCCTGGTGTTTATTTTTTTATTTTTAACGTTGAAGACTGCAGGAGAGGCTCCTACAGTCATATATTAATAAAAAAAGTACAAGGGTGTGGTGGGGCTTTTGCCCCAATCTCAGTGTACTAGGGTTCAGAGGTATAAGTGATTACAGGGGATTAAAGTAGTTTGGCTAGCCCTAGGCAATCTCTCTGGCAAATTCAGTAATGAATCCTAGCAGCTCAGGTTTTGTCCTGTGTTGCAACAACAAGAAATCTTCTCTGAATCTTGACAACCAGGACCTGTGGGAAGGCGTCACTTCTCTGAAGATCAGGTTTTTCCTCTCCTTCCAGATCGACCACGCTGCTGTGGTGAACACTTCCATGATCATGGGTTTGGACCAAGTTTGTTTAGCCGCTGCCATCCAGTCAAACCTATCTCCTTCTGTTGCCCAGGTCAACCCAACTGAAGTCCAGCACGTTTAGGAGAAACTGCAGGTATAGAACAAATGTTCCAGAGTTTCTTCTTGTTGGGTTTGGCAGAGCACACAGTAGTCTGTCCTGTCTGTCGATGAGCCCACTACATAATGTCTACGTTTGAGCATGTTCTTGGTGTTTTAATCTGTCGGACAAGAGGAGCCACGCAAAAACCCTTAGGCCTCCTTTGGTTTAGAGGAATCTTGTAGGAATTTCATAGGATAGGATTTCTATAGAAAAAATTCCTTTAGAGCCCTTTGGTTTGTAGGAATGGAATCCTATTCCTATGGAGGAATTCTTCCCATCCTGCACATTTCATAGGAAAATAAACATTAGCCTAGACTCAATGGAAAAAATCCTATGATATGAATCAAAGGGCATCTCCTTTCCTATTCCTACTCATAGGATTTGAGATACATGTCATCTCATTTCCTATGACTTTCATATTCCTACGATTTTCCTACCATATGAACCAAAGAAGGCCTTAGCTTCATTGTACACCTCGACTTCCAAATCCACCGAAAAGACTGAAAATTTGGGCCCCCATGTGTATGTCCAAACATCTCTCTGCTCTAGGTCTATCTAACACTCAGCGGTCACCAGCTGCAAATCCCACGCTTCTTGTGTCGCCTGTTGAGACAGAGGCAGAAAGAAGACCGCTTCTGCACTTTTCGCGCATAGGATTTCATGGACAGTCACATCTTCAGATATAGCATAGGAGTGCGCTCTTGGGAATCCTTCTTGGAAGATTACCTCGCACCATTTATCTTTCCAAAATAGTGTGCTGGAGCCATCCCCTATTTTAGCCGTGGAGATTCCTCTGAAGATAGGAGACAGCGACATTACTTCTCTCCACCAGAACGACCCGCATGGTCCAGTGGCGTGCGGGATTCTGTCCACATTGTACGTGTCCCAGATCAAGGTCACCCATGGCAGATTGTGTCTTTTATAGAATTTGTCTGGGAACTTGAGTAAAAGGGCTGTGTTTAATGTTTTTGTATCCAGCACACCAAGCCCCCCCTTGTCTTTCGGCTTACACACCTTCGTCCATGAGGCCAGTGAGTTTGCTGTCTCCCCATTCTCATTCTTCCATTTCCAAAGGCACAGTCTTCTGATCTTGTCCAAGTGAGCAAGAATTTTAGGCGGCAGGCGGATGGAGCACACCACATACACTGCGATTGCAGTGAGCACAGAGTTTACCAAGGTCAGTTTGGATCCATAAGAGGCCATGTAGGTTGTTGCAGACAGTGTTCTCTATACAGTGTCAACCAGGGGCATCAGATCGACGACTGTGGGTTTCGTGATCCCCATGGGCAGCCCCAGGTACGTGAACGGCATCGAGCCTACTGTACATATCGCAGCAAAGCCTGCCGCCGACGCCACGTCTAGGTTGATCGGCACCAGAGTAGTCTTCTCGTAGTTTATCCAAAGTCCAACCGAGTCAGCGTAATCAAGCAGAATTTTCTTCATGCCTCTTGATTGTTCTTCATATGCCTGCATCACAATTATCGTGTCGTCCGCGTATTGTATTGTGTGTGTGTGGGGGATTGGGTGTTTGAGGACCCCTTGGGGAAGTGCGTCGTTGACAGCAGCTTGCAGCAGGTCGGCCGTGAGGACGAAGATCAAGGGCGATAGCGGGTCAGGTTGTCACCCCCCCGGCGGCATCGAAACTAACGGCCCGGGACCCCATTGAGCAGTGGGAAAAGTCCATGTGTCTCATGACCTCAATCATAGCCGGGTGTTCTATAGTATCAAAGGCCTGGGAAAAGTCCAGTTTCAGAATAAACGCCCGAGATCCAGAGGCTTGACATTGGTATGTATACTCGAACGCCCAAGCCATCGTTCTCCCTTTCAAAAATCCATATTGGTTCCTGTGAATGATTTTTAGAATCCATTTCTGTAACCGATCCGCAAGCAGTTTGGTTATTAGCTTCAGACAACAGTTTAGCAGTGTGATGGGGCGAAAATCTTTTGCTGTCTGGGGCGAGTGGATCTTCAGAATGAGAATGATGAACCCGGTGTTTATGCTTTCAAGATTGAGTTCTCCTGCGTGGAAATCATGACAAAGCTGATAAAAGTCAGGTTTGATTATATGCTAGCATGATTTGGTAAAGTGACTACTAAACCCATCAGGCCCTGGAGCTCTGTCGGCCGGCATGGTTCCAATCACCTCATCAATTTCCGCCTCAGTGAATGGGACATAAAGTTCTTCCAGTCCATCAATCTCTAGAGCCTGGGTTGAATTTCTGATTTGGAGACGAAGATTCCCCCAATCTTTCTTTAAACGCATTGAGCAGTATCCCTTCGTTGCCTGCGTGGTTCTCAACTTCAGTGCCATCGGGTAATTTCAGCATGGCGATGAAGTTATTTCGGTATCGCTCTGTGGCCATCCGGTGGAAAATTTTCGTAGTTTCCTCTCCAAAATGAATAACCCTGACAGTGCATCTTCTTCTCCAGTGTTGGTTCTGAATGTTCAGAGGCTGCAGTAGGTGAGTTTTTAGAATTCGCCTGAAGTTCGATTCTCGGGTTGTGAGTGTTCTCAGGTTTTCAATTTCATCCAGCTCATTAACGGCCCATTCAGTGTTTTGGATCAGCACTTTGAGACATGAGAGGGAAGGGGAGCCTTGGCGCAGTGGTAAAGCTGCCTCTTACAGAAATGTAGGGAAAGGCTGCGTACAATAGACCCAAAGTGGTCGGACCCTTCGCCGGACCCTGCGCAAGCGGGAACTACATGCGCCGGGCTGCCTTTTTTTTTTTTTTACTTTGAGACGTGAGAGGCCTTTACTCCACTTCTTAAGGGCGCACCTTAGTCTTCTCATTTTCTGGCAAATCCTGGCTGCACTATTATGCAAATAACTTGGTTTGGACCAAGAAGTATTCACCACATCAAAGAAGCCTCTGTGCTGCACCCAGTAAGATTCTAACCTGAAAATTTTGCTCGCGGGGATCGATGATCCTATACTGACCAAACAAGGCGTGTCGTCGGGGATTGGTTTGGCCATGGCAGTAACCTTGGTATTAGGATATACTGAAGTCCAATTGTTAGATGTGAAGAACCAGTCGAGTTGGTCACCATGTTGCTGTGATACTTCTGTTTTTCCTTTGTACATTATATATTAGCCAGACGTTGCGGTTATAGGGCGAGGTAGAAATTTGAAGAAGGAAGCTCTAGATGTACTTCCTCCCTCAATACTTGCGTGAGCTGAAAAATTGGCAAGTTCTCGAGTCAGTAAACTAGAGTGAACCATCACAGTGGTTTGGTTTGCAATTATGCGTTAGAGCTCATAATGTAAGATGGATAGTGGTGCGACTTTTATTTCCACTCCTATAAATATCTCAGTTGGTGGTTACTAATTGGAGTGAAATGAATATGAAGCTTATCTGATGAATACACATCACCGTTACTTTTCTAAATTTACTGATTGTCATACTTCTTAGACTATAAGTTGGTGAGGCGCAACACTCCTTTAATTCTTTCTATAATTCTGAAGTTGGTAAAATATATATTATCTTGACTAATGTTAATTTACTATTTGTTTCAGCTCATGTATGCACCAAGGATATGCACAACAATTTCTGGGCCTGCAGTTTATTCAAGGTTCTCAGATGACCGCTTTCATGCATGCAAGGAGGATGCAAAATTTACCTGGGTCAGAGCACTAGATTTTACACCCAACCACTCTTTTGGGAAGTGTTCAACTCTTGCCCTCGTACTTGATGAAGGTGCACCGGTGTCATTTATTCTCAACAGCTTGCCTTTGTCAGGAGAATTAGGGGAATTGGTCATTTCTTCAATGGAATTTTTTGGCCTGGCGTCCAAAGTCGTTCCCCTTGTTGACTGCCCAAGTGGTTGTTCAGTGTCATATGAAGTTCTGTTTCGTCTAAATTCTCTTGTTCACATGGGGAAGATAGTTGCCAAGGATGTTAATGCTGATCTGTTTAGAGCTCTTCAAGAAATACCAGTTCATATTTCAAGGAGGGTTTTTGAGAAAATGAGCAAGCTAGAGTGTACATGCTATGAACCTTTGCGATTTATCCAGCAGGAGGCTCATAGCAGGAAGAGGGGCCAAGATGCTTTGCTTTCCAGTAAGACTGAAGGTGAAGGAAAGTTAATGATGTGTTACAGAATTCACATCACTCCATCCAAAATATACTGCTTGGGACCTGAGGAAGAAGTTTCAAATTATGTGGTTAAGCATCACAAACAGTATGCTTCTGACTTTGCTAGAGTTACTTTTGTCGACGAAGACTGGAGTAAGCTCTTTCCAGATGCTATCTCAGCTAGAACTGGACGAGGGTTCTTTTCTCAACCCTTGAAAACTGGCCTATATTATCGTATTTTATCCATCCTGAAAGAAGGATTTTCCATTGGTCCAAAGAAGTATGAATTCCTGGCCTTCTCAGCAAGTCAACTTCGTGGAAGTTCTGTTTGGATGTTTGCTTCTAATGATTCCCTGAAGGCCGAGGATATAAGAAGGTGGATGGGCAACTTTGAAGATATTCGTTCAGTATCTAAGTGTGCGGCTAGAATGGGGCAGCTGTTCAGCTCCTCCAGGCAAACACTTGAAATCCTACCACGGGATGTAGAAGAGATTCCAGATATTGAAGTCACAACTGATGGCAGTAAATACATATTTTCTGATGGTATCGGGAAGATCTCTGAGAGACTTGCTAAAGAAATGGCTTGCCGAATTGGATTAGACTATACTAACCCTCCTTCAGCTTTTCAGATAAGGTATGGTGGCTACAAAGGAGTTGTTGCTGTGGACCCTGATTCCTTTCGTAATCTTTCTCTGCGACCTAGTATGAAGAAGTTTGAGTCAAAGAGCAGAATGTTTAACATTACAAGTACCAGCAAATCCCAACCATGCTATATGAATCGTGAAGTTATCTCTCTCCTTTCAACTTTGGGGATAAGAGATGAGATATTTGAGTCGATGCAACAAAATGATATGCGTGAATTAGATGAAATGCTGACCAACAGAGAAGCTGCTCTCTCTGTTCTGGGGAAAATTGGTAGTGCAGAAACAAAGACAGCATCGAAAATTTTACTGCAAGGCTATGAACCAAGTTTAGAGCCTTACCTGTTGATGATTCTTAAGGCCCATCAGGATAATAGGCTGACTGACATAAGAACTAGATGTAAGATTCATGTTCCAAAAGGCCGTGTTCTTATTGGTTGTTTGGATGAAACAGGTGAATTAGAATATGGTCAAGTGTACATCAGAATTACAAAGAACAGCAAAGAGCAGAAGGATAATTGTCAGCCGTATTTTGCTGAAGATAATGGGAAAGAGAAAACAGCAGTTGTTGTTGGAAAAGTTGCAGTATCGAAAAATCCTTGTCTCCATCCTGGTTTATGACCATGGTTTGTACGCTAAGAACCTGGTTGATTGTGTTGTCTTCCCCCAAAGAGGAGAAAGGTAATGTCGTATGTTATACTGAAACTGAAAGACGATCATCTAGAGTTTATATTGCTCTGGCAATGCCTTCAGAGGAGCTTAAATCTCTATTGAAGTGTTTGTCAGCGTGTTTGTTTCCATGTTAAATTGATATCCAGTCATGTTACGTACTTACATCTCTACCTATTGATGGATGTTGCCAATGCTTGCTTTCTCCTTCAATTAATCTTTGATGTTTAATAGGCCTCGTCCATATAGACTTTAATCTTTGATGTTAATCAGGCCTCATCCAAATGAATGCTCCGGGGGCGATTTGGACGGTGACCTCTATTTTATCACTTGGGATGAGAAACTGATTCCAGAGAAGGTTGATTTACCTATGGACTACACTGCAGCAAGGCCACGCATAACGGATCATGTTGTTACACTTGAGGTATATTCCTCACTGTTTATTCATTTTAATTTCTCTTACTAGGTTGTTGCTGCTAATTTTTACCGAAGATTGTTTTATTTGACTAATATCAATTTTTATACTTGCAATTGCAAATATAATCAAAATCTCAGTTTTTTACAATCTGTAGCATTTTAATAATACTAGAAGAAAATGTGCGCTTCGCCGCATGTTTTCCATTTTTATGCCATGTTTCCTATTGTAAATCATCAAATAAGGAATTCTTTAAACAAAACTTCTGATGCAAACAAATCATAGACTAACATCATTCATTTTGAACAACTTCTTATTGCTTGCCTATTTGTTCATGGGCTCCCAGAGAACCTGAGAAGATATATTAGCTAGGTTTTGAAGTTGACAAAATGGGAAGGAAAAACTGCAGGGTAGGATCTACTCCAGTAGACTGAACCACAAAGCTGACCTCCTGGAAGCATCGATTAGAATAAAGATGATCTTGTAAAGAAACCAAAACATGCAAACAAGTTTGCAATCTGAACCAATTGAGCTTTCAGTGAGATGAGTGAAACCAATGGCATTGGCAACCTCCCAATATAATTCTATTGTCAGGCAGATCATCATTCACAGTATTAGTAGGAAGTTATCCAAAGTTACCTTTAGTATATGCATTAAAATTCATAAGTGTCACAAGACCATCAAATAAACTTACATCTTCAAGCAAGCTTGATTCCTCGAGAATATTCATCAAAGCATAATCACGCAATTCATGAAATATTATTCTTCCAAAACGAGAAGGACAGTGGCTATGTCTTGCACAGTGCACATACTTTCAGACACGCTGTGGAAGCATATAGATAAAAGAAGGGTCGTTCAAAAAGTAGAGATTTTATTATCGCCAATCATATAAACTTTCTGAGCAAATCCTCCCCATCTCAGAGAAGGCACATCCACAAATGAAGATATATTTTCCATATCAACCTGCAAAAACTAATTAATATGCATCATACAGTAGACTGCTTGCGTATGCGCAACTCAACATTGTAATGGAAGGTGCTGATTACAAATTTAAAGTATAAACACCCAACCAAACTGCCGCCCTGCAGAGCACCGCGACGTAGAAGCCCTCACACCGGCGTGTCAGCTTCCAGTCACACAATGGCAGCAGCAAAGTGTATCCTGCACCCCATGGCCACCGCTTGCAGGGACCGTTTTCCTGCCTGTGTTTCCCCCCTTATCAGCGTAACTGACACATAATTGCAAAAATTATAGCAAGAAGCAAGATAAGGAGAAGTTTGATTGCTTAATTGGAGCGCTCTGCATTAAGGAATAAGGTGTCTGTCACCTAGTCAGAAAACATAATATCCATAACAGGTGAAGTAAGTAGAGTTCTGATGGAGGGAAAGAGGCTGGCCCCTATTGGCCCTATAGTACTTATGTGATTAGTAGATAATCATACCAAACCAATATCACATCTTTCAAGTTTTCTAGTGCTTTACATTGAAAGGTATGTTATATATGCTACTATAACCACCAAAGATTCATCAGAGTAGAAAGAACCTCCAGGAAGGAATGTCAGAGACAAACACACAACCAAAGAGATCTAACTGGAAGAGATAAGTACCATGTGCGGCACTTTGACTGAGGTGTGGAGATCTCTCACAGCCACATCTTGGAAAATAGCTGCCTGCATTTGTTTTGTTCAAAATAGTAAATGAAATGAACAACTTGGTTGATTTGTTTCAATCAAATTAGTTAAGGGTCTCTATGGTTATTTGTAATCAATAGTAAATGTGTATGTGCAATGCACGTAAATATTAGGCAGTATATCAATTCCATAAAGATAATAGGTAAGATAACATTTTCTTGTTAGTTGTGTGATTAGTGCTGGCGGTGATATTTGGTATGTTATTTATTGCATGTTAAACATGTTGAGCGCTCACCATTGGAGCAATCTGGGTCATTGGATTGACCTTATTTGATGGCTGAGGTTAATTGGATCTGCCCCTTAGGGTCTTTTTATATTGGTATAGATATAGATAAAGCTCCTCACATCCCCTTGTTAAAAAGATTAAAATATATGAAAGCATCAGTATGTAATCATCACAAGGACTGTAAACCGACAGAAGAGAATACAAATATGACCACATTTATTCAGACCTACAAAAGTGAACTGACATGCAGTATCCACCAGAAGTATGTCTCATCTACCCATATTACAGCAATTTTGATAAATTAATTCTTAGTAATTGACATTTATGTTCGCGAAACAATAAAAACAGGGAATGAATTATGAATACAACATCAACACTGTTATATAAGGTTTTGATTGGTAGGGTGCACTCGTTGAGAGCAATAAATAGAGGAGATGATGTTTACCAACCAGTGGCAAGTTGCAATGCATTTCAGCCAATTTTTTTGATGTGAAACCTATACTCCCAACTCCAGTGCTTTTCTTTCCAAACCTGAAACTATTAGCATGATAGCTCCAATACTAAGCAAGTTTCTTATTATTCATCTATTTGCATACTGATAAGAGATAAGAAGGCTTCACATCTTTTACTTTCTCTCTTTCTTTCCATTTTTGTCTCTTTCTTGTTCCGGTGGTCTAGTTTTTGACTGCTCTATAACTCTGTTAGGTCCGACGAAAAGTTATTTTGTTAAACCACAACATGACTACATGACAAATCCAGGACGTTATCAATAAGTAATAACGCCAGACTGAGGCATACACTTTCCAAATTTGGTGAAAAGTGCAGCCTGTCTTCCAATTCTTTGTAGCCTGACAAGCATTCTAAGTGGTCACTGCTGAAAATTTTGTGATAATATTAGCCTATTTTGAAATTGCGTAACTGAACACATCAAGAACCTGACGGCGTGAATGTACTCAAAATGGAACACAAGCATTCTATAATGTACTCATGTCAAGTTTAATTAAGTTTACAGCTCATTTATTAATTTAGTTAGAGTGGCGAAATAAGGCAAGTGACCTGAAAATTCCAACACTAAGTCTGGCCGACCACTCCTTTCCAGCCTTTCTGTCTTCTCTATCCCTGCGTACTAAGTGCCTCATGCTGATTTCGCCGTACCATGTGAGCCCGAGCTAGTGTACATCTTCCACTGATGACCCTCAATAAATCTAACGACCAAAGGCCCATCGGCCGCTACATGAAGACATGCCAACAACCCTCGATGGATTGTTTGGAACCTATATGTAACTCCATTAAGAGCTATAGCAAACCATCAGATAAAGGATAGGAACTTCACCTTTCAGGGATGAACACCTGATGTCGATGTGAATGAGGTAATCACACTACCAAGTGGTTCCTATGGTTGTCAATGTGGTGGCCGGTTGGAGCAGCACCGCCCCTCAAAGCCCCCGCACGCGATCAATCCAGCGAAGCCACAAAGCTGCCCACTGCCTTTTCTCCTCCCCATATAACGTTCTTTAGAAATGTGGGTACTTGTTTCAGAAAGAAAGACATTTTTGCCATCCTCTAATGAAAATAGTTGTGCATGATTGAGTTTTAAAATGGTATTGGCTTTAAAATGCTCTTCAATGTATATATCTAACCTTGATAGGTTCACAACTATTTACCAATTAGCTCCAATAAGCAGTTCAAAGTTGTCTTTTCTGTTGGAGAATGAGCAACTGCTTTTCCTGAGGGCCAAAGGCCATTACATATACATGTGTGTGTGCCAAAGTGCAGAAAGCCCCTTATACAATGGGGATATACCGAAAAGGGGACTATACACATCTAACACCCCCCCTCAAACTCATGGTGGATCAACAACACCGAGTTTGGAGAGGAAAAAACCGTCTTTGCTCCGAGTCTGTGCCTTGGTGAAGAAGTCCGCCAATCTGTAACTCGGAGGGCACATAGTGAAGAGCGAGTCCGATCTGCACAAAGAAGACGCACAAAGTGGGCATCCACACCGATGTGCTTGGTGAGCTCATGCTTCACCGGGTCACGCAGCATATCTTGATAAGCGCCAAGATCTTGTCGGACGATAAGGGAGTCGAGGTAGTAGCCGACACACCAAAATCCTCAAGTAACCACCGTAACGGATCACCTCGGTGATCGACATCGCCATGGCGCGCAACTCACCCTCTGTACTCGGCGAGAAATGCATCTGTTTCTTGGTCTTCGAGCAATAAGAGAGCCACCAAGAAAGACACAATAAGCGATACGAAAGTCGATCGGAGGATCACTAGCCTGTAGCATCGAGTAGGCACGGAGCTCAAGAGAGCTGGGCGGGGAAAGAAAAGGCGTTGAGAGATCGTGCCACGAAGATATCGTAGAACACGGAGGAGATGACTATAGTGGAGCGAGGTGAAATTTGAGACAAACCGACTCGGGATATGGGCGAGGATAGGAGATGTCGGACGGCGTATGACAAGATAGACAAGATCGCCAACAAGATGGCGATAGCGAGTGGGATTAGGAAGAGGGTCACCATCGGTGGCACGAAGTCAAGCGTTGAGCTCCATGGGAGTCACAACCATGCGCTCATCACCAAGAGCAGCCCGAGTAAGAAGATCCTGAATATATTTTTCTTGGGAGATATAGAAGCCATCAGAGGTCGAGGAGATCTCAATACCAAGAAAGTAGCGAAGTGGACCAAGATCAGTCATAAGAAACTGATCGTGAAGGCGAGCCTTAACAAAGGCAATGTACTCAGAGTCATCACCAGTAATGATCATGTCATCCACATAGAGAAGGAGAAGAGTCCGACCACGAGGAGACGTGTGAACAAACAACGCAGGATCATGATCATTTGGCAAGAAGCCACCGCATCATCACGAGGCAAAACGCTCAAACCAAAGCGCGAGGGCCTATTTGAGCCCATAGAGGAGCGGCGAAGTCTCAGACCATACCATCAAGAGCATAGTACCACAGTGGTGGCTGCATGTAAACCTCCTCACGCAACTCGCCATTGAGAAAAGCGTTACGAACATCAAGTTGAGAGATAGACCAGCGACGAATGAAGCCACAAAGAAGAAGAGTGCGGACGGTGGTCATGTGAGCAACAGAGCGAATGTCTCGTCATAGTCGCGTCCCTGCTCTGCTGAAAACCACGGGCCACAAGACGAGCTTTGTAGCGCTCAAGAGAACCATCGGGCGGGTCTTAATTTTGTAGACCCACTTGCGGTGATGGGGCGAACACGGAAGGAGGAACCAGCTCCCATGTGCCGTAGCCAAGGGCAGCAAGTTCTTGACCATCGCAAGCTGCCATTCAGGTTGAGTCATGGCGATCACGATAGGAAGTGGGCTCGGTGATGACAGAGAGACCATATCGGCGGGAGAGTAGCGATCGGTAGGGAAGCGAGGCCGAGCCGGAGGTTGTGAACCGGGAAGGCGTGAGGAGAGGTGCACTAGAGGTGGAAGGCGCGTCGGAGGAGACATCCTCAGGACGAGGGCGACGAGTATAGTGGAGAGGAAACGGTGAGAGAGGGCGACGGACTGGAGACAATGGTGGAGAGGTGGAGGAGGAGGGTGGAGAAGATGGAGTCGGTGGTGAAGGGGAAGGAATGAGAGATCTGGGAGGAAGAGATGACGCAGGAGGCACATAGCAGGAGTATCGGGAAGGAGAAGAAAGAGATCGTCCACAGAGAAACTCGAGGAAGAAGGGCGTGGGTAGTAGGAGCGAGACTCGTCAAAAGTCATATCGCGAGATCATAAGCGGCGCCTACAGGATCCCAACATCGATAGCCCTTATGCTCATCATCAGAACCAAGGAAAACACACTCAACCGATCGAAAGGTCGGTTTGGTGCGTTCATGGGGCAAGAAGAACATAGCACACGCATCCAAACATACGGAGATCGGAGTAGTCGGAGAGCGACCATAAGACACTCGGAGGAATACCACCACGCAAGGCGTTCGATGGCTGAATGTTGATGAGATAGGTGGATGCGAAACAGCCTCGGCCAAAAATGAGGTGGAAGGAAGTAGCAATCATCATCGCATCTAACCGTCTCAAGTAAGTGACGATGCTTACGTTCGGCAACACCATTCGAGCATGAGCCCGGGACATGAGAACTGGGCAAGAGTACCTGTTCATGAGAAAACCACGCAATACCGGTGAGAGATATACTCTCCAGTAGTCGACCAAGAAAAAGTACGAATGGGCGTGGAAAACTGGGTGTGAACCATGGCAGCAAAACGTTTGTATATAGGGAGAACCTCGCTACGAGATTTCATGAAGTAGAGCCAAGTGTAGCGAGAGAAATCATCAATAAACAACACATAGTAGCGATGACCACCTTCCGAATCAAAGGGAGCAGGACCCCAAACATCAGAATGAACTAAGTCAAAAGGACGCTGAGATACAGACTCACTAGTAGGATAAGGTAACTGAGTCTGTTTGCCAAGTCTGCAACCATTACAATGCAAGGAGACATCTCCAGATACAGACCCCAAGAGGCCCTGACGAACTAAAGAAGATAAGCGAGAGCCACAGATGTGACCAAGGCGATGATGCCACTGCTGGAAGGACGCAGACGAAGAGGCAGCAAGAGCATGGGAGCTGGCAGGAGTGGTGGCAGCGGAAGGAACACGAAGCCAATCAACCTCCCAAAGGCCCTCTGACTCATGGCGCCGGGGGCCAGCACCAACCAAAGCCTTGGTGCGTCGATCCTGGATGGAGCAAGAGTCGGTATGAAGGATGACACGACAACCAGAATCAGTAAGTTGAGCAGCGGAAAACAGATTCATGGTAAGACGAGGAACATGCGAGACACTAGGAACAGAAAAGGAGGGGGTGGAAAGAGTGCCACGACTAGCAACAGGAAGAGGTGTGCCATCAGCGGTAAGAACATTAACAGGCGAATCAAGAGGTCGGAGAGAAGACAACACAGAGGGATCAGAAGACATGTGGAAGGAGGCTCCAGAATTCAAAACCCACGAAGATGTACTGACTGTAGATGCTGCGGTGGTGGAGAAGTGGCTGCGATCCGGCAGAAATTGAACCGATCGACGAAGAGCTGAGGAAGCCAGAGGCGTTTGAGCCTCACAATGTCTGGTCGGTGAGTGATGGAGTCGAGGAAGATCCGGGAGTCCCATTTGACGAGGAGCGCCGCTGGTCTCGCTTCTTCTCACGGCAATCGACTCTGGGTGACCGGGCCGAGAGCGAGAGCCACGAGAAGGTGTCACGCGCGCGACCGGCCCTCTCGATATAGCAGGCGACTCACCCCTCAAGGCGTGGGAAGGAGCGGTGGAGCGGTGAGTCGGCGGGCGTCCACAGAGCCCGAGCGGTCAAGCCTGACGGGACCACCAGCAAACCAGCAGAGCAAAGGCGGGTCTCCTCAGCACGAAGCTCAGCAAGCACCTCCGAGATTGGAACATGACCACGAGCAAGCAAGTGAGCACGTCTGGGCTCAAACTCAGAGCGGAGACGAGATAAGAACTCGTGAACCCGCTGAAACTCCACATCGGACCGTGTAGTCTAACAGCAACGGCAAGTTCCACAAACGACTGTCCGAAGAGAGTCCAGCTGACGGCAGATGGCAGAACACTGGGAAAAGAACTCATCAACAGAGGAATCGCCTTGCTGGAGTGCATGCTCCTGACGCACCACAGAGAGGTAGAGAGCATCACCGGAGGGCTGATAACGTTGACAGAGATAAGACCACATCGCTGCAACTGTGCCAAGTCCCATGAACTCCGAGGCGAACCGAGGGAGGACACTAGCAGTGAGAACAGCAGCAGCCCGAGCATCATCATTGCACCACTGAGTGTAAGCAGACAGGTCATCCCGGTAGACAGAGAGAGCGTCAGAGTATGCAGATACCTGCTGATCATAAGCATCAACTGCAGCATCATCAAGAATCTTGGCTGCATCCCGATCAGTCTGAGAAGCATCATCAGCTAGGACCGGCGGTACCGGCGGCACAGGAGCCACCGGAGCGACAGGGCAGGGCGGACAGGGTACTTCGCCAGAGAGAACGCCCCACAACAGAAGGCCGCGCATATGGATACGCATGAAACCCACAAACTCAGCATAGTTGGTGCCATCAAAGACCACAGAGCAGCGAGGAACAGCTACATAGCCCGAAGATGACATACTGAGATGTCCTCTCTCGCTCTTTTTTTTTTTCAACAGCTGCTAGAGGCCTGATCTGGATCGGGCAGAACTGCTCACGAGGCGAGAGACCGAGCAGGGGAATCGACCAGGCAAGGCCCGATCTGGATCGGGAGCCAGCAGAGGTCGGCAGTGCCCGATCTGGATCTGAATCGGGAAACAGCAGCGCCCGAGGTCGGCAGCGCCCGCAGCTAGTCGGAGCGATGGCCGGAGTAGAGGAGGAGGGGCCGGCCTGCCGCTCGAGGGAACCAGGGCGAGGGGAGGCCTCGCGCGCTCGAGGACCGCTCGAGGGAGGAGCGCTCGAAGGCCGCTCGAGGAGGAGCAAGTGGAGCCGGCCGAGAGAAGATCGGCAGCTGGAGCAGCAGATCCGCGCGAGGATGGAGCGGGAGCGGCCCGGACGAGAGGGAGCCGGTGGCGTTTACCGAGTGGAGTCGGAGCCCAGCCGCGACGAGCACTGCTAGCGACGAGCAGAGACGAGCAGGACCAACCGGAACGGAGCCGGGGACGGCTGGAAATCAGGAACAGAGGGCGCACGGAGTTGCATCGTGCGGGAGGGAGGCTAACCTAACATCTGATACCATGTTGGAGAATGAGCAACTGCTTTTCCTGAGGGCCAAAGGCCATTACATATACATGTGTGTGTGCCAAAGTGCAGAAAGCCCCTTATACAATGGGGATATACCGAAAAGGGGACTATACACATCTAACATTTTCAACAAGCAGATGTATTTTCCTTGGCTGACATGTTTATACCTGTAATCTTACAAAAACATCTGATGAACTGCAGGAAATTCAGAAGTACTTTGTGGATTACATGATAAATGACTCGCTCGGTGCAATCTCAACTGCTCACTTGGTCCAGGCGGATCGTCATCCAATGAAAGCCCGGAGCCCTGAGTGCCTCCAGCTAGCTGCTTTGCATTCGATGGCGGTCGACTTCGCCAAGTCAGGAGCTCCAGCTGAAATGCCCCGGTCACTGAGACCAAAGGAGTACCCCGACTTCATGGAACGGTGGGACAAACCAACGTACATCTCCAACGGAGCTCTCGGCAAGCTCTACCGAGCGGCTGCGAGCCGTATGCAGAGCGCTTCTGCCCCCTCGTCCTCGGCTCAATCGAGTCCCGCGTTCGATCCTGACCTGGAGCTCCCTGGCTTCGAGGAATTCCTGGCATCCGCAAAGGAGTGCTACGGCCTGTACGTGGAGAAGCTGAGCACCCTAATGAGCTACTATGGCGCGGAGCATGAGGACGAGATCCTGACCGGCAACATCCGGAACAGGCTCCTGTACCTTAAGAAAGACAACAAGAGGTACTTCGAGATGAAGGACCGCATCATCGACTCGGTGGAGGGCCTGCACAAGGAGGTGCAGGGTTGGTTCAGGAGCCGCCCGAAGGCGGAGGCGTCGAGGAGGGCGTCGGCGTGGTACCGCGTGACTTATCACCCGCACCACCGCCGGCCGGGAAAGAAGCAGTTCTGGAGCTTCCCGTGGATCGTCTGCGACGAGCTGCTGAAGATCAAGGAGTCCAGTAAGCGGCGCAGGCAGCAGGTGGACGGCGCGGCGGCCTGAGTCGTCCGGCCAAAGAATTAAGCGGGAGTTGGCAAGAAGATGTAATAAGTGGTATTCACAGGCAAGCTTGTCTGATGATTGCGCGGCTGCTATGTGTTTGTATATGTATGTAGTGTAAAACTCTGTGGCATGACTGCAGTGCAGACCATTCTGAGCTGAGCGGCAGAGCTGTGCCTGCGTCGGTCGTATCATCGTATGGACGGACAGATTTGCTGGATGTGTGTGACTGGAAATGAACCGTGCTTGGTCAGGCTTTGCGGGAGGTTAATCATGCTCAATCACTATCTCAACATAGCTTCAGCTTTGTGTACAATTCTGTGCTGTTGGGTGCCTATACCTTTGGCGACGTTTAAGAAATAAATAAATACTCCTAGAACCAATGACCTGTTTGGACATTATAAACTGTTGAACTATTCTACTAGTACTTGCAGAACGATGGCTTTCAGACATTTCAACAGTTTTTTTCTTCTAGACTAGAAGCAGCCGGTCAGTTGGTGCTAGACTGCTAGTGCAGGATTAGGTAAGCCGTTACGTAAGAGACATCGTAGCCCCCACATTGGACCCGTGCTCACGCCATGGGTGGAGCTTTGGAACACATCCAGCCATGTGGTCCAGACATCAATCACTTGACCCGTGCTCACGCCACTACCTGGAGTACCTGCCATTGCATCCTTCCGCAGATGTTTGTTTACCAGTGCTGGTGTCCACGATTTTAGCCATCGCTCACATGGAAACGCTCGAGACTCAAACGCCAAAAGCACCAGAATCCGACCGTTCACCGTTACTTGGGCGGTGACCGCGGCGAACAAAGTGAGCCGAGCAGCGCGCCAGAGGCCAGAGCGAAGCCAACAGCACGCCCCAGCTGCGGAGCTGCCCGTCCAAACCGGCAACCGCAGTCCAAGCCGCCGTCTCCTACCTGACCTGACCAAACTCCCGCCGCGTCCCATCCTCGCGAACCCACCCGCCACTCCCGGACGCACCTAGGCGAGGCGATGCCGGGGCCGGGGGCGCACCTGCTGTACGCGTTGTCCGGCGGGGCGGCGCTCTCGCGGCTCGCCGGCGGTGGCCGCCGCTTCGGCCCGCACCACTGTGCCGTCTACGCCGCCAACGCCTTCCTCGGCCCGGACCTCGGCGCCTTCGCCGAGTGGCTCGCGTCCTTCCTCCCCGCCGCCGCCGCCGCGGGGGACATGGCCATGGCCGCCGTCCACCACCCCTTCTACTACCCGCTCCTCCTCGGCCTCCCGCTCGCGTGCCTCTACGCGTGGCTCTCCCGCTGGATGCTCCGCGCCGGCCTCCTCGACGCGCCCGCCGGGGTCGGTACAGCGAGCGAGCTCTTCGCTCCATCTTCCCTTCTTCTCCTTACCCACCTTCCTTCCTAATCAAATCAAATCTATGCTGCGAATCTATGTCATGGGCGAGAACAAACCTCGGGATTGTTATTCTAATTTAATCCAATTACTTAATTCAGCAAGGCGTCTGTTATCCGTTTCCCCGTTAGAACTCCACACCACAGTTCAATTTCCATATATATCATTTGCTGTCTTCCTCGGATTTAGCATAAATGCGAGCACCAACTAGCAAATGCTTAGCAGTAGTAGTTGAATTCTCGACCTACATTTGCAAAAATGGAAGCAGCATGCAGAAATAAGCAGTACTATTATAGAATAGAAAGGGGCTGTTTCTAGAGTGAGAGCTCAGGTGCCTCTAACCATCTCCCATTTGTCTGATTTGTTTAATGTCCGGGGTCTGTGCAGGTAGCATTAAGCAGAAGACAGTGCTTCTTGCTAATCGCAGCCGGCTCGCTCTCCCACTTCTTCTTGGATCACTTGTTTGAGGTCAGCAATGTTGTAACTGGATGGTGACAATTTGATTGTTTTCATCATGTGTCAAGTGTTGCATGCCTATTCAGATTAGATTTGTCTCATGGTATTTTACAGGAAAATGGCCATTCTACAATGTATACTTGGATACTGAGCACTGGTTGGTGGAAAGGCCGCGCTCCTATCAATCCAGATGCAGTGTTTGTTGTTGGCCTTCTTTGCGTTTGCCTTATTGGGGGATTTGTGTACATTAACAGGTGATAATTCAGCATTATGTTCATTATTGTGTATAAAAAATATATTATAATAACTATTCAATATTTTATAGTGTACAAAAAACATTGATTCTGCCTGATTGTAAAGTCCTCACTAACATTGGATTCTTGAAAACCATGAATATCTCTATGAACTACTCCCTCCGTTCACAAATATAAGATGTTCTAACTTTGTTGTGAATCAAATGTATGTTGACACATTTTAGTGTGTTTGTTCATTTCAGTCCGTATGGACCATATTGAGATATCCAGAACATCTTATATTCGTATAAATGGAGGGAGTACAAAGTAATGGTGCACTATGCATAACCCTGATTACTTTGTTGGTCTATACTTGTTGACTCAAGTTGAGTTTCAAGATGTTACTGTATGTTACGAATCCCTTCTGTGCTTTGTCGAAAACAAATCCCTTCTGTGCTTCTCTAAATGTTCAAAATCTATATTTTGGCAGAGTGGAGCATGGAAAGTCAGTGACTGAAAAGTCAAATCAATCTTTCTTTCTCATCCTGGTGATAGCCACCCTGTACTGTATGTGGTGTGCCAGCCAGATATACCTGCGAAATCCCCCTCAACCCGCCATAGGTGAAGAGGCTGATCTTGGAGTGATAATATTTCTTGCAATTTACCTTTTTCTCCCGCATGGCTTGTGTGTCTTGTCGATGAACGAAAAAGATTACAATGAAGCGTTGGATGGACTGCCACTTTGATAATGTCTGATATGGTGGTGTGTTTTGCTACTCGTTTCTGCAGAATACCATTTTGGCAGCGGTCTTTTCTGCTTCATGTTGTAAATATTTTAATTTCCGATGGGCTAATTGCCAGGCATATATGTACAACCTTGTAAAACTTTAGGTTAGAAACAAAGTTTTATAGGGTTGAGGAAATAAAGAGGTCAGGAAAGTTCAGTACGATGTTGTTGTTGTGTTACTTAATATGTTGGTACTCCTATCATTATTGTTGTTGTTGTTGCTGCTGTTGTAAAAAAGGAAAACACATTTGCATGGACGAAAAATGTGAAGTCAAGTGTCAAATGCAGCGTGTTGACATTACCTCCATTAATTACTCATATGCGTTAAATAATTTATGAGTTTAGCTTAATTTCTAGTGTAAATCACTCACCACTGCGATTGTTTTCACCTCAGCACAGCACAGTGCTTAAACATGGTCATGGGAACATTAAGACTTGCATAGTAGCTACAGGGGGGACTCTCTTCCCTCTCTTAAAACACTATGCAAAGGACTCAACCATACTGATGTTGTTGCGCTTATCATCGTCTCTCATGGAGACCTCTAGAGCCTTCTCTAGCCTTGACACAACTTGCTCCATGGATGGTCGCTGCTGCTTGTGGCCGGTGCATGACAGAGCAAGCTTCAGGCAGAGATCAAATGCATCTACCGAGTATTCGCCCTTGAGCCTAGGATCGGCAAAGTCCAACACATTTCCCTCTCTGATGAGCATAGAAGCCTGAGAGCAAAAGGTATGTATATGTATATCAGCTTAAACACAATTGATTGTTTCGTTCCAGAAATTATGGTCTTACCATTTTGTCCAGTGACATTGGCTTGGCAGTGTTCATGATATTGATTGCTCGCTCTCCTGACAGGAGCTGCAGAAGCACCATACCAAAGCTGTATACATCCCCTGCAGCATTCACCCTGTGGTTGTGGCGGTACTCTGGGTCGACGTAGCCAAAAGTTCCTCTAACTTCGGAGCTCACGTGCGATACGCCTATGTCGATGACTCTCGACAATCCAAAATCCGCAAGTTTGGGCTCCATATCAACCCCAAGAAGTATATTTGTTGGCTACAATAACATGTATGAACCGGCATTACTTGAATTCGCAGGTGTACTTGAATCTTTCAGATGATGTAACCAACCTTGATGTCTCGGTGAACAATGCAGCCCTCAGGGAATATGTGAAGGAACCAAAGGCCGCAAGCGCTGCCAAGTGCGATCTGAAGTCTCTGAGTCCATGACAGGCTCTTATCCTTCCCTGTCATGAGATTGTTACTTTTAGTCATAGAGAACATTACATAATACATCCTGTAGTCTCCTCAAATATGTACTTACCAAATAGCCATTCTGATAGGTTACCATTGACGCATAGCTCATACACAAGAAAGCACTCTTCCTGCCCATCACAGTAACCTCTTAATGACACAAGGTTTGGATGCTTGACATGTGAGAGGCTTGTAACTTCCCTTACGAAGGTTTCTGCATGCTCATTCTTAATTATGTGCTTCACGGCAACAGGCCAGCCATTTGCAAGCATTCCTTTGTACACTTTCCCTGCAAATCACATCAGGAAGGTGCATCCAACTCTTAGAACAACAATAGCCTACTGAATGTGGTCACTAATTACTTTCTACTCCCTCCGTCCGGAATTAGTTGACGCTCAAACAGATCCATGAAGGTGCACCCAATTAAGATCATTATCTAGTAGATACATCTGTTTGAGCGTCAACTGATACCGGATGGAGGAAGTACTTATATGTTGTATCCCAGTTCTGCTCTCTGTGTCTCTATCTGATTCATGGATAATGATCTTAATTCTGAATTGGCTACTATTGTTATGTACCTGCAATTCCCTGCCCGATGATGTTTGAAAGGTGTAAGTTCTCAGTTGCAGCGTATATCTCTTTGACTGACATCTGCTTGCAGGTAACCTCCTCATACTCAACAGACGCCGTACCAACCTCTGCAACATAAAGATGCCCAATTGCATACCTCTATTAGCAAGTAAAACTACCAGCATCTGCAATTTTACCACTGAGTTGTGAGATTACCAATATCCCTTTTTGATGATTTGATCTTGCGTGTTCTTCTCCTGATGTGGCAGTAAATGACAACAAACCCGATGATCACCGCCACGACGAGGCACCCAAGCAGTACTTCATATCCTGCATACTCTCAGATGGCAATGAATTTCAAGGCACGGGTTGAAAGGAAGGGGAAAAGGCAGGTAAGATAGACATACCTGTATGCATCTAGCTGTGGAACGTCTGGGAAGAACACAAGATTGCTTTTCTTTCACTGTGAATGTTCCAACCGAAGCAAATTAATATCATGGCCACTCTCTAACCAGTCGTTATTAGCAATGATGAATAGCCATTGCCGGCCAAGGGCCAGAACGGAAGAAGCCAAAGCACAGAAAAATATTGGACCAAGGAATCGGGCCGGGTCTGGACCAGAATACAGCATCAACTGAGTTCTCATGTTACGTCACTGGTTTACATAATCTAATCGATTTTGTCATATTCTTGTGGCGTTTCTTGCTCTGTCATACCAAGTTAGTTAGTATCTTCGGCTGCGGAAAATATATCTTGAATATTTGGATTGCTTCTTCGCTAATGGGTTGTCGCGATGGCGGAGATCCAATATAGGTTCGGGCATAACAGAGTCCCCATCCTTGGTCCCAACCTGAGAAGCAGACAAATGTGTCAACTCTATGCAAAGCGGAATTAGATACTATATGAGCTAAAACAATATTCTACTTTGACGGCTTCATATGAGCCAAACTATAAAACAATAAGGTTGCGTCCACCAAAAGAGCAACAACTGGAGCAAGACATATGGCGTTGGGGTATAATGCTTGGTAAACTACTACGTTCTCCCTGTTCTTTCCAAGTAACTTCTGTCCTTTGCGATCAGTTTGCTTTTACTACTGGTCAGTCTGTTCTTGTGTTGATTAATACGTTGGGCATGTAGATGCTAAGATTATCAAGTCAAGTTTGCCAATTATAGTAGTAATAGAGGAACACTCCAAAAGCTACTGTTACTGTAAAAAAAAAGCAGAATCACTCCAAAAGCTCCAAGCTGTAAGAGTCCGTATCTTAGCACAATCGGCACTTAGTTTGCATGGATATTCTGCTTAGGTACACAAAACAACGAAGTCACTATTTTGAAGTTACGTGCAGGTTACATCAATTGTGGTTTCCAAAGGATAAGGCATGTCATGTGAGGTCATCAAACTTGCATAAACCAGACCCAAGTGAAGCACCATGCGGCTTGTGCTGTATTTATGCCCTTTAGATTTGATACCATGCCACTTTAACTTCAACAGTGTCTAAACCTTTACAGATCTGATAGCATGTTGCTTTAACAGTATGTACCTTTGAATGCATCTTATGAGAGATTAATTACTCAGCAGTTCCTCTTGTTATGCAGATGAAGTTAGATGCTCAAACAAACTGCGCTTTACAAGTATTTGGTTTGAAAATGGATCCTATGAAATGTTCCTAATCAATTAAGAAGCCTGAAACATCACTTTCATGGGCTAGGCATATGCAATCACCTGTTACCTAAATCAGTTACAATAAAGAATAACTCAATAGTTTGTAGAGAACAGATCAACAAACTGTCTTCCCTGTATATGAATGTCCCATTGTTTTCTTGTCATTTTGCACCGATCTCATTATTTCTACGTGAAAATAGAAGAACAAGATCCTTGCTTTGGTTTTCTTGTATCAAATTTACTATGTAAAACTAGCACAGTAGTGCAGCATATATAAGTGGTTTAGATCTTTATGCCTGATAGATGCTTTCTTGGAGTTTATGTATATATATTAGAGAAAAGTCCACTTTTCGTCCCTCAATTCTTCGGTTTGCTCACTTTTAGTCCCTCAACTCTAAAACCGGACAGATTGCACCACGAACTTTGGAAACCAGCCATTTTTCGTCCCTGCGAGGTTTCGCCGTCAAGTCAACCCGGTTTTGACCATGGAATGAACAGTGCACAGATGAACAGTAAAATTGAAAAAAAAATATCAAAAAAATCTGATTATTTTTACATCGGAGATAATCAGGTGCGCAAGGTACGTGCCAATTTTTGTCATGTTTGGACGTTCGAGGAGCTCGCGGCAAAAAAAACAAAACTAAATGTACTCCTTGATGAACAGTAAATTCAAAAAATAGCAAAAATCTGAAAAAATTTACGTCGAAGATGCTCAGGTGGGCAACGTGCATGCAAATTTTCATGCTGAAATGACATCCGAGGGTTTGAAAACCACCCGAAGCGGCGCACACATGTACGCTATTTTGTTTTTTTTTTCTTGCCACGAGCTCCTCGGATGTCATTTCAGCACGAAAATTTGCACGCATCTTGCGCCCCTGAGAATATTTGATGCTAAAAATTTCAGATTATTTTAAATCTTTTTTGCTATTTTTTGAATTTACTGTTCATCACCGAGTACATTTAGTGTTTTGTTTTTGCTATGAGCTCCTCAAATGTCCAAACATGAAAAAAAATTGGCACACACCTTGCGCACCTGAGTATCTTCGACGTAAAAAATTTCAGTTTTTTTATTTGTTTTGCTATTTTTTCTGATTTTACTGTTCATCTGTGCACTGTTTATCCCGTGGTCAAAACCGGGTTGACTTGGCGGCGAAACCCTGCAGGGACGAAAAGTGGCTGGTTTCGAGAGTTCGTGGTGCAATCTGTCCGATTTTAGAGTTGAGGGACTAAAAGTGATCAAATCGAAGAATTAAGGGACAAAAATTGGACTTTTCTCTATATATTACTCCCTCGTTCCTAAATACAAGTCTTTTTAGACATTTCACTAGATGACTACATACGGAGCAAAATGAGTGAACCTAAACTCTAAAATATGTCTATATTCATCCGTATGTAGTTCCTTAGTGAATCTCTAAAAAGACTTATATTTAGGAACGGAAGGAGTATAATGTAACCAGTTTACGTCATACGCCTTTTTAGCCCAGATATTAAGGACCTCTTGATCTGGGTCCACTCCTCTTTAAAAATGCTACCAGTGAATGGAATATCTTAATTTTCTTGGCCAGCAGATCGATTCAAGTGCAATATCTGTTTTCTATCTCTTTTTTCTGATAAAGGGAATGTCTCAATATCAAGAAGATATCTGTTTTCTCTTCACTGTAACTTTATAACTCTTGTGACCCATGTAAATTCTGTAACGCTTTAAACAGAGCCAGTTGTGTCGCAAATCCTATGACCTTGTGCCTCACTGCTGCACACCACAATAGTTCTCCTGCTATCATTATAAATTTCACGTATCATGTCATGCTGACAATTTCTTTCGGACAGAACGACCACTGGATCATCAGGAGAGCCGAGGGCCAAGCCTGGACTGGAACCTCCAAGAAAGAACTAGCATTCGCCCTGATCAACTAGCAAGATGCAGATTCGGATTGCGTTACAAGCCTCCGATGAAATGAATGGCGAGATGTTCGACGGACAAAGACAATACACCCCAAAGTTGTTACGCCCTCTGCCTTTTATGATGCAACAGCACATCTACCAATCGTGTGCACACGCAATAGCGCTTTCAACAGGAGATGGCATCATTATCATGCTTAGAGATTAAGGATGTGCCACTGCTGCTACAAAAACGAAGGTGAGAGGGCCTCCGGCCCGGATCACCGTCAGAGAGGAGGCTTTCGTGGCCATCGTGGTGGTCGGGGTGGCGGCCGTGGGAGATTTCGCCGCCCGCCACCGCCTAGGGTTGCTGTTCCTACAGATGCTACAGAGGAGGCTCAGCATAGGTCCTCAGAGCTTCCTTCACATGCGATGGAGGTGGTGAATACTTTGGCAAGTGTTGAGGTTCCTGGGGCTGGGACGGTGGATGAGGCTACCGACAGGTCTGATGCCGAGAGGGCGTCCAAATATGCTCGTAAGAAGGAGAGGATGATTTGCTATCGTTGTGGTGAGAAGGGCCACTTCATTGCTGAGTGTGTGGCCCAGCTGTGCGAGTCATGTGGCAAGCTTGCACATGACTCGGGGGAGTGCCCGTTATTGCGTGACCTACCTCCGACTCTGAATATCTATGGAGTCTACTGTGCTGAGCTTATGTTTTTTGAGTCCCCGGCGGCGAGAGAGGTCCCGGAGGATAACCCGAGTTTGACTACTGGGATTGTAAGAGTGACCCAGGGCGAGGTGACTGAGGCACAGATTGTGAGGAGGCTTCAGGAGCTAGCTCCCGGTGATTTTGTTTGGGATTTGGTGCTCATCGAGGACAGGGTTTTTAAGGTTGATTTCCCGTCTGTGGATGACTTGCAGAGATTGTTGAGTTTTGGCTTGTGTAAAGTTCCCGGTACTAAGTGTATCCTGGATTTTAACGAGTGGAAACAGGTTGAGCCTAAGGGAAAGCCGCTTACACAGGTCTGGTTGCGGTTTTTAGGGGCTCCTTCTAAGCCTCTGCAGGATGCTCGCGTGGTGGCCAGTTTGGGCATTCTGGTTGGAAAGACAGAAAAAGTGGATATGGCTTTCACAAGTGCCAATGGGGTAGCCCGGCTTTTAGTAAGCGTTCTGGATATTGAGTTTGTGCCTGATAAGGTCAACTGGACCTATAAGGGAGAGGTGTTCCCGTTAGATATTGAGTTTGAGGGCACCGATTTATTTGATGATGCAGTTAATGATAACGATGTTGACATGCACGACAGGGATGGTAATGCGGGGGCTAAGGGGGCACCGTCAGATGAGCCCATGCGAGAGGGATCTAACGGTTCTCACACAGCCTCTCAGTCGCTGGGAATGGATCCGAGGCTGAGCCCACAGTTTCACCGGCGGTACCCATGACTACTCTGCGTTTTGGGTCTTTTGAGCCAGCCTCGGCACCTCCCAGACTATGGAGTGACCGGGTGGATTCTGGTGATTTTCTTGAGCACACGCTCCCTTCGTTGGAGTTCGAGGGGGAAACTGGTTTGTCTGCTGATCGTCAGGCGAGTTCTTTGGGAGGCGCTACGGAGAGGAGGCCGGTGGATGGTTCTCTTGGTCTGCCGCCTCCCGCGGACGCGACTTTGGTGTCGGCGATTGCGGCCACGATGGGGTGTGGGGGAGGGGGTTCGGGACAGAGAGTCCTGTCTTCCCCCGACCCCATACCGATGTCGGTGTCGCCGGTGGCGTCGGCCCCGAGGGGGTCGGCTACTGCTGGGAGAGGGAGCCCGAGGCATGCGGCCTCGACTCCTACTCCGTTGGTGGTCACAACCACTGTGGCAGCTGCTGCGTTTGGGGGGACGCCGGGGCAGGAGGCCCTGTCTCCTCCCTCTACACCGATGGTCAGGAAGACCACCTCGCCGATGGCTACGCCGTCTGAGCTGGCGGCTGTGGCGGGAGGAGGGCGCGGGCAGGAGGCCCCTGTCATCCACTCTTCCCCACTACCTGGTGTGGGGCACCCGTCTAAGGGGATCGGGAGCCCGCAGACGCCTTCTCTGGTAACTTCGGCACCACCTTTCAGGGTTTCGGTGCCAGGTTATACTAGGGAGGAGGTGATCGCGTTTGGTGGGATCCCGGACCCTATCTCCGAGGGGAGACGGATGAGTGCTCGCATCCTCGACATCCCTGAGGTGGACGATATGCAGCAGCGGTGCGCTATGAGGGCGGCCAAGCTTGAGGAGGCTGCTTTATCTTCTGGTATGTCCGTCAACTTGTCTAATTCCCTATTGCATTTTTCTAATGAGGACATTATAAATAATGCAAACCAATTAGGAGTTTCACTAGGTGCTACAGATAGTGAGATTACCAATTCGGTGAATGATATTTTAGATTTGGAGGCGGACCGTGCTTTAGAGACTATTCGCAATATTGCAGCATTTAAACCAATGAATGATGATGAGATCGATGCGTTAGGGGTTAGAGTGCTTGATAGCACGTGTGCGGATCTAGCACCCCCAATCATGACGCTGAGGAAGATGATGTACCCCTAGAGAATGATGCTAGTAATATTTGTGAACCCGGTCATGAGGACCGGGTGACTGAGCTTAGTAAACCTAAGCGTGAGTGGAAACGGAAGATATATCCCGATTCCGCAGTTCGTAGGAGTGCTAGGATTCGAACCACCAAAAAATTCCATGATGAACTGTGAGAGGAATTTTTTGGAATAGCAGAGGTCTGAAGGACTTGGCTAAAAGAAGATTCCTGGCTGAGACAGCTTTAGAGCAGAAGCTAGATTTTGTTGCTCTATCAGAGACGGGTAGAGATAACTTTGCACCACGCTTCTCTCCTCTCAGTCGATGGTATTGATTTCGATTGGCATTGCCTCCTCCGCGAGGAAGATCGGTGGTATCTTACTAGGTGTGAGATGCGATTCGCTTCAAGTCCGTAGTGTAGTGATGGGCGACTTTACGGTAAAGTTTCGAGTTAGGTCTTGTTGGGGAACGTAGTAATTTCAAAAAAATTCCCTACGCACACGCAAGACCATGGTGATGGCATAGCAACGAGAGGGAGAGTGTCCGTCCACGCACCCTCGTGAGACCGAAAGCGAAGCGTTATAACAACGCGTTGATGTAGTCGTGCGTCTTCACGATCCGACCGATCCAAGCACCGAACGTCGGCACCTCCGAGTTCTGCACACGCTCAGCTCGATGACGATCCCGGACTCGATCCAGCAAAGTGTCGGGATGAGTTCCACAAGACGACGGCGTGGTGGCGATGATGATGCTCCACCGACGCAGGGCTTCGCTAAGCTCCGCGACGATATGACTTCTCCGGCGCAGGCTTCGCCTAAGCTCCGCGACGATATGACCGAAGTGGAATATGGTGGAAGGGGCACCGACACGGCTAAGGAACGATCCGTAGATCAACTTGTGTGTCATGGGGTGCCCCCTGCCCCGTATATAAAGGAGCAAGGAGGAGGTGGCGGCCAAGGGAGGAGGCGCACCAGGGGGAGTCCTACTCCCACCGGGAGTAGGACTCCTCCTTTCCTAGTAGGAGTAGGAGAGAAGGAAGGGAAGGGAGGAAGGGTGCGGCCCCTCCCTAGTCCAATTCGGACTAGGCCTTGGGCGCGCGCCTGCCCTAGGCAGCCCTCTCTTTCCCGCAGGGCCCAATAAGGCCCAATACTTCTTCCCGGCGAATTCCCGTAACTCTCCCAGATTCGAAAATACCGAATCATTCGAACCTTTCCGAACTCCGAATATAGTCGTCCAATATATCGATCTTTACGCCTCGACCATTTCGAGACTCCTCGTCATGTCCCCGATCTCATCCGGGACTCAACTCCTTCGGTACATCAAAACTCATAAACTCATAATATAACCGCTATCAAAACCTTGCGTGCGGACCCTACGGGTTCGAGAACTATGTAGACATGACCTAGAACCATTCTCGGTCAATAACCAATAGCGGAACCTGGATGTCCATATTGGTTCCTACATATTCTACGAAGATCTTTATCGGTCAAACCGCATAACGACATCGTTGTTCCCTTTGTCATCGGTATGTTACTTACCCGAGATTCGATCGTCGGTATCCAATACCTAGTTCAATCTCGTTCATCGGTAAGTCTCTTTACTCGTTCCGTAATACATCATCTCACAACTAACTCATTAGTTGCAATGCTTGCAAGGCTTATGTGATGTGTATTACCGAGAAGGCCCAGAGATACCTCTCCGACAATCGGAGTGACAAAACCTAATCTCGATTCATGCCAACTCAACATATACTTTTGGAGACACCTGAGAGTACCTTTGTAATCACCCATTTACGTTGTGACGTTTGGTAGCACACAAAGTGTTCCTCCGTAAACGGAGTTGCATAATCTCATAGTTGCGTGAACTTTGTATAAGTCATGAAGAAATCATAAGCAACATACTAAGCGATCAAGTGCTACGCTAACGGAATGGGTCATGTCAATCACATCATTCTCCTAATGATGTGATCCCATTAATCAAATGACAACACATGTCTATAGTTAGGAAACATAACCATCTTTGATCAATGAGCTAGTCTAGTAGAGGCATACTAGTGACTATTTGTTTGTCTATGTATTCACACATGTATTATGTTTCCGTTAATACAATTCTAGCATGAATAATAAACATTTATCATGATATAAGGAAATAAATAATAACTTTATTATTGCCTCTAGGGCATATTTCCTTCAGCTCCCACTTACACTAGAGTCAATAATCTAGTTCACATCGCCATGTGATTTAACATCAATAGTTCACATCTATATGTGGTTAACACCCATAGTTCACATCGACATGTGACCAACACCCAAAGGGTATACTAGAGTCAGTAATCTAGTTCACATCGCTATGTGATTAACACCCAAAGAGTACTAAGGTGTGATCATGTTTTGCTTGTGAGATAATTTTAGTCAACGGTTCTGTCACATTCAGAGCCGTAAGTATTTTTTGCAAATTTCTATGTCTACAATGCTCTGCACAGAGCTGCTCTAGCTAATTGCTCCCACTTTCAATATGTATCCAGATTGAGACTCAGAGTCATCTAGATCAGTGTTAAAACTTGCAACGACGTAACCCTTTACGACGAACCTTTTTCAGTTCCTTAATCGAGAAACATATCCTTATTCTACTGAGGATAATTTTGACCGCCATCCATTGATCTACTCCTAGATCACTATTGCACTCCTTGCCAAGCTTAGTGGTAGGGTATGCAATAGATCCGTACACAACATGACATACTTTATAGAACCTATGGCTGATGCATAGGGAATGACTTTCATTCTCTTTCTATCTTCTGCCGTGGTCGGGTTTTGAGTCTTACTCAATCTCACACCTTGTAACACGTGCAAGAACTCTTTCTTTGACTGTTCCATTTTGAACTACTTCAAAATCTTGTCAAGGTATGTATTCATTGAAAAACATATTAAGCGCCTTGATCTATCTCTATAGATCTTGATGCTCAATATGTAAGCAGCTTCACCGAGTTCTTTCTTTGAAAAAAACTTTTCAAACACTCCTTTATGCTTTGCGTAATAATTCTACATTATTTCCGATCAACAATATGTCATTCACATATACTTATCGAAATGTTGTAGTGCTCCCACTCACTTTCTTGCAAATACAGGCTTCTCCAAAAGTCTCAGATAAAACCATATGCTTTGATCACACTATCAAAGCGTTTATTCCAACTCCGAGATGCTTGCACCAGTCCATAGATGGATCATTGAAGCTTGCACATTTTGTTAGCTCCTTTAGGATTGACAAAACCTTCGGTTGCATCATATACAACTCTTCTTTAATAAATCCATTAAAGAATGTAGTTTTGACATCCATTTGCCGATTTCATAAAATGTGGCAATTGCTAACATGATTCGGACAGACTTTTAAGCATCGATACAAGTGAGAAAATCTCATTGTATTCAACATCTTGAACTTTGTCTAAAACCCTTTTCGACAAGTCTAGCTTTGTAGATAGTAACACTACTATCGGTGTCCATCTTCCTCTTGAAGATCCATTTATTTAACATGGCTTGCTGATCATCGAGCAAGTCAATCAAAGTCCATACTTTGTTCTCATACATGGATCCTATCTCAGATTTCATGGCCTCAAGCCATTTCGCGAATCTGGGCTCATCATCGCTTCCTCATAGTTCGTGGGTTCATCATGGTCTAGTAACATGACTTCCGAACATGATTACCGTACCACTCAGTGCGGATCTTACTCTGGAAGACCTACGAGGTTTGGTAGCAACTTTGATCTGAAGTTTCATGATCATCATCATTAACTTCCTCACTAATTGGTGTAAGAATCATCGAACTGATTTCGTGATGAACTACTTTCCAATAAGGGAGAAGGTATAATTACCTCATCAAGTTCTACTTTCCTCCCACTCACTTCTTTCGAGAGAAACTTCTTCTCTAGAAAGGATCCATCTTAGCAACGAAAAACTTGCCTTCGGATCTGTGATAGGAGGTGTACCCAACATTTTCTTTTGGGTATTCTATGAAGACGCACTTCTCGATTTGGGTTCGAGCTTATCGGTGAAAACTTTTTCACATAAGCATCACAACTCCAAACTTTTAAGAAACGACACTTAGGTTTATCGCTAAACCATAGTTCATACGGTGTCATCTCAACGGATTTAGATGGTGCCCTATTAAACGTGAATGCAGCTGTCTCTAATGTATAACCCCAAAACGATAGTGGTAAATCGGTAAGATACATCATAGATCGCACCATATCCAATAAAGTGCGATTCTGACGTTCGGACACACCATAACATTGTGGTGTTCCGGTGGCGTGAGCTGTGAAACTATTCCACGTTATTTTAATTGAAGACCAAACTCGAAACTCAATTATTCGTCTCACGATCAGATCGCGAAACTTTATTTTCTTGTTACGATGATTTTCCACTTCACTCTGAAATTCTTTGAACCTTTCAACTATTTCAGACTTATGTTTCATCAAGAAGATATACGCATATCTGCTCAAATCATCTGTGAAGGTCGAAAATAACGATACTTGCCGTGAGCTTTAACACTCATCGGACCGCATACATCGGTATGTATTATTTCCAATAAGTCATTTGCTCGCCCGTTGTTCCGGAGAACGAGTCTTTAGTCATCTTGCCCATAAGGCATGGTTCGCAAGCATCAAGTGATTCATAATCAAGTGATTCCAAAATCCCATCAGCATGGAGTTTCTTCATGCGCTTTACACCAATATGACCTAAACGGCGATTACCACAAATAAGTTGCACTATCATTATTAACTTTGCATCTTTTGGCATCAATATTATGAATATATGTATTACTACGATCGAGATCCAACAAACTATTTTTATTGGGTGTATGACCATTGAAGGTTTTATTCATTTAAATGAACAACAATTATTCTTTGACTTTAAATGAATAACCGTTAGAAAACTATTTTCATTGGGTGTATGACCATCGAAGGTTTTATTCATTTAAACAGAACAACAATTATTCTTTGACTTTAAATGAATAACCGTTTTGCAATAAACATGATCAAATCATATTCATGCTCAACGCAAACACCAAATAACATTTATTTAGGTTTAACACTAATCCCGAAAGTATAGGAGTGTGCGATGATGATCATATCAATCTTGGAACTACTTCCAACACTCATCGTCACTTCCCTTCAACTAGTCTCTGCTTATTCAGAACTCCTGCTTTGAGTTACTAATCTTAGCAACCGAACAAGTATCAAATACTCAGGGGCTACTATAAACACTAGTAAGGCACACATCAATAACCTGTATATCAAATATACTCTTGCTCAATTTGCCATCCTTCTTATCCGCCAAATACTTGGGGTAGTTTCGCTTCAAAGGACCAGTTCCATTCCAGCAAAAGCACTTAGTCTCGTGCTTAGGTCCAGACTGGGCTTCTTCACTCGAACAACAACTTGCTTGCCGCTCTTCTTGAAGTTCCCTTCGCCTTTGCCCTTTTCCTTGAAACTAGTGGTCTTGTCAATCATCAACACTTGATGCTCTTTTCTTGATTTCTACCTTCGTCGATTTTAGCATCACGAAGAGCTTGGGAATTACTTTTGTCATCCCTTGCATATTATAGTTCATCACGAAGTTCTACTAACTTGGTGATGGTTACTAGAGAATTCTGTCAATCACTATCTTATCTCGAAGATTAACTCCCACTTGATTTCAAGCGATTGAAGTACCTGCACAATCTGAGCACATGCTCACTAGTTGAGCGATTCTCCTCCATCTTTTAGCTATAGAACTTGTTGGAGATTTCATATCTCTTAACTCGGTATTTGCTTGAAATATTAACTTCAGTTCTGGAACATCTCATATGGTCCATGACGCTCAAAAACGTCTTTGAAGTCCCGATTCTAAGCCGTTTAAGCATGGTGCACTAAACTATCAAGTAGTCATCATATTGAGCTAGCCAAACGTTCATAACGCTTTGCATCCGCTCCTGCAATAGGTCTGTCACCTAGCGGTGCATTAAGGACATAATTCTTACGTGCAGCAATGAGGATAAACCTCGATCACGGATCCAATCCGCATCATTGCTACTAACATTTTTCAATACAATTTTCTCTAGGAACATATCAAAATAAACATTTGAAAGCAACAAACATAGGGAAGCAACAACGCGAGCTATTGATCTACAACATAATTTGCAAAATACTACCAGGACTAAGTTCATGATAAATTTAACTTCAATTAATCATATTACTTTAGAACTCCCACTTAGATGACATCTCTCTAGTCATCTAAGTGAACACGTGATCCAAATCAACTAAACCATAACCGATCATCACGTGAGATGGAGTAGTTTTCAATGGTGAACATCACTATGTTGATCATATCTACTATATGATTCACGCCGCCTTTCGGTCTCCGTGTTCCGAGGCCATATCTGCATATGCTAGGCTCGTCAAGTTTAACTCGAGTATTCGCGTGTGCAAAACTGGCTTGCACCCGTTGTAGATGGACGAGAACTTATCACACCGATCATCACGTGGTGTCCGGGTACTACGAACTTTTAGCAACGGTGCATACTCGGGAGAACACTTCTTGATAATTTTAGTGAGAGATCATCTTATAATGCTACCGTCAATCAAAGCAAGATAAGATGCATAAAGGATAAACATCACATGCAATCAATATAAGTGATATGATATGGTCATTATCATCTTGTGCTTGTGATCTCCATCTCCAAGCACCGCCATGATCACCATCGCCATCGACGCGACACCTTGATCTCCATCGTAGCATCGTTGTCGTCTCGCCAACTATTGCTTCTACGACTATCGCTATCGCTTAGTGATAAAGTAAAGCAATTACATGGCTTTTGCATTTCATACAATAAGCGACAACCATATGGCTCCTGCCAGATTGCCGATAACTCGGTTACAAAACATGATCGTCTCATACAATAAAATATAGCATCACGTCTTGACCACATCACATCACAACATGCCCTGCAAAAACAAGTTAGACGTCCTCTACTTTGTTGTTGCAAGTTTTACGTGGCTGCTACGGGCTGAGCAAGAACCGTTCTTACCTACGCATCAAAACCACAACGATAGTTTGTCAAGTTGGTGTTGTTTTAACCTTCGCAAGGACCGGGCCTAGCCACACTCAGTTCAACTAAAGTGAGAGAGACAGACACCGCGGTCACCTTTAAGCAACTAGTGCTCGGAGCGGTGAAACCAGTCTCGCGTAAGCGTCTGCGTAATGTCGGTCCAGGCCGCTTCATCTCACAATACCGCTGAACCAAAGTATGACATGCTGGTAAGCGGTATGACTTATATCGCCCACAACTCACTTGTGTTCTACTCGTGCATATGACATCAACGCATAAAACCAGGCTCGGATGCCATTGTTGGGGAACGAGTAATTTCAAAAAATTCCCTACGCACACGCAAGACCATGGTGATGGCATAGCAACGAGAGGGAGAGGTCCGCCCACGTACCCTCGTGAGACCGAAAGCGGAAGCGTTATAACAACGCTGTTGATGTAGTCGACGTCTTCACGATCCGACCGATCCAAGCACCGAACGTCACGGCACCTCCGAGTTACGCACACGTTCAGCTCGATGACGATCCCGGACTCCGATTCAGCAAAGTGTCGGGATGAGTTCCGTCAAGACGACGGCATGGTGACGATGATGATGCTCCACCGACGCAGGGCTTCGCCTAAGCTCCGCGACGATATGACTTCTCCGGCGCAGGCTTCGCCTAAGCTCCGCGACGATATGACCAAGTGGAATATGGTGGAAGGGGCACCGACACGGCTAAGGAACGATCCGTAGATCAACTTGTGTGTCATGGGGTGCCCCCTGCCCCGTATATAAAGGAGCAAGGAGGAGGTGGCCGCCAAGGGAGGAGGCGACTAGGGGGAGTCCTACTCCCACCGGAGTAGGACTCCTCCTTTCCTAGTAGGAGTAGGAGAGAAGGAAGCGGAAGGGAGGAAGGGTGCGGCCCCTCCCCTAGTCCAATTCGGACTAGGCCTTGGGCGCGCGCCTGCCCTAGGCAGCCCTCTCTTTCCCGCAGGCCCAATAAGGCCCAATACTTCTTCCCGGCGAATTCCGTAACTCTCCGGTACTCAAAATACCGAATCATTCGAACCTTTCCGAACTCCGAATATAGTCGTCCAATATATCGATCTTTACGTCTCGGCCATTTCGAGACTCCTCGTCATGTCCCCGATCTCATCCGGGACTCCGAACTCCTTCGGTACATCAAAACTCATAAACTCATAATATAACTGTCATCGAAACCTTAAGCGTGCGGACCCTACGGGTTCGAGAACTATGTAGACATGACCTAGAACCATTCTCGGTCAATAACCAATAGCGGAACCTGGATGCCCATATTGGTTCCTACATATTCTACGAAGATCTTTATCGGTCAAACCGCATAACGACATACGTTGTTCCCTTTGTCATCGGTATGTTACTTACCCGAGATTCGATCGTCGGTATCCAATACCTAGTTCAATCTAGTTCTTGGTAAGTCTCTTTACTCGTTCCGTAATACATCATCTCACAACTAACTCATTAGTTGCAATGCTTGCAAGGCTTATGTGATGTGTATTACCGAGAAGGCCCAGAGATACCTCTCCGACAATCGGAGTGACAAAACCTAATCTCGATTCATGCCAACTCAACATATACTTTTGGAGACACCTGAGAGTACCTTTATAATCACCCATTACGTTGTGACGTTTGGTAGCACACAAAGTGTTCCTCCGTAAACGGAGTTGCATAATCTCATAGTTGCAGGAACTTTGTATAAGTCATGAAGAAAGCATAAGCAACATACTAAACGATCAAGTGCTACGCTAACGGAATGGGTCATGTCAATCACATCATTCTCCTAATGATGTGATCCCATTAATCAAATGACAACACATGTCTATAGTTAGGAAACATAACCATCTTTGATCAATGAGCTAGTCTAGTAGAGGCATACTAGTGACTATTTGTTTGTCTATGTATTCACACATGTATTATGTTTCCGGTTAATACAATTCTAGCATGAATAATAAACATTTATCATGATATAAGGAAATAAATAATAACTTTATTATTGCCTCTAGGGCATATTTCCTTCAGGTCTAGGATTGATGGCTTTAACTGGGCTTTGGTGGCGGTATATGGTGCCGCGCAGCCAGAGTTTAAAGCGGAGTTTCTCGCGGACCTTGTTCGAATCTGTGGGTCAGAGCAGCTACCAATTTTAGTTGGAGGTGATTTCATTATCATCAGGAGGAGAGAGGAGAAGAACAATGATAACTTTGATGGCGATGGTCCTTCATGTTCAACACCATTATTGAAAGCTTGGATCTGAGAGAGATAGAGCTCTCGGTGAAAGTTTACATGGGCTAACGCCTGCCAAACCCAACCTCTGAAAAACTTGATCGAGTTCTTGCGGCGTGGAGTGGGAACAAAATTCCCGCTGGTTACGGTGCAAGCTCTTTCGAGGGGAATATCTGATCATACCCCATTGTTCGTGGACTCAGGAGAGCCGAACCACGGGGGTAACAAGAACACCTTCTCCTTCGAGACGTCATGGTTTGAACGTGAGGGGTTCTTAGATTTGATTGGTAGGGAATGGGTTAAAGATGTACGAGGCAAAACTGCTATTGAGCGATGGCAGAATAAGATTAGGAACTTGAGAAGCTTCTTACGGGGTTGGGCTAAGCACCTTAGCGGTGTGTATAAGATTGAAAAGGATAGACTCGACTCTTATACAGGACCGGACATTCAGCCGAATCCAATATTTTGTCACCAGCAGAGCTTCAGTTTAAAAATGAGGCGGAGAAGAGGTTAAAAGAACTACTCGAGAAGAAGAATGAAGTGGGCTTTGCGTGCTAAAATGCGCAAAGTGGTCGAGGGGACGCGAATACTCGTTCTTCCATTTGATAGCTAATGGCAAACACGTAAAGAAGTGAATCTTTCAGCTTGAGCAGGACGAGGGTACTATTTTAGGTCGGGATAACCTAAAACATACATTACCGACTATTATAAGCGTTATTTGGACCTCTCGAGGATAATCATGTGTCCCTTGATGAGTCCAGAATCGAGGATGTACCTCAGCTATCGGCTGCTGATAATGAGATTCGTAGCCCGTTCTCGGAGAAGGAGGTTTTGATGCTATTGCACGATGAAGAATAATAAGGCTCCGGAAAGGATGGTTTCCGGCTGAATTCTATAAGAAGTCTTGGCACATTATTAAGGGGATTTACTACCTATGTTCCATGATCATTCTCCGGACAGCTTCAATTATTCCACTTGAATTTTGGGACTATCACACTACTTCCTAAGAAGACGGATGCGGTGAGAATTGAGCAATTCAGGCCGATCTGTCTCCTTAATGTTAGTTTCAAAATTTTCACCAAGGTCGGGACTAACAGACTCACTCAGATTGCACATTCTGTAGTGCAACAGTCCCAAACTGTTGGGGAACGTAGTAATTTCAAAAAATTTCCTACGAACACACAAGACCATGGTGATGGCATAGCAACGAGAGGGGAGAGTGTCCGTCCACGTACCCTCGTGAGACCGAAAGCGAAGCGTTATAACAACGCTGTTGATGTAGTCGTGCGTCTTCACGATCCGACCGATCCAAGCACCGAACGTCGGGCACCTCCGAGTTACGCACACGTTCAGCTCGATGGCGATCCCGGACTCGATCCAGCAAAGTGTCGGGGATGAGTTCCGTCAACCTGACGGCGTGGTAGGACGATGTTGATGCTCCACCGACGCAGGGCTTCGCCTAAGCTCCGCGACGATATGACTTCTCCGGCGCAGGCTTCGCCTAAGCACTACTGACGATATGACCAAGTGGAATATGGTGGAGGGGCACCGCACACGGCTAAGGAACGATCCGTAGATCAACTTGTGTGTCATGGGGTGCCCCCTGCCCCGTATATAAAGGAGCAAGGAGGAGGTGGCGGCCAAAGGGAGGAGGCGCGCAAGGGGAGTCCTACTCCCACCGGAGTAGGACTCCTCCTTTCCTAGTAGGAGTAGGAGAAAAGGAAGGGAAGAGAAGAAGGGGCGCGGCCCCTCCCTAGTCCAATTCGGACTAGGCCTTGAGGCGCGTGGCCTGCCCTAGGCAGCCCCTCTCTCTTTCCCGCAGGGCCCAATAAGGCCCAATACTTCTCCCGGCGAATTCCGTAACTCTCCCACTCGAAAAATACCGAATCATTCGAACCTTTCCGAACTCGAATATAGTCGTCCAATATATCGATCTTTACGTCTCGACCATTTCGAGACTCTCGTCATGTCCCCGATCTCATCCGGGACTCCGAACTCCTTCGGTACATCAAAACTCATAAACTCATAATATAAGCATCATCGAAACCTTAAGCGTGCGGACCCTACGGGTTCGAGAACTATGTAGACATGACCTAGAACTATTCTTGGTCAATAACCAATAGCGGGACCTGGATGCCCATATTGGCTCCTACATATTCTACGAAGATCTTTATCGGTCAAACCGCATAACAACATACTTTGTTCCTTTGTCATCGGTATGTTACTTGCCCGAGATTCGATCGTCGGTATCAATACCTAGTTCAATCTCGTTACCGCAAGTCTCTTTACTCATTCCGTAATACATCATCTCGCAACTAACTTATTAGTTGCAATGCTTGCAAGGCTTATAGTGATGTGCGTTACGAGAGGGCCCAGAGATACCTCTCCGACAATCGGAGTGACAAAACCTAATCTCGAATACGCCAACCCAACATGTACCTTTGGAGACACCTGTAGTACTCCTTTATAATCACCCGATTACGTTGTGACGTTTGGTAGCACCAAAGTGTTCCTCCGTAAACGGAGTTGCATAATCTCATAGTTACAGGAACATGTATAAGTCATGAATAAAGCAATAGCAACATACTAAACGATCAAGTGCTAGGCTAACGGAATGGGTCATGTCAATCAGATCATTCTCCTAATGATGTGATCCCGTTAATCAAATGACAACTCATGTCTATGGTTAGGAAACATAACCATCTTCGATTAACGAGCTAGTCAAGTAGAGGCATACTAGTGACACTCTGTTTGTCTATGTATTCACACATGTATTATGTTTCCGGTTAATACAATTCTAGCATGAATAATAAACATTTATCATGATATAAGAAATAAATAATAACTTTATTATTGCCTCTAGGGCATATTTCCTTCACAACCCGCTTTCATGCCGGACAGAAATATCCTTGAAGGGGTGGTAGTCCTGCATGAAACGCTCCATGAAATCCAGTCCAAAAAATTAGATGGAGTGATTATTAAGGTGGATTTCGAGAAAGCGTATGATAAGGTCAAATGGCCATTTCTCCAACAGTCTTTGCGTATGAAAGGTTTTGATGAAGCCTGGCGCCGACAGGTTGAATCATTTACGCAAAAAGGTAGTGTGGGAATTAGAGTTAATGATGACATAGGCCACTACTTCCAGACACATAAAGGCCTAAGACAAGGAGACCCGATGTCCCCTATCTTGTTTAACATTGTGGTGGATATGTTGGCAGTTTTGATAGGAAGGGCTAAGGAAAATGGTCAAGTAGGTGGATTGGTGCCTCATCTTATTGATGGAGGTGTTTCTATCCTACAGTACGCTGATGATACAATCATCTTTATGGAGCATGATTTGGCTAAGGCGAGAAATATGAAGCTGGTGTTATGCCTATTCGAACAATTGACCGGGCTAAAGATCAACTTTCATAAGAGCGAGCTGTTCTGTTTTGGTAGGGCCAAAGATGAACAGGATGCTTATAGGCAATTGTTTGGATGTGAGTTGGGAGAGCTACCATTCTCATACTTGGGGATTCCTATCCACCATCGTAGGCTGGCAAACAGAGAATGGAAGTGCATCGAGGACCGATTTGAGAAGAAAATGAGCTGCTAGAAGGGCAAGCTCATGTCATATGGAGGCCGATTAATCCTAATTAATTCGGTGCTCACGAGTATGCCAATGTTTCTTCTATCGTTCTTTGAGGTACCAGTTGGTGTTAGGAAGAGATTGGACTTCTATAGATCGCGGTTCTTTTGGCTGGGTGATGAGCTTAAAAGAAAATATCGGCTTGCTAAGTGGGATATCATCTGTAGACCGAAAGACCAAGGGGGTCTAGGTATTGAGAATCTCGAAATTAAGAATAAATGCCTTCTTAGCAAGTGGCTGTGGAAGCTCTCTTCGGAGAATGATGCTATGTGGGCTCAAATCCTTCGCAGCAAGTACCTTCACCAAAAACTTTGTCACAGTCACAAGACGGCCGATCGACTCGCCCTTCCGGAAGGGTCTCATGAAGGTCAAGCAGGCATTGTTTAATAGGACAAAGTTTGTTATTGGAAACGCACGAGTACACGTTTACGGGAGGATACTTGGCTCGGTGACACACCCTTAGCCATCCAATACCCTTCTTTGTACCGCATTGTTCAACGCCGTGAGGTGGTCGTTGCATCGGTCTTTCAATCTACCCCTTAATATCCAGTTCAGACGAGTGCTAGCGGGCAATCGTTGGGAAGAATGGCTCCGTCTAGTTAGGAGATCGATGGAAATCCAGCTTTCTCAACAACCCGATGAATTACGCTGAAGTTGACTAAGTCCGGAGCATTCACGATTAAATCAATGTATATTGATGTTATTAATTCGAACTCCATTCCTACGTCCAAACATGTTTGGGATGTCAAAGTTCCTTTGAAAATAAAAGTGTTTATGTGGTTCGTCCATAAACAAGTAATTTTAACTAAGGATAACTTGATAAAGCGTAATTGGACAGGACCTACTAGGTGTAGTTTCTGCAATCGGGATGAGACTATTAAACACCTCTTTTTTGATTGCCCGCTGGCCAAGGTACTTTGGCAGACGGTCCACATTGCTTTTAATATCAAACCCCCGAATTCTGTTAATGCAATATTTGGGACATGGCTTAATGGGATTGAGCCTAACTTAGCGAGACATATTCGGGTTGGAGTTTGTGCTTTGCTGTGGACTATCTGGAATTGCAAAAACGATTTGGTCTTTAACAGAATATCATGTATACATTTTTTGCAGGTCTTATTCCGGACTACGGCACTGATCCGTTCGTGGTCGCTACTCACCCAGACGGAGGCCGGGGCATTTAGTTCTTGGGTCTTTCCATTTGGGAGATGGTAGCTCGAGATATCTTCAACCAGTTTGGATGGCGGTCATGTAATATGATAGGCATTTAGTATCCCTATCTAGTTTAGCCAGCCGGTTGTGGCATCTTGATTTGGCTAGTTGATGTTTCTAGCCTTTTTTGGCTCTGTGTGAGCTTTTTGTGTTTTTCTATGACTTGTGGAGACCTTTGGAACCATGTTGGCACTACTTTATTTTGATAATAAGATGGCCGTATGCATCGTTCTGATGCAGAGGCGGGGAAATCCCCCCTTTTCGAAAAAAAAGCATACATGATTGCTTGGGGAGAGCAAAATTAGAGGACCACAGCTTTGTAGTAGACCTCAAACAAATGCCTAAAGCCCCCTTTAGGAAAACTTTCACTGCATCCTTTTATGAAAAATTTCTACGGCGTCGCCTGCCACTTGGAACTACGGAATAGCATATCTGGATTCCTATAGAATGGGCGGGCCACAAACACGACTGACGTCTTTCATGTTTTTCTCTCTCTTTATGTCTAGATGTTCCATGCTTTTCTGTGAAGGTTTCCTCTGTTTTTGATTCTTGTAGAAATTCAAGCTACATGGCACAACAAGTCTCTGCTTTTGGATTCTTTTGTTCCAAATGGGGCTAAACTAAAGAAATAATTTTGCATAACCTTGGAGCAAACAGATTTTGTTGTCATGCCTGTGCCGTAAGGACGATTTACAATCCCTATTTGTTATTAACTTACAAAACAGGTTTTGAGCTTTTGCACTAATCTTTCATGAGAAGCAATGGTGAACAATGAAAGTGCATCCAATTATCCCTAACTTCTACTCCCTCCGTTCCTAAATATAAGTCTTTTTAGATATTTCTATATGAACTACATACGGATGTATATAGACGTTTTAGAGTGTAGATTCACTCATTTTGCTCCGTATGTAGTTTATATTGGAATCTCTAAAAAAGACTTATATTTAGGAACCGAGGGAGTATAAGAGAGTTATTTGCTTCAACTTCAAGTACGATGACTTATTCAAGTCTTCATCAACAAGAAGCGTGTGGAATGGAGCTTCAAATACAATATTCAAGATCAACCGAACAACTACACCAACATCCAAGTGAAGGTGTGTTCTCTAACTCTATGGAACACACTAAAAGTATGTGTACTGTTCAATCAAGGAACAAATACCACAAAACTGTAAACATATTGATATTTGAGCATGTTTTCACTTGCTTAAATGATGAACTTGGCTCGTAGTCGGGGCATTGTTTTAGTAATAAATAATATAATTATGTGCATCAGTCGATGCAAAGCCTAGAGGTTATCCACCTTTTCCAAGAAAAAGGAACCTTACTTTTGAGAAATGGTGCCTCACTCCACACAAAATACAATAGACTTGCCCCGGGTCTATTTGTATGGGGAATGGATGTTATCGTAATCAAACTTTCGAAAAAGGTTTTGTCGTGGAAACAATGCAGCCAACTGCAAATGCGCGGGGCTCCATCTGAGTTCTGGGTGTGCCGAAGGTGTTGGAGTCCAAAGTAGCCTGTGTCTGGGCTCCAGTAAAGCCCTCCTGATTTAAACGGAACTGGTGCACAGACAAATGCGATAGGGCAGTTTAGTTTGGACGGAGTGGACGGTTTTGGGGTAGGCGTTGAAGATGCCCGTATTTACAACCGATATGATCAGGGAGTAGTTCTAACTTGTGGTGCATGGTAATGATAATTAACGAAGGGACATGGGTAGTTTACTGTTTACACCCAGAGATTCCGAACGTACGTAGGTAGGTAGAATGGGTCAAGCGATACGTATATTTTCTGTCTCGGAGGGATCGAACGCAAATCTACTTTTCCTTGCAAGGACGGTCTCAGTATTTCACCAACCACCACCATATCGTGCGCTACAGATGGATCATGTACGGCCGTGCTTTAGCATCTTTTCACATCCCGCAATCCGGGCCGTTCAATCTCGACTTCGATCAGGTCACAAAAATCCGGCCGTCCGTTCTCGATCTCCCCGATCGGGAGCCTTTAGTGGTCGAGGACCGGAAGAACCCTAACCACCAGACTAGGGCTAGCTCTCTCCTGCACACACACAAGCACGCACATAAGCCACCATGCAAGGCTTCTCCGGCCTATAAATAGAGGGTGGCCTCTTCTCACCTTCCTTGAGCACAAGCCAGACAGCCACTCTCCAACCACCACTGGTTAGCTAGCTAGCTAATCATCACACACACTAAACTTAATTAACAAGAGAGGTAGCGCCAGTATATGGGAAGGAGGTCGTCCTTCTTCTGCGCCATATTCAGCTTCTCGCGGAGGTCGAGGCGGTACGCCTACGTCGACGACGAGGACAGCGACTGGGAGCAGCCGCCGGCGTCGGGGCTGCGCAAGGTCAGGTCCAGCGACGAGGACTCCGGGTGGTGGGTCGGCGAGCGCGACGTCGACCAGAAGGCCGCCGACTTCATCGCCAGCTTCCGCCAGAGGAGCCTCGTCGCCTGAACGCCCAGCTGCCGCCGCCGCCGCCTATACATGTACGTACGTGCCCAGCTAGGGCGTGCGTCCAGGTTATTACGTATAGGGAATAAGATCGATGCCGGGAGCAGGCGCATACGTACGTGCCTAGCCAGCTTCTCGATGAGCTAGTATTTATGTAGACATATCAAGTGTGTGTGTGTTGATGTGATCATTAGATCATATGTTATGTATCTTCGGTTGTGCAGTACGTGTGCGTGAGTACTATATATCTAGGTTTCGTAAGTGTTCTGTCGAATAATGCAACGCAAGAGATGACAAGGGATTTAATGAAATTATGTACGTTTCTATAGCACAAGCTGCTCGATCGTATACAAAAATATATATGGACAATTTGAAATGCAGATGTGGTTTAGTTGGACAAGCCTTGCATGTATGTGTTGATCTCGATACATGAACTGCATGCGTCCACGTCAAGAGAGGGGCACAATTGTTGGTTGCAGTCTGCAAATTAAGGTGTGCAATTTGTAGATTTGTCACTGCAAGCATGTTAACCGCACCAATTGTCATCTTTCCATTAGTAGTAAAATGTCCAAATGCACTCTTTGCAACCATAGATGCGCCATTGTCCCAAGATTCTGTGATCAACTGGAGAAATATGAATTATCATCCATGTACATTATAGACTTATTTATTTTTGCAAAAAGATCAGATCTATTATAATTGTTCACCAGAAGTGCAAAGCACTCAAATATAATAAAAATTACATCGAGATTCCAAGTTCAATGAACGACCACTACTGTCGTCAGAACGAGCCGCTGACGCCACTCCTCTACCGGAGTCGGCTTGACCTTGTCGATGTACACTATAGATTATCATGTTTCAGACGGTGGTGTGAATTTTCTACACAGGGCAATGTGTGAATTCACATGTAAAATGGAGCAAATGTTATGTCATATAGAAGAAGATCTAGCGCGATGGCAAGTGCCATGTTTTTTGTTTCCTTTCTCATATTACGATTATCTTATAAGAGATACAGTTCTATTAAGATTATTTCACATAAAAATTTACAGTAAACTTATGTGTCTTAAGATGATTCTACATAAAGCAAAACTATAATTAAATGCAATGATGCAAATATATAGTGAAACCCACTCTCAAGATTCTCTTGTTCAAGAGACTTCTATTCTTTGACCTTCCCCTCTTCTTTCTCCCGCATTAGTGACTATCCTACATGGTAAGACCAAGAGCCGGCTTCTATCATGCCTTTGCAGACGCCCTTTATGCTTGTGCGTCGTGGTGTTTGCCTCTCTAAGATTTTGTTTGGTATTGGGGTGGATTATGATTATATTGTTTACATAACCAACTTTTGCACGTTTTTACCATATGTGTACAACATTGGCCTATTTCACCCACTTTTGCGCAGCTCGTTATAAACTAAGTAAACACATTAAAATTTTCAGTAACAAAAATTTGAGCATGATGCTTTCTGTCATTCTTTCTATCGATCCAACAAATCTAGTGCCTAAATTATTCCAAGTTTATAAAAGAAAAGAAGAGAGGATAAATTTAGCTCACACGCATGCGTGCTTTTTATGGAAGCGTGCATGTGTTCCATGTCTACAAATACGCATCTATATTTTTGTACCATAATTCATGGTTTACCGCACATTAGTTAATTTTTCAATGGACAAGTAGGCGCATGCACTCCGCCTCCATTTGTAAACATCGATGGTTCGAAGCCCCCCCCCCCCCCCCTCTCCTTCGTCTCAGCCTTCGCCGCCGCCAGGAAAGCCCGTGAGTCGTACGACGGCATTGGTGGAGAGGGGCCCTTCGGGTGTTGCTCGTCACGGTGGTGAGTGGTGCGCTCGTGTTTGGCGGTGGGTCGCCGTGAACAGGTCGGTAGCCTCTACCCTTCTAGTCGGGGCACGGCATCGCCTTTGGGCGGGCTTGGATCATGACACAAAGCATCCTAGGCTCCAATGTTTAGCAGTCTTGTTTGCCTCCTCTCATATACCTGTGGACGTGTCATCGGCAATCTTGATCCATTCTGCTACTTGCCGGCAGGGTCGGCACTCCTCAATCCGGAGTGAGAGGGGAGAGAGTCCTTTCCAGCAGCATTTTGATGGGGCATTGTGACAAAGTCCGGTGATTTCATCTAGCAGACGTGATTGGCTTTTGGTCGGCTAAATAAATCCACACGGTTGAACGATACAAGGTGTATGGAGTGAAGACTATTTTGTGAGAAACACTTCATTAACCAAGCAAATTGTTCAGTTGTTAAAATAATTACTCCCTCCGTCCCATAATATAAGAACGGGACGGAGGGAGTACTATATTATACGCGCGAGACACTTTCTATATGCCACCATATAGAATTAGCTACTCGGAGTAATTGATGTTAGTTAAGCAGTTTGGCTAAACAAATCGCTTAATCAGCACATGAGCTACTTGGTAGGTAACTGCGTCGTTAATTAAGCACATTGACACTCGCACTACCGATCGATCGAGGATTTTATGACGAGGGGACAGCACTTGAAACGGCGCCTACAGGGGAAGAATGAGCCCTTTTTTTAGCTGGGTCCGGAAAGCAACTCAACTAGAAGGCTAAAACTATTCCATCGGCCCGCCCAGAGATCTAGGTTTCTAGCAACTGAAAGTCACAAGTCAGTGCGTGCAACGCTTTCCTCTCGCTTTTCTCTTCTTGTCTCGACAATATTCTTCGTCATCTTACTTGTCTTCGCCTTTTCCTTATTCTCACCGATCTCATCCCTCCCCACCTTTTCATCAGTGTAATCTATGCGATACGAAACCGAAACCGTAGTCGCTGCGCGTGTGCGGTCAGTATACGAAACCGTAGCTATACACTTGTGTCTGAATATTCTACTAGTGGATTCTAGGGCAAACATACCGAACTGAGATCTTTCAGTGTTGTATCTGTCAATATACGCCGTTTGCCCTTCCTCAGTTTTCTAGCAGAAATAGTGCAGTATGCTTATCTCGGATGCCAGCATCATGTCATATCCTAATCCCATAGCACATTGCAGTTTGCAACTTGGAGTGCACAAGTGACATGGCACGCACCATCACCTTCATTTTGTACGCGTCTCTTCAATTAGTCATTCCTGTAGCCAGTAGCTTCCAGAGCTATAAGGCGTACAAGCGTCTCACCGGCCCGGCTCCTTGCACAAACATGAAACAACCCAGGGAAATGCTTCAAAGATATTAACATGAAACATATCTGCGAGCAGCATAGTTGAAGACTGTTACCTACCAGATGATTATTCTGTAACCGCTGGCCTTATTAATTTCTGATGATGTGCCGACCAGCAGGAACATGACTCTGAGCAGTTCCGTGAAACAGCAGCGAGAAAAAACCGCCTTTGAATGAAAGATAAGCTGAGATAGCTGCAGATGCCAAGAACAAAACAGCGAAAGCTACAAGTCAGTTGGAAAATCCCCTTTTTAGCCCACGGTTTGATCCGGTGGACAAGCGTGTCGAAGCAGAACCAGAGTAGAGCATGGTCACGGCAGCACAAGGAGCCCAGAAGAAGGCACGCCAAAAGCCAAACCACGCCCTTGATTCCTGTCTATTGACAGGTCTGTATCCACATACTAAAGCTCCCTCTGCCTTTTTTTTTTCTCTTGCTGGGGAAGAGCAGAAGAAACTTCCCCTCTGGTACTCAAAGCCTCGAAGGGTATATGTCCTGATTCTGCAGCCCTTGCATGGCTTTCCAATTATTAAGGTCATGTCAGCGTTGCGAGCTTGCGACGGGATGGGTATGTGTCCCTGACAGCAGGCTGCTTTCCTGGATCAAGCAGACAGGGTCGTTCTCCGACCAACTGTCAGGGAACCCACTTGCTCCTGCGCCAAGCACCCTTCTTGCCCAATCCTCACTCCTGGAAACCCTGATGCTCAAGTAAACCATCAGGATTAGCAAGCAAATGCTGAAGAAAAAGGACTCCCGTGAGATACAATAATTGAAAATTACTTAATCCGTCTCGTAATGTAAGACGTTTTTTTGGTACTAATCTAGTGTCAAAAAACGTCCTACATTATGGGACGGAGGGAGTATCATATTTGAGAGCTGACAATTCTATCCACAACAGTCAATTTACAGAGCAACAGAAGATGTGAATGACATAACCAGAAATGTGGCACGGCGTAAAGATTGGCTGATCTGCTGAGCAATTTCTGTCTTGCCATCCTACTACACATTGTTGTGGATCCAATTGCAGTGGAACTACTAGATGGTACAAAGTGAACCAAATGGCAAGTTCATGTACAGCAGAATTAGTGTGACCCTATCTTGTAAACTAATGCAGACTATTCTATTGACATTGTGAGCTATCGAACAGAAGCAGGCTTAAGTGCCTGTATCAAAATTACGGGGGTAAAATTGATCCGAGTCACTCGTAAAATTCATGGACCGTGTATTGCACATTCACATGCTAATCTATTTTCATCTGTAACAGTTTTCTGCTGCTTGAGTCGCATCAAAATTCACCGAATAATGCACCAGCCCGCCGCCCCACTGAGTGCACAGTGCAGTCTCCTTCCCAGATAGAGTTGAATTGTATATTTTGCTGCCTTGCCCTTGTACCCAGCAGGTCCCCTAGTTCATGCATGATTTTGATACCATGTCAGTTGATGCTTATCTCCTCTGTGGATCTGCAAAACACAAACAAAAGAAACAATAATTACATTGCAAGTTCAACAGAGCAGATATTTAATGTACACACAATACTAAAGATATAGCAATCATATCAGACCACAGAATTTGTGATCAATCATATCAGACAACTATAGATATAGCAATTATTTCACTATGACATGTCAGCCGAGTTTTCTGATATTATTGATCCTAAAATCTGTAGTTATGTGATACTCCCTAGCGACACTTATTTTGGGATGGAGGGGGTATATAATTGATCCACAGGTCTCTAGTTCTATGGGACTGTAATCTAGTTTTCGGATGGTCTGTACAATAAACCTGTAGTTTTGTGAAATTCACTAATTTCAATAGGATTCGATCAGATTGAATATCATGACTTCTTTTAAGGAAAGAGACTGAAACATTATTAGTCACCCTATCAGTATAAAAGTTGCAGGAACATTTTTGATTTGTTGCAAACTCGCAATGTCTCGGTTGAGAAAACATTTGGATGGTGCAATTTCTTACAATATCTCAATAGTGAACAGAATTACGGTTCGGCATTAAGATAAATAAGAGATGTCAAAGCAGGTTGTGTTGCATGCACCAACTCTGTCGAAAGCTTTAGGTGTTGAGGTGAGAATCATAGTTCATACCATCCTCAGTGATAGGCTCAACCGGACCTACACCATGCACTTAGCATTGGACAGGATCTGGAAACCTCCTTACCTCAAGATGTCAACACAATACCTAACCTCTAACACACACACAAAAATATTTCCTCAGGAAAGGTGCCAGCCTTATTTCAAAATGAGAATCTCTAAATTTCAATACCATGACAGGTGTCATGAACAAACCAAATGAGTGAATAATCTACACATACTTCAATTAGTCCATTGTAATATTTGCCCGCATAAAGAAAGGATAAATTTATTGTTGATAAAATGTCGATATGTACAATCTGCTGATTAGTTCAAAAGTTGCATTTCCCAAGTAAGCATCAATAAATAGGTTCTCTGAAGTTGAGCACTCTAGATAAACGAAATAACAGCTTCCATAACCCTTTTTTCTATAACGGGACGTTGTATTGCTGCCAAATCCCTTGCTATTCCATTTTATTGTTTTGCTTACCATGACATACAGCAGAAGCAGGACACCAAAATGAAACAAACTTTGAATTGGCATTGTGAATTTTGGCTCCTTTAGCATATATATCATTTCATAGAAGGTCATCAGTTTCTCAAGCTACTTATAGGAATTTAAAAGGAAAAAGTCGATGAACAAAATCATCAAAAAGGGCAAATTCGAGTATACCTTGAAAAACTCCAGTTAGCTTAACGTATGATAACCCATAAGTCCTTGAAAATCATCTGGATTTGATGGTTTATTTCCAGGTTTAGGTAACCATGGAAATAACTTGGTAAGACCTTCTCTTGCAGAATCAGGACCCTTTTGTCTACCATTGACCCCATACTTTTCCCTCTCAATGGCATCCATTATATCCTCCCGAGCCACAATATCACCACCTTAACAGAACACAATCATCCTCAGAATCTTGCAATAATGTAACTTCTTAACTATCATACATTTCATCAACTTAACCATTTTAAAAGGCATCTCTCTTTCCAAAACACGGGAAATAGACAAAACAGAAATGCAGGTAAGATTATCTCAGTAATAATTTAGAACATGGTGGAGTCAAACTGATAAGAGAATGCACTAGCAGTTTACAAAGGAACCACAAACATTGCCCTGTTCCACTGAAAATGGACCACAACATTGCAGGTTTTACACTTTGGAACTCTAAGCATTTCTTAATAAAGCGATATTTAAATTTGCTTGCAACAAATATGATACTTTAAGCATAAGGAACCAATCAACTTGCTCTAAGTCTTATGTATCTGATGATATAAGATGAATTTAACTTACCTCTTCGAGCAGCTAGTAGAGCAGCCTCATTAACAATGTTTGCTAGATCTGCACCAACCAATCCTGGGGTCACATTAGCTACCAGATCACAAATTATTTCGGATTCCTCTTCTAAAGGAACTTTTCTGAGATGAACAGCCAAAATCTTTCTGCGGCCTTCCAAATCAGGCACACCAACAAAAACCTTTCTTGAGAAGCGACCAGGCCGACAAAGAGCAGAATCCAGAGCCTTAGGTCTATTAGTAGCAGCCATGACAATAACTTTCACGTCCGAGTCAAAACCATCCATTTCAGTAAGCAGCTGGACAAAGCAATAATATGTTCATCATTTAATATGACTTCACAAAGAAAACAGAACGTAGTAAGAGAGCTAAATCACACCTGATTTAGGGTTTGGTCCCTCTCATCATTAAAACTTCTACCTCTGCTTCCACCAACAGCATCAAGTTCGTCAATAAAAATGATTGACGGCGCAGCTTCTTTGGCTTCCTTGAATAATTCCCTTACACGGGCTGCTCCTCTTCCAACAAACATTTCGACAAATTCGCTAGCAGAAACAGAGAAGAATGGAATTCCAGCCTCTCCTGCAACTGCCTTCGCCAGCAAAGTTTTCCCGGTTCCAGGAGGGCCAGCAAGCAGAACACCCCTGGGTAATCTTGCTCCCAGCTTCTTGTAGTTCAGTGAACCACGCAAGCAGCTCACTATCTACATTAAGAAATTATAGTAGTGTACAACAGTTTATGAGTCTTGTGATATTCAGTCAATAGAAGTACATAACTAACTCATATGAAGAACCAAAAACAAGACATCAGCTAAAACAAATATAATTCCTAGCATCAACAATGCCTAAGCAGTCAATACTACAGAATCCATAGATACAAGTACTAATTAGTAACAGAGTGAATTCCAGTTTTTTACGCTCTATTTTCACTTTTTTTACACTAATTACTCCAGTTAGCGGATTCTCATCTGGGTTATCCCATTTAGTGGAAGTTTTTCTGGCTGTTACCCCTTTAAAAATTTTGAAGAGCAATGTAAAAGGTGTGTCCCAGCCATCGGGTACACGTAATGTGCCATGTCGCGGTTTTCCTCCTTGTTTTTTTTTTTTTGCACAAACAGGTCGAATGGCATAGTGGGACATGGTTTTTTTTCTCGCAGTCATCAGGTGTGCATATGCACCGCATCGTGCAGTTGGTTTTGCTAAACATTTGCAGGTGGGTGCGCGGGACTGGTCCGGCTCAGGGATACGAACTGGTTCAGGCATGGTAAAAAACACAAAGGAGGAAAACCACGACATAGCTTGCTATATGTACCTGACGACCTAGCAGATCGCTCTTAAAATTTTGAATGGGACAAAATTGGCAAAACTTTCGCTAAATGGGGTAAAAATAGGCAAACCTTTCGCTAAATGGGGTAATCCATATGGAAAAACTGTTAAACAAGATAATATCCCACGCGTTGCTGCGGGGATTTATGACCTTGTGCTTCAATTATTTGTTGCTAGAAAATAAATAAAAAATTGATGATGTGTAGGGCTTGTATGTGCTCAAAAATGGGATAAAGATTGGGTACTTAGTGTCAAAATATGAGGTAAAAATTGGAATTCATCTTAGACGTCAGTGCCTATCACATATGTATTCATATTCCAGACATGCTCGCGGCGTTTGTCTTAGTCCTACAACAAGTTAATAAGGCAAGCAGGCTTAAGTGCCACTGTGTAGAACTTTGATCAGATCTTACTGTGCCATTTCTTATTTTGCAAGGTTCCTCCTCATACCCTTGGTATTTGCGATTTCAATAGAATGCCGCAAGTCGGGAAAAGTTTAGTTGGCAAGAATAATACCCTTTGTATTCGACATATGCAATTGCGAACTCCCAGCCGACCTGGATTTCTTAAAATCAGAATCAACGAGATTAGCAAGACCTTAATCTTAGATCCATGTGTGGGTAGGGCTTGTTATAGAGAATGGGTGCAAAATTTGTTAATTCCTTTCTTAAACTTGATTGATTGACATTTTGCTGACTTCCTGTGTCAATGGACTCTATGTCTATTGTCTGCTCGTCTGCATATCATCGACATCACAGAAAACAATCATCATGAGTAAGAAGTAGAGAGGTCATATATATTCACCTCGACAAGCTCCTCCTTGGCTTCATCCACGCCCTGGACATCGTCAAATCCTACCTGCTGCTTCCTGGGCCGGCGGCGCTTGTCCGCACTGCCCCCAGACGACATCTGCCTCTGTAAGAACCACATCATCGGCAGCAGTGAGAACCACAGCGTGAGCAGCGTGGTCAGCATGTCCACCAGCAGCCTCCCCGCCGGCCGTGGAGCAGACCGGTAGTCCACCCCGCCCTCCCGCATCAGCCCCAGCAGGAACCCCTCGTCGTGCGGCACCCTCCTCGCGTAGTACGGCCACTTCGGCACGGCGGCGCCCCTACCGGTCTCGCGCTCGTCGTCGCCGCTGCCGACGTCCTCGGCCTTGCTGAAGTAGATGCGGCGCGAGTCCTCCTCGAACGCGACGGCGGTCACGGCGCCCGCGCGCAGCCCCGCCAGGAGGTCCGCGTAGGCCACCTCCTGGGCCGGGTTTTTGGGCAGCGTGAGCCGCGCGGCGAGCAGGAGAGCCCCCAGGACGACCGACGCGACCGCGGGCGGCGGCACGCGACGGATGGCCCGCCGCAACGCCGCCGCGGCGTCGCCCGCGAGCTCCCGCGGCGACAGCAGCCGCAGGAGACGCCACCGCAGCACGCGCAGCCGCGGCCTGAGCCGCAGGAGCCGCCGCAGGCTCTTGGGTTGGTCCGTGCGGAGCCCCAAATCGGCGCCCTTGTCCTTCTCCACCTCGCCGACCTTGGCACGAACCGGGCTCCTCCGCCGCAGCCTCGTGCAGCGCCCGGCATCAGGCACTCCGCCGCAGCATCCATAGCTCTCACTCTCAGCGAAACAGCTCCGGGAAGAAGTGGGGTGCCTGAAGCAGACGTGGTGCCGCAGGAGAGAGGCGGCGGCAGCGGATAAGGGGGGGAGAGACGCCATTGGAGCCACGTACTCCCTCCTATCTCAGTTCGTTACCGCCATTCGATCGGACAGAGGTCGCGCGGGATGCGCGCACGCGGTGTTCGAGGGAATTCCTCCCAGAAGAAGAAGCGGCGTGTTGCCGGCTTGGCCTGGTGATGATTCGTGGACGGAGAGGACCATAGCCGAACAGATTTTTTTTTATCCGGCAAATTGCTTTCTTTTTAGGGGTCGTGGGCTTTCTACTGCCCGCTTGTTAGGCGCTATTTAGAATGTGCGTTATGCGCCAGTTGGCGCGACAGCGCTCAGTCGCCTCTCGCATGGGCTGGCCCAAATGCGTTGCTCATTATACGCTCGCTGGAGTCTGTAGACTGTGCGTTTTAGGCCACGTTCGCTTCTGTTTTCTACTAGTCACTTGCCCCTTCAAATTGTCTCAAATAAAACTTGCCCCTAAAAATCAAATCTCTGGAAAAACCAGCGACTCCTTCTTGTTTAAAAAAACGACTAAAGGTTGTTATATATTTAAAAAATTGTGAAATAAAAAACGATCGTGAATTCAAGAAAAGTTCACAAATTCGAAAAATGATAGCAAATTTGAAAAGTTCATGACTTTAAAACATGATAGAGAATTTGAAGAATTCATGAATTTTAAGAAATGTTCCTGATTTCAGAAAAATCATGGATTTGAAAAAAAATGGTCACAAACTGAAAAATGTTTGCTTATTTGAAATAAATCCACGGTTTTCACAAAAACGTTCATGATTTTTGCAGAAAATGTTTCATGATTTCAAAAACGTTCACGGCTTAAAAATGTGTTCATGGAAATTAAATAAAAAGGAAAAGAGAAAAAAACAAACAAAATACACAGAAAATAAAAAACCAGGCCGGAAGCTTCGAGAAGCTTTTGAAAAAATGAAGCCTAGTATGTCCTAGGTCCTTAAGTGGGTCAGCTTTTTACTAAGACGCTCGAGGGTGGAGTGCACGTTCACAAAAGCCTAAAACCAGCGCTATGTGCGCCGAATTTCGATCTGTCTCCCGAACAAAAGAATGGAATGAAAGGTTTGTGTCTGTGATTTTCCCAACCATGCACCGGCACCCTCCACCCCCACCCCTCTCTATGGGGTTTTTTCAATGGTAGTCAGTCGGGGCACCACATATCAACCACCTCCCCCGGTTGTTGGATTTCACTTAAGCGTGAAATTAGGGCAATTCAATCATCGCAACGTAAAAATCCATGTAACATTTTTTTTATACATTTGCAAATCCGGTACATTTTTCTTGTGGTGTCAAAAACATGTTAAAAGAAATTACAACATTTCAAACATCCCTATAACTATAAGCACTTTTTCGTACCTACGCAATGAATCCTCATTGGTTGCCCAAAAGTTATTAAGAGGAATCACCACAACATATGAAACCTCACTCTTGCCGAGGATAATTCCGGCACATTGGGCCCCATTATAGTCAGATCGGCTCCAGTCACATGACAAGACATTTGAAACATTTGTTTGGGGTGGAGGAGAAAGAAGAGACAACGAGGCAGGAGGAGGACTGAGTGGTGGGCAATACCAAGGCAAGCCAATGCGAAGAAGTGAGAGTCACGTGAGAGCGAGTAGTGTGGTGCAGGGCAAGCGATGGGCAAGGAGAAGCATTACGCCGAGCGTGCAGTGCCTCGACCAATCAAGTCGATGGATCATCGGATGTTAGAGCACCTCTATCTTGCCACCGATGCTAGCCACCCTGTCCACATAGCGCCGCCTCGACCCGCCCCAAGCCCCGACCATGGCCCGCATGGCTCACCGTCCCTACGATGCTCTCCGCCGTGCGCGGGGTGGAAATGGCGACGAGGTCGCCGCAATCATCGTCGTGCGCAAGGTCATCATTGTTGATTCGAGCTCCTCATCATCGAATGAGGAGGAGGAAGGAGGAGATCCCCGACGTCGCCATCAAAAAGGTGGAGGGTGTACGTGCAGTGCGCCTCTTCTCGTGGGAGGAGGTTAGGCACGAATATGAGTGTGTCATGCCCGAGGAGGGAGAGCACCACACTGCTGAAGTATATATGAGATATAATTTAGTTTCAATTTCAGTTCGGAATGACTTATTTGTGTACATTTTTAGTTTGATGGGTTAACTTTTACGGGAAGGGCTAGCTACACTTTTTTTTTATAACTCATCAAGGAGAAAAAATAATTAAGAGTAAATTTTAAGGAATTATAGGACAGGAGAATGGCTAGAGAATAGAGATGCCCTAAGGGAAATATTTATTTATTTGGAACCGCAAACCTGCATTGACTGTCCTTGACTCACTACGTGTGTTGTGTATGCGACGCTGTTCTATCTTGACCAACTGAGTCGTACATCGTGGACCAGGAGAGGGTTCGTGGTGCCGCCCAAGGACTCGGCAGTCAGCAGGTGTAGGCGAGGAAATGACCAAACAGCTTGCCGGATTCTTGACGGGCAGAACCGGTGAGAGATCGGCAGGCGCCCGGCGGCTAGATGGGCGGTCGTTTACAGTTCGTAGAAATGACGCTGGCAGATTGTTGAAACAAACACCGGGAGGAGGATTATAAAAGCTTTGAAATTTCAATGATATTACTTCTGTGTCACATAGCCTGTATTAAATCGATCTAATTGCCCATAAAAATAAAACCTGAAATATATATTTGTAGAGGGTGAATTTGAAATTGTAGACAGCTAATAATTTATCATGATATTTTAAAATTTTCAGGCACGTATCGCTGGTTTAGAAAGACAACGTATATGGACTACAATTTTGATTTTTTTTATTATTGTGAATGTCCATTGAATCATAATATACAATACATTACATATGTATGACCATTACCCTTCAACTGGATTATTATATTCTACCTTTAGATAAAGAAAAAAACTAAAGAAGAATATAATAATGCCACTAAACAAACCATAGCGACTACCTAATTAAAACAAATAAATTAATGGAAAAGTAAGGAAAGTCATGTCCGTGGCAATGGATGGATTTCAAATTCCTTTCCCCTTCCTTTTTACGCCACCTGCTGCCAATCCTTGAAGATATGAAACAACATTTTATTAAGACTAAGTGAACGTTGGTATGAACCAATCCATACTTTAAACGAGAGTAATAATATTAGCAATGTTCACAGGAAAATAAGAGTTTTTTTATCTATGTCTTACCGATGAAAATAAGAACTTTGCGACCATGACAAAAGTTAAGGGCAATATGAAGACGGGGCCGCTGTTGACTGTTTGGAGGAAAGAAAAGGGCGGTGTCAGGGAACGGAATTCAAAATCATACATAATCTATTTATATGGGCTCCATTTGATAGAAATCTTAGGATAAACTTAAATCATGTTTTGATTTTAACTGAGAAGCATTATGTATTTGTGCTCTATCTCTCTTCTGAAATACTCCAAGTTTTTATGCACCATCCAAAGTGTTTAGGTGGTCCAAACTTGTGGCATGTTCCCCGTCTTCGGATCATCCCCGTGTTTTGGGATTGTTTGGACATAGACCAGGATGAAATCACTGCTTGGCTTGCTAATGTTGATAGTGGCGGCACCTGTGGGTGTCGTACCCCTCTTGGAGGTGCTTCCAGGACCTTTCTTTTGTGCCCCTCTTTAAGCACTACGGAAACCCAGGCCTCGTTCCTTGGATAGGATGGCGGCGACGTCACAACGTTGTTCTCCTTCATGAAGGTGTCGTCTTGTTTGCTCGTGGTGTACCCGATGATGGTTTTCGAGACATGGGACTCGTTTTGGTTCGGGCTGTTTCTCTTGCCCGCGGTAGTTTAAGATCATGTTATATAATTTGTTTTGTGCCAAACATATCATGTCTCTCTGCTCTGGGCACTATGTTTACGCCATTTTTGGTTGTGCAATGTGATGTAACTCGCTTCTCCTGTTCTCATTCCAACTTCTTCTATAATGAAATGATGCGCAGACTTTTAGTATCTGAAAAGAATACGCAAAAAAAGACCTCTGACTTTAAGAAAATATATCATAATCCCCGCAAACATTATTACCATAGTACAATATATGAATTTGAAGTTTGCTAACCACATATCGCAAGCGGTTACCCTAGTACAGTATAGTTGGTACAATTCTTGGTGTTATTTTAGGAAATGATACAATTCTTGTGTGTTTGGAGAAACCATAGAAAATGCGGCTTTAATCACTCCCATGTATTAAAAAATAAAAAGATGTTGTATGGTTAGAAGAATATTCTCAGCCCACCAAAGTTCAAATTCTAGACTTGACATTAGTGCTTTTATTTTTCTAGATTTATCACTCATTTACTCTAGACTTTCAGCTATGCGCGTTCAATGAGAGGAGACGTTCCCGTCGATTAAGAATGTGTCTATGGTGACTTTGTTAATGTTATGATGATGTGTCAGGTCAATCTCTCAAAGATGCTTTTTTTGGAATCTCTCGAAGTAGTGTGTGCTTACGTGTATTTATTGGCGTGAGTTAAAGTGCTGTGTTAAAGAAACAAATCTTGGAGCGCTCAAAATCGTAGTCCGAGTCACGCAGCACCGACGACGGTGGGCCCACAAGGTGCCTATCCTGGGCCCGGCGCTCCAGCGCCCCAACAAAAAAGGCGCTCGGGATTCCGGGGAATCTTTGCATTCCCAGGCGCCGGCCGGTAGCGGGAGGGCCGACGCATCAGAACCGCTGGCCAGTTGGGCAGCGCGCGGCGCAAAGCCGGTGACGTGGGCCCAGCCCTTAGCAGCAGCACACGCCCCTGGACCCGCCCGCCTCACGATCTTTCGACACCCACCCCCACCCCCACTCCACCCTTCCCTTTCCCCCTCCCTCCCCCGCGTCGTACATAAAGCAGCCGTCGCGTCGAGGTTCCGGAGGCTCTCCTCCCCAGCACCAGCAGTATCCCATTCCATTCTCCATCCTCAGATCAGCGCAGCGGAAGATCGAATCAATCTAGGTTTGGCGAGAGCCGAGCCGAGGGGAGGGAGGAGGATGGTGAAGGCCATGGCGGGGTGCCCGGCGAAGATGGGCTTCCGGATGCCCGCCGAGTGGGAGCCGCACGAGCAGTGCTGGATGGGCTGGCCGGTACGTACGCGTCCTTCTCTCCCTCCCTCGCCCCCTATCACCGCGCCCGTCGTGTCGTTCTTCGTTTTCATCCGACCTTTTTCGCTCGTCACGCGATATTCCGATCGAATTCGTTTAAATCGTAGTGGTTCTGGTTAGAGAAATGTTTGGCTGTCTAGCCCGCGCAGCCGCAGCCGCAGCAGCAGCCGCTCGTTGGCCCGGCGAGGTTTGTCCGGCATGGCGGCGGCTTATCTCGCGCTTGCGCGTAGCTTCTGCTGTTCGTCCCTGGCGATGCCGTCCCTCCCCGTGCACATGTTTGCGTACCTACCGAGATTTGTCCCCGCGCGACGTTGTTGAATTGAACAAGCAAAGAACAAAGAAATACTAGTACCTGACAAACAAATATGCCTGCCCACTTATTACTAGCACCTGTTTGTCATTTTCTTTTAGATGACCTGTTTGTCATATTAGTCGCTGACATGTGGGTCCCGTGTCACAATGTGAGCGAGCCAACGAGTGGTCCGGTTTATTTGAACCAATTACGTGTCGTGCGCTTGGCAGCAGCCAGGCCCCTCCCAATGCTCCACCTTGTACAGGTGCTAAGGCTGCCATGTAGGCAAAAAGTCTGATGTGGCAAGGTAATTAAGAGGAGAGAGGTGAGTGTGGTGACCATAGAAAGAAACAATGCCAAGGGCGAGAACCTAGGCAAAACACTTAAATTGAAAGGATCCCACCAATGCATGAAGAATTTTAGTTGCAAAAGCATTAAATGAAGGATGTTTAGCACCAACAAGTTAAGCACCTATGCATTGGGGGCTTTAGTTGCTAAAGTTTTTAATGTGCTTAGCACCTCATGTAAGCACCAATGCATTGGAACTAGCCTCAGGAGCAGTCGCCAAAGTTGAATTATTGGATCCCCTGTCAAGATTCCTTCCTTCTCCAGTGGAATCCTGGGACCGGGTCAGTGCTCTACCGGTATACTATGTTTTATTTGCCCTCAACCACCAACCCCAAGCGCATGTGCATCCATTCTCATTCGGTGGTCAGATAAACTATTCCAACGAAACATGTTCTCCTTTAGAATAGAAAAATAGACAGTGGCGAGGTATACATATTTGTTTCTGAAGTGGTTTTACCCCACATGAAAGTGCTCTATTACCTACCGAAAATAACAAAAGATATATGAATGCGTAGCACTAGAGACTAGACATGACCACAATTCCTCTTCTCCCCCTTGTTGTCTATGATTTTCTGCCACGCAATTCTATAGCTGTGTGCGTCTCTGTTCGAGTCATGTAGCGCAGGACCTAAAAGAACGTTATCTCAATATCTAATTCCATGATGTGCCTTATCTCTCTGTAATTTCGGTATGTTGATGTAACTGTTCCTTTCCTTCTCATTCTACCTTGCCGATTTACTATTACTCCCTCCCTGAAAGCTGTCGTCTTAGACATACATAGAGTCACATTTTCATTATTTTATTGTCATTATCTTCAAAAATATCTGGATTACAAACCTTCAGAACCATATGTGGAATTTTGACTTTAAAAATATTTCCACAATATGTAATCTTTGTAGGGTTTTACAAGCATGCAGCGACTGAAATTAGTGGTCAGGTCGTGTGAATGACAAGTTTGCGACTGAATAATGATATTTGTTTGAAGTATTCTCGTTGTTCTCATTGAGTATTATCACAGCTGACGACGTTTCATCCATTTTAAGCATAGTAGATCATCGTGTTAATTCTTTGAAAGAACTTTTGAGTTTCCTTTTATTACTGTGTATCCTCTTCAGCATATGCCCTGAACAATTTGAAGTGCATCATCATAATAAACATGCCACTTCTTTGAATCTTAGGAGCGTCCAGACAACTGGCGGGAGCATGCTGAGCCAGCTCGAAAAACATTTGAGAGAACTGCAATTGCCATTTCAAAGTTTGAGCCTGTCACCATTTGTGCAAGTGCCAAACAGGTGATACGCTTCACATGAACTATGCTGTAAACTGCTGCATCATCATGTGCAACACAATGGTATTCAGTTTCGCATTTTTTTTCCATTGGCAGTATCCTCGTGTCCACGAGCTGATGGAACACCAACCGAACATCAGGGTGGTCGAGATGAGCATGAACGATTCCTGGTTCCGTGATACTGGTCCCACTGTGCGTAACTTAATTGTTCTTATATCCCTTTTTACTATTCTGATTTCATGGCTAACATTATCCTGGTTTTTAGTTTATTACCCGTGAAGGCAGATCAGATATAGGACTAGCAGAGCAAACAATAGCGGGGATTGACTGGGAATTTAACGCATGGGGAGGTATGTTGTTTTGAATTAAAGTATGTATACCTTTTTTCAGTGCTTTCTCAGTGGCTATTTTTGTTCGTCTAGTTTAACTCTTTCTTTGATAATTACTCCCTCCGTCAGGTTGAGACACTTATTTTGAGGCAGAGGGAGTATTTGTGTTTATGCAAATGCAAAATTATCAATTCATGCCAATATCTTAGTAGGAACTTGTGAACAGTTCCATATTTTTTGCAAAAGCTATAGGCGGTCTGGTTTGCACTAGCAAAGCATAGAAGCACTAGTATTTTTTGAGCAAGAATTTCATTACTTCTCAAGTCAATGTCTAAGCACCTTCTCCACACGATGATTTAGCAAGTTCTGCTCCTGTTGTCCTGCAGGACTCGGTGGTGGTTGCTTTGATGATTGGAGTCTTGACAGAAACATTGCCAAGAAGGTAGAGTGACGTCCTACTTTAGAACAAACTTGTATCTTCTGTTAGTTTCTTTCTGCTCTTAAATTTCTTCCAATTTTTGCTACTAATTTTCAGATAATCGAGATTGAGAGGATCCCTAGGTTTGCACACACAATGGTTCTTGAGGGTGGAAGCATTCATGTAGATGGAGAAGGTGCTTAATCTGTCATATCGCTATTGATGAACAAATGGATTCAGTATGTCTGGTGTTTTGCTAACGATCTTGTCACATATTGCAAAGGTACCTGCATTACAACAGAAGAATGCTTGTTGAATCCTAACAGGAACCCTCACATGACTAAACTGGAGATAGAGAATGAGCTGAAAGATTTTCTTGGGGTCACGAAGATCATTTGGATACCTCTGGGACTACATGGTAAGAATGAAAAGTATTTTGTCACTTTAAAGGGTTCTGTTCCTCACTTTGAGAACCATTTTTTTACTGTAAATAACGTTGTAATGATTTTCTAGGTGATGAGGATACAAATGGCCATGTTGACAATTTATGCTGTTTCATCAAACCCGGTGTGATTCTCTTGTCGTGGACCGATGACGAGAACGATCCGCAGTACGAGATATCGGTGAAGGCACTATCAGCTCTCACTCAAGCCGTCGATGCGAAAGGGCGGCAGATAGAGGTGGTGAAGATCCACGTGCCAGGGCCTCTGTACATCACGAAGGAAGAGGGGGAGGGTGTTCTTGCAACGGTCTGTATTGCAGCTACGCTACATGGGTCCTTTGTGACGCTGATTTCAACCACTTGTAACATGGGGCAGTGTGTGATTGTTTTCAGGGGCATGCTGTACCGAGGGTACCAGGCAAGAGATTGGCCGCCTCGTACGTGAACTTCTACCCAGCGAACGGCGGGATCATAGCGCCAGCCTTCGGCGATAAGAAGCGGGACGAGGAAGCACGCAAGGTCCTCCAGAAGGTGTTTCCTGATCATGAGGTTAGCCTTACCGCCCCTTTCGCCTTGAAATTCAGGCTTCCGTGTTGTAAAAAGAAAATACAGTATGAGCTTAGATGATCTGAAGTGGCCCGTGAACTGTTGGGTGCAGGTTGTGATGGTGGAAGGCGCAAGGGAGATCGTGCTGGGAGGTGGGAACATACACTGCATCACGCAGCAGCAGCCGATGCGCCCGTCGTAGATGAACGGCGGTGAGGAAAGGCAACCAAGCCCTGCATTGGGGTGAATGATTCGACCATATTGGTTACGCCCGCAGCATATCGGTTGCACTTTGAAACCGTGTCGCGGGCCAATAGATGCATCTCATTTGGAGATTACTGAATAATATTGTAGGTGTGTTCAGACTGTATCTTTTGCATTCGCATTTGCATTCCTGGAATTTTTTCTGCTTGCCCCATGGGAAAGGATTAAATTCAGTCGGCCAATTGCACGCTTCGCGTCGGTCGCATCCCCTGCCAGCCACGTGTACCACACGTCAACCCACACACTACCACACCATCGTCCTCTTCCTCTTTCCCCCAAATAGCTCTATCTCTCGCAGGTAGGGATGCCGGATCAACGAACATTCTGTCTCTTATACTTGCACGTTGCATCCCAGTGCACCCACGCCACCGCCCATTATAGCCAACCATGGGTGCCACACAAGGGCGAGCGCTGCTGCATGGTCAGTCTTGCAAAAACCCGCCACTGCTGCTGCAAGTGCCTGGGGCCATTGCAAGTCTGGCTCTGCTGTTGCAGCTTGCCCACGACTCTGCAAGCCACAGACGAACAGCGCTGCAAGGCCTGTCCTGCTAACGCAAGCATGTTGTAGCATAGCAGGTGGGTGCTGCAAAATGTTGCAAGAGTAGACGAGCGGTGCTGCAAAGCCTGTCGGCAGCACTGCAGGCTGCTGCAAGCAGGTCTTATTTTCTCGGTGCCAAAGCGTGTGTGCAAGGAGATCCTCATTCTCATCTAAGTTTAATCTAATTAATTCTACATCATTTGATTTTAGGCGGAGATTCATGTAGGTTTTTCCCTTTTTTTTATTAATAAAATGACATGGATGTTAGATGAGACTTAGCAAATCCGCAGTTTCTAAACCCTGTCACGTTAAAAACAGTAACCACACCCTACACCATGCAAGAACATGGAAGGGGAAAAGAAGCAATGCCGCACGGAGGTGGGTAGTTCAGGCTGCTGAAAGCGGCACCAAATGCATTGAGGCCTCTCCTAAAAATAGTTTTCGCCAGATAAAAATGCAACAAAATAGGATTAAAAAAAACTGAGATCAAAATTTCTGCATTTACATGGCAGTCGAGACTAACCTTAGCATCTACTACCTCCGTCCTGGTTTATTGGTCTTTATTGTATTTCGTGCCAAATTTTGACCATAGATTAAACTAACAAAATATTCACGCATGTATATTTTTGAAAACTATGTTCAAATACGAATCCAATGAGATAATTTTTCTTGACATGCATTAACATTTTGTTACTTAAATCTTTAGTCAAAATTTGGCACAAACTACAAAGAGGACCTATAAACCAGGACGGAGGTAGTATGTAGTGATCACATCACACCGATTTTGGGGCAATCAGCTTGGGTAGAATAGTACACGACAAACAATTTCAAGGCATCACAACGAAAATCGCAACTTCTATCGTACAACTACTAAATAAAGTCAGAGCAATTTGAACTGTACTTCGCTGGAAGTCTTTGACTGACAGTTCACATAGCACCAGAAACATCAACCGTACACCTTTTCTGACCACCTGCAATAAGATGATACAGCTGTCATTAAGAGAATATGCACATGATTGCTAAACAAGAACTGTTGGGAAAATGGAGGAATTTTGGTAGGCTTAATAATAAACAGCCAGTACGGCGTATCAATTGATTGACACCTGATAGGCATGTAGCAAAATTAGTATATGTTATTGTTAGGAGCTAGGGTTCTGCCCTGCCTTGGGCGTAGGCTATACGGGAAGGAGGGAGGAGGGCGAGGGCTGGAGCGCGGCGGCCGGCGGCGAGGCGCCGTCCTTGCGGATTGGCGGCGGCGGCGCAAGCAGAGAGGCGGCTAGGGTTTCCGGCTCCTCTGGAGCCGGGCAATATGATAGAACTATCTTTATTGCTTAATTCCAAAAAGAGTCTTACAACCTATATTTATAACCTAGATAACTTGCATAAGAATTAACCTAAGATAACTTGCATAAGAATTAACCTAAGATAACTTGTGGGCTAAGATTGCCCGGTGGGCCTAGCTAAACCGAACCGCCATAACACTTCTCCCTTTGCACAAACAGCTCGTCCTCGAGTCAGTAATCGTCAGAAACTCGTGCGGAACTCCTCGAGGCGATCAACCAGCGTCAAACACCTTCTCGACAATTTGGGCGGCCGGTCGGCGGCGTCCTCCGGAATGTAGTCTGCAACCTCCGTAGAAGAGTCGTGGCGGCGTGGCCGGGCTGTAGGGTTCATCGCAGATTGAAGCACAACCCTTGGCGGCGACGCCGAGTATCTCGACCGAGGTGAGCCGGCGAGCAGGCGTGCTGTGCGGTCATGGCGAGGTGCCGCGAAGCCCGCGCAGCCGCCTGGCGAAATCCGGTGAAGGTAGCGAGCGGCGCCCGGACGATGAGTCTCGCTGAATGGCCACCGCGGCGCGCTTTCGAACGCACGCAGCGTAGTACATGGCCGTTTGAAGGTCGGGGATCTCGGAGCTCGGCGTCCACGCGAATATGGTCCGTGAGACCGCCCACAAATAACTTCGGCGGCTGAGTCGCGGAGACGCCCGGCGTGGCATGCGAGGCTCGAAGCGGTCGGCGTAGTCTGCACGTGGATGTGAAAGGTAAGCGGCGAGGCGCGATCGGCTCCGCGGATAGGAGGCCCGACCGGAGGAGACAGAGCTCCGGCGCTCCATGGTGGTATGCCGCCCTCGTCACGCCGAGGCGTAGTACTGTGTTCTGCGCCGCGCCGAAGATGATAGGACGCGAGCGTGCGATCCGGCGGCGTCCGCGCCCTCGAAAAAGCGCCGCATTGGTTGAGCGCTTGAGGGGTCCTCCGTGCCCTCGTGGGTGGCGAAGTCCGGCTTAGCGGCGCGAAGCGTCGGCCGCCGTGCCGGAACGGCCGCCGTCGCCGGCAGTGTGCTCGGTCGAAGCGCCGGGCGTAGTTCACCGAAATGAGGAGGGTGATCAATCCGTAGGGAGGCGTCGGTTGTTCCGGCCGTGGAGTATACCGGCCGAAGACGAGCGGCCGCCACGCGGGATCGGCGATGGGGACGGCGAAATCGCACTGGTGCGAGGGCGACCGTGGCCCGAGGCGCGTTGGTGGTTCTGCTGATGGCGGTGGCGCTGGTGGAGCTGCTTGCCGGCGCCGCTTTGCGACGGTGCTGCGTCGTGGGGCGGCGGTGGCGTGGGAGCCGGTGCGGCGGCGTGGAGGGGCGGGCGGGCGAGCCGCCACGCAGTGCGGCGGTAGCGCGGCGCTGCCGATGTCGCGTGCCGTTGAAGGGAACCCGTGAAGAGCGGCGCCGGGCGGCGCCGATGTGTGCGTGGTGGCTGGCTGCCAGTCGCTTGCTAAGCCAAGGCTGGGCGGATCATTGGTCTTGGTAGTCGCGGCGAGGGCGGCGGCACCGAGTACCACGGAGCGCCGCGTGGGGCGCGGTGGTGGGCGGCGCGGCGGTGAGACGGGCGGCGAGGAAGAGCCGGATGCCTGGACCGCTAGCACCAGATCGTTGAGGACCCTGCCATGACCTCCGGTGTAGTTGGCCGGCAGCGTTGATGTAGACGGCGGCGGTTGGTGGTGGGGCCGATGGCGAGCCGTGGATGCGCCGGAGGAGATCCAGCGATCCGTGGCGAGAGGTGAGGACGCGCGCGGTGGTGGTGGCGAGGCGGCGGCAGCGATGGTGGTGGTGATGACATAGTCGAACTCGAGCTGGATGATACCAAGGTGTTAGGAGCTAGGGTTCGCCGCCTTGGGCGAGGCTATCTGGGAAGGAGGAGGAGGCGAGGCTGAGCGCTTGGCGGCGGCGCGCGGCGCCGCTGCGGATTAGCGGCGGCAAGCGCAAGCGCAGAGGCGGTTAGGTTTCGGCTCCTCTGAGCCGCAATATGATAGAACTATCTTTATTGCTTAATTCCAAAAAGAGTCTTACAACCTATATTTATAACCTAGATAACTTGCATAAGAATTAACCTAAGATAACTTGCATAAGAATTAACCTAAGATAACTTGTGGGCTAAGATTGCCCGGTGGGCCTAGCTAAACCGAACCGGCCATAACAGTTATCCAGAAGCATTTCTTGCCTTTGTCGGTAAGTAACAACCTTCAGTAGACTGCTGGTAACAGCTATGCTACAGATGTAGGGCCCACCTCTGCAATGTGACTCTTAAAACAAAAAATGGCGCACATTCCCCAGCCCACCCTCTTCCATGGGCCCTCTATCCATCATCAGAACATATGAAGTCATCAGATGGCTGTGCCTGTCAGAAACAGATGAAAGTTTAATTTGACAATAAAAAGTAAGAAGTGGCGAATCATAATGAAGTTACTCACATGACGTTATGTGGTGCTTGAAATCCCTTCAAGCTCACTTCTATCCCAACAGTTCAACTGCAATGCTTTGGTCTTGAGTTGCTCAAATGCAAATTTTAATTTCTGCTTTTGTCCATATGTTACATCAGGCAAATTAGAATCCTGCAGCAAGAATTCACTTAAATTAAAACCATTGCCAGTCTGTCCGAAGTCTAAATACATTTAGGAACTGCAATGCAAAGCTACCCATGGTATCACAGAAACTATTATTAGAACAAGCCTATCTGAGCTACATTATTATTTTATGCTTTCACTCTCAAATTAACACATTATGAAACAAAAATGTTCTATTTGAAGGAAGCTCAAAGTATATCTATATGACTACCAAAGAAAGGGATCTGTTTCATCATTGCTCACCAGCTGATGCCTTATATAATGCAGGATGCCTTTGATAGCCATTTTACTCAAAGAAAGATTTGGATGGAGCCTCCGATCATTGAAGAAGAAGACCAGTATGGTTGTGACAACACAAACTCGTTGTGAAAGCTCCCTTGAGTAATCTAAACCGGAGATAGATGAAAATCTATGCTCATCTGCTGCGAAAGATTTAAGCATCTCCAATGTGCAGCAGAGAACCTTGTCATTCTGCTCAAAAATGATTATGCAGGGCTTTATGAAGTATTGAAATAATCTTGTCTTGTCAGATTGAAAGCCCACTTCATTTGTTTTTGACAAATCCTGCAGATGCATTATAACTGGGGGTGAAATTAATTCTCATCCACAACCAACAGTAGAGTGCAAAGAGAACACAAGGAGTTAATCAAGAAATGATGGTCAGAAGGAGAAGCATGTGAATGATGGCACACCGCATGCTAATCAAGTAATAAAGACAGTCATTAAATGCTCTTAGCATCAACCATATGGCCTGCGCTACCACCAGAAACACGGTCTATCAGTTAAGTGATATGTTCAAAATAGTAAACTATATTATGCCAAATATGTTTGTATGAGGTGACAGGGGTGTTCTAAACACCAAGACGTGCTCAATCTAACCACCAGTGTAGTGTCAAAAACGCTCTTATATTATGGGACGGAGGGAGTATAAGGCAATACATTTCTGTTAGGCTGAAAATTAGCTGGAAAATAATACTGGGTGCAATAAGCTTAAAAATGTATCAAAACTTTGGAATACAAAAGGGTACTCACCAGAGCAGCGTCGACCAAGTAGCCAGCTATAAGCTTAATGAAATCTTCATTCATGAGCTTATTTGTTGCTGCATCGAGTGTAACAATAATTCTAAACAGACCATTCATGTTATGCAATGATGGTTTTCGTACCTGCAGTAAAGCTAACATGAGTACAATGGTTGTTGTGAGAATACATAAAAGAAAACAGTTTCAAAAGCTCACAATCTCATTAGATAAATTATTCCACATCAATTCAAGGACCAGGGAGCCATCACCCATCTCAGATAAGTAAGTCAAAATTAAGTGATTCAAGGTCTTGAAAGTCTTCCAATTTGAGACCTTTTCGGCATCCTCCAGAGTACAGGACATACCTAAATTAACAAATTCAAAGGCAAGTGTCAGGAAAAAGTAAAAAATAATTAAAGTGCTCACATAACTATTCAAAAAGTAAACCTTAGCGAGGGCATAAAACATAGTCGGTCACAATGGTACATACACTCCTTGAGACAAAAAAAAATTCAACGAAACTTCCTCTACCACCGTCTCGCCCCCTCCTACCCTCAATGTACACCGCATCCCCCACCCGCCAATCCCTCCTACAGGCAGCCGCCTCATCTAAACCCCTTCTCAGTCTCTCTTCATCTGCCACCTTCACCTCTCACAGCAAGGCAGAGGTAGCACACAAACATAATGTGACAGCAGGTAGGTCCAGAAAGTATTTGAAACAGCGAGGGGCCCGAGAGGTGGTTCTGCAGATAGTGATCCACTCATAACCCCAGGCTTTGAAACTCACCAGAATGAGCAATGAAGACGTTGCCTGCCACCATCTAAATATGCTGTTGTGAGGTTGTTGCATTTTTCTCGGTACCATGAGGGTTGAAATGCAAAATCCAAATTGTATTTTATCATGAGGCTGCATTTCTATGTTTCAAGGATCATCGTGATACATCTTTTAAGTTTAAAGGAATATCTGCAATATTTCAGAAGTTTTTTCCATTGTTTCTGCTAAGAACCTGCCATTTTGTATTATGAAGTCTTGTCACCAACAATGACTATCATATTGTGGTCACTCCATAAAACATAAAAAAATTCAACCACATAATCAACTTAATAAGAGCAAACTTTGCACTCCACTGGTACACATAAGTACATGCGAAAAAGTATGTTGAAGTACTCACCACAATTAACATTAAATCGCGCCATTAATAATGACAAGAAACTGAGTTGCTCTGTTATCTGTAGATTCCCAGCCTTGTATGTTGATTGTAGAACTTCAATAATCCTAATTAACATGAGGGACTCCAGCTTATCACCTGCATTATATAATTATATATTATCCACAAACCTCAATGGGGAAGAATATAACTATATGGTTGTGGAATAAAGTGGTATTGTTGCATGAAAAAAACTTACTTAAGCAACAACAGGCCAATGGCTCGATTGTGTCAGGGAGCAGACTGGAGAAGTAATAAAGGCATGAAATGACAAGTTCTTGGCAATCATGTGGAAGGCTAACAAAAGGCCCAACCTCTACCGTTCCAGATGATGCTGTTAGCAAAATGACATTAGCTGAAGATTAAAACAGAGGATAAAGATCTCTTGAAAAGTGGATTACTTACATTTAGTGCCAAATAACTGTATGAAGGGGCGCAGGTTTCCAAACTCAGTTGTAGGGAAATACTGTCCGATTTTTAGGAGAAGCTCCAAAACAACCTACGATAGTTCATATCATCATAAATACATAATTTATTGAGAAGGTTAACCGCAGATGTTCAACCTGGTTATAATGACTGTTGACGAATAGTTTAACAGCTCTATACTGGACAAACAAACTAAACATACCTTTGTAACTGAGGGAGCTTTATCAATTGATTGTAGCAATATTCTAGGAAGCTCGCTTATCCAAGCGCTACGATATTCCGATAAGCCTAAATCAATTTCAGTAAACCATATCCCTGATTTCTCCTAAGCAAGGATAAAAGAAAGATGTTAGGAAACACATCATACATACTCTGATGTTGTTTTTAGCTAAACATACAGAATGATTAAGTGCGGGGAAGTATCTAGTATTGGTCACACCAAAAATTGACATGAAAAGATCACTAGAAAGAAACTCAAAACATATCTGCAGAAAAATGACTTGCAGGCTACCGACACACAATTTTTTAAATGATCAACTCTCAACATGATTGGCTGGTGTTAGGACTTAGGACGGAAAGGAGAAGTTTGTGGTGAGAGCTGAGTTTTGCCATGTTATTTTTCTTTCCGATTGATCATTTGTCAGAATTTATCTATTTCCGTTTCTCTACTTAGTGATGTGTTTGAACTCGCAATTATATGTTTTATAGAGTACAATATCATGCAGCAATTTAACCTTTTTAATCCATGCAGCAATTTTGTAATCCATATCAGAATTATGTACATGCTGGGCGAGCTATTTTTCTAGATGATTAAATATATTACATCACAAAACATACAGAAGCAATTTAAGTTCCAATAAAGAAACCTACAGGAAGTAGCATTTCTCGCACTGCATCCAAATATGGCAACATTAGCTTGCAATCCACCTTGGAATCTCTAAATGCATCTGTAAATGCCTGCAGTTCAATATACTCTTATTTTGATGAAGTTCCTAAATAACCAACATATTGACAGATCGGTAAACCAAAATTAGCCATACCTCCAACAAATATCCTTTTGAGTCATCTGCACAACTGGCTATAAGACCCGGTATACAAGTTATAAGTGGACTCAAATGCGTTTCCATGAGATCCTTGTTGCGAAGTACTTTTGACTGATAAATCAAAAGAGATCACCAATCAGAAAAATATAATAATGAAATGACAGAGGAAAAATCAGAAGGCGTCTAAGATTTATGGGCAACAATACACATCAGTTGTTGAAACTGTTCAAACCACAGACAACCTTTGCAAATAAAGAAGATACAAACTGGCATAACTCCTCAGCTGGAAACATTGTATCGTCCACACATGTGCTCAAGCACAAAAAGAGTTCAGCAATTTTCAGATTGAAGACGAAAAATCTGTCATCTCCCTGCCATGAGAAACACAACTTCGTAAGAACCAAGATAAGTTGTGATCAAAATGTTTGTTACAGCAAAAACCTTCTGAAGAAAGCAGGATTAAATATGTCTTATGTTAACACAAGAACTCCGACATTCTTAAACATCACAAGTCAACACTTAAGTACAAAAGCATATCATTACCAACAATTAAACACCAAGTGTTCTGTATACATTAACGCAATAGAAATACACGAACATTCTATCCATTAATCCACAAATAGGACCATCAACTTTATGTGCCATTTGGAACAAAGGAAAAACATAAGAATTTTGGAGGATTGAATTCCCATAGAAATGTTTCCTAACAGGGCGTCAGAAGAAAGGAATGACTCGTAAGGAGACCATCCCATAAATTTTGGGTAAGGTGTCTCAATTTCATGTGCTTCCCCTGTCTGACATCCAAACAGCAACCTTTTTCTTGCTTCAAACAAAAGAACAGCAACTTTTAAGTCTTCCTAGGTTTCAGCATTTTGAAGGACAGGCCTGACGCAGTGGTGAAGTACTCCCCACTTGCGCCAAGAGGTCCTGCGTCCGACGCAGCCTCTCTGCATTGCACTGTGCTCGACGTAGCCTCTCTGCATTGCACTGTGCAGGGGTAAGGCTTGCCTCGTATAATCCTTCCCCAGAGCCCACCTGGTGTGGGAGCGCTTCTAGCACTAGGTCTGTCCTTTAGGTTTCAGCATTTCTCATCTTGTAGGAATCTGGAAAACATAACATCGGCCTCCTTTGGTTTGTAGGAATTTCATAGGAATTCTATAGGATAGGATTTTCAAAGGAAGAATTCCTTAGGAGCCCTTTGGTTTGTAGGAATGGATTGCTATTCCTATGTAGGATAGGAACCAATCCTTCACATTTCAAAGGAAAAAAAATAGCCTAGACTCAATGGAAAAATTCCTATCCTATGCATCAAATGACATCTTTTTCCCTGTAGGAATTAAAGATACATGTCATTTCACTTCCTATGATTTTCCTATTCCTATGATATTCCTATCCTATGAACCAAAGGAGGCCCCAAATTCCGGTGCTCTTCCAAGTCCTAAGGTCGCATGTTCTAACGAGACCATTAAGGAATCCTATAGGATTCCATTACCTCCTAGTCAACTTATGGTGGATTTATTCAGCAATTTGTTATGATCCCTCCAAAGCTACAAAATCAAAGCATACAATGTTTTGCTCTAATAGTTAGTAATTAGCAGGAACAACTTTATACCTTCTCATGAAACAAGCGTTTCACTCCCCATAATTTCTTTAGATATACCAACACAGAACTATTCAGCCAATCAGGCCCAAACTGAGTTTTTGATCTACCAAATTCCATCTGAGATTTCTTTGCCTCGTGAATAAATGTTGTACATATTAGATGCAGACAATGAAGGGCTGATAATAACGCTTCACTTGACTGAGCATCATTAGCTGGCTTTGCACAGATTTCTGAAGCTGAAACCTCTATCGAATTAACGAGAATTCGGATGAGGTTCTGAAGTTTCATTAGTATATCAGATGTCGCAAATGCTCCTGCAATGCACTGAGTGAATAAGACAATAATAATAAGGATAAAATTACAGAAGAACATAACCAAAAGTAGCAAATAGTCAGGTAAGGTGTGTCATGTATATCTACAACAAGATAAGAAAATATGCTGCTATAGGGCTGTAATAGCTGTTTATGCTATCATCCATAAAAAGTTGCCATTTCTTACAGTTTTGCTCTTACTTCATATTCCAAATCCAACTAAACTACCCAAATCAAGTATTGTCAGTTAACTCTACTGATTATACACTTTCAGATCTGCTGATCATAACGAAAACAGAAAGTGCCCCTTCTCAAAAGCTATCCAACAATTAGTATTCGTAGCTCACTTATTTCGTGACCAGGTTAGCACTTAGCAGACAGTAGATCCCACTGAAAACAATGTTGAAGTGTTAAATATCTAGGGAGTTGAGTGCTCAATCGCCTAACTATTGGGGTTTCTCTGATCATGTTACTACTAAATTCACACTCAGTGTTATTTGTTCCTTAAAACTTTAAAATGTGCGGCATGGTGGAGCTGCACAAATTTCATTGCAATTAAGGAAGTAACAAAAAGGGATGGTGTTTACAATACTTACCACTTCCAGGGTTATCTTCGTCAAGAGTAGGTTTCCAAAGTTCTCCCATAGGGCGGTTATGAACCTGTAGATCACGAGCAAAGATTTCGATCATTACAATATACGTGTTTCTACATTTCAGAACATGTGCAATTGCTATTTCACCAAGTTCGCCATCATAGTTCCAGGTGCAGGAAGAAAAATTCGAAGGAAGAAAAGATTCAGCTTGCTTACTGCACGAACCAGTCGATTTGATGCATCATCATTTTCCGTCACACGAGCAACCAAGGAAAGACAGTGGGCAAGCCCGGCAAGGATACTGTTAAGTTTACTCTTATCCTGCAGATGGATTCTGTCGTTGCTCAGTACAGCAACGAAGTTATTGAAAGCCTGTAAGAAGGAATGGTGCAAAAGAAATTATTAATTGGTAATGAATATGGCCAATTACACATCTAGCAGGAACGGCAATCAGTCTGAATGCACTTCTAACAAACTAGACTTCATTAGCACACAAGCAAGCATTCAACTTTCAACACATCAATACATGACTGAACTCCACTGACCTGTTCAGCATATCTGGGAAAAGAGGATGGGAAATTGAGGACCACGAGCTCCAAAAACCTGAAAGCCATTAACTGGATATCCATAGATAGGTGTGTCATTCCATTCAAAACATTTGCCATCAACAGAGATAGTGTACTGCGGGTAGACATTGCATTGTCCTGTAATAAACAGAAAAATATCACATGATCACATCTGAAGCCAAGAAAATAGGAGTAGATATAGAAAACTGGAGCAGGTCAAAAGAATAATAATAATAATATAAGATGCTAAAAATATGGCATATATGAGCTTATACTACTTAGAAGAGGCTCCAGGGTCCGCGAAACAAAATAACACTAGACAATTGTGGGTTAAACCAGAATGAAGGAGTGTTTGGTGCTTCATTGTTTGGAGCACATTAAAAATTATCACCGGTTATCAAGTTTCAACAAATAGGGTTTTGAATTATATTTGCATATGCAGTCAATGAGCAGCTACATTATGGTCCGCAAAGAAAGAAAAAAAAGGAAAGTTTAGTGCTTCATTGTTTGGAGCATCTCAAAGAATTATCACTGATCATCAAATTTGTAGAAATGGTGCTTCAATTTATATTTGCAGATGCAGTCAATATCAATAAGCAGGCTAGTACATTATGGTTTATGAAGAAAAAAATCATCACATGATCGAGACTCAGTTTGCACCCTGTACATATAGGGTGATGCAAAAGGGTAAACATAATATCTTCATTGCTAAAATAAATGTTTTCTGATCATCCCAGCAGCACATTAGGTCGCAGAGGGGAGGGGAGGGGGTTTGTACCTCCTTCAAGGATGGGAATACAAGAGACTGCAGTAAACTGTACAACGAGTCACGAACCACCTTGTCACTGTCACATATCCGTTCCTGCAGCTTCTCAATCATAGCAACCTTGTGCAGTTTAAGCTCCGCTGGATGCTTGGTGACAAGATCCTTTATTCCATTCATTGCAGCTACAACAACAATAAGAAGCATATAGCCAGTGAGCTGCAGTGCACACAGTGTATTGGGCGTCCCAATGCGCCGGTGTAGAGGGTAATGGGCAACTCACCTCGCCGCACTTTGGGATTGTAGTGCACCGTCTGCTGCAGGAGCTCCCGCAGCGTGAGCCCGCGCTTGTTCACTGCCATGCCCGCCCTCTCCGACGCCATGGTCTGCTCCGGCAGCACGATCACTGCACGCAGAAAAACACGAGAAAACGAACCCTAGTTAAGCGCCGCCAAACATAAGAACCAATTTACTACTAGAAGCGAAGCAATGTGGCTCGACTCACTTCTGGACTTGATTTCCGTGTTGGTGGCGTTCTTCGGCGGCGGGAGCTTGCGCCCTACCTTGTGTTTGTACTTCTGCGAACCACAAAAAGCTTAAACGGTTAGCATCGGCGGTGGCTCCGAGCGGAGACTGGGGGCTGGGGAGCGCTTCAGGGGACGGTCGCGGTGGTTACCTTGAAGTCGACGCCGCCGCGCTGCTTCGGCTTGGACTTGGCCTTGGGCTTCTTCGACGCCGAGGCGCCGCCCTTTGGTCGTCCCATGGCGCGGGTCGGTGGGATTGCTCGGGACCGGAGGCGGCTGGGGAAGAAGGAGGAGGCGGCGGCGGCGGCGGCGGCAGAGGCAGAAGATATGCGAATTGCGAAGAAGTGTTGTAGTCGACGGGGAAAGCGAGGACAAAGAAACGAGCCCCGGTATAAGGCCCAGTTGGCCAGTTATGCCCCGCCAGTCAGGCCGGCCCTCTTATGTGCAGGCCCGCTTCTTCTCTGCTTATTCCTAAAAGAAAAAAAAAACTTCTTCTCTGCTTTGTTTCTTGAGGATTTCCTTTTTTTTCTTGCGGGAAAAACTTTCGATCAATCATGATAATACAACAAACACAAGAAATAATAAAAATTACATCAAGATCCATAGACCACCTAGCGACGACTACAAGCACTGAAGCGAGCCGAAGGCATGCCGCTGTCATCGCCCTTCCCTCGCCGGAGCCGGACAAACTTGTTGTAGTAGACAGCCGGGAAGTCATCACGATGAGTCCTCATAGGACCAGCTCACCAGAACAACAACCGTTCCCGATGAAGATTAGTGTAGATCAGAAGGATCCAAACTGAAGACACACGAATATAGACGAACGACGACCAGATCCAAACTAATCCACCAAAGACAGATCCGTCGGAGACACACCTCCACACGCCCACCGATGATGGGAGACGCACCACCAGAACGGGGGCTAAGAGGGGAGAACCTTATTCCATCTCCAGGGAGCCTCCGCGTGTCTCACCTTCCTGAGCAGGACACAAAACCTAACAAAACTCGAAGAAGGATCTAAATACGAAGCCCTCCCACCATCAATATTAGTAATCCACTCCGCCCCCGTTGGCCCTAAGGCCACCGAAGGCAAGGCGGACCAGCGGGCGGCGCCGCCTAACCCTAGCTCTTTTAGGGAGGCGGTGGTTGTTCGTCGTAGCAAAAAACCCACATAATGTTCGCGCCGGGGGATTTTTTGAGAGCAACTAACCGGGGTACTCCTTCTGGGAGCCCCGCAAGTGAAGCACTCTCAGCCGCTGCCAAGTGTTGCATGCGGCGCTCCTCACGAGTTTTTTTGTTTTATTTTCCTGTACGTGTTTATGGTGTTTAGATGTTTTTTCCTGAGTTTTTTCGGGCTTTTGGTTTTTGCCCGGTTTTCCTTAGATTTTTGAGAAAAAAACTTGCCCGTAAAAACGTGACTTTTTGCTTTCACAAGGGACACATATTTGCTTTTTATGGAGGAATAGGTTTACCTCCGCGAGCTGTGTCTCTCGAAAAGTAAAAAAAAAACACGGTTTTTTTGCTTCCGTGAGAGGCACAGATTTACTTCTCGCCGAGTCATAGGTTTGCTTTCGCAAGAGCCTCTCAGAAATGGAAAAAATCACATTTTTTTTGCTTCCGCGAGGGGCACATATTTGCTTCTCATGGACGCATAGGTTTCTCGAAAAGTGAAAAAACACAATTTTTTCCTTTCATAAGAGGCACATATTTGCTTATCATGGAGGCATTGATTTGCTTTTGCAATTTAGTTCTTAAGAACTCGACGCGAGAAATCAAACGGTGAAAACGGTTTGGGATTTGAACACATGGTTGAATAGATAAAATATTTTGAATAAACAATATCTATGAAAAAAATGAAAACTCTCATGTTGTTGTGCGCCACTTGTCGCAAGCTAAAATGGTGAGAGTGACTTTTTCAAGAGATACCCCTTAATTAGTGACTTCATTTTTTGGAACTCCTTGTCTTTCTCAGCATTTTTTGGGCACCTCATGGGCCGCGGCCAGCTCGCTTGCTCTATCTCAAGAAAATGACTGCTCGCATGCTATGTATAGAAAAACTGCTCATCTACTTTTTTTTTCTCATTCGCTCGCTTTTTTTCTCAGTTTTTCTATTTTGCCATTGTGTTCTTCGCTAAAGAGTAGGTTGCCAGTTTTCTTTTAAAAAATCAAGTTTCAAAATAGTTCATGAAGATTAAAAAGTTCGTGAATTTGGGAAAATTTCATGGATTTTAAAAAATATCATCAATTTGAAAAAATATCACAAATTTGAAGAACGTACATGAATTCAAAAAAATATCACAGATTTGTAACAAAGTTCATAAATTTGAAAAAGTTCATGAAGTTAAGAAAGTTCATCAATTTTGAAAGCTTCATGAATTTTAAAAAATGTTCACCAATTTGAAAAAATCATTAATTTGACGAAAAAGTTCATGAAATAAAAAAGAAAAAAGAAAAAAAGAAAAAAAGAGAAAAAGGGAGATGAAAAGACAAAAAATAAGAGTAGTTTTTTAAGGAAAAAAACTAGAGAAAAACCGAGTACAGCGAAAGAAAAAACTGGGAGAAAAAAAAGACCGAAGTAAGCATCTGTTGTGTTCCCAAAACCGTGTTGCTTTTCCCGCTATATGTGTCGGCCCGTTAAGAAAGCGAGTCCTCCCTGTGAGCTTTCTACGAACAGAGAAAAAAAACGGTGCCATAAATGCTGAATAGGAAATTGCTTTGTTTTTCACTTTTGAATATTACTAGCAAAAGGGCCCATGCGTTGCAACGGGGAAAAATCATGATCTCCAACGGCCATGACCACATTTTGCTGCATCACCGAGATACACTATCACTCTCAATTTCATGAAATCATGAACATATTTTTAAACATGTGAAAATATTTGAAATCATATTTTTTTTTCCAAATTTGTGAAAACTTTTACAAATTTTTGAGCTCATGAACATTTTATACTATAGCAAACACTTTTTAAAATTTTGATTTTTTTAAAACAATTTTCTTGAATCGGCGGACATTTCTAGAATCAACGAACTTTTTTAGATTTGTAGAACAATGTTTGAAATTCATGATTATTTTTGATTTAACGAACATTAAATGCATGATCAGTTTTTAAACAGAAGATATTTTATGAATGAATAAACTATTTTGTAAATCATGCATAGTTTTTGAATTTTAGGATAGTTTTCCATTCATGAATATTTTTGAATTGGCGAAATTTTGTTTATTTCATTACAAAAAATAATACACGAACTTTTAAAAAATCATGATCATTTTTGGTTTCCCGAACATTTGTTTTCAATATTTCAAACATTTTTTGAATAAGCAAACATTTTTTACAAAATCGCGAACATTTTTGAATCCACAAAAATTTTATGATTTACTAAACATCTTATTTAAAAATTCTCATTTTTTTAATTTCAGAAATTTTTTGAAGTCCCAAATTGTTTAAAGTGGAAAAAAGTAAAATGGAAAATAAAAAACAAAATTGAAAAACAGGGCGCTCAGACATGGGTCGGTCCAAACGGGCACACTGCATCTTCTCCCAGCGTGCAGAGCACAATATAGGAGGTCACTACTGCATGGGCCGCCCCAGGTGATGGGTTCCCCCTATGTAAAATGTTTTTTATCACTTATAGTTGGCATTGGTGGGTAATATTTTGCAACTTTGGGGGCAATTTACGTGACGTGCCGCCAGAAGTAATAACCCCTTTATTATTATGTACAGATTTGGTGGTGTGTGTGCTGAGCAGTCAAGTCTTTCAACGGGCTCCAGTTCGATGAGGTAGCAACACTTCAGAGGGAGGCGAGACGATGGGATGTGGCCTGGTCATGCTACATGTTATCGTTGTGATTTTTTTGTGTGAGGTACAGAGTAGTAGTAGCCGATCGGGCATGGTTTTGTTGTTGCTAGGTGTGAGAGGGAAGGGAGAGATGAGGGGTGTTGCTTGCCTGCTACTAATGCTGAGAGAAAAATGATGAGACTTATATTAATATAAATTAAGAGAGAGAGAGAGACGAGATATTCATAGATGATTGTGTTGCTTAGTGTTTGCTTCATGCTTATGTTGCTAGTGGTTGGGAGAGAGAGAGAGAGAGAGAGAGAGAGAGAGAGAGAGGATTGTGTCGCGAAAGTTATTATCTCGTGGTCTAGATGAGTTTAATACAACTAAAAAAATAGCCTCCTTTACTAAATCACGACTCTGCACTCTTCCCTTCAAATTATTATTTGATAAAGATGCATTTTTGCATGTTTAAAACAAATGAGTATCTCCAGATTAGTGGCATTTTATTACGGGCACCTGCAAGATTTACATGTATTAAATTGATTCCTTTGTAGTACCAAAACCCTTGGTGGATTCCTATGTGTATTACATTAATCTTTCATCCATGACTGCCATGATTATCCCTATGATGCTTGTTGTCTCTATGTCTAAGTAAACCCCCTGGTTCTCGGGGATATGGAGGAAACCTGGTATGTTTAGGAACTGAACGCTGACAGGATACAAAATCCTCTTTTGTATGTTTATGTTGATGTTCTTCCGATGTTGTGTAAGGTCGACCACTCAACATTTGCCTTTATGGACAGAAGGAAATTACTGCCATTGTGATGGTGGGTTGCACAGGTACGCAGTGAAAAAAGTTACCTCCCTCCTTCCCCGATCTATTGATAGGGGATTACCGGAGACAGCCTTTAGCTACGCTCATGGAACACCGTTAATTACTGTTGCCGTGACCTAAATGTTTGTGTGTGTGGGAGGGCAGGGTGACACTAGTGGTGTATGTGATACATGGTTGCTGCATGTATCCGCGCATTTGTACTTGGCTCTGCTCGCGTGTAGGAAAATGTGGGGTGGCTTAGTGATCCAAACCTACAATTATGCATTTGCATAATTACGTTAGATACATACTAGTGATGAATCTAGACTCCATGAGAATGCCTTAGCTCTATTGTTGATTCAATCGTTTCATTACTCTCTTGTTACCTCACTTTATTCTTGCTTTCTTAATTTTAGTCACCAAACACTTGCAATATCTCAACTCTTGCATCCGCTCTTGCTTTGGACCACAATTAACTTGTAGGCACATCATGGTAATCCTCTAGAAGATTCAAAGATCCCTTCATGTGCTCCTTGTGGCATCGATACTCCGCAGACAACACGTTTGCAAATCTCTTAGACACCCTCTTAATAATATGTGATCCTTATAGCTCAGTAAAATAAAAGAGCTATATTGGATAGCTTCTAGAAATCCATTCTTGAGCATATATCGTTTCGATGGTCAGCGATCCATGCCACTGAGTACCAAGGGGACTAATACCTTTGACTTTGAGCATCCCACTTGAGTTTGATGTTAACTTTCATGTTTGGCTCAAATTGGAAATGTCATCTTGATGATGCCACTTGGTGAAGACTTTAAATAGCCCCCCCCCCATAAGACATGCGGGGAGCATACTTGTATACCATCTTCACATGTGCCAATCTTCATATGGGCTACTTGAAATATTTATTTTGATGCTAGCCCATGAAAACCACCCAAAACCACTAGACATAGAAAACACATAGTAGTATTGGTTAGTTCACAAAGTGTAATTCATAATTTCTTACCGTACCACAAGATCCCATGCGGTACACGATTTGTGCTTATGTGTTGACCATTTGGAATCTAGTTTCGAGTTTTATCTTGATCAACCTTTATTTTTACTATGTGACTAATGTTGATGTCTTGAAGGTCATACTGAACTCTTCATTGCGCTTCATTGCTTCAATACATGATCACCAATATCACAATCCTCTCATGACCATATCGAGATTCTCCATGAATATCATATTGCACATCACTTGCTCTTTTTCATGCTCCATCACAATCTTTTGAGAGACCTGATGAGTTCTTCACTTCATTACTTACTTCATGTTCTTACCTCCCACCTTAAAGGGTAAAGCACTTGTAATCTTTTTTACCTTTTCCTCCTCAGAGGTTGTATATATTGTATTGTTTTACATTTTTTATAATAAAGTTGCAAGGCTGTGGGGTTTTTGCCCAAGAGTTTACTTCATGACTTAATCAACAATGACTCAACATATGAGCTCGTCATATAATCTCATCTTCAAGCCATATATAGAGTGCTTCTCTTTAATCATTCTCTCAAGATCTTGATCCATCATGGAACATTCATTAGCCTAAGGATGAAAACCTCCGAGATCGTTCAATGGAATCCATGTATTTGACATCTTGTTCATCACATGTAATTAAACTTGATCATATTTGATTCAATCATTGAACCCAATCTTGATGTATATCCAGATTTTGATGGTATTCATTTCAAATCCATCTAGTCTCCTTATTGCATCAAGCATGGAACATATCTTCATATAAAACTTGTTGCCATTATTGCTCCATAGGAATTGTCATTCATTACGAAGTCTCAACGCATATATTTCTGTTGATGTATTTCACCCTTCAATCCAACTAGTATTCTTGATGCATTGCTTATGGAACTTCCATTCAAATACATCTCAATAAAAACATTAGTCCATAGGGATTGTATTAATTACCAGAAACACACATGTGGACTGCATTCAGTTTCAACGGGTATGAGAAGGTTGAGCTCCTTCGAAGATGCAGTCATTACAGTGCTTGCACATGAACCACACAGAAAAAGCGATAAGCGATGCAAGGCCTTTCCGCAAGAATGTGGGGGAGGATTGCATGGTTGTGGACTATCACGCGTAGAAGTCAATGTTGCCGTTGGGTGGGGTAGCGGTATGTCGACACCAAGAGAGAATCTCATGCCATACGACATGGTAGACGACGCATACAACCAAGAGGCGGTCCATGGTCTTGATATCTTGGTCGCATAGAGTGCATGCCAGTGCATAAGGCACTTCACGACGGGCAAGCCACACCGTGGTCTAGCACTGAGCAAGCCCGACAAGCCAAAGGACGAGCTTGCCACTGAGTGTGGCCCAGGGTTTCCAAGTAAGCTGCCAATGAGGGTTTTGTGTTGATCCATGGAAGATTGGAAGGTAGCAGAACTTGGCGGTGTATGAGTCACTCTCGGTCCAGCCCAACTGATGGAGTCGGGATGTCCTGACGGCGATGTTGCGAAGACACCGCCAGATGTTGATGTACTCGACCGTGTCCGGAGGGCCAAGACTGCCACGAATGTCTTGAATCCAAGCTTGATGAGGGATGGCATCCTAGACAAGGCAACGGTTGCGTCGACGGTGGGGCACATGGATATACATGAAGGCCGCAAGTTCAGAGACGTAGGATCCTTCCAGCCAATGGTCCATCTAGAATTCGCACACGTGGTGATCACCTAGGATCCAAGTGGCGGAGGCATGAAAAATTTGTCGGGTCTCGGGCTTGCAAGGGGGGCGATGGTGACACCAAGGAGGCTGGGGGTCAATCGCCTAGAGCCACAACCATCGCACCCAAAGAGCAATATCAGTGCGCTGGAGATCACATATGCCAAGGCCACCTAGTTCTTGACGGAAATATGCCCTAGAGGCAATAATAAAGTTGTTATTTATATTTCCTTATATCATGATAAACGTTTATTTTTCATGCTAGAATTGTATTAACCGGAAACTTAGTACATGTGTGAATACATAGACAAACAGAGTGTCCCTAGTATGTCTCTACTTGACTAGCTCGTTAACCAAAGATGGTTAAGTTTCCTAACCATAGACATGTGTTGTCATTTGATGAACGGGATCACATCATTAGAGAATGATGTGATGGACAAGACCCATCCATTAGCTTAGCATAAATGATCATTTAGTTTTATTGCTATTGCTTTCATCATGACTGATACATGTTCCTCTGACTATGAGATTATGCAACTCCCGAATACTGGAGGAACACCTTGTGTGCTATCATACGTCACAACGTAGCTCGGTGATTATAAAGATGCTCTACAGGTGTCTCCGATGGTGTTTGTTGAGTTGGCATAGATCGAGATTAGGATTTGTCACTCCGTGTATCAGAGAGGTATCTCTGGGCCTTCTCGGTAATGCTCATCACTATAAGCCTTGCAAGCAATGTTACTAATGAGTTAGTTGCGGGATGATGCATTACGGAACGAGTAAAGAGACTTTCCGGTAACGAGATTGAACTAGGTATGATGATACAGACGATCGAATCTCGGGCAAGTAACATACCGATGACAAAGGGAACAACGTATGTTGTTATGCGGTTTGATCGATAAAGATCTTCGTAGAATATGTAGGGGCCAATATGAGCATCCAGGTTCCGCTATTGGTTATTGACCGGAGATGTGTCTCAGTCATGTCTACATAGTTCTCGAACCCGTATGGTCCGCACGCTTAATGTTCGATGACGATTTATATTATGAGTTATGTGATTTGATGTACCGAAGTTTGTTCGGAGTCCAGGATGAGATCACGGACATGACGAGGAGTCTCGAAATGGTTGAGACATAAATATTGATATATTGGAAGGTTGTGTTTGGACACCGGAATGGTTTCAGAAAGGTTCGGACATTTTCCGGAGTATCGTGGGTTACCGGAACCCCCCCCCCCCCCAAGGAGTTAATGGGCCTTCATGGGCCCTAGTGGAGAGAGGAGGCGGCAGCCAGGTGGAGGTGCGCGCCCCCAAGCCCAAACCAAATTTGAGTAGGGTTGGGGGGGGGGGCTTTCCTTCCCTCCTCCTCCTCCTTCCCTCCTTCTCCTAGTGGGAATAGGAAAGGGGGGCCGAATCCTACTTGGACCGGGAGTCCAAGTAGGACTCCCCCCATGGCGCGCCCCCCTTGGGGCGGCCACCTCTCCTCCCCCCTTTATATACGTGGGAGGGGGCACCCCAAAGGCACACCAAGCCTTCTCTTAGCCGTGTGCGGTGCCCCCTCCACAGTTACACACCTCGGTCATATCGTCGTAGTGCTTAGGCGAAGCCCTGCGCCGGTAACTTCATCATCACCGTCCCCACACCGTCGTGCTGACGGAACTCTCCCTTGTCCTCAACTGGGTCAAGAGATCGAGGGACGTCATCAAGCTGAACATGTGCTAAACATGGAGGTGTCGTACGTTCGATGCTTGGATCGGTTGGATCGCAAAGACGTTCGACTACATCAACCGCGTTACTAAACGCTCCCGCTTTCGGTCTACGAGGGTACGTGGACACACTCTCCCCGCTCGTTGCTATGCATCTCCTAGATAGATCTTGCGTGATCGTAGGTAAAAATTTTGAAATACTGTGTTCCCTAATAGTTCTAGGGTGGCAGTGAAGGAAATATGCCCTAGAGGCAATAATAAAGTTTTTATTTTATATTTACTTATATCATGATAAATGTTTATTATTCATGCTAGAATTGTATTAACCGGGAAACTTGATACATGTGTGGATACATAGACAAAACACCGTGTCCCTAGTAAGCCTCTACTAGACTAGCTCGTTAATCAAAGATGGTTAAGTTTCCTAACCATGGACATGAGTTGTCATTTGATAACAGGATCACATCATTAGGAGAATGATGTGATGGACAAGACCCATCTGTTATCTTAACATATTGATCGTTCAATTTTATTGCTATTGCTTTGTTCATGTCAAATACATATTCTTTCGACTATGAGATTATGCAACTCCCGGATACCGGAGGTATACCTTGTGTGCTATCAAACATCACAACATAACTGGGTGATTATAAAGATGCTCTACAGGTATCTCCGAAGGTGTTTGTTGGGTTGGCATAGATCGAGATTAGGATTTGTCACTCCGAGTATCGGAGAGGTATCTCTGGGCCCTCTCGGTAATACACATCATAAGCTTGCAAGCAAACGACTAAGGAGTTAGTCACGAGGTGATGTATTACGGAACGAGTAAAGAGATTTGCCGGTAATGATATTGAACTAGGTATCAAGATACCGACGATCGAATCTCGGGCAAGTAACATACCAATTGACAAAGGGAATTACGTATGTTGTCATAACGGTTCGACCGATAAAGATCTTCGTAGAATATGTAGGAGCCAATATGAGCATCCAGGTTCCGCTATTGGTTATTGACCGGAGAGGTATCTCGGTCATGTCTACATAGTTCTCGAACCCGTGGGGTCCGCACGCTTAACGTTCGATTACGACTTAGTATTATATGAGTTATGTGATTTGGTGATCGAATGTTGTTTGGAGTTCCGGATGAGATCACGGACATGACGAGGAGTCTCGAAATGGTCGAGAGGTAAAGATTGATATATATAGGACGATGGTATTCGGACACCGGAGGTGTTCTAGAGGGTACCGGGTACTTATCGGGTCACCGGAAAGGAGTTTCGTGCACCCCCGGGAAAGATATGGGCCTTATGGGCCAAGTGAGGGAACACACCAGCCCTGGTGTGCCCCTATAGAGGTGATACGTCTCCAACGTATCTATAATTTTTGATTGCTCCATGCTACTTTATCTACTGTTTTGGACTATATTGGGCTTTATTTTCCACTTTTATATTAGTTTTGGGACTAACCTATTAACCGGAGGCCCAGCCCGTAATTGTTGTTTTTGCCTATTTCAGTGTTTCGAAGAAACGGAATATCAAACGGAGTCCAAACGGAATGAAACCTTCGGAGACGTGATTTTCTCACCGAACGTGATCCAGGAGCCAAAAACCTAATTCCACCGCCGCAACTTCCTGCATCCACGAGATCCCATGTTGGGGCCGGCATCCACCACGGAGAGCTTCTACATCATCACCATAGCCCCTCCGATGAAGTGTGAGTAGTTTACTTCAGACCTTCGGGTCCATAGCTAGTAGCTAGATGGCTTCTTCTCTCTTTTTGGATCTCAATACAATGTTCTCCCCCTCTCTCGTGGAGATCTATTCGATGTAATCTTCTTTTTGCGGTGTGTTTGTTGAGACCGATGAATTGTGGGTTTATGATTCAGATTATCTATGAATAATATTTGATTCTTCTCTGAATTCTTTTATGTATGATTGGTTATCTTTGCAAGTCTCTTCGAATTATCCGTTTGGTTTGGCCAACTAGATTGGTAGTTCTTGCAATGGGAGAAGTGTTTAGCTTTGAGTTCAATCTTGCGGTGTCCTTACCCAGTGACAGAAAGGGTTGTAAGGCACGTATTGTATTGTTGCCATCGAGGATGACAAGATGGGGTATTTATCATATTGCATGAATTTATTCCTCTACATCATGTCATCTTGCTTAAGGCGTTACTCGCTTTTTAACTTAATACTCTAGATGCATGCTTGGATAGCGATCGATGAGTGGAGTAATAGTAGTAGATGCAGAATCGTTTCGGTCTACTTGCCTCGGACATGATGCCTACATACATGATCATACCTAGATATACTCATAACTATGCTCAATTCTGTCAGTTGCTCAACAGTAATTTGTTCACCCACCGTAGAATACTTATGCTCTTGAGAGAAGCCACTAGTGAAACCTATGGCCCCCGGGTCTATTCTCATCATATCAATCTCCATCACTTTAATACTTGCTTTGTTTTTACTTTGCCTTTTACTTTTCACTTTGCATCTCTATACCAAAAATACTAAAAATATTATTTATCATCTCTATCAGATCTCACTCTCGTAAGTGACCGTGAAGGGATTGACAACCCCTAATCGCGTTGGTTGCAAGGAGCTATCATTTTGTGCAGTCACGAGGGACTTGTGTGTGGCCTCCTCTTTGGATTGATACCTTGGTTCTCAAAAACTGAGGGAAATACTTACGCTACTTTGCTGCATCATCCTCTCCTCTTCGGGGAAATCCAATGCAGTGCTCAAGAGGTAGCAAGAAGAATTTCTGGCGCCGTTGCCGGGGAGGCTCACACAAGAGCAAGTCAAGACATACCAAGTACCCATCACAATCCCTATCTCCCGCATTGCATCATTTGCCATTTGCCTCTCGTATTCCTCTCCCCCACTTCACCCTCGCCGTTTTATTCGCCCTCTCTTTCCCAATCTCCTCTTTTTCCCGTTGCCTCTTCCTTGTCCGCTTGTTTGCTCGTGTGTTAGTTTGCTTGCTTGTCGTTATGTCTGAAATTGGGGAAATTATTGCCGATATGGCCGGAAATAATATCATGGAAAATTCTGAAGCTCCTGCTAAAGAATCCCCTACCTATCATACAAAAAGATTTCGAATTGGTAGTGGTAATATTATTGGAAAAGGAGTTATTCAAGATTTCTTTACTTGTGTTGGTGCTTTACCCTCTATGGGTGGTTCTATTCTCCATAGAACTAGTAGCCTTGCGGATGCTATTGCCATGCTTATCGTTGAACTTGAAAGGCAATTTATGCATATGCACCCTTCTATACAAAGAATTTTCCTAGAATTTTCTAATATTGAACATTCCTCTGTTAAGCGTGCCGCTACTATCTTTTTGGCTCATGAATTCAGATTTATAATAAAAGAAGCCAAAGAAATCTTTGCGCATAGGGTGGGCGCTGGCCGTCCTCCCATAGAATCTATCCTTTTTGATCAAGAAGAAATAATGCGTTTTCAATCTATCGACTATGTTGCTTTCAATGAAAATCTTAGAAAAAAAGTGCCTACCAATATTTTAATTGATAGAATCTCTGAGCTTAATGATGATTTGGCTATTCTAAATAATGAGCTAGGATGCTCTCTTGAGTATAGGCTCACCAAGTTATGTCAAAAGAACGCTTATAATGATGAATTGGTTGTGCAATACGAAGGGCCGAAAGAGGAACCTATACTTCCTAAAATTGATCTTGGGGACTTTTGTCCTATTAAATTTAGCCCTTTTGATTACTTTTGCTTGCCTCAGAGAAAACTTGCTGCCGAACGTAGAGAATATGAAATGAGTTTCATCGATCTATCTTATTACTACGGCACTACCTAGATCTATCCTTGCTTTTATGCCTAGCTAGGGACGTTAAACAATAGCGCTTGTTGGGAGGCAACCCAATTTTCTTTATGTTTTTTTTGTTTTTGTTTCTGTTTAGGAATAAATAATCCATCTAGCCTCTGTTTAGATGTGGTTTTATGTCTTAATTAGTGTTTGTGCCAAGCTAGACCTATTGGATCTTCTTGGATGATAGTTATTTGATATTGCTGTAATTTCCAGAAACTTTGTGCTCAGTGCCCGAATTATTAAAAATAACCAGAACGTGATAAAATACTGATTCCAATTGCTGTTGATCAATAAACAAAATTTCTAGGTCGTCTAATTTTGGTAGATGTTTTGGAGTTCCAGAAGTTTGCATTAGTTACAGATTACTACAGACTGTTCTGTTTTTGACAGATTCTGTTTTTCATGTGTTGTTTGCTTATTTTGATGAATCTATGGCTGGTAAAATAGTTTATAATCCATAGAGAAGTTGGAATACAGTAGGTATAACACAAATATAAATAAAGAATGAGTTCATTACAGTACCTTAAGTAGTCTTTTGTTTTCTTTCTCTAACGGAGCTCACGAGATTTCTATTGAGTTTTGTGTTGTGAAGTTTTCAAGTTTTGGGTAAATTCTTTTGATGGATTATGGAACAAGGAGTGGCAAGATCCTAAGCTTGGGGATGACCATGGCACCCCCAAGATAATCCAAGGACACCAAAAAGTCAAAGCTTGGGGATGCCCCGGAAGGCATCCCCTCTTTCGTCTACTTCCATCGGTAATTTACTTGGAGCTATATTTTTATTCACCAACATGATATGTGTTTTGCTTGGAGCGTCTTGTATTATTTGTGTCTTTCCTTGATAGTTTACCACAATCATCCTTGCTGTACACACCTTTTGAGAGAGCCATACATGAATTGGAATTTGATAGAATACTCTATGTGCTTCAGTTATATCTTTTGAGCTTGATAGTTTTGCTCATAGTGCTTCACTTATATCTTTTGAGCGTGATAATTTTTGCTCTAGTGCTTCATTTAGATCTTTTAGAGCACGGCGGTGGATTTGTTTTAAAGAAACTATTGATCTCTCATGCTTCACTTAGATTATTTTGAGAGTCGTTAATAGCATGGTAATTTGCTTAATGTTAATATACTTGGTATTCAGGATATGTGAAACTTTCTTTTGAGTGCGTTGAATACTAAGAAAAGTTTGATGCTTGATAATTGTTTTGAGATATAAAGATGGTGATATTAGAGTCATGCTAGTTGAGTAGTTGTGAATTTAAAGAATACTTGTGTTGAAGTTTGTGATTCCCGTAGCATGCACGTATGGTGAACCGTTATGTGATGAACTCGGAGCATGATTTATTTATTGATTGTCTTCCTTATGAGTGGCGGTCGGGGACGAGCGATGGTCTTTTCCTACCAATCTACCCCCTAGGAGCATGCGCGTAATACTTTGCTTTGATAACTTCTAGATTTTTGCAATAAGTATATGAGTTCTTTATAACTAATGTTGAGTCCATGGATTATACGCACTTTTTCCCATCCTTCCACCATTGCTAGCCTCTCTAATACCGTGCACTTTTCGCCGGTATCATACACCCACCATATATCTTCCTCAAAACAGCCACCATACCTACCTATCATGGCATTTCCATAGCCATTCCGAGATATATTGCCATGCAACTTTCCACCGTTCCGTTTATTATGACACGCTCCATCATTGTCATATTGCTAGCATGATCATGTAGTTGACATCGTATTTGTGGCAAAGCCACCGTTCATAATTCTTTCATACATGTCACTCTTGTTTCATTGCATATCCCGGTACACCGCCGGAGGCATTCATATAGAGTCATACTTTGTTCTAAGAATCGAGTTGTAAGTCAATAAAAGTGTGATGATCATCATTCTTTAGAGCATTGTCCCAGTGAGGAAAGGATGATGGAGACTATGATTCCCCCATAAGTCGGGATGAGACTACGGACGAAAAATAAAAAAAAATGAAAAAAGAGGCCATAAAAAAGAGAAAAGGCCCAAATAAAAAAAGAGAGAAAAACAGAGAAGGGACAATGCTACTATCCTTTACCACACTTGTGCTTCAAAGTAGCACCAAGATCTTCATGATAGAGAGTCTCTCATTTTGTCACTTTCATATACTAGTGGGAATTTTTCATTATAGAACTTGGCTTGTATATTCCAATGATGGGCTTCCTCAAATGCCCTTGATATTCTTGAGCAAGCGAGTTGGATGCACACCCACTTAGTTTCTTTTGTTGAGATTTCATATACTTATAGCTCTAGTGCATCCGTTGCATGGCAATCCCTACTCACTCACATTGATATCTATTGATGGGCATCTCCATAGCCCGTTGATACGCCTAGTTGATGTGAGACTATCTTATCCCTTTTTGTCTTCTCCACAACCACCATTCTATTCCACATATAATGTTATATCCATGGCTCACGCTCATGTATTGCGTGAAGATTGAAAAAGTTTTGAAAATGTTAAAGTATGAAACAATTGCTTGGCTTGTCATCGGGGTTGTGCATGATTTAAATATTTTGTGTGGGGAAGATGGAGCATAGCCAGACTATATGATTTTGTAGGGATAACTTTCTTTGGCCATGTTATTTTGAGAAGACATAATTGCTTAGTTAGTATGCTTGAAGTATTATTATTTTTATGTCAATATGAACTTTTTTCTTGAAACTTTCGGATCTAAATATTCATACCATGATTAAGAAGATTTACATTGAAATTATGCCAAATTATCACTCCGCATCAAAAAATCTCTTTTTATCATTTACCTACTCGAGGACGAGCAGGAATTAAGCTTAGATGCCTCGATACGTCTCCAACGTATCTATAATTTTTATTGCTCCATGCTACTTTATCTACTATTTTGGACTATATTGGGCTTTATTTTCCACTTTTATATTATTTTTGGGACTAACCTATTAACCGGAGGCCCAGCCTAGAATTGCTGTTTTTTCCCTATTTCAGTGTTCCGAAGAAACAAAATATCAAACGGAGTCCAAACGGAATGAAACCTTCAAAAACGTGATTTTCTCACCGAACGTGATCCAGGAGCCAAAAACCTAATTCCACCGCCGCAACTTCCTGCATCCACGAGATCCCATCTTGGGGCCTGTTACGGAGCTCAGCCGGAGGGGGCATCCACCATGGAGGGCTTCTACATCATCACCATAGCCCCTCCGATGAAGTGTGAGTAGTTTACTTCAGACCTTCGGGTCCATAGCTAGTAGCTAGATGGCTTCTTCTCTCTTTTTGGATCTCAATACAATGTTCTCCCCCTCTCTCATGGAGATCTATTCGATGTAATCTTCTTTTTGCGGTGTGTTTGTTGAGACCGATGAATTGTGGGTTTATGATTCAGATTATCTATGAATAATATTTGATTCTTCTCTGAATTCTTTTATGTATGATTGGTTATCTTTGCAAGTCTCTTCGAATTATCCGTTTGGTTTGGCCAACTAGATTGGTAGTTCTTGCAATGGGAGAAGTGTTTAGCTTTGGGTTCAATCTTGCGTGTCCTTACCCAAAGGATGTAAAGGGTTGCAAGGCACGTATTGTATTGTTGCCATCGAGGATAACAAGATGGGGTATTTATCATATTGCATGAATTTATTCCTCTACATCATGTCATCTTGCTTAAGCCGTTACTCTGTCTTTAACTTAATACTCTAGATGCATGTTGGATTGCGGTCGATGAGTGGAGTAATAGTAGTAGATGCAGAATCGTTTCGGTCTACTTGTCTCGGACGTGATGCCTACATACATGATCATACCTAGATATACTCATAACTATGCTCAATTCTGTCAATTGCTCAACAGTAATTTGTTTACCCACCGTAGAATACTTATGCTCTTGAGAGAAGCCACTAGTGAAACCTATGGCCCCCGGGTCTATTCTCATCATATCAATCTCCATCACTTTAATACTTGCTTTGTTTTACTTTGCCTTTTACTTTTCACTTTGCATCTCTATACGAAAAATACCAAAAATATTATTTATCATCTCTATCAGATCTCACTCTCATAAGTGACCATGAAGGGATTGACAATCCCTAATCGCGTTGGTTGCGAGGAGCTGTCGTTTTGTGCAGGTACGAGGGACTTGTGCGTGGCCTCCTACTGGATTGATACCTTGGTTCTAAAAAACTGAGGGAAATACTTACGCTACTTTGCTGCATCATCCTCTCCTCTTCGGGGAAATCCAACACAGTTCTCAAGTGGTAGCAAGAGGCCAGCCTTATGTGGAGGAGGAAAGAGGGGAGGGCAAGGAAAGTGTGGATTAGGATTCCTACTTCCTTCCCTCTCCCCCCTCTTTCCTTCCACCTCGGTTATATATGGCAGGGGGCGCGGCTTGGGAGGGACTCCAAGTAGGATTCCTCCTACTTGGGCGCCTCCTATGGCTGCTCCTCCCTCCCTCCCACCTATATATATATATATATATGAGGAGGGGGTGCCTAGCACACACCAGAAAATTGCCTAGCCTTGTGCGGCGCCCCCTCCATAGTTTACACCCTTGGTCCATATTGATAACCCACAAGTATAGGGGATCGCAACAGTTTTCAAGGGTAGAGTATTCAACCCAAATTTACAGATTCAACACAAGGGGAGCCAAAGAATATTTGAAGGTATTAGCAGCTGAGTTGTCAATTCAACCACACCTGGAGTTAATTATCTGCAGCAACGTGTCAGTAACAAAGTAATATGATAGTTTTGATAGTAGTGACAGCGGTAACATTAACGGTAATAGTGATAGCCATAGTTTTGTAACAAGTGCAACAGTAACAGTAGCAGTAGTAAGTTAGCAAGATCAATATAGGATAAATTCGTAGGCATTGGATCGATGACTTGTTGGATGATATTCATCATGAGACAGTTATAACCTAGGGCGATACGGCACTAGTTCGTCAATATAATGTAGGCATGTAGTCCGTAAATAGTCATACGTGCTTATGGAAAGAACTTGCACTACAAAAAAATACACTTCCGTGATGATACGTGTTTTGTCACAGTAGGTCACATTTTTTTTCATGCATGTACATCCATGACAATTTTATGACAGAATCAAGATAGTCATACCTGTGCTGTCGTAGAAGTGTTCCATGACATTACCAAAATTATCATCACGAAGTGTCCACTTCCATGACGATAAATCGCAGCGTCACGTAAGTGCTTTCGTCAAGGGTGACCGACACGTGGCATCCACCATAATGGAACACCGTTAAGCTATCGGGTCCGGTTTTGGATCCGATAACCCGTTAACAGCCCTGACCAATGGGGATTTTCCACGTGTAAAATCATCATTGGCTGGAGGAAACACGTGCCGGCTCACCGTTGGGACAGATGCCATCCACTCATTGGACCCAAGGCGCCTATGATACGTCGACATGTGGCACGGCCCAAGAGAGGCCCATTCCCGTGAAAAGGCCGACCCGTTTGACTTGGTCAAAAGGTGGCGGGCGGCGCACTTTAAAGCCTCGTTAACGGTCTGCTCAGATATAGCCCATTTACGCCCGCTAACCTAGGGCCCGTTATGACCTCTCCGAATTAGGCCTAGTACCGTCATCTGGGCTGTCCAATATGATTCCAGTCCATTTTAACTTCCGGCCCATGTATGGCCCATGACGTCTTTCGGCCCATATGATGCCCTTTGTAACTCTTGGCCCATTAACGGCCCATGGTGAAACGGCCCAAATGAACATCAGATCACTTCATACCCATTAACGCCCATTATTCCATTGGGCCGTTTCAGCCCATGTTATCTTCGGCCTTCTCGTGGCCCATTTATTCTTAGGCTCATTTCAAAGATTCGGTTACTTACGGCATATGTTATCGCATTTTTGCTTGTGGGCCAAATTCAGCCTGTGGTTACAGTCGGCCCGTTAATACGTTGGGCCGTTTTCATGTCAAAAAAACCCGTTGGGCTGTTTTCATAGAGTTATCAAATACGTCCTATTAACGGCCCGTTATGGTCCATGAATAGTACGACCCATGATTGGCGAAATGATGATACGCCCCGTAGAAGGCCCATGGATCCTACGGCCCGTAAAAGGCCCATGGATCGTACGACCCGTAGAAGGCCCATGGATCCTACGACCCGTATAAAAGGCCAATGGATCCTACGGCCCGTAGAAGGCCCATGGATCATACGGCCTGCAGGAGGCCCATGGTTACAACAGTCCGTGTGTTGCCATGATTATTTTGGCCTAGTTTCCAAAAATAGGTTATTGTGGCCACTAGAAAAACACAGAAAAAGAACTGTAGTGACTACAAGCAAACAACTAAACAAGACAATAGGAAATCAAAATTATTTCCCTTATACCTATTGTTGCTTACAGGGATATCAAAATTAACGCTCGGTTTTATTTTGACTTTGATTTTAGTTGAACTGCACAAAAGGAGCCAATGTGTCTAAGGCAAACTGCTGCATTAGTGGGTCCATTGGTCTTACCACTTTGCGTAAAGAAGCGATCACTGCTTATGCTACATTACACAAGGAATGATCGAGAAGCTTTATAGAGTATTACTAGACGCTGGTGACATGACTAGTCTGCAGAGAGCATAGGAAACTCTACAACACGTGGAGTGCACTGGGAAAAAAGTGCCCAAACAAGTACAGGAAGCCAGGCCAGGACTCCATATCTGCCAATGTCATTCTAAGCAACAATGATGGGGCATCTGGGTATGGTAATCTGTTTACCGTACTTTCAGTTTGTTAGTCCACCGATTGGTGGGTTGACACTGGGGCCAATATTCATGTGTGTGATGTTGTGTCTTTGTTTTCTTGCAGCATATAAATACGATATCCACAGGGATGCTCAGCTTGATTTTAGCGGAACTGCACAAAATGTCCAGATGATTTGTGTCCTCCATAATATTTCATCATGCACAATACATCGAATGGTTCTCTAATCATTCGTCGTCACCTTGAGCCACTGGACTATATGTTTGAATGGTGCTGCCAGCGTCGACCATTAAGAAGGGTAAGAAGAAAGACAAAAAGAGAGATGGCTGCTTTACTTGTGGTTCGGAGGAACACTAGGCAAACAAGTGCCCAAACAAGTTCCAAGAAGCCAGGACAGGACTCCAAGTCTGTCAATGTCACTCTAAGCAACAATGATGGGGCATCTGGGTATGGTAATCTGTTTATCGTACTTTCAGTTTGTTAGTCCACCGATTGGTGGGTTGACACTGGGTTGTGTGTGCTGATGTGTCTTTGTTTTCTGGTAGCATATAAATATGAAATCCACAGATGCTCAGCTTGATTTTAGTGGAACTGCACAAAATGTTCAGATGGTTCGTGTCCTCCATAATACTTCATCATGCACAATACATCGAATGGCTCTCTAATCATTCGTCGTCACCTTGAGCCACCAGACTATTAGATGACAAACTGATGACAAACCCTGCCCGTTCCATAATCATAGGCATTACATATTTTGAATGGGAAAAGCTTGTCAAAGTTGACATTAGTTTAATATATTGGAATTGGAAAACCTTGTCAATTTTTTGCTCATTGATGTTAGCCAGAAGACATGCACTTGATATTTTTGAGTGGGATGCCCTTTGCTGTAAGCAACATCGATCGTTTTTTCCTATTCCTGTCTTTAGTTCAGAAGTAAATATTTACTCTGCTAAGATGCATAGTCACATGAATGTTGACTTATGTAAGATATTTTAAGAGTTTGTTCTGAATATTGTCTATGTAATGCCAGGCCTTGTGTTTGATTGCAAAGTTGAGCTTGGAATGTTGTGGCATGCGGCATCACGAGCTGTTCACCGTGCCTCCTGAGAATAATGCTTCGTATTGTTCTGCATGTCGATCTAATGCCAGTGATTTGCTTGTTAATAATATCATCCTCTTTTGTTGTTTCCGTGCTTAAGAAGTTCATCGTCTTATGTTTCATTCATAGCCTATACGACAAGTCGGGTAGGTTAGACGTGAAACCATATGATCTTCCGACCAACTCATCATCTTAGGCCGTGATTGGATCGTCATTTTCCAACCAAAACCGCTTGTAAAACTGGCGCTTGTAAATAAAAGCAGATGGTCTCGGGCGAAGCGCTTGGTTGGTCGATTTCGACTATTAAAATATACACTGGTCTCTCAAATTACACGCGTAACCCGCCGGTTTTACTTACAGACCTCGGGCCCTCGGTTTCATTACGCCTGTATTTTATGCATTGTTTCCGATGACGAGTAAATTGCACTTGTATCTTAATACAGGTGTGAAATAAACCAGAGCTCCCAAGCGCGGACTTACCGTTTCATGCCGTCTCAGTCTCTCGAAGGTGCTCATAGGTGTCCGGTGATCCTGGCTTCCTGAATGAGCAGTGAGCGCTGTATCAGACCATCCATAGGGCCCGCGAGGCCCTCTCCGTCGTCCTTCAAGTTGTTGCGCTCGCCGTGGCGCCGAGCATTGTTAACATGGTCAATGAACATGAGGATTCAGGAGATGACTTTATTTTGACTGGATGACAGTAGGGACCCAGTAGGGCCATAGCCGTACGTACGCAAGTGCCTTCTTATTATGTACAACTATATTTTTTGCTTCCTCCTGATTTCCTGACATCACGATCCCACACCATTGTCAACCTATGTAGTCAATATAAACGAGAGAATTGCACAAGGTGCGGCCGACAGCTGGGACCAAGCAGCTCGAGCAGTATTTGTGTTTTTGAGGCGTGAGCACTGCAGAGTTTTTCTTGGCGATGTTTTCGTTGTTGTTTAGAGGAGAGCAGGGTATTAACTGGGCGGACTGTGGCCCGTCTAGCCCAGGACAGATATCCAGCCCAGATTTTTTTTTTCAAGATGAAAATGGCTAGCCCAACTATACGTTTTTTTGAGGAATACCCAGGCAAGGTCAACTTGTTATTCTCCGCCCCGCTGGGCTGCAAATCTTTCCTAGGAGGGATGCATTAGGCTTAACAGGAAAATGGGCTTTAAAAAATAATAAATGGGATGTAATTATAAAAAGTAGGCAGTAACTATAAAAAAATGCACCAAACACGAAATTAGGTTATAAAATATTATTTATGGATTCTGAAAATCTTAATTTTTAATTGTTGCACGCGCAATGTTTCGTTGGATTTTTACGTAATACAAATTTATATTTAACCCGACTAGAAATTTTGGGATAAAAATATTTCGGATCCCATCAAAATGTGGGAAATTTTATTGAATTCTGTCTTGAACGGTTGGTTGAAATTATTAATCGTTGTCCTAGCTAGAAAATGGGCTGTACTTTTAACAAACTGTAAATGGGTTGTAGTAAATTCCATTAGAATTCAAAAATGGGCTGTACATTCTTACAAATTGCAAATGGGCTATAAGTTCTCTGCCACACACTTGTGGGTCTACTAAGTTGACGCGTCCCCTAAAAAAAAGAAGTTGACGCGTATGCAAGGCTTTGTCAACTTATTATAGTCAACACACAGTTCTAGCAGCAGTGGCCGTTAGATGTCTATCCAACAGATGTCGTGCTTCTTCTTCAATCTCGGATATTCTAGCTTCGGCCGCCCAAAAAATGTTCCTCCCACGACATCCGGGCGCACCGTTCTTTGAGGCTGACTCAGGGCCTACTAAGTTGACACGTACCAAGGGCTTTGTCAACTTAGTCAATATAAACGATTCTAGCTCCAGTGACCATACGATGTCCATCCAACGGCCGTAGTGCTTCTTCAACATTTGTTCTTCTTGCTCCAGCCGCCCAAACCAGCGCCGGTCGTGCCGCCTGCTCCTGTCTCTCGTGGCCGGCTATGCTGCCGTGGAGGCCTCACCGCCCCCTACTATTCCCACCGCTGGCCAGGCCATCCCTCCACTCATCCACACCCCCTGTTATTCTACGGCAACGACAGCCTCACACTGCAGCCGAACCAGTGAACCCTCGTACTCCTCTCCGTGCGGGCTTCCATTGCCGCGTCTTCCCCGGCTCCACGTCGTCCCCCTCCTAGGCCTCCCGTCGTCCAACGCCCTAGTGCTCTCGGTGCGGCGTGGTCAACGTGGTCAAGGAATGACTTCCATCGGAAGAGTACTGTACATGGAGAGGCTGACAGCTGGGTCCACAGCGGCCGCAAGGAAGTGCCTCCTTATTACGCGCAAAATAATTATTCCTCCACCTGACAGCAGGGACCCACCAGACGGGCCACCGTATTTCACGAAAAAAAACGTTTCCCCCTGACTGCTGGGACCCACCAGCTACATCTTCGCACGCAAGGAAGTGCCTGACAGTCGGGACCCACCTGGTCGAAGCGTACATAGCGTTGTCATTCTGGTCCGAACGTGTACGTACATACTGGTCGATGTAGAGGCGCGCATGTAGCATGTACACATACGTACAGCGGCTAGTGTGCAAGAAAGAAAATACGGCCACGTACGTACATACGGGCGGGGTCTCGAACGCCTGCTCGCGCATACGTATGGCCAGGGCTCGTGTACATGGCTGGGTCGGAACAGAGAAACAGCGTCGTCGTCGTGTTCATGGGGAGCCAACCGGCTGGGTCGGAAAGGAATGCGTCGTCGTGTTCATCGGGAGGGCTTGGACGGAACAACCGATGGAAACGAGGCCTGGCATACCACAGAACGGAGGAAACGACATTATGTTCGACCGGCCACGTTCGAAACGGGATCCTGTTCATCGGGAGGGGTCTGGCATACCGCAAAACGGAGGAAACAGACTTGTGTTGGACCTCCTAAGGTCGAAACGGGGTCCTGTTGATCGGGAGGGGTGGCGTACCGCCAAACGGAGGAAACGAACTTGTGTTGGAGCGCTACGGTCGAAACGGGGGTCCTGTTCATCGGGAGGGGTGTGACGTACCGCAAAACGGGACTCCACGGGATACTGTTCATCTCCACCGTCGACCCCCTCCAGCCTCCACGGCTCTCGCTCATCCACCGTCGACCTCCTCCAGCCTCCACCGCGATCGCTCATCCACGGGCTCCTGCTCATCCAGCCTCCACCGCGCTTACTCCACCGCCCATCGCTCAACCAGCCCTCTCCACGGGCTCTGCTCAACCACCCCTCCATGGGCTCTGCTCATCCAGCCCTCCTCCGCTCACTGCTCATCCAAAGACTCCACGGGTGGTCCTGTTCATCCAGCCCTCCACGGGTCCCGCTCATCCAGCCCCAACCGCTCGATCGATGGGGTCATGTTCATCCAGAGGCAACACCACGGGGTCCTGTTCATCCACCCCACCGGGAACTATTCATCCAACCCTCCCCTTCCCCAGGAACGCTCACTGTTCATCCAGAGGCAGCATCGACCGGCTTCATTTAGCGGCGATGGCGGCGAATCGCCGATCAGGTTCGATTAACGATCATCGATCGACGCCCGAGTTCGATGTGCGTAGCTCGAAGGCAATCGCCGGGTTCAAAGAGGGTGAACACCTCGCTCGGGTTCAGTTAGAGCCCAACGCCTCGCACCCACGCGCGTGCGTGTACGAGAGAAACGCGCAAACTGTTGGGGAACGTAGTAATTTCAAAAAAATTCCTACGCACACGCAAGATCATGGTGATGCATAGCAACGAGAGGGGAGAGTGTTGTCTACGTACCTTCATAGACCATAAGCGGAAGCGTTATGACAACGCGGTTGATGTAGTCGTACGTCTTCACGATCGACCGATCCTCAGTACCGAACGTACGACACCTCCGCGTTCAGCACACGTTCAGCTCGGTGACGTCCCGCGAACTCACGATCCAGTAGAGCTTCGGGGAAGAGCTTCATCAGCACGACGGCGTGGTGACTGTGTTGATGTTGCTACCGACGCAGGGCTTCGCCTAAGCACCGCTACGATATGATCAAGGTGGATTATGGTGGAGGGGGGCACCGCACACGGCTTGGAACAATGAATTTGTGTCTATGAGGTGCCCCTTGCCTCAGTATATAAAGGAGGAGAGGAGGGGAGGCCGATCGGCCCTAGAGGCGCGCCGAAGCGTGGAGTCCTACTAGGACTCCAAGTCCTAGTAGGAGTCCACCAAGAGGAAGGGAGGGAGAAGGAAGGAGAGGGAGGAAAGGAGGAAAGGGGGGCCGCCCCCCCTAGTCCAATTTGGTTTGGGCTAGGGGGGCCGCGCGCCCTGCCTTGTCCTGCCTCCTCTCTTCCACCACTTGGCCCATGACGCCCAATACTTCTTCCCCCGTATTCCCGTGAATCGCCTTGTACTCAAAAAATACCGAATCACTCGGAACCTTTCTGATGTCAGAATATAGTCGTCCAATATATCGATCTTTACGTCTCGAACATTTCGAGACTCCTCATCATGTCCCCGATCTCATCCTGGACTCCGAACTACCTTCAGTACATCAAAACACATAAACTCATAATACCGATCGTCACCGAACGTTAAGCGTGCGGACCTTACGGGTTTGAGAACTATGTAGACATGACCGAGACACGTTTCCGGTCAATAACCAATAGCGGAACCTGGATGCTCATATTGGCTCCCACATATTCTACGAAGATCTTTATCGGTCAAACCGCATAACAACATACGTTGTTCCCTTTGTCATCGGTATGTTACTTGCCTGAGATTCAATCGTCCTACCCTCCCGTGGCGGCAGGGTCCAATTAGAAAATAAGGGATATTAAGGCCTCCTTTTAATAGAGAACCGGAACAAATCATTAACACATAGTGAATACATGAACTCCTCAAACTACGGTTATCGCCGGGAGTGGTCCCAACTATTGTCACTCCGGGGTTGCTGGATCATAACAGGTAGTAGGTGACTATAACTTGCAAGATCGGATCTAGAACATGGATATAATGATGATAACATAAACGGTTCAGATCTGAGTTCATGGCACCCGGGCCCAAAGTGACAAGCATTAAGCATGGCAAAGTCATAGCAACATCAATCTTAGAACATAGTGGATACTAGGGATCAAGCCCTAACAAAACTAACTCGATTACATGATGAATCTCATCCAACTCCTCACCGACCAGCGAGCCTACGAAGGAATTACTCACTCCAGGTGGGGAGCATCATGGAATTGGCGATGGAGAAGGGTTGGTGATGATGAAGAACGAAGATCCCCCTCTCAGGAGCCCCAAACGGACTCTAGATTTGGCCTCCCGATGAAGAACAGGAGGTGACGGCGGCTCTGTCTCGTGGATCGTGATAATTCTTTCTCCCTGATTTTTTCTGGAAAAATAGGATTTTATAGCGTCGGTTTCAGGGTCTGCGGGGCCACCAGGTGGGGACAACCCACCTGGGCGCGCCCTGGTGGGTTGTGCCCACTCAGGTGCCCCCCTCTGGTGGGTCTTGGCTCTAGAAATTCCTTTTTATTGTATAAAAATTCCTCGCAAAGTTTTGTTCCATTACGAGAACTTTTATTTCTACACAAAAATGACACCATGGTAGTTCTGCTGAAAACAGCGTCAGTCCGGGGTTAGTTTCATTCAAATCATGCAAATTAGAGTCCAAAACAAGAGGAAAAGCCTCAGGAAAAGTAGATACATTGGAGACGTATCAACTCCCCCAAGCTTAAACCTTTGCTTGTCCTCAAGCAATTCAGTTGATAAACTGAAAGTGAAAAAGAAAAACTTTTACTTAACTCTTTTGCTCTTGTTTGCATAAATAAGCTTAAACAAATACCCGTGTTTTCAGCCAACATTATAAATAACCATGCCGATAATAACTCTTAAAGATTATATTAACTCATATCAATGACATAATCAGCTAGCGAGCAATAATAAGATATCTCAAACGGCAACACGTTATCAAAACAACCATGATATAATATGTCAATAGTGGTATCTCGTTAGCCCTTTCTGAGACTGCAAAACATAAATGCAGAGCACCTCCAAAGTTCAAGCAGCGACTAAACATTGTAATTCATTGTAGAAAAGATCCAATCATGATGCACCCAACATTAGCTACACACAATGCATAAGTCATGATGGCAGTGCTCTCAGGTTCTGGCGCTTGTTTTAGAAGGAGATGACACAACATAAAAGTAAATAGAAAGTCCCTTCGCAGAGGGAAGAAGTGATTTGCAAAGGTGCCAGAGCTCAAGTTTTTAAATAGACATAAATGATATTTTGAGACATGCACCCTTCTCATTTACTTCATGACCATCAATTATCAATATCTTCCATGCTAAGCATGCTAGTGGCAGTTCCCAAGCGATAAAAGTAAAGGTTTTGACTCCATTGGGAGTTTTTGTTTGATTATTTGTAAGCTTTTTCTGTTTGTAGTTTGGGATTGGGCATCCCTATTACCGTCCTTTTCTCATGCGATGGCAAGTGAATAAACACTTGACCTGAGAATAACCCGCTTAGCATGGAAGATACCGACCACCTCCTGTCGTTCCATGAACGATCCAGGCATACAAAAAGGATATTTATTAGAAGTTTTTAGAGGTGGCACATGCAAATTTACTTAGGGCGGCAGGGTAATACCGCATATAGGTAGGTATGGTGGACTCATCTGGAATAACTTTGGGTTCAAGGTTTTTTATGTAAAAGCAGAATTCCCACTTAGTACATGCAAAGGCTAGCAATTAGATTGAGAAGCGGCCAGCTAGAGAGCAACAATAATCATGAACATGCATTATGCATAAGTAACATTGGACACTAGCATGAGTATGATATGAACACCATGAACATAAATATCATAAAGGCTAAGTTGGTTTTGATTCAACTACATGCATAAACATGTGCCAAATCAAGCCAATCGAAGATTCAGAGGAGGATACCATACCATCATACTACATCACAATCATTTTAACGCAATGTTGATATCTAAGATAAATCATTATCCACTCCCAGCTACTTATGCATGGCATGAGAAACTATAATATCTAATTGTCATTGCAAACATGTTTAATCATAATGGGATGAATCATGGATACTAGGTTAAACATATTTACACAAATAGAACAAGTCGAGTTCATACCCGTTTCTCTCTGCCATGATCAGTTCATCGAATATCGTCATTATTGCCTTTCACTTGCACGACCGAATGATGTGAAAATAATAATAGTGCAAGAGTGCCGTGGACTAAGCTGGAATCTGCAAACATTTTATTCAACAGGAGAAGACAAGGTAAAATGGGCTCTTTATTAGATCAACAGTTATTCATATGAGAGCCGCTAAACATTTTCATTGTGGTCTTCTCCTCTGTACAACTCAAATAAAAAGAAAATAAGTTCAGATAAACACACTGAAATATTTTTGGAGTTTTTGGTTTTCTTGAGCAAGCAAATAAAAGGGAAAAGCAAAAACGAGAAAAACTATTTACACGGGAAAGCTCCCAACAAGCAAAAGAAGAACAAGGAAATCTTTTTGGGTTTTATTTTTAGTAACACAACTAAGCATGCATAGAAAGTAAACTAACCACAACTATTTTATTTGGTTTATCTAAGGTTTTTCAAACACACAAGAAGAAAGCGAGAAAATAAATCTAAGCATGAATGATACAATAAAAAAGTGTGAACACCGACAACTGGAATGAAATATGTGAATATGAATGTAATGACGGTGGGAAACATGTACTCCCCAAGCTTAGGCTTTTGGCCTAACTTGGCAATCGATTAGTAGCCTGGATGGTAGTTGGGGTACTTAGGAGCGGGCATCCACTCATCCCACTGCTGAGGCTCTTCCTCCTCCTTTGCTGCAGCCTGATCGTTCCGGTAGGCGATGATATCCGCAGGCATAATCCTATATCCGCCCCTGGCAACAGGATCAAACAAAGCAGGATCAGGCAATGGAATAATATCACCAGTTTCAATGCTAAAAACCAGGTTATAAGGAATAGGGTGTTGGGGAACGTAGTAATTTCAAAAAAATTCCTACGCACACGCAAGACCATGGTGATGGCGTAGCAACGAGAGGGGAGAGTGTATGTCCACGTACCCTTGTAGACCGAAAGCGAAAGCGTTATAACAACGCGGTTGACGTAGTCGTACGTCTTCACGATCCGACCGATCCAAGTACCGAACGCACGGCACCTCCGAGTTCAGCAGACGCTCACTCGATGACGATCCCGGGCTCCGATCCAGAAAGCGTCGGGGATGAGTTCCACAAGACGGCGGCGTGGTGACGATGATGATGCTCCACCGACGCAGGGCTTCGCCTAAGCTCCGCGACGATATGACTTCACCGGCGCAGGGCTTCGCTTAAGCTCATGACGATATGACCGAAGTGGAATATGGTGGAGGGGGCACCGACACGGCTAAGGAACGATCCGTAGATCAACTTGTGTGTCATGGGGTGCCCCCGCCTCAGTATATAAAGGAGCAAGGGGGGTGCGGCCGGCCCTAGGAGGCGCGCTGAGGAGTCCTACTCCCACCGGAGTAGGACTCCCCCCTAGTTGGATTAGGTCTTGGGAAGGGGAAGAGGGGGGGCCGCCTCTCCTTGTCCTATTCGGACTAGAGGGGAGGCGCGCAGCCTTCCCTGGCCGCCCTCCTCTTCTCCTTATGGCCCATCAAGGCCCATTGATCCCCGAGGTCCGTAACCCCGGTGTTCCATAAAATCCGTTTTCATCCGGAACCTTCCAAGTCCAAACATAGGCTTCCAATATATCAATCTTTATGTCTCGATCATTTCGAGACTCCTCGTCATGTCCGTGATCACATCCGGACTCAACAAACTTCGATACATCAAAACTTATAAACTCATAATAAACCACATCGAAACGTTAAGCGTGCGGACCTGCGGGTTCGATAACTATGTAGACATGACCTAGAACTATTCTCGGTCAATAACCAATAGCGGAACCTGGATGCCCATATTGGTTCCTACATATTCTTCAAGATCTTTATCGGTCAAACCGCATAACGACATACGTTGTTCCCTTTTGTCATCGGTATGTTACTTACCCGAGATTCGATCGTCGGTATCCAATACCTAGTTCAATCTCGTTACCGGCAAGTCTCTTTACTCGTTCCGTAATACATCATCTCACAACTAACTTATTAGTTGCAATGCTTGCAAGGCTTATGTGATGTGTATTACCGAGAAGGCCTAGAGATACCTCTCCGACAATCGGAGTGACAAAACCTAATCTCGAAATACGCCAACCCAACATGTACCTTTGGAGACACCTGTAGTACTCCTTTATAATCACCCAGTTACATTGTGACGTTTGGTAGTACCCAAAGTGTTCCTCCCAGAAACGGAGTTGCATAATCTCATAGTTACAGGAACATGTATAGGTCATGAAGAAAGCAATAGCAATATACTAAACGATCAAGTGCTAAGCTAACGAGAATGGGTCATGTCAATCACATCATTCTCCTAATGATGTGATCCCATTAATCAAATGACAACACATGTCTATGGTTAGGAAACATAACCATCTTTGATTAATGAGCTAGTCAAGTAGAGGCATACTAGTGACTGTATGTTTGTCTATGTATTCACACATGTATTATGTTTCCGTTAATACAATTCTAGCATGAATAATAAACATTTATCATGATATAAGGAAATAAATAATAACTTTATTATTGCCTCTAGGGCATATTTCCTTCAGCTCCCACTTGCACTAGAGTCAATAATCTAGATTACACAAGAATGATTCTAACACCCATGGAGTCTTGGTGCTGATCATGTTTTGCTCGTGGAAGAGGCTTAGTCAACGGTCTGCAACATTCAGATCCGTATGTATCTTGCAAATCTCTATGTCTCCCACTTGGACTTGGTCCCGAATGGAATTGAAGCGTCTCTTGATATGCTTGGTCCTCTTGTGAAATCTGGATTCCTTTGCCAAGGCAATTGCACCAAGATTGTCACGGAAGATCTTCATTGGTCCCGATGCACTAGGTATGACACCTAGATCGAAATGAACTCTTTCATCCAGACTCCTTCATTTGCTGCTTCCGAAGCAGCTATGTACTCCGCTTCACATGTAGATCCCGCCACGACGCTTTGTTTAGAACTGCACCAACTGACAGCTCCACCGTTTAATAAAAACACGTATCCGGTTTGAGATTTAGAATCGTCCGGATCAATGTCAAATCTTGCATCGACGTAACCATTTACGACTAGCTCTTTGTCACCTCCATATACGAGAAACATATCCTTAGTCCTTTTCGTATTTCAGATGTTCTTGACCGCTGTCTAGTGATCCACTCGATTACTTTGGTACCTTCCTGCCAAGCTTATTGCTAAGCATACGTCAGTCTGGTACACAGCATTGCATACATGATAGAGCCTATGGCTGAAGCATAGGAACATCTTTCATTTTCTCTCTATCTTCTGCTGTGGTCGGGCATTGAGTCCGACTCAATTTCACACCTTGTAATACAGTAAAAACCTTTCTTTGCTCGATCCATTTTGAACTTTTTCAAAACTTTATCAAGGTATGTGCTTTGTGAAAGTCCAATTAAGCGCCTTGATCTATCTCTATAGATCTTGATGCCCAATATGTAAGCAGCTTCACCGAGGTCTTTCATTGAAAAACTTTTATTCAAGTATCCTTTATGCTATCCAGAATTCTATATCATTTCCAATCAATAATATGTCGTCCACATATAATATCGAAAATGCTACAGAGCTCCCACTCACTTTCTTGTAAATACAGCTTCTCCAAAAGTCTCAGATAAAACCATATGCTTTGATTACACTATCAAAGCGCTTATTCCAACTCCGAGAGGCTTGCACTGCACCATAAATTGATCATTTGGAGCTTGCACACTTTGTTAGCACCCTTTGGATCAACAAAACCTTCTCGTTGCATCATATACAACTCTTCTTCTAGAAATCCATTCAAGAATGCAGTTTTACATCCATTTGCCAAATTTCATAATCATAAAATGCAGCAATTGCTAACATGATTCGGACAGACTTAAGCATCGCTACGGGTGAGAAAGTCTCATCGTAGTCAACCCTTGAACTTGTCGAAAACCTTTCGCAACAAGTCAAGCTTTATAGACAGCTTACATTACCATCGCGTGGTCTTCTTCTTAAAGATCCATTTATTCTCAATGGCTTGCCGATCATCGGGCAAGTCAACCAAAGTCCATACTTTGTTCTCATACATGGATCCCATATCAGATTTCATGGCTTCCAGCCATTTTATGAATCTGGGCTCACCATCGCTTCTTCATAGTTTGTAGGTTCGCCATGGTCAAGTAACATGACTTCCGAATAGGATTACCGTACCACTCAGTGCGATTTTACTCTGGTTGACCTCGAGGTTCAAGAGAAACTTGATCTGAAGTTTCATGATCAATATCATTAGTTTCCTCACTAATTGGTGTAGTTGTCACAGAACCGCTTTCTTGTGATGAACTACTTTCCAATAAGGGAGCAGATACGCTTATCTCATCAAGTTCTACTTTCTTCCCACTCACTTCTTTCGAGAGAAACTCCTTTTCTAGAAAGGATCCGAATTTAGCAACGAAAATCTTGCCTTCAGATCTGTGATAGAAGGTGTACCCAACAGTCTCCTTTGGGTATCCTATGAAGACACATTTCTCCGATTTGGGTTCGAGCTTATCTGGTTGAAGTTTCTTCACATAAGCATCGCAGCCCCAAACTTTAAGAAACGACAACTTTGGTTTCTTGCCAAACCACAGTTCATAAGGTGTCATCTCAACGGACTTTGATGGTGCCCTATTTAACGTGAATGCGGCCGTCTCTAAAGCATATCCCCAAAACGATAGCGGTAAATCAGAAGAGACATCATAGATCGCACCATATCAAGTAAAGTACGATTCGACGCTCGGACACACCATTTCTCTGTGGTGTTCCGGTGGCGGAGTTGCGAAACTATTCCGCATGTTTCAAATGTAAACCAAACTCAGAACTCAAATATTCTTCTCCACGATCGATCGTAGAAATTTTATTTTTTGTTACGATGATTTTCCACTTCACTCAAATTCTTTGAACTTTTCAAATGTTTCAAATTTGTGTTTCATTAAGTAGATATACCCATATCTGCTCAAATCATCTGTGAAGGTGAGAAAATAACGATACCCGCCACAAGTGCCTCAACATTCATTGGACCACAAACATCGGTATGTATGATTTCCAACAAATCAGTTGCTCGCCCATAGTTCCGAGAACGGCGTTTTAGTCATCTTGCCCATGAGGCACGGTTCGCAAGTACCAAGTGATTCATAATCAAGTGATTCCAAAAGTCCATCAAGATGGAGTTTCTTCATGCGTTTTACATCGATATGACCCAAACGGCGAGTACCACAAATAAGTTGCATTATCATTATCAACTCTGATCTTTTGGTTTCAACACTATGAATATGTGTATTACTACTATCGAGATTCAATAAAATAGACCACTCTTCAAGGGTGCATGACCATAAAAGATATTATTCATATAAATAGAACAACCATTATTCTCTGTCTTAAATGAATAACCGCCTCGCATCAAACAAGATCCAGATATAATGTTCATGCTTAACGCGGCACCAAATAACAATTATTTAGGTCTAAAACTAATCCCGATGGTAGATGTAGAGGTAGCGTGCCGACCGCGATCACATCGACTTTGGAACCATTTCCCACGCAAGTCGTCACCTCGTCCTTAGCCAATCTTCGCTAATCCGTAGTTCTGTTTGAGTTGCAAATATTAGCAATGAACCAGATCAAATACCTGGTACTCTCGAGTATTAGTAAGGTACACATCAATAACATGTATATCACATATACCTTTGATCACCTTGCCATCCTTCTTATCCGCCAAATACTTGGGGCAGTTCCGCTTCGGTGTCCAGCTTGCTTGCGGTAAAAACACTCGGTTTCAGGCTTAGGTCCAGACTTGGGTTTCTTCTCTTGAGCAGCAACTTTCTTGCTGTTCTTTTGAAGTTCCTTCTTCTTTCCTTTGCTCTTTTCTTGAAACTAGTGGTCTTGTTGACCATCAACACTTGATGCTCTTTCTTGATTTCTACCTCCATGCTTTTAGCATTGCGAAGAGCTCGGAATTGTTTTGGTCATCCCTTGCATATTATAGTTCATCACGAAGCTCTTGTAGCTTGGTGGCGATGATTGGAGAATTCATCAATGACACTATCATCCGGAAGAGTAACTCCCAGTTGAATCAAGTGATTATTATACCCGGACATTTTGAGTATATGTTCACCGATGTAACTATTCTCCTCCATCTTGCAGCTATAGAACTTATTGGAGACTTCATATCTCTCAATCCGGGCATTTGCTTGAAATATTAACTTCAACTCCTGGAACATCTCATATGCTCCATGACGCTCAAAACGTCGTTGAAGACCCGTTCTAAGCCGTAAAGCATGGCACATCGAACTATAGAGTAGTCATCACTTTGCTTTGCCAGACGCTCACAACTTCGCGTTGTTCTGCAAAGAAGTTCGCACCCAGCGGTGCTTCTAGGGCGTAATTCTTCCGTGCAGCAATGAGGATAATCCTCAAATTCGGACCCAGTCCGTGTAATTGCTACCATCATCTTTCAACTTTGCTTTCTCAAGGAACGCATTAAAATTCAACGGAACAACAAAGACGAGCCATCTATCTACATAAACATAGACAAGCAAAAATACTATCAGTACTAAGTTCATGATCAATTTAAGTTTAATTAATCATATTAAAACTCCCACTTAGACAGACATCTCTCTAGTCATCTAAGTGATTACGTGATCCAAATCAACTAAACCATGTCCGATCATCACGTGAGATGGAGTAGTTTCAATGGTGAACATCACTATGTTGATCATATCTACTATATGATTCACGTTCGACCTTTCGGTCTCCGTGTTCGAGGCCATATCTGTTATATGCTAGGCTCGTCAAGTTTAACTGAGTATTCGCGTGTGCAACTGTTTTGCACCGTTGTATTTGAACGTAGAGCCTATCACACCCGATCATCACGTGGTGTCTCAAAGACGAAGAACTTTCATAACGGTGCATACTCGGGAGAACACTTCTTGATAATTTTAGTGAGAGATCATCTTATAATGCTACCGCAATCAAAGCAAGATAAAATGCATAAAGGATAAACATCACATGCAATCAATATAAGTGATATGATATGGTCATCATCATCTTGTGCTTGTGATCTCCATCTCCGGCACCGCCATGATCACCATCGCCACCGCGCGACACCTTGATCTCCATCGTAGCATCGTTGTCGCCTCGCCAACTATTGCTTCTACGACTATCGCTCATCGCTTAGTGATAAAGTAAAGCAATTACATGGCGTTGCATTTCATACAATAAAGCGACAACCATATGGCTCTCGCCATGTCCGATAACTCGGTTACAAAACATGATCATCTCATACAATAAAATATAGCATCACGCCTTGACCACATCACATCACAACATGCCCTGCAAAAACAAGTTAGACGTCCTCTACTTTGTTGTTGCAAGTTTTACGTGGCTGCTACGGGCTGAGCAAGAACCGTTCTTACCTCGCATCAAAACCACAACGATAGTTTGTCAAGTTGGTGCTGTTTTAACTTCGCAAGGACCGGCGAGCCACACTCAGTTCAACTAAAGTGAGAGAAACAGACACCCGCCGTCACCTTTAAGCAACGAGTGCTCAAGCGGTGAAACCAGTCTCGCGTAAGCGTCTGGCGTAATGTCGGTCCGGCCGCTTCATCTCACAATACCGCCAACCAAAGTATGACATGCTGGTAAGCAAGATGACTTATATCGCCCACAACTCACTTGTGTTCCACTCGTGCATATGACATCAACGCATAAAACCAGGCTCGGATGCCATTGTTGGGGAACGTAGTAATTTCAAAAATTTCCTCGCACACGCAAGACCATGGTGATGGCATAGCAACGAGAGGGAGAGTGTATGTCCACGCACCCTTGTAGACCGAAGCGGGCGTTATAACAACGCGGTTGATGTAGTCGACGCCTTCACGATCCGACCGATCCAAGTACCGAACGCACGACACCTCCCGATTCAGCACACGCTCAGCTCGATGACGATCCCCGGCTCCGATCCAAAGAAAGCGTCGGGGATGAGTTCCACAAGACGACGGCGTGGTGGACGATGATGATGCTCCACCGACGCAGGGCCGCTTAAGCTCCGCGACGATATGACTTCACCGGCGCAGGCTTCGCTTAAGCTCATGACGATATGACCAAGTGGAATATGGTGGAGGGGCACCGCACGGCTAAGGAACGATCCGTAGATCAACTTGTGTGTCATGGGGTGCCCCCGCCCCGTATATAAAGGAGCAAGGGGTGCGGCCGGCCCTAGGGAGGCGCTGAGGAGTCCTACTCCCACCGAGTAGGACTCCCCCCCTAGTTGGATTAGGTCTTGGGGAAGGGAAGAGGGAGGCGCCGCCCCCTCCTTGTCCTATTCGGACTAGAGGGGGGCGCGCGCCCTGCCCCGGCCGCCCTCCTCTTCTCCCTTATGGCCCATCAAGGCCCATTGATCCCCGGGGTTCCGTAACCCCGTGTTCCAGTAAAATCCGTTTTCATCCAAACCTTTTGAAGTCCAAACATAGGCTTCCGATATATCAATCTTTATGTCTCGACCATTTCGAGACTCCTGTCATGTCCGTGATCACATCCGGGACTCGAACAAACTTCAGACATCAAAACTTATAAACTCATAATGAACTGTCATCGAAGCGTTAGCGTGCGGACCTGCGGGTTCGAGAACTATGTAGACATGACCTAGAACTATTCTCGGTCAATAACCAATAGCGGAACCTGGATGCCCATATTGGTTCCTACATATTCTTCAAGATCTTTATCGGTCAAACCGCATAACGACATACGTTGTTCCCTTTGTCATCGTATAGTTACTTACCCGAGATTCGATCGTCGGTATCCAATACCTAGTTCAATCTCGTTACGCAAGTCTCTTTACTCGTTCCGTAATACATCATCTCACAACTAACTTATTAGTTGCAATGCTTGCAAGGCTTATGTGATGTGTATTACCGAGAAGGCCTAGAGATACCTCTCCGACAATCGGAGTGACAAAACCTAATCTCGAAATACGCCAACCCAACATGTACCTTTGGAGACACCTGTAGTACTCCTTTATAATCACCCGATTCGTTGTGACGCTTGGTAGTACCCAAAGTGTTCCTCCGGTAAACGGGAGTTGCATAATCTCATAGTTACAGGAACATGTATAGGTCATGAAGAAAGCAATAGCAATATACTAAACGATCAAGTGCTAAGCTAACGGAATGGGTCATGTCAATCACATCATTCTCCTAATGATGTGATCCCATTAATCAAATGACAACACATGTCTATGGTTAGGAAACATAACCATCTTTGATTAATGAGCTAGTCAAGTAGAGGCATACTAGTGACTGTATGTTTGTCTATGTATTCACACATGTATTATGTTTCCGGTTAATACAATTCTAGCATGAATAATAAACATTTATCATGATATAAGGAAATAAATAATAACTTTATTATTGCCTCTAGGGCATATTTCCTTCATAGGGATGCTAGGAGAATTGTTGTCAGTGAAATGGTGGTGATCCATGGCTGTGCGGTCTAGGTAAACCTTGGTTAGGGGGTAGTCATGAGGGCGTATCTCAACATTAAAGTGAGCCGCCAAACGAGTAGCGAAAATCCCACCATGTATTTTACCCTTGGACTTATTAATGTGGAGGCGACGAGCCACAATAGCTCCCAAGCTATAAGTGTTGTCGCCCTCTAGTGCACGACTTAAAACAGCAAGGTCTGGTGAACTGAGTGCACCCACCTTCTCTCTAGCAAGCAAACATTTTGCAATGAAAAGAGCAAAGTAATGAACAACAGGAAAATGCAAGCCAACGGCAGTGATAGCTGACACCCCTCTCTCATCTCCCACTGTCAAGGTGCGATAAAAGGCCTCAAACTCTGTCGGCTTAGGCTCAGCTAAGCTCCCGTCAGAAGGGATCATGCATATGTTTCAAAATTCAGTAAGTGGTATCTGATGGGTTTCAGCATATAAATCAAACCGCACTTCAGGAGGATTGTTCCTAGAAAGGAAAGTAAAACTTTGAACAAAGATGTTTGTGAGGATTTGATGCTGTCCACACTCATCTGCGCTGAAGTTGGTGAGGCCGACATTAGCAGCATATTGTGTGAACTCCTGAAGGATTCCAGCCTCTTCCATGAACTGGGTATGCGGCCATTCGCATGGCCGTACCTCCGCCAACCTATGAGGATGGAGATCACTATCAGATGACTCCCCAATAACACCCTTGGAGTTCTTCTTAGAAGCAAACTTCCTAAAGATATTCATATTTTTCCTATGAACAAAAATTCTGAAATTTTTAGTCCACAAATATTTCTCAACAAAACTTCACAAAACTGATAGCAACCACTCATAGGGTGTAACATTCCAAAATTCTAAATTTGGAATGTTATTATAAATAGATAGATTTGATTGATTGTTTGATTGTTGTGTGATTGATTGACTGAAAGTGAGTGATATTTGAAACTTTTTGAAAGTTAAATGAGAGGGAATAAAAGGACTTTCCCAAACTTTCACCTTTTTGCATTATGATCTCCTTGAATTCAAATTCTTTTCATCACAAAACCCTGGAGAGAAGATAACATGACTTCTTCCATTTTAAATAAATGAAAAGGGTTTTGAAAATATTTGAATTTTATTTGGAAATATTTTCAAATTCAGAAACTTTCAGCAACTCAATGATTTTCATGAGAGAAGATAAAATGACTTCTTCAAAACATATGAAATACGAGTTGGAAGTTTATAAGAATTAAATTCAAAGCCCCTTTGAAATTATTTCCAATTTGGAGTTATTTGGGTTTTATTCAAATTATTTTCTCCAAAATTAAATATATGGAAATTAGGGTAAAATGATTCCCTACATCATAAAATTGGAGAAATTAAATTTGAAATCATTTTGGTTTTAAAAATGATTTTTATTGGATATTATTAGAGCAGCAGCAGTGCTTGATTTATTTGTATTTTTGTGGATTTTATTTAAAGTTATAAAAATGTTCATGTCGTAGAAAATTTTTTTCTGAAAATTTTGATATATTATATGCCTATATAATATTTTTATTTTCTTTTGTTTTATTACTTTTTGTTTGTCTATTTTAAAAAAATGTCTTTCAAAAAAAAACTTCTCGGGCCACCGAATTGGGCCGAAGCCCAGCCTAGCACCCGAGCTTCGTCTTCCCGACGGAAGCGAAGACCCGCGCGTGTACGCCGGCGACGCCGAGTCCGCCCCAGCCTCCTCCTGCCCCCTTCCCCACGCAAACCGCCGCCGCCCTCCCCCAATAAGTACCGGGCCACCCGGGCCCCATCTCTCCCTCCTCCATCACAGCCACACTCGCCAAGCCGAGCCGCCACCATGAGATCACCGCCACGAGCTGTCAGACTTCCCTTGGCCGAGCCGCTGCGCCAGCTGCCGCCGCCGCCTCAGCCATGACCGCCGACCGCCGGGCTGCCGCTGCCACCGTCATTGGAGCAGCCGCTACCAAGCCGCCGCCGCTATTCGTCTCGCCGTTGCCGGTAACCGCCGTCTAGCCGTGTTTTTTTCGGTTTAGTTAGGTTTTCTTTAAAAAAACCTAGATCGGTTTTTTTATAAAACCGGTTTTGTTTAGGTTTATTTATTTAGTGAACGTTCATTAGTTAGCTTCTTTAGCAAACGGTTTTCGTCGTGTATGCTTCTTTAGGATTTTTCTTTTTATTTTAATTTTCGACCAGGGACCTATCTGTGAATTCTTTTCTTACATTTTAGTCCCTCATCTTCAAACGATCACAACTTTTTACTCGTTTGTCCAAATCCGACGAAACCAACGCCCACTTCTTCGTTATGATCTCCTCTATCCAGTAAAACAACTTAAACATGTTTTTGAAATTTAAAATTTGAATTAGATCAGATTTGAATTCAAACTTCGTTTGATCGTAACTCGAGTTTTATAACTCCGTTTGAGTTGATTCTTTTTGCAAATCGAAGCTCTTGACCTAAACTTTCTGATAAGGCCAAATTCACATAATTTTGGTACTGTTAGAAATTGTTTTATTTTGCAAGAGTTATTTGCCTGGTTTTGATGTTTTCCGAATTGTTCTTCGACCTTTCGAGTGATTGCTTATGTGTGGTTACTATTGCTTGCCTATGATAGATTGACCGGAGTGTGACGATTAGAACTATCAAGAGTTTTGAGTGTGAATCATCTTCATCAACAGTACAGGAAAGTTCACACTTTTATGCATTAGTTTCACCCTCAAACATTGCATAAGTAGGATTGGTAACATGTGGGTATTGGGAATTGGGTTTGAGTGTATCCATGACAGATGTGAGATTGTTAATTAATGGTTCAACTTAAGGTGGCAACTTTAATACACATCTGGGTGGATTGAGGCACTGGGAATCCAAAGATTGCTGTATTTTTTGGAAATCCCGGTGCACGTGTGATTCTCCTATGGACTACCACCCAGGCTCAAAGGGATCATAAGATTATTCATGCTAGAAACTTCCGTGTGCAGCCACATGCCATTATGGGCTCTGGCATAGTTGAGTAAGTTGTGGGAAACCTTTCCATGATGGGCCAGCAGATGTAGGGGATTGTAGGTGTACAGCCTATCTATCGGTTAAGGGACCTCTTGAAAGATCGTGTCTCGGTCATCCGCTTCTCAAACATTATGTAGTCGTAGAAATCCAACGGAGGAGATTGAGTCTTGTGGGAAAAGTGCGCAAACCTCTACAGAGTGTACAAACTAATCATGATTAGCCGTGTCCCCGGTTATGGACATCTTGAGTATCTGGTTCTTGGATTATCATGTTGATCTCATCACTCTATATAATTAATTTGTTGGGTTGTTAATTACTATTAATTGGGATTGAGATGGGGTTTACCATTCTCAATGTTTTCAACAAACTTTGTAGTTAAATAAAATATATTCCTTTGCAGTAGGGAAAAATTGGCTTTTCGCAAAAACATTATAACCATAGAGCTTTTCCACCAGCCATATATGCATGTAGTGATAGATATTATTCATCATTATCCTATGGTGTGAATTTGCCAGTACATTCAATGTACTGACCCTTTGTGGCTGAAACGTCTCATGTTGCAGGATTTTCTTACGACGAGTAAGTGATACGTTAGGGTTACGATTTCTACACTCAACTTTGCCGTTGGTGTTGATGGGAATCCACGACCTTGTTGTTACTTCCGCTATTTGGATTGAGGTAATAGTATTTACGTTATTTTATACATGTGATTTACCTCTGTTATAAATCCTCGAGTACTGTGTGTGTCAGCATACCGATCCAGGGATGACCCTTAAGCATAGAGACTTGACCGTCTGAGGTTGGGTCGCTACAAGATGGTATCAGAGCACATGTTGACTGTAGGATGTGACCCCTATAAACTGGCAAGCCCATAGGAAAGATTTTCTCTACAACTTTCTTTTCAAAAGGATCTTTTACCCCTCTTCTCTTCCGAGCTTATTCAAATATTCCCCTTTAGTTAGACTATACCCCTTTCCCCATTTGACCACACAAAGATTCGAGTGATTAGGCCACTCCAAGAAGTACACGATATAGGACAACTAAGACCACTTCGGAATGAAGGATTTTACCGTGCATTATAATGATGGAAACTACAACGGTTGAAGACTCTGAAGACTAGGAGAATTGAAGGCTATGAAGAATTTCTAGATTTGTATGACCGACGAAGGCTACCCTTATGGAACTTGGCAGAATATGAAGCTGTCAATACCCGAGATCAAGGTGCATCGGAGAAAGACTGGAACACGGAGCATTAGAACTCAAAGTCTTTGTCAAGAAAACCCTAATGGAGGAGATATCAACTATGGAATGGTAGCTCATGGTAATGACAAGAGCAGAAACACGGATATCCATGATGTTATCGCCCGCTTATGCTATTGCCACCGTGCTGAGTTAAACATGCAGTTCACCGTAAGGATTGGATGGTAGAAGGCTTGTAACGCCCCAAGACCGACGATCCAGAAGACTTCCATATTTTTGTGACCTCCGTGTGTTTCATTTGTGCTTGCTCTTTTAATTTTTGCATTGCATCATGTCATCATGCCAGCATGTCATTTAATTTTTAAAAACCTTAACTAATAAATTTCATGGATGGTTGATCTATTTAAATCGAGGGAAGGGTGACTTCTCTTTATAACATATCTTCCCAATATTAGGGAGCTATATTTAAATATTTCATTAATTTGGAATTCACCATAACACACTTGCAAAATATTCCAATGCCTTTATTATCTTAATTCTTGGTCTCCAACCATGCCATATATTCTTTCATCATATTCCGGAGCTCCACCAAAAATCTCAACATTTTTGGACACTTCTAAATCCTTGTCCTTGTTCAAACCATTTGAATTAAATTCAAATGACTTTGAATTTAATTCTTGCAATCTTGCCCACACCATTTTTCTTGGAACAAGCTCATTTTTATGAGTCCGAGAAAAATACCCTCCTGCTCAAGCTCCACCCCTAACCTCTCTTTCTTTTCTTTCTTATCTCTGTTTTGTTTTTATTTATTTAATTTTAGAGTGAGAGAGCCCATCAGCCAGGCCGGCCTGCTTCCCATGATCCTTCGGCCCAAGGCCCACCGCACCTCTAACCCAGCGCTCGCCTCCGCTCCTCTCGATCCCTCGCTCTCTCCCTCGTTCCTCGCTCGCTTGCCCGCCAGAGAGCCTCGGCTCGATCCCCTTTTCCCCAATCGCCTCCTCCTTGCACACACAGAGAGGATCCCAATCCCCATGGCCACGCCGCGCCTTGCCCTCCTCCATCGGCCAGCCACCACGCCTCCTCTCGGTCCCTTGCCTTGTCGCCCGCCCAAGCATGCTCGAAGACGCCCGAGGCTCGTGCCCTCCTCCTTCAGCAGGTTCTCATGGCCCCCCCTGCCATGACCGTGTAGCCCAGCGAGGCCCCTCACCAGCCTTCGGCCTCCTCCCGAGTTCCTGCTCCCTTCGTCCATGGTGCCGCTGCCTGCCCGAGCTCTCTGCTCGACCAGAGCTCGTCAACTCCGGCGCGTGCCCCAACCTCCTTTGCCGCCTTCTCGCGGAGATCGCGTCCCTGCTGTCTTCTTCACCCCCGCCCGAGACCCACCTTCGCCTCGCCACGGTTCACTGCACCAGCTCCGTCCAGACAAGGGCGTCGCCCGCTGCCTTCTCTTGTCGCGACCAGATCCCCTCCTCGCGCCTCGCCACCTCGCCACCCCATCACCCGTTCCGTGCCGGCGTCCAAGAACACCATCTCTGCCGCCTCCACGCACCTTCGGTGACCTCGGCGGGGCCTTGGCAAGTCCTCGATGCCTTCAGATTCATCAAGACCGGCAAGTTCGACTTTGGCGCCAAGTTTCGTCTTCAAATCTGTACGACTACATCCGATGTGGATTTCGGCAAGTACCTGGAGACCACAATAACGCCAAGTACCACGACACCCATGTTCGTCTACGGAATGTGTACCACTGCGCCGAAGAGCTTGGATGCACCAAGTTCCACTACTTCCACAACCGGCGCCTTGGGTTTCATCAAGTTCCCCTACGACCCGTGAACGTCTACTTCCACTACCGAAACGTGAACAACTACTTCCTCTACGAACTCGGTCCGCTTCGAAAATGCACGCTTCGAAGGTATACCGTCGAGACAACCGCCCGTGAACGAATGCTTATGTGTTGTATGAGATGCACCGTTTTCACCATGTCCGAATTGTCACTCGTTTCCATGCCCCTAACCCGTGGGAACCCGGTAGTCGGGAGCACCCCACCATATCTAGCATGTTCCGCACATCCGCACGCTTCCTTTTGCACCGGTATCTCCATGAGCTACCGGAACCGATATGTTGCCGTGGCATCATTTTTGGATTCGCCGCCGTGGCACCCTTTTTGTTCCGCCATGGTGACCAAATGCTTCATAACATGCTTATGTCAACATTTTCATAAAAAATGCATATAACTTGTATATGTCATCCGCATCATGATAACAACATTTAAATGTTTAAAATTGTTGTTGCATTAAATTGCTAAATGCATATGGGGATTTACCGGATTTGTTGTTTTTATATCCGGCCCCATTTAAATTGTTTAGATGGTATAGTTTTGTCATGCTTCACCACTTGCCATGTTAACCAATATTTAATATTGTTGGGTACATAACCGAGAGAGAACTAAATAATTGATGTGGTGTTTCGTCAATATGCAACTCGTTGCATATTGGGCTCCATTAACTTGTAGTTTTGTTTGTGCACTTTGCCATGCCATGCTCATTAAATCGGACATGCATCATACTTGATTGTGCATCATGTCGTGTTTATGTGATGGTTGTTTACTAGGTTGTTTGCTTCTTTCCGGGTTGCTTCTCTCGTTAGCTTCGGTTTCGTTCCGGAGTTGTGAGGATTCGTTCGACTACGTTCGTTTGTCTTCTTCATGGACTAGTTCTTCTTCCTTGCGGGATCTCAGGCAAGATGACCATACCCTCGAAATCACTTCTATCTTTGCTTGCTAGATGCTCGCTCTTTTGCTATGCCTATGCTGCGTTACCTACCACTTCCTATATCATGCCACCCATATTGCCATGTCAAACCTCTAACCATCTTTTCCTAGCAAACCATTGATTGGCTATGTTACCGCTTTGCTCAGCCCCTCTTATAGCGTTGCTAGTTGCAGGTGAAGTTGAAGTTTGTTCCTTGTTGGAACATGGATATTTTGGGATATCACAATATCTCTTATTTAATTAATGCACCTATATACTTGGTAAAGGGTGGAAGACTCGGCCTTATGCCCGGTGTTTTGTTCCACTCTTGCCGCCTAGTTTCCGTCATACCGGTGTTATGTTCCTTGATTTCGCGTTCCTTACGGTTGGGTGATTTATGGGACCACCTTGACAGTTCGCTTTGAATAAGACTCCTCCAAAAAGGCCCAACTTTGGTTTTACCATTTTCCACCTAAGCCTTTTCCCTGGGTTTTCATGAGCCGAGGGTCATCTTTATTTAACCCCCGGCCAATGCTCCTCGAGTGTTGGTCCAAACTAGAAACCTTTGCAGCGCCACCTTGGGGAAACTTGAGGCCTGGTTTTAGTTATGCGGACTGCTCATCCGGATGTGCCACGAGAACGAGATATGTGCAGCTCCTATCGGGATTTGTCGGCACAATCGGGCGGCTTTGCTGGTCTTGTTTTACCATTGTCGAAATGTCTTGTAAACCGGATTACGAGATCGATCGGGTCTTCCGGTAGAAGGAATATCCTTCGTTGACCGTGAGAGCTTATAATGGGCTAAGTTGGGACACCCTGCAGGTATTATCTTTCAAAGCCGTGCCGCGGTTATGAGGCGATGGGAATTTGTTAATGTCCGGTTGTAGAAAACCGAAGTTGACCTTAATTAAAATACCTCAACCACGTGTGTAAGCGTGATGGTCTCTTCTCGGAGTCCGGAAGTGAACACGGTGTTGGAGTTATGTTTGACGTAAGTAGTTTCAGGATCACTTCTTGATCACTACTAGCTTCACGACCGTGCCTTGCTTCTCTTCTCTCTCTCTTGTGCGAATGTAGCCACCATATATGCTAGTCGCTTGCTGCAGCTCCACCTCACAACTCTGTCCTACCTATAAGCTTAAATAGTCTTGATCTCGCGGGTGTGAGATTGCTGAGTCCCCATGACTCACAGATTCTACCAAAACAGTTGCAGGTGCCAACGATGCCAGTGCAGATGACGCATCCGAGCTCAAGTGGGAGTTCAACGAGTAACGTGGTCGTTACTATGTGTCTTTTCCTGATGATCAGTAGTGGAGCCCAGTTGGGACGATCGGGGATCTGTGTAGCATTTGGGGTAGTCTTCTTTTATTTTGGTTCCGTAGTCGGATCTTGAGTGTAATATGGATGATGGATGTTTATTTATGTATTGTGTGAAGTGGCGACTGTAAGCCAACTATGTATCTCTTTCCCTTATGTATTACATGGGTTGTGTGAAGATTACCTCACTTGCGACATTGCTTTCAATGCGGTTATGCCTCTAAGTCGTGCTTCGACACGTGGGAGATATAGCCGCATCGAGGCGTTACAAGTTGGTAATCGAGCCATCCCGACTTAGGAGCCCCCGCTGATTGTTTGTTTGGCGTTGTTGAGTCTAGAACAAAATGTTTTGAGTCTTAGGATTATATATATCGGAGAGTAGGATTCTTTTTACTCCTCAGTCCCTTCGTCGCTCTGGTGAGGTCTCAAGACGTAGAAGTTTTGACTCTCCTCTCCTCAAATTTCACTAAATTTTTATTTTTAGGATCACGCGGGTATCTTGGAATCGTTCTGATGGTTTTGTGACGAGAACATTGTTCTTGGTGCCTCGACATTTAGGGGTTGTGGCGGTGTCCGGGGAGTTGAGCTCCGAGGTGTTGTCGTCACAATTTTATCGTTGCGATTCGGAATACACGAGCTTTGCCGACATCGAAAATCTCTTTTATGCAGTTGTTGGTGAGACAACCTCGATAACACAGTACTGGGGCGAGCTCGGGAGTATTGCCATGACTCGTATAACGGATGCTTTTCAAGGTCGAGGTACACGATTTCGAAGGTTTCTTGGTTATGTGTTGAAGGATGGATACAATTGGATCTAGGTATTGTTAGTATGGGTGATATATTTTGTGTCCCTGTATCCCCAACACCAGATTGCATAACCGTAAAGTTTGGGAGTTTATAGGTGGAATTCAAGTAGCTCCTAGAATATCTTTCCGACAGATGCATGATATGGGATTGGGTAAATCTCTATCATATGTATTTGTTCCGGCTTATTCTGCAAGCCAAATCCTTTGTTTTGTTTTATTTGTGGTATTCGAGTTGCTTCGAAGTCAAATGTTGAATCTATACCTTTCCTAAGCGGTGTTCTCATATTGCTATGTGAATACTAATCCTTCTTGTTCATCGAGGTCGTCATGTTAATTCTTTTCCCAACCGGCGTGCTTCTCTTCAAGTGGATCCGATCATTTCAACATCCGCAAGATCAACTCTAAGTTTTTCTCAACAGTGTTTGTTTCATCCGTCCCAAGTTGTCTTTGTTTTCTCGCCCTCCCACCCTTTTCTGCAAGGACTTATATATTTTAATCAAGTATCCATTTATTCATGTGAAGTCTCTTCACTCTTTCCAAATCAATGTTCTTATCTGATGATTTCCCATGAAGATGCTCAACAGTTTCAAGTTCATCATCCTTCGTTGTTGTTTCTTCTCCGGTGGATCCAATTCAAGCTTTCGATATTCATCATATTCCTTTCCTCGTTTCTAATGATTTCTCATGCCGATGCACCTCTTAATCATTCACTTCTCGCTATTCATTTGTCCTAGAGTGCTGAAGATATCTCAGAAGGCTCGTCTTTTCTTCCAAGATCTGTTCAAGCTATTTTGAGATTATTATCTCATTCAAGTCATTTAATTCAACCGGTGCAACCTCTCTTTAAAATTCTTCAACGATGTTTCTTTCGAGTGGGCCCTAACCACAGGTCCTTTTCCAGGATCTTACCAGACTCTTCTAATTTTCCCAGAACTATTCTCAAATTCCTTTCAAAGTTTGACGTAAGAATGAATTTTCATCAGTCACATGCCTTCTCCTAGGCCGCTTTCAAATTCTTTTCATCTCTGGCTCAATGTTTCCTCTTTTAATCCTTCCAGAGTTTCTCAACAATTTGCTGGTGTTTCTCCTCGACATTCTCAGCATGTGAAGACCGAAGAAGAGTTCCTCTTAAATCCTTACCCGTTCTTCCAAAGATGCGTAGTTCAAGTTTGATGCCATCCTCTCATAATTGTTTTCGATTGTGGGAATTCTTTTCACCCATCCGGAGCATTTCATGAGTTGTTTCCATTTCTTTCCTCCGAAGGCCATCATGCCATAATTCTTCATTCTCAGCGTGTAGCTACCGTTCTCCAAATCTTGCCGGTGAATCGTTCAAATATCCTCTAATCAGTTCATGATCTCTTCATTCTCTTGTATCTAAATTCTCTCAAGCGTCTTCATTCGTTTTCCAATTCTTCCTGGTGAATTGTGCCTTTGCTACGTTCATTTTCAATTCTTACGGTGGTTCGTTCAATATTTCTTTTCCTTGATTACCATATCAATTCATTCGTTCTTTTCAATTCCTACTGGTGGTTCGCTGAAGACCTTATTCAAGTTTGCGCTATATCTCTCTTAATCCTTTCTACGAGAATAAGTAGAATGCCAAATCCATTGCTTGTCATCAATTTAATTGGTGAAGGATGAGCATAATGTAGTTCTTATTCTTGTTTCATTGAGTAAATTCAATTCCTTATTCCGGAGTTGTTCATGATATCGTTTCTCGATTCTAAGTTGTTCATCTTTTCTTTTCCTGGAGTTCCAAGCTCTCATCATCACGAAGATCCATCTAAATCATTGCAAGGCTTCACCTTGTGTTTTCAACTTCTCTTTCTTTCTATCACCCTTTTGTTTACCGGAGTTCTTCATGGAGGCTCTACATGGTGCTTCGTCAAGGATTCTTTTCATTCTTCAATTGTTCATCAAGATTTCTCTCGGAGTTAAGATCCGTCAAGCCATACTTCAAAATAAACATGGTGTTCCAACACATGTTTTGTTTTGAGGAGTTCAAGTATTCTTCATCTTGCATTCCGAAGTGCAATTCTTTCTACCTTATCTCTTGAGATGGTGTTATGTCATTCTTGACAATTTTCCTTCATGCTTCATGATTCACATGTTGTCAAGAATGAGGTATTTTAAATCCATCAATCTCTTCATTGGAGTTATCTTGGGCTATATTTCACCTAAAGCCTTCCCTAAGGAATGTTGCTATTATGGTGCTTATCAATGATCCAAGTTTTCTCCTATCCTCTTGGTGAAAGAAGTTTTTCATCGCCTTGGTGCTCTCACTCAAATCAATGGCTTCCTTTAGTGGCCGTTTGTCACCTCATAATGTTGAGATGTTTCCATAAGTCCACTACAAGCTTATTCTTTTCGTTGTTGGTTTTCCAACAACTTCGTTATAACCTTCTTGGAAGGGTGCTTTCCAAGCTCATTTGTGGCAGAAGTTGGCATTTTCTTCTCCATTCTGTTATTCCAATGATCTATCTTCTATTCTTTCTTCCGGAGGCATTGTGATGTTGCTCTCTTCACCCATCATCTCGTTTTGCCAAGATCATATTCTTTTCATGCTTATCCATTTGACCGGAGTGTTGTGTCATCTCTTTAAGTTCTTTTCATCTTATCAAGTTTTCCTTCTTCTTTCAGTCGGAGTGCTGTCCAAATTATATCAATCTTATTCCTTCTCTATCTTGTTTTAACCGGAGTGGTGTCAATATCTATCTTATCACTAAACATCTTGGTTCTCGTCGTATCCCATGTTCCTCTTTTCTAACAGAGTGTTTTCAACTTTGTTCATCTTCGTTGTTTTCTTTCTTTCATTTTGTCAACCTCTCAAGGTTCGTTGGTTTCACTCTTTTGTCAAAGAAGCAACTTAGTTTTACCTCTTTCTTCTTCCGTTTTCTATCCGGTGCGATCCTAGATCTCGGGACGAGATCCTCCTGTAGTGGTGGAGTGTTGTAACGCCCCAAGACCGATCGATCCGTAAGACTTCCATATTTTGTGACCTCCGTGTGTTTCGTTTGTGCTTGCTCTTTTAATTTTGCATTGCATCATGTCATCATGCCAAGATGTCATTTAATTTTAAAAACCTTAACTAATAAATTGCATGGATGGTTGATCTATCTAAATCGGGGGAAGGGTGACTTCTCTTTATAACATATCTTCCAAATATTAGGGAGATATATTTAAATATTTCATTAATTTGGAATTCACGATAACACACTTGCAAAATATTCCAATGCCTTTGTTATCTTAATTCTTGGTCTCCAACCTTGCCATATATTCTTTCATCATATTCCGGAGCTCCACCAAAAATCTCAACATTTTTGGACACTTCTAAATCCTTGTCCTTGTTCAAACCATTTGAATTAAATTCAAATGACTTTGAATTTAATTCTTGCAATCTTGCCCACACCATTTTTCTTGGAACAAGCTCATTTTTATGAGTCCGAGAAGAATACCCTCCTGCTCAAGCTCCAACCCTAACCTCTCTTTCTTTTCTTTCTTATCTCTATTTTGTTTTTATTTATTTATTTATTTTTAGAGTGAGAGAGAGCCCATCAGCCAGCCAGCACTGCCTTGCCAGATCCTTCGGCCCAAGGCCCACCAAGACCTCTAACCCTAGCGCTCGCCTCCGCTCCTCTCGATCCCTCACTCTCTCCCTCGTTCCCCTCGCTTGCGCCGCCAGGAGAGCCTCGGCTCGATCCCCTTTTCCCCTTCACTCGTCTCCCTCCTCGCACACACAGGAGAGGATCCCAATCCCCATGGCCACGCGCCTTGCGCCTCCTCCATCAGCCAGCCACCACTCTCCTCTCGGTCCCTTGCCTCGTCGCCCGCCCGCATGCTCGAAGACGCCCGAGGCTCATGCCCTCCTCCTTCAGCAGGTTCTCATGGCCCCCCTGCCATGACTGTGTAGCCCAGCGAGGCCCCTCACCAGCGCTCGGCCTCCTCCCCGAGTTCCTGCTCCCTTCGTCCATGGTGCCGCTGCCTCGCCCGAGCTCTCTGCTCGACCAGGAGCTCGTCAACTCCGGCGCGTTCCCCAGCCTCCTTTGCTTTGCCTTCTCGCCGGAGATCGCGTCCCTGCTGTCTTCTTCACCCCCTGCCCGAGACCCACCTTCGGCCTCGCCACGGTTCTCCTGCACCAGCTCCGTCCGACAAGGACGTCGCCCCGCTGCCTTCTCTTGTCGCGACCAGGACCCCCCCTCCTCGCGCCTCTGGTCACCTCGCCACCCCATCACCCGTTCTGTGCCCGCGTCCGCGCAACACCATCTCTGCCGCCTCCACGCACCTCCGGTGACCCCGAGGCAGGGCCTTGGCAAGTCCCTCGATGCCCCTTCAGATTCATAAAGACCGGCAAGTTCGACTTCGGCGCCAAGTTTCGTCTTCAAATCTGTATGACTACATCCGATGTGGATTTCGGCAAGTACCTGGAGACCACAATAACGCCAAGTACCACGACACCCATGTTCGTCTACGGAATGTGTACCACTACGCCGAAGAGCTTGGATGCACCAAGTTCCACTACTTCCACAACCGCGCGCTTGGGTTTCGTCAAGTTCCCCTCGACCGGTGAGCGTCTACTTCCACTACCAAACGTGAACAACTACTTCCTCTATGAACTCGGTCCGCTTCAAAATGCACGCTCAAGGTATACCGTCGAGACGACCGCCCGTGAGCGAATGCTTGTGTGTTGTATGAGATGCACCCTTTTCACCGTGTCCGAATTGTCACTCGTTTCCATGCCCCTAACCCGTGGGAACCCGGTAGTCGGAGCACCCACCATATCTAGCATGTTCCGCACATCCGCGACGCTTCCTTTTGCACGGTATCTCCATGAGCTACGGAACCGATATGTTGCCGTGGCATCATTTTTGGATTCGCCGCCGTGGCACCCTTTTTGTTCCGCCATGGTGACCAAATGCTTCATAACATGCTTATGTCAACATTTTCATAAAAATTGCATATAACTTGTATATGTCATCCGCATCATGATAACAACATTTAAATGTTTAAAATTGTTGTTGCATTAAATTGCTAAATGCATATGGGGATTTACCGGATTTGTTGTTTTTATATCCGGGCCCATTTAAATTGTTTAGATGGTATAGTTTTGTCATGCTTCACCACTTGCCATGTTAACCAATATTTAATATTGTTGGGTACATAACCGAGAGAGAACTAAATAATTGATGTGGTGTTTCGTCAATATGCAACTCGTTGCATATTGGGCTCCATTTAACTTGTAGTTTTGTTTGTGCACTTTGCCATGCCATGCTCATTAAATCGGACATGCATCATACTTGATTGTGCATCATGTCGTGTTTATGTGATGGTTGTTTACTAGGTTGTTTGCTTCTTTCTGGGTTGCTTCTCTCGTTAGCTTCGGTTTCGTTCCGGAGTTGTGAGGATTCGTTCGACTACGTTCGTTTGTCTTCTTCATGGACTAGTTCTTCTTCCTTGCGGGATCTCAGGCAAGATGACCATACCCTCGAAATCACTTCTATCTTTGCTTGCTAGATGCTCGCTCTTTTGCTATGTCTATGCTGCGTTACCTACCACTTGCTATATCATGCCACCCATATTGCCATGTCAAACCTCTAACCATCTTTTCCTAGCAAACCGTTGATTGGCTATGTTACGCTTTGCTCAGCCCTCTTATAGCGTTGCTAGTTGCGGTGAAGTTGAAGTTTGTTCCTTGTTGGAACATGGATATTTTGGGATATCACAATATCTCTTATTTAATTAATGCACCTATATACTTGGTAAAGGGTGGAAGACTCGGCCTTATGCACAGTGTTTTGTTCCACTCTTGCCGCCTAGTTTCCGTCATACCGTGTTATGTTCCTTGATTTAGCATTCCTTACGGTTGGGTGATTTATGGGACCACCTTGACAGTTCGCTTTGAATAAGACTCCTCCAAAGAAGGCCCAACTTTGGTTTTACCATTTGCCACCTAAGCCTTTTCCCTCCAGGTTTTCGCGAGCCCGAGGGTCATCTTTATTTAACCCCCCGGGCCAATGCTCCTCTGAGTGTTGGTCCAAACTAGAGCCCTTTGCAGCGCCACCTTGGGGAAACTTGAGGCCTGGTTTTAGTTATGCGGACTGCTCATCCGGATGTGCCACGAGAACGAGATATGTGCAGCTCCTATCGGGTTTGTCGGCACAATCAGGCGGCTTTGCTGGTCTTGTTTTACCATTGTCGAAATGTCTTGTAAACCGGATTACGAGACTGATCGGGTCTTCCCAAGAGAAGGAATATCCTTCGTTGACCGTGAGAGCTTATAATGGGCTAAGTTGGGACACCCTGCAGGTATTATCTTTCAAAGCCGTGCCGCGGTTATGAGGCGATGGGAATTTGTTAATGTCGGTTGTAGAAAACCCGGTTGACCTTAATTAAAATACCTCAACCAAGTGTGTAACCGTGATGGTCTCTTCTCGTGGTCCGGAAGTGAACACGGTGTTGGAGTTATGTTTGGCGTAAGTAGTTTCAGGATCACTTCTTGATCGCTACTAGCTTCACGACCGTGCCTTGCTTCTCTTCTCGCTCTCTTTTGCGAATGTAGCCACCATATATGCTAGTCGCTGCTGCAGCTCCACCTCACAACTCTGTCCTACCTATAAGCTTAAATAGTCTTGATCTCGTGGGTGTGAGATTGCTGAGTCCCGTGACTCACAGATTCTACCAAAACAGTTGCGGTGCCAGCGATGCGGTCAGATGACGATCCGAGCTCAAGTGGGAGTTCGACGAGTAACGTGGTCGTTACTATGTGTCTTTTCACGATGATCGATAGTGGAGCCAGTTGGGACGATCGGGGATCCGTAGCATTTGGGGTAGTCTTCTTTTATTTTGGTTCCGTATTCGGACCTTGAGTGTAATCTGGATGATGGATGTTTATTTATGAATTGTGTGAAGTGGCGATTGTAAGCCAACTATGTATCTCTTTCCCTTATGTATTACATGGGTTGTGTGAAGATTACCTCACTTGCGACATTGCTTTCAATGCGGTTATGCCTCTAAGTCGTGCTTCGACACGTGGGAGATATAGCCGCATCGAGGGCGTTACAAGTTGGTAATCAGAGCCATCCCCAACTTAGGAGCCCCTCGCTGATTGTTTGTTTGGCGTTGTTGAGTCTAGAAAAAAATGTTTTGAGTCTTAGGATTATATATATCGGAGAGTAGGATTCTTTTTACTCCTCAGTCCCTTCGTCGCTCTGGTGAGGTCTCCTGACGTAGAAGTTTTGACTCTCCTCTCCTCAAATTTCACTAAAATTTTTTTTAGGATCACGCGGGTATCTTGGAATCGTTCCGATGGTTTTGTGACGAGAACATTGTTCTTGGTGCCTCCTGACATTTAGGGGTTGTGGCAGTGTCCCGGGGAGTTGAGCTCCGAGGTGTTGTCGTCACAATTTTATCGTTGCAGTTCTGGAATACCTGAGCTTTGCCGACATCGAAAATCTCTTTTATGCAGTTGTTGGTGAGATAACCTCGATAACCCAGTACTGGGGCGAGCTCGGGAGTATTGACATGACTCGTATAACGGATGCTTTTCGAACGTCGAGGTACACGATTTCCAAAGGTTTCTTGGTTATGTGTTGATGGATGGATACAGCTGGATCTAGGTATTGTTAGTTTGGGTGATATATTTTGTGTCCCTTGTATCCCCAACACCAGATTGCATAACCAGAAAGTTTCGGGAGTTTATAGGTGGGAATTCAAGTAGCTCCTAGAATATCTTTTCGACAGATGCATGATATGGGATTGGGTAAATCTCTATCATATGTATTTGTTCCGGCTTATTCTGCAAGCCAAATCCTTTGTTTTGTTTTATTTGTGGTATTCGAGTTGCTTCGAAGTCAAATGTTGAATCTATACCTTTCCCAAGCGGTGTTCTCATATTGCTATGTGAATACTAATCCTTCTTGTTCATCGAGGTCGTCATGTTAATTCTTTTCCCAACCGGCGTGCTTCTCTTCAAGTAGATCCGATCATTTCAACATCCGCAAGATCAACTCTAAGTTTTTCTTAACGGTGTTTGTTTCATCCGTCCCAAGTTGTCTTTGTTTTCCCGCCCTCCCACCCTTTTCTGCAAGGACTTATATATTTTAATCAAGTAACCATTTATTCATGTGAAGTCTCTTCACTCTTTTCAAATCAATGTTCTTATCCGGTGATTTCCCATGAAGATGCTCAACAGTTTCAAGTTCATCATCCTTCGTTGTTGTTTCTTCTCCGGTGGATCCAATTCAAGCTTTCGATATTCATCATATTCCTTTCCTCGTTTCTAATGATTTCTCATGCCGATGCACCTCTTAATCATTCACTTCTCTATTCATTTATCCTAGAGTCTCAAGATATCTCGGAAGGCTCGTCTTTTCTTCCAAGATCTGTTCAAGCTATTTGGAGATTATTATCTCATTCAAGTCATTTAATTCAACCGGTGCAACCTCTCTTTAAAATCCTTCAACGATGTTTCTTTCGAGTGGGCCCTAACCCACAGGTCTTTTTCCAGGATCTTACCAGACTCTTCTAATTTTCCCAGAACTATTCTCAAATTCCTTTCAAAGTTTGACGTAAGAATGAATTTTCATCAGTCACATGCCTTCTCCTAGGCCGCTTTCAAATTCTTTTCATCTCTGGCTCAACGTTTCCTATTTTAATCCTTCCAGAGTTTCTCAACAATTTGGTGGTGTTTCTCCTCGACATTCTCAGCATGTGAAGACCGAAGAAGAGTTCCTCTTAAATCCTTACCCGTTCTTCCAAAGATGCGTAGTTCAAGTTTGATGCCATCCTCTCATAATTGTTTTCGATTGTGGGAATTCTTTTCACCCATCCGGAGCATTTCATGAGTTGTTTCCATTTCTTTCCTCCGAAGGCCATCATGTCATAATTCTTCATTCTCAGCGTGTAGCTACCGTTCTCCAAATCTTACCGGTGAATCGTTCAAATATCCTCTAATCAGTTCATGATCTCTTCATTCTCTTGTATCTAAATTCTCTCAAGCGTCTTCATTCGTTTTCCAATTCTTCCCGGTGAATTGTGCCTTTGCTACGTTCATTTTCAATTCTTACGGTGGTTCGTTCAATATTTCTTTTCCTTGATTACCATATCAATTCATTCGTTCTTTTCAATTCCTACTGGTGGTTCGCTGAAGACCTTATTCAAGTTTGCGCTATATCTCTCTTAATCCTTTCTACGAGAATAAGTAGAATGCCAAATCCATTGCTTGTCATCAATTTAATTGGTGAAGGATGAGCATAATGTAGTTCTTATTCTTGTTTCATTGAGTAAATTCAATTCCTTATTCCGGAGTTGTTCATGATATCATTTCTCGATTCTAAGTTGTTCATCTTTTCTTTTCCTGGAGTTCCAAGCTCTCATCATCACGAAGATCCATCTAAATCATTGCAAGGCTTCACCTTGTGTTTTCAACTTCTCTTTCTTTCTATCACCCTTTTGTTTACCGGAGTTCTTCATGGAGGCTCTACATGGTGCTTCGTCAAGGATTCTTTTCATTCTTCAATTGTTCATCAAGATTTCTCTCGGAGTTAAGATCCGTCAAGCCATACTTCAAAATAAACATGGTGTTCCAACACATGTTTTGTTTTGAGGAGTTCAAGTATTCTTCATCTTGCATTCCGAAGTGCAATTCTTTCTACCTTATCTCTTGAGATGGTGTTATGTCATTCTTGACAATTTTCCTTCATGCTTCATGATTCACATGTTGTCAAGAATGAGGTATTTTAAATCCATCAATCTCTTCATTGGAGTTATCTTGGGCTATATTTCACCTAAAGCCTTCCCTAAGGAATGTTGCTATTATGGTGCTTATCAATGATCCAAGTTTTCTCCTATCCTCTTGGTGAAAGAAGTTTTTCATCGCCTTGGTGCTCTCACTCAAATCAATGGCTTCCTTTAGTGGCCGTTTGTCACCTCATAATGTTGAGATGTTTCCATAAGTCCACTACAAGCTTATTCTTTTCGTTGTTGGTTTTCCAACAACTTCGTTATAACCTTCTTGGAAGGGTGCTTTCCAAGCTCATTTGTGGCAGAAGTTGGCATTTTCTTCTCCATTCTGTTATTCCAATGATCTATCTTCTATTCTTTCTTCCGGAGGCATTGTGATGTTGCTCTCTTCACCCATCATCTCGTTTTGCCAAGATCATATTCTTTTCATGCTTATCCATTTGACCGGAGTGTTGTGTCATCTCTTTAAGTTCTTTTCATCTTATCAAGTTTTCCTTCTTCTTTCAGTCGGAGTGCTGTCCAAATTATATCAATCTTATTCCTTCTCTATCTTGTTTTAACCGGAGTGGTGTCAATATCTATCTTATCACTAAACCTCTTGGTTCTCGTCGTATCCCATGTTCCTCTTTTCTAACAGAGTGTTTTCAACTTTGTTCATCTTCGTTGTTTTCTTTCTTTCATTTTGTCAACCTCTCAAGGTTCGTTGGTTTCACTCTTTTGTCAAAGAAGCAACTTAGTTTTACCTCTTTCTTCTTCCGTTTTCTATCCGGTGCCATCCAAGATCTCGGGACGAGATCCTCTTGTAGTGGTGGAATGTTGTAACGCCCCAAGACCGACGATCCAGAAGACTTCCATATTTTTGTGACCTCCGTGTGTTTCGTTTGTGCTTGCTCTTTTAATTTTTGCATTGCATCATGTCATCATGCCAGCATGTCATTTAATTTTTAAAAACCTTAACTAATAAATTGCATGGATGGTTGATCTATCTAAATCGAGGGAAGGGTGACTTCTCTTTATAACATATCTTCCAAATATTAGGGAGCTATATTTAAATATTTCATTAATTTGGAATTCACCATAACACACTTGCAAAATATTCCAATGCCTTTGTTATCTTAATTCTTGGTCTGCAACCTTGCCATATATTCTTTCATCATATTCTGGAGCTCCACCAAAAATCTCAACATTTTTGGACACTTCTAAATCCTTGTCCTTGTTCAAACCATTTGAATTAAATTCAAATGACTTTGAATTTAATTCTTGCAATCTTGTCCACACCATTTTTCTTGGAACAAGCTCATTTTTATGAGTCCGAGAAGAATACCCTCCTGCTCAAGCTCCAACCCTAACCTCTCTTTCTTTTCTTTCTTATCTCTATTTTGTTTTTATTTATTTATTTATTTTTAGAGTGAGAGAGAGCCCATCAGCCAGGCCGGCCTGCTTCGCCGCAGTCCTTTCGGCCCAAGGCCCAGCCGCACCTCTAACCCTAGCGCTCGCCTCCGCTCCTCTCGATCCCTCGCTCTCTCCCTCGTTCCCCTCGCTTGCGCCGCCAGGAGAGCCTCGGCTCGATCCCCTTTTCCCCTTCACTCGTCTCCCTCCTCGCACACACAGGAGAGGGATCCCAATCCCCATGGCCACGCGCGCCTTGCGCCCTCCTCCATCAGCCAGCCACCACTCTCCTCTCGGTCCCTTGCCTCGTCGCCCGCCCGCATGCTCGAAGACGCCCGAGGCTCGTGCCCTCCTCCTTCAGCAGGTTCTCGTGGCCCCCCTGCCATGACCTTGTAGCCCAGCGAGGCCCCTCACCAGCGCTCGGCCTCCTCCCCGAGTTCCTGCTCCCTTCGTCCATGGTGCCGCTGCCTCGCTCGAGCTCTCTGCTCGACCAGGAGCTCGTCAACTCCGGCGCGTGCCCCAGCCTCCTTTGCTTCGCCTTCTCGCCGGAGATCGCGTCTCTGCTGTCTTCTTCACCCCCTGCCCGAGACCCACCTTCGGCCTCGCCACGGTTCGCCTGCACCAGCTCCGTCCGACAAGGGCGTCGCCCCTTGCCTTCTCTTGTCGCGACCAGACCCCCCTCCTCGCGCCTCTGGTCACCTCGCCACCCCATCACCTGTTACGTGCCCGGCGTCCAAGAACACCATCTCTGCCGCCTCCATGCACCTCCGGTGACCCCGAGGCAGGGCCTTGGCAAGTCCCTCGATGCCCCTTCAGATTCATCAAGACCGGCAAGTTCGACTTCGGCGCCAAGTTTCATCTTCAAATCTGTACGACTACATCCGATGTGGATTTCGGCAAGTACCTGGAGACCACAATAACGCCAAGTACCACGACACCCATGTTCGTCTACGAAATGTGTACCACTACGCCGAAGTGCTTGGATGCACCAAGTTCCACTACTTCCACAACCGGCGCCTTGGGTTTCGTCAAGTTCCCCTACGACCCGTGAACGTCTATTTCCACTACCGAAACGTGAACAACTACTTCCTCTACGAACTTGGTCCGCTTCGAAAATGCACGCTTCGAAGGTATACCGTCGAGATGACCGCCCGTGAACGAATGCTTGTGTGTTGTATGAGATGCACCGTTTTCACCGTGTCCGAATTGTCACTCGTTTCCATGCCCCTAACCCGTGGGAACCCGGTGTCGGGAGCACCCCACCATATCTAGCATGTTCCGCACATCCGCCGCGCTTCCTTTTGCACCGTATCTCCATGAGCTACGGAACCGATATGTTGCCGTGGCATCATTTTTGGATTCGCCGCCGTGGCACCCTTTTTGTTCCGCCATGATGACCAAATGCTTCATAACATGCTTATGTCAACATTTTCATAAAAATTGCATATAACTTGTATATGTCATCCGCATCATGATAACAACAATTAAATGTTTAAAATTGTTGTTGCATTAAATTGCTAAATGCATATGGGGTTTACGGTTTGTTGTTTTATATCCGCCCCATTTAAATTGTTTAGATGGTATAGTTTTGTCATGCTTCACCACTTGCCATGTTAACCAATATTTAATATTGTTGGGTACATAACCGAGAGAGAACTAAATAATTGATGTGGTGTTTCGTCAATATGCAACTCGTTGCATATTGGGCTCCATTTAACTTGTAGTTTTGTTTGTGCACTTTGCCATGCCATGCTCATTAAATCGGACATGCATCATGCTTGATTGTGCATCATGTCGTGTTTATGTGATGGTTGTTTACTAGGTTGTTTGCTTCTTTCCGGGTTGCTTCTCTCGTTAGCTTCGGTTTCGTTCCGGAGTTGTGAGGATTCGTTCGACTACGTTCGTTTGTCTTCTTCATGGACTAGTTCTTCTTCCTTGCGGGATCTCAGGCAAGATGACCATACCCTCGAAATCACTTCTATCTTTGCTTGCTAGATGCTCGCTCTTTTGCTATGCCTATGCTGCGTTACCTACCACTTGCTATATCATGCCACCCATATTGCCATGTCAAACCTCTAACCATCTTTTCCTAGCAAACCGTTGATTGGCTATGTTACCGCTTTGCTCAGCCCTCTTATAGTGTTGCTAGTTGCGGTGAAGTTGAAGTTTGTTCCTTGTTGGAACATGGATATTTTGGGATATCACAATATCTCTTATTTAATTAATGCACCTATATACTTGGTAAAGGGTGGAAGACTCGCCTTATGCCCGGTGTTTTGTTCCACTCTTGCCGCCTAGTTTCCGCCATACCGGTGTTATGTTCCTTGATTTCGCGTTCCTTACGGTTGGGTGATTTATGGGACCCCTTGACAGTTCGCTTTGAATAAGACTCCTCCAAAGAAGGCCCAACTTTGGATTTCCCATTTGCCACCTAAGCCTTTTCCCCTGGGTTTTCGCGATCCCGAGGGTCATCTTTATTTAACCCCCCCGGGCCAATGCTCCTCTGAGTGTTGGTCCAAACTAGAGCCCTTTGCAGCGCCACCTTGGGGAAACTTGAGGCCTGGTTTTAGTTGTACGGACTGCTCATCCGGATGTGCCCTGAGAACGAGATATGTGCAGCTCCTATCGGGATTTGTCGGCACAATCGGGCGGCTTTGCTGGTCTTGTTTTACCATTGTCGAAATGTCTTGTAAACCGGGATTCCGAGACTGATCGGGTCTTCCCGGTAGAAGGAATATCCTTAGTTGACCGTGAGAGCTTATAATGGGCTAAGTTGGGACACCCCTGCAGGGTATTATCTTTCAAAGCCGTGCCCGCGTTATCAGGCCGATGGGAATTTGTTAATGTCGGTTGTAGAAAACCCGGTTGACCTTAATTAAAATACCTCAACGGCGTGTGTAACCGTGATGGTCTCTTCTCGGGAGTCCGGGAAGTGAACACGGTGTTGGAGTTATGTTTGACGTAAGTAGTTTCAGGATCAATTCTTGATCGCTACTAGCTTCACGACCATGCCTTGCTTCTCTTCTCGCTCTCTTTTGCGAATGTAGCCACCATATATGCTAGTCGCTTGCTGCAGCTCCACCTCACAACTCTGTCCTACCTATAAGCTTAAATAGTCTTGATCTCTCGGGTGTGAGATTGCTGAGTCCCGTGACTCACAGATTCTACCAAACAGTTGCAGTGCCAGCGATGCGGTCTGAGATGACGATCCGAGCTCAAGTGGGAGTTCGACGAGGAACGTGGTCGTTACTATGTGTCTTTTCCTGATGATCAATAGTGGAGCCCAGTTGGGATGATCGGGGATCTGTGTAGCATTTGGGGTAGTCTTCTTTTATTTTGGTTCCGTAGTCGGACCTTGAGTGTAATATGGATGATGGATGTTTATTTATGTATTGTGTGAAGTGGCGACTGTAAGCCAACTATGTATCTCTTTCCCTTATGTATTACATGGGTTGTGTGAAGATTACCTCACTTGCGACATTGCTTTCAATGCGGTTATGCCTCTAAGTCGTGCTTCGACACGTGGGAGATATAGCCGCATCGAGGGCGTTACAAGGCTGATGGAGCACCTATCAGCAAAGGATGCAGTTTTAATCTTAGCTGGTGTATCGCCAGGATCTGGAGTGTTACATCAAGAAGTTAAGATGGACTTGCAGGAAGCCGTATGTGACAAGGAAGTATTTCGTGAAGAACTTAGGACCCAGAAGTTGAAAGTAGCCAAGCTGGAGGAGCAAAACCTCGATATACCGGAGATTTGTCAGGAACTGAAGGACAGTGGGATCATGGTTCATGTCGAGGTTGATGAAACCCAGAAGTTTGGAACGCAACTCCAGAAATATTAAAGGACGTCACGATAGACTTTGCGACAACAGAGATGATCTGGCAAAAGAACTTGAGAAGGTCAAGCACGATTAGAAGAAGCCATCGAAGACATGAACAAGACTTGAAGAGTTTGGCAATTTTGAAGATTTATTGACCTTTAGAAGACCAAAACCCTGTTATACCTACGTTAGATGTGACATTTGTGAGCTATCATTTGTTTGATGTTTCCCCGACAGCCACAAATAAAATCTGCCTTTTCAGAACTCTTGTTTGTATTGTGTGCATCCCTCTCGATCTCTCTTATCTCACCCCAAAACCCTTGGATCCCCAAAAGATGACGAATGGAGATGGGCGAGTATTTCCGAGATTCATGACACAACCGGAGGTAGCACACTAGATAGAGAACATGGAAGATCGCATGAAGGAGCACGGTATTGAAGGAGAGTATATGGTTCCATACACCCTACGAAAGATCACACAAGGTGTTGCAAAATGGCGAGAGATACATCAAGCCATACAAGGATGGAATGGAACCAATGCTTGGGATGAATTCAAGACGATTCTACTAAGGTCCCGTCTTACCCGAGAGCCATTGAACCTAAAGAGAAGAAGCCTTGTGCATGTAAGATTTGTGGAGAAATGGGACACACCCATAAAGAACACATGGATGAATGCTCTAGTTGTGAAAGGAAGTCACCCAACTGAAGAATGCCCAACTAGGCAGATCACTTGTTTCTTGTGTGAAGGGACTACCCACTACCCTGCTCAGTGTCACATTTACCCCATGGTACAAAGAACCATCCAGCAGAAGAAAGAAGCAATGAAAGGATCCCTAATGGGAATTTTAGAAGAACCTATGATGAATGAAGAGGTGGAGGACACACCAGAAGGAGACCCAATTAAACCCTGCACCAAGTCATGCTATTCATGTGGAGAAGAAGGACACATCTCCCAGAATTGTTTGAATGGGGATCTAGTAGAATTCCCGACAGAGGAAGTAGAGTATGACCCACAGGAAATAGAAGCCCTGATTGGAACGGAAAAGTGCAGAAAGAGAAGTAGATTGGATTCCAGGAAGGATCTGAGACATATCACCTGTTACAGGTGCCATGGTTTAGGTCATTGAGGGAGTCCTGGATTAGGGGGTCCTCGGACAGCCGGACTATATCCTTTGGCCGGACTGTTGGACTATGAAGATACAAGATTGAAGACTTCGTCCCGTGTCCGGATGGGACTCTCCTTGGCGTGGAAGGCAAGCTTGGCAATACGGATATGTAGATCTCCTACCTTGTAACCGACTCTGTGTAACCCTAGCCCCCTCTGGTGTCTATATAAACCGGAGGGTTTAGTCCGTAGGACGACAACAATCATACCATAGACTAGCTTCTAGGGTTTAGCCTGTATGATCTCGTGGTAAATCAACTCTTGTAATACTCATATCATCAAGATCAATCAAGCAACAAGTAGGGTATTACCTCCATCAAGAGGGCCCGAACCTGGGTAAACATCGTGTCCCCCGCCTCCTGTTACCATCCGCCTTAGACGCATAGTTCGGGACCCCCTACCCAAGATCCGCCGGTTTTGACACCGACATTGGTGCTTTCATTGAGAGTTCCACTGTGCCGTCACCATAAGGCTTTATGGCTCCTTCGATCATCGGCAACGATGTGATCCAGGGTGAGGTTTTCCTCACCGGACAGATCTTCGTATTCGGCGGCTTCGTACTGCAGGCCAACTCGCTTGGCCATCTGGAGCAGATCAAGAGCTACGCCCCTGGCCATCAGGTCAGGTTTGGAAACTTGAACTACACTGCCGACATCCGCGGAGACTTGATCTTCGACGGATTCGAGCCCATGTCAGGTGTGCCGCACAATCACGACGAGCATGATTTAGCTCTATCGTCGGACAGTGTTCGGGAGATCACACCTGCAACCACTCCGACCCTCAATCTGGAACAAATTGCGCCATCTGAGGATGGGTGGATGGACCCCGCCACGGAGGCCGCACACTCAGTGGCGATAGAGCCGAATACTGACTTCACCTCCTACGAGACCCGTGTTGCCGAACCGTTGGATTCTTCCTCGGCCACGGACCCCGAGCCGCCTGCGTCCGTGCCCATCAAATCCGATTGGGCACCGATCATGGAGTTTACCTCCGCGGATATCTTTCAGCACTCGCCTTTTGGCGACGTACTAAACTCGTTGAAGTCTCTTTCCCTGTCAGGAGACCCCTGGCCAAACTATGTCCGGCTACAATGGGATGCGGACGACGAAGAAATTCGCGCCCCACCCAGCACCCACTTAGTAGCCACTGTCGATGATTTAACTGACATGCTCGACATCGGCTCCGAAGACATCGACGGTATGGACGACGATGCAGGAGACGAACAAGAACCACCGCCCACAGGGTGTTGGACTGCCACCTCATCGTATGATATATACATGGTGGACACCCCCAAAGAAGGCGATGGCGATAAGACAATGGAGGATAATCCCTCCAAGAAGCAATCCAAGCACCGACGTCAGCGGCGCCGCTCTAAGTCCCGCCATAGCAAAAGCAGCGATACCGCACAAGAGACAATAACACTCCGGATAGTGCGAAGACGGCGACAATCCCTCCAAATGACCTCGGCGGGAGGATGAACAAGCTAGCCCTCCGGAGCAGGCGAGAAGCGGAGAATCGAGAGGATGACAATTACATGCCTCTCTCCGAAGACGAAGTGAGCCTCGGCGATGAAGAATTTATTGTGCCTGAGGATCCCGTCGAGCAGGAGCGCTTCAAGCGCCGGCTTATGGCCACAACAAACATCCTGAAGAAAAAGCAACAACAGCTTCGAGCTGATCAAGATCTGCTAGCGGATAGATGGACTGAAGTCCTGGCAGCCGAGGAATATGAACTCGAGCGCCCAACCAAGAGTTACCCAAAGTGCAGGTTGCTACCCCAACTCGAGGAGGAAGCATTGGAACCTACATCACCAGCGTATGATGCGGTTGATCGGCCACCTCGTGGCCGAGACAAAAAGGCATATCAGCCCGAAGTCCAGCCCGCACCGCGCCGCCATTCAAACAAAAAATACCAAGGCCCGGGGCAACACACAGGACCTGCGAGACGTATTGGAAAACAAAACAAAATATGCAAGATCGATCTATGGATTATGGGGGCGCGCCCCAACGCGGCACGACGACCGTCACGTCGACATACCAAAAGCAAATCCGGCCGGGCCGAATACAGCAGACAAGACTCGTATGAGCTGCGTCGTGATATAGCCCGGCACAGAGGCGCCGCACACCCCCTATGCTTCACTGATGAAGTAATGATCACGAATTCCCAGAGGGTTTTAAACCCATAAACATTGAATCATATGATGGTACAACAGATCCCGCGATATGGATCGAGGATTTCCTCCTCCACATCCACATGGCTCGCGGTGATGATCTACATGCCATCAAATACCTCCCACTAAAACTCAAAGGACCAGCTCGACACTGGCTGAATAGCTTGCCAGCAGACTCCATTGACAGTTGGGAGGATTTGGAAGATGCATTCCTTGACAACTTCCAAGGCACTTATGTGCGACCACCGGATGCTGATGACTTGAGCCATATAACTCAGCAGCGAGGGGAATCGGCCAGGAAATTCTGGACCCGGTTCCTAACCAAGAAAAACCAAATTGTCGACTGTCCGGATGCAGAGGCCTTAGCGACATTTAAGCATAACATCCGTGACGAGTGGCTCGCCCGGCACCTCGGCCAGGAGAATCCAAAGTCTATGGAAGCCCTCATGACACTCATGACCCACTTTTGCACGGGCGAGGATAGTTGGCTGGCTCGCAGCAACAACACACCAAGAAATCATGGCAATTCAGATGCCAAAGATAGTAACGGCAGACCACGTCGTAACAGACACAAGCGCCGCAACAATGGCGACAACGCTGAAGACACGGCAGTCAATGCCGGATTCAGCGGCTCTAAATCGGTCAGCGGAAGAAGCCGTTCAAAAGAAGCAATCCGGGCCCGTCCAGTTTGGACCGCATACTCGATCGCTCGTGTCAAATTCACGGCACCCCTGATAAGCCAGCCAATCACACCAACATAGAATGCTGGGTGTTCAAGCAGGCCGACAAGTTGAATGCCGAAAACAGGGACAAGGGGCTGCATAGTGACGACGAGGAGGAGCCTCGACCGCTGAACACAGGAGGACAGAAGAGGTTCCCTCCACAAGTGAAAATGGTGAACATGATATACGCAACCCACATTCCCAAGAGGGAACGGAAGCGTGCACAAAGGGACGTCTATGCGATGGAGCCAGTCACCCCAAAGTTCAACCCATGGTCCTCTTGTCCGATCACCTTCGATCGCAGGGACCACCCCACTAGTATCCGTCATGGCGGATCTGCCGCATTGGTCCTTGACCCCATCATCGACGGGTTTCACCTCACTCGAGTCCTTATGGACGGCGGCAGCAGCCTGAACCTGCTCTATCAGGATACCGTGCGCAAAATGGGTATAGACCCCTCGAGGATAAAACCCACTAAAACCACCTTTAAAGGTGTCATCCTAGGTGTAGAGGCCCATTGCACGGGCTCAATCACACTGGAAGTGGTCTTCGGATCTCCGGAAAACTTCCGAAGCGAGGAGTTAATCTTGATATCGTCCCGTTCGCGATGGCTATCACGCCTTGCTCGGCGAACCGCATTGCTGATTCAATGCGGTACCGCATTATGCTTACCTCAAGCTCAAAATGCCGGACCTCGTGGGGTTATAACGACCAGCGGAAACACAGAACACTCGCTCCGCACGGAGGAGCACACTACGGCCCTCGCATCTGAGGCACAAAGCAGCCTTTTAAGACAAACCGCCAATTCGGCGATAAAGCCCCCGGATACCTTCAAGCGAGTCCGGAGTAACCTGCAACAGGATCGCCTGGCACGTTCAGAGCTTGCCTAGCAATTCGGCCCCCGTCCTAGTCCCAGTCAAGCGATGAAATCTGTGCCGCACATACATAATTACGCACTAAAAGTACCATGGGCATAGGTAGGGGCACGACCAGGGCACGTCCCACAATGCGGCTCAACCGCCTCAGGGGCTGTATACCTTTATCATTTTTTCTCTTTCAGGACCTTACTCTCTGGAAGCCCCTCTTCAGTAGTCTGATTGCTGGACACATTACGGGAAGGAACAACCAAGGAGGCAAGAAGCTAAGACGTACAAGGGCATCCCCAGGTGGTCTCTGATAACAATCGAAGTACCCATTTTAAATACCCATACGCAGCTTGTCCTTGGATAGGACATGTCAAATAATCCTATTTTTTGCTTATTTCACTACTTGTATCTGTACGCCTCGACGTATTATTTAAATAACAGTGCATAGAATTAGTCTATTATTGCATTACCCTTCCCTTTTCCTTGTCTCGCTTTATTTACGACAAATTGCACCCATACATTCTGATGCGACCCGGTCGCCAGGGCTTCATATACCCCATAATCTGGCGTGAGAAGTCCGAACACTTTCGACGGTCGGCACCCGAACTTATAGCATTATATGCATCAGCTCTGAATCATGTCTTGGGTCAATAGTTGGGTTTGCCTGCTCCCATGTTTTGGTACCTTACGTTCCGCAATATCGGCTAAGGTAGCACCGGAGAACTATCGCGATTGTGTCCGGTTCTTCCGGACGAGCACCTCGATGAAAGCCAAAACTGATTGTCATGATAAGGAGAGAGCTGGTCGCTGTTCGAGAGGTCTCAAGTCCTTAAAGACTTTTTCCGCTTCAGGCAAGGAGTCAGCCTTGCCCGACTTAGGCGTATATAGCGCACCAACTTCGGCCTTCCGAATACTAGGGGCTTCGCCAAAATTTAAAATTGTAGACTTCTATGGCTAAGTGAGAGTGACAAAGCTTTATAGTCCGATTGCCTGGTTCGTTGTGCTGAACACCTCCCTCGAAGGACCCAAAATTGGGATAAAGAGTGCTCAGGTTTATCCCGAACACCTCGGTACTAGTTACATGGGGGCAGAAGCCGACGACTGGCCAACTATCAAATTTTATGAACGGCCGCACAGAAGGTAATATTTTAAATTCACAAGCGTTGCATAGTGCAAATGAACTCGTTTCATATTACAGGATCACATGAGTACATTCACTCGAATATTACATCTTTAGCACATTCCTCCGCCACAAGGCGAGAACCCTTCAGGACACTGTTATAATACATTTCATGGTGGCGATGCTCCTTGCCCTCCGGTGGCCCCTCCTTCACCAGCTTCTCGGCGTCCATCTTCGCCCAGTGCACCTTTGCCCAGGCAAAAGCCCTGCGTGCACCCTCGATGCAGACAGACCGCTTTATGACTTCAAGCCTTGGGAAGGCATTCACAAGCCGCCTCACCAGGCCGAAGTAGCTATCAGGCAGAGGATCGCGAGGCCACATCCGGACTATAAGACCCTTCATGGCCTGTTTGGCCGCCTTGTGGAGCTCGACCAGTTGCTTCAGCTGGTCGCTCAAGGGCATGGGATGTTCGGTCCCAGTATACTGAGACCAGAACAGCTTCTCCGTCGATCTCCCCTCCTCGGCCCGGTAGAACTCCGCGACATCTGACACACTGCGGGGTAGATCTGCGAACGCTCCTGGAGAGCTCTGAACTCGGGTAAGTAAAAGGAAATTTTCTTTCACATGCTTGCTTTGCATAATGAATGCCTTACCTGCCGCTCTCTTCTTAACCGCCTCAATTTTCTGGAGGGCCTTTTGGGCTTCGGCCTTGGCATGTTGTGCGATTTTGAGGGCCTTCGCAAGCTCGGACTCTCGCGTCTTAGAGTCAAGCTCCAACGACTCGTGTTTTTTGACAATAGCCTGGAGCTCTTGCTGCACCTCGCCCACCCAGGCCTCTTGTTTTTCTCGCTCGATGCGCTCCTTGTCCGCTTTGTCTTCGGCCTCGGATAGCGCCTTCTACAGGGTCGCCACTTCGGTCGTGGCCCCTAGCAAAATTCATGACGATCCTATTATTCTAAAACCAATTTTTTTATAATATACAGACAAGGTATAACTTACCTTTGTTCTTTTCGAGCTGCCTCTTGGCAAGGCCGAGCTCGTCCTTGGACCGCTCAAAGTCCCGCTTCAGTGCGGCGACCTCCGCAGTATGTGCGACAGCGGCTAGCAGTGAAGCCTGCATATGCACATAGACATATTTAGATTAGACTCCTGCGGTTATTATTTGATCCTCTATTCGTCCTTTCTTTGCAAACGCCAAACAGAGCATCAGGGGCTAGTGTCTATGCGGTAACATTCTCTTATAATTTGGTTACTTACCTCAAAGCCTGTTAGGAGGCTGGCATAGGCTTCAGTCAGTCCGCTCTTGGCGTACTGAACTTTCTTGACCACCGCACTCATAATAGTGCGGTGTTCTTCGTCGATGGAAGCGCCGCGAAGCGCTTCCAGCAAGTTGTCCGATGCCTCTGGATGGACAGAGGCCATCGGCATAGGCGGCTTGCCCCTCTTAGCGAGGGGTTATCTGACAGAGTCCGAAACCACTGGAGGTTCCAGCGCAATTTTCGGCTGGGGGCCGAATTTGCTGCCCCCATCATCAGAGCCCATGGGAGTCTTGCTCCCCTTGCGCCCAGCATCCGGAATGTCGCCTTGAGGCGCCTCCAGGCCTACCTCCCCTCGGCTTGGTGCCCTTTGAGACAACACTTCGACGTTGTCCGTAGGGCGAGGGGATGAGGCGGTCGGAAGTGAATCGCTGTTCAGATCCGACGGGTCCAAAGAACCATCCGATGAGGATACGTCGATATGGGCTCGGGACGGACTACATAATCATGTTCGGCATGATGAGAAGCAGTTCAATAAAAACATACCAAGAATTATTATGGTATCCGGATACTTACGACTTCACCAGGGGCTTTTCCCTGGGCAACCACTTGTCGTCGCTATAGGCGGCCGTCGTGGAGCAGTTCGGAAGGAGAGTCCTTCCCTTCTTGGACCCTTCGGCCTCCCCAGATGGGGCGACCTTCCTTTTCTTGTCTCCCCCGGCAGGGGGGGGGGGACTTTCCTCTTCCTCCTCCTCATTTTTGTGGGAGGAGTGCATCTCGGTGTTTTCGGACGACGAGTCCGATATAACCTTGCACCGGAGACCCTTCCTGGTCCCCGTGGCCTTCTTCTTGGCCTTCTTCGCCGGCACCTCATAAGGCGCCGGAACCATCATCTCCGTTAGGAGAGCGTCTGCTGGATCTTCGGGCAGGGGGGCTGGACAATCGATCTGCTCCGCTGTCTCTACCCAGTCCTGTTAAATAGTGTGGAAGCTTATATCCCGCACATGGTTAAGCTGGGGAAAATGAACATCTTATGAGATATCAACGACTTACCGGATTGGCAGGGCGCTTTGCGCTGAGTCCGCGGTCCTCGGTAAGGGGAGGAGGTACCTTGGCGCCCTTGAACAACACCTTCAAGACGTCCTTGTGCATCGTGTCAAAGAGCTCTCGCAGCGTCTGGTGCTTGGCCGGGTCGAACTCCCACAGATTGAACGCCCGCCTTTGACACGGGAGGATCCGGCGGAAGAGCATGACTTGGACCACGTTGACGATCTTGATTCTCTTGCTCATCATGTTCTTGATGCATGTCTGGAGTCCGGTCAGCTCTACTGGGGAACCCCAGGACAGTCCCTTCACTTTCCAGGAGGTGAGCCGCATGGGGATTCCGGATCGAAATTTGGGGGCCGCCACCAGTTGGTGTTGCGCGGCTCGGTGATGTAGAACCATCCCGATTGCCACCCCTTTATGGTCTCCACATAGGAGCCTTTGAGCCAGGTGACGTTGGGCATTTTGCCCACCATGGCACCTTCGCACTCCGCTTGCTGGCCGACCACCACCTTTGGTTTAACATTGAAGGTCTTCAGCCACAGGCCGAAGTGGGGCTTGATGCGTAGGAAGGCCTCGCACACGACGATAAACGCCGGTATGTTGAGGATGAAATTGGGGGCCAGATCATGAAAGTCCAGCCCGTAGTAGAACATGAGCCCGTGGACAAACGGGTGGAGGGGAAATCCCAGTCCGTGGACGAAGTGGGTAAGGAAAACCACCCTCTCATGGGGTTCCGGAGTAGGGATGATCTGCCCCGCATCTGGCAGCTGCTACCTCTTGAGCTTGCGTTGGATTTCCCCGAAGAGGAGAGGATAATGCAGCAGAGTAGCGTAAGTATTTCCCTCAGTTTTTGAGAACCAAGGTATCAATCCAGTAGGAGGCCACGTGCAAGTCCCTCGTACCTACACAAAACAAATAGCTCAACGCAACCAACGCGATTAGGGGTTGTCAATCCCTTCACGGTCACTTACGAGAGTGAGATCTGATAGAGATGATAGATAATATTTTTGGTATTTTTGGTATAAAGATGCAAAGTAAAATAAAAAGCAAAGTAAAAAAGCAAAGCAATAATAAAGTGATGGAAGATTGATATGATAGAGAATAGACCCGGGGGCCATAGATTTCACTAGTGGCTTCTCTCAAGAGCATAAGTATTTTACGGTGGGTGAACAAATTACTATTGAGCAATTGACAGAATTGAGCATAGTTATGAGAGTATCTAGGTATGATCATGTATATAGGCATCACGTCCGAGACAAGTAGACCGACTCCTGCCTGCATCTACTACTATTACTCCACTCATTGACCGCTATCCAACATGCATCTAGAGTATTAAGTTAATGAAAACAGAGTAACACCTTAAGCAAGATGACATGATGTAGAGGGATAAATTCATGCAATATGATAAAAAACCCATCTTGTTATCCTCGATGGCAACAATATAATACGTGCCTTGCTGCCCTTCTCACATCCTTTGGGAAAGGACACCGCAAGATTGAACCCAAAGCTAAGCACTTCTCCCATTGCAAGAAAAACCAATCTAGTAGGCCAAACCAAACTGATAATTCGAAGAGACTTGCAAAGATAACCAATCATACATAAAAGAATTCAGAGAAGATTCAAATATTGCTCATAGATAATCTTGATCATAAACCCACAATTCATCGTTCTCAACAAACACACCGCAAAAAGAAGATTACATCGAATAGATCTCCACGAGAGGGGGAGAATATTGTATTGAGATCCAAAAAGAGAGAAGAAGCCATCTAGCTACTAACTATGGACCCGAAGGTCTGAGGTAAACTACTCACACTTCATCAGAGAGGCTATGATGATGTAGAAGCCCTCCATGGTGGATTCCCCTTCTGGCGGAGTTCCAGAACAGGCCCCAAGATGGGATCTCGTGGATACAAAAAGTTGCGGCGGTGGAATTAGGTTTTTGGCTCCATATCTGATCGTTCGGGGGTACGTAGGTATATATAGGAGGAAGAAGTACGTCGGTGGAGCAACAGGGGGCCCACGAGGGTGGAGGGCGCGCCTGGGGGGGCGCCCCCCTAGCTCGTGCCTTCCCTGTTGGTTGCTTGACGTAGGGTCCAAGTCTCCTGGATCATGTTCGGTGAGAAAATCACGTTCCCGAAGGTTTCATTCCGTTTGGACTCCGTTTGATATTACGTTTCTTTGAAACACTGAAATAGGCAAAAAAACAGCAAATCTAGGCTGGGCCTCCGGTTAATAGGTTAGTCCCAAAAGTAATATAAAAGTGTAAAATAAAGCCCAATATGGTCCAAAACAGTAGATAATATAGCATGGAGCAATCAAAAATTATAGATACGCTGGAGACGTATCAGGCATCCCCAAGCTTAATTCCTGCTTGTCCTCAAGTAGGTAAATGATAAAAAGATAATTTTTGATGCAGAGCGCTACTTGGCATAATTTCAATGTAATTCTTCTTAATTGTGGTATGAATATTCAGATTCAAAAGATTCAAGACAAAAGTTTAATATTGACATAAAAATAATAATACTTCAAGCATACTAACTAAGCAATTATGTCTTCTCAAAATAACATGGCCAAAGAAAGTTATCCCTACAAAATCATATAGTCTGGCTATGCTCTATCTTCACCACACAAAGTATTTAAATCATGCACAACCCCGATGACAAGCCAAGCAATTGTTTCATACTTTTGACATTCTCAAAACTTTTTCAATCTTCACGCAATACATGAGCGTGAGCCATGGATATAGCACTATATGCGGAATAGAATGGTGGTTGTGGAGAAGACAAAAAGGGAGAAGATAGTCTCACATCAACTAGGCGTATCAACGGGCTATGGAGATGCCCATCAATAGATATCAATGTGAGTGAGTAGGGATTGCCATGCAACGGATGCACTAGAGCTATAAGTATATGAAATCTCAACAAAAGAAACTAAGTGGGTGTGCATCCAACTCGCTTGCTCACAGAGACCTAGGGCAATTTGAGGAAGCCCATCATTGGAATATACAAGCCAAGTTCTATAATGAAAAATTCCCACTAGTATATGAAGGTGACAAAATGAGTGACTCTCTATCTTAAAGATCATGGTGCTACTTTGAAGCACAAGTGTGGTAAAAGGATAGTAACATTGTCCCTTCTCTCTTTTTCTCTCATTTTTTAATTTTTTTATTTGGGCCTTTTCTCTTTTTTATGGCCTCTTTTCTTTCCCCTTTATTTATTTCTTTTTTGTCCAGAGTCTCATCCCGACTTATGGGGCAATCATAGTCTCCATCATCCTTTCCTCACTTGGGACAATGCTCTAAAAATGATGATCATCACACTTTTATTTACTTACAACTCAACAATTACAACTCGATACTTAGAACAAAATATGACTCTGCCTCCAGTGGTGTACCGGGATATGCAATGATTCATGAGTGACATGTATGAAAGAATTACGAATGGTTGCTTTGCCACAAATACGATGTCAACTACATGATCATGCTAAGCAATATGACAATGATGGAGCGTGTCATAATAAACGGAACGGTGGAAAGTTGCATGGCAATATATCTCGGAATGGCTATGGAAATGCCATAATAGGTAGGTATGGTGGCTATTTTGAGGAAGATATATGGTGGGTGTATGATACCGGCGAAAAGTGCGCGGTATTAGAAAGGCTAGCAATGGTGGAAGGGTGAGAAAAGTGCGTATAATCCATGGACTCAACATTAGTCATAAAGAACTCATATACTTATTGCAAAAATCTACAAGTTATCAAAGCAAAGTATTACGCGCATGCTCCTAGGGGATAGATTGGTAGGAAAAGACCATCGCTCGTCCCCGACCGCCACTCATAAGGAAGACAATCAATAAATAAATTATGCTTCGACTTCATCACATGACGGTTCACCATACGTGCATGCTACGAGAATCACAAACTTTAACACAAGTATTTCTCAAATTCACAACTACTCAACTAGCATGACTCTAATATTACTACCTCCATGTCTCATAACAATTATCAAGCATCAAACTTTTCTTAGTATTCAACACACTCAAAAAAAAGTTTTACAAATCTTGAATACCAAGCATATTAGCATTGTTTAAGCAAATTACCATTCTATTTAAGACTCCCAAAATAATCTAAGTGAAGCATGAGAGATCAATAGTTTCTATAAAACAAATCCACCACCGTGCTCTAAAAGATATAAGTGAAGCACCAGAGCAAAACTATATAGCTCAAAAGATATAAGTGAAGCACATAGAGTATTCTAAAAAATTCCAAATCATGTATGGCTCTCTCAAAAGGTGTGTACAACAAGGATGATTTTGGTAAACTAAAAAGCAAAGACGCAAATAATACAAGACGCTCCAAGCAAAACACATATCATGTGGTGAATAAAAATATAGCTCCAAGTAAAGTTACCGATGGAAGTAGATTTAAAGAGGGGATGCCTTCCGGGCATCCCCAAGCTTTGACTTTTGGTGTCCTTAGATTATCTTGGGGTGCCATGGGAATCCCAGCTTAGGCTCTTGCCACTCCTTGTTCCATAATCCATAAAAAATTCACCCAAAACTTGAAAACTTCACAACACAAAACTCAATGAAATCTCATGAGCTCCGTTAGCGAAAAGAAAACAAAAGACCACTTCAAGGTACTGTAATGAACTCATTCTTTATTTATATTGGTCTTAAACCTACTGTATTCCAACTTCTATATGGATTATAAACTATTTTACTAGCCATAGATTCATCAAAATAAGCAAACAACACACGAAAAACAGAATCTGTCAAAAACAGAACAGTCTATAGTAATCTGTAACTAACGCAAACATCTGGAACTCCAAAAATTTAGACAAAATAGGAAGACCTAGGCAATTTGTTTATGATCAGCAGAAATTGGAATCACTATTTTATCATGTTCTGGTGATTTTTTAACAATTGTTTTCGTGAACTGAAAGTTTCTGGAAATTACAGCAAGATCAAATAACTATCATTCAAGAAGATCCTATAGGTTTAACTTGGCACAAACACTAATTAAAACATAAAACCACATATAGACAGAAGGTAGATGGATTATTTATTCCTAAACAAAAACAAAAACTAAAAACTAAAAATAAAATTGGGTTGCCTCCCAACAAGCGCTATCGTTTAACGCCCCTAGCTAGGCATAAAAGCAAGGATAGATCTAGGTATTGCCATCTTTGGTAGGCAATTCTTCAACGAGGCTTCTACCTTCTTTAGAAATTTCTTTATTTCTAGTAATTATCAAACTTTTAGGCAAAAGATCAAAAAATTCATTCGTAGCAAATGGTTCCTTAATGATAGCAAAAAGATTAGGATGAATACTTATAGATTTAAGATCCGCGGTTTCCTTACTAGAGGATTCACCCTTCTTTTTAGGAACATACATGAGCTTAGCAACTTTAGTAGGTGGACTTGGAGTATTTTTTACGGAAGAAAAAGTGGTTCCCAAGTTGGTAATGATACCCTCAAGTTTATCAGTTCTAGAGGAATCTTGATTTATTTTCTCATTAACTATGGGTTCCTTTTCCTTAATATTTTTCAAAGTTACTCCTACCTTAGATCCATATTGGGTAATTTGATTGTGGATATTTTTATCTAAATTTTCAAATAACTCAACGGTAGCAACTTTATTTTCAATAATTTCAAGTCTTTGCATTAAATGCTCTAAAGTTAACATAGTTCCATTAACCAAAAGAGGTGGTGAGCCGAATAAATCTATCATAGCATTATAAGAATGAAAGGTATGGCTACCCAAGAAATTCCCTCCGGTAATGGTGTCAAGGATATATCTATAACAAGGATTAGCACCTACATAAAAATTGCGGAGAAGAACTGAAGTAGATTGCTTCCTGATAGATCTATTTTGAGCATTGCAAATTCTATACCAAGCGTCTTTTAGATTTTCTCCTCCCTTTGCTTAAAATTTAGAACTTCATTCTCGGGAGACAACGGAGAAGATATAAGACTAGCCATAACGACAAGCAAGTGAGAAAAAGGTAAACGGAAAAGAGAGGGCGAATAAAACGGCAAGGGTGAAGTGGGGGAGAGGAAAACGAGAGGCAAATGACACATAATGTAATGCGAGAGATAAGGGATTGTGATGGGTACTTGGTATGTTGACTTTTGCGTAGACTCCCCGGCAACGGCGCCAGAAATTCTTGTTGCTACCTCTTGAGCTTGTGTTGGATTTCCCCGAAGAGGAGAGGATAATGCAGCAGAGTAGCGTAAGTATTTCCCTCAGTTTTTGAGAACCAAGGTATGAATCCAGTAGGAGGCCACGCGCAAGTCCCTCATACCTACACAAAACAAATAGCTCAACGCAACCAACGCGATTAGGGGTTGTCAATCCCTTCACGGTCACTTACGAGAGTGAGATCTGATAGAGATGATAGATAATATTTTTGGTATTTTTGGTATAAAGATGCAAAGTAAAATAAAAAGCAAAGTAAAAAAGCAAAGCAATAATAAAGTGATGGAAGATTGATATGATAGAGAATAGACCGGGGCCATAGATTTCACTAGTGGCTTCTCTCAAGAGCATAAGTATTTTACGGTGGGTGAACAAATTCTTGTTGAGCAATTGATGAATTGAGCATAGTTATGAGAGTATCTAGGTATGATCATGTATATAGGCATCACGCCCGAGACAAGTAGACCGACTCACCTGCATCTACTACTATTACTCCACTCATCGACCGCTATCCAAAGCATGCATCTAGAGTATTAAGTTAATGAAAACAGAGTAACGCCTTAAGCAAGATGACATGATGTAGAGGATAAATTCATGCAATATGATAAAAACCCATCTTGTTATCCTCGATGGCAACAATACAATACATGCCTTGCTGCCCTTACATCCTTTGGGAAAGGACACCGCAAGATTGAACCTAAAGCTAAGCACTTCTCCCATTGCAAGAAAAACCAATCTAGTAGGCCAAACCAAACTGATAATTCGAAGAGACTTGCAAAGATAACCAATCATACATAAAAGAATTTAGAGAAGATTCAAATATTGCTCATAGATAATCTTGATCATAAACCCACAATTCATCAGTCTCAACAAACACACCGCAAAAAGAAGATTACATCGAATAGATCTCCACGAGAGAGGGGGAGAACATTGTATTGAGATCCAAAAAGAGAGAAGAAGCCATCTAGCTACTAACTATGGACCCGAAGGTCTGAGGTAAACTACTCACACTTCATCTGAGAGGCTATAATGATGTAGAAGCCCTCCGTGGTGGATTCCTCTTCTGGCGGAGCTCCGGAACAGGCCCCAAGATGGGATCTCATGGATACAGAAAGTTGCGGCGGTGGAATTAGGTTTTTGGCTCCGTATCTGATCGTTCGGGGGTACATAGGTATATATAGGAGGAAGAAGTATGTCGGTGGAGCAACAGGGGGCCCACGAGGGTGGAGGGCGCGCTGGGGGGTAGGCGCCCCCTACCTCGTGCCTTCCCTGTTGGTTGCTTGACGTAGGGTCAAAGTCTCCTGGATCATGTTCGGTGAGAAAATCACGTTCCCGAAGGTTTCATTCCGTTTGGACTTCGTTTGATATTTCGTTTCTTCGAAACACTGAAATAGGCAAAAAACAGCAAATCTTGGCTGGGCCTCCGGTTAATAGGTTAGTCCCAAAAGTAATATAAAAGTGTAAAATAAAGCCCAATATGGTCCAAAACAGTAGATAATATAGCATGGAGCAATCAAAAATTATAGATACGTTGGAGACGTATCAGCAGCCGGTGCACGATATCCGCGCCCAGATATTCGGCACCCCGCAGCTTTGTGATGTTCTCCTCCGTAACGGAGGAGACCGTCCACTTGCCTCCTGCTCCGGACATGCTTGGAGTGGTTTGAGGAGAAAAACGCGAACTTGGGCGCTGGAGCTCGGGTGCGCAAGAATGGATGAGCAAGGAGGAAGAAGGCGTGGGTGAAAAGGGTGAATCCTTGTCCCTTTATAAGGGCGGAAGAAGCTGTGTGCCTCCCCACCTACCTGGTAAACTCGCTTATTCCCCAAGAGCCGTAATTGATGGCACGGTTGGGTTACCCACACCCGTATTGATGAGAATCCCGTGATAAGGGGACGTGATCTCTGCTTCGACAAGACACGCCAAGGAAACCGCCTCGCGATATGTGCAGTGGCTGGTTCTGAAAACGGTTCGAATAATGACCGGGCCGTGGTGTGATGTCATGCTGCAAAATGCGTCAGCAGATTAGATTTGTGGAAATATTATTCTCTCTACGGCGGTATGTGGAATTTGTTTTGCAGAGCCGGACACTATCCTTGTGTTCAAAATCTTCTATGGAGTATTCGGAGAAGGAACCCGCCTTGCAATGCCAAAGACAATCTACGCGCCGGACTCTTCGTCATTGAAGCCTGGTTCGAGGCTCTTGAGGAGTCTGGATTAGGGGTACTCGGACAGCCGGACTATATCCTTTGGCGGACTGTTGGACTATGAAGATACAAGATTGAAGACTTCGCCCGTGTCCGGATGGGACTCTCCTTGGCGTGGAAGGCAAGCTTGGGAATACAGATATGTAGATCTCCACCCTTGTAACCGACTCTGTAACCCTAGCCCTCCGGTGTCTATATAAACCGGAGGGTTTAGTCCAGGGGCGACAACAATCATACCATAGGCTAGCTTCTAGGGTTTAGCCTCTATGATCTCGTGGTAGATCAACTCTTGTAATACTCATATCATCAAGATCAATCAAGCAGGAAGTAGGGTATTACCTCCATCGAGAGGGCCCGAACCTGGGTAAACATCGTGTCCCCTGCCTCCTGTTACCATCCGCCTTATACGCACAGTTCATGACCCCCTACCCGAGATCCGCCGGTTTTGGCACCGACAGTCATTACGCCTATAAATGTAGAAAGATGAAGCCAAGAGCCCAAAGAGCGGACACCATCCCCAAGAAGCCTAAAGACTTATCGGAAGTTATGTGTTTACGCTGCAAGGAAACATGACACTAAGCAAATAAATGTCCCGACAAGATGAAAGCTGGAGCTAAGTAGTAGAGAATTTAATATTGGTAATAAGCGTAGTAGGAAGCATTTTTTTGGGTAATATGGAGTGAGTTATGGAATGGAAGTTTGAGATATTGTAATGAATTCATGAAAGCAATAAAGTTCTTGTGTCATGATTTCATACGCTGAATCTTTATGAGTTGTTACCCTTTGAAGAAAGAGTTTGACCATTTTTGAGGATATGAGAAGTTTGGTCTATGGATGAGTTTGTGCATTTTAAGGGTGGTAGTACCCTGTGAGGACACTTGACCCGTGGAAAGGAGAATGATATACCACGAAGTGGATTTTGGACAAAATAAGAAGGAGTCTTGTCTCGATATGTGGGGTATCCCCAAGAGTATGAAGAGATGAAGTACTATTGGATAAAGGAGGTATGATGTTGGAAATATGGAGCAATTGTAACTCCATGATGAGTTTGAGTAATCACGTCTTAGTCTTGTACAAATAGAAGGAAGGGAGACAATACAATTGGATGGATTTTAAGTATGCTAGGAAGCTAGAAGTTGGATGTTGGAATAACGATCAGTTGCCGAGAGGATGAGTTCAAGGTTTACAAGTGATGAGATGGGCCATAACCCACAGGCCCCAGGACCTGCCAAGAAGCAAGCACACTCTTGCTGAAGGAAAAACCCTGGAAGAAGTTACGATTTTAGCAACAGACGACCTTATAGGAGTACGCAAAACCTGAGAGTTGTGAAGGAACGATAGATGTTTTGTCTGGCTTGCAGAATCAATGGATTATCCGAACTTGGTTCGTCGACAAGAGAAATTCCGCAATGCTTGTGAGGATGACCGAGTGTTAGAATGCGAGATTCGCTAAACCATATACAGGGTAATGATTTGGGTGCAGGATGGATTGATCACCATACTGACTTACTCTTACTATTCGCTTTGCTATATGGGATGGTAAATCTGAGTGACTTACCGATAGTAGAGAGACGACGATATTAAACCTTGTTTAAACCTTAGAATGGTATAGGTATTTTTCCCTTCTACAAGGCAACTGTTGCCAACCGTAGGTTATACGGTCAGGATCAACCAGACCCATTTCCTGCAGGAGAAACCATAAATTGATGACCACCATGAGATATCGATAGTTGATTAGTATTGGCTCCAGACCCATCAGCTAAGAAGACCCAGTATCGGAATAACCTTACCAAGAAGAAATGATACAGAAGAATTGAGGAAAAAGGTTATGCCACTACCGGAAGAGCCTAGAGAAGGAATTATCCTTACGATTTGAGAAGACCGGCCCCGTCAAGAATAAGGATGGAGTACATGATTATTGATGGGACCGTAACAATGTTTCTAAGGGTGGTAGCACCCCAGACCCCCTGTGACGATCAATGGATTTTGAGAAGACCCCCAAACCTAACCTATTTCTTGCTAGCCTCTCCGAATCTCGAGGACGAGATTCATTTTAAGGGTGGTAGGTTTGTAACATCCCAAAATTCTAAATTTTGGAATGTTATTATAAATAGATAGATTTGATTGATTATTTGATTCTTGTGTGATTGATTGACTGAAAGTGAGTGATATTCGAAACTTTTTGAAAGTTAAATGAGAGGGAATAAAAGGACTTTCCCAAGCTTTCACCTTTTTGCATTATGATCTCCTTGAATTCAAATTCTTTTCATCACAAAACCCTGGAGAGAAGATAACATGACTTCTTCCATTTTAAATAAATGAAAAGGGTTTTGAAAAGATTTGAATTTTATTTGGAAATATTTTCAAATTCAGAAACTTTAAGCAACTCAATGATTTTCATGAGAGAAGATAAAATGACTTCTTCAAAACATATGAAATACGAGTTGGAAGTTTAAAAGAGTTAAATTCAAAGCCCCTTTGAAATTATTTCCAATTTGGAGTTATTTGGGTTTTATTCAAATTATTTTTCTCAAAAAATAAAATATATGGAAATTAGGGTAAAATGATTCCCTACATCAGAAAATTGGAGAAAACTAAATTTGAAATCATTTTGGTTTTTTAAAAATGATTTTTATTGGATTTTATTAGAGCAGCAGCAGTGTTTGATTTATTTGTATTTTTGTTGATTTTATTTAAAGTTATAAAAATGTTCATGTCGTAGAAAATCCTTTTCTGAAAATTTTGATATATTATATGCCTATATAATATTTTTATTTTCTTTTGTTTTATTGCTTTTTGTTGTCTGTGTTTAAAAAAAATGTCTTTAAAACAAAACTTCTCGGTCACGAATCGGGCGAAGGCCAGCCCAGCCTTGAAGCTTGCCTTTCCTCACGGGCGGAGACCACACAGACGCCGGTGACGCCGAGTCCGCCCCGGCCTCCTCCTGCCCCCTTCCCCATGCAAACCGCCGCCGCCCTCCTCCTATAAATACCGGACCACCCGGGCCCCGTCTCTCCCTCCTTCATCGCCGCCGCACTTGCCAAGCCGAGCCGCCGCCACCACAGATCACCGCCGTCGGAGCCGCCGCACTCCACGCCGCCTCGCCGCTCGCCCGCAGCCGTCGTCGACCGGAGCTGCCGCTGCCACCTTCCGCCGGAGCAGCCGTGCCTGAAGCCGAAGCCGCCGCCGCTGTTCGTCTCGCCGTCGCCGGTAACCGCCGTCGAGCCGCGTTTTTTCCAGTTTAGTTAGGTTTTCTTTTAAAAAAACCCTAGATCGTTTTTTTAAAAAACCGATTTTGTTTAGGTTTATTTATTTAGTCAATGTTCATTAGTTAGCTTCTTTAGCGAATGGTTTTCATCGTGTATGCTTCTGTAGCGAACTTTCGTTCGATAGGATTTTTCTTTTTATTTCAATTTTCGACTAGGGACCAACGTCCCTGATCTTCAAACGATCACAACTTTTTACTTGTTTGTCCAAATCCGACGAAACCAACGCCCACTTCTTCGCTATGATCTCCTCTATCCAGTAAAACAACTTAAACATGTTTTTGAAATTTTAAAATTTGAATTAGATCAGATTTGATTTCAAACTCCGTTTGATCGTAACTTGAGTTTTATAACCCCGTTTGAGTTGATTCTTTTTGCAAATCGAAGCTCTTGACCTAAACTTTCTGATAAGGCCAAATTCACATAATTTTGGTACTGTTAGAAATTGTTTTATGTTGCAAGAGTTATTTTCTTGGTTTTGATGTTTTCCGAATTGTTCTTCGACCTTTTTAGTGATTGCTTATGTGTGGTTACTATTGCTTGCCTACGATAGATTGGCCGGAGTGTGACGAGTAGAACTATCAAGAGTTTTGAGTGCGAATCATCTTCATCAACAGTACAAGCAAGTTCACACTTTGATCATATCCCTTTCATACCCAGTTTTTATGCATTAGTTTCACCCTCAAACATTGCATGAGTAGGATTGATAACATGTGGGTACTGGGAAGTAGTTGATGAGGTAGGAACCTATTGTCCTGCATTCAACCCTTGGGAGTTACTTCTACGTTATGCTTATTGCCGTGCTATGCTCGTATACGTGGATTGGGTTTGAGTGTATCCATGACACACGTGAGATTGTTAATTAATGGTTCAACTTAAGGTGGCAATTTTAATACACATCTGGGTGGATTGAGGCACCTGGGGAATCCAGTGATTGCCTGTATTTTTTTGGAAATCCCGGGGTACCGTGTGATTCTCCTATGGACTACCACCCAGGCTCAAAGGGATCATAAGATTATTCATGCTAGAAACTTCCGTGTGCAGCCACATGCCATTATGGGCTCTGGCATAGTTGAGTAAGTTGCGGGAAACCTCTCCATGATGGGCCAACAGATGTAGGGGATTGTAGGTGTACAAGCCTATCTACCGGTTAAGGGGACCTCTTCGGAAAGACTGTGTCTCGGTCATCCGTTTCTCAAACATTATGTAGTGCGAGAAATCCAACGGAGGAGATTGAGTCTTGTGGGAAAAGTGCGCAAACCTCTACAGAGTGTGCAAACTAATCATGATTAGCCGTGTCCCCGGTTATGGACATCTTGAGTATCTGGTTCTTGGATTATCATGTTGATCTCATCACTCTATATAATTAATTTGTCGGGTTGTTAATTACTATTAATTGGGATTGAAATGGGGTTACCATTCTCAATGTTTTCAACAAACTTTGTAGTTCAATAAAATATATTCCTTTGTAGAAGGGAAAAATTGGCTTTTCGCAAAAACATTATAACCATAGAGCTTTTCCACCATCCATATATGCATGTAGTGATAGATATTATTCATCATTATCCTATGGTGTGAATTTGCCAGTACATTCAATGTACTGACCCTTTGTGGCTGCAATGTCTCATGTTGCAGGATTTTCTTACGACGAGTAAGTGATACGTTAGGGTTACGATTTCTACACTCAACTTTGCCGTTGGTGTTGATGGGAATCCATGACCTTGTTGTTACTTCCGCTATTTGGATTGAGGTAATAGTATTTACGTTATTTTATACATGTGATTTACCTCTGTTATAAATCCTCGAGTACTGTGTGTGTCAGCATACCGATCCAGGGATGACACTTAAGCCCAGAGACTTGACCGTCTAAGGTCGGGTCGCTACAAGATGGTATCAAAGCACATGTTGACTATAGGACGTGACCCCTAGAAACTGGCAAACCCATAGGAAAGATTTTCTCTACAACTTTCTTTTCAAAAGGATCTTTTACCCCTCTTCTCTTCTGAACTTATTCAAATATTCCCCTTTAGTTAGACCATACCCCTTTCCCCATTTGACCACACGAAGATTCGAGTGATGAGGCCACTCCAAGAAGTACACGATATTGGACAACTAAGACCACTTCGGAATGAAGGATTTTTACCGTGCATTATAATGATGGAAACTACAACGGTTGAAGACTCTGAAGACTAGGAGAATTGAAGGCTCTGAAGAATTTCTAGATTTGTATGACCTAGGAAGGCTACCCTTATGGAACTTGGCAGACTATGGAAGCTGTCAATACCCGAGATCAAGGTGCATCGGAGAAAGACTGGAACATTGAGCATTAGGACTCAAAGTCTTTGTCAAGAATTTGTGGCTGCAACGTCTCATGTTGCAGGATTTTCTTACGACGAGTAAGTGATACGTTAGGGTTACGATTTCTACACTCAACTTTGCCGTTGGTGTTGATGGGAATCCACGACCTTGTTGTTACTTCCGCTATTTGGATTGAGGTAATATTATTTACGTTATTTTATACATGTGATTTACCTCTGTTATAAATCCTCGAGTACTGTGTGTGTCAGCATACCGATCCAGGGATGGCACTTAAGCACAAAGACTTGACCGTCTGAGGTCGGGTCGCTACATAGGGATACATAGAGGCCATAACAAGCATTCAAACTACTTAAAACTCTAAAAATTCAATATGCAAGCTCATCTACAGCAGCACCAAGAGTAGCCAATTATTCAAAATACAAACCACTAAAACAAAAACTAATTGGACAAACGGTGGAGTCACATACCAAGCAACAATCCCCCAAAACAGTTTCGAAAATGGAGCTTCGAGCAAAGAGATCAAAATCCGCGTGTTTGAGAGCAAGAACACGGGAGAGAGAGCAATGGAGATTTTTTTTCTGGAGGTAAGTGATGATGTGGTGTGAGGAGATAAGTAAGGGGCCCACATGGGGACCACAACCCACCAGGGCGCGCCTGGGGATCCTGGCGCGCCTAGGTGGGTTTTGCCCACCTGGTGCACCTCCCTCTGATATTATTTGCACCAAAAATTCTTAAATATACAGAAAAAATCGTATTAAATTTTCAGAGCATTATGAGAACTTTTATTTTTGGGTCATTTTTTCTATTGCATGGGAAATTCAGAAAACCGACAAAACATGGCATTTTATTTTATTTAACTAATAAAAACAGAAAACAAAAAGTAAGGACAGAAGGTAGTGCTTACTAAATTCGTAAACTTCATACCTCTCAAAAAATGATCCATTAATAAGGTTGATCAAGTCTTATTCCCAACCACTTTCGATTAGCATGAAACCGAAGAACTTCCGTAAATCACTAAGTTACCTCAATGGGGATATGGATTTCCCCTATAATAAGCATTTTATATTATTTTTGACAGTAGGTAGAGTTATTTGAAAACTTACAATAGTGATTTTCAGAGATTTTTCAATAACATTAATACCATTCACTTGGAATTGTTTCTTCGGAAAGTGCACCGTATGCTCATTACCATTGATATGAAAAGTGACCTTGATTTTATGGCAATGAATAACAGCCCCTGCAGTACAAGAAGGGTCTACCAAGGATAATCGACATGTTGTCATCCTCGAGCTTCTCAAGTATAACAAAGTCAGTCAAAATAGTAACATTAGCAACAATAACGGGCACATCCTCACAAATACCAATAGGTATGGCAGTTGATTTGTCAGCCATTTACAAAGATATCTCAGTAGGTGTGAGTTTATTCAGATCAAGTCTTTTGTATAAAGAGAAAGGCATAACACTAATACCAGCTCCTAAATCACACAAAGCAGTTTTCACATAATTCTTTTTGATAGAGCAAGGTATAGTTGGTATTCCCGGATCTCCAAGTTTTTTAGGTACTCCATCTTTGAAAGTATAATTAGCAAGCATAGTGGAGATTTCAGCTTCCGGTATTTTTCTCTTATTAGTGATGATGTCTTTCATAACTCCGCCTATGTTGTCTCAACATAGCCGGTCCCAAGCCCGGGTAAAGGAGGAGGCTTGTGATAGGCTTGGCAAGCCAATGTAAAAACTCAGCCACTCTTATGGAGATGAAACCCAAAAGATTTTCGTTGGGGCGTAACCCTCTCAGCGACGCCCCACATCGAAACCCGGGTGTGGTGGAAAATGGGCAAGGGTCGGGCCGTCACCCCCCAGGTGGCGTGTCGTATCTTGATCTGGATACGGTGGCAAGTGAGCGAGGATCGGGTCGTCGCATCCTTAGTGGCGTGCTACGTCGGCGCCCGGATGTAGTGGAAAATGAGCAAGGGCCTTCACATTTGACTTGACGAGTGTGAAGGGTAAGGAAGCTAGCCGAGTCTAGGAGGATTCGCTTAGGTAGCTGGAATGTAGGGTCTCTGACAGGGAAGCTTCGAGAGCTAGTTGATGCAGCGGTGAGGAGAGGTGTTGATATCCTTTGCGTCCAAGAAACCAAATGGAGATGATAGAAGGCGAAGGAGGTGGAGGATACCAGCTTCAAGCTGTGGTACACGAGGACGGCTGCAAACAGAAATGGCGTAGGCATCCTGATCAACAAGAGCCTCAAGTATGGAGTGGTAGACGTCAAGAGGCGTGGGGACCGGATTATCCTGGTCAAGCTGGTAGTTGAGGACTTGGTTCTCAATGTTATCAGCGTGTATGCCGCGCAAGTAGGCCACAATGAGAGCACCAAGAGGGAGTTCTGGGAAGGCCTGGAAGACATGGTTATGAGTGTACTGATTGGTGAGAAGCTCTTCATAGGAGGAGACCTCAATGGCCACGTGGGTACATCTAACACAGGTTTTGAAGGGGCGCATGGGGCCGGGCTTTGGCTATGGCATCAGGAATCAAGAAGGAAAAGATGTCTTAAGTTTTGCTCTAGCCTACAACATGATTGTAGCTAACACCCTCTTTAGAAAGAGAGAATAACATCTGGTGACTTTTAGTAGTGGCCAACACTCTAGCCAGATTGATTTAATCCTCTCGAGAAGAGAACATAGGCGTGTGTGCCTAGACTGTAAGGTGATACCTGGAGAGTGTTGTACCCCAGCATAAGCTGGTGGTTGCTGACTTCCGCTTTCGGATTCGTGTCCAGCGGGGTAAGCGTGCCAAAGTCGCTAGAATGAAGTGGTGGAAGCTCAAGGGGGAGGTAGCTCAAGCGTTCAAGGAGAGGGTCATTAAGGAGGGCCCTTGGGAGGAAGGAGGGTATGCGGACAATGTGTGGATGAAGATGGTGACTTGCATTCGTAAGGTGTCCTCGGAGGAGTTTGAAGTGTCTAGGGGAAGGAGAAGCGAAGATAAGGATACCTGGTGGTGGAATGATGATGTCCAGAAGGCGATTAAAGAGAAGAAAGATTGCTTCAAACGCCTATACCTGGATAGGAGTGCAGAAAACATAGAGAAGTACAAGATGGCGAAGAAGGCCGCAAAGCGAGCTGTTGGTGAAGCAAGGGGTCGGGCATATGAGGACCTCTACCAATGGTTAGGCACGAAGGAAGGTGAAAGGGACATCTATAAGATGGCCAAGATCCGAGAGAGGAAGACGAGGGATATTTGCCAAGTCAAATGCATCAAGGACGGAGCAGGCCAACTCTTGGTGAAGGACGAGGAGATTAAGCATAGATGGCGGGAGTACTTCGACAAGCTGTTAAATGGGGAGAATGAGAGTTCTACCATTGAACTGGACGACTCCTTTGATGAGACCAACATGCATTTTGTGCGGCGAATCCAGGAGTCTGAGGTCAAGGAGGCTTTAAAAAGGATGAAAGGAGGCAGGGCCCTGATTGTATCCCCAATGAGGTGTGGAAAGGTCTCGGGGACATGGCGATAGTATGGCTAACCAAGCTTTTCAACCTCATTTTTCAGGCAAACAAGATGCCAGAAGAATGGAGACGGAGTATATTAGTACCAATCTTCAAGAACAAGGGGGATGTTCAGATATGTACTAATTACCCTGGAATTAAGCTGATGAGCCATACAATGAAGCTATGGGAGAGAGTCATTGAGCACCGCTTAAGAAGAATGACAAGCGCGACAAAAAATTAGTTTGGTTTCATGCCTGGGAGGTCGACCATGGAAGCATTTCTTGGTACGACAACTTATGGAGAGATATAGGGAGCAAAGGAAGGAATTGCATCTGGTGTTCATTGACTTGGAGAAGGCCTATTATAAGATACCACAGAATGTCATGTGGTGGGCCTTGGATAAACACAAAGTCCCAGCAAAGTACATTACCCTCATCAAGGACATGTACGATAATGTTGTGACAAGTGTTCGAACAAGTGATGTCGACACTGATGACTTCTCGATTAAGATATGACTGCATCGCCCTTATATTTTTGCATTGGTGATGGATGAAGTCAGAAAGGATATACAAGGAGATATCCCATGGTGTATGCTCTTTGCGGATGATGTGGTGCTAATTGACGATAGTTGGACGGGGGTAAATAGGAAGTTAGAGTTATGGGGACAAACCTTGGAATCGAAAGGGTTTAAGCTTAGTAGAACTAAAACCGAGTACATGATGTGCGGCTTCAGTACTACTAGGTGTGAGGAGGAGGAGGTTAGCCTTGATGGCTAGGTGGTACCCCAGAAGGACACCTTTCGGTATTTGGGGTCAATGCTGCAGGAGGATGGGGGTATTGATGAAGATGTAAACCATCAAATCAAAGCCAGATGGATGAAGTGGCGCCAAGCTTCTGGCATTCTTTGTGACAAGAGGGTGCCACAAAAGCTAAAAGGCAAGTTCTACATGATGGCGGTTCGACCCATAATGTTGTATGTCGTTGAGTGTTGGCCGACTAAAAGGCGACATGTTCAACAGTTAGGTGTGGCGGAGATGCGTATGTTGAGATGGATGTGTGTCCACACGAGGAAGGATTGAGTCCGGAATGATGATATACGAGATAGAGTTGGGATAGAACCAATTGAAGAGAAGCTTGTCCAACATCGTCTGAGATGGTTTGGGCATATTCAATGCAGGCCTCCAGAAGCTCCAGTGCATAGCGGACGGCTAAATCATGCGGAGAATGTCAAGAGAGGGCGGGGTAGACCGAATTTTACATGGGAGGAGTCCGTTAAGAGAGACCTGAAGGATTGGAGTATCACCAAAGAGCTAGCTATGGACAGGGGTGCGTGAAAGCTTGCTATCCATGTGCTAGAGCCATGAGTTGGTTGCGAGATCTTATGGGTTTCGCCTCTAGCCTACCCCAACTTGTTTGGGACTAAAGGCTTTGTTGTTATTTTTGTTGTTGTTGTTGTTTTTGTTGTTGAGTGATTATGTCTTTCATATACTTTGCATAAGGAGGCATTTTCAAGATATCAGTCAAGCGAGTACGCAAAAAGACTGGCCTCAACATTTTAGCAAAGCGTTCAAATTCTTCATCATCTTTCTTTTTAGTTGACTTAGGTGGAAAGGGCATAGGTCTTTGAACCCACGGTTCTCTTTCTTTACCGTGTTTTCTAGCCACAAAGTCACTTTTATCATATCTTTTATTCTTAGGTTGTGGGTTATCAAGATCGACATGTGGTTCTATCTCAACATCATTGTCTGGTTCTTTATTATTTGTTTAAGCATCTTCATGAACCTCATCATTATCTTTTTCATTATTAGAAGGTGAGTGTTCATTACCAGACTGAGTTTCAGCATCAAAGATAGAAGTTTCATTATCATTATCAGGAGGTTTTTCTATTTTTGGTTCACTAGAAGCATGCAAAGTCCTATCATTTTTCTTTTTCTTCTTCTTTCTAGAAGAAATAGGTGCACTAGTGTTATTTCTTTGTGAATCTTGTTCAATTATTTTTGGGTGTCCTTCAGGATAGAGTGATTCCTGAGTCATTTTACCTCCTCTAGTTGCAACTCTAACAACAAAGTGATGTTTATTATTATTCATTTCATCAAGCAACTCTCTTTGAGATTTAGCAACTTGTTCTAATTGAATTTGAACCATAGAAGCATGTTTTCCAACACATCTAACATCATCTCAGATTCTAAATAACAAGTCACTCAAGCGAGCAATCATATCAGAATTGTATTTCAATTGTTTCATAACATTTGCATTGAAGTGATCTTGTTTTCTAATATAACTTTCAAACTCATAAAGGCATTGGCTAGGGTGCATATTGTGAGGATTGTCATTATCCTTGAACTTCATTAAAGAATTTACCTCTACCACCTTAGGCAGTGGTGGTGTATTAAGCCCATGTATTTCTTCAATAGGAGGTAAATTTTTAACATCCTCAGCTTTAATACCTTCTTCCTTCATAGATTTCTTTGCCTCTTGTATATCTTGAGGATTTGAGATATAATATACCTATTCTTTGGAGTGGGTTTAGGCGGTGGTTCAGGAAGAGTCCAATCATCATAATTTTTCAATATATTATTCAATAATTTTTAGCTTGTCCAATAGTTCGTTCCCTGAAAACACAGCCGACACAACTATCTATTAAGTCCCTAGAAGCATCGGTTAGTCCATTATAGAAGCTATCAAGTATTTCATTTTTCTTAAGAGGATGATCAAGCAAAGCATTAAGTAACTGGCAAAGCCTCCTGATACATCTCCAACTTATCTATAATTTATGAAGTATTCATGCCATGTTTACAACAATTTTATATGGTTTTGGTATGATTTGCATGGAACTAACCGGACTGACGCTATTTTTCAGCAGAACTACCGTGGTGTTGTTTTTTGTGCAGAAATGAAAGTTCTCCAAATGAGCTGAAACTTTTTGACAATTTTTTTGGAACAAAAGAGACCCCCGAAGCTTCGTGGGAGGGCCAGAAGAGCCACGAGGAGGGCACAACCCACAGGGCGCGCCTGGTGGGCCTGGCTTGCCCCGGTGGGTTGCGCTCACCTCGAGGCCCATCTTAGCGTGAAACCAACGCCAAAAAATCCTATAAATAGAGAAATGATGACCCACAAGTATAGGGGATCTATCGTAGTCCTTTCGATAAGTAAGAGTGTCGAACCCAATGAGGAGCAGAAGGAAATGATAAGCGGTTTTCAGCACGGTATTCTCTGCAAGCACTGAAATTATAGGTAACAGATAGTTTTGTCATAAGATAATTTGTAACGAGCAACAAGTAACAAAAGTAAATAAAGTGCAGCAAGGTGGCCCAATCCTTTTTGTAGCAAAGGACAAGCCTGGACAAACTCTTATATGAGGGAAAACGCTCCCGAGGACACATGGGAATTATCGTCAAGCTAGTTTTCATCACGTTCATATGATTCGCGATCGATACTTTGATAATTTGATATGTGGGTGGACCGGTGCTTGGGTGCTGTTCTTACTTGAACAAGCATCCCACTAATGATTAACCCCTATTGCAAGCATCCGCAACTACAAAAGAAGTATTAAGGTAAACCTAACCATAGCATGAAACATATGGATCCAAATCAGCCCCTTACAAAGCAATGCATAAACTAGGGTTTAAGCTTCTGTCACTCTAGCAACCCATCATCTACTTATTACTTCCCAATGCCTTCCTCGAGGCCCAAACAATGGTGAAGTGTCATGTAGTCGACGTTCACATAACACCACTAGAGGAGAGACAACATACATCTCATCAAAATATCAAACGAATACCAAATTCACATGACTACTAATAGCAAGACTTCTCCCATGTCCTCAGGAACAAACGTAACTACTCACAAAGCATATTCATGTTCATAATCAGAGGGGTATTAATATGCATAAAGGATCTGAACATATGATCTTCCCCAAATAAACCAACTAGCATCAACTACAAGGAGTAATCAACACTACTAGCAACCTCACAGTACCAATCTCGACTTAGAGACAAGAATTGGATACAAGAGATGAACTAGGGTTTGAGAGGAGATGGTGCTGGTGAAGATGTTGATGGAGATTGGCCCCTCCGATGAGAGGAGCGTTGGTGATGACGATGGCGATGATTTCCCCCTCCCGGAGGGAAGTGTCCCCGGCAGAACAGCTCCGTCGGAGCCCTAGATTGGTTCCGCCTCGTGGCGGCGGAGTCTCGTCTCGAAAGCTTGCTTATGATTTTTTTCGGACGAAAAACTTCATATAGTAGAAGATGGGCACCGGAGGGCCAACAGGGGGCCCACGAGGCAGGGGGCGCGCCCAGGGGGTAGGGCGCGCCCCACCCTTGTGGCCAGGGTGTGGGCTCCCTCTGGTATTTCTTCCTCTCAGTATTTTTTAATATTTCTTTTTCAAATAACTTCCGTGGAGTTTCAGGACTTTTGGAGATGTGCAGAATAGGTCTCTAATATTTTCTCCTCTTCAAGCCCAGAATTCCAGCTGCCGGCATTCTCCCTCCTTATGTAAACTTTGTAAAATAAGAGAGAATAGGCATAAGTATTGTGACATAATGTGTAATAACAGCCCATAATGCAATAAATATCGATATAAAATCATGATGCAAAATGGACGTATCAAGAAACCATCAGGGGTAAGCCTAGATCAGAAGTTCCGCCGCCGCAAGGCTCTGTAGCCACCGAAAACCAATCTAGACCCCGTTCCGGCACCCTACCAGAGGGGGGAATCATCTCCGGTGGCCATATTCATCATCCCGGCGGCCACCATGATGATGAGGGAGTAGTCCACCCTCGGGGCTGAGGGTTTGTACCAGTAGCTATGTGTTTAATCTCTCTCTCTCGTGTTCTTGAGATGTCATGATCTTGATGTATCGCGGGCTTTGTTAATATAGTTGGATCATATGGTGTTTTCCCCTCTCTATCTAGTTGTGATGAATTGAGTTTTTCCCTTTGATATTTCGTTGTTGTTAGATTGAATACTTTTATGGATTTGAGAACACTTGATATATGACTTGCAATTGAATACTCGTGGTGACAATGGGGTATCGTATTGATTCACTTGATATATGTTTTGGCACTCAACTCGCGGATTCCCGAGGTGACATTGGGGTAATCTATGCATAGGGTTGATGCACGTTCTTGTCTTTGTTTCTCCGGTAGAAATCTTGAGGCACTCTTTGAAGTTCTTTGTGTTGGATTGAGTATTATGAATATGAATTTGCTTTGGTGTTATTTTAGTACGAACTCTAGGATAGATCGAACGGAAAGAATAGCTTTGTGTTATTCTAGTACGAACTCTTAAATAGATCAAACAGAAAGAATAGCTTTGAGGTGGTGTCGTACCCTACAAACAATTTATTCTTATGTTCTCCGCTAGATAGGAACTTTGGAGTGTTTCTTCATCGCACTTTGAGGGGTGGTTATATGATCCAATTATATTAGCATTGTTGAGAGGTTGCACTAGTGAAAGTACGTACCCCAGGCCTCATTTTCAAGCATTGCAATACCGTTTTGTGCCCGTTTACTATTTGCTACCTTGCTGTTTTTATTTATGCAGATTATAAAAATATATTTCTACCATCAATATTACACATTTATCACCATGTCGGTGGGAAACGACACCTATGGGATCACAAGAATCCCTTCTACGGTTGGCGGGCGCGAGGTTGTGCAAAGAGCGGGTCTAGTAGCTAGCACAACGAGATTTACCCAGGTTCGGGCCGCGAGGATGCGTAATACCCTAGTCCTGCTTTGGTGTATATTTGAGTGTTCTTGAGCTCTTGAACTAGCTACGGTGTGTGTCTAGTCCAAAAGATCCGAATCCTCCCTCAGTACGCCTCGGGCCTCCTTTTATAGTCAAAGGGGTCGCCACAGTGGCACACAGGAGGTGGAAAGGTATGTACAGTGTACAAGCTTATCGCCTGTCATTACAGGACAAAGCACATTAAATGTGCTACTTAGGTGTCCTCTAGCTTTATCGGGGACGGTAACGAGGCCCGTCCCGTCCGTCGCTGCTTCGCCTTGCTCCGACACGCGTCCAGGCCAACGAGGCATGCGGCGCCATGTAGGCAGGCAGGCTGCTGAGCTGGCATGGTGGTAGGGTCTTCACGAAGATCTGCATGCCACCACACATGTGCTTGACTAGTTGGATTAGGAGCCACGTACTGTCACGTGGGTACTTGCTTTTAGTCGGTGGGTCGGCTGCTGAGCTGGGGCGGCGATGGGGCGGCAAAGCCTTGCCGCGGTTGCGTTGATATCCCCGGCAAGGGTCTTGCCGGGGCCTCGTGAGCACCCTCGATAAGAGTCTTGCCGGGGCCTAGTAGGCGTCTTCGGCATGAACCTCGCCGGGGCCTCGTGGGCATCCTCGGCAAGGAGCCTTGTTGTAGTCTTGTCTTCTGGTTCTCATCTTGGCTTCGTAGGCTCTTTGTCTTCACAAAGATCTGCATGCCACCATGCAGGCGCTTCCCGAACCTTGGTTCCAACATTGTTGATGGTGTCGGAACCCTCAGGCTTCTAGGGTGGTTGTGATGCTGGCATTGGGTGAGCTGCCCCAGCAAGACTCTTGCCGGGTTGCGTAGGCCGCCCCGGCAAGTAGGGGTGGGCATAGAAAACCGAGGAACTGAACACCGAACCGATGCCGAAACCGAATAAACCGAATTTTCGGTTTTCTCTACTAGCACACACAAATTCGGTTTTCACATCCAGTAATCGAACACAATTTATTCGGTTCGGTGTTATACCAGTTAATCGAACAAACACCGAACAAGTGAGTCAGCGTGAAGAATAACCAAAAGCACGACTGGCTTCTCCCGCCCCACTCTCGCAAGTCGCGCTCCACGTCGCTAGCGACCAGCGTGTTCTGCGGAGACTCTGTTCTGCGCATCCAAAAGAGGGTGGACCTACGAGGGAGTAAGGCGACCAGGTGCATGCAATGATGTAGGCCCAATTTAATATGGGCTTTTTAGTCAAGGGTGAGCCACAGTAAATCTGAGCCCCAGTAAATCTGCATGTGTGTTCCATGCGTGTGTGTAAACAACATTTGTTTAGTACCACCTCGCCTAGCCGAGGAAACGAGCATAGATTTTTGGCTATATAGGGTGCCGCAGCTGCGTTCTGTAGCCACAGTGGCTCACGCATAGTTCATTCGGTATATACCGGGAACCGAACCGAATTATTTGGTTAACCAAATTTTCGGTTAGCCATTTGGAGCAGTCATATTCGGTTTTTGATTTTCCTAACCGAACTTTGAAAAAAAAACCGATTGGTAGAAATTGAATTTTTGGTTTATGCCGAACGCTGGGTCCTGTCGGGGGAAAGCCCATCTTGTTGCTTGACCTTCTTGCGCCTCAGTCTTGGCGCTGCTCTTGTAGTCTTGTATTTCTGCTTCCCTCCTCCTTACGCTAAGTGTGCCCGCAGTGCAGCTCATTGCCGTGCACAAGTAAAGGGGTATAAAAGAGATCCCCCACTTTTGTACACCGACAGGAGCCCCCGGGCCTGGGCCACACATAAGCGCATCGCGTTGTTGGGCTAGGCCCAGAATGGTGCGCGGGCATGCGGGCAGAGTTTTACTGCGGTAACTTCTCCGCTGGTTGTGCTTCCCCACGACCCCGTTGAATGCGCGACGTGGGGGTCGTGCGTGACATGGGGGTCATGCGTGGGGTGGTTCCTGCACGCGTGCGTCACATCATGGTAAATGGTAAAGAGGTGGCCCGCGCCTTCCCCATAAAAAATAGAGGAAGCCGCAGGGGCGCGGCTCATTTACTAAGTGGACTTGGGTCGTGGCCATTATGGCATGCGCGCCCCACGATCACGGGACGCGAAACGCCTGTTCCACTTGCCGTCTGAGTCCTGGCTCGCCCGCCACGCATTCTCCATGTGTTGGGAAGGGCAGGCGGTGGACACAGAAGGCATGGGCTTTAATGCCGGGGCGGGGGGCTGGGCGCGGCTGATTGGGGCAGCGGGCCGGTCCCGTCTTATTGTGCCTTCAGCGGCTGGATTGGTCGATTGGGGCGGTTGCCTTCAGGCTCGCTCGGCCTCATCCCCCTATAAAAAGGGAGAGGGACAGCGTTCTCCGGCATCCATCTTATTCTAATCTAGTCCCTTTCTTTCCCTTGTCATGGCGAGAGGGCATGGTCGGGGCCGTCCTTTCGCGGAGGCGACTAGGTCTTCCTCCCGCCAAAGAGTCGCGGTGGTCAAGGAAGAGCCGGACGTTCAAGGCAAAGGTCATGCCCAAGGCAGAGGTGCCGACCAGGGCCGCGGTCGGCGAGGCGGTTGAGGCAGAGGCGGGTGTGGACGGGGGACTCCCGCGTCATCATCATCTCCGTCTCCATCTCCTCCGCCGTCTCCTCCTGCTTCGTCAAGCAGCCATGTCAGGGACACGACGCTGGAGTTCATTCTGCAACTGCGCGAGCCGCCGCGCAGCCGCCTTCGTCTTCCCGAAGCGTTTGCGAGGGTGCTAGAGGTCGACCAGCCACCGAGGTTGAGGCTTCACACGAAGGGTTGTTGCAATGGCGACATGTGGGCGAACACAAGGTTCCCCGCCCCTCATGTAATGCTCCTCCATCGGGGTTGGAAAACCTTTGCGCGTGCCCACTGCTTGATCAAGGGGCACGTCCTCTGCTTCAAGTTAGCGGAGAGCGACCTGCTCTCCGTTAAGGTCTTCGGGCGCTCAGGGTACAGGCTAGGGTGCTGTGCGGAGAGCTCGACTGATGAAGAAAGCTCCTCCTCGAGCGACAGTGACCGGCAGGACAGCGACAACGGCAGCGGGCGGGAGAATGACGGGACCAACTAGGCGTCAACATACCGTCCCTAGCGACGCCGGCAGCACCATCATCTGCATCACCAGCTCCTTGAACTTCTCAGGGTCACCTCCTTGGGCGCTTGGCCTGGGAAGGCCGGAGAAGACGAAGAAGGCGGGTGGTGGGCCGGCAAGTCAGAGTACGCGGGCACCGACGCCTTCATCGCGTATTGTCGGCCCGCTGCCTCATCTTTTGGCTCTTCTCCCGGCACCATCATCACCAGCCCTCTTCTCGACGGCCGCCGGGGTGTTCTTTTGCTGCTCGCTCCTCGCCTAGGCACTCCTTTTTCCCTTCTGCCATCTTGTTCTATTTCCTGAGGAGAGGGACAAGAAAGGGATTACAGGCACCTTATCTCTTTTTTGTTTTTAAGCCTATGGGACATTGTAAGATTTAAACCTTGTATCCCCCCTTGCTCATGTATGCATTCCGTATGAATTGTACTTGTCAACAACGTTTTAATGAAGAGAAAGGTATTTGCCGAGTTTTGTTTGTGCGTGGGCTAGGCCCACACCAAGGAACGAGTCCTCGTTATCTTAAGATAAACATCGTAACCCGGCAACATACCTTGCCGTCTTCCTGCTCTATAGCTCGACTACGTCACGCCCTTGGTGGAGGTAGGGGCAAAGTAGGATTAGGCCCTCCGCTTGTTCCCTTCCCACCGCACTACGACCAAGTTCCGGCCCAAAGTAAGGTTTTTTGGGCACGGAAAAGAGGGAGCATGATGGTATAAGAGTGAGCGAAGTCTCGTACGTTCAAGTTTCATACGGGAGTAGGGAGTGGGGGATGAAAGACTTATCTGATTTTGCAGCCCCCTCGCAACCTTGGCTTGCCGTGGTCGGATCTTTGGACTTGCAGCCCCCGGCAACCTCGGCTTGTCGGGGTCGGGGCGTCGACCTGTTTTCTTTCTTCCAAACAGCTCAGCAGAAATGTCCATGCACCCTGCAAACCAAAAAGGACAGAAAGGAACAGAGAGACGCACACTCGACCTCTATGCTAGGGGTTTGTCGCCGCTAAGAACTATCAAATGTACCCATCAAGACTTACATCAGAACTAGCTACATATGCATCAGTATCAACCAAAGGGGTGGTGGAGTTTAACTGCAGCATGCCAGCTTTGACTCGGTGGCTATCCTGAACTATGACTGCAAGTAACTCTTTTGGGGTGGCGCACACGAGTCCACATATTCACCAATCAATACACCACCATGGATCTGCTCCCGTCTCCCTACGAGAATGCCATCCATAGCACTCACGCTTATCTTGCGCATTTTAGAGTATCCACTTTCACTTGTCTATGAGCTGTACAGGCAACCCAGAGGTGTTTTACCGCAGACGCAGCTATTCGAATATATCATTTATAACCCTGCAGAGGTGTACTTATTCGCACACGCTCTCGCCACTTACCGTCATGTACACGTCATGTATCTCGGCAACCTTCAAGCGGAAGCCTGGTGAGGGTGTCGGCCATGACCTGACTAACCACACAAGTCCCTAGTCCAGGTTTATCGCCTATTGATACGTCTCCAACGTATCTATAATTTTTGATTGTTCCATGCTACATTATATTCTGTTTTGGACATTATTGGGCTTTATTATACACTTTTATTTTATTTTTGGGACTAACCTATTAACCGGGCCCAGCCCAGAATTGCTGTTTTTTGCCTATTTCAGAGTTTCACAGAAAAAGAATATCAAACGGAGTCCAAACGGAGTGAAACCTTCGGGAACGTGATTTTCGGAATGAACGTGATCCAGAGGACTTGGACCCTATGTCAAGACATCAACCAGGAGGGCACGAGGTAGGGGGCACGCCTACCCCTTGGGCGCGCCCTCCACCCTCGTGGGCCCCATGTTGCTCCACCGACGTACTTCTTCCTCCTATATATACCTCACGCCCCCAAAGTACCAGATCGGAGCCAAAACCTAATTCCACCGCCGCAACCTTCATGCCCGTGAGATCCCATCTTGGGGCCTTTTAGGAGCTCACGGGAGGGCATCGATCACGGAGGGCTTCTACATCAACACCATAGCCTCTCCGATGATGTGTGAGTAGTTTACCTCAGACCTTGGGTCCATAGTTATTAGCTAGATGGCTTCTTCTCTCTTTTGGATCTCAATACAATGTTCTCCCCTCTCTTGTGGAGATCTATTCGATGTAATCTTCTTTTGCGGTGTGTTTGTTGAGACCGATGAATTGTGGGTTTATGATCAAGTTTATCTATGAACAATATTTGAATCTTCTCTGAATTCTTTTATGTATGATTGGTTATCTTTGCAAGTCTCTTCAAATTATCAGTTTGGTTTGGCCTACTAGATTGATATTTCTTGCAATGGGAGAAGTGCTTAGCTTTGGGTTCAATCTTGCGGTGTCCTTTCCTAGTGACAGTAGGGGCAGCAAGGCACGTATTGTATTGTTGCCATCAAGGATAACACGATGGGGTTTATATCATATTGCATGAGTTTATCCCTCTACATCATGTCATCTTGCTTAAAGCATTACTCTGTTCTTATGAACTTAATACTCTAGATGCATGCTGGATAGCGGTCGATGTGTGGAGTAATAGTAGTAGATGCAGGCAGGAGTCGGTCTACTTGTCTCGGACGTGATGCCTATATACATGATCATACTTAGATATTCTCATAACTATGCTCAATTCTGTCAATTGCTCAACACTAATTTGTTCACCCACCGTAATACTTATGCTCTCGAGAGAAGCCAGTAGTGAAACCTATGGCCCCCGGGTCTATTTTCCATTATATTAATCTTCCAACACTTAGTTATTTATATTGCCTTTTATTTTACTTTGCATATTTATCATAAAGATACCAAAAATATTATCTTATCATATCTATCAGATCTCACTCTCGTAAGTGACGGTGAAGGGATTGACAACCCCTTTATTGCGTTGGTTGTGAGGATTTATTTGTTTGTGTAGATGCGAGGGACTCGTGCGTGGCCTCCTACTAGATTGATACCTTGGTTCTCAAAAACTGAGGGAAATACTTACGCTACTTTACAACATCACCCTTTCCTCTTCAAGGGAAAACCAACGCAGTGCTCAAGAGGTAGCAAGAAGGATTTCTGGCGCCGTTGGTGGGGAGGCCTACACCAACTCAAGTCAAGATTTGACTCCCGAAAACGAGCCATTTCTGGCGCCGTTGTCGGGGAGTCTACACAAAATTCAACATACCAAGTACCCATCACAAACCTTATCTCCCGCATTACATTATTTGCCATTTGCCTCTCGTTTTCCTCTCCCCCACTTCACCCTTGCCATTTTATTCGCCCTCTCTTTTCCGTTCGTCTCTTTTGCGCTTGTTTCGTCGTTATGGCTAGCTCGGTCTTCATCCCTTTGTCTCCAGACTTAGAAGTCGTTCACTTCTAGCAAAGGCAAGGGGAAAATTTACAAGATGCTTGGTTTAGGATGCTAGAATCTTATCGTAGTTGCAACATGGAGGGAGATTTCAAAATTTTACTTCGCAATTTTTATGTTGGGCTAACCCTATCCCATAGACAACTCCTCGATTTTTCCGCCAAAGGGAGTTTCCTTGAAATTGATCCTAGCTCCGCTTATGAAATTATAGAGGGGATAGTAGGAGTACTTCCCCTACAAAAATAATCACCCCTTACCCAAGAAGTAACTCAAATTCTAGAAAAATTATGTGAATTGCAAAAATTTGTTGAACCTCTTAAAAATATTGGTGGGGATATCAACCGCATGAATAATATGATTTCCCTTTGCAATAAGTGGTAGGATGCTTTAGATCAAAAGATCACCGAGCATAACTCCATTAAGAATTTGAACACCAAAGATGGCAATACCTAGATCTATCCTTGCCTTTATGCCTAGCTAGGGGCGTTAAACGATAGCGCTTGTTGGAAGGCAACCCAGTTTTATTTTTAGTTTTTTGCTTTTTGCTTCTGTTTAGAAATAAATATTTGATCTGGCCTCTGGTTAGATGTGTTTTTATGTTTTAATTAGTGTTTGTGCCAAGTTAAACCTATAGGATCTTCTTGGATGATAGTTATTTGATCTTGCTGAAAATTCCAGAAACTTTATGTTCACGAAAATAACTGTTAAAAATCACCAGAACGTGATAAAATATTTATTCAAATTGCTGCTGATAAATAAAAAATTTATCTAGGTCTTCCTATTTTGGCTGAATTTTTGGAGTTCCAGAAGTTTGCGTTAGTTACAGATTACTACAGATTGTTCTTTTTTTGACAGATTCTGTTTTTCGTGTGTTGTTTGCTTATTTTGATGAATCTATGGCTAGTAAAATAGTTTATAAACCATAGAGAAGTTGGAATACAGTAGGTTTAACACCAATATAATTAAAGAATGAGTTCATTACAGTATCTTGAAGTGGTCTTTTGTTTTCTTTCTCTAACGGAGCTCACGAGATTTTCTTTCAAGTTTTGTGTTGTGAAGTTTTCAAGTTTTGGGTGAAAGATTTGATGGATTATGGAACAAGGAGTGGCAAGAGCCTAAGCTTGGGGATGCCCATGGCACTCCCAAGATAATCTAAGGACACCTAAAAGCCAAAGCTTGGGGATGCCCTGAAGGCATCCCTCTTTAAATCTACTTCCATCGGTAACTTTACTTGGAGCTATATTTTTATTCACCACATGATATGTGTTTTGCTTGGAGCGTCTTGTATTATTTGAGTCTTTGTTTTTAGTTTACCACAATCATCCTTGCTGTACACACCTTTTAAGAGACACACACATGATTCGAAAATTGTTAGAATACTCTATGTGCTTCACTTATATCTTTTGAGTTATATAGTTTTGCTCTAGTACTTCACTTATATCTTTTTGAGAGTCCTATAAAATAGCATGGAAATTTGCTTTAACTAAATAACATGATAAATTTGATACTAGATAATTGTTTTGAGATATAAAGGTGGTAATATCATAGTTGTGCTAGTTGAGTAATTGTAGAATTGAAAAATACTTGTGTTGGAGTTTGTGATTCCCGTAGCATGCACGTATGGTGAACCGTTATGTAACGAAGTCGGAGCATGAAGTATTTATTGATTGTCATCCTTTGTGTGGCGGTCGGGATCGCGCGATGGTTAACTCCTACCAACCCTTCCCCTAGGAGCATGCGTAGTGGTACTTTGCTTCGAGGGCTAATAAATTTTTGCGATAAGTATATGAGTTCTTCATGACTAATGTGAGTCCATGGATTATATGCACACTTACCTTTCCGCAATTTTCTAGCCTCTTCGGTACCATGCATTGCCCTTTCTCAGCCTGAGAGTTGGTGCAAACTTCGCCGGTGCATCCAAACCCCGTGATATGATACGCTCTATCACACATAAACCTCCTTATATCTTCCTTAAAACAGCCACCATACTTACCTATTAAGGCATTTCCATATCCATTCCGAGATATATTGCCATGCAACTTTCCATCGTTTCGTTTATCATGACACGTTCCATCATTGTCATATTGCTTTGCATGATCATGTAGTTGACATTGTATTTGTGGCAAATCCACCATTCATAATTCTTTCATACATGTCACTCTTGATTCATTGCATATCCCGGTACACCGCCGGAGGCATCCACATAGAGTCATATTTTGCTCTAAGTATTGAGTTGTAATTCATGAGTTGTAAGTAAATAAAAGTGTGATGATCATCATTATTAGAGCATTGTCCCAAGTGAGGAAAGGATGATGGAGACTATGATTCCCCCACAAGTCGAGATGAGATTCCGGACTAAATAAAAAAAAGAAAAAAAAGAGGCCATAAAAAAAGAGAAAAGGCCCAAATATTAAAAAAATGAGAGAAAAAGAGAGAAGGGACAATGTTACTATCCTTTTACCACACTTGTGCTTCAAAGTAGCACCGTGATCTTCATAATAGAGAGTCTCTTATTCTGTCACTTCCATATACTAGTGGGAAATTTCATTATAGAACTTGGCTTGTATATTCCAATGATGGGCTTCCTCAAAATGCCCGAGGTCTTCGTGAGCAACCAAGTTGGATGCACACCCACTTAGTTTCTTTTTGAGCTTTCATACACTTAAAGCTCTAGTGCATCCGTTGCATGGCAATCCCTACTCCTTGCATTAACATCAATTGATGGGCATCTCCATAGCCCGTTGATTAGCCTCATTGATGTGAGACTTTCTCCTTTTTTTTGTCTTCCCACATAACCCCTACCATCATACCTTATTCCACCATAGTGCTATATCCATGGCTTGCGCTCATGTATTGCGTAAGAATTGAAAAGGCTGAAGCGCGTTAAAAAGTATGAACCAATTGCTTGGCTAAAACCGGGGTTGTACATGATATGAATATTTTGTGTGGGGAAGATGGAGCATAGCCAGACTATATGATTTTGTAGGGATAACTTGCTTTGGCTATGTTATTTTGATAAGACATAATTGCTTGGTTAGCATGCTTGAAGTATTATTGTTTTTATGTCAACATTAAACTCTTATCCTGAATCATATTAAAACTGAACATTGGTGCCACAATAAGAAGAGTTACATTGAAATTATGCTAAGTAGCATTCCACATCAAAAGTTCTGTTTTTATCATTTACCTACTCGAGGACGAGAAGGAATTAAGCTTGGGGATGCTTGATACGTCTCCAACGTATCTATATTTTTTGATTGTTCCATGCTATATTATATTCTGTTTTGGACATTATTGGGCTTTATTATATGCTTTTATATTATTTTTGGGACTAACCTATTAACCGGAGGCCTAGCCCAGAATTGCTGTTTTTTGCCTATTTCAGAGTTTCGCAGAAAAAGAATATCAAACAGAGTCCAAACGGAATGAAACCTTCGGGAACGTGATTTTCGGAACGAACGTGATCCACAGGACTTGGACCCTACGTCAAGACATCAACCAGGAGGGCACGAGGTAGGGGGGCACGCCTACCACCCTGGGCACGCCCTCCACCCTCGTGGGCCCCATGTTGCTCCACCGACGTACTTCTTCCTCCTATATATACCTACGTACCCCCAAACTACCAGATACGGAGCCAAAAACCTAATTCCACCGCCGCAACCTTCATGCCCATGAGATCCCATCTTGGGGCCTTTTAGGAGCTCACGGAGGGGCATCGATCACGAGGGCTTCTACATCAACACCACAGCCTCTCCGATGATGTGTGCGCAGTTTACCTCAGACCTTCGGGTCCATAGTTATTAGCTAGATGGCTTCTTCTCTCTTTTTGGATCTCAATACAATGTTCTCCCCCTCTCTTGTGGAGATCTATTTGATGTAATCTTCTTTTGCTGTTTGTTGAGACCGATGAATTGTGGGTTTATGATCAAGTTTATCTATGAACAATATTTGAATCTTCTCTGAATTCTTTTATGTATGATTGGTTATCTTTGCAAGTCTCTTCGAATTATTAGTTTGGTTTGGCCTACTAGATCGATCTTTTTTGCAATGGGAGAAGTGCTTAGCTTTGGGTTCAATGTTGCGGTGTCCTTTCCCAGTGATAGTAGGGGCAGCAAGGCACGTATTGTATTGTTGCCATCGAGGATAACAAGACGGGGTTTATATCATATTTCATGAGTTTATCCCTCTACATCATGTCATCTTGCTTAAAGCGTTACTCTGTTCTTATGAACTTAATACTCTAGATGCATCTTTGGATAGCGATCGATGTGTGGAGTAATAGTAGTAGATGCAGGGAGTCGGTCTACTTGTCTCAGACATGATGCCTATATACATGATCATACCTAGCTATTCTCATAACTATGCTCAATTCTGTCAATTGCTCAACAGTAATTTGTTCACCCACCGTAATACTTATGCTCTCGAGAGAAGCCACTAGTGAAACCTATGGCCCCCGGGTCTATTTTCCATCATATTAATCTATCAACACTTAGTTATTCATATTGCCTTTTATTTTACTTTGCATCTTTATCATAAAAATACCAAAAATATTATCTTATCATATCTATCAGATCTCACTCTCGTAAGTGACCGTGAAGGGATTGACAACCCCTTTATTGCGTTGGTTGTGAGGATTTATTTGTTTGTGTAGGTGCGAGGGACTCGTGCGTGGCCTCCTACTGGATTGATACCTTTGTTCTCAAGAACTGAGGGAAATACTTACGCTACTTTACTGCATCACCCTTTCCTCTTCAAGAGAAAACCAACGCAGTGCTCAAGAGGTAGCACCTATTCAGGTTCCATCCGCAGGGAGTCCGGCCGAGGTTTCCACATACGACCTTGAACGATGTGTAAAGGGTTCCACGACACCAAATGGGCGCCGTCATACCCAGCCACGTGCCTACCGCATCACAGCCCACCCCTCGGGTCAGCGCTGCGCACGGCCTCCAGCAACTACAAACACCAGAAACTACTTGCAACTCCTGGACAGAGGACAAGTGCGGCTAATAAGTTGAGAGGGTCAATTAAGGATCCCAATGAGTGGTAGTAGCTATTCATGGATCACAAACAAAGAACTCAGTTCTTGAGGATGGTTTCAATGAGACAACCCACCATGTACTCCTACATGGCCTCTCACCGCTACCTTTACCAAATCGTGTTCACACACTTAGCTCTCAACAGTAAGACATGTTCACCACATTTCAATTCATCCCCGATGAATCAAACCCGACTCAACTCTAAGCAGTAGCAGGCAAGACAACAAGCATGAATGAGTAGGCACATCAGGGCTCAAACAACTCCTACTCATGCTAGTGGGTTTCATCTATTTACTGTGGCAATGACATGTCATGGAAAGGAAAGGGGTTCAACTACCGCAGCATGTAACAGTTGAATTGTTGTTGTCCTAATGCAGTAAAAGAGAGTAGGAGCGAGAGAGTGGGATTGTATCGGAATGAACAAGGGGGTTTTGCTTGCCTGTCACTTCTGAAGATAGTATAACTCTTCATCGATGTCGTCGAACTCATCGTCGGAACTACGTCCACTGAGAGGGGACAAATACCGGCAAACAGAGAAAGAACACAATCAATGTAATGCAACAATATGATGCATGATCATGACATGGAAATATGCTATTGATTGAGCTAATGCAACTAGCAACCATATTAAATGAAGTTGGTTTGAACCAAAGGTTCAAATTCAAACTCCATATGTGATTATTTAAATGCCAAACTTTTGATTTGCCCTATTCAGCAACTATAAGTTGTTCTAACATGCATGAAAATTGCCATAAACAGATTCTTTAGATTTTTCTGATAATTTTTCATATATAAATTATTTCATTTGGAGTTATGGTTTATTTTCTATGATTTTTAGAAGTTTGTAACATTTTCTGGAATTTCCAATTTTAAAAATATATGAATATTCCAGTAAATGTATTTATGACGTCAGCACCATGCCACAGTGACTTCAGCAGTCAACTGGGTCAGCCGGGTCAAACCTGAAGTGTGGGCTCCACACGTCAGTAGCACAGTGCTAGCTAGTGATTAGGTTTAAGTTAATCTAGGAATTAGTCAAGCCGGGGCTCACATGTCTATGAGTCAGTGGGTCATTAGCTTAGTGCTAATTAGTTGTTAGGCCGGCGTTTAGCCGCCGCCGACGAGCAGACACGGCGGCGAGGCTCGAGTTTCGCCCTCCAGCGACCAAACGTTCGGCGGAGGGGCTCTACGGTCAGCTGGGGGTGAGCCGCATCTAGTGGTGCAGTTGGCACACGGCGGTGACAATGGCTGCGGCGGCCGGAGCTCGGCTAGATGCGGGCGTAGGGCTGCAGCTCAACTCCGAGCGAACGGAGAGCACAGGTAGAAGCTACGGGTCAGCACGATCTCGACCAGATGCTCATACGCGACGTTGGCCCATCGTAACAACGACGACGACATTCGCGGCGGTGGCAAGGCTCGGCCGGAGGGGAGCTATGCCTAGAGGGTGTGCGGGGTGACAGGAGTAGGGGGAGAAGGGGGCGGAGCTCACAGCGGATCTTCTGCAGGGCTCGGCGCGCTCAGGGAGGCATCAGGGAGGGCGCAAGGTCGCCGTTGATCTCGGCGACCCGAGGTGGAAGAAGATATCGGGGCGGCGCTTCGGGGGTCTTCCAGTCGCATGGCTCCGTGAGGGGGTCGGGGACGAGGTGGCGGAGCTCGGGAACGGCTCGAGGCATCGACGGGACGGCGGCGGCCGCGGCGAATGGCGTCGGTGGCGACGGCAGCGCTCGACTATTGGGAGGGCGAGACAGAGGAGGGGATGATGACGAGCGACGGGCGAGAGGGACCGGGGTGACGCGTGGCGGTTTCTGGAGCCTCTCCTGCATCGGCAGAAGCAGGAGGTGGCCTCACGCGTGGACGCGCGCGGCGACCACGCGCCCCTCATCCTCCTAGCGGGAGGTTGGGGGTGACTGGCTGCTGCGGGTGGCCTGGGCCGCCAGGTGGCTGGACTGCCAGGTGGGCTGCACAGGAGGTAAGCGCCAGGTAAGCTTTTCTCCTCTCTCTTTTCTATTTCTGTTTTTCTATATTCTGTAACTTTAGGGCTTTATTAAAAATACTAGAACAAACTCAAAATTCATGTAACTTCTTAAGGCTACTGTTTGGAATATTTCCAATAGTAAACATTTTAGTTCATGAATATTTGGACATTTAAAATATTATATAGCATTTAATGCCCAAATGCAAATAGCATATGATTTAATTCTGTGAACCAATGCTGTCCTAGAAAAATGTGAACCATTTTTGTCAGAGGTTCCAGACCAAGGCAAAGATGATGAACATTTTTGAAGGGCATTTCAGGTTCATTGAAAAAGTAGTTTAGTAACCCTAGTTGGATTAAGTGTTGCTGAGGGTTTCTGCCATCCCCATTTCAACTTTAATTGAAACTTAAACATGATGCAACACAAGATGCTAGCACTAAGCATTACCAGAACTAGGGATGTGACAAGAGTGAAGTGGAGAATCATCGTAACAAGAAAAAAAAACATTTCTACGATCTGATCGCGGAGGCGAATATTTGAGTTACGAGTTTGGCCTTCATTTAAAACAATGTGGAAATTGTTTCACACCTCATGCCACCTGGAACACCATACCGTAATGGTGTGTCCGAACGTCGTAACCGTACTTTATTAGATATGGTGCGATCAATGATGCTCTTACTGACTTACCACTATCGTTTTGGGTTTATGCATTAGAGACAGCCGCATTCACGTTAAATAGGGCACCATCTTAATCCGTTGAGACGACACCGTATGAACTGTGGTTTGGCAACAAATCTAAGCTATTGTTTCTTAAAAGTTTGGGGTTGCACTTATATCAAAAGGCTTCAGCCTGATAAGCTCGAACCCAAATTGGAGAAGTGCGTCTTCATAGGATACCCTAAGGAAACAATTGGGTACACCTTCTTCCACAGATCCAAAGGCAAGATCTTTGTTGCTAAGAATGTATCCTATCTAGAGAGGGAGTTTTTCTCGAAAGAAGTGAGTGGGAGGAAAGTAGAACTTGATGAGGTAATTATACCTTCTCTCGAATTGGAAAGTAGCACATCAGTGAAATCCTTTCCCGTGATGCCTACACGAACTAGAGAGGAAGCTAACGATGATGATCATGAAACTTCAGATCAAGTTTCTACTGGGCCTTGTAGGTTGAACAGAGCATGTTCTGCACCATAGTGGTACGGTAATCCTGTCCTGGAAGTCATGTTATTAGACCATGGCGAACCTACGAACTATGAAGAAGCTATGATGAGCCTAGATTCCGACAGATGGCTTGAGGCCATGAAATCTGAGATAGGATCCATGTATGAGAACAAAGTGTGGACTTGCCCAATGATCGACAAGCCATTGAGAATAAATGGATCTTCAAGAGGAAGACGGACTCTGATAGTAGTGTTACTATCTACAAAGCTCAACTTGTCGCAAAAGGTTTTCGAGAAGTTCAAGGGGTTGACTATGATGAGACTTTCTCACCCGTAGCGATGCTTAAGTTTGTCCGAATCATGTTAGCAATTGCCGCATTTTATGAAATCTGGCAAATGGATGTCAAAACTGCATTCCTTAATGGATATCTCAAAGAAGAGTTGTATATGATGCAACCAAAAGGTTTTGCCAATCCTAGAGGTGCTAACAAAGTGTGCAAGCTCCAGCGATCCATCTATGGACTGGTGTAAGCATCTCGGAGTTGGAATATACACTTTGATGAGGTGATCAAAGCATATGGTTTTATACAGACTTACGGTGAAGCATGTATTTACAAGAAAGTGAGCGGGAGGTCTGTAGCATTTCTGATATTATATGTGGATGACATATTGCTGATTGAAATGATATAGAATTTTCTAGATAGCATAAAAGGATATTTGAATAAGAATTTTTCAATGAAAGACCTCGGTGAAGCTACTTATATATTGGGCATCAAGATCTATAGGGATAGATCGAGACGCTTAATAGGACTTTCACAAAGCACATACCTTGACAAGATTTTGAAGAAGTTCAAAATGGATCAGTCAAAGAAGGATTTCTTGCCTGTATTGTAAGGTGTGAAGTTGAGTAAGACTCAAAACCCGACCACGACTGAAGATAGAGAGAGAATGAAAGTCATTCCCTATGCCTCTGCCATAGGTTCTATACAGTATGCCATGCTGTGTACCAGACCTATTGTATACCTTGCCATGAGTTTGGCAAGGGGGTACAATAGTGATCTAGGAGTAGATCACTGGACATTGGTCAAAATTATCCTTAGGTACCTAAAGAGGACTAGGGAAATGTTTCTCGGTTATGGAGGTGATAAAGAGTTCATCGTAAAGAGTTACGTTGATGAAAGCTTTGACACTGATCTAGATGACTCTAAGTCTCAATCTAGATACGCATTGAACGTAGGAGCAATTAGCTAGAGTAGCTCCATGCAGAGCATTGAGGACATAGAAATTTGCAAAATACATATAGATCTAAATGTGGCAGACCCGTTGACTAAACTTCTCTCACAAGCAAAACATGATCACATCTTAGTACTCTTTGGGTGTTAATCACATAGCAATGTGAACTAGATTATTGCCTCTAGTAAACCCTTTTGGGTGTTGGTCACATGGCGATGTGAATTATGGGTGTTAATCACATAAAGATGTGAACTATTGGTGTTAAATCACATGGCGATGTGAACTAGATTATTGACTCTAGTGAAAGTGGGAGACTGAAGGAAATATGCCCTAGAGGCAATAATAAAGTCGTTATTTTATATTTCCTTATATCATGATAAATGCTTATTATTCGTGCTAGAATTGTATTAACCCGAAACTTGATACATGTGTGGATACATAGATAAAACACCGTGTCCCTAGTAAGCCTCTACTAGACTAGCTTGTTAATAAAAGATGGTTAAGTTTCCTAACCCTGGACATGGGTTGTCATTTGATAACGGGATCACATCATTAGGAGAATGATGTGATGGACAAGACCCATCCGTTAGCTTAGCATATTGATCGTTTAGTTCTATTGCTATTGCTTTCTTCATGTCAAATACATATTCCTTCGACTATGAGATTATGCAACTCCCGGTTACCGAAGGAATACCTTGTTTGCTATCAAACATCACAACGTAACTAGGTGATCATAAAGATGCTCTACAGGTATCTCCGAAGGTGTTTGTTGTTTTGGCATAGATCGAGATTATGATTTGTCACTCCGAGTATCGGAGACGTATCTCTTGGCCCTCTCGGTAATGCACATCATAAGCTTGCAAGCAAACGACTAAGGAGTTAGTCACGAGGTGATGTATTATGGAACAAGTAAAGATACTTGCCGGTAACGAGATTGAACTAGGTATGAAGATACCGATGATCGAATCTCGAGCAAGTAACATACCGATTGACAAAGGGAATTACATATGTTGTCATAACAGTTCGACCGATAAAGATCTTCGTAGAATATGTCGGAGCCAATATGAGCATCCAGGATCCACTATTGGTTATTGACCGGAGAGGTGTCTCGGTCATGTCTACATAGTTCTCGAACCCGTAGGGTCCGCACGCTTAACGTTCGATGACGATTTAGTATTATATGAGTTATGTGATTTGATGACCGAATGTTGTTCAGAGTTCCAGATGAGACCACGGACATGAGGAGGAGTCTCGAAATGGCTGAGAGGTAAAGATTGATATATAGGACGATGGTATTTGGACACCGGAAGTGTTCTGGAGGGTATCGGGTACTTATCGGGTCATCGGAAAGGAGTTTCGGGCACCCCTGGCAAAGATATGGGCCTTATGGGCCAAGTGGGGGAACACACCAGCCCTGGTGCGCCCCTATAGAGGTCAGCCCTATGAGGAGGAGAAGGAAAGAGGGGAGGGCAAGGGAAGTGTGGATTAGGATTCCTACTTCCTTCCCTCTTCCCCCTCTATCCTTCCACATCGGTTATATATGGCGGGGGGCTTGGGAGGGACTCCAAGTAGGATTCCTCCTACTTGGGCGCCTCCTATGGGCTGCTCCTCCCTCCCTCCCACCTATATATATGAGGAGGGGGGTGCCTAGCCCACACCAGGCAATTGCCTAGCCGTGTGTGGTGCCCCCCTACACAGTTTACACCCTCGGTCATATCTTCGTAGTGCTTAGGCGAAGCCCTACGAGGATCACTTCACCATCACCGTCACCATGCCGTCGTGCTGACGGAACTCATCTACTACCTCAACGTCTTGCTGGATCAAGAAGGCGAGGGACGTCACCGAGCTGAATGTGTGCATAACCCGGAGGTGCCGTGTGTTCGGTACTTGATCGGTCGGAGCTAGAAGAAGTTCGAATACATCAACCGCGTTGTCAGATGCTTCCGCTTTCGGTCTATGAAGGTACGTAGACATACTCTCCCCCTCTCGTTTCTATGCATCTCCTAGATAGATCTTGCGTGAGCGTAGGATTTTTTTTGAAATTGCATGCTACGTTTCCCAATAGGCAGACACGTGACCAACCGATGAGACGGTTGCCTGCCCGAGCCATGTTACGACTGTTGGAAATATGCCCTAGAGGCAATAATAAATTAGTTATTATTATATTTCCTTGTTCATGATAATCGTTTATTACCCATGCTATAATTGTATTGATAGGAAACTCAGATACATGTGTGGGTACATAAAGAACACCATGTCCCTAGTAAGCCTCTAGTTGACTAGCTTGTTGATCAACAGATGGTTACGGTTTCCTGACCATGGACATTGGATGTCGTTTATAACGGGATCACATCATTTGGAGAATGATGTGATGGACAAGACCCAATCCTAAGCCTAGCACAAAGATCGTAGTTCGTATGCTAAAGCTTTTCTAATGTCAAGTATCATTTCCTTAGACCATGAGATTGTGCAACTCCGGATGCCGTAGGAATGCTTTGGGTGTACCAAACATCACAACGAATGGCGGGTGGCTATAAAGGTGCACTACAGGTATCTCCGAAAGTGTCTGCATTGGGTTGGTACGAATCGAGATCGGATTTGTCACTCCGGTTAACGGAGAGGTATCTCTGGGCCCACTAGGTAGGACATCATCATAATGTGCACAATGTGACCAAGGGGTTGATCACGGGATGATGTGTTACGGAACGAGTAAAGAGACTTGCCGGTAATGAGATTGAACAAGGTATCGGCATACCGACGATCGAATCTCGGGCAAGTACAATACCGCTAGACAAAGGGAATTGTATACGGGATCGATTGAGTCCTTGACATCGTGGTTCATCCGATGAGATCATCATGGAACATGTAGGGAGCCAACATGGGTATCCAGATCCGCTGTTGGTTATTGGCGGAGAGTTGTCTCGGTCATGTCTACGTGTCTCCCGAACCCGTAGGGTCTACACACTTAAGGTTCGATGGCGCTAGGGTTATAAAGGAAGTTTGTATGTGGTTACGAATGTTGTTGAGTCCCGATGAGATCCCGGACGTCACGAGGAGTTCGGAATGGTCCGGAGGTAAATATTTCTATATGGGAAGTCCTATTTGTGCCACCGGAAAATGTTCGGATTTTTCGAGATTGTACCGGGAAGGTTCTAGAAGGTTCAGTGGGGCCCACCTGCATGGGGGACCCACATGAACGTGGGTAGTGGGGCAGGCCCCACACCCCTGGTCAAGCGCACCAAGATCCCCCTTAGAAGGAATAAGATCATATCCGAAGGATAAGATCAAGATCCCTAAAAAAGGGGGATAACAATCGGTGGGGAAGGAAATGATGGGATTTCTTTCCTCCCACCTTTGCCAACGCCCAAATGGACTTGGAGGGCAAGAAACCAGCTCCCTCCACCCCTATATATAGTGGGGAGGCGCATGGGAGCTTCACCCTTGCCCCTGGCGCAGCCCTCCCCTCTCCCAAGTCCTCCTCCTCTCCCAGGTGCTTGGCGAAGCCTGCAGGGATGCCACGCTCCTCCATCACCACCACACCATCGTGCTGCTGCTGATGGAGTCTTCCCAACCTCTCCCTCTCTCCTTGCTGGATCAAGGCATGGGAGGCGTCACCGGCCTGTACGTGTGTTGAGCGCGGAGGTGCCGTCCGGCACTAGGATCTCCGTGATTTGGATCACGACAGAGTCGACTCCTTCAACCCCGTTCTCTTGAACGCTTCCGCCTAGCGATCTACAAGGGTATGTAGATGCACTCTCCTTCCCCTCGTTGCTAGTTTCTCCATAGATAGATCTTGGTGACACGTAGGAAAATTTTGAATTTCTGCTATGTTCCCCAACAGTGGCATCATGAGCTAGGTCCATTGCGTAGATTCTTTGCACGAGTAGAACACAAAGTAGTTGTGGGCGTTGATTTTGTTCAATATGCTTACCGTTAGTAGTCCAATCTTTTTCGACAGTATTGTGGGATGAAGCGGCCCGGACCGACCTTACACGTACACTTACGTGAGACAGGTTCCACCGACTGACATGCACTTGGTGCATAAGGTGGCTAGCGGGTGCCAGTCTCTCCCACTTTAGTCGGATCGGATTCGATGAAAAGGGTCCTTATGAAGGGTAAATAGCAATTGACATATCACGTTGTGGCTTTTGCGTATGTAAGAAACGTTCTTGCTAGAAACTCATAGCAGCCACCTAAAACATGCAAACAACAATTAGAGGACGTCTAACTTGTTTTTGCAGGGTATGCTATGTGATGTGATATGGCCAAAAAGGAATGTGATGAATGATATGTGATGTATGAGATTGATCATGTTCTTGTAATAGGAATCACGACTTGCATGTCGATGAGTATGACAACCGGCAGGAGCCATAGGAGTTGTCTTTATTTATTGTATGACCTACGTGTCATTGAACAACGCCATGTAATTACTTTACTTTATTGCTAACTGTTAGCCATAGTAGTAGAAGTAATAGTTGGCGAGACAACTTCATGAAGACACGATGATGGAGATCATGATGATGGAGATCATGGTGTCATGCCGGTGACGATGATGATCATGGAGCCCCGAAGATGGAGATCAAAAGGAGCAAAATGACATTGGCCATATCATGTCACTATTTGATTGCATGTGATGTTTATCATGTTTATGCATCTTATTTGCTTAGAACGACGGTAGTAAATAAGATGACCCCTCATTAAAATTTCAAGAAAGTGTTCCCCTAACGTGCACCGTTATGAAAGTTAAATCGTTTGAAGCACCACGTGATGATCGGGTGTGATAGATTCTTACGTTCACATACAACGGGTGTAAGCCAGATTTACACACGCGAAACACTTAGGTTGACTTGACGAGCCTAGCATGTACATACATGGCCTCGGAACACAAGAGACCGAAAGGTTGAGCATGAGTCGTATGGTAGATACGATCAACATGAAGATGTTCACCGATGATGACTAGTCCGTCTCACGTGATGATCGGACACGGCCTAGTTGACTCGGATCATGTAATCACTTAGATGACTAGAGGGATGTCTATCGAGTGGGAGTTCATAAGATGAACTTAATTATCCTGAACATAGTCAAAAGCCCTTTGCAAATTATGTCATAGCTCGCGCTTTAGTTCTCTGTTTTAGATATGTTCCTAGAGAAAATATAGTTGAAAGTTGACATGAGCGATTATGCGGACAGAAAAAAGCTTATGTCCTTAATGCACGCTCGATTGTGCTGAACCCCAAGCGTCGTCTGTGGATGTTGCGAACATCGGACATACACGTTTTGATAACTACGTGATAGTTCGGTTAAGCGGTTTAGAGTTGAGGCACCAAAGACGTTTTTCAAAACGTCGCGGAACATATGAGATGTTTCGAGGGCTGAAATTGGGATTTCAGGCTCGTGCCCACGTCAAGAGGTATAAGACCTTCGACGATTTTCTTAGCCTGCAAACTAAGGGAGAAAAGCTCAATAGTTGAGCTTGTGCTCAGATTGCCTGAGTGCAACAATCACTTGAATCGAGTGGGAGTTGATCTTCCAGTTGAGATAGTGATGTTTCTCCAAAGTCATTGCCACCAAGCTGCTAGAGCTTCGTGATGAATTATAACAAATCAGGGATAGATATGATGATCCTTGAGATATTCACGATGTTTGACACCGCGAAAGTAGAAATCAAGAAGGAGCATCAAGTGTTGATGGTTAGTGAAACCATTAGTTTCAAGAAGGGCAAGGGCAAGAAGGGGTACTTCATGAAACGGCAAATCAGTTCTTGCTCGGTGAAGAAACCCAAGGTTGAACCTAAACCGAGACTAAGTGCTTCGTAATAAGGGAACAACCAACGGAGCAGAATTACCCTAGATACTTGGTAGATGAGAAGGTGGCAAGGTCGATAGAAGTATATTGGATATACATTAAGTTATTGTGTACTTTACTAGTACTCCTAGTAGCACCAGGGTATTAGATACGGTTCGGTTGCTAAGTGTTAGTAACTTCGAAATAAAAGGCTACGGAATAAGCGGAGACTAGCTAAAGGTGAGTGACGATATGTGTTGGAAGTGTTTCCAAGCTTGATGTGATCAAACATCGCACGCTCCCTCTACCATCAAGATTAGTATTAAACCAGAATAATTGTCATTTGGTGTTTGTGTTGAGCATAGACATGATTGGATTATGTCTATCGCAATCTGATTATTCATTTAAGGAGAATAATGGTTACTCTATTTATTTGAATAATACCTTCAATGGTCTTGCACCTAAAGGAATGGTTTATTGAATCTCGATCGTAGTGATACACATTTTCATGCCAAACGATATAAGATAGAAATGATAGTACCACTTACTTGTGGCACTGCCATGTAAGTCATACTGGTATACAACGCATGAAGAAGCTCCATGTTGATGGATCTTTGGACTCACTTGTTTTTGAAAAGTTTGAGACATGCGAACCATGTCTATTGGTGTATACGCATGATGAAACTCCATGCAGATGGATCATTTGGACTCACTTGATTTTGAACCACTTGAGATATGCAAATCATACCACATGGGCAAGATGACTGAAAAGCCTCGTTTTCAGTAAGATGGAACAAGATAGCAACTTGTTGGAAATAACACATTTTGATGTGTGCAGTCCAATGAGTCTTTGAGGCATGCAATGAATATCGTTATGTTCTTACTTCAATGATGATTGAGTAGATGTTGAGTATATTTACTTGATGAAACACAAGTCTGAATTATTGAATGGTTCAAGTAATTTCAGAGTGAAGTTGAAGATCATTGTGACAAGAGGATAAAATGTCTATGATATGATCATAGAGATGAGTATCTGAGTTACGAGCTTTGTACATAATTAAGACATTGTGGAAATTGTTTCACAATTAATATCGCCTGGAACACCATAGTGTGATGGTGTGTCCGAACATCATAGTTGCACCCTATTGGATATGGTGCGTACCATGATGTCTCTTATCGAATTACCACTATCGTTCATGGGTTAGGCATTAGAGACAACCACACTCACTTTATAGGGCACCACGTAATTCCGTTGAGATGACACCATGAGAACTATGGTTTAGAGAAACCTAAGCTGTCGTTTCTTGAAAGTTTGGGGCTGCGATGCGTATGTGAAAAGTTTCATCGTGATAAGCTCGAACCCAAAACGGATAAAAATGCATCTTCATAGGACACCCAAAACAGTTGGGTACACCTCCTATCTCAGATCCGGAAGCAAAAGTAATTGTTTCTAGAAACGGGCCCTTTCTCGAGGAAAAGTTTCTCTCGAAAGAATTGAGTGGGAGGATGGTGGAGACTTAATGAGGTTATTAAACCATCACTTCAACCAGTGTGTAGCAGGGCACAGGAAGTTGTTCATGTGGCACCTACACCAATTGAAGTGGAAGCGATGATAGTGATCATGATGCTTGGATCAAGTCACCACCAGACCTCGTGGAGTCGACAAGGACGCGTACTACTTGAGTGGTACGCAATCACATCTTAGAGGTCATGTTTCTAGACAACAATTAACCTCGAGCTATGGAGAAGCGATGGTGGGCCCGGATTCCGACGAATGGCTCGAGGCCATAACATCCGAGAGAGGATCCATGACTTTGGAAGAAATACTTGATGGTCATAAGGGCGTTGGGTAAAGATGGATTTTAAAGGAAGACAAACAATGATGGTAAGTATCACCATTAAGAAAGCTCGACTTGTCGTTAAAGATATTTTCCGACAAGTTCAAGGAGTTGACTACGGTGAGGCTTTCTCACTCAGTAGCGATGCTAAGAGTCTGTTGGAATTGGATTAGCGATTCTTGCATTATTTATGAAATCTTGCATATAGGATGTCAAAACATTATTTCCTTGACAGTTTTCTTGAGGAAAGGTTGTATGTGATACAACCGAAGGTTTTGACAATCTGAAAGACGCTAACAAGTATGCAAAGCTCTAGCTATCCTTCTAAGGACTGTAGTAAGCATCTCGGAGTTGGAATATGCGCTTTGATGAGATGATCAAAGATTTTGGGTCTATACAAAGTTTATGAGAAACTTGTATTTACAAAGAAGTGAGTGGGAGCACTATAGAATTTCGATGAGTATATGTTGTAGACATATTGTTGATCGAAATGATGTAGAATTTCTAGAAAGCATATAGGGTTGTTTGAAAAGTGTTTTCAATGGAAAACCTGGATTAAGCTACTAGAACATTGAGCATCAAGATCTATGAGGATAGATAAAAAAGCTAAATGGTACTTTCAAATGAGCACATACCTTGACATAATCTTGAAGGTGTTCAAGATGGATCGATCAAAGAAGGAGTTCTTGCCTGAGTTGTAAGGTATGAAGTTAGGAGTTAAAGCTCGACCACGGCGGAAGAGAGAGAAAGGACGAAGGTCGTCCCCTATGCTTCGAGACGTAGGCTCTATAGTATGCTATCTTTGTGTACCGCACCGAAGTGTGTCCGCCATGAGTCACTCAAGGGTACAAGAATGATCCAGAATGGATCATTAGACAATGATCAAAATTGTCCTTGGAGTAAATAAGGACATGTTTCTCAATTATGGAGGTGATAAAGAGTTCGGCGTAAAGGGTTACGTCGATGCAAGCTTTAACACCTATCCGAATGACTCTGAGTAGCAAACCGGATACGTATAGTGGAGCAACCATTTGGAATAGCTCCAAGTGGAGCGTGGAAGCAGCATTTACAATGTGACCTAGAGATTTGCGAAGTACATACGGATCTGAATGTTGCAGACCCGTTGACTAAAACCTCTCTCACAAGCAAAACATGATCAAACCCCAGAACTCATTGAGTCTTAATCACATGATGACGTGAACTAGTTTAGTGACACTAGTAAACTCTTTGGATGTTAGTCACATGGCGATGTGACCTGTGAGTGTTAATCACGTGGCAATGTGAACTAGATTATTGACTCTAATGCAAGTGGGAGACTGTTGGAAATATGCCCTAGAGGCAATAATAAATTAGTTATTATTATATTTCCTTGTTCATGATAATCGTTTATTACCCATGCTATAATTGTATTGATAGGAAACTCAGATACATGTGTGGTACATAAACAACACCATGTCCTAGTAAGCCTCTAGTTGACTAGCTCGTTGATCAGCAGATGGTTACGGTTTCGACCATGGACATTGGATGTCGTTTATAATGGGATCACATCATTTGGAGAATGATGTGATGGACAAGACAATCCTAAGCCTAGCACAAAGATCGTAGTTAGTATGCTAAAGCTTTTCTAATGTCAAGTATCATTTCCTTAGACCATGAGATTGTGCAACTCCGGATGCCGTAGGAATGCTTTGGGTGTACCAAGCGTCCTGGCGTGGCGGGTGGCTATAAAGGTGCACTCTGGTATCTCCGAAAGTGTCTGCGGGTTGGTACGAATCGAGGCTCGGATTTGTCACTCCGGTTAACGGAGAGGTATCTCTGGGCCCACTCGGTAGGACATCATCATAATGTGCACAATGTGACCAAGGGGTTGATCACGGGATGATGTGTTACGGAGCGAGTAAAGAGACTTGCGGTAATGAGATTGAACAAGGTATCGGCATACCGACGATCGAATCTCGGGCAAGTACAATACCGCTAGACAAAAGGAATTGTATACGGGATCGATTGAGTCCTTGACATCGTGGTTCATCCGATGAGATCATCGTGGAACATGTAGGAGCCAACATGGGTATCCAGATCCCGCTGTTGGTTATTGGCGGAGAGTTGTCTCGGTCATGTCTCGTGTCTCCGAACCGTAGGGTCTACACAGATTCGATGGCGCTAGGGTTATAAAGGAAGTTTGTATGTGGTTACGAATGTTGTTGAGTCCGGATGAGATCCGGACGTCACGAGGAGTTCGGAATGGTCCGGAGGTAAAGATTTATATATGGGAAGTCCTATTTTGGCCACCGGAAAATGTTCGGGATTTTTCGGTATTGTACCGGAAGGTTCTAGAAGGTTCGGAGTGGGGCCCACCTGCATGGGGGACCCACATGAACGTGGGTAGTGGGGCAAGGCCCCACACCCCTGGTCAAGGCGCACCAAGATCCCCCTTAGAAGGAATAAGATCATATCCGAAGGATAAGATCAAGATCCCTAAAAAAGGGGGATAACAATCTGTGGGGAAGGAAATGATGTGATTTCTTTCCTCCCACCTTTGCCAATGCCCCAATGGACTTGGAGGGCAAGAAACCAGCCCCCTCCACCCCTATATATAGTGGGGAGGCGCATGGGAGCTTCACCCTTGCCCCTGGCGCAGCCCTCCCCCTCTCCCAAGTCCTCCTCCTCTCCCGCGGTGCTTGGCGAAGCCCTGCAGGATTGCCACGCTCCTCCATCACCACCACACCATCGTGCTGCTGCTGGATGGAGTCTTCCCCAACCTCTCCCTCTCTCCTTGCTGGATCAAGGCATGGGAGACGTCACCGGGTTGTGCGTGTGTTGAGCAGCGGAGGTGCCGTCCGTTCGGCACTAGGATCTCCGGTGATTTGGATCACGGCAGTCGACTCCTTCAACCCCGTTCTCTTGAGCGCTTCCGCTTAGCGATCTAAAAGGGTATGTAGATGCACTCTCCTTCCCCTCGTTGCTAGTTTCTCCATAGATAGATCTTGGTGACACGTAGGAAAATTTTGAATTTCTGCTACGTTCCCCAACAACGACCATGCCACAAGAAGTCTTAGATGACGCGGGTGACTAGTTTTTAGATCGATTGGCTGAGCGCCATGGCATTACATCACATTGAGGACGTGGCGAACAAGCGTCAGCCGCTCGTCATGCGATAGAAGAAAGGCACTCCTAGTGGTAAGTTTCTTCGCGATCTTGTCAACCAGCAACATAAGGGCAAAGGAGTGCACTTTACTTGTGGAGAGGGGTAGCCCAAGGTAATTTGTCGGGAAGGAGGTCATCGAACACGTCAATGTCGCGTCGATAGAGTGTAACTGGCACGGGGCATTGGATGGGAGTAACCAAGCATTTGGCGAAATTGGTTCGCAATCCGTAGGTCCTCAGAAATGTGCTAAGGATCGGAGCTCTTGGATAACCGCTATCTCAAGGGGGTACGGGTGGTAGAAAATGACAACATTGTTCTCAAAGAAGGAGATGCTCGATGCGGCGTGCCAGGTGGTTAAGCGACAAAGAATCCCATCACTCCCCGCTGGTGAAATAACTTAAAATGTGAGCCAATTGGATGCCTCAATCCGATGTGAAGAGTTGCCAAACCCTTACACTTCTGACCACTAGGTTGCTCCTCTATTGCACTAGATTATGCCACGTGAAGTTTAGCCTTCGGATAGCGAGCAGTCACATTCTAGACGCCTCTCATTCCTCCTAACTATCTCCCTCATGAGTCCTAAGTCCTACCCCTCCCCCACCTCAATGCCTCTCCTCTGTGTTGGATTTGGCGAAAGCGTTCCTACTCCCTCGTAAGGGAGTCGCGACTGTTTATTTATTGGGGCAAAACCTTGCCATGGAGTACAGGAAAAGGATTAGGAATCCTGGTATTACGAGGAGATAGAGAAGGATACGGGAGAGAGAGAGAGAGAGATAGTTTCAGATTACATTATGTATATTACTCAAACTCTAACACCCTCCCTTAATCTAAACTATCCTATGTTAAGATTTCTCTTGAATTCTTCAAAGAGCTTGACTGGCAAAGCTTTAGTAAACCCATCTGCTACTTGATCCTTGGATGGAATGAATCTTATGTCCAACTTCTTCTCTGCCACTCTTTCCCGCACAAAACGAAAATCAATTTCAATATGTTTAGTCCTTCCATGAAAAACTGGATTAGCAGAGAGATAGGTGGCTCCCAAGTTATCACACCATAAACATGGAACACGATGTTGCTTAACTCCCAATTCATCAAGCAACGATTCCACCCAAATGATTTCAGCAGTGGCATTTGCTAATGATTTGTACTCAGCCTCGGTACTTGACCTTGACACTGTAGCTTGCTTTCTAGCACTCCAGGAAACAAGGTTTGAACCAAAGAATACCGCAAATCCTCCAGTTGACTTTCTATCATCCAGACATCCTGCCCAGTCAGCATCAGAGAAAGCACTAACAAGTGAAGAACTAGAACGTCTGAATTGAAGTCCCAAACTCATAGTGTGCTTAATGTATCGTACAATCCTCTTGACAACTGACCAATGAGTAGAAGTAGGAGCATGCAGGTATTGACAAACCTTGTTTACAACAAATGATATGTCTGATCTTGTCAAAGTCAAGTATTGTAGAGCCCCAACAGTGCTTCTATATTTTGTGCTTTCCTCTTCCTTAAGTGGTTCTCCTTCATGTGCTGAAAGTTGTTCTGAAGAAGACAATGGAGTGGGTGAAGGCTTGCAATCCTTCATTCCCAAAGGAGTTAGGAGTTCAATAGCATATTTTTCTTGACTCAACATTATGCCATCTTGAACTTTCTTAACTTCAATGCCTAGGAAGAAGTGTAAATCACCAAGATCTTTCAAGGCAAATTCTGAACTTAAATCATGCAAGAGAGCATTAGTGGCATTTTGTGAGGAGCTTGCAACTATGATATCATCAACATAAATTAGCACAAACATGACTGTATTTGCTTTGCTATAAATGAAGAGAGACGTGTCAGCCTTGGATGCAACAAAACCAAGACGCTTCAATTGTAAGCTCAACCTTGAGAACCATGCTCTAGGAGACTGTTTCAGACCATAAAGAGCTTTGTCAAGTTTGCAAACATAATGCGGTGCTTGTTGATTTTCATACCCTGGTGGTTGCCTCATATAGACCTCCTCTTCCAGAACACCATGCAACAACGCATTCTGAACGTCTAGCTGTCTAAGACTCCATCCCCTGGAAACAGCAATGGCTAGCACAAGTCTTATGGTAGCAGCTTTCCCAACAGGACTAAAAGTATCCTCATAATCAATACCATAGCATTGCTTAAATCCTTTTGCAACTAGACGTGCTTTGTACCTATCAATAGAGCCATCTGCTTTTCTCTTAATTCTGTAAACCCACTTGCAATCAATGATATTTTTACATCTTTGGCTCGGCACCAAATGCCATGTTTTATTCTTCATGAGAGCACCATATTCTTCATCCATAGCCTTTTTCCACTTAGGATCTCCAAGTGCATCACTTAATTTTGCTGGTTCACCTGAAATACACAACATGCCATATGGTATAGTGCCATCCTTCCTTATTTTTGGATTTCTAATACCTTTATGTAAACGGGTCATAATCCTTGAAGTAGTGGCAAGTTGTTGTTGTGGTTGCACAAAAAACGGCACAATCTGACTATCCATAGAAGATCCAGATGAGCCTTCCACATGTGCAGACTAGGTAGACGCAGAAGATCTAGTGGTCATTGGTGTGGCAGATCCTGAGATGAAGGTATCCTGAGCTGCAAGATTTCTGTCCATAGAGGATCCCGCTGTTGCCGTCGGATGCATGCGCAGAGGCACCCATTGGTTGCATGCGCTCGGCTCGTGTACCGCCCGCGGATTGGCCACACTCTGTCGGGCCCATCACTGTCTGCATGTGCGTGGCTCACGCTCCGCCCACGGATTGGCCCGCTGCTGCTGTTGGGCGAACGGTCCGAGGTGGATCCCTGTGAGTGATCCGAGACGGTCGGGCGCACGGGTGTGGCAGGCGCCGCCGGATCATCCTCGTTGACTGCGCCTGCCTCTTCTTCCCCATTCACATGAAATAATGCCTGGTTTTCATGATTTTGATCATTTTGAACCAATTTTTCTTCAGGTACTTGCACAGGCATAACAGCAGGAATAGTGACAGGAGTATTTTCATCAGTTTGGTTAGCACAATTGTTATCACCCCCTTGATCAAAATCTGGTAGAAGCAATATTTCTTTTCGAAGGAGAGCGACGGCATTTGGATGAAGATATTCGAAAGGGAAAATAGATTCATCAAAGATGACATCTCTCGAAATATACACCCTACCAGTAGAGACATCAAGACACTTAACCCCTTTGTGCATGGGACTGTATCCTAAAAATACACATTTTTTGAACGAAACGCAAGTTTGTATGTATTATAGGGTCTAAGATTTGGCCAACAAGCGCAACCAAAAATACGAAGAGATGTGTAATCGGGAGTGATGCCAAAAAGACGTGTGATAGGGTTCTCAAATTTGATGACTTTGCTAGGACGAATATTGATAAGGTATGTGGCAGTAAGAAAAGCTTCATCCCAAAATTTAAGAGGCATAGATGCATGGGCTAACAATGCAAGTCCTACTTCAACAACATGACGATGTTTTTGTTCAGCAAAACTGTTCTGTTGGTGAGCATGTGGACAGGAGAAATGATGTGAAATTCCAATTTTTTGAAAAAAGGAATTGAGTTTTTCATACTCACCACCCCAATCCGTTTGCATGGCACGGATTTTGGAGTTTAACTGGCGTTCAACAAGATTTTGGAAATTGGTAAAGACTTGGAATACATCGGATCTTTTCTTTAGCAAATAAATCCAAGTAAATTTACTATAATCATCAATAAAGCTTACATAGTATGAGAATATACCAACTGATGTAGGGGCTGGACCCCACACATCTGAAAAAATAAGTTGCAAAGGAGCAGTAGATACACTGGTAGAGATAGGATATGGTAATTGATGACTCTTAGCTTGTTGACACACATCACAAACTGACTTAACACTAGACTCATAAGGAAGTTTATTTCTACTAAGAACATGCTGAACGATAGTTGAAGAGGGATGAACCAAGCGACGATGCCACTTTGCTGAAGATGGTTTAGTAACACTCCATGCTTGTTTATTGGACCATGATGAAGAAACGGATGATATGAGTGGGTAGAGGCCTCCCTCACACTTTTCTCTAAGAATGACTCTCCTCGTTGCCAAGTCCTTAACCACAAAAGAATAAGGATAGAATATTATGAGAACTTGGTTATCAAGAGTAAATCAATGAACTGAGACAAGATATTTTGATGCACGAGGGACGTGTAAGACATTATTAAGATGCAAATTTTTCTTGGGGGTTTTAACAATTGAGTTACCAATATGAGAAATTTCCATACCCGATCCACTTGCTGTGTGAATTTGATCATCTTCGTGGTATCTTTCTCGCATTGTCAACTTGTCGAGTTCCCCCGTTATGTGGCTCGGTAGCTTCGGAATCTGCGTACCAATTTGTACCAATCCCGTAGGAGTTGGTGATGAGGTTGGCCTTCTTCTTCTTCTCTTCATGATCATCATCATACCGATGCCAGCAGGCCCTTGCACCTCCGGGATGAAATTTATAGCAAATCTGGCACTCTGGATAGTCCCCTTCATGTTGCTGCTGTTGTTGTTGTGGAGGTTGTTGCTGGCGTTGCCGGTAGTTGCCGCCTCCACCACCGCGAGCAGGAGAAGAATAGGCGCGATTGCCACGGCCGCGCCCTCTGTTTCCTCTCCCGACCTCCTCTGTTACGGTACTATCCACGACCTTTGTACATGGCGTTTGCAGATGAACGAAAGCTTGAAGGCCCGTCGCCCAACATCTCCATCCTCTGGTCAAAGGCTGAGATCTGTGAGAAAAGGTCATCAACGGTGATTGAGTTTTTGATTGCGCCAACTGCTGCAACTATGGGGTCGTAGTCCCGATCAAGACCGGCGAGGATATAGTCGACCATCTTGCCATCGGTCACTGGACGACCGGCGGCTGCAAGCTCATCTCCGAGGCTCTTCATCTTGGCGATGAAGGAGTTGTTTGACATATTGCCCTTGTTGGTGTTGGAGATAGCAATTCTCAGATTTGTTATCCTGGATTGGGACTGCGCAGCAAACAGTGTGGTAAGAGCAATCCATAGATCATGAGTACTCTCCTTACCAATGACCTGCGCCAGAATTTCAGGGGTAAGGGAATTCAACAGGTAGCTCAGAACCTGTTGATCTTTCGCCAGCCACGGTCCATATAGCGGATTTGGCTCAATGGTCGTGGTCTTGTCTGCCTTCGCGACCTCCACCATTCTTGGCGGTGCGGCATCTGAGCCGTCGAGGAGGCCGGTTACTTGTGCGCCTCACAGCGCCGGCATTACCTGCGCTTTCCATAGAAGGAAATTTCCCCTCGTGAGCTTCTCTGTTGGCGGAGCTCCGAGGTTGAGGGCGACGACGCTGGAACCGGCCATGGCGATTGGGTTTCTGGCAATAACTGGACTTTTTGGGTTTCTGTTTCCTAGTTGAGGGGATCGCTAGACGTGGGAAGAGACTAGGCTCTGTATACCATATTGAATTCATGCTCCAGCCAACTCATCCAAAAGTCCGAACTGATGGATGGAGGTGGGCAATATATTTCAACATATTGAATTCATTCTCCAGCCAACTCATCCAAAAGTCCGAACTGATGGAGGGAGGCGGGCAATATATTTCAATACTCCCCCTCACGTCTAGGATATTTTAGTCCTTAGACGTGGGTTCGATGTAGGCCGTAGAATCGTTTCACTTATACTGCGTTGGCAGGGTCTTGAACTCAAGACCTCTTGGCTCGGATACCATATTGGATTTGGCGAAAGCGTTCCTACTCCCTCATAAGGGAGCCGCTGCTGTTTATTTATTGGGGCAAAACCTTGCTGTGGAGTACAGGAAAAGGATTAGGAATCCTGTTATTACAAGGAGATAGAGAAGGATACGGGAGAGAGAGAGAGATAGTTTCGGATTACAGTATGTATACTACTCAAACTCTAACACTCTGCTCAGCCATAACCGGGGGCATGCCCAAAGTCGAGATCTGTCTAGAAGATTCCAAACGAAAGATAAAAGGTATGAGAATAATGGTAAATGATGCATGCGAGCTTAGCCTAGCTCAGGTGGTTAGGTTCTTTGTGGTGGAACCTGTCGTTGCCGATTCGAGCTGGAGAGGGGAAGAGAGATGAACGCGAGAGAGAGTTTTTGCGCTGGTCTAAGGTGCCAGCTTTTCTGTTACTGCATTATCTGTCCAATCAATCTGAAAGCCCCTCGTAGCTCGCTGCCCGGCCAGTCCGCTGAGATCCGAGACTGCCGTGCCATCCCACGACGTCCGAATCTACAGCTTGCCACACTGACCGGGCCTAACAGAAAACAGATCGAGAGTGGAGTGGATGATCATGCACGCAGGCACTCCTCCCCCTCCTACGTACGTGCTGCATGCAGCCAACACAGCGGCCATGCAGCAGCTTATTTCAAACAGAAAAGATCTACACTAATCGGGTGGAGCTTAGGCTAACAATTCTCCCCCTTAAGCTCCATCATTCTTGCTGATTTCCCTGACTCCCAGCCTCTGACGCAGCTCCACATGGCGCACTCGCCCCAACGCCTTTGTCAGCAGATCCGCCAGTTGATCAGCAGTCCCGACATGCTTCAACTCCAGCTCCCCTTCCTCCACACATTCATGTATGAAGTGAAACTTGACATCTATGTGTTTGGTTCTGTCATGGTGGATGGGGTTCTTTGCGAGTGCGATCGCCGATTTGTTGTCCACAAACAACCTGAACTTGGTGGGTGCCTCTCCCTTCATCTCAGCAAGCAAACGACTCAGCCACAGTCCTTGGCAGGTTGCAGCTGCAGTTGCCACATATTCAGCTTCACACGAGCTGATCGCCACAGGCTTTTGCTTCTGAGATGTCCACGAGATTGGATTTCCACCAAAGAAGAATACTTGCCCAGAAGTGCTCTTCCTGTCACTCACATCACCGGCGTGGTCACTGTCACTGTATCCGATTAGGCCGTCAGCTCCCCCTCGCGCGTAGCAGCAACAGTAGCTTAGGGTGCTCCACACGTATCTGAGAATCTGCTTGACGGCTGTCCAGTGTGTCTGCGTCGGCTTCTCCATGAACCTGCTCACAATTCCCACTGGATAGGTGATGTCAGGCCTAGTGTGGATGAGGTACCTCAGACTCCCGATCACGCTGCGGTACAGTGACGGATCAACAAGCTTGGCATCGTCTTCTTTCCTCAACTTAAGCCTGCACCCCATTGGTGTCTGACACCCATTGCACTCTGTCATCCCGGCCACCTCAAGTATCTTCTCCGCATAGCCGTGCTGACAGAGCGTGATTGATCCCTCTGACTGAGTCACTTCGATCCCCAGATAGTAACTGAGTAGGCCGAGGTCGCTCATCTTGAATAGCCGCTGCATTTGCTTCTTGAACTCGACGATGTGCGACTTGTCTGTACCAGTGATGATCAAATCATCTACATACACGCCCACCAGCAAGTATGACTGAGCATCTCCTCTGCGGTAGACGGCATGTTCAAGTGGGCTGCGGATGAACCCAAGAGTGTTCAGAGTCTCATCAAGCTTGGCATACCAAGCCCTCGGCGCCTGTCGCAAGCCGTAGAGTGCTTTGCTGAGCTTCAGCACCTGATCCTCTTTGCCAACGATTGTGTATCCGGGCGGCTGTGACACATATACCTCCTCCGCAAGGTCACCATTTAGGAACGCAGATTTTACGTCCATATGATGCACCTCCCAGCCAGAGCGCGCTGCCAGAGCCAGGAACAGGCGCACAATCTCCATTCTGGCCACGGGCGCGAACACCTCTTCAAAATCCACGCCTTCCCGCTGTGCATAGCCCTTTGCAACGAGCCGCGCCTTGTGCTTGAGGATGTTGCCGTCGGGGTCTCGTTTCACCTTATATACCCATTAGAGCCCGATCGCCTTCTGGCCGCGTGGGAGAACTGCAAGCTCCCAGGTGGCGTTCTCGGCAATGGAGTCCATCTCCGCGTCCATGGCGCTCTTCCATGCGGAATCCCCCAGCGCCTCAACAATGGTGGTCGGCTCCTCTGCACTGAGCAGACAACTCTCCATGGAATCACGCACTGCATCTCCCTCTGTTTCGTCTAGGACGCAGGAGAGGCGTCTGTAGCGGATGTTGCCGGTGTCGACGTCGCGCCGATTTTCATCATGGCTGAGTGGTGTGGCCCAGCGGATTTGCCGTGTCGAGTCTGGCGTGCTCGTATCAGGTGAGCACGTCCCACGCACGCTCCCGTGCACGCTCGACGTCGGCGAGTCTACAACAGGGGTCGTCACTCCTCGGGTCGGTGTAGCAGGAGTAGCTCCTCCTGGTGATTGCACTTGGGGTGAGGCCACGCCCGTGTCCAGTTCATGAACACCGCGGCTCGTGGTGTACACCACAGTGAAGGTGGTGCCCGTGGGCATGTCCCCGGGCGCGTCGGGTGTGCGCCAGGACCACGGGCGGCCCTCCATGAACACAACATCGCGCGTCACCTGAACCTTCTTGGTCACTGGATCGTACGCGCGATACGCCTTGGAGTCTTCCTCATACCCGACGAAGATCATCGGCGTCGAGCGATCTGACAGTTTGGTGATCCCCGGCCCCGTCCTCTTCATGTGTACCGTGCACCCAAATGTGCGCAAATGCTGCACATTGGGTTTACGGCCGTGCCACGCCTCGTATGGGGTGACACTGTCTAGGCTCCTCGTCGGAGCGCGATTGAGCAGATACACCGCTGTCTTCACGGCCTCCGCCCAGAAGTACGCCGGCACGTCCATGCTCTTGAGCATACACCTCGCCATCTCGACCACCGTCTGGTTACGCCTCTCGACGACGCCGTTTTGCTGCAGTGAGTATGGCGCCATCGTGTAATGCTTGATGCCTTGGCGCTCGCAGTGCTCCTTGAACTCCAGTGAGTTGAACTCTCTGCCACGGTCCGAGCGGAACACTCTGAACTTGCAGCGGCCGTCTGCTTCCGCCATCACCTGAACTTTCTTGAAACGATCATGCGCCTCGTCCTTTGATTTCAGTAGTTCAAGCCACATGTAACGACTGTAATCATCTACAACGAGCAGAAAGTACTTGTTACCGCCAGGTGTTGTCGGAGAGATTGGCCCGCACAGGTCAGTGTGCACGAGCTCCAGTGCGCGTTCCGCGCGGTATGCCGTGGCTTGGGGAAACGGCGCACGATGCTGCTTCCCGAGCGTGCAACCATCGCAGTACTCCTCCACGCGGTCGATGCAGGGCATGCCGCGCACGAGCTGCTTCGAAGACATGGTCCTCAGCGCACGGAAGTGCAGATGCCCCATGCGAGCATGCCACCTCCAAGACACGTCGTCGCCCTGCGCCAGCAGGCAGGCCGGCGAGTCGATGGTGAGCACGCCGGTGTACAACCGGCTGCCGGACCTCTTGATGCGCGCCATCATGCGACGCGAAGGGTCCCGTATCACCATGACACCATGCTCAATGTTGATGCTGCAGCCGGCCTCGTCCAACTGCCCCACAGAGATGATGTTGCTACGCAGGCTTGGGATGAAAAACACCCCGGTGAGCGCCCGCTGGTCACCATTGTTGCAGAGGAAGATGACAGTACCGCGCCCCCTAATGGACACGACCGAGCCGTCGCCAAACTTCACCGTGCCGTGCACGGTCTCGTCGAGGGATGCGAATGCCTGGCGGTCACCGGTCATGTGGCTGCTCGCCCCGGTGTCGAAAAACCATACGCCCTCCGGCGCCGTAACAGGCACAACCTTCTCCTCGTTGAGATATACCTCTTGGGGGGGTGCAGGCGGCGTGGTCTCGATAGTGGTCACCACGGCCATGAGGAGCCCCTAGTCGTGATCTTCGCCGCCTTTCGCCAGGTTCGCATGCTCCAGCGCTGGCTTCTGTTCCTGCTCACGGAGCCAGGTGCGGCACTCCTTTTTTGAAGGAAATATGCCCTAGAGGCAATAATAAAGTTATTATTTATTTCCTCATATCATGATAAATGTTTATTATTCATGCTAGAATTGTATTAACCGGAAACATAATACATGTGTGAATACATAGACAAACATACAGTCACTAGTATGCCTCTACTTGACTAGCTCATTAATCAAAGATGGTTATATTTCCTAACCATAGACATGTGTTGTTATTTGATTAATGGGATCACATCATTAGGAGAATGATGTGATTGACATGACCCATTCCGTTAGCTTAGCACTTGATCGTTTAGTATATTGCTATTGCTTTCTTCATGACCTATACATGTTCCTGTAACTATGAGATTATGCAACTCCCATTTACGGAGGAACACTTTGGGTGCTACCAAACGTCACAACGCATGGCGGGTGATTATAAAGGAGTACTACAGGTGTCTCCAAAGGTACATGTTGGGTTGGCGTATTTGAGATTAGGTTTTGTCACTCCGATTGTCGGAGAGGTATCTCTAGGCCTTCTCGGTAATACACATCACATAAGCATTGCAAGCATTGCAACTAATAAGTTAGTTGTGAAATGATGTATTACGGAACGAGTAAAGAGACTTGCGATAACGAGATTGAACTAGGTATTGGATACCGACGATCGAATCTCGGGTAAGTAACATACCGATGACAAAGGGAACAACATATGTCGTTATGCGATTTGACCGATAAAGATCTTGAAGAATATGTAGGAACCAATATGGGCATCCAGGTTCCGCTATTGGTTATTGACCGAGAATAGTTCTAGGTCATGTCTACATAGTTCTCGAACCCGTAGGGTCCGCACGCTTAACGTTACGATGACAGTTTATTATGAGTTTATAAGTTTTGATGTACCGAAGTTTGTTCGGAGTCCCGGATGTGATCACGGACATGACGAGGAGTCTCGAAATGGTCGAGACATAAAGATTGATATATTGGAAGCCTATGTTTGGACTTCGGAATAGTTCCGGGTGAAATCGGGATTTTACCGGAACACCGGGGGGTTACCGGAACCCTCCCGGGGGTTAATGGGCCTTAGTGGGCCATGAGGGAGAAGAGGAAGGGCTGGCCAGGGCAGGCAAGCCCCCCCCTAGTCCGAATAGGACAAGGAAGGGGGGCCCCTTCTCTTCCCTCCCCAAGTCCTAATCCAACTAGGAAGGGGGGAGTCCTACTCGGTGGGAGTAGGACTCCTCCGCGCCTCCTCCTAGGGCTGGCCGAACCCCCTTGCTCCTTTATATCTGAGGCAGGGGGCACCCCATGACACACAAGTTGATCTACGGATCGTTCCTTAGCCGTGTCGCGGTGCCCCCTCCACCATATTCCACTTCGGTCATATCGTCGTGGAGCTTAGGTGAAGCCCTGCACGGTGGAGCATCATCATCGTCCTGCACGCCGTCGTCTTGTGAAACTCATCCCCGACGCTTTCTGGATCGGAGCTGGGGATTGTCATCGAGCTGAATGTGTGCTGAACTTCGGAGGTGCCGTGCGTTCGATACTTGGATCGGTCGGATCGTGAAGACGTCGACTACATCAACAGCGTTGTTATAACGCTTCGCTTACGGTCTCACGAGTGCGTGGACATACACTCTCCCTCTCGTTGCTATGCCATCACCATGATCTTGCGTGTGCGTAGGAATTTTTTGAAATTACTCGTTCCCCAACAATGGCATCCGAGCCTGGTTTTATGCGTTGATGTCATATGCAGTAGAACACAAGTGAGTTGTGGGCGATATAAGTCATCTGCTTACCAGCATGTCATACTTTGGTTCAGCGGTATTGTGAGATGAAGCGGCCCGGACCGACATTACGCGTGACGCTTACGCGAGACTGGTTTCACCGCTTGAGCACTCGTTGCTTAAAGGTGATCGGCGGTGTCTGTTTCTCTCACTTTAGTTGAACCGGTGTGGCTACGCCCGGTCCTTGCGAAGGTTAAAACAGCACCAACTTGACAAACTATCGTTGTGGTTTTGATGCGTAGGTAAAACGGTTCTTGCTCAGCCCGTAGCAGCCACGTAAAACTTGCAACAACAAAGTAGAGGACGTCTAACTTGTTTTTGCAGGGCATGTTGTGATGTGATATGGTCAAGACGTGATGCTATATTTATTGTATGAGATGATCATGTTTTGTAACGAAGTTATCGGCAAGCTGGCAGGAGCCATATGGTTGTCGCTTTATTGTATGAAATGCAAAAGCCATGTAATTGCTTTACTTTATCACTAAGCGATAGCGATAGTCGTAGAAGCAATAGTTGGCGAGGCGACAACGATGCTACGATGGAGATCAAGGTGTCGCGCGGTGACAATGGTGATCATGACGGTGCTTGGAGATGGAATCACAAGCACAAGATGATGATGGCCATATCATATCACTTATATTGATTGCATGTGATGTTTATCCTTTATGCATCTTATCTTGCTTTGATTGACGGTAGCATTATAAGATGATCTCTCACTAAAATTATCAAGAAGTGTTCTCCTGAGTATGCACCGTTGCGAAAGTTCTTCGTCTTTGAGACACCACGTGATGATCGGGTGTGATAGGCTCTACGTTCAAATACAACGGGTGCAAAACAGTTGCACACGCGAATACTCAGGTTAAACTTGACGAGCCTAGCATATAACAGATATGGCCTCGGAACAAGGAGACCGAAAGGTCGGCGTGAATCATATAGTAGATATGATCAACATAGTGATGTTCACCATTGAAAACTACTCCATCTCACGTGATGATCGGTTATGGTTTAGTTGATTTGGATCACGTAATCACTTAGATGACTAGAGATGTCTGTCTAAGTGGGAGTTTTTAATATGATTAATTGAACTTAAATTTATCATGAACTTAGTACTGATAGTATTTTGCTTGTCTATGTTTCTTGTAGATAGATGGCTCGTCTTTGTTGTTCCGTTGAATTTTAATGCGTTCCTTGAAAAGCAAAGTTGAAAGATGATGGTAGCAATTACGGACTGGGTCCGTAACTTGAGGATTATCCTCATTGCTGCACGTAAGAATTACGTCCTAGAAGCACCGCTGGGTGCCAGGCCTGCTGCAGAACAACGCCGAAGTTGTGAGCGTCTGGCGAGCAAAGCGATGACTACTCTATAGTTCGGTGTGCCATGCTTTACGGCTTAGAACCGGGTCTTCAACGACATTTTCAACGTCATGGAGCATATGAGATGTTCCAAGAGTTGAAGTTAATATTTCAAGCAAATGCCGGATTGAGAGATATGAAGTCTCCAATAAGTTCTATAGCTGCAAGATGGAGGAGAATAGTTACATCGGTGAACATATACTCAAAATGTGCGGGTATAATAATCACTTGATTCAACCGGGAGTTAATCTTCCGGATGATAGTGTCATTGACAGAATTCTCCAATCACGCCACCAAGCTACAAGAGCTTCGTGATGAACTATAATATGCAAGGGATGACCAAGACAATTCTGAGCTCTTACAATGCTAAAAGCATGGAGGTAGAAATCAAGAAAGAGCATCAAGTGTTGATGGTCAACAAGACCACTAGTTTCAAGAAAAGGGCAAAGGGAAGAAGAAGGGAACTTCAAAAGGACAGCAAGAAAGTTGCTGCTCAAGAGAAGAAACCCAAGTCTGGACCTAAGCCTGAAACTGAGTGTTTCTCTGCAAGCAAACTGGTCCTTTGGAAGCGGAACTGCCCAAGTATTTGGCGGATAAGAAGGATGGCAAGGTGAACAAAGGTATATGTGATATACATGTTATTGATGTGTACCTTACTAGAGCTCGTAGTAGCACCTGGGTATTTGATACTGGTTACATTGCTAATATTTGCAACTCAAAACAGGACTACGAATAAGCGAGCATTGGCAAAGGACGAGGTGACGATCTGCGTGGGAAGCGGTTCCAAAGTCGATGTGATCGCGGTCGGCACGCTACCTCTACATCTACCTTCGGATTAGTTTTAGACCTTAATAATTGTTATTTGGTGCCGCGTTGAGCATGAACATTATATCTGGATCTTGTTTGATGCGAGGCGGTTATTCATTTAAATCGAGAGAATAATGGTTGTTCTATTTATATGAATAATATCTTTTATGGTCATGCACCCTTGAAGAGTGGTCTATTTTATTAAATCTCGATAGAAGTAATACACATATTCATAATATCGAAGCCAAAAGATGCAAAGTTAATAATGATAGTGCAACTTATTTGTGGCACTTGCCGTTTAGGTCATATCGATGTAAAGCGCATGAAGAAACTCCATCTTGATGGACTTTTGGAAACACTTGATTATGAATCACTTGGTACTTGTAACCGTGCCTCATAGGCAAGATGGCTAAAACACCGTTCTCGGTTCCATGGAGAGAGCAACAGATTTGTTGGAAATCATACATACTGATGTATGTGGTCCGATGAATGTTGAAGCTCGTGGCGGATATCGTTATTTTCTCACCTTCACAGATGATTTAAGCAGATATGGGTATATCTTCTTAATGAAACATAAATCTGAAACATTTGAAAAGTTCAAAGAATTTCAGAGTGAAGTTGAAAATCATCGTAACAAGAAAATAAAATTTCTACGATCTGATCGTGGAGGAGAATATTTGAGTTACGAGTTTGGTTTACATTTGAAACAATGCGGAATAGTTTCGCAACTCACGCCACCGGAACACCACAACGAAATGGTGTGTCCGAGCGTCAGAATCGTACTTTACTAGATATGGTGCGATCTATGATGTCTCTTACTGATTTACCGCTATCGTTTTGGGGTTATGCTTTAGAGACGGCCGCATTCACGTTAAATAGGGCACCATCAAAATCCGTTGAGACGACACCTTATGAACTATGGTTTGGCAAGAAACCAAAGTTGTCGTTTCTGAAAGTTTGGGGCTGCGACGCTTATGTGAAAAAACTTCAACCTGATAAGCTTGAACCCAAATCAGAAAAATGTATCTTCATAGGATACCCAAAGGAAACAGTTGGGTACACCTTCTATCACAGATCCGAAGGCAAGACATTCGTTGCTAAGAATGGATCCTTTCTAGAGAAGGAGTTTCTCTCGAAAGAAGTGAATGGGAGAAAGGTAGAACTTGATGAGGTAACAGTACCAGCTCCCTTATTGGAAAATGGTTCATCACAGAAATCGGTTCCTGTGACACCTACACCAATTAGTGAGGAAGTTAATGATGATGATCATGAAACTTCAGATCAAGTTTCTCTTGAACTCACGAGGTCAACTAGAGTAAGATCCGCACTGAGTGGTACGGTAATCCTATTACGAAGTCATGTTACTTGACCATGGTGAACCTACAAACTATGAAGAAGCGATGGTGAGCCCAGATTCCATAAAATGGCTGGAAGCCATGAAATCTGAGATGGGATCCATGTATGAGAACAAAGTATGGACTTTGGTTGACTTGCCCGATGATCGGCAAGCCATTGAGAATAAATGGATCTTTAAGAAGAAGACTGACGCTGATGGTAATGTAATCTGTCTATAAAGCTCGACTTGTTGCAAAAGGTTTTCGACAAGTTCAAGGGGTTGACTACGATGAGACTTTCTCACCCGTGGCGATGCTTAAGTCTGTCCGAATCATGTTAGCAATTGCTGCATTTTATGATTATGAAATTTGGCAAATGGATGTAAAACTGCATTCTTGAATGGATTTCTAGAAGAAGAGTTGTATATGATGCAACCGAAGGTTTTGTTGATCCAAAAGGTGCTAACAAGGTGTGCAAGCTCCAATGATCAATTTATGGTGCAGTGCAAGCCTCTCGGAGTTGGAATAAGCGCTTTGATAGTGTGATCAAAGCATATGGTTTTATCTGAGACTTTTGGAGAAGCTTTGTATTTACAAGAAAGTGAGTGGGAGCTCAGTAGCATTTACGATATTATATGTGGATGACATATTATTGATTGGAAATGATATAGAATTTCTGGATAGCATAAAAGGATACTTGAATAAAAGTTTTTCAATGAAAGACCTCGGTGAAGCTGCTTACATATTGGGCATCAAGATCTATAGAGATAGATCAAGGCGCTTAATTGGACTTTCACAAAGCACATACCTTGACAAAGTTTTGAAAAAGTTCAAAATGGATCGAGCAAAGAAAGGATTTTTGCCTGTGTTACAAGGTGTGAAATTGAGTCGACTCAATGCCCGACCACAGCAGAAGATAGAGAAAATGAAAGATGTTCCTATGCTTCAGCCATAGGCTCTATCATGTATGCAATGCTGTGTACCAGACTGACATATGTTTAGCAATAAGCTTGGCAGGAAGGTACCAAAGTAATCCAGGAGTGGATCACTGGACAGCGGTCAAGAACATCCTGAAGGTGACAAAGAGCTAGTCGTAAATGGTTACGTCGATGCAAGCTTTGACACCGATCCGGACAATTCTAAATCGCAAACCGGATCGTGTTTTTATTAAGCGGTGGAGCTGTCGGTTGGTGCAGTTCTAAACAAAGCGTCGTGGCGGGATCTACATGTGAAGCGGAGTACATAGCTGCTTGGAAGCAGCAAATGAAGGAGTCTGGATGAAAGAGTTCATTTCGATCTAGGTGTCATACCTAGTGCATCGGGACCAATGAAGATCTTCTGTGACAATCTTGGTGCAATTGCCTTGGCAAAGGAATCCAGATTTCACAAGAGGACCAAGCATATCAAGAGACGCTTCAATTCCATTCGGGACCAAGTCCAAGTGGGAGACATAGAGATTTGCAAGATACATACGGATCTGAATATTGCAGACCCGTTGACTAAGCCTCTTCCACGAGCAAAACATGATCATCACCAAGACTCCATGGGTGTTAGAATCACTACTGTGTAATCTAGATTATTGACTCTAGTGCAAGTGGGAGACTGAAGGAAATATGCCCTAGAGGCAATAATAAAGTTATTATTTATTTCCTCATATCATGATAAATGTTTATTATTCATGCTAGAATTGTATTAACCGGAAACATAATACATGTGTGAATACATAGACAAACATACAGTCACTAGTATGCCTCTACTTGACTAGCTCATTAATCAAAGATGGTTATGTTTCCTAACCATAGACATGTGTTGTTATTTGATTAATGGGATCACATCATTAGGAGAATGATGTGATTGACATGACCCATTCCGTTAGCTTAGTACTTGATCGTTTAGTATATTGCTATTGCTTTCTTCATGACCTATACATGTTCCTGTAACTATGAGATTATGCAACTCCCATTTACCGGAGGAACACTTTGGGTGCTACCAAACGTCACAACGTAACTGGGTGATTATAAAGGAGTACTACAGGTGTCTCCAAAGGTACATGTTGGGTTGGCGTATTTCGAGATTAGGTTTTGTCACTCCGATTGTCGGAGAGGTATCTCTAGGCCTTCTCGGTAATACACATCACATAAGCCTTGCAAGCATTGCAACTAATAAGTTAGTTGTGAGATGATGTATTACAGAACGAGTAAAGAGACTTGCCGGTAACGAGATTGAACTAGGTATTGATACCGACGATCGAATCTCGGGTAAGTAACATACCGATGACAAAGGGAACAACGTATGTCGTTATGCGGTTTGACCGATAAAGATCTTGAAGAATATGTAGGAACCAATATGGGCATCCAGGTTCCGCTATTGGTTATTGACCGAGAATAGTTCTAGGTCATGTCTACATAGTTCTCGAACCCGTAGGGTCCGCACGCTAACGTTACGATGACAGTTTATTATGAGTTTATAAGTTTTGATGTACGAAGTTTGTTCGAGTCCGGATGTGATCACGGACATGACGAGGAGTCTCGAAATGGTCGAGACATAAAGATTGATATATTGAAGCCTATGTTTGGACTTGAATAGTTCGGGTGAAATCGGATTTTACGGAACACCGGGGTTACTGGAACCCTCCCGGGGTTAATGGGCCTTAGTGGGCCATGAGGGAGAAGAGGAAGGGCTGGCCAGGGCTGGCTGCGCGCCCCCTCCCCCCTAGTCCGAATAGGACAAGGAAGGGGGCGGCCCTTCTCTTCCCTCCCCAAGTCCTAATCCAACTAGGAAGGGGGGTCCTACTCGGTGGGAGTAGGACTCCTCGCGCGCCTCCTCCTAGGGCTGGCCGCACCCCTTGCTCCTTTATATACGGGGGCAGGGGGGCACTCCATGACACACAAGTTGATCTACGGATCGTTCCTTAGCCGTGTGCGGTGCCCCCTCCACCATATTCCACTTCGGTCATATCGTCATGAGCTTAGGCGAAGCCCTGCGCCGGTGGAGCATCATCATCGTCACCACGCCGTCGTCTTGTGAAACTCATCCCCGACGCTTTGCTGGATCGGAGCCCGGGATTGTCATCGAGCTGAGCGTGTGCTGAACTCGGAGGTGCCGTGCGTTCGGTACTTGGATCGGTCGGATCGTGAAGGCGTCGACTACATCAACCGCGTTGTTATAACGCTTCGCTTCACGGTCTCACGAGTGCGTGGACATACACTCTCCCCTCTCGTTGCTATGCCATCACCATGATCTTGCGTGTGCGTAGGAATTTTTTTGAAATTACTACGTTCCCCAACATTTTTCCAGTGCCCTGGAATGCCATGGTGATGGCACTTCCCCTTTCTTTCTTGCCGCCGGAGCCGCCTGCGCTCGTTCCCCCCGACGCGCCCTTGCCGCCGCCTTGGGGCTTGGCCTTGGCATGCGCCTTGGACTTGCCGGTGTTGCCGCCGCCGCCGCCAGACGACGAGCCACCGCTGCCGTACACCTTCTCGCGGGCCAGCCACTCCTCGTGAGTGAGCAGGAGGCGCCCGGTAGGCTGCGCGCCGTCGTCTAGATCGTAGTGATCCTCGCACGCAGAGAAGCGACCGACGAGTTCCTCGATCGTCATGGCCTTCAGATCGAGAAGGGACTCGATCGACATCGCCATCGGACGATAACGGCGCGGCACCACCCGGAGGAATTTCTGCACGGCCTTGTGCTCGGTGACGGGGTCGCCGAACAGCTCGAGATCGGAGATGTGGCGGAGAGCCGCAACCCGAAATCCTCGATGGACTCTCCGTCTTTGAACCGGAGATCCTCGAATTCTCGCCGGCGTACCTGCGCCTTGGCCTCGCGGGCGCGCGCGCTGCCCATCCTCATCGTCTTGATCGTCTCCCAAGCCATCTTGGCCGTGTCCTTGGCGGCCAGCACGCGCAGCAGCTCCGGCGGGACGCCGGTGAGGATTATCTGCAGCGCGCGCCGATCGTCGTTCTCGTCGGCGCCGTCTTCAGTCACCGCGGTCCAGACGCGGGCGACCTGCAACTTGACTTGCATGAGGAGCGCCCACTCTTGGTAATTGGTGCGGGTGAGCATCAGCGACGACCCCGACTCCTCGCGCACGACGTGCTCCACCACGTGGATCTCGCCGCTGCCGCTGCCAGTGGGGCGCGCGACCGGCGCCTTGGACGAAGGCGTCTGTGATGGTGATCTGGCGCCGCCCTTGTTCTTCCTGTCTGACTCGTCGCCCGACATCACTGCCGCGGATCAAACACCGCCGGCCACCGGAGGATCGCACACCGCCGGGCTCTGATGCCAATTGTCGTTGCCGATTCGAGCTGGAGAAGGGAAGAGAGATGAACGCGAGAGAGAGTTTTTGCGCTGGTCTAAGGTGACAGCTTTTCTGTTACTGCATTATCTGTCCAACTGAATACGAAAGCCCCTACTTAGCTACGCGCCCGGCCAGTCCGCTGAGATCCGAGACTGCCATGCCATCCCACGATGTCCGAATCTACAGCTTGCCACACTGACCGGGCCTAACAGAAAACAGATCAAGTGTGGAGTGGATGATCGTGCACGCAGGCACTCCTCCCCCTCCTACGTACGTGCTGCATGCAGCCAACACATCGGCCATGCAGCAGCTTATTTCAAACAGAAAAGATCTACACTAATCAGGTGGAGCTTAGGCTAACAGAACCAGTCTACCAAGGTTTAAGTACTAGCCTTGGCACTGGTGCTTTCATTTTCCTGAACTTACTTTAGCCTTTTCGACGATGTTCGTTCAATGGGAGGAGACATTCTCGTCGAGGCCAGTGGCGACTTCCTCAATCTTAAGATGATGCGCCAGCTCAATCTCTCAAAATTAATCATAAGGACAGGGTGTGCATGCCTTCATAGTATATGAATGTCTGCATACTGTGTTAAAAAAAGGTAAATGATGCATGATTTTGACAACGTTACATTTGGTCATATGCGCTACACATCTTCTACTAGAGTCCGTGTAAGAATAAAAATACAATATTTTAACTTAGGAAGCATGTACTACTTCCGTTCCAAAATAATTAAAATTTTGGGTTTATCCTAAATCAAACTTGTTCAAGTTTAACTAAGTCTATAGAGAAATATATTAATATTTAGAACACTAAAGTAGACTCATGAGATTTGTGACAGATCGGAGCTAAACGTGACACATGAGGTAAGCAATCCAAACAATTTATATAAAAAAAACGGATTTGCTATTTTACAGCCGACTGTTTTTCAATTCGTTCTCGTTCAAATCTCTGTCTGTTTGATCTCGCGCTGAGATTCACGCTCGGTCCTGTTGGTTTGTGCTGTTTTTCGGGTTGGTTTTTGTTATCGGGCGCGGTTTTCTGCTTTCGCCCGTTTTCCTCGGCCCCGCTCCGGCCGGGTACTGTTGGTTTTTTTGTCTTTTTTTGAACTTGGGAGCGGGGTGTCCGGTCGTTCCCCTTTCTCATTTCTGTAGGGCAGAGGGAGTGAGCTCGAGCGGCGGAGGGGAAGACGATTGCTTCTGTACATGGCGATTTCGAGCTCATCCACTGCAGGATACTGGTTTCTTCCTCTTCTTCACTTCGTCCGCAGGCTGCGCTGGTTGGTTGTCCTTGTCTCTCGAGCTTTGCCCGTGCTTTTCGTGGCCATGTAGTTTCAGATCTAGGTGATTTTAGGTTTCGTGGATCCGCGGTATGTGATTTTTTGGTCCGTGGGATGTGCATGTCGCTGTCGTGATGTTCTAGTCCGCCATGGTTGTGCGCGTGAGTTTTTGGTAGGAGGCTGCAGTGCGCCATGCGTAGTCTGATAGTCTCCATGCCGTGGTCCTCTGTTTTTGTTGTGGACGCAGACCAAATTCCCACCCGGATGGGTTCTCGTTGTTGATGTGTAGGTAGCCGTACATGATAAGTTCTCCTGCTGTTGATGTGGAGGTAGGCGTAGTAGGCTTTAGTTTTCAGTGGTGGATCCCGTAGATTGTTTCTGAAGATCGAGGTCTGGTTATAGCCCTTGAATTTCTGCATGTTGTAACGTTTTGGTTACTGAACTTCTATATGTCTCTGTTTCCTTTTTTGTGTACCCTCCTGAATTTCATGCTTGTTAGACCAAGGTTTTGCAGAGATATGTCCATGAAGTTCTGCTGTGCTATTTTTAACCTTATTAGTTGCCCTGTATCTTCCCTGCAACTTGTCCTGTAGAGCTTCACTGCTACCTCATGCGCCATATGTAGTTGTGTTGTAGTTATATTTGTACCCCTTTTTGCACTATTTCCCAGTGTATCTTGTAGTATTTACTGTGAAACTTGCCCCCTAATTACTGTGTGGTTAACTTGTCCTTTAGTTATGCCTAATTTCGCTTAATTTTATCACATTCTTTCCTTTGGTCACATTGCCATCCTTTTTCTGAAGGTGCCAAGGTGTTTTGTTCAGCTTATTTTCTGTGTATATTGTTCTGTAATCAGTCGGTGTAATTCTATCCCTTTAATCTTCTGTGTAGGTTGTCATGTTTTTACACTGTAATCCCATGTATATTTTACATTGTATCTTGTCATGTAATTTTCACTTAATTACACTGTAATCCCATGTATATTTCTGTGTAGGTTGGAGTGTAATTTTCACTTAATTACAGTTTAAATCCTGTGTAGTTTGTCTTGATTTCTCACTGTACAGTGTAAATTTTGTAGTGTAATTTTCGCTTTAATTTATGTAGCGACCCGACCTCAGACGGTCAAGCCTCTGTGTTACTGTGCCATCCCTGGATCAGTATGCTGGCACACACAGTACATTAATGTATATATCAAAGTGCAATCACATGTATAAATAACGTAAAATGATATATACCTCATAATAATCAGCGGAAACAAATCAAACGGGTGTGGAGTCCCATCAACGCCATCGGCAGGTTGAGTGTAGACCGTAACCCTGTATCGTAACTCTTACTCGTCGAAGAAAATCCTGCAACATGATACGTTGCAGCCGTGTAGGTCAGTACATTGAATGTACCGGCAAGATCACAACATGAATAAACAGATGGTAAAACTATACTATATGCAATTTAGCTTTGTGGCTCTGTATCTGAGTTTTGTTTGCGTAAAAGCTGATTTATTTTTCCTACATCAAAGGAATAAACGAAGTCTGTACTATGGAGTTTTCTAGCATGACATGGTTCCGCCAACCGATGTCTCATAGCCCAAAATCATCATAAGTTGCCCACAATTAAGGTATCAATCCGGTGTTGAGAGTTCCGAGATAGATCCAAGTCCAGATGCTCAAATTGTCCGTAACCGGGGACACGGCTAATCGATTAGGTTTTAACCCTCTGCAGAGGTTTGTACACTTTACCCGCAAGATTCGATCCCTCTCTTTACGTTCTCGCACTTCAGAGTGTTTGAGAACAAGATGACCGAAACATGGTCTTCCAAAGAGTTCCTCTGACCACTGTCCGGTACCCATCCAATCCTACCGTAGTTCTACATCTGCTAGCACCGTCCCAGCCAGAGTCTGGCCGAGGTCAACCAAGCGAGCCCATAATGACTTGCGGTTGCACAGTAAGCTTCGGGCGTGAAGTATTCTTCCGTCTCTTTGAGTCTGGGTGAAGCTTTCCGCAAGATGTCATGGCGCTTCTCCATGCATCCCGGCCAACCACTGGTTTCTCCAGGGTGCCCGTCAACCGTCCTTCACCCAGTAGTGTGTATTGAATTCTTGTCTTGAGTCTTCAAGTCTTGAGGTCTTGAAGATGTAGTCCTTGCAGATTCCATCATGGAGTTGTCGTCATTGACGTAGAGTCCTCCTTCTTCACACCACTCTCGAACACTCATACCAAACCCCGTCTACTATAACGTAGCATTAGAATAAAATAACGTCCCGGGCTTGGTAACAGGGTGATGGGTTCCTACCTCATGCATACTACTCAACTACAAGAATTTCAATAACACTACTGAGGGGTGGTTGCAAAGGTGCCACTAAATGCAATAAAACATAGGTCGAAAGCATGGTCAAAGTGAACTTGCCTTGTTGACGATCTTGAAAACTAGGGTTTCAGTAGTAGCAATCTTCGCACTCGGAAATTCTACCGAGGCAAACAATAACTATAATAAGCACATAGCATAACATCACTTAACACAATAACATAACAATAGCAACATAACACATCAAAACAACCAAATCAAAACCCAAATGGGAAAACTCAAAGAAAATCAACTCAAGTTTCCTACTTCAAACAACAACTAGAACTAGTTTTATATAATAAAATTTTTCTAACATGACCTAATCATGGTTTTAAGTTAACTAAACAGAAAATATTTCATTAAGCAACTAGGAGCAAAAAGAATTAAATAAAATCTATTATGAAACTCCCGGAATAAGCAAAACAAGCTTTAATTCAAATCTGATCTAACTCAATTTTTATAAATCCAAACATAGACAAATTATATATTTTTGGAAACTACAAGAAAATTGTGATCTAACGCAAAAAGAATCAGCATCATTGGACTTCTAGATCAAAAGTTATAAGCTAAACAAGAACGAAACTAAATCTGTTACGGAAATAAATCTGAAAACGAAAATGGAGTTACCTGTACGTGAGGCAGAGATGGCAGGAAGGAGACAGCGATGTGGAGGGCTGCTCGGCGAGGGGGCGAGGTCGCCAAGCGAGGTGGGGTGGCGGAGGAGGGGTCGGCGCTTGGGAGGTGGCGCTGGGCGATGGGAGGTTCGGGAGAGCTCTTGGTGGCGTTCTAGGCAGGAAAAGGAGGACGGTGGCGAGAAGGCTACGGGCAGGGAGGCGTGGTGATGGGAAAAATGGAGCGAGGAGAGGGAGGGGTTTTATAGGCGGTCTCGGGAGGCACTGGGATGGAAAGACGAGGGAGATCGGGAAGGTGGAGATTCTGTCTCCATGGATATGGAAAGCTTGTGTAACGTGAGAGGAAACAGAGGAAGGAGATGATCTCTTGTTGGGCTAGAGTAGGAAAGTGCTTAATGGGCCAGGTTTTTCCTAATAAAACGATTCCATTCCTATTATTAAAATTAGGAAACTAAAACAATAAAAAGGAAATCAAATCAATTGAATAAAGAGTTTTATATACTAAAATCATCGAGAAAAATAAAATGTAGATGATGAGCATTATTCCACGGCCAAAATAAAACTTAAAAAAATGTTTTCAGAAAATCCCTAAAGGCTTTATTTCCTTTTGCAAATAATTTTTAAATAAAAACTTTGGTTTTCTTGGCTCAAATATTTTCAAAATGCCCTGATTTTGGAGGGTCATTTTCCTCTGCTCTTTCTTGCTTGCAAGAATTTATTTTCGGGTATTTCTGGGAAGAAAAATAGAGAAGCAAGTGCAAATATTTGAAAGAATTAAATTGCAAAACTCCGTTCAAATTCTTTATAGTTGAAGAAGTCATGTCATCTTCTCTCATTGATTTTAATAGGATGAATTTGAATTTACGGAGAAGGGAAAGTCATTTTATTCCCTCTCATTCAAAAGTTTTTGAAAAGGTTCAAATTTCACTCAAGTTTAATTCACTCAAGCAAACAAACAAACAATTCAATTAATTATATTAACATTCCAAAATTTGGGATGTTACAAACCTACACTTTAAAATGAATCTCGTCCTCGAGATTCAAGAAACTAACAAGAAAAGGTTAGGGTTGGGGTCTTCTAGCAAATGTCTTGGTCGAAAGGTCGGGGTGCTACCACACTTAAAAAACAAGGTCATGGTTCCAATAAACTCAGATATTTCCTCCGGAGGGCTGACAATGTATGTCTCTTCACATATCTTACAATAGCTCCTTCATTAAAGCTCTTACATCGTCAAGCATAGAGTTTTCCTCAAAAGCTTGGGTCGGTTCGTCAAAGTTGAAGTTAAATCCGAGACTGGATCTTCTTAGCTGATGGGTCTGTGTCCATTCTAAACAACTATCGAAACACTCATGGTGGTCTACAATTTATGGTTTTCTCCTGCAGAAAACGGGTCAGGTTGAACCTCACCGTATAACCTCGTTTGGCAGCGGTTGCTGTAATGGGGTTCCATCGTCCTACCATTTTATGGTTTTATGGCTTATCGCGTCGACACTCTTCTAAGTTTTTCAAGTCTCTCTGATTTTCCATCAACATATGATAGTCCATGATAGAAGTCTTCGGTATGGGGGCCAATCCATCCCGTACTTGAATCATTACCACATACGTAAACAGTGAATCACGTATTCTAACACTTGGGCATACTCACAAGCATTGCAGAATTTTCTCTTGTTCTCGGACTGGTTTTCGAGTAAATCCATGGTTTCTGCAAGCCAAACAAAACATCTATCGTTACTTCATCACTCTTAGGTTTTTGCGTAATCTCCTACGAAACGTATGCTGATTGGACTGCTGATTCCTCCAATTTATTCCTTTATCAAGGTTATATCAGTTTCCTTTCAAAATCCTGGGCCTGTGGGTTATGGCTCACTTCAACACTAGTGCAGCTTTAACTTCATCCTTGGAGTAACTCTCTTGTTCCATATTACACCTCCTTTAAATCTAGTAGTACTCTGTTTCTTCATCATATCAAAAGCAAAATTCCAACTTATTTTGTCCAGCTTCCTACTATGGACCGTCATGGATAACCCATTTCTTTCTTCATTGATCCTGTGGTTTTACAGAGTACTATGACCAAAAATGCACAAGTTTATCCATAACATCTCATTATTCTCATATCAATCTTTCATTACATCCTTAATCATTTTTCGTGAATCCAAATTCCAAAAAGTTTATTACAAATGCTGCCACCCACATGGTTCGGTATGGTGGACATTACTTCCAACTTTATTCATTTTTCCTCCTTGAGGATTCTTCAGTCCCACTGGAATTGTGCGACATGTGCCTTGAATTCTTCAATCTTCTGTTTCATTGTGGTGGCCTTGAGCTTTACCTTCATCATTTCTGCATGCACTTTGCTTAGGTAATCCTGAGTATAACGGAGTCTTGCTTCAAGTATTTCTCCGATCTGGCGTATGGCTTCCATGGCTGCTTCACGAACAGCGTCGAAGAAAGTTGCTTGTGGTACACGTGAGATGAAAAAGTAATGCCCCATCCTCTTTGGGCAAACTCCTTTCAAACGGTGGAGGTGTACCTCCACATACCAAAGTTCCACTCCCTTTTGCAAGAAAGGGTAGCCTTTGTAGACTGCATCTCCTTCAAGGTGAATATGCTTCATCATGTCCTTCAGGATCTTCGGGTAATCATGATCACTTGTCAGGGTCATGATCGTTTCAGGGCCCTTAAGGAAAGACTCATTAAGGGTTGTCATCTGCATGTGTAGGATAAGAGGAGTGCTCAGAACAAGGAATGTATCTCCATGGGGAAATTGCAATTGTCTCCAGAAAAGTTTGGTGTTCAGTTGTCCATGGGTTCAAGATTTCGGGGTCTGGTTGAGATAGAAAGAGAAGGCAATTACCCACTCATCAAAAAAAATTATCGCTTGTAATGGGCCGTTCTACTATGGTTTCGTTTCTAAGTCCTCATTTCTTCAGGTCTTCAATGCTCGGGAGTTTCCAATTCGATCTGTTCCCATATGAAGGCCTTCTACCATTCTTCCGTAACTTTCGTCCCTCATGGTTGAAATAAATACAAACCTCACAATTTCGCATCTATCCAACCATTCAATAAACACACAAAATAATAGCAACCAAGCATTCATTTATTCAATCAATACTACAAGATCGCCACCCACATAAGTTGGTATGGTCGATACTTAAATCGAGGAAGCGTTCATCTTTATTTCTCTCATGGTGGGATACTACTAAGCTAATTTATTAGGAACTTGGTCATTGTCCCCACTGGGCTTCTTCGTGTGGACTTGATCTCCTCCGGTTCTTCGCTAGATTTTCTCTGTCGACACGGAGTTTCTTGTGACGACCACAGTATGTCTGAAGTTGTTCCTTGAGCTTACGGATCTCAACGTCCTTTGCATGAGACATGGTCCTGCTGTTCTTGATTCTGACGCATTCTCGAGATCTCGAGGTTCTCCTCCTCCAGCTTGTTTACCTTCACCTCGAGTCTTGACCTCTTCTCGTAGTGCTTCATTGTCGAACAGGGCTTCCGGAGGTCCATCGAAGATTCTCGGCGTATTGTTCCAGATCCTGATTGTACACTAAAAGTGGGGAGAACTTCATCTTTTGCGCTTCCGTCAAGGCAATAGTTGCTCCATCGACTTCTGCCATCCAATCCTTCCAAAGAAGTGTGAGTTTAGTGCAGCACGATGACGATAGCATAAGCGTGCAATAGCATCATGGACGGCAGTGTTGATGCCCAGATCACGATCACCATTTATAGTTCGAAGCGATGTCTGCAGTCTTGGGGGCTTCTTTACGACCAAAAACTTGGGTCTTCACTCCCCATGATCTGGGCGTCCTCTTAGTTGCCTTGATCTCGGTATCGGTAACTTCAGCAGCTGACTAGCTCCACAAGGAAGGGCCTCCAAGAACCTTCTCGTAGTGTTCTCTTTTGTTCGAATGTAGCTCTCCATCTATAGCTTGAGATAAGGAAGGTTCAGTAAAAGGAATGAGGTGTTACGAGAGTAGTACAAAACAAAGGTCATTCCTATTGGGGTCTTCATATTACTAAGTCATTTTCTAGGGTCACGTTCTACAGCCAACATGTGCTCTGATACCATCTCTGAGCGACCCGACCTCGACGGTCAAGCCTACGTATTCTTGTGCCATCCTCGGATCGGTATCTTTGCACACACAAGTACATTAATGTATATATCAAAGTACAATCACATGTATAAATAACGTAAAATGATATATACCTCATAATAATCAGCGGAAACAAATCAAGCGGGTGTGGAGTCCCATCAACGCCATCGGCGAGTTGAGTGTAGACCGTAACCCTGTATCGTAACTCTTACTCGTCGAAGAAAATCCTGCAACATGATACGTTGCAGCCGTGTAGGTCAGTACATTGAATGTACCGCAAGATCACAACATGAATAAACAGATGGTAAAACTATACTATATGCAATTTAGCTTTGTGGCTCTGTATCTGAGTTTTGTTTGCGTAAAAGCTGATTTATTTTCCCTACATCAAAGGAATAAACGAAGTCTGTACTATGGAGTTTTCTAGCATGACATGGTTCCGCCAACCGATGTCTCATAGCCCAAAATCATCATAAGTTGCCCACAATTAAGGTATCAATCCGGTGTTGAGAGTTCCGAGATAGATCCAAGTCCAGATGCTCAAATTGTCCGTAACCGGGGACACGGCTAATCGATTAGGTTTTAACCCTCTGCAGAGGTTTGTACACTTTACCCGCAAGATTCGATCCCTCTCTTTACGTTCGCACTTCAGAGTGTTTGAGAACAAGATGACCAAACATGGTCTTCCAAAGAGTTCCTCGACCACCGTCCGTCCGTACCCATCCAATCCTACCGTAGTTCTACATCTGCTAGCACCGTCCCAGCCAGAGTCACAACCGAGGTCAACCAAGCGAGCCCATAATGACTTGCGGTTGCATAGGTAAGCTTCGGGCGTGAAGTATTCTTCCGTCTCTTTGAGTCTGGGTGAAGCTTTCCGCAAGATGTCATGGCGCTTCTCCATGCATCCCGCCAACCACTGGTTTCTCCAGGTGCCCACAACCGCCCTTCACCCAGTGAGTGTGTATTGAATTCTTGTCTTGAGTCTTCAAGTCTTGAGGTCTTGAAGATGTAGTCCTTGCAGATTCCATCATGGAGTTGTCGTCATTGACGTAGAGTCCTCCTTCTTCACACCACTCTCGAACACTCATACCAAACCCCGTCTACTATAGCGTAGCATTAGAATAAAATAACGTCCCGGGCTTGGTAACAGGGTGATGGGTTCCTACCTCATGCATACTACTCAACTACAAAATTTCAATAACACTCTGAGGGGTGGTTGCAAAGGTGCCACTAAATGCAATAAAACATAGGTCAGAAAGCATGGTCAAAGTGAACTTGCCTTGTTGACGATCTTCGAAAACTAGGGTTTCGTAGTAGCAATCTTCGCACTCCGGAAATTCTACCGAGGCAAACAATAACTATAATAAGCACATAGCATAACATCACTTAACACAATAACATAACAATAGCAACATAACACATCAAAACAACCAAATCAAAACCCAAATGGGAAAACTCAAAGAAAATCAACTCAAGTTTCCTACTTCAAACAACAACTAGAACTAGTTTTATATAATAAAATTTTTCTAACATGACCTAATCATGGTTTTAAGTTAACTAAACAGAAAATATTTCATTAAGCAACTAGGAGCAAAAAGAATTAAATAAAAATCTATTATGAAACTCCCGAATAAGCAAAACAAGCTTTAATTCAAATCTGATCTAACTCAATTTTATAAATCCAAACATAGACAAATTATATATTTTGGAAACTACAAGAAAATTGTGATCTAACATAAAAAGAATCAGCATCATTGGACTTCTAGATCAAAAGTTATAAGCTAAACAAGAACGAAACTAAATCTGTTACGGAAATAAATCTGAAAACGAAAATGGAGTTACCTGTACGTGAGGCAGAGATGGCAGGAAGGAGACGGCGATGTGGAGGCTGCTCGGCGAGGGGGCGAGGTCGCCAAGCGAGGTGGGGGTGGCGGAGGAGGGGTCGGCGCTTGGGAGGTGGCGCTGGGCGATGGGAGGTTCCAGGAGAGCTCTTGGTGGCGTTCTAGGCAGGAAAAGGAGGACGGTGGCGAGAAGGCTACGGGCAGGGAGGCGTGGTGATGGGAAAAATGGAGCGAGGAGAGGGGGGGTTTATAGGCGGTCTCGGGAGGCGCTGGGATGGAAAGACGAGGGAGATCGGGAAGGTGGAGATTCCTGTCTCCATGGATATGGAAAGCTTGTGTAACGTGAGAGGAAACAGAGGAAGGAGATGATCTCTTGTTGGGCTAGAGTAGGAAAGTGCTTAATGGGCCAGGTTTTTCCTAATAAAAACGATTCCATTCCTATTATTAAAATTAGGAAACTAAAACAATAAAAAGGAAATCAAATCAATTCGGAATAAAGAGTTTTTATATACTAAAATCATCAGAAAAATAAAATGTAGATGATGAGCATTATTCCACGGCCAAAATAAAACTTAAAAAATGTTTTCAGAAAATCCCTAAAGGCTTTATTTCCTTTTGCAAATAATTTTTTAAATAAAAACTTTGGTTTTCTTGGCTCAAATATTTTCAAAATGCCCCTGATTTTGGAGGTCATTTTCCTCCGCTCTTTCTTGCTTGCAAGAATTTATTTTCGGGTATTTCTGGGAAGAAAAATAGAGAAGCAAGTGCAAATATTTGAAAGAATTAAATTGCAAAACTCCGTTCAAATTCTTTATAGTTGAAGAAGTCATGTCATCTTCTCTCATTGATTTTAATAGAATGAATTTGAATTTACCGGAGAAGGGGAAAGTCATTTTATTCCCTCTCATTCAAAAGTTTTTGAAAAGGTTCAAATTTCACTCAAGTTTAATTCACTCAAGCAAACAAACAAACAATTCAATTAATTATATTAACATTCCAAAATTTGGGATGTTACAATTTAGTGGTGCAAATTTCTCTATAATTACTGCTTAGATTGACCCTGTTTTTATAGTGTAGTCTGATGCCTTATTACAGTGTCCTTTGATCCCTGTAATCCCATGTATATTTCTGTGTAGGTTCGAGTGTAATTTTCACTTAATTACAGTTTAAATCCTGTGTAATTTGTGTTGATTTCTCACTGTAATCCGATGCGTATTTACAGTGTAAATCTTGTAGTGTAATTTTCACTTTAGTTTATTGGTGTAAATTTCTCTATAATTACTGCATAGATTGACCCTGTTTTTATAGTGTAGTCTGATGCCTTATTACAGTGTAAATTTACCCTTAATTTTCGCGTAGTTACTCTGTAGTTACACTGTAACCCGATGCTTTTTTTACAGTTTAATTTTACCCATAATTACTGTGTAGTTTATACTGCAGTTACACTGCAATCCTATGCCCTTTTACAGTGAAATTGTATCCATAATTTCTGTACTGCAATCCAATGGCGTTTTACACTGTAACCCGTTGCCCTTTTACAGTGTAATTTTACCCATAATTACTTTGTAGTTTGTACTGTAGTTACAGTGCAATTCGAATGTCCATTTCTGGTTTAATTGTACCCATAATTACTGTGTAGGTTGTACTGTTTGTGCACTGCAATCCTATGCCCTTTTACAGTGAAATTGTACTCATAATTTCTGAACTGCAATCCGATGGCGTTTTACACTGTAACCCGTTGCCCTTTTACAGTGTAATTTTACCCATAATTACTTTGTACTTTGTATTTTTATAGTTACACTTTAACTTGATGCCCTTTTTACAGTATAATTTTATTCATATTTACTGTGTAGTTTGTTCTCTTGTAGTGTAAATTTCTCTTAGATTATTGCTGAAAATTTACACAGGTTTGCACTTCCAGTGTCTCTATAATTGAGTCCATTTTCTCTTTTGTTTTTCAGCTAGTATCTCAACGGGCAGATTACGGAAAGTCTGTCCCGAGGATGTTCCACTAGTTTCTTCAGTTGAGAGTGCTGATTCTTCAAAAGATCTCTTTCATGCCTAATGATTTTGCTGATGAGAATGCTATGTCTTTGGTAGTTATTTTTGTCTGCTTTTCTTCTTTTCATTTCCCTTGTGTGTGTGTTTTTTCTTTCTATTTTTCATTTTCTTAATTGTTGTGCTTATTGTCTGAATTTTTTCTTTTCAGGATTTCTGTGATGATGAAGAGTTTGATAAAGCCCTTCACAATTTCTATTTGAATAATGTAAGTTTTTTTCTGATCTAATTTTATTTTTCATGATTATCTTTTTCTGATTATTTTATTCTTTTATATGTTGGTTTGATGTTTATGTATTTGTTTTGTACAGAAAGTCAAGTACCTAAAATGGAAATTATCATCTGTTTGTAGAAGGAATGTTGTAAGTCTCTTTTCTCTTCTTGTGTTTTATTTCCTGTCTCTTCTTATCTTCTGAGTGCTTGTCTGATGTTTCTTTTGCTGGGGTTTCCCCTTTGTATCTTTAGTTTATTTTTGATTATTAATGAAGTTCTTATTATCCTTTTTCTAGAGGCGAAACGATCTTCTGATTTCCTGTTTGTTCAACATTCACTAGATATTCTCGAAAGTTCTTCTCAAGAGTTGTTGATGGCATGTGTCCTAGGTACAAGGGTGTTATTCAGAATTATGGCTTGGGTTGTCTCCTCAATTTTGTCCATACCGAGGTTCCTCTTAGGCTTATTGAGTGGCTTTGCATCTAGGTTTGATGTTCCTGCTTCTGAGTTTCAGTTGAAAAGGAAATTCATCCCCTTAACTAAGTATGATATCCATGACATCCTTGACCTCCCAGTAGATGCTGACCCACTTGTTTGTGATCCTGAGGCTGGCCGTGATTTTATCCTCTCTCATTTCAATCTTACCAGTATCCCTCCAGTGTCCTATTTCGTCAACAAGCTTAAATCTGTTGAAGTTGACTTGTCTGATGAGGACATCTTCATTTGTTTCATGATTGTTGCTTTCTCTACTTTCCTTTGTCCCAACTCTAGCCTCTTCATTTACTGCCCTCATCATGCTCCTCTCCTGACACATTTGAAAAGAAAATGTCAGTGTTAGCGTAATCATCAGGAAACAAGCTTTTAGAAATATATGTTAATGTTTGTAAAGTTTGTCTGTTTTTTTTGTAATCTGAATACATTTTCTTGCTCTAGCTCTACTTAGTATGTACTTTCAATGCATTTACCTCAGTTTTTATTACTGTAGTTTGAATTATATAAGTTTCTACCTGCCTACACTGGAAGTTCCTAATTGCTTAAAATGTATAAACTGTATTTTACAGTAGTATTTCACACTGGAAATTACAAGTTACTTACAGTAGTTTTTACACTGGGATTTATACTCGAAATTACCAGCTACTTACACTGTAATTTTACTAGGGATTTTACACTTACATTGGGCTTGACACTGGATTTTACATTGGGATTTACACTGGTTCTTCCAGTGTAAAAATTACTTAAGTTTTTCTGAAACTTACACTGTTTAAGCTTGTCTCTGTAAATGATCACACAAAAAGCATGTGATTCACACTGGAAATTCTTAATTGCTGTATTTCCATGTTTATTTTGACTGTAAGTATTTTCTTGATGATGTCTCCATGTAATTGCTGTATTTCATGTTTCTTTTGGTTGGAAATTCGCACTAGGATTGTACTGTATTTTCCATTGGAACAACTACAACTTTTCAATGTTTTTCCCTTGATGATGTCTTTGTAATTGATCACAAAAATTATGTAATTTCCCAGAATTACAGCTGATGTTGATCTAATCTCTTGCAGATGAGAAAAACCCTCCTGATTTGTTCATGTGAATTGTCGAGAGAGAAGATGGTGAGCAGTTGGGACTGTTGCTGACCTGTGGATCGTGATGCTGATTTCCCACTGACGTTCTTCTTTGTTGCTCCTCATCAGGTTCAAATTCTTCTCCTCCTCCATCGCACATGGCCGTCTCCATGTTCTCCCTTCTTCTTTTCTCCCCCCTTCTGATTTGCTCTTTGTGCTGTTAGGTGAGATCTGTGAACTGGTTTGTGGGAGGGGTTTGGCCCTTTTTGTGCGTTGCAAGCTGGGCGCAAGCTGTGGTCCTGGAGATCAAGAGGGGTTGTTCCCAGATTTTTCTTGAGTGGTTTGTTGTCCAGGGTTACCGGGTCAGATGTTTTGCCCGACCCGTTTTAGTGTCCTTTTTGTGCCGTCGGGTGATTTTGTGGTCGTATAAGTGTCAGCTGTTCATTTGTCAAGTTTTTTGAATGTTGTCGAATTGGAAAACAGTCAAATGTCAAATAGACAGTCCCTAAAAAAATAGACTCATAAGATTCTTTATGAAATACATTTTCATACTGTACTATGTGTATTTGATTTTGTATATCTTATCACATTTATCTGTATGTAGTTGATCAAATTTAAACTAGTTTGACCAAAGGCAAACCTAAACTTCAATTGGTTTGTAACCGAGGGAGCATCTTTTACCAGTCTCCAAAAGAAGAAGAATCACCCTCAAAAAAGAAGAAGAAATCAGCTGTGGGCAGCACCACTCGCGGGCTCTGTGTACAGCGCGTATATGTTTGACGGCGAGACGGAGGAATCAGGGATGGGTAGCAGCGTTCGCCTCGTACGATGGGCGGCACGTGGCCGGCCGGCGGTGGAAGGGGTGCATGCACGCCGGCCGACTTTGCATCGCGTGCGTGCGAGCTGCATGCATCGTCGTCGCCTGCGCCTCGCGTCCAAACCGCACCAGTCACCACCACCAACAGGCAGGCAGCTCGCCCCCCAAAAGCCACCCACCTCCTCGCGCCTGGTTGGGCAGCACGCCCTCGTGCTCCAGCCACTGCTGCCCCTGCCAAACCTGAGGCGGAGGAGAAAAGAAGAGCGGCCTCGTGGCACGGTGGCAGCATCCATCGACGAGGTCGATCGGTAACTTTAGGTGAAATTTACTATAGAATTAGTTAAGAGAAAGATCGAATCGGCGTGAGGGGTCAAATTTTGATCTCAGTCCTACACATACACACACGGCTGAATGCAGAATCACCTTAGCTTGTGCACCTGCACACCACAATGGTCGGCCAATTTTATGGGACGACTTCAGAATTCAGATGGATATATAATTTGCAGCATATATCGTGAATTTGTTTTCCTGACGATGATCGTGTACTCGAGCTGGCCTGGAAAAAGATAGGTGTACACGGTCCCAAATAGATCGACTCTCACCAAGATTCGAATCACTAAAAACTACTGCGCCACTTGGCCACAACGCAGAAAAAGTACAGCGACGGTGTACTTGAAACCAATATATTACAGTTATTACTTAATGATTTTACTGCGCCGGGGGTGATAATGTGTCGTCGACGACCAGGGGCCAAGAAGAACCCGGCGTCGGCGTGCATGCGCATTGCTGGATTTGCAAGACATCAGCACAAAAAAGGGTAGTAGACTTTTTATCCTTGCCCTAGCCTTGTGGAGTAGTAGTAGCTAGGCACACATATATTCAAGTACAAACTTTCAAACAAAAGCTATTAACATACGGCGCTTACACACGGCTCAGTACAGAGTGAGATTAATTAGGTCTTGTGCTCTTGGATGCTTTGGGTTGATACACACTTACCAGGCACAACCAGGAGCATACCATTAAACAAGTCCTGCTCCGGCCTGGGGGTTCGTTAAACAAGACTATCAGGGTGGTACGGTCAGAACATATGTTCTCTAGGTATCCATCCTCAGCTAGCTTTGACTGCATATCTATCCCTAGACCCCATAGTAGCCTAAATCACTGGCCATTGCTTTCCCTATAAAATCTCAACAAACCCCAACCCCGTACCTTCTCTTCAACTCCTATTGAGTATTGACACACAAACACACAGGAAAAGATCGAACACCATGAGCCGCAGAAGGGTGAGCAGTGCAGTCCTTTTGGTTGCCTTGCTCTTCTCCCCATTATTGCTCACGCTCTACCTTCCCACTGTCTGCGCTCGCCATGGTGAGTTCCCTGCTACTCTCTCCACCGATCGACATATCTCTATCTGTATTACTGTATATATTTCCCCTGTTTGTTGGTTTTGAGATTTGCATCCACCCCTTGTTAAATCGTGGCACTACTATCTCTGCAGTGGTGGTGCTCGGGGCAAACGATGGCCTGAACCTCGCCGTCGGCCGGCAGCATGTGGTTGGTGATGCTGCAGGAAAGGTTGTTCCTGTCGGCGGCTCGCGGCCAGTTAGGACGGTGGAGATGCGCGCGGCGAGGAGGCACCGGCGGGACGCGGCCGACGAGATGCACGACATGCTGAGGAAGGACTACGCGTATAGGGCGAGGGGCAAAAAGCCCATCCACAACGACGAGCCACTCGACGATGAACCCTAAATCAGACCCGTAGCTAGGTACATAGTTATAGAAACTTAGCTAGCTAGAGCTGCTCTCTGATTTACTACTACTGCTAGTTAGCTAGATTTGCAGGCTTTGCAGGATACATATAGCTTAGGTACCCAAATATTATGGAACAATAATGCCTGGGTTGGCTAGGTAGTTTATTATTAGCTGGTCAACCTTAATCTAGCATCCAAGCTGTCCATCACGTTTAGCCCTGATTTGCAAGAACTACTGGTAGGAGGAGTTCATGCGAAGAAGGGGCAGTTTTGTGCCTGATGTGCACGCTTGGGGGCTATGCTAACCTTGTACTATATGTATGTCAGTGTTACGTTTGGCAATTTACATGTGGCTGTGTGGATTTTAGCAAGAAAGTGTGTGTCAACATCCTCAGCTTATTTTGCTGCTTGCTGACATACGGGTCATGGGAAAAAGAACCACTTTCTGGTGAATTTAATAGCTTTCACTCTTGTTCTGTTTTCTCCTTCTGATAGAATGGGCAATGCTCACATCATAGTTCATGTATGTATAAGAAGATGCTCGCCTACCGCGTGAGCTAATTTCTTTTGGGCAAACTAAGCCCTCGAGGTGGGCTAGATTTTATTAACTTAACATCCCAAACAGTTAACAGTGTACCGATAAAAGTTTTCCCAAAGGAAAAGGAATGACTTCATAGGCCATTCTGAGATTACATCTGGAGGTTTGACTGCACAAGAAAGAGCAACAAGAGGAAGATCTACGCAAGGAAGCCTTTTTGGCCACAGAATGGGCAATAAGATTCTTGATCCTAGGAATATGGGTGGCCAATCGACAAGTTTTTTGGAAGATACCTGGTTGGGTGACACTATTAGCTCTACGATATCCGATCATATATTATCGTGTTTATAAAAGAGGATTCGGTGGTTTCTGTTCTTGAGGCTAGCCATTTGAACATCCAATTCCGCATGGCTTTGTTGGGTGACAAATGGACTAAGTGGATCCATTCGGTTTCTAAGTTGATATCAATTAATCTGACTCGGATGCCAGATTCATTCCAGTGGAGGTTAACCACTAATGGTGCATTTACTGTGAAGTCTATGTATGCGGGTCTGATGGATTCCAGACATATTTTTCGCAAAAACATATTTGGAAAACAAAGGTTCCTTCCCAGATCAAAGTTTTCATGTGGTTTTGCCAAAGGGAAGTAGTTCTTACGAAAGGTAATCTTGCTAAGTGTAACTGGCATGGTAACAAAATAATGATGTTTTTGTAATCAGGAGGAGTATTTCTGTTGTGTCAATTTAGTACCTTGTTCTCGCGCTCGATTCATATTACTTGCAATTTAGCACCACCAACAAGTATTCCAAATTCGTTTGGGAACCAATTGGGTGGTTTTCATCATAAGCTAAAGTGCCAAATTCATGTCGGAGTTTGTGCCATTTTGTCGGCAATATGGAATTGCCGGAATGACTATGTTTTGAACCGATCATCAACTCCTAATTTCTTGCAGGTTATCTACCGAGTTGTGGTCACCACTGCAACATGTGGACGCGCAGGCGCTTATGGCCTCTGGTGCAGCCGGCTGGAAACGGTTGCTCTGCGTTTATTCGATTAGTTTGGTCGGCGAGTCACTCATAGATTATGTAGGTGAGCTATGTAATCTCGAGTATGACCGGTTGTGGCCATGTTTTATTTTTATTTTTCTTATTTTCTGGCACTCGATGGCTTGACTTTGTTTCATGTTTAATAAGATGGTCGTGTGCATCTTGTGACGCAGAGGCCGGGGTACTCCCTTTTTCGGGGGGAAATTGTAAGAGTTGAGGCTAGAAGCAATATTGAAGAAATCTACAAGTACAGGTTTCATCCTCCAATGCCCCGAACTTTTGAGGAAATTCCTTGCTTCGGCGGCAACAACCAATGTCCTGCAATTAGAAAGGAAAGTAATTGAGTTCCATCCCAAGGCCTTAACTGTTGAAGCATCTAGGAGTAAACCCATAGCTTCTGCCTATAAAATAGAAAAAAAAAAATTCAAGGCCATCACTTGAATGGAATTTAGTGGTTTTTGTCTTCGTTTGTAGGAACACTCCAAAGGAAGTATTTTTTCCTCCCACTGGAGGATTATAGGCCGCATCAACGTAAGCCAAGAAACCTATAAGTTGTAAAGACATATTTTTTGCATGGTAACTTATTTTTTGGATGAGATAATATTGAGGTCTTGGTATATATCTTCTTCAGAATTTTCCATTAAACCTCCATTTAGCATGGCTCTCGTGGCATAAAACCTGCAAAGGGGTCCAAGTTTTCTTTTTGAAAAGAAAATCATTTCTAGCCTTCCAAATATTCCAAAGGAGAGTGAAAATTGAGGCTATGTTTAAATCCAAATACTGCGCGGACAAGATCAAGTGAATGGTAGCAAAGGGATACAAATAGTGTCCAAAGCATCCATTTTGAGGCCAACATTAAAATAGATATATCTAGCAAAATTGCAATTAAAAAGAGGCTCACTAGGGACACTAGGGACACGGTGTATGTTTATGTATTCACAATGTATTTAAGTTTCCATTAAACCTTCATTAAACCTCCATTAACCATCTTTGATCAACGAGCTAGTCTAGTAGAGGCTCACTAGGGACACGGTGTTTGTTTATGTATTCACACATGTATTTAAGTTTCCGTTCAATACAATTCTAGCATGAATAATAAACATTTATCATGAATAAGGAAATATAAAATAAAATCTTTATTATTGCCTCTATGGCATATTTCCTTCATCTAGCATGGAAAGTATTGGGAATTCTCGGTCGTTTTCGTTGACAGGAAAAGCATGCCTCTCAAAACAATTTTATCTCTCAATTTATAGTTTGATCTCTAGCAACTCTATAAATCTCTGCTTTCCTCTGTGAAAGGCCTATCTATTTACTTTTATGCAATTTTTTTTATTGAGTCTCCATCTTTTCTTATAAAAAGCACCAACTAGGGAGCATTATGATCATACTTGTGCATTGAATGTAGCTAATATTTGAGTGTGTTTCATGAATAGATCAATGATTGAGCATAATAGGCTAGGGATGGCTTTCTTTAGCATTGATATTCTGAAAGACATGCATGAGTATTGAGGTCTTCATGTCAAAGTATTGACTATTGCTTTGAATCATCTAAAGTCCAAATGTCCATGCTACAAAGAAAAGAATATCTGATAAATATGTTGGGTAGCATTCCACATAAAAAATTCTCTTTTTATCATTTACCTACTTGAGGACGAGCAGGAATTAAGCTTGGGGATGCTGATACGTCTCCAACATATCTATAATTTTTTATTGTTCCATGCTATTAAAGTATCATTTTTTGATGTTTTATACTCATTTAATAGCAACTTTATATCATTTTTTGGACTAACCGATTGACATAGTGCCCAGTGCTAGTTGTTGTTTTTGCATGTCTTTTACTTCACAGAATATCAGTACCAAACGGAGTCCAAATGCCACGAAACTTTTGGAAATTTTTTCTGCCCAAAAGACACTTAGGAGGCCCAAGAAGTGCACCAGAGGGGGCCCATGGGGCCTGATACGTCTCCAACGTATCTATAATTTATGAAGTATTCATGGCATGTTTACAATAGTTTTATATGATTTTGGTATGATTTGATTAGAACTAACGCGGACTGACGCTGTTTTCAGCAGAACTACCGTGGTGTTGTTTTTGTGCAGAAATAAAAGTTCTCGGAATGCGATGAAAATCAACGGGGAATTTTTCTGAAAAATATAAAAAATACTAGAACGAAGAGTTACCGGAGGGGAGGCCCGTGGGCCCCATGAGGATGGAGGGCGCGCCCCTGTGCCTCGTGGACTTCCTGTGGGGCCCCCTGGCTTGTTCTCGACACCAACCTTTCCTATAAATACCCAAACCTCCAGAAAATAACGTAGATCGGAAGTTCTGCCGCCGCAAGCCTCTGTAGCCACGAGAAATCAATCTATGCCCTCTCTGGCACCCTGCTGGAGGGGGCCATCATCACCGGAGGCCATGGAGGAGGATCCCGGAGGGGACATCATCGCCATGAAGGCCAAGGACCAGAGGGAGAACCTCTCCTCATCCAGGGGGAGTCCATGGAGGAGGAAGCACAAGGGGAAGAACCTCTCCTCCTCTATCTCGGTGGCGCCGGAGTGCCATCGGGAGGGGAATCATCGCCGCGGTGATCGTCTTCATCAACATCATGTCGCGACCGGTTTTTCCGGATATTAAATTCCAGAAAATGGCCTCGTGCTCATCAGCCCCAGGACTACTGCTAGCTGATGAGGCATCAACTTGGTACAGAAAATCCAAGCAAAAATACAGGATATGTAGCACAAGACCATTCTGGCCAGCGAGTACAACAAATGGTTTCTAGTGGTTGATGGCGGAAGCGGTTTGTGGATCATCAGTGGAACTCCATTTCCCACGGGAACAGCTGACCAGGTTAACTCCTATCTTCGCGAGGCTGCTATCACTGTTGCTTAGGTTCCGGGGCGGTCGTCATAACGCTCCTCTCCACGCAAGAAATCTGGCCAAGACAATAGCCAGGGACAAGCCAGTGAGTACTTTGAATGTACTCGCAAACATTATGAACACATGTATAATATAACAATCAAAAATCATGCCTTGATGAACATTTTATGATCACAACGTCAGTCATAAAGAAATGAAATCCTTGGTGCATACATGTGGATTATTAATAAGTGACCACAAATATGTAATGACGGAGCAGCAATAAATGCCACAGTCGGGCGTCTTAGCGACACCACATAAAGGGCTTATAAATAAACAGAAGCAATGCCACAGTCGGTCGTCTGAGCGACACCACATAAAGGGCTTATAAATGAACAGAAGCAATGCCACAGTCGGGCGTCTGAGCGACACCACATAAAGGGCTTATAAATGAATGAAGCAATGCCACGATCGGGCGTCGAGCGACACCACATAAAGGCTTATAAATAAATGAAGCAATGCCACGATCGAGGCGTCTGAGCGACACCACATAAAGGGCTTATAAATAAATGAAGCAATGCCACGGTCAAGGCGTCGAGCGACACCACATAAAGGGCTTATAAATAAATGAAGCAATGCCACGATCGGGCGTCGAGCGACACCACATAAAGGGCTTATAAATAAATGTAGCAATGCCACGGTCGGGCGTCTGAGCGACACCACATAAAGGGCTTATAAAATGAATACAGTGAATATCCAGGAGGTAGAACCGTCCCAGGGATACTCAATGATTCAAATAATATAAAGGGGTTAGTCCATAATAATAATCATCATCATCATCACAAGTCACAAATCATAAACCAAGTTCTGGTTTAGTAGTTCTCCTCCGGAGACTAACACTAAGACCGACACTTGACCCATCCCAGACTGTAGTCCTGAACTATGGACACTGCCATTCGAATAGGTTTAATCTCTACAGAGAGTGTACTCTTTACCCACGAGCAACGGATTCCTTTAGTCCATCGGGACTAATTCCGCCTATGGTATTTTAATTGAAAACTCACCTGACTTGCACACACCAGCTTAACTTACCGGTGCCTGGAAATCACCCATGACACTTGTTAAGCAAAACTCTAAGTGGGGAGGCTACAACCTCGCGTAGCATGGGATCAAATTTATATCGCGCTCTAAGGGTGGCCTCCTCTCGGTCTCAACCGGATACACCCATGCCCCCGGACCAGGTGGCATGACTATCGGCTTCAACCGATATCTTCCACCATGGCCTCTCTGTACGGTGTGTGCTTGAAAGGGGTTGACAACTGACTGAACCGTACCCCACGTATGGCAGGGACAAGTGGTAGTACGGGCAAGTATGGGGTTACTGGAATAAGACTCGATCTGGGGTCGACTCAGGAGGTTTATAAACGTCCCTGCATGACATACATAACAAAGTATTTCAACCAACACATCAATACTCATTATACCTTACTATGCCATACCGGACATAACCGTCTCGGCGAAGGCCGGTGACAAGCTCACGCCTACCCAAGGCAGAGGCTTTTCCAGACACCTTTCCGGTATGCATGCAAGGCACATGGGCATGATTACCAACACAAGTGTGTTTATTTTCAACAGCATGGAAATCACTAATATGAATCCGTACAAATGATCATATCACATGAAATAACGAGCTCTTCCAAATTGGGTGGTGTTATAAACGTGTCGAATAACACACCAAAATTCTTATGCCGGGGTTCAGAATGCTTGCCTTCAAATTGTGGAGGGGTGAGGTGCTCTCCAAAACTTTTGAAAGTTTTCTCCCCTCTCTTCAAAACCCTAATTGAAATATATTTGAATTAACACACATTTTCAAAACAGCACAAAAAAATTGCCTGAAATATTTGAAATAAATCTTAAAATAAACTAGACAATATTTTTGAGTGGTAGGAAAAAGAATCAACTCATTCGGAGTTTTATTTAAAAAGTTACAGCCAGTCAAAGTTTGGTCAAATCTGTTATTTAAAAAGAAACAAAAAAAGAAAACGTTTCAATAAAACACGTACACGTCGAAAGCGTATTTTAGGTTTACGGTTCCACTTACTCCAGCGTGGGCGGTGCATGAAGTCACCGACAGTGGGCCTGCTCGCCCATCGGTCGTTTGATTGGTCCACCTCCCTCTTCTCCTCTCCCGGCGGCGGAGGCGGGACTCCGGCGACCGTCGTCGGCGAACGACGGGTCCTTGTGGGGAGCTGAGGGCGGGGAAGGATCCGCGGATCTGGGGCCATCCTTCCGGTGGTTGCAGGGTTGTCGGAGGTGGAGGGATTCGCCGTCGAAGAGCTTCGCGGCGGCCGGTGGTTTTGGGAGCGAAGTGAGTTTGTGGTTATGGTGGCTCTCCGTCGCAGCTGGGTGTCTGGGCGGCACCGCAAGAAGGAGTGGAGTCGTCTGGTGGCGTTGGGAGGGCCGGGGAGGCTCTGGTTGTGCCGAACGGAGCTGGGAGGCGGCGGTGGCCGAACTGGCCGGAGTTGGCGAAGATGGCCTCTTCCCCCTCAATTGACGGCAACGGGGGCACTAGGAGGATGGTGTGATGCTGCCCGAGTGCTCGTATGGGCTCAGAGCTTCTTAAATAGGCACGCCAAGGTGGTTCCGCGACGGTGGGGATAAGATCGCCGCGACCGACGTTCAGAGCGGCAGGGGACGGGCGGGCTGAGGATGGCGGCGGAGCTAGCGGACGAAGCGAACCACCGCTCGAAGCGGCCGGCGGCGAGAGTGGCTCGGGCGGCGTTGACACGGTCGGGGCCTGCATGCGGCCGTCAGCTAGCCGCCACGGTCGTCCGGACGGTGGCGCTGTGGAGTGCCAGGGGTGGTCGGGGTGGCGTGGCGGTGCAGGGGATACGTGGCGTGCTAGCAGTTGTTGGCCAAGGGCCGGAACGGGTGCGGGGCGAGACGCGGCGGCTCGGGCGCACGTGCGTGCCAAACTGTAACGCCCCGGACACACCCGCCGGTGGTCGTTACTCCTGGCGGGATCTAGACTGGCCCCACAGATCAATACTAGTCTTTTCTGCGCACTTTGTCCTCACTCGAGCGCACCCGGGAGCAACTTCCCGGTCGGTCACCCATCGTGACACTACTCCAAACTGAGCATGCTTAACTTTGGAGTTCTGTCCGAATGGGCTCCCGGAAAAGAAGGAATTCCTTATTGATATGAGTAGTCTATCATCCCTAATAAGCCAGGCTATCACATACACCCCCACTCAGAGGAACCGACGTCCTCGTCGGGCCACAAGAACGTTCCCTCTTGGCACAAACATCTGTGCTTCCAGTCCGGTACATGTGCCATGTCGGGTGCCACGACGGGTCACAAACGTCATGAACAACATGACCACGCACCTGTCCGCAACCATCCGTAAACCGCGAGGGTCGGCTCGATACCAACTTGTCACGCCCGGACACACCCGCCGTGGTCGTTACTCTGGCGGGATCTAGACTGGCCCCACAGATCAATACTAGTCTTTTCTGCGACTTTGTCCTCACTCGTGCGCACCGGGAGCAACTTCGGTCGGTCACCCATCGACACTACTCCAAACTGAGCACGCTTAACTTTGGAGTTCGTCGAATGGGCTCCGGAAAAGAAGGAATTCCTTATTGATATGAGTAGTCTATCATCCCTAATAAGCCGGCTATCACACAAACGCACGCTCTGGCGCGCCTGAGCACGCCCGGACGTGTTCGTGAAATGCCACTTTGCCGCTAGAGGTCGCGGTGAGGCCGGCAAGAGACAGGCTTGGGTAGGGTTAGTCGAGGGTAAATGGGCATGGTGGTTAGGTCGGTGGCCAAGTTCATAATGAAAACTTGAAATCATGCCAAATCTGGCTATGCACTCGGGTGTTTGTCAAAATGCCAAGGGCATCTAGGCAATACTTGGGTGGCCAAATCTTCCAGATCGTGGTCTCTTTAGATGAAAGAAAGGGTGGTAAGGTTAGTTTGTCCAAAGTTCAAACTTGCTAGTGCAAGTTTTGCAAAACTTCAGATCTGGACAGAAAGTAAATGGCATTACCTCATGAACCAAAAATGATCCAATGGGTGCATGCTCCTGGACTTAGAGGTTTGGCAAGGAGAACTACAAGTAGGAAAAGGAATCATAGATCAAGGAGCAACTAAAAAGGTGGTTGCAGTACAAAACCTCAAGTTGGACCAGAATGGAAAAGAGGATGGTTCACTCAAACTTTACAAAGAACAACATTAGGTTAATGCATAAAGTTGAATAATATGCTCCTACTGATATCCCATAATTTTGGTAGAAGTATTAAAGAAATATATGAATAGGTTGTAGTGTAAAAAATGCTCTGTGGACCAGATTTGAAAATATGGTATAGAGCTCAAAATATTCAATGGGCAGAAGATATTTTTGCACAAAAGTGGTTCAAATACCCCATATGACATCTCCAAATTTTGGTGGGATTTTTGAATGAATTTATAAAAGGGTTGTAGTACAAATGGGACCAATAAACTATGGGGAAACCATTTTTTAAGAAAATAAAGATCAAGAAGAATATTATATAATCAATTCTTCTGATAACAGAAAAGATTTTCTTGAGAGGGTAAACAAGTCCAATATTGTAAGTAAAAGATTTTCCATCTTAGGGAACAACTCTAAGATAACCAAGAAAAGAATGGTTTTGAAATCAAGAAAAACCAAGAAAAAGGAAAGTTAAATCTCCTGGCAAGATTTTAATTATAAAACAAAGTTAAATTTTTTGGGGTGTCTCAACACTACCCCCCTTAAGAAAAATCTCGTCCTCGAGATTTGCTAAGAGTTATCTCTATAGCAAAATTGCATCAAAAAAAAAAACGGCTACAGTGAGAGGGCAATAAGTGGTGCAAAATACAGTGTGGAACACTGGCGCTGCGTGGAAAAATCTACGGTTAGGAGCAAAACGAGAGATTTCTACGCCGGATATAGATTTAGTATAAATTCTAAATCTCAAAATACGCTGGTCGCACCCGAGAGCACAGTGCTCTCTCTGGCTGACAGGTGGACCCGGGCCCACGGTCAGCCTCTTCTTCTTCTCCGGCTCTTTCTTCTTCCTCTCTCCCGCGCGCTTTCCCGCTTTTTCTCCACCGGCGACGCCTAGCGTGTAGGGAATCTAGGCCATACTGCGGTAGTGCGCGGCGTGCTAGCTGCCGGTGCAGCGTGCACTCACTTCGCGGGCCAGTGCGCTGTCGGCACTGCTTGAGGATTCGCCTCCGAACACCGGCGATCGGGCGACGAGCGGCGCTGGTGGACCTTGCCCACCGTACACCGAGCTCGAGCTATAAAACGGCCGAGGTGTTCTCCTCCTTTTCCTCGCACCTGGCCTCGCTCCTCCCCTCCCTCCTTCTCCTCTGTTTCCGTTGGCCGGAGCTCGAGACGAGGCTCTAATGTCGGAGGTGGTGCCGGACTGGTACGTGATCCTGTTGTGCGGAGGGCTGGCAGCGGTGCTGGGGCTCTCCGTGCTCCTGTGCGTGATGATCCTCGATGATCGTCGCGACGCTGGATCTCCGCGGTGGTGGTGACCACGAGGAGTAGGTGGGGTGTGTCGGGTGCCAACTGTTGTTCGGAGGTGCTCAATTAGATGTAACACCGTTGCAAAATTTTTGCAAGCGGTGTATGTGTCCGTGTAATTGTGGCTGTGAGTCTGCATGCCCTGGTGCTGCGGGAAATAAGATAATCCATGTCGTGAATGATGCAGCAATACAGGAAAAGAAATCTCACTCCAGGATTTCTCGCAAGAGAACACAGTAATACATTAGAGTCAAACTGCAACAATAACTGAAACTAAACGATTTACTCGCCGCGAATAAATGTCACAGCAATAAATACAGCGGCGACGTCTAAAGTGAAAACGGTAACTGGATGGGGTCCTGAGAAAACGTCTCTGGTACTTGAATACACTCTTCTTCTATCGGGGAAAGTGGATTGACCAGTCGATGAATGTGTCTCTCCTGGTCGGGCCTCAGTGATCTGCCGATGGCGATCTGAGGATTTAAATCCGCGAGGTTCTGTAGATAACCCATCATGTGTTGGGTTAAACGCTCTTGAGCGATGACGTATTGGACGAGGTTGGCCAAGACTGGGTCTCTCTCAATACGTCCACCTGGAAAAGATGTTACTCCTCCGGGTGCTGCACGGCTCGGAAAATAATAATACCCCGTCACGGCATAGGGTACCGCGAATCGAAGCGAAGCGCGCCCAGACGCCGCAGCTTCTCGGCCATATGCGGGTTGGCATAGATTTCCCTCTGAAGAGACCTCCTTGGATCTTGGTTTGGGTTTACGGGAGGGATGTGCACGGCTGCCCAATATCTCGAGGTGGAAGGGGTGATTCTTGATTTGAACAGCTCGTACTGGGGTGGCTGGGTAGCGCCCATGGTACTGCAGGTAAAATCCCACAATATCTTGACAAAACTACCCGGGGTTGCATCGGGAGTTCTCAGATAGATACTGGGGCTCGGCATGGCAAGAAATGGTTGTGAGAATGGTGCACAAGGTGAGGGGTGCTTGGCAGGGTCACTCGATGGCCTTTATATAGCACCGGAGCTGGGTCATTTTACCATGGTGAAAGGTAAAGAATTTGCCGGCTCAGCTTGGGGTCAAGCCACAGATACACGCATCTCACTAAAGTGACGTATCACTGTGGGGGTTGTCGGGGCGGTTTTTGGTAGCTGCGCCAAGGATAGGGAAATCACACTGCATGCGAGTATATCCATGCAAGACTACTATATAAAACAGAGGCACGATGACAGGCTGCGTTACAAAGCGAGGATACACTGGGACTTGACACTACTCGAGTGACTTAGTCTACTTCGTTTACATCCAAGCGGGCGTTCCTTGTGGATGTCGAGGATTCTCCACGGTTCTCACCGTCGGAATTAGCTGGAGAGGGTTGAGGGGCTGCAGGCTCGGGGTAGTGATGATGACCATCGCGGGGATTGTTGACCACAACCCCGTTGGAGTGTGCTCCCAGGAGGCGACGAAGCACTTCTGGGGTCATCAAAGCACCTTGGCTGATGGCTCGGGCTGACCTCAGGGTCTCGATCGGGTGTCCGAATAGCACGACTGGGTTGTCGGCATTGGGCTCGATCTCTTCTCTCGCCGGGGCTTGACGAGCCAGCTCTCCACGAGCTGCGACCAGATCAATGGTGATTTGATCGAATAGTTCCTCTAGTGCACCTACATAGCGCACTAGGTGCAACAATGCAGGATCTGTCTCGTGATCTCTGTTGGCAACTTGGGTTGGTCTACCGTACCCTTCACGTCTGGGGTAGTAGTGGAACGAGCGACAGTTAACTCTGGGCGACAAGTGCCTGAGATGAACTATAGCCTCTCGAGCAGCTAGTTGGATGGCTTGTGGCTCAAAGGAAGTTGTTCTTCCAGTGAACCTGTAGGGGCGCTCGGGCGCTAGACCCCTACCGTAGATGTGTACCGTGGCCCAGAATTGACGGCTCTCACCGCTCAAGGGTCCTTGGTACACAACATATTCAGGTGGCTCTTCTAACGCATAGGCACGGCGGGTGAGGTTTGCGAGTATGGTCACAAAGCCTCCAAGGTTGGTTGCTGTGGTCTCATTGTGCACGACGGGGCCAGGCATTGTGGCTCGGTTTGGTGTAGCGGCTGTGCTGTGTTGGGGCTAGCGTGCCCTTTTATAGTAAAAAGGGGCGGAGTCTTCCTTCGCACGCTTGCGAATAAGACACCTGGGGTGCTGGTCACTGGTGCGCGATAGACAGGCTAGGTGGATAGGTTGGGCACCGACTGCCAAAAGGCGTCGGGTCACTGTGTGGCTATCTTGCACGAGAAGCTTGGCTGGGGTTTCGGTTATGGCTTGGTGGTTGTTTGCCTAAGTTTATTGACCTGTCTAAGATAGGATTAGCCAATGGTCAGCCTGGCTCTGATACCAAGTCTGTCGCGACAGGTTTTTCCGAATATTAAATTCCAGAAAATGGCCGTCGTGCTCATCAGCCCCAGGACTACTGTTAGCTGATGAGGCATCAACTCGGTACATAAAATCCAAGCAAAAATACAGGATATGTAGCACAAGACCATTCTGGCCTGCGAGTACAACAAATGGTTTCTAGTGGTTGATGGCGGAAGCGGTTTGTGGATCATCAGTGGAACTCCATTTCCCACGGGAACAACTGACCAGGTTAACTCCTATCTTCGCGAGGCTGCTATCACTGTTGCTTAGGTTCCGGGGCGGTCGTCACAAAGCTCCTCTCCACGCAAGAAATCTGGCCAAGACAATAGCCAGGGACAAGCCAGTGAGTACTTTGAATGTACTCGCAAACATTATGAACACAGGTATAATATAACAATAAAAAATCATGCCTTGATGAGCATTTTATGATCACAACGTCAGTCATAAAGAAATAAAATCCTTGGTGCATACATGTGGATTATTAATAAGTGACCACAAATATGTAATGACGGAGCAGCAATAAATGCCACAGTCGGGCGTCTTAGCGACACCACATAAAGGGCTTATAAATAAACAGAAGCAATGCCACAGTCGGGCGTCTGAGCGACACCACATAAAGGGCTTATAAATGAACAGAAGCAATGCCACGATCGGGCGTCGAGTGACACCACATAAAGGGCTTATAAATGAATGAAGCAATGCCACGATCGGGCGTCGGCGACACCACATAAAGGGCTTATAAATAAATGAAGCAATGCCACGATCGAGCGCTGGCGACACCACATAAAGGGTTTATAAATAAGCGAAGCAATGCCACGGTCGAGGCGTCGAGTGACACCACATAAAGGGCTTATAAATAAATGAAGCAATGCCACGATCAGGCGTCGAGCGACACCACATAAAGGGCTTATAAATAAATGAAGCAATGCTACGATCAAGCGTCTGGCGACACCACATAAAGGGCTTATAAAATGAATACAATGAATATCCAGGAGGTAGAACCGTCCCAGGGATACTCAATGATTCAAATAATATAAAGGGGTTAGTCCATAATAATAATCATCATCATCATCACAAGTCACAAATCATAAACCAAGTTCTGGTTTAGTAGTTCTCCTCCGGAGACTGACACTAAGACCGATACTTGACCCGTCCCAGACTGTAGTCCTGAACTATGGACACTGCCATTCGAATAGGTTTAATCTCTGCAGAGAGTGTACTCTTTACCCACGAGCAACGGATTCCTTTAGTCCATCGGGACTAATTCCGCCTATGGTCTTTTAATTGAAAACACACCTGACTTGCACACAGCAGCTTAACCTACCGGTGCCTGGAAATCACCCATGACACTTGTTAAGCAAAACTCTATGTGGGGAGGCTACAACCTCGCGTAGCATGGGATCAAATTTATATCGCGCGCTCTAAGGGGTGGCCTCCCCTCTCGGTCTCAACTGGATACACCCATGCCCCCGGACCAGGTGGCATGACTATCGGCTTCAACCGATATCTTCCACCATGGCCTCTCTGTACGGTGTGTGCTTGAAAGAGGTTGACAACTGACTGAACCGTACCCCACGTATGGCAGGGAGAAGTGGTAGTACGGGCAAGTATGGAGTTACTGGAATAAGACTCGATCTGGGGTCGACTCAGGAGGTTTATAAACGTCCCTGCATGACATACATAACAAAGTATTTCAACCAACACATCAATACTCATTATACCTTACTATGCCATACCGGACATAATCGTCCCGGCGAAGGCCGGTGACAAGCTCACGCCTACCCAAGGCAGAGGCTTTTCCAGACACCTTTCCGGTATGCATGCAAGGCACATGGGGATGATTACCAACACAAGTGTGTTTATTTTCAACATCATGGAAATCACTAATATGCATCCGTGCAAATGATCATATCACATGAAATAACGAGCTCTTCCAAATGGGGTGGTGTTATAAACATGTCGAATAACACACCAAAATTCTTATGCCGGGGTTCAGAATGCTTGCCTTCAAGTTGTGGAGGGGTGAGGTGCTCTCCAAAACTTTTGAAAGTTTTCTCCCCTCTCTTCAAAACCCTAATTGAAATATATTTGAATTAACACACATTTTCAAAACAGCACAAAAAAAATTGTCTGAAATATTTGAAATAAATCTTAAAATAAACTAGACAATATTTTTGAGTGGTAGGAAAAAGAATCAACTCATTCGGAGTTTTATTTAAAAAGTTACAACCAGTCAAAGTTTGGTCAAATCTGTTATTTAAAAAGAAACAAAAAAAAACGTTTCAATAAAACATGTAGACGTCGAAAGCGTATTTTAGGTATACGCTTCCACTTACTCCAGCGTGGGCGATGCATGAAGTCATCGACAGTGGGCCTGCTGCCCATCGGTCAGTTTGATGATCCACCTCCCTCTTCTCCCTCTGTCCCGAGCGGAGGCAGGACTACGGTGACCGTTGCCGGCGAACGGCGGGTCCTTGTGAGGAGCTGAGGGCGGGGATGGATCCGCGGATCTGGGGCGATCCTTCCGGTGGTTGCAGGGTTGTCGGAGGTGGAGGATTCGCCGTCGAAGAGCTTCAGGCGGCCGTGGTTTCGGGAGCGAAGTGTGCTTGTGGTTATGGTGGCTCTCCGTCGCAGGTGGGGTGCGGGCAGCACCGCAAGAAGGAGTGGAGTCGTCTGGTGGCGTTGGGAGGGCCGGGAGGCTCTGGTTGTGCCGAACGGAGCTGGGGCGGCGGTGGCGAACTGGCCGGAGTTGGCGAAGATGGCCTCTTCCCCCTCAATTGACGGCAACGGGGGCACTAGGAGGATGGTGTGATGCTGCCCGAGTGCTCGTATGGGCTCGGAGCTTCTTAAATAGGCACGCCAAGGTTGTTCATGGCGGTGGGGATAAGATCGCCGCGATCGACGTTCAGATGTGGCGGGGGGCGTGGCGGGGCTGAGGATGGCGGCGGAGCTAGCGGACGAGTGGAGCACTGCTCCGAGGCGAGTGGCGGCGGGAGTGGCTCGGGCGGCGACACACGTCGGGCTCTGCATGCGTCGTCGACTAGCCGCCACGGCCGTCCGGACGGTGGCGCCGTGGAGTGCCAGGTGGTCGGGTGGCGTGGCGGTGCAGGGATACGTGGCGTGCTAGCAGCTGTTGGCCAAGGGCCGAACAGGTCTTGGGCGAGACGCGGCGGCTCGGGCGCACGTGCGTGCCAAACGCATGCTCTGGGCGCGCCCAGAGCACGCCCGGGATGTGTTCGGCGAAATGCCACTGCCTGCTAGAGGTCGCGGGTGAGGCTGGCAAGAGACAGGGCTAGGGTAGGGTTAGTCAGGAGGTAAATGGGCATGGTGGTTAGGTCAGGTGGCCAAGTTCATAATGAAAACTTGAAATCATGCCAAATCTGGCTATGCACTCAGGGTGTTTGTCAAAATGCCAAGGGCATCTAGGCAATACTTGGGGTGGCCAAATCTTCCAGATCAGGGTCTCTTTAGATGAAAGAAAGGGTGGTAAGGTTAGTTTGTCCAAAGTTCAAACTTGCTAGTGCAAGTTTTGCAAAACTTCAGATCTGGACAGAAAGTAAATGGCATTACCTCATGAACCAAAAATGATCCAATGGGTGCATGCTCCTGGACTTAGAGGTTTGGCAAGGAGGACTACAAGTAGGAAAAGGAATCATAGATCAAGGAGCAACTAAAAAGGTGGTTGCAGTACAAAACCTCAAGTTGGACCAGAATGGAAAAGAGGATGGTTCACTCAAACTTTCCAAAGAACAACATTAGGTTAATGCATAAAGTTGAATAATATGCTCCTACTGATATCCCATAATTTTGGTAGAAGTATTAAAGAAATATATGAATAGGTTGTAGTGTAAAAAAAATGCTCTCTGGACCAGATTTGAAAATATTGTATAGAGCTCAAAATATTCAATGGGCAGAAGATATTTTTGCACAAAAGTGGTTCAAATACCCCATATGACATCTCCAAATTTTGGTGGGATTTTTGAATGAATTTATAAAAGGGTTGTAGTACAAATGGGACCAATAAACTATGGGGAAACCATTTTTTAAGAAAATAAAGATCAAGAAGAATATTATATAATCAATTCTTCTCATAACAGAAAAGATTTTCTTGAGAGGGTAAACAAGTCCAATATTATAAGTAAAAGATTTTCCATCTTAGGGAACAACTCTAAGATAACCAAGAAAAGAATGGTTTTGAAATCAAGAAAAACCAAGAAAAAGGAAAGTTAAATCTCCTGGCAAGATTTTAATTAATAAAACAAAGTTAAAATTTTTGGGGTGTCACACATCACCATCGTCAACTTTTTTACACGGTCCACTCTCCCGCACCCCGTTGTAATCCCTACTTGAACATGGTGCTTTATGCCACATATTATGATCCAATGATGTGTTGCCATCCTATGATGTTTTGAGTAGATATCCTTTATCTTTCGGTTGATTGATGATCTAGATTGGTATGAGTTGTATGTTTTGTTTTGGTGCTGTCCTATTGTGCCCTCCGTGTCGCGCAAGTGTGAGGGATTCTCGCTGTAGGGTGTTGCAATATGTTCATGATTCGCTTATAGTGGGTTGCTTGAGTGACAGAAGCATAAACCCGAGTAAGGGGGTTGTTGCGTATGGGATAAAGGGGACTTGATGCTTTAATGCTATGGTTGGGTTTTACCTTAATGATCTTTAGTAGTTGCGGATGCTTGCTAGAGTTCCAATCATAAGTGCATATGATCCAAGAAGAGAAAGTATGTTAGCTTATGCTTCTCCCTCATATGAAATTGCAATAGTGATTACCGGTCTTGTTAACAATTGCCTAGGATAATTCCGCACACCGACCCATCATTATTCCACACTCGCTATAATGATATTTAGTAATATATTCTAACATTATGATAACAGCACCTACTTTTATGTTTTAGCTCTCCGATATCATGCAAAATTATCCTCTTCATACCCACAACGTAGTTTTATTTCTCGTTTCTAGTTGGAAGCAAACGTTCGATGTAATGAGAGTCGTGTCGATGGCAGATAGGACTTGAGAGAATATTGATCTTACCTTTAGCTCCTTGTGGGTTCGACACTCCATAATTATCACTTCCACCATTGGGAATTGCTACGATGATTCCCTGCACTTGGGGATTATGAAGCTCTTTTCTGGCGCCGTTGCGGGGGAGCAATAGCATGGGGTCGATATTCTCGTGTGTGCTTGTTTGCTTTCTTCACTAAGTAGATTTTGTTTTTCCTTTTTGTTTCTATTTAGTTGTGGGTGAAACATACAATTTTTTTTAAAGAATGAAAATACAAAAAAATTTACTAGCCTATCTTGCCTAAAAAGTTTTTCAATAAGAGAAGTGATTGAAAGGTTATGCATTGGAGAAGTGAGGGTCGACCTTGAACACTTGTGTTCATGCTCATGGAAACAATGTAAAAAATTTCATGGAAGCTTCTTTGAAAATAATTATCCCCTTGTATATATACATTGTATTATAAAAATAATGTGCCAAGCTTCAGTTTTAGGATGATTAGATTGCTTGCTTACTATGTGCAGCACAAAAACAGAAACTTTGGCTTGCGTGAATTTACATTTTTACTAGAAAGTCAACTGGGTCTGAAACTCTTTGCACATTGCTTCTGTACAAATTGTTTAAATTTTCATATTTGTTTAGATTTTTTTGGAGTTACAGAAGTTTACTAAACTTCCAGATTACTACAGACTGTCCTGTTTTTGACAGATTCTGTTTTCTATGTGTTGATCGCTTATGTTGATGAATCTATGGGTAGTATCGGGGGGTATGAACCATGGTGAAGTTGGAATACAATAGATAAAGTGCTAATATGAAATTGGAATGAGTTTTCAACAGTACCTAAAGGTAGTGATTTTCTCTAGTATACGAACGGATCTCACAAAGTTTTTGTTAAATTTTTGTGGATGAAGTGTTCGAAGAACGAGGAGTTACCAATGTGAGAAGAATAAAGAGAGGCAAGAGTTCAAGCTTGGGGATGCCCAAGGCACCCCAAGTAAATATTCCAAGGATACTCAAGCATCTAAGCTTGGGGATGCCCCGGTTGGCATCCCATCTTTCTTCTTCAACGATTATCGGTATACCTCAGTTTCTGCTTTGTTCGCATGATTTGTGTCATTTGTGTTTTTATTTTTCTTTAAGAACCTTCATCGATTTATAGAATGATTCATGTGCTTCACTTATATCTTTTGAGTATGACCTTATAGAATGATTCGTGTGCTTCACTTATATCTTTTGAGTATGACCTTATAGAATGCTCTTTGTGCTTCACTTAAATCTTTGAGTATGGTTTTATAGAATGCTTCGTGTGCTTCACTTATATATTTTGAGCTTGGATATTGGTTAGTATACATTTGTAGAATGCTCCATGAACTTCACTTATATATTTTTTTAGTATGAATAATACTATCATCTAAAGCGGGTTTGGAAGAGTGTCAACTTTAGGAATTAGTGATCCCACTATTCCGAATGAGAAGAAATTTGCTTATGTGGAGAGTAGTAAAATTTCTATACTTGTAGATCATGAAAAGAATGCTTTATGTGATGGTTATATTTTTGAACTCATTCATGATGCTACTGAAAATTATTATGAGGGAGGAATACATGCTTGTAGGAGTTGCAATAATATCAAGTTTCCTCTCTATGTGCTTAAAGTTTTGAAGTTATACTTGTTTTGCCTTCCTATGCTATTTGATTCTTGTTCCTATAAATTATGTTCTCACAAAATCCCTAGGAATAGGAAGTGGGTTAGATTTAAATGTTCTGGTCATATTCTTCATGATGCTCTCTTTATGTTTCAATTCTTATATTTTATGTGAGCATCATTGAAACCATCATGCCTAGCTAAAAGGCATCAAAGAAAAGCGCTTGTTGGGAGACAACCCAACATTTAACCTTACTGTTTTGCGTGTTTACATGATTAAGATACTGTAGAAATCATATTTTATAGCTTTTGTTTCAATAAAGTGCCATGTAAGACCTTTGGGAAGACTTGGGTGAAAGTTAATGTGATCTTGCTGTAAAAAACAGAAACTTTGCGCTCACGAGATTAGCTGCCTTTTTTTTACAGAAGAGTGCTTTGAGTTGATTCTTTTTGAAGAAGATTAATAGACGAATTCCTCACGTCCACCAATTTATTTCATAATTTTTGGAGTAGCCAAAGTATGGTTGCTGTTCAGATCATAACAGACTGTTCTGTTTCTGATAGATTCTGTTTTCATTGCATAGTTTGCTTGTTTTCTAGTTTCTATGACTTATATTTCTCAATATAAATTGTAGAAATGATATGGTACAGTAGGCATTGTGTGATAATAATTATGAAACTTGTCTTTGACAGTACCAAAGCGAATGGTTTACTCTTTATCATACTAACCTATCTCACGAAGTTCCGTTAAGTTTTGTGTGATTGAAGTTTTCAAGCTTTGGGTGAAATATCGATATGAGGAGAATAAGGAGTGGAAAGACCCTAAGCTTGGGGATGCACAAGGCACCCCAAGGTAATATTCAAGGAAGACTCAAGCACTTGAGCTTGGGGATGCCCCGGAAGGCATCCCCTCTTTCTCTTCAAAACTATCGGTATACCTTACTCGGAGCTATATTTTTATTCGTCACATGATATGTGTTTTGCGTGGAGCGTATTTTCAATTTTACTTGCTGTTTGAATAAAATCATTGGATCTGAAATCTTGAATGAAAAAGAATCCTCCCATGGCTAGTTAATTATTTGACTACTCAGTGTTCTTCACTTATATCTTTTTGGAGTAGTTTGCCATTTACCCATGTGCTTCACATATATCCTATGAGTAAATGGTTGAATGAATTGAATATCATAAATCTGATTTTATATACGTCTCATATGCTTATACCATGGGGAGTAATGACTTCACACATAATAAGTATAGGTAGTAAACTTATTGAAAGTTAGCAAACGCAGAATTGGTCACTTGAACAATTCATGAAAGAATATTGAAGGAAGAGATATTTCACATATAAATATAGTTTCTTGGGCATCTTTTGTAATTGTGAGCACTCATTAAAATATGACATGCTAAAAAGTTGATGTTGGACAAGTAAGACAACTTAATGGTTTATGTTTTCCTATATCCGAAACGTTATATTGTCTTGGATCATCCAACATGTTGGGCTTGCCTTTCCCTCTCATGCTAACCAAATTCTTTGCACCAAGTAGAAATACTACTTGTGCTTCCAAACATCCCTTAAACCAGTTTTGCCATGAGAGTCCACCATACCTACCTAAGGATTGAGTAAGATCCTTCAAGTAAGTTGTCATCGGTGCATGCAATAAAAATTGCTCTCTAAATATGTATGATCTATTAGTGCGAAGAAAATAATCTTTATACGAACTTGTGATAGGGAAGAAATAAAAGCGACGGACTACATAATAAAGGTCTTTATCACAAGCGGCAATATAAAGTGACGTTCTTTTGCAATAAGATTTTATGCATCCAACCATAAAAGCGCATGACAACCTCTATTTCCCTCTGCGAAGGGCCTATCTTTTACTTTTATCTTCTACCCTTACGCAAGAGTCATGGTGATCATCACCTTTCCTTTTTACACTTTTTCCTTTGGCAAGCACTTTGTGTTGGAGCGATCCAGATGTATATATTCACTTGGATGTAGGTTTTCATAAAGTATTATTGTTGACATTACCCTTCAGGTAAAAGGTTGGGAGGCAAAACTATAAGCCCCTATCTTTCTCTGTGTCCGATTAAAACTTTGAACCCATAAATATCACATGAGTGTTAGCAATTGTGAAAGACTATATGATAGTTGATTATGTGGGATTTGCTAAATCAAATCTCTTACATAGACCCTTCCTGAAAATAAGATGAATTGCAATTGTTTGATGACCAAGAGCACTGTTTGTTAGTTTTCAAGAAAGTTTATGATCTATACTTTAACATGTGCATAGCTTGTTACTTGATCATGAAAAGTTTTATGAGATGAGCTACTGTTATGAAATATAATGATGCTAGAAAAGGTGATTGAAATTATCATTTATCAAACTTGTGCACCTGCTAGCATTCACACTTCATAAATTATTTATTTTATCATTTACCTACTCGAGGACGAGCAGGAATTAAGCTTGGGGATGCTGATACGTCTCCAACGTATCTATAATTTACGAAGTCTTCATGCTATTATATTATCCATCTTAGATGTTTTATATGTATTTATATGCTATTTTATATGATTTTTGGGACTAATCTATTAACCTAGAGCCCAGTGCCAGTTTCTGTTTTTTCCTTGGTTTTGAGTTATACAGAAAAGGAATACCAAACGGAGTGCAATTGACGTGCCAATTTTTGATGATTTTTTATGGACCAAAAGAATCCCCTAGAGTAAAACAGTTGGGCAGAAGAGTCCCGGGTTGTCCACGAGGGTGGGGGCGCGCCCACCCCTCTGGGCGTGGGCCCCTATCTCGTGGACGACTCGGAGACCCCCCTGACATGAGACCTATGCCAAAAATTCCTATAAATACATAAACCCCCAAAAAATAACCTAGATCGGAAGTTCCGCCGCCGCAAGCCTCTGTAGCCACGAGAAATAAATCTAGGCCCTCTCTGGCACCCTGCTGGAAGGAGCCATCATCACCGGAGGCCATGGAGGAGGATCCCGAAGGGGCCATCATCACCATGAAGGCCAAGGACCAGAGGGAGAACCTCTCCCTATCCAGGGGGGAGGCCATGGAGGAGGAAGCACAAGGGGGAGGACCTATCCTCCTCTCTCTCTCTCTCGGTGGCGCCGGAGTGCCACCGGGAGGGGAATCATCGCCACGGTGATCGTCTTCATCAACATCACCATCCTCATCTATTTTACGCAGTCCACTCTCCCGCACCCCGCTGTAATCCCTACTTGAACATGGTGCTTTATGCCACATATTATGATCCATTGATGTGTTGCCATCCTATGATGTTTTGAGTAGATATCCTTTGTCTTTGGGTTGATTGATGATATAGATTGGTATGATTTGTATGTTTCATTTTGGTGCTTTCCTATTGCGCCCTCCGTGTCGCGCAAGCGTGAGGGATTCCCGCTGTAGGGTGTTGCAATATGTCCATGGTTTACTTATTGTCTGCGTTGCTTGAGTGACAGAAGCATAAACACGGATAAGTGGGTCACGGCGTATGGGATAAAGGGGACTTGATGCTTTAATGCTATGGTTGGGTTGTACCTTAATGATCTTTAGTAGTTGTGGATGCTTGCTAGAGTTCCAATCATAAGTGCATATGATCGAAGACGAGAAAGTATGTTGGCTTATGCCTCTCCCTCATATGAAATTGCAATAGTGATTACCGATCTTGTTAACAATTGCCTAGGACAATTTCGCACACCGACTCATCATTATTCCACACTCACTATTTTTAACATTTAGTAATATATTCTAACTTTATGATAACAGCACCTACTTTTATATTTTTTAGCTCCCGATATCATGCAAAGTTATCCTATTCATACCCATAACGTAGTTTTATTTATCGTATCTAGTTGGAAGCAGACGTTTGGTGTACGTAGAGTCGTATCAGTGGTAGATAGGACTTGAGAGAATATTGATCTTACCTTTAGCTCCTTGTGGGTTCGACACTCCATACTTATCACTTCCACCTTTGGAAATTGCTACAATGATTCCCTGCACTTGGGGATTATCAGTACCTTCACCTCGACCGGAACCACAATTAGCTACCCCTCAACCTACTGCACCTACTAAAAATATTGAATATGAAATTCCTTCGGGTATAATAGAACAACTGCTAGCTAATCATTATGCAGGAGATGGAACCGAACATCCTGATATGCACTTGATATATGTGGAACAAATTTGTGGATTGTTTAAGCTTGCAGGTTTACCTGGAGATGAAGTTATTAAGAAGGTTTTCCCTTTATCTTTGAAGGGAAAAGCATTGGCATGGTATAGGCTATGCGATGATATTGGATCTTGGAATTGGAATCGATTGAAATTGGAGTTTCACCAAAAAAAATCCTATGTATCTAGTTCATCATGATCGGAATTATATATATAATTTTTGGCCTCGCGAAGGAGAAAGTATCGCTCTAGCTTGGGGGAGGCTTAAGTCAATGTTATATTCATGCCCCAATCATGAGCTCTCAAGAGAAATTATTATTCAGAATTTTTATGATCGACTTTCTCGTAGTGATCAAGCCATGCTTGATACTTCTTGTGTTGGCTCTTTTATGAAGAAGACTATTGAATTCCGATGGGATCTTTTGGAAAGAATTAAATGCAACTCTGAAGATTGGGAACTCGACGAAGGTAAAGAGTCAGGTATTAAACTTAAGTATGATTGTGTTAATCTTTTATGAATACTGATGCTTTTCAAAAGTTTAGTACTAAATATGGACTTGACTCTGAGATAGTAGCCTCCTTTTGTGAATCATTTGCTACTCATGTTGATCTCCCTGAAGAGAAGTGGTTTAAATATCATCCACCTGTTAAAGAAGAAATTAAAGAATAGGTACCAATTAAATAAGAAACCATAATTTATAATGTTGATCCAGTTGTTCCTTCTACTTATATTGAGAAACCACCTTTCCCTGTTAGGATAAAGGAACATGCTAAAGTTTCAACTGTGGTTAACAAAAGCTATATTAGAACATCTAAACCTGATGAACAAGTCAAAGTAGAACCTAGTATTTCTATGGTTAAAGATCTCTTGGAAGAATATATGGATGGGCATGTTATTTACTTCTGCGAACAAGCTGCTAGAATTGCCAAACCTGATAAAAAGGATAAACTAGACATGTTGTTGGAATGCCCGTTGTCCCAATTAAAATAGGAGACCACTGTTATCATGGTTTATGTGACATAGGTGCTAGTGTGAGTGCTATTCCTTACACCTTATATCCAGAAATTATGAATGACATAGCACCCGCAGAGATAGAAGACATAGACTTCAACATCTCTAACAATCCCAATTGGTGATATAGTGTCTCTATTAGCAAGTTTAATAGTAACATATATGTCTTCTATATCTTTACCTTCATCGAGTTCCCAATCTTCAGAGTTGCATTTAATTCTTTCCAAAAGATCCCATCGGAATTCAATAGTCTTCTTCATAAAAGAGCCAGCACAAGAAGTATCAAGCATGGTTTGATCACTACGAGAAAGCCGAGCAAAAAAATTCTGAATAATAATTTCTCTTGAGAGCTCATGATTGCGGCATGAATATAACATTGACTTAAGCCTCCCCCAAGCTAGAGCAACACTTTCTCCTTCACGAGGCCAAAAATTATATATATAATTCCGATCATGATGAACTAGATACATAGGATATTTTTTTTGGTGAAACTCCAATTTCAATCGATTCGAATTCCAAGATCCAATATCATCGCATAGCCTATACCATGCCAATGCTTTTCCCTTCAAAGATAAAGGGAAAACCTTCTTCATAACTTCATCTCCGGTTAAACCTGCAAGCTTAAACAATCCACAAATTTGTTCCACATATATCAAGTGCATATCAGGATGTTCGGTTCTGATGTCTACTACGCAACCTTCTTCTTGTAGACGTTGTTGGGCCTCCAAGTGCAGAGGTTTGTAGGATAGTAGCAATTTTCCCTCAAGTGGATGACCTAAGGTTTATCAATCCGTGGGAGGCGTAGGTTGAAGATGGTCTCTCTCAAACAACCCTGCAACCAAATAACAAAGAGTCTCTTGTGTCCCCAACACACCCAATACAATGGTAAATTGTATAGGTGCATTAGCTCGGAGAAGAGATGGTCAAGTGCAATATGGATGGTAGATAAAGGTTTTTGTAATCTGAAAATATAAAAACAGCAAGGTAACTAATGATAAAAGTGAGCACAAACGGTATTGCAATGCGTTGAAACAAGGCCTAGGGTTCATACTTTCACTAGTGCAAGTTCTCTCAACAATAATAACATAATTGGGTCATATAAAAATCCCTCAACATGCAACAAAGAATCACTCCAAAGTCACTAATAGAGGAGAACAAACTAAGAGATTATGGTAGGGTACGAAACCACCTCAAAGTTATCCTTTTTGATCGATCTATTCAAGAGTCCGTAGTAAAATAACACGAAGCTATTCTTTCCGTTCAATCTATCCTAGAGTTTGTAATAGAATAACACCTTAAGACACAAATCAACCAAAACCCTAATGTCACCTAGATACTCCAATGTCACCTCGAGTATCCGTGGGTATGATTATACGATATGCATCACACAATTTCAGATTCATCTATTCAACCAACACAAAGTACTTCAAGAGTGCCCCAAAGTTTCTATCGAAAGTCAAAATGAAAACATGTGCCAACCCCTATGCATAGGTTCATGGGCGGAACCCGCAAGTTGACCACCAAAACATACATCAAGTGGATCACATGATATCCCATTGTCACCACATATAAGCACGGCAAGACATACATCAAGTGTTCTCAAATCCTTAAAGACTCAGTCCGATAAGATAACTTTAAAGGGAAAACTCAATCCATTACAAGAGAGTAGAGGGGGAGAAACATCATAAGATCCAACTATAATAGCAAAGCTCGCGATACATCAAGATCGTATCACCTCAAGAACACGAGAGAGAGAGAGGTCCAACACATAGCTACTGGTACATACGCTCAGCCCTGAGGGTGAACTACTCCCTCCTCGTCATGGAGAGCATCGGGATGATAAAGATGGCCACCGGTGAGGGTTCCCCCCTCTGGCAGGGTGCCGAAATAGGGTCCCGATTGGTTTTGGGTGGCTACAGAGGCTTGCGGCGGCGGAACTCCAGATCTATTTTGTTCCCAGAAGATTTTAGGGTATATTGGTATATATAGGAGGAAGAAATACGTCAGGGGAGCCACGAGGGGCCCACGAGGGTGGAGGGCGCGCCGAGGGGGGGGGGGGTGGGCGCGCCCCCTGCCTCGTGCCTTCCTCGTTGATCCTCTGGCGTTTACTCCAAGTCTCCCGGATTGCTTTCTTTCCAAAAATAACTTTCCCGAAGGTTTTATTCCGTTTGGACTCCGTTTGATATTCCTTTTCTGCGAAACACTGAAACAAGGGAAAAACAGGAACTGGCACTGGGCTCTGGGTTAATAGGTTAGTCCCAAAAATAATATAGAAGTGTTTAATAAAGCCCATAAACATCCAAAACAGATAATATAATAGCATGGAACAATAAAAAATTATAGATACGTTGGAGACGTATCAGCATCCCCAAGCTTAATTCCTACTCGTCCTCGAGTAGGTAAATGATAAAAACAGATTTTTTGATGTGGAATGCTACCTAACATATTTCATAATGTAATTTTCTTTATTGTGGCATGAATATTCAGATCCATAAGATTCAAGACAAAAGTTTAATATTGACATAAAAATAATAATACTTCAAGCATACTAACTAAGCAATTATGTCTTCTCAAAATAACATGGTCAAAGAAAGTTATCTCTACAAAATCATATAGTCTGGCTATGCTCTATCTTCACGACACAAAGTATTTAAATCATGCACAACCACGATGAAAAGCCAAGCAATTGTTTCATACTTTTGGTGTTCTCAAACTTTTTCAATCTTCACGAAATACATGAGCGTGAGCCATGGACATAGCACTATATGTGGAATAGAATGGTGGTTGTGGAGAAGACAAAAAGGAGTGAGAAGATAGTCTCACATCAACTAGGCGTATCAACGGGCTATGGAGATGCCCATTAATAGATATCAATGTGAGTGAGTAGGGATTGCCATGCAACGGATGCACTAGAGCTATAAGTATATGAAAGCTCAACAAAAGAAACTAAGTGGGTGTGCATCCAACTCGCTTGCTCACGAAGACCTAGGGCATTCTGAGGAAGCCCATCATTGGAATATACAAGCCAAGTTCTATAATGTAAAATTCCCACTAGTATATGAAAGTGACAACATAGGAGACTCTCTATCATGAAGATTATGGTGCTACTTTGAAGCACAAGTGTGGTAAAAGGATAGTAGCATTCCCCCTTCTCTATTTTTCTCTCATTTTTTATTTTTATTTTTTTATTTGGGCCTTTTTTTTTCTTTTTTTATGGCCTCTTTTTTCTTTTTTTCTTTTTTGTCCGGAGTCTCATCCCGACTTGTGGGGGAATCATAGTCTCCATCATCCTTTCCTCACTGGGACAATGCTCTAATAATGATGATCATCACACTTTTATTTACTTACAACTCAAGAATTACAACTCAATACTTAGAAAAAAATATGACTCTATATGAATGCCTCCGGCGGTGTACCGGGATATGCAATGACTCATGAGTGACATGTATGAAAGAATTATGAACGGTGGCTTTGCCACAAATACAATGCCAACTACATGATCATGCAAAGCAATATGACAATGATGGAGCGTGTCATAATAAACGGAACGGTGGTAAGTTGCATGGCAATATATCTCGGAATGGCTATGGAAATGCCATAATAGGTAGGTATGGTGGCTGTTTTGAGGAAGGTATATGGTGGGTATATGATACCGGCGAAGAGGTGCCCGATATTAGAGAGGCTAGCAATGGTGGAAGAAAGAAAGTGCGTATAATCCATGGACTCAACATTAGTCATAAAGAACTCATATACTTGTTGCAAAAATCTATTAGTTATCGAAGCAAAGTATTACGCGCATGCTCCTAGGGGGATAGATTGGTAGGAAAAGACCATCGCTCGTCCCCGACCGCCACTCATAAGGAAGACAATCAATAAATAAATCATGCTCCGACTTCATCACATAACGGTTCACCATACGTGCATGCTACGGGAATCACAAACGTTTAACACAAGTATTTCTAAAATTCACAACTACTACACTAGCATGACTCTAATATCACCATCTTCAAATCTCAAAACAATCATAAGGAATCAAACTTCTCATAGTATTCAATGCACTTTATATGAAAGTTTTTATTATATCCCTCTTGGATGCCCAATCATATTAGGACTAAATTCATAACCAAAGCAAATTACCATGCTGTTTAGGACTCTCAAAATAATATAAGTGAAGCACGAGAGTTCATATATTTCTACAAAATAAAACCACCATTGGGCTCTAAAAGATATAAGTGAAGCACTAGAGCAAACGACAAACTACTCCGAAAGATATAAGTGAAGATCAATGAGTAGCCGAATAGTTATGCAACGATGTGAAGACTCTATAACATTTAAGAATTTCAGATCTTGATATTTTATTCAAACAGCAAGCAAAACAAAATAAAATAAAATGACGCTCCAAGCAAAACACATATCATGTGGTGAATAAAAATATAGCTCCAAGTAAAGTTACCGATGAACGAAGACGAAAGAGGGGATGCCATCCGGGGCATCCCCAAGCTTAGGCTCTTGGTTTTCCTTGAATATTACCTTGGGGTGACTTGGACATCCCCAATCTTAGGCTCTTGCCACTCCTTATTCCATAGTCCATCGAATCTTTACCCAAAACTTGAAAGCTTCACAACACAAAACTGAACAGAAAACTCGTAAGCTCCGTTAGCGAAAGAAAACAAAACACCACTTCATTGTACTGTAATGAACTCATTATTGATTTGTATTGGTGTTAAATCTACTGTATTCCAACTTATCTATGGTTTATAAACTATTTTGCTAGCCATAGATTCATCAAAATAAGCAAACAACACACGAAAAACAGAATCTGTCAAAAACATAATAGTCTGTAGTAATATGTAACTAACGCAAACTTATGGAACTCAGAAAAATCTACCAAAATAGGAAGACCTAGATAATTTGATTATTGATCTTCTGCAATTGTAATCAGTATTTTATCACGTTCTGGTGATTTTAAACAATTTTTTTCGTGAACAGAAAGTTTCTGGAATTTTCAGCAAGATCAAATAACTATCATCCAAGAAGATCCTATAGGTTTAACTTGGCACAAACACTAATTAAAACACAAAACCACATATAAACAGAAGCTAGATAGATTATTTATTCCTAAACAGAACCAAAAAGCAAGAAACTAAAATAAAGTTGGGTTGCCTTCCAACAAGCGCTAACGTTTAACGCCCCTAGCTAGGCATGATGATTTCAATGATGCTCACCTAAAAGATAAGAACCGAAACATAAAGAGAGCATCATGAAGAATATGACTAGCACATTTAAGTCTAACCCACTTCCTATGCATTGGGATTTTTTGAACGAACAACTTATGGGAACAATAATCAACTAGCATAGGAAGGCAAAACAAGCATAACTTTAAAACTTTAAGCACATAGAGAGGAAACTTGATATTATTGCAATTACTACAAGCATATGTTCCTCTCTCATAATAATTTTCAGTAGCATCAAGAATGAATTCAACAATATAACCAGCACCTAAAGCATTCTTTTCATGATCTACAAGCATAGAAATTTTATTACTATCCACAAAAGCAAATTTGTTCTCATGAATAGTAGTGGGAGCAAACTCAACAAAATAACTATCATGTGAAGCATAATCCAATTGAAAATTAAAATCAAGATGACAAGTTTCATGGTTATCTTTATTCTTTATAGCATACGTGTCATCACAATAATCATCATAAATAGGAGGCATGCTTTCATCATAATAAATTGGCTCATCAAAACTTGGGGGATAAAAAATATCATCTTCATCAAACATAGCATCCCCAAGCTTGTGGCTTTGCATATCATTAGCATCATGGATATTCATAGAATTCATACTAACAACATTGCAATCATGCTCATCATTCACATATTTAGTGCCAAACATTATAGACTTCTTCTTCTAGCACTTGAGCACAATTCTCCTTTCCATCATTCTCACGAAAGATATTAAAAAGATGAAGCGTATGAGACAAACTCAATTCCATTTTTTTGTAGTTTTCTTTTCTAAACTAAACTAGTGATAAAAGAAGAAATAAAAAGATTCGATTGCAAGATATAAAGATATACCTTCAAGCACTCACCTCCCCGGCAACGGCGCTAGAAAAGAGCTTGATGTCTACTACGCAACCTTCTTCTTGTAGACGTTGTTGGACCTCCAAGTGCAGAGGTTTGTAGGACAGTAGAAAATTTCCCTCAAGTGGATGACCTAAGGTTTATCAATCCGTGGGAGGCGTAGGTTGAAGATGGTCTCTCTCAAAACCCTGCAACCAAATAACAAAGAGTCTCTTGTGTCCCCAACACACCCAATACAATGGTAAATTTTATAGGTGCACTAGTTCGGCGAAGAGATGGTGATACAAGTGCAATATGGATGGTAGATAAAGGTTTTTGTAATCTGAAAATATAAAAACAGCAAGGTAACTAATGATAAAAGTCAGCACAAACGGTATTGAAATGCGTTGAAACAAGGACTAGGGTTCATACTTTCACTAGTGCAAGTTCCCTCAACAATAATAACATAATTGGATCATATAACTATCCCTCAACATGCAACGAAGAGTCACTCCAAAGTCACTAATAGAGGAGAACAAACGAAGAGATTATGGTAGGGTACGAAACCACCTCAAAGTTATCCTTTTTGATCGATCTATTTAAGAGTCTGTAGTAAAATAACACGAAGCTATTCTTTCCGTTCAATCTATCCTAGAGTTCGTAATAGAATAACACCTTAATACACAAATCAACCAAAACCCTAATGTCACCTAGATACTCCAATGTCACCTCGAATATCCGTGGGTATGATTATATGATATGCATCACACAATCTTAGATTCATCTATTCAACCAACACAAAGTACTTCAAGAGTGCCCCAAAGTTTCTACCGGAGAGTCAAGACGAAAACATGTGCCAACCCCTATGCATAGGTTCACGGGCGGAACCCGCAAGTTGATCACCAAAACATACATCAAGTGGATCACGTGATATCCCATTGTCACCACAGATAAGCACGTCAAGACATACATCAAGTGTTCTCAAATCCTTAAAGACTCAATCCGATAAGATAACTTCAAAGGGAAAACTCAATCCATTACAAGAGAGTAGAGGGGGAGAAACATCATAAGATCCAACTATAATAGCAAAGCTCGCGATATATCAAGATCGTATCACCTCAAGAACACGAGAGAGAGAGGTCAAACACATAGCTACTGGTACATACCCTCAGCCCTGAGGGTGAACTACTCCCTCCTCGTCATGGAGAGCGCCGGGATGATGAAGATGGCCACCGGTGAGGGTTCCTCCCTCCGGCAGGGTGCCGGAATAGGGTCCCGATTGGTTTTTGGTGGCTACAGAGGCTTGCGGCGATGGAACTCCCGATCTATCTGTTCCCCGAAGGTTGTAGGGTATATTGGTATATATGGGAGGAAGAAATACGTCAGGGGAGCCACGAGGGGCCCACGAGGGTGGAGGGCGTGCCCGGGGGGGTGGGCGCGCCCCCTGCCTCGTGCCTTCCTCGTTGATCCTCTGACGTGTACTCCAAGTCTCCCGGATTGCTTTCTTTCCAAAAATAACTTTCCCGAAGGTTTAATTCCGTTTGGACTCCGTTAGATATTCCTTTTCTGCAAAACACTGAAACAAGGGAAAAAACAGGAACTAGCACTGTGCTCTGGGTTAATAGGTTAGTCCCAGAAATAATATAGAAGTGTTTAATAAAGCCCATAAACATCCAAAATGGATAATATAATAGCATGGAACAATCAAAAATTATTGATACATTGGAGACGTATCAGGTTCCATCTCCTGCATAATGATTAGCTAGCAGTTGTTCTATCATACGCGAAGGAATTTCATATTCAATATTTTTAGTAGGTGCAGTAGGTTGAGGGGTAGCTAATTGTGGTTCTGGTCGAGGTGAAGGTACTGATAATCCCCAAGTGCAGGGAATCATCGTAGCAATTTCCAAAGGTGGAAGTGATAAGTATGGAGTGTCGAACCCACAAGGAGCTAAAGGTAAGATCAATATTCTCTCAAGTCCTATCTGCCACTGATACGACTCTACGTAAACCGAACGTCTGCTTCCAACTAGATACGAGAAATAAAACTACGTTTTGGGTATGAATAGGATAACTTTGCATGATATCGGAGAGCTAAAAATATAAAAGTAGGTGTTGTTATCATAAAGTTAGAATACATTACTAAATATTATAAATAGCGAGTGTGGAATAATGATGAGTCGGTGTGCGGAATTGTCCTAGGAAATTGTTAACAAGATCGGTAATCACTATTGCAATTTCATATGAGGGAGAGGCATAAGCGAACATACTTTCTCGTCTTGGATCATATGCACTTATGATTGGAACTCTAGCAAGCATCCGCAACTACTAAAGATCATTAAGGTAAAACCCAACCATAGCATTAAAGCATAAAGTACCCTTTATCCCATACGTCGTGACCCACTTATCCGTGTTTACGCTTCATTCACTCAAGCAACACAGACAATAAGTAAAGCATGGACATATTGCAACACCCTACAACGGGAATCCCTCACGCTTGCGCGACACGGAGGGCACAATAGGACAGCACCAAAATAAAACATACAACTCATACCAATCTATATCATCAATCAACCCAAAGATAAAGGATATCTACTCAAAACATCGTAGGATGGCAACACATCATTGGATCATAATATGTGGCATAAAGCACCATGTTCAAGTAGGGATTGCAGCAGGGTGCGGGAGAGTGGAATGCGTAAAATAGATGAGGATGGTGATGATGATGGTGATGTTGATGAAGACAATCACCGCGGCGATGATTCCCCTCCTGATGTCACTCCAGCGCCACCGAGAGAGAGGAGGAGAGGTCCTCCCCCTTGTGCTTCCTCCTGCATGGCCTCCCCCTGGATGGGGAGAGGTTCTCCCTCTGGTCCTTGGCCTTCATGGCGATGATGGCCCCTCCGGGATCCTCCTCCATGGCCTCCGGTGATGATGGCCCCCTCCGGCAGGGTGCCAGAGAGGGCCTAGATTGATTTCTCATGGCTATAGAGGCTTGCGGCGGCGGAACTTCCGGTCTAGGTTATTTTCTGGGGGTTTCTTTATTTATAGCAATTTTTGGCATAGGTCTCACATCAGGGGGGTCTCCGAGTCGTCCACGAAATAAGGGCCTACGCCCAGGGGGGTGGGCGCTCCCCCCATCCTCGTGGACAACCCGGGACTCTTCTGGCCCAACTCTTTTACTCCAGGGGCTTCTTTTGGTCCATAAAAAATCATCATAAATTGGCATGTCAATTGCACTCCGTTTGGTATTCCTTTTCTGTAAAACTCAGAACCAAGGAAAAAACAGAAACTGGCACTGGGCTCTAGGTTAATAGGTTAGTCCCAAAAATCATATAAAATAGCATATAAATGCATATAAAACATCTAAGATGGATAATATAATAGCATGAATACTTCATAAATTATAGATACGTTGGAGACGTATCAGGTACCCCGAACAAACCCCTCAAAGCATTGTTCTCCACAGTAACAAGTGACAATAAATTTTAGCACACTATATAAATGTTTCCTTACCAAATTCCACTGACCAAAGGCGCTTCACTCCCCGGCAACGGTGCCAGAAAATAGCCTTGATGACCCACAAGTTTAGGGGATCAATTGTAGCTCTTTTCGATAAGTAAGAGTGTCAAACCCAATGAGGAGCAGAAGGAAATGACAAGTGGTTTTCAGTAAGGTAATGTCTGCAAGTGCTTAAATTGTAAGTAGCATAGTAGTTTGATAGCAAGATAATTTGTAACGAGCAAGTAACGATAATAGTAACAAAAGTGTAGCAAGGTATCCCAATCCTTTTGAGGCAAAGGACAGGCCAAAATGGTCTCTTTTGATAAGCAAAGCGTTCTTGAGGGTACACAAGAATTTCATCTAGTCAGTTTCATCATGTTGGTTCGATTTGTGTTCGCTACTTTGATAATTTGATATGTGGGTGGACCGGTGCTTAGGTGCTGTTCTTACTTGAACAGACCTCCTACTTATGATTAACCCTCCAGCAAGCATCCGCAACTACGAGAAAAGTATTAAGAATAAATTCTAACCACAGCTTTAAAGTTTTGGATCCAATCGGTCCCTTACGGAATAACACATAAACTGAGGTTTAAGCTTCTGTCACTCTCGCAACTGAAAGGGCTAGTTATCGACTAGAGGGGGGGGTGAATAGGCGATTTTTATGTAAGTCTTCAAACCATGGAAGTTTCAAAGACAGACAATATAAACAACACTATTCAATTGCAGCGGAAGGTAGACTACACTAGACAAGCCATAGTCAAGTATTCAATGAAGTGAAAGTATGAAGAGTAATAGCAGCTAGGTAGTAGAGATCAGTATGGAAGATAGTACGAAGCCAATCAGAACAGATAGTCACACAATGAAGTCAAACAGATAATGCAAGCAGGCAATGACTTCACGAAGACAAACTATAAGTAAAGAGGAATAAGAGATAGAACCAGTGGCTTTAGAAGGACACATGATTTGTTGGACCAGTTCCAGTTGCTGTGACAACTGTACGTCTGGTTAGGGAGGCTGAGATTCAACTCAGAAGACCGCATCTTCACCTTAGTCCCCTTGAGCTAAGGACACACAGTCCTCGGCCAATTACTCTAGTAAGTCTTCAAGGTAGACTTCCGAACCTTCACAGACTTCGTTCACCGGTAATCCACAATGGCTCTTGGATGCTCAGAACGCGACGCCTAACCGGCTGGAGGATTCACAGTCCTCAAGTGTAACAAGTCTTCAGATCGCGCGGACAGAAAGACTTCAGTGATGCCAAACACTCTTTAGGCTCTGTGTGGTTTGGGCTTTGTCCTCGCAAGGATTCTCTCTCAAAGGCTTCGGAGGTGGGTTGCTCTCAAAACGACAAAATCCATGCACTAACTCTGAGCAGCCACCAATTTATGGTGTAGGGGGTGGGCTATTTATAGCCACTGGGCAACCCGACCGGATTTGTCCGAAATGACCCTGGGTCACTAAGGAACTGACACGTGTCGCAACGGTCAAATTTCAAACACACGCGGCAACTTGACTTGGGCTACAAGTAAAGCTGACTTATCCGAAACAGGATAAGTTTTGCTCTCATTGTCTTCGCTCGAAGACATAGGATTTGGTTTGAGCATCACTTCAGTCACTCTGACTTTGTTCACTTGGACCCCACTTAACAGTGCGGTGGTTCCTATGACTCAACAAAGAAGAAAAAGGAAACAACGAAACAACTAAATCTTCGCGCTCCATAATCTTCACTCAATGTTTTCTCGTGTCATAGTGTTCAATGTGAATGTCTTCACAGACCACCATTGTCTTCAATGTCTTCACACATTTTTAGGGGTCATCTCCGGTAGGTAAACCGAATCAAGGAGGGACTACTACCTGTGTTATCCTGCAACTCTCACAAACACATTAGTCCCTCAACCAGGTTTGTCGTCAATACTCCAAAACCAACTAGGGGTGGCATTAGATGCACTTACAATCTCCCCCTTTTTGGTGATTGATGACAAACTGGTTGAAGTTTTCAACGGGGATAGAAATATGTGAAATTGTAAAGGATAAGGTATTGTCTTCATAAGTAGCAAAAGGCTCCCCCTGAAGATGTGCATATAAGTAATTTGCTTTTGGAATGCAAATGCACATGGCAAGTTGTACTTGTGGAGATCCTCTTCAACTTATGAAGACAGTTCATCATGCATGATTTGATATAGCAAAGAGAATGACATGCATAATGAAAAATGGACATCTGCAAAATGACTAAGTGCGGAAGTTATCATCGCACATGCGGAATTTATCATCGCATCACAGAATAGCAAATAAGTGGCAAACGACCATCGAGTTTAAGTGTTACAACTCAGAGAACCAAATGTATCAAGAGCAAGAGTTGTAAACACTACACAAAAATATAAAGCAACCGCCCATATGAACCCGCTTGAAGACTATCAACTCATATGCTTCTCCCCCTTTTGTCAGTAAGGACCAAAAAGGTTTAAAGACATAGAGCCTCTACTCGTTCCCAGAAGGAGTAGGAGAAGATGCAGGGTCGGTGTCGGGGTTTGGCGGTGCAGACGAACTCGGTGCAGTGTCGATACGTGTTGGAGGTGGCGAAGTAGCATCATCTTGATCATCGATCACTCTGGCAGTCACCGTTGCTGCGGAGGAGGAGTACTCTGAGTCTTCAAGAGATGGAGTGCGCCGCAGTATAGCCTTTCTGGGCGGTGTTGTGTCAAACTTGAATCGTTCAGAGAAGCCATCGTCTTGAAGATCTTCTTCAGGACACATAAGTGTCAGCCCTTTCCATGTTCGCCGACAGGTTTCATGGGCGACAAAGGCATTCTTGGTGGCAAGGTTGCAAATGCGGTTGACGTCCATCAAGAGGCTGTGCATTTGACGCTTCAGCCAGTCATGATGCTTATCATGTTTCTGATGAAGGGCAACGAGAAGCTCTCGGTCATTGAGAACACGAGATCGCTTCCGAGGCCGTTGAGCAATTGTGCTTTCAGTGGCTTCAGTGTGGGCACGGTGAGGTGCACGCGTAGTTCCAGCCAGGGGATAAACACGAGTGGCAGCCAATACTCCTTCAATGGGTTGAGTGAAGCTTTGGTGATCTGCGTTGTGAAGATGAATTGGCTCCTTGGCAGACTCTGGGTAGATGGCTTCAATGCATGATCAACCTCGGCAAAAGATGATATGGTTGCGAGTAGAGGGATGATAGTTGAAGGCAGAGTGGAGCTTGATCAGACGCATGATCCAGGGAGCATAGAACTTCAGACCAAAAATGTCAGATCCTGATGCAGCAAGTTGGCGGATAAAGAAGTCTTGTGTATTGAAGCTTTTGCCGTGAAGAATATGGAAAACCAAAGTCTTCATTGCACCTTCTAGTTTAGCATGTGGAGAATGTCCTTTGATGGGCCAAAGAGTTCGTCGTATAATGTGATAGATGGTACGTGGCAGATACTCAAGGTCTTCAACAAAGAACTCCTTAGGATATTCTGCATCTGGAGGCAAAGGCTTCATCATGCTAAGCATCTGGATCATGTTGGGCTCAGGCTTGTGAAAAATGCTCTCCAAAGCAGCACTGTGTAGCTGACAACCAGGTTCATACAGATCACCTGGAGTGCGCAGGCCAGTGAGCTCAATGACATCTAGAGTTTTGGCTTCATGATGGACATTTCCCGTCATCCACTCAAGAACCCATGTCTTCGTATCCCTGTAGTAGCCACGAATATGAAGGGTGGCATAGAATTGGAGTAGCAGTTCTTCATTCCAGTGCTCTTTGTCAGTGATGAACTGCAGTAAGCCAGACTCTCTGAAGCAATCCAGTGCTTCTTCCAAACAGGGCAGGCCAGTTATTGCTTCAGTGTCAAGACGCATATGTGGGAATATGCGACCTTGATTGTCTAAAATGCATGAGTAATAACTCCGCTGCTGATAGCTCCAGAACCGATCGGATGAAAATCTTGGTCTTGAGTAGGGGTTCTTGGCGCTATCAAAGAAGGTGTTGTGCGCTTTGAAACCATTGACATTAAACGATCCTGGTGCAGATGCAGTACCTGGAAACCTTGGCAGCCTTGGCTTTGGCTTCTGAACCTGTGGCCTATGCTCGACGTGGTAATCAAATTGAGGACCAGCAGCAGGTGGAGGAACCAGAAAAAGCCATTTGACAGTGATTAGCTGGCCATAGTTGTATGCTTGCTCAATAGTGTGAGGCCTTGGTGGTGGAACAGGAGCAGTGGCATCAGCAGAGGCGTCAGGCTGCATATCTATTGCGGGTGCATTATAGGTTTCATTTGCTTCGGGCACAGTGTTCAGTGCAGGCTCCACATTGTCTTCAGTCATGACAACGTCATTGGATTCAGTTGTGTTAGTGGTGGCAGCCTCAAGATTTGCAACCTCCACTTGAGGAGCAGGAGGGTCGGGCACAGACACGTTCTCTTCGAGAACAACTTCTTGAGTGGTAGGGGGAGTAGCGGCACGCTCTTCTTCTTGTCTTTCTTCGGCTGATGCAACCGGATTGTCTTTAGCAACATTAGCTTCAGACACTGGGACCGTAACAGAAGGATTGTCTTCAGGGAACACTTGACATGCCACTGAGCTGGACAAGTTTGAGTCTTCTTCTGTGATGGTAGTCATGGAGACGGATGGCTTCAGGCCTTTGCGAAGCCGTTGGAACACGGGCGACGCCTTTGGTGACTGTGTGGTCTCCATATAGTCATCATCATTTGAAATGGGGCTGATGACAGGCACTGGTGAAGGACGAGGTGTACTTGGTGAGTCTTGATTTGGAGTTTCTTGTTGGGGGCGATCAGCCCATGAGGCATCTTGTGAGATTGGCGTCGAGGACGACCAATACTGATGAGCTCACTGTTCGTTAGAACAGACGATGATACCGTTGGGCGCTCGATCTGAGGAAGAACTACATCATCTTCTACATTGTCGTGGGGACCAATGTCTTCAGTCGCGATGGGGTCAACGACTGGAACTTCTTGAGCTTCAGGAGCCTCTGTGGAAGCAGGCTCATGAACGATCAGCTGACGCTCTTGATTTCCAGTAGTGGGATGAGCAAAAGCAATGGGTTCAACAACAAGGGGCTCTGTGGGAGCAGCCCGATCTCTCTTCTTGGTTTTTCTCTTCTTGGGGGGTGGTGCATCATCAGTGGTGCGCTTGGTTTTCTGCTTCCTGGCTTCGGCTTCAGCTGCCTTGGTTTTCTGCTGGTCTGAAGCCACTGAGGAGACCTTAGGCTTTGAGCCTGTCATGCTGGCTGGGAAGACAATGTGAGGTTCTTCCCGCCATGGAGCGTCAGTCTGGGCCTCAGCATGCTTCTTCTTTTTCTTGGCAGCCATCGAGGGATCAATGCCAGGGCGCCCAAGTGCCTTGCGCTTCTCAGCTTCATTGTAAGCTTGAACGCACTTGTCTGCAAGATTCTTCATGTGCTCTCTTGAACCTTTGGCTTCTTCGCGTTTCTTTCGAAATGACTCCTTGAGGTCATTCAGCACCAGCTTGAATTTCTGAACATCAGCCACACTAAGCTTGGCTACATGCTTCTTGAATTACTGTTTCTCAAAATCTATCTTCTTCAATTCAACAATGCGCTGAGCCAGAGCCATCTCAGGAGCAATGGCGCCTTGGAAAGCAACGCTGACGCCAATAGGAAGTTGAAGATTATCAAAGCTGATATATGGATTGTCGAACCATTCATCAATGAAATTCTTCAAAATGTTCACATCAAAGAGGGGCAGATCATTGAAGATCTCCGCCTCTTGCTTGCTCTTGATCAACTGCTCAAGAGCATCATTGCCAAATTCGTCATCTGAAGAGAAATCAATGGCTTCAGATTCTTTCCTCAGAACGGCAGCCGGTGTGAGTGCGTGACTTGATCCTTGAGCAGTTTTCTGTGGCTTCTCGCGCCTCTTGGAGATGCGAGAAAGATCTTCAGAGTTGTTACTTGGAGCAGGAGGGGCAGTTGCCAATGGCTTCACTCGCGAAGCTTTTGGAGCAGCAGACGACTTTGAAGCTTTAGCCTTCTTTTGCTTCTGCGGCTTTGGGGTAGGAGCTGGGGCTTCATCAGTGTCAGCACCATCATCAGAGTGATCCACTTTGGCACCTTGAACAACAATGTGAGTGATGAGGCCAGCAAGGTTGTAGAAGGGGCCGATCCTGTTCTCATTGGCTTCACGGGTGCCATTGTCCCGAGGTGAGGAAGGACCAGGGTTGAAGTCAAGCCCTAGATCCTTCTTGTTCTTTGCAGCTGAGTCTTTGGCGAACTGGTAGTTGCGCTTGAACAGATGATCCTCTCGGCACCATAGCACTGAAGAAGGGTCAGCATCCACAGGCTGTGGTCTGTGCACCATGCATGGATAGAAACCTTGCTCATTAGCTTCAGCCTGGGTCCTGGGTGGAAGATTTTTGTACAAAACATCACCCCAGGGTGCCTTGATGGCATTCTTCTCTGCATATTCTGCTGTAAAGAAGCGGTACGAACCATTCCTCAGCCCAATATCTTCGAATCCATTGGATTCGATTCTTGCGGCCCGTATAGGTTTCCTCTGGATCTATTTTGTACAGCTCGTGCAAATCTGGAGGCAAATCCTTGGAAGTGTTTCCACGGTGCTGTCTGCCACCCTTCCTTGTAGACTTCTCTGTTGCCATGAGGTTCAGTCTGAATGGCTTCAACACTGTCAAAGGCTTCCGTCTGCTAGTCAGACTGGAACTGGCTTCGGGAGAGTTGATGTGAAGCTGTAAGAATTCTGCAAACGAATACAGACTATGAGAACCAAGGTATTCTCCCACGTACATGTACCTGTGACAACATTAGAGGTGCGAGGGAAGGGGAATAGGTCATATACATTCTCAGAAGATTTTGAAGATAAATCAGTTTGAAGACATTTACCTCACACCGCAAAGACATTCACTTATTTGATGAGAGTTGGTTCCAGATTTGTACAAATCCAAGAATAAGTACAAGTGAGGAATCGAAATTGTAAAGAAGCATAAGTGAATGGACTAGGCATAGTATGATATGCAGAAAGAGATAGATTCAACTTGGGGATCTAGAAACCACTTTTGGTAAGAAGGGATAAATCTATCAGATTGAAAAGATGGTAAAAAGTGAATTTTAATTACCACACAAAGAACTGCTAGACGGAGTGAAGTTGGAGGCCGAGCAGTTCGATCTCCCGTGCCCTAACTTGGCGACGGAAGACACCTATGGCGACGGCGGAGAGGATGAGGTCCGCGGCCAGCGTGAGAACGGCGTCGAAGAAGTTGCGGCAGCTAAGCGCTTCGTCGCCGGCGTCGTCGAGAGATAGCAGAGGCGCTAGGGTTTGCGAGAGGTGGCGAGGTGGAAGAAGAATTTTTGATCGAGATGTGATGGGTATTTATAAGGATTGAGACGGCACAGCGCAATTACGCAGGTGCCCCTGGTGGTTCACATCTGAAGGACACGTGGCACACATGCGACACATAGAGAGTTGTTCCATGTTCCCACGCTCGCCTGGATTGTCGGGGTGGTCGTTCCGAATTCTCCGTGTTTCAGGCAAAAGAATATAGCATTAAAACAGATTTAAAGTTTGTCTCTGTGTCTTCGGCTGACATGGACGCAGACAAGACATTCGACAGTTTCATCAGAATGCATATGATTTGGATAGATAGAGCTTGAGGTAAGAAGCATAGAGAGGTTAGGGTCCGATCACATTCACTTAGTTCAAAAGATTCAAGCAAGAAGACATAGCTATAAGTGAATGCTATAGAGGACATAACACAATATATGTATACAACAGAGTCAAGACCAAATCAACATGGTGCAGTTAATCAAGAATTCAAATTAATGTTGAAGAAAAATCAATTATGAAGACTTTGCAAATATAACGCCAAGGAAAAACACTTCAAACAAGAGTTTGGTGGTGGTGTTACCCACCGAATAGGAAGTATTAGACCCAGACACGGCGCACAACTATCGTGGCGCTCTGAAGTCAATTTCCTCATTAAAGTATTCACGCTTAGAGTGTATGTCTTCATTGATTGAAGATATACATTACTTTGCGTGTTGCACATCTAAGTCATCAAAATGCATAAGTGTTAGGATGTGTGTCCATTCACAGGACATTTGAGGATTCCAAGATATTTAGCTCACACCGCAACTTGCAAAACCTTTTCTCATCCAAGGGCTTTGTGAAGATATCAGCCAACTGTTCTTCTGTCTTGACGTGAATGATATCAATATCTTCCTTCATAACATGATCTCTGAGAAAGTGATGACGAATTTCAATGTGCTTTGTCTTCGATTGCTGAACTGGGTTGTTGACAATCTTGATGGCACTCTCGTTGTCGCAATAGAGAGGCACATTCTTCAGATGGATACCATAGTATTTTAGAGTTTGCTTCATCCAGAAGTCGAGCACAACAGATCCAAGAGCAATGTATTCAGATTCAGCGAGAGAGAGAGATACAGTTACGCTTCTTTGAAGACCAACAGACAAGAGATCGTCCCAGAAAGTGACATGTGCCTGATGTGGACTTGCGATCAACCTTGTCACCAGCATAATCAGCATCTGAGAATCCAACTAGATCAAACTCTGAGCCCTTTGGATGCCATAATCCTAGTGTTGGGGTGTAAGCCAAATATCGAAGAATTCGTTTCACAGCTAAGTGATGCGATTCCTTTGGTGCCGCTTGGAATCGGGCACACATGCAAACACTAAGCATTATATCTGGCCTAGATGCACATAAGTAAAGCAAAGAGCCAATCATGGAGCGATATACCTTTTGATCAAACTCTTTACCATTGTCGGCGGGACCCAGATGACTTTTGGTTGGCATTGGCGTCGTGTATCCTTTGCAGTCTTGCATTCCAAACTTCTTCAAGCAATCTTTGAGGTATTTTCCTTGCGATATGAAGATGTCGTTGCGTTGTTGACGGATTTGGAGACCCGGAAAGAACTTCAGCTCGCCCATCATGGACATTTGATATTGCTCTTGCATCATGTGACCAAATTCATCACTGTATTTCTTGTTGGTGCAGCCGAAGATAATGTCATCCACATAGATTTGGCACACAAAGAGTTCACCATCATATGTCTTCGTGAAGAGTGTAGGATCTAGTGAACCAGGTTTGAAGCCTTTGCTCTTCAGGAAGTCTTTGAGTGTGTCATACCAAGCACGAGGGGCTTGTTTGAGGCCATACAGTGCCTTGTTGAGCTTGTATACCATTCAGGATGTTTTGGATCTTCAAAGCCTGGAGGTTGTGCGACATATACTTCTTCTTCTATCTTTCCATTGAGAAAAGCACTTTTCACATCCATTTGATATAGAAGAATGTTGTGATGATTTGCATAGGCTAGCAAGATATCTGAATGGCTTCAAGTCTTGCCACCGAGCAAATGTTTCATCAAGTCAATTCCTTCCACTTGAGTGTAACCTTGCGCAACGAGACGAGCCTTGTTTCTGACAACTTGACCATGCTCATCTTGCTTGTTGCGATATATCCATTTGGTGCCAATGATATTGTGCTTTCGAGGATTAGGACGCTTGACCAATTCCCACACATTATTCAGCTCGAACTGTTGAAGTTCTTCTTGCATAGCTTGAATCTATTCAGGTTCCATGAAGGCTTCATCAACTTTCTTGGGTTCAGTGATTGAGACAAATGCAAAATGCCCATAGAAGTTGGTTAGCTGTGTTGCTCTTTGAGTTGCTTTTGAACGAGTGAGTGGACCAGGTGCATTCAAGCTGTCAATTATCTTCTCAATCTGAACTTAATTTGAAACACGAGGATGAGCAGGACGAAGATTTTGCTCTTGGTGATCAATATCATCATTTGGGGGATTGTCTTCAGACTGAGCATTGTCTTCAGGTTGATCAGGTGCAAAAATGACCAGTTCCTCTTCGGATTGATTCTCAGAGGGTATGATACCTCCAATGCCCATCTGCTTGATAGATTCACTTGAAGGTACTTCATCTATCACATTTGGCAGGTGCTCTCTTTGTGATCCGTTAGTTTCATCGAACCGCACATCCACAGTTTCAACCACTTTATAGTGAAAGAGGCCGAAGACTCTGTAGGAGTGCGAATCCTTTCCATAACCAAGCATAAAACCTTCATGTGCTTTCGGTGCAAATTTTTAAGTGTGATGTGGATCCTTGATCCATCACCTAGCACCAAATACTCTGAAGTAGCTTACATTTGGCTTGTTACTAGTTAGGAGCTCATAGGATGTTTTCTTCAGAAGCTTGTGAAGATAAACGCGGTTGGTGATGTGACAAGCAGTGTCAATGGCTTCAGGCCAGAACTTCCGTGGAGTCTTGTACTCATCAAGCATCGTTCGGGCCATCTCAATGAGAGTTCCGTTCTTGCGCTCGGCGATGCCATTCTGCTGAGGTGTATAGGGAGCAGAGAACTCATGTGTGATGCCAAGTGTATCCAGATAGAGGTCGAGGCCAGTGTTCTTGAACTCAGTGCCGTTGTCGCTTCTAATATTCTTGATCTTGACGCCATAGTTCGTCATGGCACGATTGGCAAAGCGTCTGAAGACATCCTGCACTTCAGTCTTGTAGAGGATTATATGTACCCAAGTATATCTAGAGTAATCATCAACAATTACGAAACCATAGAGGCAAGCAGTAGCATTGGGAGTAGAGTAGTGAGTAGGGCCAAATAGATCCATGTGAAGCAGCTCGAAGGGTTGAGATGTAGTCATGATTGTCTTCGAGGGATGCTTGGCCCTAGTCATCTTTCCTGCTTCGCATGCGCCACACAGATGGTCCTTCTTGAACTTGACGCCTTCGATGCCCACGACATGCTTATTCTTTGCAAGAGTGTGCAAGTTCTTCATGCCTGCATGCCCTAGCCTTCGATGCCAGAGCCAGCATTCTGAAGCCTTTGCTAGAAGACATACGACCATCTGCGGTCCAGCTGAGAAATCTACAATATATAGATCGTCTTTTCGATACCCTTCAAAGACTAGAGACTTGTCAGATTCCATTAGTACAAGGCATCGATATTTTCCAAATAGCGTAATCATGTTTAAGTCACAAAGCATTGAGATGTACATTAAGTTGAAACCAAGGATTCAACAAGAATCACTTTATCCATGTGTTGATCCTTGAGATTGCAACTCTACCTAGACCCAATACCTTGCTTTTACCAAAGGTCAAGAAATGTGATGTGACTCTTGTCGATGGACGTAAGGTTGAGTCCATGAGAAAACTTGATCACCAATCATATGATTAGTGCATCCGCTATCCATAATCCATTACGAAGCACGAGGTGTCGAGCCTAAAGTGCGATTAGGGGATAGGCTTCACAAAGAGAAGTGTGAAGCATAAACATTTGACGAGCAAGTGGATTATGAAAGCTTAGATCCAAGTTAGGACTGATTGGATGTATGGCAAATGATTCAGGAACAAAATACATAGTGAGACCATTTGGGCATTTGATCTTGCGCCCTACAAGATGTTTTAGGTCCCCAGCAGTAGCATCAGACGCCTTTGATTTCCGGCTGGAGACATTTCCCTGCAAAAGAAAGTTAATTCTTCTTAACCACCCACATCTTCAGGGGTGGCTTAGAAGCAATGAGTCTAAGTGCAGCATCTGAGAACTTTGGCTTTGGAGCCCTAGCAAATAGTCTTGCAGGAGCAGAACGATACTCATACGAATAAGCAGAAAAGTTCTTAGTTCTATGAACATAGCGGTTTGAAGACACACGCTCATATTCATAAGTCTGAGTATGGTTTCCCTGCAAAACATTGGCGTTAGGGTGACTCAGGTGAGTCCTCTGTCTGTATGAAGCCTTTGGGTCATATGAAGCCTTTGGTCTGGGATTTGTCTTCCTCCCAGGTGGTGTCATAATGACATTCATAGGAAGATTCTCAAGACTACTTTTTGGGAACCCAGATCTTCTTCATAGGTGGCCCGTTCCTGCAGCTAGTACCAATATACCTGGCAAACACTTCACCATTCTGATTCTTAAACAATTTATAGTTTGCATCAAAGGATTCATCAATGACAATTGGGTTAGCACAGGTGAAGCCAGATAGGGTGGATGGATCCACTGAAGGTCCCTTTACAAAAACCATGTGGTTTTGGGGTACTGCTCAGGCTTCCAGTAGGAGCCATCAACATTCATTTTCCTCTTGAACCCAACACCCTCTTTCCTAGGGTTTAGGTTCAGAATCTGCTTTTTGAGGACATCGCACAGTGTTTGATGCCCTTTGAGACTTTTGTACATCCCTGTTTCAAGCAATGTCTTCAACCTAGAATTTTCATCAGCAATAGTAGTGGTATCCTCCGCAGAGGGGTTAGTTACCATATCAGCAGTCGAAGATATTGCAACAGTAGCAGCAGTAGAACATTCAGCAATAGAAGTAGCGTTATCACGCTCAAGGCATTTTAGACAAGGTGGTTGAAATCCTTCCTGAGCGGAGTTGATCTGTTGAGCGCGAAGTGACTCATTCTCTTTTTGAAGATCTTCATGAGCCGCTCTCAATTTCTCAAGCTCTTGCTTCCTTTGAAGATAATCATAGGAGAGCTTTTCGTGAGTGGTTGTGAGTGTTTCATGACGACTTTCAAGTTCCTGGTACTTAGCATGAAGATTTTTAATGTCTTCAAGTAAGGACTGAGAACGGTCATTTCCGTCCCAACAGGTCATCGCTTTTGTCTAACAGTTTTTGAGTGTGTTCCATAGCTTTCTGTTGTTCAGTTGCAATTTTAGCAAGTGTTTTGTAGCTGGGTTTGGATTCACAATCAGAGTCATCTTCACTTGATGTTTGAAAGTAAGCATCACGTGATTTTACCTTGGCACCACGTGCCATGAAGCAGTAGGTGGGAGGCGAGTCGTCCTCATCATTATCATCAGTGTTGGTGACGGAGCCATTGTCTTCGGTGTTGAAGATGGACTTGGCGACGTAGGCAGAAGCTAGGGCTAGACTCGCAACACCCGAGTCAGACTCCCCCTCAGACTCCACCTCCTCCTCCTCTGAAGCAGACTCCTCTTCTGAATCCATCTCCTTGCCAACAAAAGCACGAGCCTTGCCAGATGAGCTCTTTTTGTGTGATGAAGATCTGGAAGAAGACTTGGAAGAAGACTTTGAGGATTTCTTCTTCTTCTTGTCATCAGAATCATATTCTTTGCTCTTCTTCTTCTTCTTATCATTGTCCCACTGTGGACACTCAGAGATGTAGTGACCAGGTTTCTTGCACTTGTGACAGGTTCTCTTCTTGTGATCATAGGCAGAAGCTTCATCATTTCTTGAGCTGGATCGTGAAGACTTTCTGAAGCCTTTCTTCTTGGTGAATTTCTGGAACTTCTTCACAAGCATAGCAAGCTCCTTTCCAAGTTCTCCGGGATCACCAGAACTGCAGTCAGATTCTTCTTCAGATGAGGAAGCAACAGCCTTTGCCTTCAAAGCTCGGGTTCGGCCATAGTTGGGGCCATAGATATCTCGTTTCTCAGATAGCTGGTACTCATGTGTGTTGAGCCTCTCAAGTATGTCAGACGGATCGAGAGTCTTGAAATCAGGGCGTTCTTGTATCATCAGGGCTAAGGTGGCAAATGAGCTATCAAGAGATCTCAGTAGTGTCTGCACTATCTCATGCTTCGTGATCTCAGTGGCGCCTAGTGCATGAAGCTCATTTGTGATATCAGTGAGGCGATCAAATGTGATCTGGACAATTTCGTTGTCGTGTCTCTTGAAGCGGTTGAAGAGGTTGTGGAGAGTACTGATACGTTGATCTCGCTGGGTTGAGACGCCTTCATTGACCTTGGACAGCCAGTCCCTGACTAGCTTCGACGTTTCCAGAGCACTCACACGACCATACTGTCCTTTGGTAAGGTGACTATAAATGATGTTCTTAGTAGTAGAATCCAGTTGAATGAACTTCTTAACATTAGTAGGGGTGACACCTTCACCAGTCTTGGGAACACCGTTCTTGACGACATACCATAGATCGACATCAATGGCTTCAAGATGCATGCGCATCCTATTCTTCCAGTAGGGATATTCAGTGCCATCGAAGATGGGGCACGCAGCGGAGACTTTGATTATCCCTGCAGTCGACATAGCTAAACTCCAGGTGGTTAAACCAAATCACACAGAACAAGGGAGCACCTTGCTCTGATACCAATTGAAAGGGCTAGTTATCGACTAGAGGTGGGTGAATAGGCGATTTTTATGAAAGTCTTCAAAACATGGAAGTTTCAAAGACAGACAATATAAACAACACTATTCAATTGCAGCGGAAGGTAGACTACACTAGACAAGCCATAGTCAAGTATTCAATGAAGTGAAAGTATGAAGACTAATAACAGCTAGGTAGTAGAGATCAGGATGGAAGATAGTACGAAGCCAATCAGAACAGATAGTCACACAGTGAAGTCAAACAGATAATGCAAGCAGGCAATGACTTCACAAAGACAAACTATAAGTACAGAGGAATAAGAGATAGAACCAAAGTGGCTTGAAGGACACAGATTTGTTGGACCAGTTCCCAGCTTGTTGTGACAACTATGACGCCCGTTAGGGAGGCTGAGATTCAACTCGAAGACCGCGTCTTCACCTTATTCCCTTGAGCTAAGGACACAGTCCTCGGCCAATTACTCGTAAGTCTTCAAGGTAGACTTCGAACCTTCACAGACTTCGCTTCACCGGCAATCCACAATGGCTCTTGGATGCTCAGAACGCGACGCCTAACCGGCTGGAGGATTCACAGTCCTCAAGTGTAACAAGTCTTCAGATCACGCGGACAGAATGACTTCAGTGATGCTAAACACTCTTTAGGCTCTGGGTGGTTTGGGCTTTGTCCTCGCAAGGATTCTCTCTCAAAGGCTTCGGAGGTGGCTTGCTCTCAAAACGACAAAAGCCGTGCACTAACTCTGAGCAACCACCAATTTATGGTGTAGGGGGTGGGCTATTTATAGCCACTGGGCAACCCGACCGGATTTGTCCGAAATGACCCTGGGTCACTAAGGAACTGACACGTGTCACAACGGTCAGATTTCAAACACACGCGGCAGCTTGACTTGGGCTACAAGTAAAGCTGACTTATCCGACACAGGATTAGTTTTGCTCTCATTGTCTTCGCTCAAAGACATAGGATTTGGTTTGAACATCACTTCAGTCACTCTGACTTTGTTCACTTGGACCCCACTTAACAGTGCGGTGGTTCGTATGACTCAACAAAGAAGAAAAAGGAAACAACGAAACAACTAAATCGTCGTGCTCCATAATCTTCACTCAATGTCTTCTCGTGTCATAGTCTTCAATGTGAATGTCTTCACAGACCACCATTGTCTTCAATGTCTTCACACATTTTTAGGGGTCATCTCCGGTAGGTAAACCGAATCAAGGAGGGACTACTACCTGTGTTATCCTGCAACTCTCACAAACACATTAGTCCCTCAACCAGGTTTGTCGTCAATACTCCAAAACCAACTAGGGGTGGCACTAGATGCACTTATAGCAACCCATCATCTAATTGCTACTCCACAATACATTCCCTTAGGCCCAAATATGGTGAAGTGTCATGTAGTAGACATTCACATGACACCACTAAGGGAATCACAACATACATACTATCAAAATATTGAACACATATCAAATTCACATGATTACTTGCAACATGATTTCTCCCGTGACCTCAAGAACAAAAGTGACTACTCACAAATGATAATCATGCTCAAGATCAGAGGGGTATTAAATAGCATATTGGATCTGAACATATAATCTTCCACCAAATAAACCATATAGCAATCAACTACAAGATGTAATCAACACTACTAGTCACCCACAAGCACCAATCTATAGTTCCGGTAACAAGATTGAACACAAGAGATGAACTAGGGTTTGAGATGAGATGGTGCTGTTGAAGATGTTGATGGAGATTGCCCTCCCCAAGATGGGAGAGTTGTTGGTGATGATGATGACGATGATTTCCCCCTCCGGGAGGGAAGTTCTCCCGGCAAATCGCTCCGCTGGAGGGCAAAAGTGCTCCTGCCCAAGTTCCGCCTCGAGACGGCGGCACTCCATCCCCAAAGTCCTCTCCTTATTTTTTTTCTAGGTAAAAATGACCTATATACCAGAAGATGGGCACCGGAGGTGGGCCTGGGTGAGCACAACCCACCAGGGCGCGCCTGGGCTCCCTGGCGCGCCCAGGTGGGTTGTGCCCCCCTGCTGGGCCCCCTCTAGTAGTTATTTGCTCCAATATTCATCATATATTTGATAAAAAATCTCCGTGAAGTTTGAACTTGTTTGGAGTTGTGCAGAATAGGTAGCCTAACGTAGCTTTTTCAGGTCCAGATTTCCAGCTGCCGGAATTCTTTGTGTGTACCTTGCATATTATGAGAGAAAAAGCATTAGAATTACTCCAAAAAGCATTATTATGGATAAAAACATCATTAATAACAGTAAGAAAACATGATGCAAAATGGACGTATCAACGCTTGGATCGGATCTTCCGCGATTTGAATCGTCGCGAGTACGACTCCATCAACCGCGTTCTTGTAATGCTTTCGCTTAGCGATCTTCAAGGTATGAAGATACACTCCCTCTCTCTCGTTGCTAGCTTTTCCTAGATTGATCTTGGTGACACGTATGATTTTTTTGAATTATTACTACGTAACCCAAACGGTGGCATCATGAACTAGGTCTATGCGTAGATTCTATGCACGAGTAGAACACAAGTAGTTGTGGGCGATGATTTGTTCTATTTGCTTACCGTTACTAGTCCTATCTTGATTCGGCGGCATTGTGGGATGAAGCGGCCCGGACCGACCTTACGCGTATGCTTACGTGAGACAGGTTCCACCGACTGACATGCACTTGTTGCATAAGGTGGCTAGCGGGTGTCTGTATCTCCCACTTTAGTCGGATCGGATTCGATGAAGAGGGTCCTTATGAAGGGTAAATAGCAATTGGCATATCACCGTTGTGGCTTTTGCGTAGGTAAGAAACGTTCTTGCTAGAAACCCATAGCAGCCACGTAAAACATGCAACAACAATTAAAGGACGTCTAACTTGTTTTTGCAGGGTATGTTATGTGATGTGATATGGCCAAAAGGATGTGATGAATTATATATGTGATGTATGAGATTGATCATGTTCTTGTAATAGGAATCACGAATTGCATGTCAATGAGTATGACAACCGGCAGGACCCATAGGAGTTGTCTTAATTTATTGTATGACCTGTGTGTCAATGAAAACTTTAGCGACCCGACCCGAATGGATCAAGTCTCTGTGCTCAGGTGTCATCCTGGATCGATAATCTTGACACCACACAAGATGCCGAAGGATTTATAGCGAGTAGCAATCACACACTCATTACAGCGTTGTCCAAAAGGGGACTTATTACAATAAATATGGCTTAAGGCCATCTAATAACGATAACAGCGGAAGACTTGGAAGATAAGTGAGTCCATCAACTCCATCGGCATCACCGAGTATAGAACCACGACCTAAAACACCTTACTGTTGCGTCTAAAAAGTCTGCAACATGAAAGTTGCAGCCAAAACAATTCAGACATGGAATATGCCGCAATGTAACACATAGAGAGAAATGAAGGAATAAGCCTATACTACATGCATATATGGCTGGTGGAAAAGCTCTCTGATTACAGCTTTTGCATAAAGCTAATTTTCCCTACTGCAAAGGAATAAATTTGTTTAACTATCATGGTGGTTGTTAAACATTGAGAATGGTTGACAACATCCTCAATCCCAATTAAAAGTACTCATTAAAACCCAATAACATTAATTAGAAGTAACATGATGAGATTCACATGATATTCAAGTACTAGATACTCAAGGCGTCCATAACCGGGGACACGGCTAATCATGATTAGTTTATACACTCTGCAGAGGTTTGCACTTTTCCCCACAAGACTCGATCGCCTCCGTTTGGTTCTCGCACTACATGGTGTTTGAGAGACGGATGGCCGAGACACGTCTTTCGAAGCACTAGCACCTTACATGTGGGTAGACCGTACCAACCTACATCCCCTACATCAGCTAGCCTACCCGTAAGAGTTCGCACAACTTACTCAGCTATGCGAGCCCATAATGGCTTGTGGCTGCACACGGAATTTTCTAGTTTGAATAATCTTATGATCCCTTTGAGCACGGGTGGCGGTCCAAGAAATCTGAGGCAAGTCTGATAGAAACCAGGTGCCTCAATCCACCCAGGATGTGTGTTTAAGTTGCCACCTTAGATAAACCATTAATTAACAATCTCACATCTGTCATGGATATTCACTCACCCAATCCACGTCTCTTGGCATAGCATGGCATAATAAGCAAGCGTGAAGTAACTCCCAAGGTTTCATAATTAAAACAGGTAATAGGTACTACCTCAATCTACTTCCCATCCCACAATTTAATTAGATCCTAATCATGCAAGTGTTTGAGGAATAGAGCTAATGCATAAAACTGGGTAGTAGAAAAGTATGATCAAGTGTTACTTGCCTTCTTGACGATCCACGAAACCTAGAGACTCGAAGTAACAAGCGGCGCACTCCGGGTGATCTAACGCAGACAAACAACAAGCATACAATAAGTACTCATCTAATGCACAGGGAAATCTCGGATAGAAGATCTAACCAGAAAATTCAACTTAAGAACCCTGGGTGCAAAAAGAATCGAATCAAATAAAGCAACGAAAGTCAAACGTCAAAAGAAAATGACTCGGTTCTAGCAATTTGAAACTAGGTCAAATTTTACAGTAGCAAAACTTTGTTTAAGTGGGTTAGTCGGAACGGCGGTTTCGAAACGAAACTCCAGGCGCTTGAATCACCTGATTTCGATAAACGAGCGAGAAAATAAACTGATTCGTAGATTGGATCGGAAATCGTAATCGGAAAATAACGGATTAAATCCGATTTAAAATAAAAACGACGAACTGTCAAACGAACGGACGTTCGTTAACAGAAACTAACCGGCGAACGCGTTCGTTAGAACGAACGGATCGGTGAACTTTCACTAATTAACTAAACCGAAAGAAATAAACCAATCTAGGGTTTTTAAAAAAACCGAACAACAAAAGAAAACCGGACGGGTTTTTGTTTAAACAAAACCGGACCGGGGGGGGGTGACGCGGTGGCTACCTCCGGCGAGGTCGCCGTGAGGCTCGAGGCTCAGCGGGTCGGGTGGGCTCGGTGGGCGGCGGGGGTCGGGGACGGCGTCGGCGACAGGCGACAATGACGGCGGCGACGACTCGGCGGCGTCAGGCGGTTAAGGGCGGCGCTTGGTGGGGAGGAGAGAGGGGGCGGCTATAAGGAGGGAGGGTGGGGTTGCTTGGGAGGGGGCAGCGGCGGCGGCGGGCCGAACCGGACTCGGGTGGCGGCGGGGGGACTCCTCCCAGGGGGGAGCGAGGGGGGGGCTGGCTGGGCCCGGTTGGGCAGTGGGCCCTTAGCCCAAGTAGGCGCAGGTTTAAAAAAAACAAACAATTAAAATAAATCTAAACGAACTCCAAACTAAAAAATAAATTTTCCCGACTCCAAAAATGAGTCTAACAAAATGAATTTAATCTCGGGCCAAAATGCATATTTTTAAAAATACTCATTTTTCCCTAAAGCAAATATACCTCGAAAAACCCAAAATTTGATTGATTTATTAAATCTTCATTTTTCCTAAATGTTGGGAAAGTCATATTATTCCCTCTCTTATTTTTTATTGGAAAAATATTTGAAGATAAATAAATAAATCCAAATGATCCTATTTTCAAAATTTGAGAAAACCCAAATATGAAAATAATGAAATCTCCAACTCTCTCCGGGTCCTTGAGTTGCGTGAAATTTTCTAGGATCCGGAAAATGCAAGAAAATATGATATGCATGATGACTTAATGTATAACATTCCAAATTGAAAATTTGGGATGTTACAAACCTACCCCTTAAGATGAATCTAGCCCTCGAGATTCGGGTTAACTAGAAAATAGGTGAGGTGGTCCTTGAGCAAATCCTCCTCTCTTTCCCAGTGGCTTCATCCTCGGTGTGGTGGCTCCAATTGAACCTTGCAAAACTTGATAACCTTGCTGCGAGTAACTCTGCTGGCATAATCGAGAATCTTGACCGGTTTTTCCTCATAGGTTAAATCATCCTTCAACTGAATTGCTTCAAGTGGCATTTGTATCTCTTAGCGGTATCTCCGCTATCTCGGAGTGACATTTCTTCACCGAGAAACATGGAATACATCATGAACTCCCGATAGTCCCTCCGCAATTCCAGCTTATAAGCAACTTCTCCCATGCGTTGCGAAATCTTATACGGTCCAACGAAACGTGGTGCTAATTTTCCTTTAACTCCAAAACGCTTAACTCCTCGGCGGGGGATACTCTAAGATATACTCTGTCTCCAACTTCATATTCAATCGCCTTGCGCTTTGAATCCGCATAGCTCTTCATGCAGGACTGGGCTACCTTGAGCCTATCTCGAATCAATTTAACCTTCTGCTTAGACTCCTTAATCAAATCTGGTCCAAACAACTGACGATCCCCAGTTTCGTCCCATGACAACGGTGTCCTGCATCTCCTTCCATCTGAGCCTCGAAAGGTGCCATCTTCAAGCTGGTTTGGTAACTGTTGTTATAAGAAAATTCTGCATACGTCAAATTATCATCCCAACTAGATCCATAATCTAGGGCACAAGCTCTCAAAGATATCCTCCAAAATCTGATTGACTCTCTCGGTCATCCATCGGTGCATGGGTGGAAAGCTGTCTTGAATTCCACCTGGTTCCCAATGTTTCGTGCAACTGATCCCAAAACTTTGAGGTAAATTGGTTTCCTCTATCTGATACGATACTCCTCGGAACTCCGTGTAAACACACAATTCTGGTCATGTATATCTTTGCCAACTTAGCACTGCTATAGGTGGTCTTGACTGGAATGAAATGAGCTACCTTCGTCAAGCGGTCGACTATAACCCATATCGGGTCATATCCTGAACGAGTCTTTGGCAAACCTGTGATGAAATCCATGCCTAGTTTATCCCACTTCCATTCGGGTATCGGCAATGGTTGTAACAATCCTGCTGGCTTCTGATGTTCTGCCTTTACTCTCTGACATACATCACAAACTGCTACATACTCCGCAATATCCTTCTTCATTCCGGTCCACCAGAAAGTATTCTTCAAATCCAAATACATCTTGGTATTTCCTGGGTGAATCGAATAGGGTGAATCATGGGCTTCTTGCAAAATCAAATTCCTGATCTCCGGGTTATTTGGCACATAAACACGGTCCTCAAACCATAGGGTATCGTGCTCATCCTCACGAAATCCTTTAGCTTTTCCTTTGCTCATTTTCTCCTTTATAGAGGCAACTTCCTTATCTTCCTTTTGGGCTTCTCTGATTTTGTCCATCAGTGTAGACTGAATCTCCAATGCTGCTACATAGCCTCTCGGAACTATTTCCAAACATAGCTCTCAAAGGTCCTCGGCTAACTCATTGGGTATTACTCCCATCATTAGGGTATTGACGTGGCTCTTACGGCTCAATGTGTCTGCTACAACGTTAGCCTTTCCGGGGTGATAATGCAATCTCATATCATAATCCTTGATAAGCTCTAACCATCTCCTTTGTCTGAGATTTAATTCGTTCTGTGTGAAGATGTACTTCAAACTCTTGTGATCCGTGTACACCTCACAATGATTTCCAATGAGAAAATGTCTCCATGTCTTCAATGCATGCACAACGGCTGCTAATTCCAAATCATGTGTGGCATAATTCAACTCATGAGGCTTAAGCTGTCGTGAAGCATACGAAACAACTCTTCCTTCCTGCATAAGCACTGCTCCAAGTCCTCGACGTGAAGCGTGCAATACACCTCATAATCCTTGGTCCGATCCGCAATATTAACACCGGTGAGGTAACCAATCTTTTCTTCAACTCTTGAAAACTTGCCTCACAGTCCTCACCCATATGAACTTGGTATCCTTCTTCAACAATTCTGTCATAGGCTTTGCAATCCTTGAGAAATTCTCAATGAATCTTCGGTAGTATCCTGCGAGTCCAAGGAAACTCCGAATCTCTCCAACTGTCGTTGGTGCTTCCCATTTGGTTACGGTCTCAACCTTCGTGGGGTCAACTGCTATTCCTTCTCCGGATATAACATGTCCAAGAAATCCAACTTCCTTTAGCCAAAACTCACATTTGCTGAACTTGGCATATAACTGGTGTTTCCTTAGTTTCTCCAAAATCAATCGCAAATGTTCCTTATGTTCCTCTTCATTCTTCGAGAAAATCAAAATATCATCTATGAACACCACGACGAACTTATCCAAAAACTCCATAAACACTTTGTTCATCAGGTTCATGAAATAGGTTGGTGCGTTAGTCAGTCCAAATGACATAACGGTATACTCATACAGTCCATATCTCGTGGTAAACGCTGTCTTAGGTATGTCCTGCTCCCGAATCTTCAACTGATGGTACCCTGACCGCAAATCGATCTTGGAAAACACTTTAGCTCCTTGCAAGCGATCAAACAGATCATTTACCATTGGTAGTGGGTACTTGTTTTTGATTGTTACTTCATTCAATCCACGATAATCAACAACCATCCTTAACGATCCATCCTTCTTCTCCACTAACAGTACGGGTGATCCCCAAGGTGAAGAACTTGGGCGTATAAAGCCTTTATCCAATAGTTCCTTAATCTGCTTCTTGATTTCCACCAAATCACATGCGGGCATCCTGTATGGTCGCTTTGATATTGGACCTGTTCTCGCAAAAGTTCAATAAAAACTCAATGTCTCTATCCGGTGGCATTCCTGGCAACTCTTCCGGAAATACATCAGAGAAATCCTTCACCACTGGTACTTCTTCCTGCACAACTCCTAATAGGCAATTTGCTTGCGCTCTCCTCGGCTCGTGTCGTGATAATGCATTTGATCCTTCTTCCTTCGGTGTGGTGAGCAAAATTGACTTAGTGGTGCAATCTATGTTCCTCCATACTTGATAACCAATCCATTCCTAATATCACATCCAATCCTTGGGATTCCGTAACTATTAGGTCCGAGGGAAAACATGGTGTCCAATCCTTAATGGCGATCGATCACACCATATACTAGCCATGTATTCTGCTCCGGTGAGGTTACTAGCATGGGTGACCTAAGGGCTTGGGTCGGTAATTTGTACTTATCCACAAATCCCTTGATATGTATGAATGCGATGCACCAAGATCGAAAAGAACAACCGCAGAAATGACTTAACCAAAACTTACCGACATCGATCGGGCTGATCTTCAACCTCCTCCACATCAATGTGGTTCACCTGTCCCCTGTTGAAAGGGTTTGGCTTCTTTCCAGAGCTTCCATTGCCATTTCCATTCTGGCCTTCTGGACAGTCATTTGCATAATGCCCAGTCTTGCGGCACTTAAAGCAAGTGATGTGACTCAGGTCTACCTTGGATGGTGTTGACGGGTTGGTGCGGTTCTGTCCATTGCTTCCTCCATTCCCGTTCCCATTCTTGGTACCATTATGGTTGTGCGAATTACCTCCTCCATGGGTATGCTGAAACTGAATTCCTTGTTTAGGGGTATAACGAGGCTTCTGCTGAGCTCCAGAGTTATACTTTCCCTGCCCATACTTCCTCTTGCGGTTCTCAATTTGCTGCTGCTTTCCTTCAATCATGAGGGCTCGGTCTACCAACTCCTGGTAGTTATTGAAACTTGCTACCATTAACTGAATGCTTAACTCATCATTCAGTCCTTCCAGAAACTTCTCCTGCTTAGCCACATCTGTAGCAACGTCATCTGGGGCATAACGTGCTAACTTACTAAAATCATCCACATACTGGCCAACAGTCCTTCCTCCTTGGCGTAAGTTGCAAAACTCACGCTTCTTCATGGCCATAGCTCCTGCTGAAACATGGGCAGTGCGGAAAGCTTGCTGAAACTGATCCCATGTGACGGTGTCTCTGAGGTAAGTGGCTGTAAAATTTTCCCACCATGCTGCTGCGGGTCCTTCAAGCTGGTGTGCAGCAAACTTCACCTTTTCTCCATCATGCATCCCGCAGTGGTCAACTCCCTTCCTATCTTGCGGAGCCAATCATCTGCTACAATTGGCTCGGTGCTACTGGAATACACCGGCGGATTCAGCCTAAGGAAACGAGTCAAGTGATCCGCAGGTGGTGGAGGTGGTGGGTTGTTGTTGTTGTTGTTGCCTTGGTTCTGCACCAATGTTTGAATCAAAGTGTTCTGCTGCTGAATCAACTGGGTGATCTCTGGCGGGAAAACAAACCCAGGGTCGCGTCTCGGAGGCATCTGATGGGTTTAGAAAAGACGAGAAATTAAGAATAGAGTGGGGTCTAAAGAGAAACACTACCCAATGTATATGAGCAAATGCACACAAAATCACTTTATTCAATTCAAACAAAGGGCTTACAACGATCTAACTATCGCAAAAGTGCGTGTACTATAATGTTTACATGGAGGTAATACTACTAATATGTGGGGGTCATCTACTAATTTGAACTGGTGGAAGACTCCATGATGTACTGCTCGACTTCGTCTTCAAAGTCGGGTTCACTTGGATCCGAATCGGTGTCGCCGATGATGATGTAGTTGCTCGGGCAGCCGACGTACTTGTCTTCATTCTTGAGCGCCAATTTCTTCTTGAGTTCTTCGATCTCGTACTTAAGATCGTTATTGTGTCTTGCTAGAGCTACGATCTCGTCCATGTAGTCCTTGCGTGTAGACTTTAGTTCTTCTTCAAGTTCGATGATCCTTCCCTTTGCATTCTTCAACTCTAACATATCATTGCACATCTGGTTCTCCTGGCGTCGAATGTGCTGGTTTAACTCCTGGATGAAAGCTGCAATGGATCTATCCTTCTTGGTGCTGACTATCTCCCATTGTTCATCTCGGCGTCCGCAAATCTGGTAGATAGTGTCCTTGAGATCTTCTTCATAAACTTCTCCAATGCGTCCCATGGTGATATGAACTGCCATGCTCTTTCCCAGACTCCAAGTTGGTGCATTGAAAACACTATCTATAGGCTTGGTGATTGGGGCGAATGTCCTTCCTTAACGTGAGCTTGAATCTTCCAAAGCTCCTCTTGAGCAGAGTGGCATTGAAAGTCCCTGAAACTTGGTAGTCCAATGTTCGTGAACTTGGTGACTTCCTTCAAGTGAAATCCAAAAGGTGTGCCTTCATCTGGTTGGGCGACTTGATCTAGGCGTCCTTCATCCTAAAAGAGTAGAAAAGATGAGGAGTTAGAAAATGGGAAGAGAGTAGTGATCTATGGCTTTAACTTAGTGGTCGTGTCCTACATATCAGCGTGTGCTCGATACCATCTCTCAGAGCGACCCGACCGAATGGATCAAGTCTCGTGCTCGGTGTCATCCTGGATCAAGAATGCCGACACCACACAAGATTTGAAGGATTTATAGCAGAGTAGCAATCACACACTCATTACAGCGTTGTCCAAAAGGGACTTATTACAATAAATATGGCTTAAGGCCATCTAATAACGATAACAGCGGAAGACTTGGAAGATAAGTGAGTCCATCAACTCCATCGGCATCACCGAGTATAGAACCACGACCTAAAACACCTTACTGTCGTTCTAAAAGTCTGCAACATGAAAGTTGCAGCCCGAAACGGGTCAAGACATGGAATATGCTTGGCAATGTAACATATAGAGAGAAATGAAGGAATAAGCCTATACTACATGCATATATGGCTGGTGGAAAAGCTCTCTGATTACAGCTTTTGCATAAAGCTAATTTTTCCCTCATCGCAAAGGAATAAATTTGTTTAACTATCATGGTGGTTGTTAAACATTGAGAATGGTTGACAGATCCTCAATCCCAATTAAAAGTACTCATTAAAACCCAATAACATTAATTAGAAGTAACATGATGAGATTCACATGATATTCAAGTACTAGATACTCAAGACGTCCATAACCGGGGACACGGCTAATCATGATTAGTTTATACACTCTGTAGAGGTTTGCGACTTTTCCCCACAAGACTCGATCGCCTCCGCTTGGTTCTCGTGACTACATGGAGTTTGAGAGACGGATGACCGAGACACAGTCTTTCGAAGCACTAGCACCTTACATGTGGGTAGACCGTACCAACCTACATCCCCTACATCAGCTAGCCTACCCGTGAAGAGTTCGCACAACTTACTCAGCTATGCCAGAGCCCATAATGGCTTGTGGCTGCACACGGAAGTTTCTAGTTTGAATAATCTTATGATCCCTTTGAGCACAGGTGGCGGTCCAAGAAATACAGCAAGTCTGATAGAAACCAGGTGCCTCAATCCACCCGGATGTGTGTTTAAGTTGCCACCTTAGATAAACCATTAATTAACAATCTCACATCTGTCATGGATATTCACTCACCCAATCCACGTCTACTGGCATAGCATGGCATAATAAGCAAACGTAGAAGTAACTCCCAAGGTTTCATAATTAAAACAGGTAATAGGTACTACCTCAATCTACTTCCCATCCCACAATTTAATTAGATCCTAATCATGCAAGTGTTTGAGGAATAGAGCTAATGCATAAAACTGGGTAGTAGAAAAAGTATGATCAAGTGTTACTTGCCTTGCTGACGATCCGCGAAACCTAGAGACTCGAAGTAACAAGCGGCGCACTCTGGGTGATCTAACGCAGACAAACAACAAGCATACAATAAGTACTCATCTAATGCACAGGGAAATCTCGGATAGAAGATCTAACCAGAAAATTCAACTTAAGAACCCTGGGTGCAAAAAGAATCGAATCAAATAAAGCAATGAAAGTCAAACGAAAACGACTCGGTTCTAGCAATTTGAAACTAGGTCAAATTTTACAGTAGCAAAACTTTGTTTAAGTGGGTTAGTCGGAACGGCGGTTTCGGAACGAAACTCCAGGCGCTTGAATCACCTGATTCCGATAAACGAGCGAGAAAATAAACTGATTCGAAGATTGGATCGGAAATCGTAATCGGAAAATAACGGATTAAATCTGATTTAAAATAAAAACGCATTTAACCGTCAAAGGCAGACGTTCGTTAACAGAAACTAACCGCTAACGCGTTCGTTAGAACGAACGGATCGGTGAACGCTCACTAATTAACTATACCGAAAGAAATAAACCAATCTAGGGTTTTAAAAAACCGAACAACGAAAGAAACCGGACGGTTTTTTTAAACAAAACGACCGGGGTTGACGCGTGGCTACCTCCGGCGAGGTCGCCAGCGGGCTCCGGCTCCGGCGGGTCGAGGTGGGCTCGGTGGGCGGCGGCGGGTCGGGGACGGCGTCGTCGGCGACGGGCGACGTCGGGCGACAATGGCGGCGGCGGCGACTCAAGGCGTCAGGCGGGTTAGGCGGCGGCGCTGGGGCGGCGGCGGGGGCTGGGCGGGCGGCTGGGGGGAGGAGAGAGAGAGGGCGGCTATAAGGAGGGAGGGGGGGGTTGCTTGGGAGGGGGCAACGGCGGCGGCGGGCCGAACCGGACTCGGGTGGCGGCGGCGGCGGGACTCCTCCCAAGGGGAGCGCAGGAGGGGGGCGCTGGCGGCGGTTGGGCAGTGGGCCCTTGGCCCAGAGGGCGGAGTTTTTAAAAAAAACGCAAACTAATTAAAATAAATCTAAACGAACTCCAAACTAAAAAATAAATTTTCCCGACTCCAAAAATGAGTCGAACAAAATGAACTTTAATACGGGCCAAAATGCATATTTTTTTAAAATACTCATTTTTTCCCTAAAGCAAATAAACCTCGAAAAACCCCAAATTTGATTTATTTATTAAATCTTCATTTTTCCTAAATGTTGGGAAAGTCATATTATTCCCTCTCTTATTTTTTTATTGGAAAAATATTTGAAGATAAATAAATAAATCCAAATGATCCTATTTTCAAAATTTGAGAAAACCCAAATATGAAAATAATGAAATCTCCAACTCTCTCCGGGGTCCTTGAGTTGCGTGAAATTTTCTAGGATCTGGAAAATGCAAGAAAATATGATATGCATGATGACTTAATGTATAACATTCCAAATTGAAAATTTGGGATGTTACAAAAACGCCATGTAATTACTTTACTTTATTGCTAACCGTTAGCCATAGTAGTCGAAGTAATAGTTGGCGAGACAACTTCATGAAGACACGATGATGGAGAACATGATGATGGAGATTATGGTGCCATGCCGGTGACGATGGTGATCATGCCACGCCTCAAAGATGGAGATCGAAGGCGCAAGATGATATTGGCCATATCATGTCACTTTATGATTTGCATGTGATGTCTATCATGTTTACATCTTATTTGCTTAGAACGATGGTAGCATAAATAAGATGATCCCACACTAAAAATTTCAAGAAATGTGTTCCCCCTAAGTACGTACCGTTGCGAAGGTTCGTTGTTTCGAAGCACCACGTGATGATCAGGTGTGATAGATTCTAACGTTTGCATACAACATGTGTAAGCCAGATTTACACATGCGAAACACTTAGGTTGACTTGACGAGCCTAGCATGTACAGACATGGCCTCGGAACACGAGAGACCGAAAGGTCGAACATGAGTCATATAGTAGATGCGATCAACATGGATATGTTTGATACGTCTCCAACATATCTAATTTTCCTCCTACTTTTCCTCTTGTTTTGGACTCTAATTTGCATGATTTGAATGAAACTAACCCCGGACTGACGCTGTTTTCAGTAGAACTACCATGGTGTTGTTTTTGTGCAGAAATAAAAGTTCTCGGAATGGAACGAAACTTTGCGAGGATTTTTTATATCAATAATAAGAATTTCTGGAGCCAAGACCTGCCGGAGAGGGGCACCTGGGCGGGCACAACCCACCAGGGCGGCCCCCTCTCCTGGCGCGCCCAGGTGGGTTGTCCCCACCTGGTGGCCCCACAGACCTTGATTCCGACGCTATAAAATCACATCATTCCAGAAAAAATCAGGGAGAAAGAATTATCGCGTTCCATGAGATGGAGCCGCCGCCAAGCCCAGTTCTTCCTCGGGAGGGCGGATCTGGAGTCCGTTTGGGGCTCTGGAGAGAGGGATCTTCGTTCTTCATCATCACCAACCCTTCTCCATCGCCGATTCCATGATGCTCCCCACGGGGAGTGAGTAATTCCTTTGTAGGCTCGCTGGTCGGTGAGGAATTGGATGAGATTCATCATGTAATCGAGTTAGTTTTGTTAGAGCTTGATCCCTAGTATCCACTATGTTCGTAGATTGATGTTGCTATGACTTTGCTATGCTTAATGCTTGTCACTTTGGGCCCGGGTGCCATGAACTCAGGTCTGAACCGTTTATGTTATCACCATTATATCCATGTTCTAGATCTGATCTTGCAAGTTATAGTGACCTACTACGTGTTATGATCCGGTAACCCCGGAGTGACAGAAACCGGGACTTCTTTCGATGATGATCGTAGTTTGAGGAGTTCATGTATTCACTATGTGTTAATGCTTTGTTCCAGTTCTCTATTAAAAGTAGGCCTTAATATCCCTTAGTTTCCATTATGGACGCTGCTTCCACGAGAGGGTAGGACAAAACATGTCATGCAAGTTCTTTTAATAAAGCATGTATGACTATTTATAGAATACATGCCTACATTATATCAATGAACTGGAGCTGGTGCCATATCGCCCTAGGTTATAACTGTCACATGATGAATATCATCCAATGAGTCACCGATCCAATGCCTACGAATTTATCTTATATTGTTTCTGCTAAGTTACTACTGCTATCATCACTGTTACACTTGCTACAAAATTACTCCTATCACTGTTACCGTTTTTGCTACTGTTACTATTATCAAAACTATCAAACTACTTTGCTACTGATCACTTTGATGCAGATAATTAATCTCCAGGTGTGGTTGAATTGACAACTCAGCTTCTAATACCTTCAAATATTCTTGGGCTCCCCTTGTGTCGAATCTATAAATTTGGGTTGAATACTCTACCCTCGAAAACTGTTGCGATCCCCTATACTTGTGGGTTATCAATGTTCACCGTTGATGACTAGTCCGTCTCACATGATGATCGGACACGGCCTAGTCGATTCGGATCATGTATAACTTAGATGACTAGAGGGATGTCTATCTGAGTGGGAGTTCATTAAATAATTTGATTAGATGAACTTAATTATCATGAACTTAGTCTAAAAACTGTCCTTACAATCTATCTTGTAGACCCAATGGCCCACGCTAATGTTGCCCTCAACTTTAACGCATTCCTAGAGAAAACCAGGCTAAAAGACGATGGAAGCAACTATACGGACTGGGTTGGTAACTTGAGGATCATCCTCATAGCTGCCAAGAAAGCATATGTCCTTGAAGCACCGCAAGGTGACGCACCCATTTTCCCAGCAACTCAAGACGTTATGAACGTCTAGCAGTCGCGTAGTGATGATTACTCCCTGGTTCAGTGCGGCATGCTTTACAGCTTAGAATGGGGGCTCCAAAAGCGTTTTGAGCAGCACAGAGCATATGAGATGTTCCAAGAGCTGAAAATGTTTTTCCAAGCTCATGCCCGGGTCGAGAGATATGAAGTCTCCGACAAGTTCTACAGTTGTAAGATGGAGGAAAACAGTTCTGTTAGCGAGCATATACTCAAAATGTCTGGGTTGCACAACCGCTTGTCTCAGCAGGGAGTTAATCTTCCAGATGACTCGGTCATTGACAAAATCCTCCAGTCGCTTCCACCTAGCTACAAAAGCTTTGTGATGAGCTACAATATGCAATGGATGGAGAAGTCCATTCCTGAGTTATATTCGATGTTGAAATCAGCGGAGGTGGAGATCAAAAAGGAACATCAAGTGTTGATGGTGAATAAAACCACTAGTTTCAAGAAAGGCAAGGGTAATAAGAACTTCAAGAACGACATCAAGGGAGGGTTGCCGCGCGCAGTAAGTTAGTTGCTGGGAAGAAGCCAAAGAATGGACCCAAGCCTGAGACTGAGTGCTTTTATTGCAAGGGAAATTGTCACTGGAAGCGGAACTGCCCCAAGTACTTAGCAGATAAGAAGGCCGGCAACGCCAAAGGTATATATGATATACATGTTATTGATGTGTACCTTACCAGCGCTCGTAGTAGCTCCTGGGTATTTGATACTGGTGCGGTTGCTCACATTTGTAACTCAAAACAGGAGCTGCGGAATAAGCGGAGACTGGCGAAGGACAAGGTGACGATGCGCGTCGGGAATGGTTCCAAGTTCGATGTGATCGCCGTCGGCACGCTACCTCTACATCTACCTTCGGGATTAGTTTTAAACCTCAATAACTGTTATTTAGTGCCAGCTTTGAGCATGAACTTTGTATCTAGATCTCGTTTAATGCGAGATGGCTACTCATTTAAATCCGAGAATAATGGTTGTTCTATTTATATGAGAGATATGTTTTATGGTCATGCCCCACTGGTCAATGGTTTATTTTTATCGAATCTCGAACGTGATGTTACACATATTCATAGTGTGAATGCCAAAAGATGTAAGGTTGATAATGATAGTCCAACATACTTGTGGCACTGCCGCCTTGGTCACACTGGTGTCAAACGCATGAAGAAACTCCATGCAGATGGACTTTTGGAGTCTCTTGATTATGAATCTTTTGACGCGTGCGAACCATGCCTCTTGGGAAAAATGACCAAGATTCCGTTCTCCAAAACAATGGAGCAAGCAACCAACTTGTTCGAAATAATACATACTGATGTATACGGTCCAATGAGCGTTGAGGCTCGCGGTGGCTATCATTATGTTCTCACCCTCACTGATGACTTAAGTAGATATGGGTATGTCTACTTAATGAAACACAAGTCTGAGACCTTTGAAAAGTTCAAGGAATTTCAGAGCAAGGTAGAGAATCAACGTGACAGGAAAATAAAGTTCTTACAATCAGACCATGGAGGAGAATACTTGATTCACGAGTTTGGCACGCGTTTAAGGAAATGTGGAATTGTTTCACAACTCATGCCGCCTGGAACACCTCAGCATAATGGTGTGTCTGAACGTCATAATCACACTCTATTGGATATGGTGCGATCTATGATGTCTCTTACCGATCTACTGCTATCATTTTGGGGTTATGCTTTAGAGATTGCCGCATTCACTTTAAATAGGGCACCGTCTAAATCCGTTGATACGACACCGTATGAATTATGGTTTGGGAAGAAACCTAAGCTATCATTTCTGAAAGTTTGGGGATGCGATGCTTATGTCAAGAAAATTCAACCTGAAAAGCTCGAACCAAATCGGAAAGTGCGTCTTCATAGGATACCCTGAGGAAACTATTGGGTATACCTTCTACCTCAGATCCGAAGGCAAGATCTTTGTTGTCAAGAATGGATCCTTTCTAGAGAAAGAGTTTCTCTCGAAAGAAGTAAGTGGGAGGAAAGTAGAACTTGATGAGGTACCACCTCTTGAACCGGAGAGTAGCGCAGCTCAGCAATATGTTTCTGTGGTGCCTGCACCGACTAGAGAGGAAGTTAATGATGATGATCATGAAACTTCAGATCAAGTTGCTACTGAACTTCGTAGGTCCACGAGGACACGTTCCGCACCAGAGTGGTACAGCAATCCTGTCCTGGAAATCATGTTGTTAGACAACGGTGAACCTTCAAACTAGGAAGAAGCAACGGCGGGCCCGGATTCCAACAAATGGCTTGAAGCCATGAAACCCGAGATAGGATCCATGTATGAAAACAAAGTACGAAGTTTGGTGGACTTGCCCAACGATTGGCAAGCCATAGAGAATAAGTGGATCTTTAAGAAGAAGACTGATGCAGATGGTAGTGTGATCGTCTATAAGGCTCGGCTTGTCGCTAAGGGTTATCGACAAGTTCAAGGGGTTGACTATGATGAGACCTTCTCACCCATAGCAAAGATGAAGTCCGTCCGAATCATGTTAGCAATTGCCGAATTCTATGATTATGAGATCTGGCAAATGGACGTCAAAATGGCATTCCTTAACGGTTTCCTTAAGGAAGAATCATATATGATGCAGCCAGAAGGTTTTGTCGATCCTAAGAATGCTGACAAGGTATGCAAGCTCCAGCACTCCATCTATGGGCTGGTGCAAGCATCTCGGAGTTGGAACATTCTCTTTGATGAAATGATCAAAGCGTTTGGGTTTATACAGACTTATGGAGAAGCCTGTATTTACAAGAAAGTGGCTCTGCAGCATTTCTCATATTATATGTGGATGGCATACTGTTGATGGGAAATGATATAGAACTTTTTGAAAGCATAAACGCCTACTCGAATAAGTGTTTTTCAATGAAGGACCTTGGAGAAGATGCTTACATATTAGGCATCAAGATCTATTGAGATAGATCGAGACGCCTCATTGGTCTTTTACAACGCACATACCTTGACAAGATATTGAAGAAGTTCAATATGGATCAGTCCAAGAAGGGGTTATTTCATGTATTGCAAGGTGTGAGATTGAGCGCAGCTCAACGCCCGACCTCGGCGGAAGAAAGAGAAAAGATGAGTGTCATCCCCTATGCCTCCGCCATAGGCTCTATTATGTATGCCATGCTGTGTACCAGACCTGATGTGAACCTTGCCATCGGTTTGGTAGGGAGGTACCAAAGTGACCCCAGTATGGAACACTGGACAGTGGTCAAGAATATCTTGAAGTACCTAAAACAGACTAAGGATATGTTTCTCGTTTATGGAGGTGCCGAAGAGCTCGTCGTAAAGGGTTGCGTCGATGCTAGCTTTGACACAGATCTGGATGACTCCAAGTCACAAACCGGATACATGTACATTTTGAATGGTGGGGCAGTCAGTTGGTGCAGTTGCAAGCAAAGCGTCGTGGCGGGATCTATATGTGAAGCGGAGTACATAGCTGCTTCGGAAGCAGCTTAGGAAGGAGTCTGGATGAAGGAGTTTATCACCGACCTAGAAGTGATTCCCAATGCATTGGGCCCGATGAATCTCTTCTGTGACAACACTGGAGCTATTGCCATTGCCAAGGAGCCCAGGTTTCACAAGAGGACCAAGCACATCAAGCGCCGCTTCAACTCCATTCGTGCATATATTCAAGATGGAGACATAGATATTTGTAATGTACATACGGATCTGAATGTTGCAGATCTGTTGACTAAACCTCTTTCACGAGCAAAACATGATTAGCACCAGAACTCTATGGGTGTTCGATTCATCACAATGTAACTAGATTATTGACTCTAGTGCAAGTGGGAGACTGTTGGAAATAATCCCTAGAGGCAATAATAAAATTGTTATTATTATATTTCCTTGTTCATGCTATAATTGGAATTGTATTAACCGGAAACCGTGATACATGTGTGAATGCATAGACCACAACATGTCCCTAGTGAGCCTCTAGTTGACTAGCTCGTTGATCAATAGATGGTTGTGGTTTCCTGACCATGGACATTGGATGTCGTTGATAATGGGATCACATCATTAGGAGAATGATGTGATGGAAAAGACCCAATCCTAAGCATAGCACAAGATTGTGTAGTTCGTTTGCTAGAGCTTTTCTAATGTCAAGTATCATTTCCTTATACAATGAGATTGTGCAACTCCCGGATGCCGTAGGAATGCTTTGGCTGTATCAAACGTCACAACGTAAATGGGTTGACCATAAAGGTGCACTACAGGTATCTCCGAAAGTGTTTGTTGGTTGGCACGAATCGAGACTAGGATTTGTCACTCCGTATGATGATAGATATCTCTGGACCCACTCAGTAATGCATCATCATAATGAGCTCAATGTGACTAAGGGGTTAGCCACGGGATCATGCATTATGGAACGAGTAAAGGGACTTGCCGGTAACGAGATTGAACGAGGTATGGGGATACCGACGATCGAATCTCGGGCAAGTAACATACCGATGGACAAAGGGAATTGTATACGGGATTGATTGAATCCCCGACATCATGGTTCATCTGATGAGATCATCGTGGAACATGTGGGAGCCAATATAGGTATCCAGATCCCGCTATTGGCTATTGGCCGGAGAGATGTCTCGGTCATGTCTGCATGGTTCCTGAACCCGTAGGGTCTACACACTTAAGGTTCGGTGACGCTAGAGTTGTTATGGGAAATTGTATGTGGTTACAGAATGTTGTTTGGAGTCCCAGATGAGATCCCGTACGTCACGAGGAGTTCCGGAATGGTCCGGAGGTGAAGATTTATATATGGGAAGTCCAGTTTCAGTCGCCGGAATAGTTTTGGGGGTTATCGGTATTGTACCGGGACCACCGAAAGGTGTCCGAGGGTCCACCGGGTGGGGCCACCTACCCCGGGGGACAAAGTGGGCTGAATATGGGTGGGGACCAGCCCCTTAGTGGGCGGCGCCTAGGGTTGAGAACCTAGGGGGTGGGGGCGCCTCCCACCTGCTTGGGGGGCAAGTCTCGCCCCTTGGCCGCCCCCCCCCCCTCTAGATGCATCTACGGGGGCCGGCCCCCTCTCCCCTTCACCCTATAAATAGTAGGGGTGGGAGGACAGCCGCACCCCTTCCCCTGGCGCAGCCCTTCCCCCCTCCAACTCCTCCTCTTTCGTAGTGCTTGGCGAAGCCCTGCCGGAGAACCGCAAGATCCACCACCACGCTGTCGTGCTACCGGAGTTCTCCCTCAACGTCTCCTCTCCCCTTGCTGGATCAAGAAGGAGGAGACGTCCCCGGGCTGTATGTGTGTTGAACGCGGAGACGTCATCCGTTTGGCGCTTTGATCGGATCTTTTGCATTTTGAATCGCCGCGAGTACGACTCCATCAACCGCGTTCTTGTAACGCTTCCGCTTAGCGATCTTCAAGGCTATGAAAATACACTCCCTCTCTCTTGTTGCTAGCATCTCCTAGATTGATCTTGGTGACACGAAGGAATTTTTTTGAATTATTACTACGTAACCTGATACGTCTTCGTCGTATCTACTTTTCCAAACACTTCTGCCCTTGTTTTGGACTCTAACTTGCATGATTTGAATCGAACTAACCCGGACTGACGCTGTTTTCAGCAGACTTTCCATGGTGTTATTTATGTGCATAAACAAAAGTTCTCGGAATGACCTGAAACTCCACGGAACATATTTTTGGAAAATATTAAAAATACTGGAAGAAGAATCCAGGTTAGGGGGCCCACCACCTGTCCACGAGGCGCGCCCCCCTGCCTCGTGGGCCCCCGGATGCTCCACCGACCTCAACTCCAACTCCATATATTCACTTTCGGGGAGAAAAAATCAGAGAAGGATTCATCGCGTTTTACGATACGGAGCCGCCGCCAAGCCCTAAAACCTCTCGGGAGGGCTGATCTGAAGTCCATTCGGGGCTCCAGAGAGGGGAATCCGTCACCGTCATCATCATCAACCATCCTCCATCACCAATTTCATGATGCTCACTGCCGTGCATTAGTAATTCCATCGTAGGCTTGCTGGACGGTGATGGGTTGGATGAGATCTATCATGTAATCGAGTTAGTTTTGTTAGGGTTTGATCCCTAGTATCCACTATGTTCTGAGATTGATGTTGCTATGACTTTGCTATGCTTAATGCTTGTCACTAGGGCCCGAGTGCCATGATTTCAGATCTGAACCTATTATGTTTTCATGAATATATGTGAGTTCTTGATCCTATCTTGCAAGTCTATAGTCACCTACTATGTGTTATGATCCGCAACCTCAAGTGACAATAATCGGGACCACTCCGGTGATGACCGTAGTTTGAGGAGTTCATGTATTCACTATGTGTTAATGCTTTGGTCCGGTACTCTATTAAAAGGAGGCCTTAATATCCCTTAGTTTCCGCTAGGACCCCGCTGCCACGGGAGGGTAGGACAAAAGATGTCATGCAAGTTCTTTTCCATAAGCACGTATGACTATATTCGGAATACATGCCTATATTACATTGATGAATTGGAGCTAGTTCTGTGTCACCCTATGTTATGACTGTTACATGATGAACCGCATCCGGCATAATTCTCCATCACCGATCCAATGCCTACGAGCTTTCCACATATTGTTCTCCACTTATTTACTTTTCCGTTGCTATTGTTACAATCACTACAAAACCCAAAAATATTACTTTTGCTACTGTTACTGTTACTTCCATATTACTTTGCTACTAAACACTTTGCTGCAGATACTAAGTTATCCAGGTGTGGTTGAATTGACAACTCAACTGCTAATACTTGAGAATATTCTTTGGCTCCCCTTGTGTCGAATCAATAAATTTGGGTTGAATACTCTACCCTCGAAAACTGTTATGATCCCCTATACTTGTGGGTTATCAAGACTATTTTCCGCACCGTTGTCGGGAGCTTAGCTCTATTCTTTGAGTCACTTGGGATTTATATCTGCTGGTCACTATGAAGAACTTGAAAGACGCTAAGACAAAAATTTATCCCTCAACTACGAGGGAGGTAAGGAACGCCATCTAGCTCGCACTTGATTCACCTTCTGTTTTGAGTAAGCTTGCGACACCTAAACCTGCTTCTGCTATTCATTCTGATATGTCGCATGTTATTGATGATGCCACTTCTACTATGCATGATACTTATGATGAAACTACTTCTATGCTTGATACTACTGTGCCACTTGGTGAATTTCTTGATGAATAACTTGCTAAGGTTAGAGAGAATGAAATTATTGAAACTGACAATATTGAAGATAGTGATAATGAAGACTCTCCCCCTAATAAATATGAATTGCCTGTTGTACCTGAGGGTTATGTTTTGGATGAAGAATCTGCTAGAGCCATTCTTGCTTGCAATGATAGAAGTGATCTTAAGAAATTATTAGCTAAATGGAAGCAGCGATCTCTTAATGCTAGAATGAAACCTGGCCCTGCTTTTGCTACTTCACCTATCTGTGTTACTGATAAGGATTATGAATTCTCTGTTGATCCTAATATAATTACTTTGGTTGAATCTGATCCTTTTTATGGCTATGAATCTGAAACTGTTGTGGCACATCTTACTAAATTAAATGATATAGCCAGCCTGTTCACTAATGATGAGAGAACTCGCTACCTTTATATCCTTAAAATATTTCCGTTCTCATTAAAGGGTGATGCTAATATATGGTTTAATTCTCTTGATCCTGGTTGTGTTCGTAGTCCCCAGGATATGATTTATTTCTTCTCTGCTAAATATTTCCCTGCTCATAAGAAACAAGCTGCTTTAAGGGATATATATAACTTTGTGCAAACTGAAGAAGAGAGTCTCCCACAAGCTTGGGGGAGGCTTCTCCAATTATTTAATGCTTTGCCTGATCATCCTCTTAAGAAAAATGAAATACTTGATATCTTTTATAATGGACTAATCGATGCTTCCATAGATTACCTGGATAGTTGTGCTGGTTCTGTTTTTAGGGAAAGAACATCGGATGAAGCGGAAATTCTATTGAATAATATGTTGACAAATGAAAATAATTTGACACTTCCTGAGCCTATTCCTAAACCAACTCCGAAGAAGAGGGGTGTTCTATTTCTCAGTCCCGAAGATATGCAAGAGGCAAAGAAATCTATGAAAGAAAAGGGTATTAAAGCTGAAGATGTTAAGAATTTACCTCCTATTGAAGAAATACATGGTCTTAATTTACCGCCTGTTGAAGAAACATATAATCTTAATCCTTCACCTATTGAAGAAACACATGGTCTTGATAACCCGACACAGGTAGTAAAGGTAAATTCTCTCTATAGATTTGATGAAGGTGATATTCCTCACTATAAGTCTGCTAGACAATGCTTAGAAGAGTTTGATAATTTTATTGTCAAACAAGAAAACTTCAATGCTTATTTTGGTAGACAATTGAAATAAATTTCCGATATGCTTGAACACTTGAGTAATTACATGGCTAATGTTAAAGGTGAACTTAAACTCATTACTAAACATGCTTCTATGGTTACCACCCAAGTAGAACAAGTACTTAAAGCTCAAAATGATTTGCTCAATGAATTAAATAGTAAGAATAATGATTATGCTATTAGAGTGGCTACTAGAACTGGTAAAATGACTCAGGAACCTTTGTATCCTGAAGGCCACCCTAAGATAATTGAACAAGATTCTCAGAGAAATAATATTGATGCACCTAGTCCTTCTAAAAAGAAGAAAAAGAAAAATGATAGGACTTTGCATGCTTCTAGTGAACCTATTGCTGAAACACCTGAGAATCCAAATGATATTTCTATTTCTGATGCTGAAACACAATCGGGTAATGAACATGAACCAAGTGAAAATACTAATGAAGATGTTCATGATGATGCTCAACCTAGCAATGATAATGATGTAGAAATTGAACCTGCTATTGATCTTGATAACCCACAATCAAAGAATCAACGTTATGATAAGAGAGAATTTGTTGCTAGGAAACATGGTAAAGAAAGAGAACCTTGGGTTCAGAAACCCATGCCTTTTCCTCCCAAACCATCCAAGAAAAAGGATGATGAGGATTTTGAGCGCTTTGCTGAAATGATTAGACCTATATTTTCCGTATGCAGATGACTGATATGCTCAAAATGAATCCTTATGCTAAGTATATGAAAGAAATTGTCACTAATAAAAGAAAGTACCGGAAGCTGAGATTTCCACCATGCTTGCTAAGTATACTTTTAAGGGTGGAATACCTAAGAAACTTGGAGATCCAGGAGTACCAACTATACCATGCTCCATAAAAGAAACTATGTTAAAACTGCTTTATGTGATCTTGGAGCCGGTGTTAGTGTCATGCCTCTCTCTTTATATCGTAGACTTGACTTGAATAAGTTGACACTACTGAAATATCTTTGCAAATGGCTGATAAATCAACTGCTATACCTGTCGGTATTTGTGAGGATGTGCCTGTTGTGGTTGCAAACGTTACTATTTTAACGGACTTTGTTATTCTTGATATTCCCGAGGACGATACCATGTCTATTATTCTTGGAAGACCTTTTTTGAATACTGCAGGGGCTGTTATTGATTGCAACAAAGGCAATGTCACTTTTCATGTTAATGGTAATGAGCATACGGTACACTTTCCAAGGAAACAACCTCAAGTCCATAGTATCAACTCTATTGGAAAAATTCCATCGATTATTTTTGGAGGCTTTGAATTCCCTCTTCCTACTGTCAAGAAGAAATATGATATTCTTATTATTGGGGATGTGCATATCCCTGTTGAGGTAACATAGTGTTATTCGAAATTTCTCTGGTTTCATGCAATTTGGAATGAGTTTGTTAACAAGACCTGATCAACCTTGTTAGTGGATTCCTTTTGATGAGCATAAGATGGATGAAACTAGAAGGCACAACCTTCTGTACCCTCCTTTTACTTTCTGTTATTTAGTTGAAATAAAGTAAAAAATAGCATTTTCCTGTCTGTTTTCTGAGTTATCCGTGCAATATAAAAATACCCCGAAAATAAAAGTTCTCCAAATGCCCTGAAAATGGAATATGATTTTTTCTAGATTATTTGAGAATATCTGGCACTGAGAACACAGCAGGGGGAGCAAGCACCTGGCCACGAGGGTCCAGGGCGCGCCCACCCCTACAGGGCGCGCCCCCTACCTCGTGGGCCCATGGTGGCTCCCTTCCACTTATTCCTGCACCCACACACTCCTTCTTCCTCCCAAAAAATCACCATCCAGCTCAAGCACGAGTTCTAGCTCATTTTGCTGCGATTTTTGATCTCCTTTCTCAAAGCACCTCTCACAAAACTGCTTGAGGAGATTGTTCCTTGGTATGTGACTCCTCCATTGGTCCAATTAGTTTTTGTTCTAGTGCTTTATTCATTGCAAATTTGTGCTGCTTATGTGACCATGTTCTTGAGCTTTCATGTCAAATTTATATGGTTCCAAGTAGTTCTAATGCTTGATATAGTCTCTAGGCACTTGTAGGAGTAGTTGCTATCAATTTTGTTGAGCTTGGGTCACTTTTATTTGAAGTTACTAAAATTTTCAGAAAATTTTCAGAGGAAGAAATATGCTTAGGAAAATATACCAAGGTGGTCCTTCAAGGAAGCAAGGACCCAGGTTCGCAATGCGCGATGCCGATGATGAGCCACCAAGGAACGCTCCAGTGCAGCCTTGTGAATGGCCTTCAGAAGGCTTTATGGATCGAGCGGGAATCAAGGAAGAATTTAACGCGTATTTTGGCGTACCCTTATTCTTGTGACTTCGGGGGAGAAAAGTGCCGCCAGTACCACTATCTCACTAGTTCCTTTGTGAGGAGGTTTGAATTTTCATCTTCACGCAATTCTCAAACTGTCCTGTTTGATCTCTATGAAAAATCCTACACTATGGACTTAGAGGATTTTACTACTGCTTGCAAACTTCCACAATGGGGTAGTACTAGTGAACCCCGCAAACGTGAATTTAGAGAATTTCTTGCTAGTATAACTGTGGGGGGAATCTAGAGACATAACACAAGCTACCATAGGGAGCATTCATTTTCCTGCTATACATTATTTTGCTCTCTTCATAGGTAGAGGCATAAATGGTAAAGATGAAGCATGCCACATGTGTGTACCCGACCTCAGTATTCTTAGGAGTGCTGTGTTAGGAGATAAATATTATAACTTGGGAGCCATTGTTGCACGTAGGTTGCATCATAATATATTTAATGGAGATTTCTTTGGCGGAATTTATGCAACCCGCTTAGCTGATTTTCTTGGTGTAACCATACGTAATGATGATATTGAATTGCCTCCTACTTATTTAAACTTTAATGCTATGGTTCACCACCAGTTTGTCGAGAGGAATGAATCACCTCTCCGGTATCGCTTAATCTTTGACAGATGTCGTGTTGTCCGTATTACTCTCCATGCTCCTACCTTCTTTGATTATCAGGCAAAAGGAAGACATTTTATTACCAGAGAGGAGTCAGATGAGTACGAGAGGAGGGCGGAGGTAGCTCTCCGTCACGCTGCAGCTCAGGAGGCAATAGCCGCTGCATCTCAGTACGACCCCGGCTACAACTATGGATATCCGCCAGGCCATCCGTGGCAATAAACCAACTTAGGCCAAAAGCCTAAGCTTGGGGGAGTACGTATTTCTCACCGACATTACATTTATGTTCACACACACCCCTTGCTAGATGTCGGTGCTCATACTCTTTCATTGTAATATCCATGCTAGTTTATTTTCCTTTTTCTTGCTTTCTTCTTGTGTGTTTAATAAACCTTAAGAAAACCCAAAAATTAGTGTAGCTTTTAGTTAGTTTACTTCTTGCTGTAGTAGTAATAATTAAAAAAACCCAAAAAGATTTCCCGTTCTTCTTTTGCTTGTTGGGAGCTTTCCCGTGTAAATAGTTTTATTTCTTTTCTTTTCTTTGGGGTCGATAGGAGAAGACCATGATTAAATTGTTGAAGTGGCTCTTATATGCATTGTTGTTGATTTAACCAAGAGCCCATATTGCCTTGTCTTCTCCTGTTTATTGAATGCTCGCAGATTCCAGCTTAGTCCAATGCACGTGCACTCTTATTATTTTCACATCGTTCGGTCGTGCAAGTGAAAGCAATAATGACGATATATGATGGACTGATTGAGATGAGAAAAGCTGGTATGAACTCGACGTCTCTTGTTTTTGTAAATATGATTAGTTCATCGTTCCTGATTCAGCCTATTATGAATAAACATGTTCGCAATGACAATTAGAGATTATAGTTGCTCGTGCCATGCTTGATTAGCTATGAGTTATAATGGATTACCTTGCGTGCCAACATGCTATTAAAATGGTTGTGATGTGGTATAGTGGGGTGGTATCCTCCTTTGAATGATTTAAGTGACTTGACTTGGCACATGCTCACACATGTAGTTGAAACAAATCAACATAGCCTTCATGATATTTATGTTCATGGTGGATTATATCCTACTCATGCTTGTACTCAATGTCTATTAATTTTAATGCATGTTCATGACTGTTGTCGCTCTCTAGTTGGTCGCTTCCAGTCTTTTGCTAGCCTTCACTTGTACTAAGCGGAATACTGCTTGTGCATCCAATCCCTTAAACCCCAAAGTTATTCCATACGAGTCCACTATACCTTCCTATATGCGGTATCTACCTACCGTTCCAAGTAAATTTGTATGTGCCAAACTCTAAACCTTCAAATGAAATTCTGTTTTGTATGCTCGAATAGCTCATGTATCAACTAGGGTTGTCCGTATCTTCCATGCTAGGCGGGTTATTCTCAAGAGGAGTGCACTCCGCTCCTCACTCACAAGAAAATGGCTGGTCACCGGGATGCCCAGTCCCATGCTTTATGCAAACTAAATCAAAATAATTGCAAACAAAACTCCCTCGGGACTGTTGCTAGTTGGAGGCACTCGTTGTTTCGAGCAAGCCATGGATTGATGCTTGTTGGTAGATGGGGAGTATAAAGTTTACCATTATGTTTGGGAACCGCCTATAATGTGTGTATCATGGAAGATATCGCCATCTCTTGGTTGTTATGTTGACAATGAAAGTATGCCTCTCAAAATATTATTTATCTCTATTTCAAAAGTAGAGCTCTGGCACCTCTACAAATCCCTGCTTCCCTCTGTGAAGGGCCTATCTATTTACTTTCATGTTGAGTCATCACCCTCTTATTAAAAAGCACTAGCTGGAGAGCGCTGCTGTCATTTGCATCCATTACTGTTAATTTATATTGGGTATGACTGGATCTCTTTTACCATGAATTACAATGTTTAGTCAGTCCTTGATCTTTAAAGGTGCTCTGCATTTATGTTTTCGGTCTCAGAAAGGGCTAGCGAGATACCATCTTATTATATCATATCATGATTGTTTTGAGAAAGTGTTGTCATCCAAGATTTATTATTATTGCTCGCTAGTTGATTATGCCATTGACATGGGTAAACATGAGACCTAAGAGTTATTGTGAATGTGGTTTGTCATAATCTTTGCTGAAAACTTGAATGCTGGCTTTACATATTTACAACAACAAGAGCAAACAGAGTTTGTAAAAGTTTTTCTTTATCACTTTTAGTTCATCAACTGAATTGCTTGAGGACAAGCAAAGGTTTAAGCTTGGGGGAGTCGATACGTCTCCGTTGTATCTACTTTTCCAAACACTTTTGCCCTTGTTTTGGACTCTAACTTGCATGATTTGAATGGAAGTAACTCAGACTGACGCTGTTTTCAGCAAACTCCATGGTGTTATTTATGTGCAGAAACAAAAGTTCTCGGAATGACCTGAAACTCCACGGAACATATTTTTGGAAAATAGTAAAAATACTAGAAGAAGAATCCACATCAGGGGCCCACCACCTGTCCACGAGGGTGGGGGCATGCCCCCTGCCTCGTGGGCCCCCTGACGCTCCAAAGACCTCAACTCCAACTCAATATATTCACTTTTCAGGAGAAAAAAATCAGAGAGAAGGAATTATCGCGTTTTACGATACGAAGCCGCCGCCAAGCCCTAAAACCTCTCGAGGAGGGCTGATCTGGAGTCTGTTCGGGGCTCCGGAGAGGGGAATCCGTCGCCGTCGTCATCATCAACCATCCTCCATCACCAATTTCATGATCCTCACCGCCGTGCGTGAGTAATTCCATCGTAAGCTTGTTGGACGGTGATGGGTTGGATGAGATCAATCATGTAATCGAGTTAGTTTTGTTAGGGTTTGATCCCTAGTATCAACTATGTTCTGAGATTGATGTTGCTATGACTTTGCTATGCTTAATGCTTGTCACTAGGGCCCGAGTGCCGTGATTTCAGATCTGAACCTATTATGTTTTCATGAATATATGTGAGTTCTTGATCCTATCTTGCAAGTCTATAGTCACCTACTATGTGTTATGATCCGGCAACCTCGAAGTGACAATAATCGGGACCACTCCCGGTGATGACCGTAGTTTGAGGAGTTCATGTATTCACTATGTGTTAATGCTTTGGTCTGGTACTCTATTAAAAGGAGGCCTTAATATCCCTTAGTTTCCTCTAGGACCCCGCTGCCACAGGAGGGTAGGACAAAAGATGTCATGCAAGTTCTTTTCCATAAGCACGTATGACTATATTCGGAATACATGCCTATATTACATTGATGAATTGGAGCTAGTTCTGTGTCTCCCTATGTTATGACTGTTACATGATGAACCGCATCCGGCATAATTCTCCATCACCGATCCAATGCCTACGAGCTTTCCACATATTGTTCTCCACTTATTTACTTTTCCGTTGCTACTGTTACAATCACTACAAACCCCGAAGTGACAATAATCGGGACCACTCCCGGTTGTAACATCCCCAGCATCACCCTACAGTGATCTCCTCTTAATCATGACAAGTCATCATCATTGCAATGCTTGATCCCAGTGGTGAAACATCTTATTTCAAAATCCTTATCTGAATTCAAATTCAAATTTTGAGTGAAATTCAAAATTGCTCAAACATGAAAAATTAAATGGTCATCATGTGGATAATATTCTTCTCGTAATATTGGTGGTGAACCAACATTTTTTCCAATGTGTCTAAATGGCCTAAAATAGCTAAAGCTGAAAGTTAAAAAAATATAAAAGAGAGAGAGAGAGAGAGAGAGCAACCTCCTCCCTGGACCAAACCCACCTAACCCACTCCAGCCAGGCCTAGCCCATCTTCCTCCTCGGTCGTCTTCTCTAGTCACCCGACCCTATGCGTGCTCGAGTCGCGTCCCCGCCGAACCCACCTCGCCGCCGGCGCCTCGGTGGATAAGGTCGAGCCCCCCCCCCCCCCTCGACGCCTCGGCCTCCTCCCCACCTACCTCCGCTCCCCTCTCTCGCCTCCCAGATCCACCCGCCTCCCCCCACGCTGTCTCGCCGCCACCACCCGAGCGCCATCACTGCCTCCACCTAGCACTACCAAGGCGAAGCCGCCCCCTCCCCCTTCGACGAGTCCACCGCCTCCTCAACATCGACTTACTTCGCCGCCACACATTGGAGCAGCCGGAGGCCCTCCTCCGTCTGCATCGACGCGATGACCCCTTCTTCAACCTCGACCTCCATCGCCGCCGCCATCAAATTCCAGCCACATCGAGCCTCCCCCGAGCCCGCTTTGCACATCTGTAGGAGCGCTATGAGCTCCTCTCCTTCTCCCCTCACTCCTTGCTCATCCTCGCCAGTAGCCGCCGACCATGTCATGGCTGTGATTGCCGCCAGAGACGAGCTTGCCGCCGTGACCACCAGAGTTCGAGCTCGCGTCCGAGCTCAGTGACGCGAGCTCTCGGAGCTCGTGGCGAGTCCAACGAGACCCCTAGCACGCCTTCCCGTCCCATGCAGCGCCGTATCCAACGATGCCCGAACTCCGGCATCCGCTCCGCCGCTCGCCGCCGCCGTTTCTGGCAAAGTCCGGCCATACCACGACCACCACTCGACGCAGCATCGAGTGGCGTTCAATGGACCAAGCAGCGGCCGAACGGCGCCGTGTAGCGAATCCCGACGAGGCCCGGTGCCCCGCCAGTGTTACGGCGTCGGGCGGCCAAACACCGCCGCCGCCACGTGGTTGGCACAGGGCCACCCTGAGCCATCGCCGATGGGCCTCGGGTCCCAGTTGACTGGGTTGATCCAGTCAACTGCTGACCAGGCAGCCAGTGCCACTGACACACGGGCCCCACCGCCTATTTTATTTAATTAAAATGTTTTAATAACTAAAACCTAATTAGTTACTAATTAGAGACTGACATGTGGGGCCCAGTAGCTATTTAACCTTAGTTTAGTTTAATATAAACTCACATTAATTACGATGGGCGACATGTGGGCACCACACATCGGTTTTGACCGGTCACCGACATGCTGACTGATGAAGTCAGCATTGCATCATGCTGATGTCATATTTCCATTTCTGTTAGTTTAGATAATTCCAGAATATTGTTTAAACTTTGAAAATTAATATAAATTAAACCGTAGCTCGGATGGAAAAACTTTGTACATGAAAGTTGCTCAGAAAAACGCGATGAATCCGAATACGCGGTCCGTTTACCTGTTGCATGCCTCTAACTAGCTGAACATGGAACATTCCCCCTCCGGTCATCTGTCTGACACAGGTCCGGAATCGGGAAAACATTCCCGGTTGAATTCCCCCTTCACCTATATCGTGTAGCCATAAGTTAGGTCACACCCGACACATCATATTGCCATGCTATGCTTTGTGATGCCTTGTTTGCCTTTTATTTACTGTTTCTTCCCCCCTTCTCTCTGGTAGACCCCGAGACCGATGTTGCCCCTGTGATCGACTACGTCGACGACGACCCTCCTTGCCGGAGCAACCAGGCAAGCCCCCCTTTATATCATCCTGATATCGCCCATTCCATTCTCTCATGCTTGCATTAGATTTTGCTACTGTTATTGATTGCTCCTATTCTGATGCATAGCCTGCTTTTGTAACCTGCTGTTGTACCTTACTTGCTTATCCTAAACTGCTTAGTGTAGGTTGGTTAGAGATCCATCAGTGACCCCCACTTTGTCCCGACTACCCCGCTGGGTAATCAGAAGACTCGATCAACGTGGTCGAAGACCAAGCCCCGACACCGCACATCACTTCCCTTTAGTTGCTCGACACTACTGGGTTACTATCGAGTACCGAGGGTGAGACCTCATCAGCACTTCTGATGTTAACCCTGTTGTGTAGCCATTTCGGTCGTGGTCATCGAGGGTGATTTCCTCTTTAACCACTTCCGATACGACTCTGTCGTGCAACCCCTCAAGTGTGGACCTCGAGGGTGAATCCTCTTACGTTCACCTTGATGACTACATCGAGTGGAAGTCACTGGGGGTGATTCCTCGGTTTTCCTCTTGATGTTTAGACACACGCTACTATGATTACTATGTCTTTACATCGAACCATGTTACTAAAGACGGTCGACCACGAGGGGTACCAGCAAGCTTAATTGTGAGTGATGTGGAGTCGGGTTGACCGGAGGGTGCCCGCGAGATAATTACTGGGCGTGGCAGCGCATTCCTAGCCCTTGCCGCAAGTCCTCGAGACGGGCAACGGGTCACATCTTCGTGAGTCTCGCTTGTTACCGTGCGCCCTAATCCACTACGATTTGGATATTTGATCCGAGGGCCTCGCCCGATAGCACTAACCATCACGTGGGCATAGTATGGGCGTTCAAGGTCAGATACATCAACCGAAGCTTAATAGACGCCGGCGATCGAGCGGTGCGCTACTGGTTTGACTGGTAAGCTCCTGCCTTTTTAGGAAGGTAGCTAGGTCTTCTCACCGGCCGCCCACGCAACGTGCAGGAGTTCCCGGGGAGTTGGCCCATGACCCCTGGGGGCATAGGTTTAGTCCGGCGTGCTGGCCTCTCTATTAAGCCTAGGTCGGGTTGCGGCGTATTGTTTGGCCGAGGCCGGGCATGACCCAGGAAAGTGTGTCCGGCCGAAGTTAAGCGAGCGTGGTGGGTAAGTTGGTGCACCCCTGCAGAGAAGAAAACATCTATCGATAGCCTGTCCTGCGGTAACGGACACTTGGAGTTGTATCCCGATCGATACAACTAGAACTGGATACTTATGATGAGATCTGGATGGTGATGAGAAATGGATTGTGATGATAACTGGATAGTATGGCTCTGGGATTGCTTTCTCGCGGGGAGTCGAGAAAGGATCTCCGGCCGAGGTTGATAACACGACTACTACTTTAATTTATGCTACTCTACTCCCTCCTGTTTGCTGCAAGATGGTGGTTTCCAGAAGATGCTAGTCTTTGATAGGACTAGGCCTTCTCTCTATTCTGGCATTTCTGCAGCCCAGTCCACATATACAGCCTTCCTTTGATAATGTTGCATATGTAGTGTAGATCCTTGCTTGCAGTACTTTGATGAGTACTCACGGTTGCTTTGCTCCCACTTTCCCCTTTCTTCTTCTTTCCGTTGATGCAACCAGATGTTGGAGCCAGTCGATGCCACCGCCGATGTCTACTACTACGTGGAGGCCGCCGACGACCATGAGTAGTTAGGAGGCTCCCAGGCAGGAGGCCTTGCCTTTTCGATTGATGTTGCTTTTGTTCTAGCCTTCTTAAGGCAAACTTGTCTAACTTATGTCTGTACTCAGATATTGTTGCTTCCGCTGACTCTTGTGTATTCGAGCTTTTGTATTCGATCCCTCGAGGCCCTTGGCTTGTAATATAAAGCTTGTATTATTTTAATTTGTGTCTAGAGTTGTGTTGTGATATCTTCCCGTGAGTCCTTGATCTTGATCGTACACATTTGCGTGTATGATTAGTGTACGATTGAATCGAGGCGCGCCAAGTTGGTATCGAGCCATTTGCTGTAGGTAGCCCCTTTCCAACTCCTTGGCCGAAGTTGAGTCTAGTCACTGAAAAACTTTTACTAACATTGGCTGTGTGTCTTACGGGCCCACGTCACCATTGGGTGGTATTAGGATCTTTTACTCCTCGTCTATACTCTGGGACTCTAATCTCTCTTCTATTCGGGTTAAATGTTTTTGCTAACTCTAACTCTAGGTTCTCGTACCCACTTCCTCCCGGAGGGCCCCGACCTTACCGATTATCGCTTGCTTCGCCAGAAGATTCTGCGGATACTCCTCAATGTTTCTCGAGACTCTGTGCCCATTGCCTTACAGTTCTTGACCATCGGTAATCCTCGTGAATAACCTCCTTGTCGCTTGTACCTTCATCCCCAGTTGCTCATGTTGTTACAAGATACCCCTAGCACTCTCCATTGTTCCGAGAATCCGCCTTGTGCGCTTGCAGCTTCTTTTTGCATTATGGATAATTCACTTAACAGGGTTCGCTTCATCCCCGATTGTTCATATGTTTTCCAAAATACCTGAAAATGCTATCTGATCTTTCAAAATCCTCTACAGCCTATTGCTCTTGATTCTCCTTGCCTGCTTGCATTAAGATTAATTCCATATGTCTAGCAATATTCTTTAAAATTCTTTGTGGTTGTCATTCTGTTCCTATGGATTTAGCGTGTGTGCGAATACTCGCAATCATCAATTAATCCTTGGGAATTTTATTTCCGGCTCAGACATCCTTCCAGATATGAGCTGATTCTTGCCCAATCCAGATTTGATCGGGTACACCTCTAAGTCTATTCAACTTACTCATCTTTTGATCAGAGCCTCTGCTTCTGATCCTTCGTCTTGAAATCATAATTCCTTTGTACCCAAGCATCGAATCATTCAGACGTTTCTATAAGCCGATGCCTTTACATCCCCTTCTTCATCTGATTGATTACCAATACTCACATCAATTCTGTCGTGAATCGCCAGATCCATTGCTGGGTTGTTATCCGACAATGTCCTTCACATCCAAAGTCTTGTGAGTTTTTCCCTGATACATAATACCTTCAGTAAATTGTATCATCTGCTTTGACTCCAATAATCTACTTTTGAACTCGTATCTTTTGCTTGGTTGATGGTTGTATAGATTCGTAAAAATGCCCCGATGGGTTGAACTTATGCCTTCCATAATCAGTGTGAACCCGAGAGTTCTCATGAGTCTTACTCTTCTGGTACTTCGCCAGATAAATCCTCTGCACTACAATTTCTTCGAAAAACGAGGAGTGAATGAAAGGTTATGCATTGAAGAAGTGGGAGTCGACCGTGAACTTTGTGTTCATGCCCATGGACCCGATGTGGCACTTATCATGGAAGCTTCTTGTGATAATAATAATCCCTTGTTATAAGTTCATCCGTATATATGTTTGGTCCTTTGCAACCGTGGTTCGACCATGATTGTTCCCCTTGATTCCATTTCTGGACAAGTTCACGACTTGTCTTCTGCAGATCAATGCAACTCCACAACCTCTATTTTGATCTTCCTTCAAGTATTACCCTCCGGTATCTCGAGAATATCAAAGAACTGTGTTGCTTCCTATGAGTCTTCATCTAGTATTGCTTCTCACCGATTTCAGATTTCCCCCGGGATCTGAGTTGTTAATCACTCGAGAACACCGATAAGTGAATCGATTCCACACTATGATTCTATGACTCTAAGTAATTTTTGTTGCTTACGAGTTTAATAATCCTTCAAGTCATTCCTACCCTGATCGGCTATATCATTATCATGCTAAATTTTAACTATGCTACCTGGTCCTTCTTCCCGGAGCACATTTTCCGATGATGAGCTAAGCCTACGTCGATCTTCCTCGTCTTATCATTTCACCTCGAACAACAAGCTTGACTTCGAGCTTGTGTCGAATCCGTGGTTCTCATAGCCTTTCACTTCATCCTTCCTTTTCTGCTCAATGACATCTTCTTAGAGTCTCTCGACAAAATCTGTCGTGATCACCGTAAACACTTTGGCTTCTTCAAACATGCCAATCAAATTCATGGCTAGAAATACCATCCCTACCCCTCGATGGTTTGTGATATCATCGATGACATCCTTGACTTCCTGCCAACACAGACCTAGTCGTGTTTGGTTAATCCTTATGTTCCGAGGTAATCTTGGAAGTGTTCCTTTGTATCTTTTGTGATCTTCAGATCCAACTCTTACCTGAAACACCATGTTATTGCTACCTCGAAGCATGACTATGGTACTCCGTATATCAACAAGAACATTGGAAGCGAAATGCTAAATGTTTCTTGATTTATTATTCAAACACCATGGTGTGGGTAATATCGTGATTCTTCCATCGCCCCTTTGTCTAAATACTTTTGAACTTGCTGTCCTATCATGTATATCATGCTCCGCCTTTCCTTGGGAAGGATATACCCTCAATTCTGGTCTGTAAACACATTTTCCTTTCCATTGGTCTGATTAATCCGATAATTTCATTTTCCTTTCCATTGGTTTGCTTAAACTTTCTTCTGATATATATGATATAAGCAGAAATAATTCCCTGCTTATAACCCCCCCGATGTACAACCTTGTCAGTGAAACCCTATTACTATTGTTGATGACATTTCGGTAACCACCGATGGACGCGAACCTTGCCGATTGGTCCGCCTCGTTCAACGAGCAGGAATATGGTTCTCTTCGTCCCTCGCCCTTGGTACCGACGTTGTTGCCAACAGGACTGGCAGTCTATGCTTTGACATGCCTTGCTATCATGATCATGCAAGATGTCACCACTCCTACTCTTAACCCACATGGTGGGCCCATTACCCACAGTTCCACAGGGTCGAAACCTGACTCTCCTGTATACCCTTGTTGCTAGAGTTATTCCTCGAGCTTGAGTTCGTAAGTAATTCATGAGCCCCCTTTCGAGGGATCATCAATTCTTGTATCAGATGAAATACTTATTCCGTTGCTCTGAACCCCTTCACACTCTATTCAGGAATCGAACCGTTGCTTACCCGTTTGAAACTTTCTTACCATCTTATAAGGCTCTTGATGTGTTTTCATGTAATCAACTCGAGAGATACTTTTGTCACACTCCCTGAATTATCCATCAGATAATTAACCCTATAAGGCCGAAGTTACTCTTTTCTTCCCCACTTAAATCTCGGGACGAGATTTCTTGTAGTGGAGGAGATTTGTAACATCCCCAGCATCACCCTACAGTGATCTCCTCTTAATCATGACAAGCCATCATCATTGCAATTCTTGATCCTAGTGGTGAAACATCTTATTTCAAAATCCTTATCTGAATTCAAATTCAAATTTTGAGTGAAATTCAAAATTGCTCAAACATGAAAACTAAAATGTTCATCATGTGGATAATATTCTTCTGGTAATATTGGTGGTGAACCAACATTTTTTCCAATGTGTCTAAATGGCCTAAAATAGCTAAAGCTAAAAGTTAAAAAAAATAGAAGAGAGAGAGAGAGAGAGAGAGAGAGAGAGAGAGAGAGCAACCTCCTCCCTGGACCGAACCCACCTAACCCACTCCAGCCAGGCCCAGCCCATCTTCCTCCTCGGTCGTCTTCTCTGTTCACCCGACCCTGTGCGCGCCCGAGTCGCGTCCCCGCCGAACCCACCTCGCCGTCGGCGCCTCGATGGATAAGGTCGAGCCCCCCCTCGACGCCTCGGCCTCCTCCCCACCTACCTCCACTCCCCTCTCTCACCTCCCAGATCCACCCGCTCCTCCCCCACTCTGTCTCGCTCGCCCGCCTCACCTGAGCGCCATCACCGCCCTCCACCTAGCACTACCGCGGCGAGCGTCGCCCCCACTCCCCTTCGACGAGTCCACCGGCCTCCTCAACATCGACTGCTTCGCCTTCGCCCGCTGGAACAAGCTGGGAGGCCCTCCTCCGTCTACATCGACGCGGATGACCCCCTTCTTCAACCTCTGACCTCCATCGTTGTCGCTGTCAAATTCCAGCCACATCGAGCCTCCCCCGAGCCCGCTTTGCACATCTGCAGGAGCGCTGTGAGCTCCTCTCCTTCTCCCCTCACTCCCTGCTCATCCCCGCGCTCGTAGCTGCTGACCACGTCATGGTCGTACTCGTCGCCATAGACGAGCTTGCCGCCGTGACCACCGTAGCCCGAGCTCGCGTCCGAGCTCGTAGACGAGCTCCTGGAGCTCGTGCGAGTCCAACGAGACCCCTAGCGCGCCTTCCCGTCCCATGCAGCGCCGTATCCAATGATGCTCGAACTCCGGCATCCGCTCCGCCGCTCACCGCCGCCGTTTCTGGCAAAGTCCGACCATACCACGACCACCACTCGACGCGGCATCGAGTGGCAGTTCGAATGGACCAAGCCGCGTGCCGAACGGCGCCGTGTAGCGAAATCCCGACGAGGCCCGGGTGCCCCCGCCGTGTTCTGACGTCGCCGGTGGCCAAACGCCGGCCGCCGCCTACGTGGTTGGCACAGGGCCACCCGAGCCATCGCCGATGGGCCTCATGGGTCCCGATTGATCAGGTTGATCGATCAATCTGCTGACCAGCAGCCAAGGCCAGCGACACACGGGCCCCACCGCCTATTTTATTTAATTAAAATGTTTTAATAACTAAAACCTAATTAGTTACTAATTAGAGACTGACATGTGGGGCCCAGTACCTATTTAACCTTAGTTTAGTTTAATATAAACTCGTTAATTACGATGGGCGACATGTGGGCACCACACATGCAGGTTTGACCGGTCACCGACTGATGCAATGCCGACGTCAAGATTGCATCATGCTTGATGTCATATTTCCCTTTCTGTTAATTTAGATAATTCCAGAATATTGTTTAAACTTTGAAAATTAATATAAATTAAACCGTAGCTCGGATGGAAAAACTTTGTACATGAAAGTTGCTCAAAAAAACGTGACGAATCCGAATACGCGGTCCGTTTACCTATTACATGCCTCTAACTAGCTGAACATGGAACATTCCCCCTCCGATCATCTGTCTGACACAGGTCCGGAACCGGGAAAACATTCCCGGTTGAATTCCCCCTTCACCTATATCGTGTAGACATACATTAGGTCACACCCGGCACATCATATTTCCATGCTATGCTTTGTGGTGCCTTGTTTGCTTTTTATTTACTGTTTCTTCCCCCTCTTCTCTCCGGTAGACCCCGAGACCGATGCTGCCCCTGTGATCGACTACATCGACGACGACCCTCCTTGCCAGAGCAACCAGGCAAGCCCCCCTTTTTATCATCCCGATATCTCCCATTCCATTCTCTCATGCTTGCATTAGATTTTTTTACTGTTATTGATTGCTCCTGTTCTGATGCATAGCCTGCTTTTGTAACCTCTTGTTGTACCTTACTTCCTAATCCTAAACTGCTTAGTATAGGTTGGTTAGAGATCCATCAGTGACCCCCACTTTGTCCCGACCGCCTTGTTGGTAATCGAAGACCGATCAACGGGATCAAGACCAGGCCCGACACCGCACATCACTTCCCTTTAGTTGCTCGACACTCTTGGTTACTATCGAGTACCGAGGGTGAGACCTCATCAAGACTTCGATGTTAACCCTGTAGTGTAGCTATTCGGTCGTGGTCATCGAGGGTGATTTCCTCTTTAACCACTTTCGATACGACTCTGTCGTGCAACCCCTCAAGTGTGGACCTCGAGGGTGAATCCTCTTACGTTCACCTTGATGACTACATCGAGTGGAAGTCACCGGGGGTGATTCCTCGGGTTTTCCTCTTGATGTTTAGACACACAGTTACTATGATTACTATGTATTTACACTTAACCATGTTACTAAAGACGGGTCGACCCTGAGGGGTACCCGCGCGAGCTTAATTGCGAGTGATGTGGAGTCGGGTTGACCTGGAGGGTGCCCGCGAGATAATTACGAGGCGTGGCCGGGCATTCCTAGCCCTTGCCGCAAGTCCTCGAGACGGGGCAACGGGGTCACATCTTTCGTGAGTCTCTGCTTGTTACCGCTCTCCTAATCCACTCGATTTGGATATTTGATCCGAGGGGCCTCGACCGATAGCACTAACCATCACGTGGGCATAGTATGGGCGTTTTGCGTCAGATACATCAAAGCGGCTTAATAGACGTCGGCGATCGAGCGGCGCTACCGGGTTGGACTGGTAAGCTCCTGCCTGTTTAGGAATGTAGCTAGGTCTGCTCACCAGCCGCCCACGCAGCGTGCAGTTGTTCGCGGGGAGATGGCCCATGACCCCTGGGGGCATAGGTTTAGTCCGGCGTGCTGGCCTCTCTATTAAGCCTAGGTCGGGTTGCGGCGTATTGTTTGGCCGAGGCCGGGCATGACCCAGGAAAGTGTGTCCGGCCGGAATTAAGCGAGCATGGTGGGTAAGTTGGTGCACCCCTGCAGGGAAGAAAACATCTATCGATAGCCTATCCTACGGTAACGGACACTTGGAGTTGTATCCCGATCGATACAACTAGAACTGGATACTTATGATGAGATTTGGATGGTGATGAGAAATGGATTGTGATGATAACTGGATAGTATGGCTCTGGGATTGCTTTCTCGCAGGGAGTCGAGAAAGGATCTCCGGCCGAGGTTGATAACACGACTACTACTTTACTTTATGCTACTCTACTCCCTCCTGTTTGCTGCAAGATGGTGGTTTCTAGAAGATGCTAGTCTTCGATAGGACTAGGCCTTCTCTCTATCTGGCATTTCTGCAGCCCAGTCCACATATACAGCCTTCCTTTGATAATGTTGCATATGTAGTGTAGATCCTTGCTTGCGTGTACTTTGGATGAGTACTCACGGTTGCTTTGCTCCCCCTTTTCCCCCTTTCTTCTTCTTTCCGGTTGATGCAACCAGATGTTGGAGCCCAGAAGTCAGATGCCACAGCCGATGTCTACTACTACGTGGAGGCCGATTTACGACCGTGGAGTAGTTAGGAGGCTCCTGTGCAGAGGCCTTGCCTTTTCGATCGATGTTGCTTTTGTGCTAGCCTTCTTAAGGCTAACTTGTCTAACTTATGTCTGTACTCAGATATTGTTGCTTCCGCTGACTCTTGTGTATTTGAGCTTTTGTATTCAAGCCCTCGAGGCCCTTGGCTTGTAATATAAAGCTTGTGTTATTTTAATTTGTGTCTAGAGTTGTGTTGTGATATCTTCCCATGAGTCCTTGATCTTGATCGTACACATTTGCGTGTATGATTAGTGTACGATTCAATCGAGGGTGTCACACCGGTGATGACCGTAGTTTGAGGAGTTCATGTATTCACTATGTGTTAATGCTTTGGTCCAGTACTCTATTAAAAGGAGGCCTTAATATCCCTTAGTTCCCGCTAGGACCCCGCTGCCACGGGAGGGTAGGACAAAAGATGTCATGCAAGTTCTTTTCCATAAGCACGTATGACTATATTCGGAATACATGCCTACATTACATTGAGGAATTGGAGCTAGTTACAGTGTCACCCTATGTTATGATCATACATGATGAACCGCATCCGCATAATTCTCCATCATCGATCCAATGCCTACGAGCTTTCCACATATTGTTCTCTGCTTATTTACTTTTCCGTTACTCTTGTTACAATCACTACAAAACCCAAAAATATTACTTTTGCTATCATATTACTTCCATATTACTTTGCTACTAAACACTTTGCTGCAGATACTAAGTTATCCAGGTGTGGTTGAGTTGACAACTCAACTACTAATACTTGAGAATATTCTTTGGCTCCCCTTGTGTCGAACCAATAAATTTGGGTTGAATACTCTACCCTTGGAAACTGTTGCGGTCTCCTATACTTGTGGGTTATCATGACCCAACAGATTTGTGGGTACCTGATTCGGATGATGAAGATCTCATGTTAAAGTTAAAAAAATTCTGAGCAGAGGATCTTCATTGGCCAAAGTTGCATGCTGGCCAGGTCTTTGAGAGTGTAGAACTACCGAGGGAAGTAATTAATGAGAACTCCTGTCAGAACAGAGTTGATATCAAGATGCATGTCAATGACAGGAAGCGAGTCAAAGCAAAGTGTGATGGGGATTACGCTTGGTACTTGTGCGCATCATATGACAATAGGACTACAACATTCATGGTGAAAAGATATGTTGATGAGCACACATGCAACAAGAAGTGGAAGATTGGTGCTTTCATAGCTAAATTACTAGCACTAAAGTACTTAGAGAGCTTTAAGGCTGACCAAGACATGAACTTAATGTACTTCTCAAGGGTTATTCAGGAAGAATGGCACATGACGACAAGCACGATGAAACTACAGAGGGCAAGAAGGATGGCAATGAAAATAGTATATGGTGATGAAGAAGGGTAGTAAAAGCTTCTCTGCAATTATGAAAATGAGGTTAGGAGAAGCAACCCTGGCTCGTCTTTCTATCTCTCACTTGATGGGAATGCAAGGTTCAACAAGCTATGCATGTATCTGCATGCATGCAAGAGAGGGTTGCTTCTGGGTTGCAGGCCAATGATCTTTGTTGATGGTTGCCACATAAAAACTAGATACAAAGGTCAACTACTTGTGGTCATTGGGATAGATCTAAATAACTGCATATTTCCAATAGCCATTGTTGTGGTTGAAGTGGAGGGCACCCCTAACTGGAAGTGGTTTCTTGACACACTCAAATGGGATCTTGGCATCATAAACACTGAACCCTGGACTATCATGTCGGACAAACAAAAGGTAATGCCTCTTCATCTTCATATGCTTGTCGATGTTTTTGTTGTACTTGCTTATGTTTATGTGCTACCTACCATGGTTGAATAAATTACATGTTTATGTCTATAGTTAAAGCCTTTTGAAAATATGCTTATGTTCTTGTTGCATGCAATGTACAGGGCCTCATTAATGAGGTTGACCGATTGAAGAACCATTCCCTGAGTCAGAACATAGATTCTCTGTCAGGCACATGTGGCCAAACTTTTAGCAGTCTTTCAAGGGAGATATTCTAAATATTCAATTGTGGAGGATAGCAAGGAGCAACATAGTTGAGTTGTCTGAGAAGGGCATGCAGGAAAGCTGATGCCTACAAGTGGCTTCATGAGTTGGAACCCAACACTTGGGTTAAAGCTTTTCAAAGTGATTTGCCAAAATGTGATATACTGCTTAACAACATATATGAAGTAAACTAGGTCAATCCTGGAAATAGCATCTGGGTTTTAACATTTCTGGCAAAAACCATCTGGTTTGCATCTACTTTGGACACAAGAAATTGATCAAACATAGAACAGAGGCTCGTATAACTAATGTAGATTCATCAGACATAGCAAAGGTTCAACATAGCATTGCCACTTCAGCATACACACCATTAAATCACATTAAACCAAAGTAACTAGGACTGACACTAGTACATCACAATAACCACTAACTAACACCAGTGCATTATCCCAAAATGAACCTACACAACGAGCACTTCTTCAGCATCTTCACTTCTCAAGCAGCACCTAGCAGCACCAATGGCATCTTCACTTCTTAAACATGAGCATCACCACAACAACAACCATCATCTTCATGAGCATCACTAGCTCTCTCCCAAGCATCATCACTGCACAAGCTTGCTGCCCACCACATTTGCACAGTCATTCTTCAGAGCCTTCTTGGAGCTACTAGTGGATGCATTCATAAGGGTAAGCTCCTATGCATTCAAAAGTTCCTCCCAACGTTCCTCCGTAACACCAATAGCATCCACAACGGCATCGTCGACGAGATAGTGTTTGTCAACAAGGTACTCAACGTATTCCAATCCCCAACGCCAGAAAACGCAAGTCACCTTTCTCAAAATACATGCCAAGGTAAAAAACTTGAATCTTTGCATCCAAAAAACCAAAGAGAAATCATGGAAATGAAAAAAATATCAAAGAGAACCACTAACTCCAATATTTCTAGCATTTGCAAAGATCCACCCGTCGTGCTTCTCAGTCGTGAAGACATACATGCGCACCTTCTCCTTGCTGCTCGGGCAGCAAATGAGGGGCAGCACCAATGCTCTACGGCGGATAATAGAGACGAAGGAGCTTGTGACAGACATGAGCACCAGAGGGGAAGGAACTGACGGCGAGATGGCATCTCCCGGGTTCAGGCGGATTCCACAACGGCGACGACCAAGGTGGTGGCGGAGTAACGCTAGAGAGGGAGGATGCTAGGGATTGAAGAGGGGGCCGCCGCGGATTAGGGATTTGATGTGTTTCCTAAGTGGGCGTTAGAAAAAATAGACAAAGGATGCAGAAAGTTCTTCTGGGCTGGGACGGAGGAGGTCCATGGAGGCAAGTGCCTGGTCGCATGGGAGCATGTGTGCAGGCCGAAGTACCTAGGAGGTCTCGGCGTGCTGAATCTTTTCAAGCAAGGGATCGCGCTCCGTTTGCGTTGGGAGTGGCTCAAGCGCACGAACGATCTCCGGCCATGGCAAGGGCTGAACCTGATGGCCGACAAACAGGTGACCATGGCGTTTAACAGCTTGGTCAAATGGGAGGTTGGCAATGGGAGACGTGTGTTGTTTTGGAAGGACAGATGGATCAATGGAAGCTCCATCGCTGAGGTGGCTCCGATGATCAGAGCCATGATCAAGACACAACTCGCCAATAAGAGATCGGTTAAGGATGCTCTACATCTTCATTCTTGGACTTCCGACATTGTTGGGGATATGAGCATGGATGCCCTGGTGCAATTCATCCGGCTTTGGGATCTGGTCATTGGTATGAGCCTGGTTCCTGACTCTGAAGACAAGCCTCTTTGGCAATGGAGCGCTAATGGTATCTACACAGTCCGCACCGCCTATATGATGCTATGCGAGGGAGGCATCAGATTTCAATGCTCATTGGCAATATGGAAATGTTGGGCGCCGCTGACCTGCAAGATATTCATTTGGCTGGCGCTGCAATACTGTTGGGGATATAACTATTTGTGTAAGCCGCCCAGGAGGGGCCGGGTTACGCGAGGAAGATTCACCAGAAAGAAGCCCAAGACCAAGCATGAAGACGACGGTTCAATAAAGGGCCTAAGGCCCACAGGCGACTTAAGGCCTGTTGTAGTAAACCGCCATAATGGCATGACTTGTATCATAAGGTAGATTTAACTAGTCACCGAGCGGACATTGTTTATAAGCGGCCGGGACTCAGAAACCACCGGGCGTCAACTTGTGTATATAAGGGGCGACTTCTTTGGCGGCTTAGGGCAAGAAACAACCCATCGAGAGCCGGGTATAGCGTGTTCCGCTCCTAGTCATCGAAACATCAAGCAATACCAACCCAACTAGGCGTGGGCTTTCCTTCTCCGCAGGGGGCGAACTAGTATAAAACCTCTCGTGTCCTTTGTCGATTAACCCCTTTAAGCTTCCTAGTTGCGATGGCTCCACGACTAAGTCCTTGCGAGGACATCTGTCGTGACAATTCCACGACGAGTTGGCGCCCACCGTGGGGCGGCGCCGATGGATTTGAGTTCTTGAAGGGCAGCTTCAAGGATCAAGGGATCTGCAGATGGGCGGATGACCAAGAGTCGTCGCGGCAAGATCTACATCGACAACGAAGGCTGGGGCCCCGAGGCCGACTCAATTGAGTACGGGTACCGGGTCCCCTTTGGCAGAATCCATGTCTTCATCGGACGGATTGGTGAGCCGGACCCTGAGCCGGACAACTGCACCGACCTGTCGAGACGGCTCAGCGTGCGAAACCCGCCCGAGTCCAACCCGTCATGAAGCATGCCTTCGTGGGCTGTGTCCACGGAGAGGAACTTCCTGAAGGATCTAAAGATGGCGGAGAGACGGCCATCCCATCGGATGATGATTCGTCCTCCGGTTCAACAGATTCTTTGTATCAGGTCCAAGAGGGCATGCTTGGGGGATGTTCTGACGACTCTAGCATTCCGGATTTCTATGAGCCGCCGAGCTGGGCAGGAGTCTTCATGGCTGGTACTCAACCCGGTCAAAACTCGACGGCTGCAACAGCAATAACGTCCGGGTTGGGAGCGACCGGGGCAGGAGGCCCTGTGCGGCCGCCGGCTCAGGTGCTGATGGATCTTATGGACAAGTTGATGGCCCTGTTAACCACCATGGTTATTCCTGCAAATCCAGATGAACATAACGCGGAGGTGGCAAAGGTGCGTGAGGAGATAGCCCTGGCCAAGGAGGCCTTGGTGGCTGAGGACACCAGGTTAGCTACGGAGCGGGCGGCTTTGGACGCACGCGCGCAGCGACTCCAGTGAGAGGCTTTCCAGCTTAATATGAGTCTGAACGCATCCAATGAGGTCATGAGAAGGAGACATCAGAAAACCCAGTCCGTCTGCCCCGTTTTACGATCCTCGAAATCTTTTCACGACACCCGGAGCTGGTCCCAGCAACCGCCCGAAGCCAATCAGTTTGTGACACCCGGAGCTGGAGGACCAGTTCAGCCCCGAGAGATGGCACCTCCTCATGGGAGTATGGCCCCGCCCCGATACATAACAATACCACCGAGCCATTTCTCCAACCCCATGGAGAACTTGATAGCAACATCGGCACGTCTGGCGGCTCTTCCAGTGGACGGTGATGACCCGACGGCGGTGGAAACCCGAAGGGTCAGAGATCTTATTCAGACGGCGTTGGCACAGCAGGAGACCCATTCTTACAGCAGGGACAGGATTCATTCAACTCCTCAGCCTTGGCTAGCACCTTGTCAAAACCAGAGCCCGAGTTACAGCAGGCATATGGAGTCAGAAGCTTTATCAAGCAATGCCCAGCGTCGTAACCAGCCCGGTGGCTATAACCCGGTACAGGACCGATTGCGTCAGGAGGACGAACAGGCGGCTCAGTTAGCGGCTCAGCAGACGGCATATGAAGGTCTCCCAGGGTATCCGACGACTTCTGTTGGAGCAGGAGTGGCCACTAGAACCGGTGGTGTCCCTTATGCAGTGTCGGCTCAAGGGATGTACGTCTGCCCAAAGATTTCAAGGGACCTCGAAAGGTGCCGAATTACACGGCCGACTTACAGCCAGGGGCATGGATCGAAAGTTATGAGATGGCCATGGAGTTATTGGAGGTCAGTGACGCAGCAATGGCTAAGTATTTCACCATGATGTTAGATGGAACGGCCCGGTCTTGGTTAAAAAGTCTGCCTCCCAATTCCATCAGTTCATGGGCAGAGCTAAAGGCCCGGTTTATCCAGAACTTCAAGGACACTTGAAAGAAGTCTATGTCAATTGTGGACTTGACCAATTGTAAGCAGGAGGAGGGTGAATCCACAACTCATTGGGTGCGCCGGTCAAGGAAATAATACACTCATCGATAAGATGGATGCCGGCTCTACTTGTACTTATGCTCCATCGAATTGTCGCTTTGAGCACGAGGCGTAAGCTGGGGCTCCTTAAGCGTGATTGCAATGATATGGGTGCGCTGATGGCAGCCTTGGTCAAATACGCTGATTCTGATACTACCAATGATCCCGCGTCTGAGGAGGAAAAGACAGGGAAGGGAAAGAATAACGACAATGGAAAGGGTCAGCAACATAACCCGGTAAGTCAAGGAGGCAACAAGCGTAAGGCAGAGGGTAACCCGGAGTTTGTGGCCAATGCTAATGCACAAGGTAACAACCAGAAACGTAAGGGGAGACCACCCCCTCCATCTGGTGGCTCAGGCCCATCTCTTGAGCAGCTTCTGAATGAGCATTGCCCGAGACACGGTACTCGGGAGCGTCCCGCCACCCACTTATGGAAAGACTGCACGATCATGAAGGCTTTCAAGAATTCCAACATGTTTGATGGCAATCACGGATCAGGCGGTAGCTCAGGGGCCGGTGGCTTTCATGGCCCGGGTGGCGGTTCAAGTTCCGGTCAAGGTGGCTATAATCAGCAGCCGCCCGGTCAAGGGGGACAGCAGCAGCAGCAGACAGGTTATCAGAGCCATCCAAAGCAGCTGAATGCCTGAATGGTGGGCAATACCATGTGTTCACCACTAACTTGTGCAAACGTGACCAGAAGGTTCATAAGAGGGCTGTGACCTGTGAATACTGTTGAGCCGGCGGTTCCCCATTACTTGAGATGGTCAGAGTAGCCCATCATATGGAGCAGGGAAGATCACCCCCTCCGGGTTGATAACCCGGTCAGTTGGCCTTGGTGGTGGCCCCTCAGGTTGGTGGATATAAATTCACTAAGGTACTCATGGAGGGAGGAAGCAGCATCAATATTCTCTATTATGAGACCTTTCGCCGCATGGGGTTGACTGATAAGGACTTGAGGACGTCCAACACTGTCTTTCATGGGGTGGTACCTGGTAAATCGGCATATTCAGTTGGTAAGATCGATCTTGAAGTAGCCTTTGGAGATGAATATGATTCCAGGGCTGAGAAACTAACGTTTGAGGTAGTCAAAATCAGGAGCCCGTATCACGCTCTGTTTGGGCGACCGGCTTATGCCAAGTTCATGGCATGGTCGTGTTATGTTTATTTACAACTCAAGATGTCGGGTTACAAGGGCACCATCACTGTGCATGGGAGTCGAAAGGTAGCCTTGGAATGCGAAGAAGGCGATGCGGCTTATGCTGAATCTGTTTGTGCCGAAGAGGAGCTGAAGTTTTATCAAAATAATGTTGACCCGGCGGATATGACCTCTTTAAAGAAGCCAACCACAGAGCAAGACTCGGCGTTGAAATTTAAGTCGGCCGCCGAGACAAAACTGGTCGACTTCACTCCAGGCGACTCTTCCAAGCAGTTCAGCATCAGTACCAATTTGGATCCCAAATAGGAAAGCGCGCTCATCGAGTTCATCCGTGAGAATCGGGACATCTTTGCATGGAAACCTTCCGACATGCCGGGTGTCCCGAGAGAACTCGCTGAGCACACTCTTAATATTGATCCGAAGTATAAGCCGGTCAGGCAGTTTCTTCGGCGATTCAATGAGGAAAGACGAAAAGCTATCGGGGAGGAGGTCGCTCGGCTCTTAGCGGCCGGGTTCATCATGGAAGTTTTCCATTGGAAGTGGTTGGCTAACCCGGTGCTTGTGCTTAAGAAAAATGGCACCTGGCGGATGTGTGTAGATTACACGGACTTAAATAAAGCTTGTCCGGCTGATCCCTTTGCTCTACCCCGCATTGATCAAATCATTGATGCTACAAACGGGTTGCGCGGCGCTTGAGTTTTTGGATGCTTACTCTGGTTATCATCAGATCAAAATGGCAGTTAAGGACCAGGAGAAGACGGCTTTCATTACTCCGTTTGGAGCCTTCTGCTATGTATCTATGACATTTGGGCCCAAGAGTGCCCAGGAGACTTATCAGTGGTGTGTACAGAATTGTCTCCACAATCAGATTGGGCGCAATATTCATGCTTATGTGGATGACATTGTGGTGAAGTCTAGAGAGAAGGAAACCTTGATATCTGATTTAAAGGAAACCTTTGATAATCTCCGGGTCTATAAGATGATGCTTAACCTGGACAAGTGTGTATTTGGTGTACCTGCAGGCAAACTTTTGGGATTCCTGGTCTCAAACAGGGGCATTGAAGCTAACCCGGAGAAGATCAAGGCGATTACCTCTCTGGCTAAACCGGCATGCATCAATGATGTTCAGCGACTGGCGGGTCGCGTTGCTGCTTTAAGCCGATTCATAAGCCGGTTAGGTGAGAAGGCTCTACCGTTGTATCGATGGTGAAGAAAATGACACTTTTATGCAGGTGAGGCTCTTGATGCTGCCTTTGAAGATTTAAAGAGACAATTATCCGAGCCGCGGTTCTCGTGGCTCCCATTGATAAAGAGCCGTTGTTGTTGTATGTTGCTGCTAACCCACGAGTTGTTAGTGTTGCCATCGTGGTGGAGCGTAAGGAGGCTGGCAAGGAGCATCCGGTTCAACGGCCGGTTTATTACATCAGTGAGGTGCTCATAGAGTCCAAGCAAAGATATCCGCATTGGCAGAAACTTGTTTATGGGGTGTTCATGGCAAGTCGGAAGCTAAAGCAGTACTTCCAAGGTCATCCTATAACTGTGGTAAGTTCTGCCCCCTTGGGGGACATCATCCAGAACAGGGAAGCCACAGGACGAGTCGCCAAGTGGGCCATTGAGCTTGGGCCTCACGGTTTGAAGTATATGCCACGTCACACTATCAAGTCTCAAGCCTTGGTGGACTTTATCAATGATTGGACGGACTTGCGGGCACCGGAGGAGAAGCCGATAACACGTATTGGACTATTCACTTTGATGGGTCCAGCGGTTGGAAGGCTCGGGGTGGAGTCGTTTAACTTCCCCGAGGTGACAAATTTTGCTATGTGCTCCGCTTATGTTTCCTGTACTAACAATGCAGCTGAATACGAGGCTTTCTTGCATGGCCTCCGGATGGCCAAAGAGATGAATTTGAGCCGGTAAGGTGCTTGGGCGATTCAGACCTCGTCGCTCAGCAGTGTCGAACACGTGGGACACCAAGGATCCCCTTATGGTGGCTTATCGTCGTGAAGTTGATGCGGTGGCCGGGCACTTCAAAGGTTACCAAGTAGAGCACATTGATCGAAGGAAGAATGAGGCGGCTGATACTTTGAGCCGGCTGGGGTCTCAGCGTAAGCCGGTGCCGCCTAACACCTTTCTTGACGTTTTACATAACCCTTCTGTCAGAGTGCCTACAGAGGAAGAGCTAGCAGTGCCAGACCCGGAGGCACAGCTGGCGGCGGCTCTCCACGCCATCCCAGATTGGACAGTCCCATATTTGGCCTATATGACCCGGGGAGAGTTTCCTGAGGACGAGACCTTGGCAAGACAAATCATCAGGTGGTCCAAATCCATGACAATTGTTCATGGCGAGTTGCATCACCGCAGCGTCACTGGGGCGTTTCAACGTTGTGTATCGCCTGCGGAGGGTCAGGAGATACTTCGTGAGATTCATGAAGGAGATTGTGGTCATCATGCCGGTTCAAAATCTCTGGTGGCCAAGGCTTTTCGTCATGGTTTCTATTGGCTGATGGCTCATGCTGATGCGGAGGATCTGGTCAGCAAATGTGACGGATGTCAAAAATTCTCACGACGAAGCTCATGTGCCGCTCAAGAATTGAGGATGATTCCAATTACTTGGCCGTTTGCGATCAGGGGCTTGACATGGTTGGACCGTTCAAAAGGTCTAAGGATAAGAAGACACACTGTTGGTGGCGGTGGATAAATTCACCAAGTGGGTTGAAGCGAGCCGGTCGAGAAGTGTGATGCAGCCACGGCGGTTCGATTCATGAAAAAGGTGATCTTTCGCTTTGGCTTTCCGCACAAGCATTATAACCGATAATGGTACTAATCTCTCCAAGGGTGCCATGGAAGAGTTACATCAACGAGCACATCGGCTTGATGTTTGGCCGTTGCTCACCCTCGCCTAATGGTCAAGCGAAAAGAGCTAATCAAGACATCTTGAAAGGTATCGAACCCCGGCTCTTAGTTCCCTTGCAGCGAACTCCGGGTTGTTGGGTGGAGGAGTTACCCTCTGCGCTATGGAGCATCAACACAACGCCTAACAGATCTACAGGTTATACACCTTTCTTCATGGTGTACGGAGCAGAGGCAGTTCTGCCAAGTGATATCCGGCATGATTCACCCTGGGTGGCGGCTTACGTTGAGGCTGATAATGAAAAAGCTCGTCAGGATGCACTTGACTTGTTGGATGAGGAGCGAGACTTGGCAATAGCCCGCTCGGCGATTTATCAGCAAGACCTGCGCCGTTATCACAGCCGCCGGGTTAGAAGCAGAACTTTTCAGGAAGGCGATTTAGTGCTCCGGCTCATCCAGGATCAATCTGATATGCACAAGATGTCTCCTCCTTGGGAAGGACCCTTTGTGATCAGCAAGAATCTGAACAACGGGTCATATTACCTCATCGATGTTCGAGAGCACAAAGACTCACGTAAGTCAGAGGAAGAGACCCGCCGGCCGTGGAACATAGCGCATCTTCGGCCCTACTATACTTAAGCCACCGGCTCTCAGAGTATATTTGTTTTTCTTTTTTCTTTTTAGCAATGTATATATTATATAAAGCAATAAAGCGGGACCTCTTTTCTTTCCACCCTTCAAGGTTTATGTATCTTATTTACCAGGTGGTGGAAACAACCAACAGGGAGCGGATCATATCTGAATCCGTCTTTCCCTTTGGTCCGGCTTATGATCATATCTGAATCTAGCCATGGTCATTGGGGGCTTCCTGTTCAAACATAGGTCGTATTCGAACCAAAGAGAACATAGCTGTCGATACCCAATTGATCGGCATACTGCCAAACCCACTTGGGGGCTTCTTGATCATATTTGAATCATAGCTTAAACCCTATGGGTCTGACGTGGATCGTATTTGAATCAGCGTCATTAAACAACTCTAATGATCACTTGGGGGCTTCCTGTTCAAACATAGGTTGTATTCGAACCAAAGAGAACATAGCTGTCGATACCCACTTGATCGGCATCGCCAAAGCCATTGGGGGCTATACGATTGTATCTGAATCTTAGCTTAACCCCTTTGGAACGGTTCTACTGATCGTATTCGAATCAGAGGCCTTTGAAAATTAAGTTTATTTTACTCTGTAAGGGTAAATAATATTAAGGGCCGTAAACATTATATGTGCCAACTTTCGAAGTTAAGTTTAACTATGCGCCTTTTGGGATCACATAAGCCGGTAAGGTATGCTTCAAATAAGATAGCAGGTATATTATTATGGTCATGATCATAAACCGGCTGTTTTTTATGATGTTTTGGTTCATACTACGGGTTATCACTATTCTATATGACCCCAGATGTGGTAAGACGCCAAAGGAATTTTGTTTTTGTTTTATACAGGATAAAGCAAGAAAGTTTTGGACGTCAAGGAACAATTCACATAAGCCAGCGAGATACAACGATAGCGGTTTATGACAATATTAAGCACCACAAACATGCGCCAAGGCATGACAGAGTAAGAGGTTTTTCTACCCTATTACAAGACTCCCGAGTCTGAATAATGAAGCATCATTTTTCAAACACATAGCACCAAAGCGGGTTACTCCTTTGGTGGGGTTGAAGATTCGGGTTATCCTTCTCCGCCTCTTAAATACATTGTTTTGTCCGGAAGGTTGACGAGGTCAGTCAATGCCTCTTAAGGCTTCAAATTCAGCTTCATCATCTATTAAACTGGCCGGGTCAACTTCAGGAGCAAAGGTATGCTTACGAGTTGGAGGGATCAGGCTGACGTCATCATAATGCGGAGTTGGAATCCTCCAGTTCTCGTTGTCGTAACCCGGCCGATACTTAGTAAGATCAATATCATTGCCGATAATGGTGGCCACATGACGTACGACTCTCACACAGGTGGTGAAGTCTGATTCATTGAATACATAGCCATCCTCCTTCAAACTGGGATATCCAAGAGAAACGTCTGCCAGGTCTAGCTCTGGAAGCAACGCCTTGGCCCGGCTTAAGGCGGCTATGGCCCCGGCTCTAGCGGATGCCTGCCTTAGCTCCTGAATCCGTTGGGGTAACAGGGCAAGCCGTTTGAGCACATCCTGCAGGAGATAAGGAGCATCATTTGATAAAGCCACAACAGCCAAAGCACATTGTGACCCGGTGTATAGCTGTTCCACCAGAGTGTACACCGCCTTAAGCTTGATCAGCATATTCTGCTTTAGGTTTGTGCTCCTGGGGCCTGCGTTTATACATATAAGGTAAGCCGGAGATAATATTTGAAATAGTCATCAAAGAAACCATGGTGATGTTCACGATTATACATAGTAACTTACCAAAGATTGCTGACACCATTTGAGATATCTGGCGCTTTAAGCCGGACAGCTCGGCAGTTGCTTCGGCAAGAGCTGCTTCTGCTGTCTCGGCCCGGGTCACAAGTGAGGCTTTTTCATCGGCCCAGATTTTCTTCTTCGCATCAAAATTTTTCTTCAACTTCTCTTGATCAGAGACGCTGAATGCAAATTTGGAGTTGGCCTTTTGAATTTCAAGTTCTTGGGCCGCCAGACGAGTCTTTAGGTCAGCAATCTCTGATTCAAATTGACTGGTGGAAGCCTGGGATTGATGCCGGATTATAATTAAGGTTATGGTAAGATATCATTAAGTCCCAAGCACTTTGCAAGCAAAGACACTTGACACTTGGGGGCTAATGTATGCTGAAGAAAATTTTAATTTATGATGCTGGATTAAGTATATTAAAGTCTCAAGCACTTTACAAGTAAAGATACTTGACACTTGGGGGCTAATGTGTATCGCACGTTTTAAGTTATCATATTATGACCGGGTTAAATATCTTTTCTTTTAAACCGAATGAACTAACGATGGCAGGTATCTAGCTCTCACAAAGATATTTATTTATAAGCGAGACTTGGGGGCTGGTACAGTAAGTAAGATTCAGGAGAAATAGTATAAGTTATACCTCAGATTTGTGTTGTATTTGTTTCACCATGTCAATTTCCAGGTCACGACTGTTATGCACTTGATTCAGATAGCATGAGACTATATCACCAATGCTTAAGTGAGCATAATCAGCGATGTCCTGTTTGGTCTTCCGGTGTTTGACAAGTTCTTCCTTGGCAGTACATCTCGCAAGACGATGAGGTCGCCCGGTTCAACATAATTGGCTTTTCAAGATTTCAATTTCCGGGTCACTCGTCTTGACTGGGCTAGAATTTCTGGATTATCGAGCTGTTAAGTATCTTGGCGGTGGGTCAAGATGGCGTCGAATTTCATAGGCGGTTCAGGAGGCGGTTGATGAGTAGAAGCATCAGGGGCAGCTGTTCCGAGTTCCGGCTCAGTTGCTACCGGGTCTTCGGATGGCTTATTCTTTTTTTCCCTCTTACTGGGCTTCACCTGCACGCTGTGGACAAAACAGAGGGTGAGTACAAAATATGAGTAAGGCAAAGCATAAGGATAACAAAGGTATATTACCCGAGGCAGTCTTGAAGGCGGCATGTTGGATTGCATAGACTTCACGGAGGAAGGAGAGGTATCCGATAGTTGGAGTCGATGAATTGAGAGGTTGACGAATTAAACCCACCAAAGGATAAGCGAGCGTAAGCGGAGATGACCTCGGTCGGCGCTTCACGCTCACGTCGGGTAAGCGGAAGAGCTCTGCATCCTCTTGGTCGGGTTTGCCTCCGGTTTTCAAGTTGTTGTTGCTTCAAAAGAAATTGAGGATCTTGATAAGCTAGAGGATGTGAAAATCTTACTTTCCGGGTCACCTGTCGGATTTTGTGCTTTGGCAAAGGCTCTGAGTCGGAGGAGACTATAGTTACCTCTTCGCCAGGAGCTTGACTGTTCCCAGTATCCTCCTGAAAGGTGGAAATATCAATAAAATAATAACAAAGGAGTTAAGAGAGTAAGGGATTACCTCTTCCTCATCTGAAGAAGAGTCATCCAATTTGAGCAAATCGGAGGCGCTGGGTTTCTTCTTCTTTGAAGTTCCCGTCTTGGCGGCTTTCCTTTCGGTTTTCTTGGCTGCCCTGGCTTGTTGGGCAGCCTCGTGGTCATATTTAACCTTCCAGAAATTATCACCGGCCTGTGGAAAAAGATAAAGAATTATAAGTACAAAGAAGGTAAACGTGTTAAGGAATATTTATTAAGATTGGTAACTTACTGCAGGGGCCGAGTTCTTTTTGCAGTAAGGGAAGTAAACCGAAGGCATTGCTAGTAACAGTGCCCTCCTTCGGCAGTGACTGGTTTGTAGCATCCACCACATCATCTGGTAGGTCGTCAGGACTATGACGCATTGGGTCGCTCTTTTCGCCTGTATAAGTACACATTAAGCCGGAGCGGCGGCTTAATGGGAGTATTCGCCAAGTGACCCAGACTCGGACCAGATCGATGCCATTTAAACCATTCCCCAAAAGAGCTTTAATCTTCTTGATGGTGGGATTAATAGGCAGACGTTCAACAGTGGTTAGTTTATCCGCCAGAGGATGGTTGGACTCAAGGCGCAGGGCGCGAAAGCCGGGTAGAGGCTTCTCATCAGCCGGAGAAGTGTCCTGACAGTAGAACCATGTTTGGTTCCAATTTTTTGGGTGACTCGGCAACTCAAAGATAAGGAAGCAGGCGGTCTCTCCGTCATTGGATCGAGATACCGCCAAGTTCAAGACTAGGCCCGTTAGCACGTTCATTCTGCGGCTCAAGTAAAAAGTTCTCGAACAAAAGAAGACTTGGCTCCTCTCCTGGTACACCTCACGTAAGACTTGGAAATTGCAAAGATTTGACACGGAATTGGGTCCAATGTCTTGAGGTCTAAGATCAAAGAAATTCAAAACTTCTACGAAGAACTTTGAGCCGGAGGGCAAATCCCGCTCATGTGATCCGTGAAAACTATCACCTCCCTTCTTTGGGTTGAGGCCTTTCTTGAGATGGGTCAGAACACGATAAGACATGACCTCCTTTTTTGGCAGATGGCCAGTCTTCACAAACTCAGCCAGTTTACTCTTGGTGACTGTGGATGGGACCCAGTTGCAGGTTACAGGAGCTTTGGTCGCCTTAGGTGCCATAACAACAGATTGGCCTATTACAAGATAAGGAGTTCCGGTTCAAATTTTAAACCCGGGAGGAAATATCCAAATTACTGAAGGTAGCGGCTTACGAAGGGGCCTAATGATATAAGGATAACTGTGCAACAATATTTAAGCCGCTACAAGCATCAAGAGCAGTTCAAAAAATTTAGGCATATGAGAAGTAGGCAAAGGTCACAGATCAATATTATTCATTTAAGCCGGACACCTGGACAGTTATGTTTAAGGGTATTTAACAAGCAGAAGTTTATCCGGGTGATAAAAACAGGTTTCATAATCTTCTGCTAAAATTTGAGATCAAAGGAGTGTTCTGATAAGAAAATGTTCTAGACCTAAAAACTGACGCAGATGTGCTCATAGGCTCGAATGAGGCTTTCATACAGGGAAAGGGATCTGTTTTTTATCCAAGACAAGTGCGAAAACAACTACCGCGGCTATTTTTATCATTCTCAGATTGGAAGAGGCATCTAGGAGGAAAACTAACAAGGGTTTGGCTCCAATGGTGATGAACTCCGACGAACTCGAGGAAGTTCTAATGCGGATCTAAGCAAGGAAGGGAAGGGTACTTACGGATCTGGAGGAGCTGCGAAAGTTCGCCGTCGTTTTCTGATCCGATTCAGGTTGATGCAGCGGCCTGGGACGGTGAAGACAAGAAGATCGACGACGGCGGCGGCGGAGCTCGAGAGGAGGCAAGAGGAAGAAGATGACTGGAAGAAGGAGAATGGGAGACCTAGGTCGCGCCTATTTATAAGGAGAGGATAACTGAGACGGCGCGGGAAACGAGGAGATAAGAATTATTATCCAGCGGCCCCGATGCCTCGGTTTTCGAAACAGTCAATAAAGACAGAGATCCGTTGGAGGATATGGTGGAATAAAAAAGGAAAGATGACGTCACGGCGGGTTAACACGGATCCAGAAAATGACGTCATGGCGGGTTAAAGAAAGTCTTTTGCACAGTCAGAAGACTGAAGATTTATGTTTTAAGGTATTTTAAGATTGACATGAACAGGTTCAAATCAATCTGGGGCCTAATGTTGGGGATACAACTATTTGTGTAAGCCGCCCAGGAGGGGCCGGGTTACGCGAGGAAGATTCACCAGAAAGAAACCCAAGACCAAGCATGAAGATGGCGGTTCAATAAAGGACCTAAGGCCCACATGCGACTTAAGGCCCGTTGTAGTAAACCGCCATAATGGCATGACTTGTATCATAAGGTAGATTTAACTAGTTACCGAGCCGGACATTGTTTATAAGCCGGCCGGGACTCTGTAGGCCACCGGGCGTCAACCTGTGTATATAAGGGGACGACCTGCTGGCGGCTTAGGGCAAGAAACAACCCATCGAGAGTCGGGTATAGCGTGTTCCGCTCCCTGGTCATCGAAACATCAAGCAATACCAACCCAACTAGACGTAGGCTTTCCTTCTCCGCAAGAGGCCGAACTAGTATAAAACCTCTCGTGTCCTTTGTCCCGATTAACCCCTTTAAGCTTCCTAGTTGCGATGGCTCCATGACTAAGTCCTTGCACGAGGGCATCTGCCGTGACAATTCCACGACAAATACCGCGTCTGGACATCTGATAGGAGGCAGCGACATGGCCTTCAAGAACATAGCTCGCCATGTTTTCTCTGTGAGCAGGAAGAGGACACGGTGGATCACATCTTGCTGCAATGCGTCTATGCTCGCCAAGTTTGGTTCATTTGCTTCAGGCGACTAGGCATTGAGCTTTCTATACTCCCAACACAGCAGGATCGCTTGGAGGCATGGTGGTCAATCTCCAGGAAACGCATCATCAAACCGCACCGTAAGGGATTTGACGCGCTCGTCATCTTGATATGCTGGAATCTCTGGAAGCAAAGAAACGACAGAGTGTTCTCGCACTCCAACAATGCCAATGAGTGGGGAGCCGCGGACATTATTGCTCGAGAGCTAAGACTTTGGATAGCGGCTAGAAGGAGAGGAGTCCAACAGCTTGCCGAGTAGTTGCATAGTGTGTGGAGTGGAGTGGAGTTGGGTTGGCTCCTGATGTGGGATTAGCCACCCGTTGTATTTCTTGTAATTAACCCTCTGCCTTCTATAAAGCTAAGGTACGCAATTTGCGTACTCTTGAAAAAAAAAGTGGCGTGCGTGTCTTCACGTGGGTAGCCAGGACAGCCAATGTTGCCCTGTGTGGGGCCGTGGTGACGGTTTTAACCCGGTTTTCCGTGTATTAACCAGACAACTCTTTTCTCTTTAATGAACCGAGATCCTTGAGGGCCGACTTAAAAAAACTTGATAGCTGGGCCGAGTCTGTTCTAGTATGTGACTATATCTCAAAGGGGCTATCACATACTGAGTTACTGAGTGAGATTATGTCTCTGCTCTTGGATACTTTGGGTTGATACTCACCACCACCAGGCACAAGCAGGAGCAGAGCATTAAACAAGTCCTGCCTGGGGGTTCGTTAAGTAAAACTAGCACGGTGGTACGGTCAGAAGAGATGTTCTCTAGGTATCCTCAGCTAGCTTTGACTGCATGTCTATCCCTAGACTCTAGCATCCAAGCCAGCTAGCCTAAAAACACTGACCACTGATTGATTTCCCTATAAAACCTCAGCAAACCCCAAACCCGTACCTTCTCTTCCAACTCCTATTGACACACAAACACATACACACGCAGGAGAAGATTGAACACCATGAGCTGCACAAGGATCAGCGGTGCAGTCCTCGTTTTGGCCTTGCTCCTCTCCCCATTGCTCATGCTCTGCCTTCCCCTTGCCTGCGCTCGCCATGGTGAGTTTCCTCTCCAATCTCCATATATGTTCGTCAGTTTTGAGATGCATCCATCCATCCATGGATTGATCGATCCGCTTGCTAAATCGTTGCATTCTCTGCAGTGGTGGCGCTGGAGGCCAAAGACGGCCTGAACATCGGAGGAGGCCGGCAGCAGGTGGTTGGTGACGACGCAGGAAAGGCCGTCCCCGTCTCGAACGCTGGCGGCTCACGGCCAGTGAGGACGGTGGAGTTGCCCGCGGCGAGGAGGCACCGGCTGGACGCGGCGGACGAGTTGCACGACATGCTGAGGAGGGACTACGCGTGGAGGGCGAGGCGCCGCAAGCCCATCCACAACGACGAGCCTCGCGACGTTGAGCCCTAAGTCTGTCAGACCTTCCCCGCAGCGCAGCTAGGTAGAGTACATAGTTACAAGAAGCGTAGCTTAGCTAGAGCCGCTCTCTGTTTTACTACTGCTACTACAACTAGTTAGCTAGATTTGCAGGCTTGCAGGATACCCAAATATAGCTTAGGTGCCCAAATATTATGGAATAATGATGCCCTGGTTGTGGTTGGCTAGGTATATCATTAGCTGGTCAGCCTTAATCCAACATCCAAGATGGACATCAGGTTTAGCCCTGTTTTTTTGCAAGAACTGCTGGATAGGAGTTCATGAGAAAAAGGGGCAGTTTTGTGCCGGATGTGTAGGCTTGGGGGCTACTATGTTTACATGTAATGTCCTACATGTCCACCGGTAATCAGGCTTGCAGATATCAGTGTCATATGTGTGTCAAACTTATTTTGTCGCGTGTTCCCAGACGGGTCATGGCAAACTGAACTCGTTCTGATGAAAGCTTTGACTCTTGCTCTGTTTTGGGCATCATTGCTCGCGTCACACTACATGTATGTATAAGCAATCAGGAATGCTGGCAGCAGCACATGAAAGAAAGCTATACCTCTTCATTTCTCACTCACAATCTCTGCAAATTACAAGCCACTAGCGAATCCGACAAGCCATCAACCACCTGCTATTTGTAAATAAAATAAAAGAGCAGGGCATATGGGGGGGAGAAGAGCAAGGAAGGGGGGAGAAACGATCAACATTTGAATGAATTTAACATTGGCTGGCTAACACTAGCTCAGGCGCGAGGCCGCCGGCCATGAGCTAGACTCATCAATCAAACAGGAAAAAAATGCTCTCAGAATTTACAGCAGAGGACCCTGTAACCCCAGCCCCGGTCTCGCCTGAAACGCCTGCGGTCCGCCTTCGCCATCCTCACCGGACTGCTGTTCCACTCTGTCTGTAGCCTGTGCATCAATCAACAAACAAGAGGGAGATGCTTGACCCGTTAGCACAAAGTATAAGTTATAAGCTAACGAAGTGAAATCGGTACATATCAGTTGTCTTCTTCACTTACACTGGGAATGCGAAGGACCGAGTACTCGTCGTGCTGCTATCCGAACGAAGAGAAGTGTTGCCGATGTGAGCAGAGGGCGCTACTGCGTCCAGCGTGATGTTGGCTCCAGAGAAGCTCGACTCAAAGGGGTTGCGAATGCCGCCCCGAGTCGTCAACTTTTCACCATCAGGTCCACTCTGCTGAACCGCCGACTCCGTTTGCGAAACCGTAGAGCTCTCATCGCCGCCGTTGCTTTCCTCCCTTGTCTTTGTGCCATCCCCCATGTCTCTTGGGTTGAAGTCATGTTCATCTTCGACAGCACCGGTCTCGCACTTCGGATGGTTCTCACTCTTGACATCACTAGGCTCTGCACCAACAGTACCTCTCTGAACATTGCTCTCTTCAGATGCTTCGACATCCAACCTACCTGAACTTTCTTCAATGGAATCTAATCTGTTGTGTTTGATTCTGGTTTCATCTGCTGCAATAGAATCAAATCTACCTGGTGCACCCTTGATGATGTCACTAAAACTATCTGTTCTTTCGACAAGACCTCCTTGATCATGGCTCTCTTCAGATGCTTGGACTCCCAGCCTGCTTGAACGTGCTCCAACAGAATCTAACCTACTACTGTCTCCAATTCTGGATTCGGCTGTTTCAACATAATCAAATCCTCCCAGTGCACCACCGTTGACAATATCACTGAAACTATCTGTCTTTCCAACAGGACAGATGGGTACAACAGAAACATCGTCGACAATGGTAGGTAGAGCATACTTGGATTCCCATGTGTCCTCTAACGATCCATAGGCGATAAAGGGGTTGTAGTGAGTAGCTGGATTCAATCCTCTGTTATCTAATTCTGCACCAACGTCTTCTTCAGGAATTGCAGCTGAGAGCCCATCAGAAGTTGATTCAACTGGTAAACCACTGAGGTAACTGGACTCTGGTGCAGTACTCGATCCAGTTTCATGGCAATCGATTGGTGTAACCTGTAATGACAATAATCATACTGAGAGGCAGAATATGGAGATAAATGAAATAATAGCAAAAAATAAATCTTAATAAAACATTCAATCTCATTTATTGATCCAAATAGAAACAACAGGTGGCGAGACTCGTTTCTTGGAACAGATCATTGAACCAAAAAAACATATCTATGATAATAAAGCATATTCAACTAAACTTTGCTAGTAATGGTCAGTCACCAAATAATTGCAGTACATGTTTACGGCAATCATATATTGTATAAGAGCAGATTGCTAATACTGTAAATCTATCGTACCTCATCAATTGCTTCTCCATCGCAAAATGGCTTGTGAGTTTCACAGGTCTCGGAAATTACTGTGCCCACCTGCTGGCACTGTTTTGCAGCTTCATGACTTGATAACTGTCTAGGACTTGATTTCTCATCGTTTACATTGGTTAATTCGTCTGTAGTCTTGTTGCCTTCAAGATCATGTGCTTCGCCACAAGAATATTGTTCCATCTTATTACCATCCGTAGCACATGGAACATGTAGGGTAACAATTTGTGACTCTGATTCATGTTCAGTTTTCAAAGGATCAGCTCTTATTTCTTCCATAGTATTACCATCAGTAGCATGCACGACATGAAGGGGAACTATCTGTGACTTATGTGCAGTTTTCACAGGATCAACTCTTATGTCTTCCTTCAGATCACCATTTGCATCGGCCATTGAAGAATCAAAGATTGGGCACACCTTTTCACTTAGTACCTCCTCTGCAGAACCCTTTTGATCAGCAAGCACTCCCTCATCAATGCAGACATCCTTGACAAAATGGCCGCCATAATCAGAAGAAACCACAGAACTTGGCAGGCTGATCTCAACAACATCCTTGTCATAAGAAATATCCTCGATCCGTATTTGTCTGGTTTTACCTCCCTTCTCATGCTCAGCTTTCACAAAACCATGTTCTGATGGATTGGTCTGTTCAACCATTTTATCTTCCAAAAGATTGTCCTTAGTTTCCCTTTCAGGTTCACCGTCTACTTTAGGGCCGCCACTGGGCACAAGCTCATGAAAAGCATTGGTATGGTAAGGCCTTTCATTATCTGCACGAGGACACCCAAATCATCAACCATTAAGAGTGTGAAGTGTGAACAAAAACGAACACAAGTCAACAATATGTACCACAATAAACACTGATGGTTTCTGATTTGAACAGTCAAGCAATTACTAAGACCATAAAAGGTTCAAACGGACAAGAGACACTATCACGATGGAATGAACAAAAGAGAACCTACGCCAAAGTCATAAGTTCTGCCGTTGGTTCCCTATCATTTAGCTGTACTGTCACTTTAACCATCAAAAGACATTAAATTTTCATTCACAACGTCTCTGTGACAGAGACAATGCAGTTTTCTAAGTTAAGCGAGGCTGCTGGTAGTGTTGAAAGAATAAGACAAAAAACACTACCCAAAATATTAATTTTGAAATGAGAATTGACACTTGACAATCTTCCAACCAAAGAAGATGAGGGAATAAATGACTGCCTTTTGGTCACAAGCAAAAGACAAAAGACTGATAGAAACTGATACATAATGAGGAATTTAGCCCCTGGTTCAGGTCCTCTTCAACTAGGATTTGGGTGTTTTTATTCTCCTTGGTTGAAAAGGACCTAGTTCCTCAAAGGTTTACTCTACAAAAATGGATACAAGATGAAACCTTCTCTATGGACTACAGTATGGAAAATGATAAGAGATATTATCACATTCTAAGTCATCAAGTGACTACTGACTATTTACTTGCATTCATGGAGTAACAAAGTGAGATCTATGGTAATGATGCACACAGGCTATCAGTCAGTATATGCAATTCAAAAATCAATCAGTGTATCAATCATGTAACGTAATCAGTATATGCTATCAATCTATAGCTAAAACAATTAATCTCAGCTTTACCCGGTTAAGAAGAAAAAAATTGATTTCAAGCTCAAAAAAAGCCTGGTAAAAATGGGTGTGATCTTCACTTCCCTGCCAACATATGCAGTGTTCAACGAGAACCGCTGAACACACAAGACTGCAGTTCAAAGCATACTACTACAATGTAGTGACAAAAAAAAAACATACTACAATGTACAGCTTATTTCTTGCAGATAAGCGAGTGCCGTAGGTACATCGTCGCGGATAACGAAATTAACGGTACAAGAAGATTGATGGAAGAGGAAGAGGGGAGCCTCCCTCGCTTATTACCTATCTTCATGATCTGCACGGTGTGTCTCGTTAAGGCCTAGCCATGCGTGAGGAGATGCCTTCGGGAACAGAGCTGATTACTTCCTGCCATTATTAAAAAAACAAAAGTAAGATCCACAAGTCAATGCTCCATCCATCCATCCATCCAGGAAAAGAAGAACCCATGCCTGCTTCCTGCGGAGCAGATCGGAGAAAACAAAAGAGCTCCTAACCACCGACGCTAATGCTAATGGCAGTGTCCATTTATCCGCAGACAGACGCCGTGCTTTGTGGATTTCGTTGGTGTGGAGGGGTGTTGTCCGTCCTGATAAAAACCAGGCACTTTACTTTGCACCCTCCGCACAAGCTAAGTACTACTACGGACAAAAGAGAAGGGACAGAAAACAGAAGATTGGTTCAGTTGAACCTCTGAAAACACCATGCTTAAAAAGGATCTGGAGGTTTTCTTGACAGGGTGGAGCAGACACGGACGGGAAAGAGAAACGAACAAAGTAGCATTGGAGCAGAGGAAGCAAAGGGAGGCGAGAAGCCTGGATCACAAGTTGAGAACAATCCCCCGACGTTTCCCTCCCTCTCACGAAACGAAACGGAGACGCGGCCGGACGGCGGCGGAACCGAGACAAGAGCGACGGCGTGAAAACTCCGATGCGTCGTCGGGCGGTGTCGAAGGGGAGTGGAGTAGCAATAGTAAATACGCGGGACGGCAGTAGCCGTGCCGCCGGCCCCCACCGCAGTAACTACATGCAGCAGGCGAGAACGAACCACATGTATGTAGGCCGATGAATAGTAGCAGACGAGAGGAAGGGGAAGATCGGTACCTTGGCCCCCTTTCTCCCGGATGATAAGCCGGCCGGCGGCTCTGTCCGCCTACTCCCGATTGCGGCACTATGTTGTATCCCTCCTACCAATCCAGATCAAAATTCGTCAAGAGAAAAGACGGGTGGAAACAGGGGAAAAAGATGCAGAGCCGCCGGCCATGGACGAGACGCTCACATGCAGAACCGGTCATGGACGACGGAGCAGAGCACTACCACACCATGGGGTGGGAAGAAGAAGAAGAGAACAAGAGACAGACGAGACAAGCCAAGTGAGGGAGTGGAGAAGGAAGGATCGAAGGAACCAACTGAAGAGAGGACTGACCTTTTCCTCCTCCCTGTGTTGCTGGCCGAAGCACCGCAATTCTCTTGGCGAGTCCTCCCTGCCCGGCTGGACCAGAAAACCCGGGAGAATCGGCGGGGGCAGCGGGGGCCGGCGAGAACGGGATCGCGGCGAGCCCGAGGACCCAAAGAATTCCGAGATGCAATATAAAAAAGGGGGACGGAGCGGGTGGAGGCGACTTAAATACACGGTGCGTGAGCGGAGACGAGAGCAGTGCAATAAATCTCGATTAGGTGGTGTCGTCGTGTATTTACGCTGCCGTCCCTGCCTCTGCCTCTGCCTCTGGCTCTGCAAACGAGGATCGCTTCGCTTCGAGAAGAACGTGCTGTTCGTTGTTTTAGCCCACCGACTTCTGCATATTCTTTTCTTTTCATTCACCGTTTCTCGTTGCTACATTTTCCATTTCAAATATATTTTGCTTTGTTGATTTTTCTACGCACAATGCAGTAAGGTTGTATTTTTATAAAAAAAATTGCGGCTAAATGCAGTAAGGTTGTGACGAGAACAGCACAAAGTGTAAGGGTTCCATTTGAAAATTGTGGGGAATAAATGATGTTGCTAAGTTTATTTGTTCGCAAAAGGCTCTGAGTAATTCTATTTTGTGGTATAGTCCCGGTATATTATGGAATGTTTTGATAGTGGAGACGGAGAAGAAGAAAAAATATAATACTCCCTAGGATTCAATACATACCATTTATTCCGAGGGAAATTGCTTTCTAAAAATAGGATTCACTTGGATTTCTTCTGTGATATCTAAATCGCATTTTAGTATGGGAATATAAATGATCATCACTTAATTTTATGTTCATGTAGTATATATGGAAAATCTTACTCCTATTAAAGACGGTATGCCGAATACTCTTGAGGATACGAGACTCCTACTCTTCGTCAATGCTCCATGTTGATTTTAGTTAATGTGCTACATTTATTCAGATTTAAGTGATATACAAAAATAGGATTGCTTTGCATCCTGCCTTAAAATGGCAGTGTAAAAATCAATGTTTATATATATGGAGAATATTAAAGTGCGTAATGCGTACATGACATAGCATTAATAGTTATCAAAATCTCACTAAAATGGAAGTATAAGTTAATAGGGCTTAATTAATATTCATATATATGGAAAATCTTAAATACAAAATGCACATATAGTATGATATTAATGCTATGTCATATATGCATTACACCCTTCATGATCTCCATATGTATGAACACTAATTAAGTTATGCTAACTTACACTACTATGATTTAAAAATGTGATTTAAATAATCACTAGAAAGTACAAAGAAATCATATCTTTGGATACCATTTATACTTCTAAATAAGTAGTAGATAATGAGATCAATCATGTTTTTCATTGCATCGTCCAATAAATGGTTAACATTAAATTCATTTTTTCAACATCCACTATTCAATTTTCCTATAATACCTTAGGATTATATGAAAAAACCTAATTAATTTAGGCCCAATTTTGGATAAAAAATTTAAAAAATAACATCTGCATATTTTGAGTACAACCTTATAATGAATGTTCATTCTTCATACATTCCACCTAGTCAAGAACCTCTACAACACAAGAAAAAAACTAAGTGTAAGGGTCGAAAAAATTGCATGTGTATGCAATAGAATTTCTATGTAGCCCATAAAAACAGTCAAAAAATGTAAAGTTTCAAGTTTTCCATGCAAAAAAATAAAACTCTACATAAGCAACGAAATCACATTCATTCAAACAAAACCTCTACAAAATTCAAAGCTCAAAAGTGCTAACCTTTTACTGCCAGAGCCCCACTTACACCAGATCTGGCAAACCCAAACCCATAGATCTCGCTGCTCTGTGCTCACCGGAGCCCCACCGACAACAGATCTGGCAAACCGAACCCATTTTCCATAGCCTTGGTGTCATCTCGAGCTTGGTGGCACATCAATCAATAATAGTTTATGATATGCGCCGCCATGATTAAAGAGACATGATATCACATGATCTGGATGGATGAAATCCATGGGAAAGAGCGATTGGAGATGAAATTGGTGGAGGGGAGGAGAAAAATCCATATGCTCGAGGTGAAATCGGTGAGGGAGAAGATGTCACAAGAGATCCATGTTATGAAAAGGGGAGGAGACTTTGGGTAGAAAGGAGATTTGGAGCAATAGAGTAGAGAAGAGAAAGAAGATGGAATGCGCGACTCGCAGAGGCCAGCGAAGGTCTTGTGAGGCAAGCACATCAACGATACATGTCGATCGACCAAACCGATGGAACCTTTGGGCGACATAAATCATCCCCCCCACCCCGCGTGCGCCTTGTGCATATGCTCAATTTCAACACGTGCTTATTTTGCTATGCACTACTAGTGCTAATGTCCCTAAAAATATATGTTGTATTTTGTTCATATATTATATTATTAATTTATATTGTTATGATTAGATGCCATGTCTTTTGGAATGCTTTGAGAAGTGACTTAGATTTTTCGATGGTGGTGGCTCTAGTAATCTTTTTTTGTCTAGGTGTCCTACATGTGTTGATTTTCTATTTAGCTCGCAGTTCTTATGTTCTTGAAAGTGCATCTAGAGTCCCCTAGTGGGTTTTGATGATCAATGACTAATAACCAAAGGAATTATGTATTACAAAGTGTATATAGGTGTATAGGCCCAAAAGTGATGATTTAACCAATGGATGTCTCCCCCCTACGATTGTTGTCGAAGGATGGCTTGAAAAATATATAAAACCTAGGATAATATCTAGTAGTTTAGTGAATCATAGAAACTTGTGGATAAAATTTGTGATGGAGTCCCAGATTAGGGGGTGCTCGGCATGTCGGTTGCCCATCCTTTGGGCCGGGCCAAGGACCCTCCCCCCCAAGCCTATCACTGGTGGGCCTCGTTCGTGTGGTTCAGAAGCTTCAAGAAGGAATGACCCGAAGACTTGGCATATACTCCAAGGCTAGAGATAGCCTCGGCACGTTTGCCCCTTAGATGCGGTTGACCATGTGTAAACCCTAGGGACCCTGCTATCTATATAAACCGAGGTGCCAGGGCCGTAGAGGGTAGATTCATTCACATATGATCTCGAGGTGGACCACCTATATTCTGTACCCATCCACAATCAATACAAACAAAGCAGGATATAGGGTTTTACCTCTTTGAGAGGACCTGAACCTGGTAAACCTCATGTCTGTTGTGTCCTTCTTACCATCCAGCCAATTCAACCAGACCGGGACCCCTACCCAAGATCCGCTGGATCTAGCTCCGACATTGGTGGCCCATGCAGGTCCCTCTGGGGAATCGAATTGGCTCGATGCCGTCAAGCACCGACAATCAAATCGACGCAGACATAGCCTCCGTGTCGCATCTCGGCTTGATCGAGCTATCGGAGAAGATTGAAGCTCCAACCCCCCTGTCGAGACATCAAGCTCGAAAATTCAAACTCTACGATCGTGTCCTCCCCCATGACATTAGATTTGGTCAAGGAACCGCAAATGAACTCTGCCCTAGCACCCATTTTGAACCAGCAATGGGATGGAAATCACACTTCACCAGACCAAGCCTGGAGCTCGGATCTGATGACACACTATGGTGGTCAGATTAGCTAGGCCCCACAAGTGGGACCAGGGCCGATGTTAGACCGACCTTGGGAAAATCTGCTTGGGAGACCAATGGCAGATCAGATCGGATAAAACTTTCTCTCCCACCCACCCCCCCCCCCCCATGTTGAGTATCGCCCCGACCACCCAGGGCCGATCGACATCTGGGATCTAGCCCTAGTCGCTCAAAAGACGAATGAAACTGATCCAACAATTATGGACGCTCTTTTTGTTTACGAAAAACAAAATACCAGATTGCACAGTCCAGGAGTTCCTAGCGGCATTCTGTTACAACATTTACAATGAGGGAACTGCAAAAGCTTTTTCACGAAAACATCTCAGAATGTTCGCTGAACTTTCTGACATAGTGACAAACTATTGCACCATGGAGGATGCCTGGACAGCGAATCAAAGGCGCCAAAACGACAACTAGGAACTATCCAAGATCGAAGATGAAAACAGGCACCCACGACGCAACTGACGATACAAGAGCGACACCATCAACTAGGAAAACAAGCAACATTCTCGAAACAAATGTCGATCCAGCAACAACAGGGTTAAATCAAAGCTAGACACCATGCTCGACGAATCATGCGCCAACCACTCCACCTCTTCGTATATACCGGCCACCCATAAGCTCGGGAATTGTTGGGTCATCAAACAAGTGGCAAAGGGAGGAGTAGAGCTTCTTGGCAACCTCGACATTCATGAAGGCCGAGGTGAGACAATTAACTGCTGCCAAAGGCAATACCCATCAAAGGTAAGGGACATATTTATGATCTACGAGAGCCCACTCCATGAAAACCAACGAAAAAGAGCCCTTATAGAGGTCTATCACATTGAGTGTGCACAAATATCAGACGACAGGTGGTTGGATGTTCCGATCACCTTTGATCATCAAGATCAACCGATAGGAGCTCACAACTAAGGAGTGGCGGCTCTCGTCCTAGACCCTATTATTAATGGATATCTCTTATCAAAGGTCCTAATGGACGGAGGCAGCAGTGTCAACCTGATATACAAGGATACTTTAGAAAAAATGCAGTTCGACAGATCTCGCATCTAGCCGAGTGATACGTCTCCAAATGCAACGAAACTTTTTGACGATTTTTTGAAACAAAAGAGGCACAAGAAGCTTAGTGGGAGGGCCAGAAGAGCCACGAGGTGGGCACAACCCACCAGGGCGTGCCTGAGGGGCCTGGCTTGTCCCGGTGGGTTATGGTCACCTCAAGGCCTATCTTCGCGTGATTCCAACGCTGAAAAATCCAATAAATAGAGAAACCATAAGAAATAACCCTAGATCAGAAGTTCCTGAAGGAAATATGCCCTAGAGGCAATAATAAAGTTGTTGTTTTATATTTCCTTATTCATGATAAATGTTTATTATTCATGCTAGAATTGTATTAACCGGAAACTTCATACATGTGTGGATACATAGACAAAACACCGAGTAAGCCTCTACTAGACTAGCTTGTTAATCAAAGATGGTTAAGTTTCCTAACCATAGACATGTGTTGTCATTTGATGAACGAGATCACATCATTAGGAGAATGATGTGATGGACAAGACCCATCCGTTAGCTTAGCATGTTGATGAAGGAAATATGCCCTAGAGGCAATAATAAAGTTGTTATTTATATTTCCTTATATCATGATAAATGTTTATTATTCATGCTAGAATTGTATTAACCAGAAACTTGATACATGTGTGAATACATAGACAAAACAGAGTGTCCCTAGTATGCCTCTACTTGACTAGCTCGTTAATCAAAGATGGTTAAGTTTCCTAGCCATAGACATGTGTTGTCATTTGATGGACGGGATCACATCATTAGAGAATGATGTGATGGACAAGACCCATCTATTAGCATAGCATAATGATCATTTAGTTTTATTGCTATTGCTTTCTTCATGACTTATACATGTTCCTCTGACTATGAGATTATGCAACTCCCGAATACCGGAGGAACACCTTGTGTGCTATCAAACGTCACAACGTAACTGGGTGATTATAAAGATGCTCTACAGGTGTATCTGATGGTGTTTGTTGAGTTGGCATAGATCGAGATTAGGATTTCTCACTCCGAGTATCGGAGAGGTATCTCTGGGCCCTCTCGGTAATGCACATCACTATAAGCCTTGCAAGCAATGTGACTAATGAGTTAGTTACAGGATGATGCATTACAGAATGAGTAAAGAGACTTTCCAGTAACGAGATTGAACTAGGTATGAGGATATCGACGATCGAATCTCGGGCAAGTAACATACGATGACAAAGGGAACTATGTATGTTGTTATGCGGTTTGACTGATAAAGATCTTCGTAGAATATGTAGGAGCCAATATGAGCATCCAGGTTCCTCTATTGTTTATTGACCGGAGATGTGTCTCGGTCATGTCTACATAGTTCTCGAACACGTAGGGTCCGCACGCTTAAGGTTCGATGACGATTTGTATTATGAGTTATGTGATTTGATGACCGAAGTTTGTTCGGAGTCCCGGATGAGATCACGGACATGACGAGGAGTCTCGAAATGGTCGAGAGATAAAGATTCATATATAGGACGATGGTATTTGGACACCGGAAGTGTTCCGGGTGATACCGGGTCACCGGAAGTGGTTCCGGGCAACCCCCGGCAAAGATGTGCGCTTAATGGGCCAAGTAAGGGAACACACCAGCCCACAAGGGGCCGGTGCGCCCCCTATAGGGACAGGCACGTGGGGAGAAAGGGAAAGGAGAGGAGGAAAAGGAAAGTATGAAGTAGGACTCCTACTTCCTTCCCCTCCCCCTCCTTCTTTTCCCCCTTGTCCAAATATGGTAAGGGGGGCCGAATTGGACTAGGGGCCTAAGTAGGATTTCTCCTACTTGGGCACGCCCTAGGCTGCCTCCCTCCCTCTCCCTCCTTTATATACGTGGGGAGGGCACCCCTAGAACACACATCAATTGTTCCTAGCCATGTGTGGTGCCCCCCTTCATAGTTACACACCTCGGTCATATTGTCGTAGTGCTTAGGCGAAGCCCTGCGCCGGTAACTTCATCATCACCGTCGCCACGCCGCCGTGCTGACGGAACTCTCCCTCGGCCTCAACTGGATCAAGAGCTCGAGGTACGTCATCGAGCTGAACGTGTGCTAAACACGGAGGTGTCGTACGTTCGGTGCTTGGATCGGTTGGATCGTGAAGATGTTCGACTACATCAACCGTGTTGCTATTTCCGCTTTCGGTCTACGAGGGTACGTGGACACACTCTCCCCGCTCGTTGCTATGCATCTCCTAGATAGATCTTGTGTGATCGTAGGTAAAACTTTTGAAATACTACGTTCCCCAACAGTGGCATCCGAGCCAGGTCTATGTGTAGATGTTATATGCACGAGTAGAACACAATGGGTTGTGGGCGATAATAGTCATACTGCTTACCAGCAACGTCTTACTTTGATTCGGCAGTATTGTTGGATGAAGCAGCCCGGACCGACATTACATGACCACGTTCATGAGACTGGTTCTACCGATGTGCTTCGCACACAGGTGGCTAGCGGGTGTCTGTTTCTCCAACTTTAGTTGAATCGAGTTTGACTACGTCCGGTCCTTGTTGAAGGTTAAAACAGCACACTTAACGAAAAATCATTGTGGTTTTGATGCGTAGGTAAGAACGGTTCTTGCTAGAAGCTCGTAGCATCCACGTAAAACTTGCAACAACAAAGTAGAGGACGTCTAACTTGTTTTTGCAGGGCTTGCTGTGATGTGATATGGTCAATACGTGATGATATATAAATTGTTGTATGAGATGATCATGTTTCGTAAAAGTTATCCGCAACTGGCAGGAGCCTTATGGTTGTCGCTTTATTGTATGAAATGCAATCGCCATGTAATTCCTTTACTTTAGCACTAAGCGGTAGCGATAGTCGTAGAAGCAATAGTTGGCGAGACGACAACGATACTACGATGGAGATCAAGGTGTCAAGCCGGTAACGATGGTGATCATGACGGTGCTTTGGTGATGGAGATCAAAGGCACAAGATGATGATGGGCATATCATATCACTTATTTTGATTGCATGTGATGTTTATCCTTTATGTATCTTATTTTGCTTAGTACGGCGGTAGCATTATAAGATGATCTCTCACTAAATTTCAAGGTATAAGTGTTCTCCCTGAGTATGCACCATTGCTACAGTTCGTCGTGCCGAGACACCACATGATGATTGGGTGTGATAAGCTCTACGTTCACATACAACAGGTGCAAGCCAGTTTTGCACGTGCATGATACTCGGGTTAAACTTGACGAGCCTAGCATATGCAGATATGGCCTTGAAACACTGAGACCGAAAGGTCGAGCGTGAACCATATAGTAGATATGATCTAACATAGTGATGTTCACCATTGAATACTACTCCATCTCACGTGATGATCTGACATGGTTTAGTTGATTTGGATCACGTGATCATTTAGATGACTAGAGGGATGTCTATCTAAGTGGGAGTTCTTAAGTAATATGATTAATTGAACTTAATTTATCATGAACTTAGTCCTGATAGTATTAGCATATCTATGTTGTAGATCAATAGCTTGCGATATAGCTGCGCGTTTATTTTTGATATGTTCCTAGAGAAAAATAAGTTGAAATATGATAGTAGCAATGGTGCGGACTTGGTCCGTGATCTAAGGATTATTCTCTTTGCTGCACAGAAGAATTATGTCCTTGATACACCGCTAGGTGACAGATCTATTGCAGGAGTAGATGCAGACGTTATGAACGTTTGACAAAGCTCGGTCTGATGACTACTTGATAGTTTAGTGCACCATGATTTACGGCTTAGAACTGGGACTTCAAAAATGTTTTGAACGACATGGAGCATATGAGATGTTCTGAGAGTTGAAATTGGTATTTCGGACTCATGCCCGTGTTAAGAGGTATGAGACCTCTGACAAAGTAATTTGCCTACAAGATGGAGGAGAATAGCTCAGCTGGTGAGCATGTGCTCAGAATGTCTGAGTACTACAATCACTTGAATCTAGTGGGAGTTAATCTTCCAGAGAAGATAGTGATTGACAGAGTTCTCTAGTCACTATCACCAAGTTACTAGAACTTCGTGATGAACTTAATATGCAAGGGATAACGAAAACGATTCCCAAGCTCTTCGCAATGCTGAAATCGGCGAAGGTAGAAATCAAGAAAAGCATCAAGTGTTGATGGTTGACAAGAACACTAGTTTCAAGTAAAAGGGCAAGGGAAAGAAAGGGAACTTCAAGAAGAATGGCAAGCAAGTTGCTACTCTCATGAAGAAGCCCAAATCTAGAACCAAGCCTGAAACTGAGTGCTTCTACTGAAAAGGAAATGGTCACTGGAAGTGGAACTGCCCTAGTTACTTGGCGGATAAGAAGGATGGCAAAGTGAACAAAGGTATATTTGATATACATGTTATTGATGTGTACTTTACTAGTGTTTATAGCAACCCCTCGGTATTTGATACTAGTTCAGTTGCTAAGTGTAGTAACACGAAACAGGAGTTGCAAAATAAACAGAGACTAGTTAAGGGCGAGGTGATGATGTGTGTTGGAAGTGATTCCAAGGTTGATAATATCACCATCGCACACTCTCTTTACCTTCGGGATTAGTGTTGAACCTAAAATAAATCTTATTTGGTGTTTGCGTTGAGCATGAATATGATTGGATCATGTTTATTGCAATACGGTTATTCATTTAAGTCAAAGAATAACTGTTATTCTATTTACATGAGTAAAACCTTCTATGGTCATACACTTAATATAAATGGTTTATTGAATCTCGATCGTAGTGATACACATATTCATAATATTTATGCCAAAAGATGCAAAGTTGATAATGATAGTGCAACATACTTGTGGCACTGCCGTTTAGGTCATATTGGTGTAAGGCGCATGAAGAAACTCCATGCGGATGGACTTTTGGAATCACTTGATTATGAATTATTTGATGCCTGCGAACCATGCCTCATGGGCAAGATGACTAATACTCCGTTCTCCGGAACAATGGAGCGACCCACTGACTTATTGGAAATAATACATAACGATGTATGCGGTCCGATGAGTGTTGAGGCTCACGGCGGGTATCGTTATTTTCTGACCTTCACAGATGATTTGAGCAGATATGGGTATATCTACTTGATGAAACACAAGTCTGAAACATTTGAAAAGTTCAAAGAATTTCAGAGTGAAGTGGAGGATCAAGTAACAAGAAAATGAAGTTTCTACGATATGATCGCAGAGGCGAATATTTGAATTACGAGTTTGGCCTTCAGTTAAAACAATGTGGAATAGTTTCACAAACTCATGCCACCTGGAACACCACACCATAATGGTGTGTCTGAACGTCGTAACCGTACTTTTTAGATATGGTGCGATCTATGATGTCTCTTACCGATTTACCCCTATCGTTTTGGGCTTATGTATTAGAGACAGCTGCATTCACGTTAAATAGGGCACCGCCTAAATCCGTTGAGACAACACCGTATGAACTATGTGGTTTGGCAAGAAACCTATGATGTCATTTCTTAAAGTTTGGGGTTGCGATGCTTATGTGAAAAACTTTAGCATGATAAGCTCGAACCCAAATCGAAGAAGTGTGTCTTAATAGGATACCCAAAAGAAATTTTTGGGTACACCTTCTATGACAGATCAGAAGGCAAAATCTTGGTTGCTAAGAATGGATCCTTTCTAGAGAAGGAGTTTCTCTCGAAAGAAGTGAGTGGGAGGAAAGTAGAACTTGATGAGGTAATTGTACCTTCTCTCGAATTGGAAAGTAGCTCATCACAGAAAACCATTCCCGTGATGCCTGCACCAACTAGTGAGGAAGCTAATGATAATGATCATGAAACTTCGGATCAAGTTACTACCGAACCACATAGGTCAACCAGAGCACGTTCCGCACCAGAGTGGTACGGTAATCCTGTTCTGGAGGTCTATTTACTTGACCATGACGAACCTACACTACAAAAGAAATACACTTCCGTGATGATACATGTTTGTCATAGTAGGTCACGTTTTCTATCGTGCATGTACATCCATGATGATTTTATGACAAAATCAAGATAGTCATACCTGTGCTGTCGTAGAAGTGTTCCATGACATTAGCAAAATTATCATCATGGAAGTGTCCACTTCCATGATGATAAATCGCGCGTCATAGAAGTGCTTTGGTCAAGGGTGACCGACACGTGGCATCCACCGTAACAGGTCGCCGTTAAGCTATCGGGTCCGGTTTTGGATCCGATAACCCGTTAATAGCCCGGACCAATGGGGATTTTCCACGTGTAAAATCCTCATTGGCCAGAGGAAACACATGTTGGCTCACCGTTGGGACAGATGTCATCCACTCATTGGACATGAGGCGCCTATGATACGTCGACACGTGGCACGGCCCAACAGAGGCCCATTCCAGTTAAAAGGCCATCCCGTTTGACGTGGTCAAAATGTAACGGGCCGGCCCACAAAAGCATGTTAACGACATGTTCTTATATCGCCTATTTACGGCCCGCTAACCCCCGGCCCGTTACAGCCTATTGGAATTAAGCCCAGTAGCTTCATCTGGGCCGTCCAATATGATTCCAGCCTGTTGTAACTTCCTGCCCATGTATGGCCCATGATGTCTTTCAGCCCATATGAGGCCCTTCGTAACTCTGGGCCCATTAAAGGCCCGAGATGAAACTGGCACATAATGAACAGTGTATCGCTTTATACCCATTAACGACCCATTATTCCATCGGCCGTTTCCAGCCCTTGTTAACTTTCTGCCTTCTAAGGGCCCATTTATTCTTGGGCTCATTTCTAGAATTCGGTTAGTTATGGTCCGTTACTGGCATGTTCCGTTTGTGGGCCAAATTCAGCCCGTGGTTACGTTCGGCATGTTTGTGAACCGTTAACCCGTTGGGCTGTTTTCATAGCGTTATCAAATATGGCCTATTAACGGCCCGCTATGGTCCACAAATAGTACGGCCCATGTTTGGCGAAATGATGATACGCCCCGTACAAGGCCCATGGATCCTACTGCCCATAGAAGACCAATGGATCCGGCCCGTAGAAGGCCCATGGATCATACTGCCCGTAGAAAGTCCATGGATCCTACGGCCCGTAGAAGGCCCATGGATCCTACGGCCCGTAGAAGGCCCATGGATCCTATGGCCCGTAGAAGGCCCATGGATCCTACGGCCCGCAGGAGGCCCATGGTTACAACAGTCTGTGTGTTGCCATGATTATTGTGGCCTGGTTACCAAAAGTAGGTTATTGTGGCCACTAGAAAAACGTGGAAAAAGAACTGCAGTGACTACAAGCAAACAACTAAACAAGACAATAAGGAAATAAATAAGAAAGCAACTAACGCTAGGCTATTACAGATATTACACATATTACATCCACTGGGCATCAAAGTTCGCCACCAGTGCAAATATAGGGAACAAAGCAGCATATTACATACACTGGCCGTCAAAATTGGCCACCAGTGCAAATAAACGCGGTAGCAAAACAAGAGCATAACTGAAACAACTTCAGAAGAGCTCAAGAAATGTTATCCTGGGTATCCACCATGCTAGCAATAAGCTTAGCAAGCTTATTAGCTTTGTCTGCTTACGCTAAAATCCTCCAACGCTTTGCATTGCGTGAAAAGTATGCATCTGAATGCTCCGGGGACTTCGTTGTCCTTCCACTTCTTGTAGCAAAGACAGCTGATCGATGTCTTTCACTTGTAGTTGAGACTCAAGAAACCGAACTGATTCAGACAGTGAGTTTGAATAGCTTGTGCAAGCTGTAGTGGCCAGTAACTCAAACACTAAACCAAGACAGGACTTTGGGGTTGTCTAACTGTCTTTTGAGATAGTCTTCCTTCTGTTTTATCAGCTTTGTTGGAGACCAACAAGGATGTCTCACTATCCTGAACCTTGTCGCATTACTTCCTTTACCATTGCTTAATAAGGCACTCTTCCCCAATATTCATCGAAGATTCTAAAAGAAGAAACAAGCGGACACATAACAGGTTTAGCATGTACTAGTATATGAAACTCATTTCGGTGAAACAGTTCATTAGTAAGGTGGACAGGATTAAACTACCAAGTCTTCTATTGCCAAGTACTAGTACATAATAAAAGCATCAAACAAACATATATCTATGTCCTATGATCACTGCATTGTCTTGCCAAATCAAAATAGAGACACGGTTCAAATCATATCAGTTCAAGACAAAGCAGCAGTGAAAGAATACAAAGCATGGGAAACTACACGGCACAACAAGATTTCAGATGGGTACCGTGGGTCTACATGTACAACAACACTATTGGCTCTGTTGTGATGCTAGCAATCACTACTGCAAGATGCTGCTAACGCGACACTACGATCAGAGACCCTTCGACGAAACTGTGTGCGATGCCATAATCACAAACGGTGGTGTAAAAAAACCGTAAAAAAGGTGCAAAACGTTTGCGATGGCGGAGCCATCAAACACGGTTTAGATTTTAGTTGCGTGTGCGATGCAGGGCATACGGTTCAGTTCAATTAACTGTTTACGATGAGGAGGAACAAAAGAAACGGGCAACCAGATGGAGGTGTGTGCGATACACAACATACGATTCACTCGGATGAACTGTTTGTGATTAGGCAACACAAAAGCGGTCAGCCAGATCAAGGTGTGTGCGATATACGGCATGCGGTTCACTCGGATGAACTGTTTGAGTTAAGACATGAGAACAGAAACGGTTCAACTTAACAAGATGTGTGTGATACGCGGCAAATAGGTCTGTAATCAGAAATGTGTGTGAAGACCGATAATAACACGACGGTTGCTGCTAGTAAGATGTGTGTGTTGTGCAATGGGATTGCATACAGAACAATAATATATATATATATATATATATATATATATATATATATATATATATATATATATATATATATATATATATATATATATATATATATATATATATATATATATATATATATATATATATATATATATATATAGACACACACACACACACACACTTATAAGTACATGCTTGCATAACCAAATTAAACATCCACTTACATAGGTGGCTACTATAACCATGGCATTTGCACACACCAAAGTAAACTATTACATGCATAATTACATAGGTGGCTACTACACACATGGCATTTTCACACACCAATAAAGTAAACTATATATTACATGCATGATTAACTAGCATAAACGATTATCTGATCATCGTCTACTTCTTGTGATGCTTGCTCTGCTTGTGGCTCGATCCGGGCTCGTCGATTTGGGTAACGAGGCACTTCCTCATGTCAACGATCCAACTGTGCATCTCGTAGCATGTGTACATGCTCTTGGTCGCGAACCTGAGGTGAGGTTCATCTAGTTGCCGCATCCAGGCCCTATGCCAGGATAGGGGGCTTGTTCTCTGGGCATCCTGCTTCATCTTTTCGTAGTAGGGGTCGATGATGGCCGAGGCGAGTTCGACCAGGGAGCCTTCTTCATGCTGCCCTAGACCCTATAGTGGTCACGGATTTTGACAAGGTTCTTACAGGCCAAGCCCGTAACACTGAGCGCATTTACATCGTCTTTGGTTTCCACCGTGGCGAACTTGTACTCGCCGCTGTTGACAAACCTATTGAAACGGTCGCAAGGCTCTGCGGCCATGTAGTAGCGGTAGATGAGGACATGATGGCTGACGCACAACTGGGCGATGGCAACCTTCTGATCTATGCTGGGACGACCGGCGGTGTACTGGAGGTCGATGCCGACCACCTTGTACTTGTCTCGAGCAAGCAACTGCTCAACGTTGTTGATGTAGTTGTCCACCACGGCTGGGTCGATGGTGTACACCACCGAGAGATCCGTCTCCCTCGCGTGGGTCTCCACTCTATGCTCGCCGAACTCCATTGGAGCGCCGCTGGACATCCCCTCTCTATGTGTCATCGTGGGTGTGCTTGTTGTGTTGTGGGGCGCGATCGAAAGGTTGAAGAGACCAAGGTTATAATGGCCATGGGAATTAAAGGAGAAGCCGTACGGCCAGGAATATCGGCAGGCCCTGATGGTAGTTCTAATTTGCAGCGCGTAACTCCATCGTGCCGCACGTAACTGCATCGCGTGGCAACGCGCACGGCGCAATCGCATGCATATGGGGCCCCGACGTGATCGTGCGCACGCCCAACCGCTGGCAGAGTGCACGCGGAGGGACGCGAGCAGAGCACTCCGCGGTCGCCTCAATGGCGAGCAACCATATATATACATATAGCAGTTGAACGTGCAAGGAAAAGCTGTCCACAAACAGAGCACGTCGACGGATGCGAGCAGAGCGCGCCAACGGACGCGACAGAGTGTGCCACGGCGCCTAACGGCGAGCACAGCGCGCTGCGGCGCCTAACGGCGAGCAGAGCTTGCCGAGGGGTGCGAGCAGAGGCCAACACAATGATACATGGCAAATAAGACGAACTGTGCGAGCGATGTCGGAGACATCAAGCACGGATCAAATTAGAGTTGCGTGTGCGATACATGGCATACAGTTGATCCATCCGAGCTGTTTGTGATGGAATAAGCCGCGTGTGTTGCGGGCAAACACTTGCTGGTATATAACCTTAAATTTAACCAAAAAAGTGTTAATGCATGTTATAAAAATTGTATAGCCGGAAACGAGAGAGGCGTTTTGGAGGCCGAGCTCCATGGAGGCCTTTATACTTGAAAAATTCAAATTCAAACTTGTATGGTTCAAAAAATTCTGAAAAAATATGCGTGTATGTAAGGATGTAACTCACATGTGTGTAAAAATTCATGATGAAATACCTTGAGTTGCGACATATACAAAAAAGACAAATTCATGTCATGGGAAGATGAATAGTATCATGTGTTAAACAACCTCAGATTTGTCTTTTTTGCACAACCCTTATTTCAATGTATTTTGAACTAAAAATTTACACACATGTGTGTTATACCTTCATGTATATCTATATTTTTCTTTAGAATTTTTTGAAATGTAAAAATATGAGTTTCGATGAAATTTCAATTTTGAATTTGGAGGCCTCACCGGAGGCCGAGCTCCAAAAGGGATTTCCGGAAACTATGTTCAAATACGACTCCAACGATATAATCTTTGGCGACATGCATTTCGTATTTTATTAGTTAAATCCTACTTATCAGCCAGGACGGGGGTATAGTAGGTAATTAAATCACAAGCGTTTTTTTATTAACAGTATGTGTACGTGTCCTTTCGTCCTCCTCTCGCACGTCTTGTCATCTCGCTGCCGCGGATGGCTTACAACACAAGATTGCGCAGCGCACCGGGGCGTTCTTCTGGCCAAACGATGGCACCAATGAATCGTCGGTGAGCCCATTCCCGCGCAACCTCGTAGGTTCCCGCACAAGCTTCCCGCCCGACACAGTGAAATCCCCCTAAATCCCAATGCTTACCGGCCTGCTATAAAAACCCTCACGGCCGGCGAGTCCTGCGTCGCATTTTCCCTTCCCTCCCTGTAGCTTATCTCGCCTGCTTCTCCCACAATCTCCAATGGCACAGGTACGTCGTCGTCGCTCAGCCACTCCGCCATCATCAGAGGATAGCTCTAGCTGGGAGGCTAAACCACCGCCGTGGTGCAGTCCCCGACGTAGTGTAGTGCGTGTGGCGTCCCTGTTGGGTGTGCGCGGAACACCCACCACACGCTCCGCCGCCGCTGCCCGTCGACAGCTGTTTCCGGCCGCCATTGCCGCCACACCACCATCGAAAGCCAGGCCATCTCCCACTCCGCCGCCGCGGCCGCCAGCCCACCGTCGACCGTCGGGATTATCACCCGCTCCGCCGCCGCGGCCCGAAGGCGGGAGGCGGAGGTGGAGGCCCGCACGTTCGCCAGCGACCTTGCGCGCTACATCGAGTTCCTGCGGGAGGAGGAGGAGCGCCTCTTCGAGCACGTAAAGAGCTTTACCGCAGCCGTGGCCGCAGCACACGCCGACGCAGAGGCGAGGAATCAGGAGATCTACGAGCAGTCCGGCCGCTTCGAGAGGGATCGTCTAGAGCGGCTGTGGGCGTTCGAGCTGGCGAGCGTCGCTGAACGTGCAGTAGCGGCAGGCACCATATTGCATTTGTCCAGCTCGTCGGTAGGCTCCTCCTCCTTCTCTGCCTCTTACTGAGCGCGCTCGGTAGAGGAGAGGTTGCCGGAAGTAGCACAAAGCCCCTCTGTGGTAGTAGCAGTATTTAGGGGCTATTTTGTTCAGTTCATCTGACCATGGATGTGTGGTCGAACTGTACAACGTACTTAAAATTAGCTAGTATATATAGTTGAACTAGCTATTTCAGTACATGGTTGGCAACAATTGGGGAGAAGTTTGGTCGGTTCAGCTGTCAAGTTGAACTGTTTGTATAAATTAAGAATGACTGCTTAATCTATGAATGAAATCTGTGCTTAATTACTGAATTTTAGTTGCAAAAATTAGATAATGCTAGTGATTTCTAGCTGCATATTTTGACAAATCACAGTGTTACAAGGATTAACAAATGGCAACGTTACTAGATCAACAAATGTAAATATTTCTAGTTTGACAAATGGCAACATACCCAATATGACAGATGCAAATCTTACCAAATTGTTTGTACGTGGTTGCACACGGGTCATCCAAAACAAACGTTTGCGTTGAAGGGATGCACAAATCCTGCGCTGCGGATTTTCCCTCAACTTAAGGGGGAAGACAATAGCTCTCACTTTGCATATGGGTGTTCTAATTAAAACGTTTGCGTTGAAGGGATGCATAAATCCTGCTTGGCACATTTTCCCTTGGCTTCCTGGGGAAGCTGTCGGTTTGCATACGGGTGTTCTAACTAAAACGTTTGCGATGAGTGTTTTATATTTAAAAACCGAATTAAACTGCGGCTTGGGTGCCATTAATGGAGAGGATGCGAGCAAGGCGGGCGACCATGGAAGTCAAAGGGCTCGCTTCCCGGTGAGCCTGCGCGGCGTACAACTCGCACGCTTCCCGTTGAGCCTCCGCATTGGAGTACCGCTCGCACGCCTTCTGTTTAGTCAAGCACTCAAGCACCTGTCCGCATGGCACCTCCTAGCCATTAAAAGAGTGAGGTGTGGCGTCACGTGAATGGTTAACAGAACACACACAATTTAAATTATACAAAACGTTTGAGATGTTACAGTGGCAGCTATTTGTTTCAAAATGCCTTTGTTGGTTGTTATTCGAGTGCACCTTCTCTAAAAAAGGACATGAAAATACCACAGCATGTCGGGTGCCATTCCATTATAGCATGCCAAGTTTCATGGATTTCATACGAGTTTTGGATTTACTAGAATTTAAAAACAAAGTATCTCAACGTTTTGCCAACAATCAACAGCGCCCTGGTGTTTGAAATTCATTCCCATTTCTTGCATGGGACCTAAGCATGCCCCGAAGGACACATATTTGATTGTTCTACCAATATATATGCAGTGGAGCTTGTGCATGTAGTTCAAATTTGAATTATACACATGGAATGCCTAAAAAAACCCAGTTAATGTATAAAAATGTCCAAACGAACCCCGAAAAATTTCCAAAAGTAAACACAACACTCCTGTTGTTCTACATTGACACTAGAAATTTTTTAAAAGCAATAAGAGGCAACGGATATCGTTTCGTCCCCAAAGGTGGCACGTTCCCTACCGAAACCATCACGCTTGTTGTGAGAAGCTAAGTTTTGTGAGAAGCTTATACCCAAACCTGCCCCAAATGGGACAAATTTTTTACCATGGCGTGTTGATGATGCTCCATGATAGCATGCCAAGTTTCATGAATTTCAGATGAGTTTTGGATTTACTAGAATTTAAAAGCCATGTATCTCAATGTTTGCGGCCGAGTGATGGTGGCAGTGTGTTTGAAATTCATTCCCATTTCTTGCATGGGACCTAAGCATGCAACCAAGGACACATATTTGATTTTTCAACCAGTTTATATGCACTGGAGATTGTGCATGTAGTTCAAATTTGAATTATGCACATAAAATGCCTGGAAAACCCAGTTAATGTGTAAAAATGTCCAAACTAACCCCGAAAAATTCCAAAATTGAACACAACACTCCTGTTGTTCTATGTTGACACTAGAAAAAATTTGAAAGCAATAAGAGGCAACGGATATCATTTCGTCCCCAAAGGTGGCACGTTCCCTACCGAAACCTTCACGCTTGTTGTGAGAAGCTCTGGTTTGCGAGAAGCTTATACCCAAACCTGCCCCAAATGGGACAAAAATTTAACCACGGCATGTTGATGTGGCTCCATGATAGCATGCCAAGTTTCATGAATTTCAGATGAGTTTTGCATTTACTAGAATTTAAAAACTAGGTATCTCAATGTTTGTGGCCGATTGAAGGTGGCAGGGTGTTTGAAATTCATTCCCATTTCTTGCATGGGACATAAGCATGAAACCAAGGACACAAATTCGATTTTTCAACCAGTTTATATGCACTGGAGCATGTGCATGTAGTTTAAATTTGAATTATGCGCATAAAATGCCTGGGAAACCCAGTTAATGTACAAAAATGCCCAAACGAACCCCGAAAAATTCCAAAATTGAACACAACACTCCTGTTGTTCTATGTTGACACTCGAAAAAACTTGAAAGCAATAAGAGGCAACGGATATGGTTTCGTCCCCAAAGGTGGCACGTTCCCTACCGAAACCATCACGCTTATTGTGAGAAGCTCTAGTTTGTGAGAAGCTTATACACAAACCTGCCCCAAATGGGACAAAAAATTTACCACGGCATGTTGATGCCGCTCCATGATAGCGTGCCAAGTTTCATGAATTTCAGACGAGTTTTGGATTTACTAGAATTTAAAAATCAAGTATCTCAATGTTTGCGGCCGAGTGACGGTGGCAGGGTGTTTGAAATTCATTCCCATTTCTTGCATGGGACCTAAGCATGAAACCACGGACACAGATTTGATTTTTCAACCAGTTTATATGCACTGGAGCATGTGCATGTAGTTCAAATTTGAATTATGCACATAAAATGCCCGGGAAACCTAGTTAATGTATAAAAATGTCCAAACGAACCCCCAAAAATTCCAAAATTGAACACAACACTCCTGTTGTTCTATGTTGACACTTGAAAAAATTTGAAAGCAATAAGAGGCAACGGATATCGTTTCGTCCCCAAAGGTGGCACGTTCCCTACCGAAACCATCACGCTTGTTGTGAGAAGCTCTGGTTTGTGAGAAGCTTATACCCAAACCTGCCCCAAATGGGAAAAAAAATTTACCACGACATGTTGATGCCGCTCCATGATAGCATGCCAAGTTTCATGAATTTTAGACGAGTTTTGGATTTACTAGAATTTAAAAACCAGGTATCTCAATGTTTGCGGCCGAGTCACGGTGGCAGGGTGTTTGAAATTCATTACCATTTCTTGCATGGGACCTAAGCATGCAACCAAGGACACATATTTGATTTTTCAACCAGTTTATATAAACTGGAGCATGTGCATGTAGTTCAAATTTGAATTATGCGCATAAAATGCATGGAAAACCCAGTTAATGTATAAAAATGTAAAAAACGAACCCCGAAAAATTCCAAAATTAAACACAACACTCCTGTTGTTCTATGTCGACAGTCGAATTTTTTTGAAAGCAATAAGAGGCAACGGACATCATTTCGTCCCCAAAGGTGGCACATTCCGTACCGAAACCATCACGCTTGTTGTGAGAAGATCTGGTTTGTGAGAAGCTTATACCCAAACCTGCCCCAAATGGGACAAAAATTTTACCTCGGCATGTTGATGCCACTCCATGATAGCATGCCAAGTTTCATGAATTTCAAACGACTTTTGGATTTACTAGAATTTAAAATCCAGGTATCTCAATGTTTGCGGCCGAGTGACGGTGGCAGGGTGTGTGACATTCATTCCCATTTCTTGCATGGGACCTAAGCATGCAACCAAGGAGACATATTGATTTTTCAACCCGTTTATATGCACTGGAGCATGTGCATGTAGTTCAAATTTGAATTATGCGCATAAAATGCCTGGAAAACCAAGTTGATGTATAAAAACATCCAAACGAACCATGACAAATTCCAATTTTTTTGACTACACACCTATAGTTGCATGTTCACTGCAGATAAAAGTTCTAACAATTCAAACACCATCCTTTGTAGCTGTGACCCCATTACGTAATTCAAATCAAGATGATAAATCTAGTAGATCGCACACAGTTTATTATCACCAACCGTGTGAGATGCAGCACAAAATATCTTGGAGCACCGTCGGTGTATAGTACGCCTATGTCTTACGCGAGAAGGTGCGTCAGCTACAGTCCACAGCCGGCGTGTCAAGCACACTAGCTCACTCCCCAAATATCATTGTTCATTCGTCGCCGGTGAAAGATGGGGACGTGGCCGCAAAAACCAGGCGCGTGCTAACAAGCTTCGTGAGGGCTGATACGTCTCCAACGTATCTATAATTTTTTATTGTTCCATGTTATTATATATTTCTGTTTTTGATGTTTAATGGGCTTTATTATACACTTTTATATTATTTTTGGGACTAACCTATTAACCCGAGGCCCAGCCCGAATTGCTGTTTTTTTTGCCTATTTCAGTGTTTCAAAGGAAAAGGATATCAAGCGGAGTCCAAACAGAATGAAACCTTCGGGAACATGATTTTCGGAACAAACGTGATCCACATGACTTGGAGTGGACGTCAAGCAATCAACGAGGATGCCACGAGGGTGGGGGCGCTCCCTCCACCCTCGTGGGCCCCTCGTAGCTCTCCTGACCGACCTCTTTCGCCTATATATACTCATATACCCCGAAAACATCAGATACGGAGCCAAAACCATATTTCCACCGCCGCAACCTTCTGTACCCGTGAGATCCCATCTTGGGGCCTTTTCCGGCGCTCCGCCGGAGGGGGCATTGATCACGGAGGGCTTCTACATCAACACCATAGCCTCTCCGATGATGTGTGAGTAGTTTACCTCAGACCTTCGGGTCCATAGTTATTAGCTAGATGGCTTCTTCTCTCTCTTTGGATTTCAATACAGAGTTCTCCTCGATTCTCTTGGAGATCTATTCGATTTAACTCTTCTTTTTGTGGTGTGTTTGTCGAGATCCGATGAATTGTGGGTTTATGATCAAGATTATCTATGAACAATATTTGAATCTCCTCTGAATTCTTTTATGTATGATTGGTTATCTTTGCAAGTCTCTTCGAATTATCAGTTTGGTTTGGCCTACTAGATTGATCTTTCTTGCAATGGGAGAATTGCTTAGCTTTGGGTTCAATCTTGCGGTTCTCGATCCCAGTGATAGTAGGGGAAATGACATGTATTGTATTGTTGCCATCGAGGATAAAGAGATGGGGTTTATATCATATTGCATGAGTTTATCCCTCTACATCATGTCATCTTGCTTAAAGCGTTACTCTGTTCTTATGAACTTAATACTCTAGATGCATGCTGGATAGCGGTCGATGTGTGGAGTAATAGTAGTAGATGCAGGCAGGAGTCGGTCTACTTGTCACAGACGTGATGCCTATATACATGATCATACCTAGATATTCTCATAACTATGCTCAATTCTATCAATTGCTCGACATTTATTCGTTTACCCACCGTAATACTTATGCTATCTTGAGAGAAGCCACTAGTGAAACCTATGGCCCCCGGGTCTATTTTCCATCATATTAATCTCCCGTCAACAAGCTATTTCTATCACTGTTTATTTTGCTTTCTTTACTTTTACTCTTTATCATAAAAATACCAAAAATATTATCTTATCATTTCTATCAGATCTCACTTTTGCAAGTGGCCGTGAAGGGATTGACAACCCCTTTATCGCGTTGGTTGCAATGTTCTTATTTGTTTGTGTAGGTGTGTGGGACTTGAGCGTGGTCTCCTACTGGATTGATACCTTGGTTCTCAAAAACTGAGGGAAATACTTACACTACTTTGCTGCATCACCCTTTCCTCTTCAAGGGAAAACAAACGCATTGCTCAAGAGGTAGCAAGAAGGATTTCTGGCGCCTTGCCGAGGAGGCTTACACCAAGTCAAGTCAAGATTTGATCTCCCGACAACATGCGATTTCTGGCGCCGTTGCCGGGGAGATCTACGCTCGAGTCAAGACATATCAAGTACCCATCACAAACTCTTATCCCTCGCATTGCATTTTTTTTTGCCATTTGCCTCTCGTTTTCCTCTCCCCCACTTCACCTTTGCCTTTTCTTCGCCCTCCTTCCGTTCGATCTTGTGTTACCATGTGCCTTCTTTTTGCTTGCATCTTTGCTTGGTAAAAGTTTATGGATCCTCATCCGCTTGCCAATCTTTTTAAGAGATCCAAGTATGATGAACCAATTCCTAGTGATTTGGGTGCACTAGATTATCTTTATAAGGTTTTGCTTGAAATCCGTGAATCTGAAAATTATGATGAAGTGCTTTATGAAGTGGTTCACGATAGATCTTTGAATAAAAAGCATGATTGCAATGATGTTATTATAAATTCTATTAATGTCAATCATGTTAATGATATGCAAAACCCTAAGCTTGGGGATGCTAAGTTTACTATGTCTACTACTTGTTGCAATGATCATGATTGGGGTGATTCTTCTTATGATCTTGAAAATTTATTTAAGCCCCATAATGAATATGAGATTGATAATATTGTTTGTAATAGTATTAAAAGTGGGTCTGGAGGAGTGTCAACTTTAGATCCCACATATTTGGACTTTGATCAATCTTATGAAGTTTTTGATAAAAGTGGGTTTGAAGAGGTCAAAACTTTAGATATCAATGAACCCACTATCTTGGATTTCAAGGAATTTAATTATGATAATTGCTCTTTAATAGATTGTATTTCCTTGTTGCAATCCGTGCTAAATTCTCCTCATGCTTGTAGTCAAAATAAAGCTTTTACCAAACATATCGTTGGTGCTTTGATGCAATCTTATGAAGAAAAACTTGAGTTGGAAGTTTCTATCCCTAGAAACCTTTATGATGAATTGGAACCTACAATTAAAATTAAAATTAAAGATCATGAATGCTATGCTTTGTGTGATTTGGGTGCTAGTGTTTCCACGATTCCAAAAACTTTGTGTGATTTGCTAGCTTTCCGTGAAATTGATGATTGCTCTTTAAACTTGCACCTTGCAGATTCCACTATCAAGAAACCTATGGGAAGAATTAATGATATTCTTATTGTTTCAAATAGGAATTATGTGCCCGTAGATTTTATTGTTCTTGATATAGATTGCAATCCTTCATGTCATATTATTCTTGGTAGACCTTTCCTTAGAACGATTGGTGCAATTATAGATATGAAGGAAGGAAATATTAGATTCCAATTCCCGTTAAGGAAAGGCATGGAACACTTTAATAGAAAGAAAATAAAATTACCTTATGAATCTATTATGAGAGCCACCTATGGATTGCCTACCAAAGATGGTAATACCTAGATCTATCCTTGCTTTTATGCCTAGCTAAGGGCGTTAAACGATAGCACTTGTTGGGAGGCAACCCAATTTTATTTTAGTTTTTTTTGCCTTTTGCTCCTGTTTAGAAATAAATCTTTGATCTAGCCTCTGGTTAGATTTGTTTTTGTGTTTTAATTAGTGTTTGTGCCAAGTAAAACCTATAGGATCTTCTTGGATGATAGTTATTTGATCTTGCTGAAAATTCCAGAAACTTTCTGTTCACGAAAACAATTGTTAAAAATCACAAGAACGTGATAAAATACTGATTCCAATTGCAGTAGATCAATAAACAAATTATTTAAGTCTTCCTATTTTGGTAGACTTTTATGAGTTCCAGAAGTTTGCGTTAGACACAGATTACTACAGACTGTTCTGTTTTTAACAGATTCTGTTTTTCGTGTGTTGTTTGCTTATTTTGACGAGTGTATGGTTAGTAAAATAGTTTATAAACCATAGAGAAGTTGGAATACAGTAGGTTCAACACCAATATAAATAAAGAATGAGTTCAATACAGTACCTTGAAGTAGTGTTTTGTTTTGTTTCGCTAACGTACCTCATGAGATTTTCTGTTGAGTTTTGTGTTGTGAAGTTTTCAAGTATTGGGTAAGGATTTGACGGATTAAGGAACAAGGAGTGGCAAGATCCTAAGCTTGGGGATTCCCGAGGCACCCCAAGGTAAATCCATGGACACCAAAAAGCCAAATCTTGGGGATGCCCTGGAAGGCATCCCCTCTTTCGTCTTCGTCCATCGGTAACTTTACTTGGAGCAATATTTTTATTCACCACATGATATGTGTTTTGCTTGGAGCATCTTGTACGATTTGAGTCTTTGCTTTTATTTTACCACAATCATCCTTTCTGTACACACCTTTTGAGAGAGACACACATGATTCGGAATTTATTAGAATACTCTATGTGCTTCACTTATATCTTTTGAGCTATATAGTTTTTGCTCTAGTGCTTCACTTATATCTTTTAGAGCACGGTGGTGGTTTTGTTTTATATAAACTATTGTTCTCTCATGCTTCACTTATATCATTTTGAGAGTCCCACAAAACAGCATGGTAATTTGCTTAAGTTGTGAAATTAGTCCTAATATGATAGGCATCCAAGATTAATAAAAACTTTCTTATAAGTGCATTGAATACTAAGAGATGTTTGATGATTGTTTTGAGATATGAAGATGGTGATACTAGAGTCATGCTAGTTGAGTAGTTGTGAATTTGATAAATACTTGTTCTAAAGTTTGTGATTCCCGTAGCATGCACGTATGGTGAACCGTTATGTGATGAAGTCGGAGCCTGATTTATTTATTGATTGTCTTCCTTATGAGTGGCGGTCGGGGACGAGCGATGGTATTTTCCTACCAATCTATCCCCTAGGATCATGCGCGTAGTACTTTGTTTCGATAACTAATAGATTTTTGCAATAGGTATGTGAGTTCTTTATGACTAATGTTGAGTCCATGGATTATACGCACTCTCATCCTTCCACCATTGCTAGCCTCTCTAATACCGCGCACCTCTTCGCCGGTATCATATACCCACCATATACCTTCCTCAAAACAGCCACCATACCTACCTATTATGGCATTTCCATTGCCATCCCGAGATATATTGCCATGCAACTTACCACCATTCCATTTATTATGACACACTTCATCATTGTCATATTGCTTTGCATGATCATGTAGTTGACATCGTATTTGTGGCAAGGCCGCCTTTATAATTCTTTCATACATGTCACTCTTGATTCATTTCATATCCCGGTACACTGCCGAAGGCATTCACATAGATTCATATTTTGTTCTAAGTATCGAGTTGTAATTCTTGAGTTGTAAGTAAATAAAAGTGTGATGATCATCATTATTAGAGCATTATCCCATGTGAGGAAAGGATGATGGAGACTATGATTCCCCCATAAGTCGGGATGAGACTCCGGACGAAAAAAATAATAAAAGAGGCCATAAAAAAAGAGAGAAGGCCCAAACAAAAAAATTGAGAGAAAAAGAGAGAAGGGACAATGTTACTATCCCTTTACCACACTTGTGCTTCAAAGTAGCACCATGATCTTCATGATAGAGAGTCTCCTATGTTGTCACTTTCATATACTAGTGGGAATTTGACATTATAGAACTTGGCTTGTATATTCCAATGATGGGCTTCCTTAAAATGCCCTAGGTCTTCGTGAGCAAGCGAGTTGGATGCACACCCACTTAGTTTCTTTTGTTGAGCTTTCATACACTTATAGCTCTAGTGCATCCATTGCATGGCAATCCCTACTCACTCACATTGATATCTATTGATGGGCATCTCCATAGCCCGTTGATACGCCTAGTTGATGAGAGACTATGTTCTCCTTTTTGTCTTCTCCACAACCACCATTCCACTCCACATATAGTGCTATGTCCATGGCTCACGCTCATATATTGCGTGAAGATTGAAAAAGTTTGAGAATATAAAAATTATGAAACAATTGCTTGGCTTGTCATCGGGGTTGTCCATGATTTAAATACTTTGTGTGGAGAAGATAGAGCATAGCCAGACTATATGATTTTGTAGGGATAACTTTCTTTGGCCATGTTCTTTTGAGAAGACATGATTGCTTTGTTATTATGCTTGAAGTATTATTATTTTCATGTTAATATTAAACTTTTATCTTGAATCTTTCGGATCTGAATATTCATACCACAAATAAGAGAATTACATTGAAAATTATGCCAAGTAGCATTCCACATCAAAAATTCTATTTTATCATTTACCTAGTCGAGGACGAGCAGGAATTAAGCTTGGGGATGCTTGATACGTCTCCAACGTATCTATAATTTTTGATTGTTCCATGCTATTATATATTCTGTTTTGGATGTTTAATGGGCTTTATTATACACTTTTATATTATTTTAGGGACTAACCTATTAACCGGAGGCCCAGCCCGAATTGCTGTTTTTTTTGCCTATTTCAGTGTTTTGAAGGAAAAGGATATCAAATAGAGTCCAAACGGAATGAAACCTTCGGGAACGTGATTTTCGGAACAAACGTGATCTAGAGGACTTGGAGTGGACGTCAAGCAATCAACAAGGAGGCCACGAGGCGAGGCGCGCCTACCCCAGGCGCGCCTCCACCCTCGTGGGCCCTAAATAACTCTCTTGACCGACCTCTTACGCCTATATATACTAATATACCACGAAAACATCGAGATCTGAGCCAAACCCTATTTCCACCGCAAACTTACATACATGAGATCCCATCTTGGGGCCTTTTCGGCGCTCCGCGGAAGGGCATGATCACGAAGGGCTTCTACATCAACACCATAGCCTCTCCGATGATGTGTGAGTAGTTTACCTCAAACCTTTGGGTCCATAGTTATTAGCTAGATGGCTTCTTCTCTCTCTTTGGATCTCAATACAAAGTTCTCCTCGATTCTCTTGGAGATCTATTCGATGTAACTCTTATTTTTGCGGTGTGTTTGTCGAGATCCGATGAATTGTGGGTTTAAGATCAAGATTATCTATGAACAATATTTGAATCTCCTCTGAATTCTTTTATGTATGATTGGTTATCTTTGCAAGTCTCTTCGAATTATCAGTTTGGTTTGGCCTACTAGGTTGATCTTTCTGGCAATGGGAGAAGTGCTTAGCTTTGGGTTCAACCTTGCGGTGCTCGATCCCAGTGATAGTAGGGGAAACGACACGTATTGTATTGTTGTCATCGAGGATAAAAAGATGGGGTTTATATCATATTGCATGAGTTTATCCCTCTACATCATTTCATCTTGCTTAAAGCGTTACTCCGTTCTTATGAACTTCATACCCTAGATGCATGCTGGATAGCGGTCGATGTGTGGAGTAATAGTAGTAGATGCAGGCAGGAGTCGGTCTACTTGTCACGGACGTGATGCCTATATACATGATTATACCTAGATATTCTCATAACTATGCTCAATTCTATCAATTGCTCGACAGTAATTCGTTTACCCACCATAATACGTATGCTATCTTGAGAGTATATATTCTCATAACTATGCTCAATTCTATCAATTGCTCGACAGTAATTCGTTTACCCACTCTCAAGTCTCAAGATAGCATACGTATTATGGTGGGTAAACGAATTACTGTCGAGCAATTGATAGAATTGAGCATAGTTATGAGAATATCTAGGTATGATCATGTATATAGGCATCGCGTCCATGACAAGTAGACCGACTCTCTGCTCGCATCTACTACTATTACTCCACACATCGACCGCTATCCAAATGCAGGCATCTAGAGTATTAAGTTCATAAGAACGGAGTAACGCTTAAGCAAGATGACATGATGTAGAGGGATAAACTCATGCAATATGATATAAACCCCATATTTTTATCCTCGATGGCAACAATACAATACATGTCGCTTTCCCCATCACACTGGATCGAAAGCACCGCAAGATTGAACCCAAAGTTAAGCACTTCTCCCATTGCAAGAAAGATCAATCTAGTAGGCCAAACCAAACTGATAATTCGAAGATACTTGCAAAGATAACCAATCATACATAAAAGAATTCAGAGAAGATTCAAATATTGTTCATAGATAATCTTGATCATAAACCCACAATTCATTGGATCTCGACAAACACACCGCAAAATAAGATTACATCGAATAGATCTCCAAGAGAATCAAGGAGAACTTTGTATTGAGATCCAAAGAGAGAGAAGAAGCCATCTAGCTAATAACTATGGACCCAAGGTCCGAGGTAAACTACTCACATATCATCTGAGAGGCTATGGTGTTGATGTAGAAGCCTCCGTGATCAATGCCCCTCCGACGGAGCACCAAAAAGGCCCCTGTGATGGGATCTCACAGTATGTAAGGTTGCGGTGGAAATAGGGTTTTTGCTCCTCCTCCGATGTTTTCGGGCACGAGGTATATATAGGAGGAAGAAGTAGGTCGGTGGAGCCACGAGGGGCCCATGAGGGTGGAGGGCGCGCCAGGGGTAGGCACGCCTCATCTCATGGACTCCTCGTTGATTGCTTGACGCCCACTCCAAGTCCTCTCGGATCACGCTTGTTCAAAAAATCATGTTCCCGAAGGTTTCATTCCGTTTGGACTCGTTTGATATTCCTTTCCTTCGAAACACTGAAATAGGCAAAAAAAAGGCAATTTGGGCTGGGCCTCCGGTTACTAGGTTAGTCCCAAAAAAATATAAAAGTGTATAATAAAGCCCATTGAACATCCAAAACAGATAATATAATAGCATGGAACAAGAATAAATTATAGATACGTTGGAGACGTATCAAGCATCCCCAAGCTTAATTCCTGCTCGTCCTCGAGTAGGTAAATGATAAAAACAGAATTTTTGATGTGGAATGCTTCTTAGCATAATTTTCAATGTAATTCTTTTTATTGTGGCATGAATATTTAGATCCAAAAGATTCAAGATGAAAGTTTAATGTTTGACATAAAAACAATAATACTTCAAACATGCTAACCGAGCAATTATGTCTTATCAAAATAACATAGCGAAAGAAAGCTCATCCCTACAAAATCATATAGTTAGGCCATGCTTCAATTTCGTCACACAAAACGTTCTCATTGTGCATAACCCCGATGACAAGCCGAGCAATTGGTTCATACTTTTTAATGCACTTCAGCCTTTTCAACCCTTACGCAATACATGAGCGCAAGCCATGGATATAGCACTATGGGTGGAATAAAGTATAATGATGGGGGTTATGTGAGAAGACAAAAAGGTAGAAAGTCTCACATTGATGCGGCTAATCAATCGGCTATGGAGATGCCCATCAATTGATGTCAATGAGAGGAGTAGGGATTGCCATGCAACGGATGCACTAGAGCTATAAATATATGAAAGCTCAACAAAAGAAACTAAGTGGGTGTGCATCCAACTTGTTTGCTCATGAAGACCTAGGGCAATTTGAGGAAGCCCATCATTGGAATATACAAGCGAAGTTCTATAATGAAAAATTCCCAATAGTATATGAAAGTGACAACATAGGAGACTCTCTATCATGAAGATCACGGTGCTACTTTGAAGCACAAGTGTGGAAAAAGGATAGTAACATTGTCCCTTCTCTCTTTTTCTCTCATTTTTTTCTCTTTTTTTTCTTTTTCTTTTTTTGTTGGGCCTTCTCTTTTTCTTTGGCCTCTTTTTTTTAGTCCAGAATCTCATCCTGACTTGTGGGGGCATCATAGTCTCCATCATCCTTTCCTCACATGGGACAATGCTCTAATAATGATGATCATCACACTTTTATTACTTACAACTCAAGAATTATAACTCAATACTTAGAAAAAAATATGACTCTATGTGGATGCCTCAGGCGGTGTACTGGGATATGCAATGAATCAAGAGTGACATGTATAAAAAATTATGAAAGGTGGATTTGCCACAAATACGATGTCAACTACATGATCATGCAAAGAAATATGACAACGATGGAGCGTCTCATAATAAACGGAACGGTGGTAAGTTGCATGGCAATATATCTCGGAATGGCTATGGAAATGCCATGATAGGTAGGTATGGTGGCTGTTTTGAGGAAGATATAAGGAGGTTTATGTGTGATAGAGCGTATCATATCACGGGGTTTGGATGCACCGGCGAAGTTTGCACCAACTCTCAAGGCGAGAAATGGCAATGCACGGTACCGTAGAGGCTAGAAAATTGTGGAAGGTTGAGAGTGCGTATAATCCATGGACTCACATTAGTCATAAAGAACTCATATACTTATTGCCAAAGTTTATTAGCCCTCGAAGCAAAGTACTACTACACATGCCCCTAGAGGGATAGATTGGTAGGAAAGACCATCGCTCGTCCCCGACCGCCACTCATAAGGAAAGCAATAAAAGAACACCTTATGTGTCAAAATTTTCACACAACTTTTACCATACGTGCATGCTACAGGACTTGCCAACCTTAACACAAGTATTTCTCAATTTCACAATTACTCAACTAGCACACTCTAATATTACCACCTTTATATCTCAAAACACTTATCAAGTATCAAACTTCTCATGATATTCAATGAACTCAATATGGAAGTTTTTATTATGCTCATCTTGGATGCCTATCATATTCGGATTAATTTCACAATTAAAGCAAATTACCATGTTGTTTAAAACTCTCAAAATAATATAAGTGAAGCATGAGATATCAATAATTTCTATAAAATAAAACCACCACCGTGCTCTAAAAGATATAAGTGAAGCACTAGAGCAAAAACTATATTGCTCAAAAGATATAAGTGAAGCACATAGAGTATTCTAACAAATTCCGAATCATGTGTGTGTCTCTCAAAAGGTGTGTACAGCAAGGATGATTGTGGTAAACTAAAAAGAAAATACTCAAATCATACAAGACGCTCCAAGAAAAACACATATCATGTGGTGAATAAAAATATAGCCCCAAGTAAAGTTACCGATAGACAAAGACGAAAGAGGGGATGCCTTCCGGGGCATCCCCAAGCTTAGGCTTTTGGTTGTCCTTGAATTTTACCTTGGGGTGCCTTAGGCATCCCCAAGCTTAGGCTTTTGGTTGTCCTTGAATTTTACCTTGGGGTGCCTTAGGAATCCCCAAGCTTAGGCTCTTGCCAATCCTTGTTCCATAATCCATCAAATCTTTACCCAAAACTTGAAAACTTCACAACACAAAACTTAACAGAAAATCTCATGAGCTCCGTTAGCGAAAGAAAACAAAACACCACTTCAAGGTACTGTAATGAACTCATTATTTATTTATATTTGTGTTAAACCTACTGTATTCCAACTTCTCTATGGTTTATAAGCTCTTTTACTAGCCATAGATTCATCAAAATAAGCAAACAACACATGAAAAACAGAATCTGTCAAAAACAGAACAGCCTGTAGTAATCTATATCAAACGCAAAATTCTGGAACTCAGAAAAATCTACCAAAATAGGACGACCTAGATAATTTGTTTATTGATCTACTTCAATTGGAATCAGTAATTTATGACGTTCTGGTGATTTTAAACAATTGTTTTCGTGAACAGAAATTTTCTGGAATTTTCAGCAAGATCAAATAACTATCATCCAAGAAGATCCTATAGGTTTAACTTGGCACAAACACTAATTAAAACATGAAAACACATCTAACCAGAGGCTAGATCAAAGATTTATTACTAAACATAAATAAAAAGCAATAAAATTAAAATAAAATTGGGTTGCCTCCCAACAAGCGCTATCGGTTAACGCCTAGCTAGGCATAAAAGCAAGGATAGATCTAAGTATTGCCATCTTTGGTAGGCAATCCATAAGTGGCTCTCTTAATAGATTCATAAGGTAATTTAATCTTCTTTCTAGGGAAGTGTTCCATGCCTTTCCTTAAAATAAATTGGAATCTAATATTCCCTTCTTTCATATCAATAATTGCACCAATCGTTCTAAGGAAAGGTCTACCAAGAATAATAAGACATGAAGGATTGCAATCTATATCAAGAACAATAAAATCTACGGGCACATAGTTCCTATTTGCAACAATAAGAACATCATTAATTCTTCCCATGGGTTTCTTGATAGTATAATCCGCAAGATGGAGGTTTAAAGAACAATCATCAAATTCACGGAAACGTAGCAAATCACACAAAGTTTTTGGGATCGTGGAAACACTAGCACCCAAATCACACAAAGCATAGCATTCATTATCTTTAATTTTAATTTTAATCGTAGGTTCCCACTCATCATAAAGTTTTCTAGGGATAGAAACTTCCAACTCAAGTTTTTCTTCGTAAGATTGCATCAAAGCATCAACGATATGTTTAGTAAAGGCTTTATTTTGGCTATAAGCATGAGGAGAATTTAGCACGGATTGGAACAAGGAAATACAATCTATCAAAGAGCAATTATCATAATTGAATTCCTTGAAATCCAAAATAGTGGGTTCATTGCTATCTAAAGTTTTAACCTCTTCAATCCCACTTTTACCAATTTTTGCATCAAGATCTGAAAACTCCGAATTTTTGGGACGCCTTTTAACTAAAGTTGACTCATCTCCAGTCCCATCATTATCTCATAAAAACTAGAAGAACATGCCTTCACAAAGCAATCTTTCTTAGCACGTATCCTAGCGGTTATTTCTTTGCACTCATCAATGGAAATTCTCATGGCTTTGAGAGACTCATTGACATCATGCTTAGGTGGAATAGATCTAAGCTTCAAATAATCAACATCAAGAGAAATTCTATCCACGTTCCTAGCCAATTCGTCAACCTTAAGCAATTTTTCTTCAAGCAAAGGATTGAAATTCTTTAGTGAATTCATAAACTCTTTAACACTAGTCTCAAAATCAGAGGGCAACTTATTAAAATTTCCATAAGGATTGTTGTAGGAATTACCATAATTATTAGAGGAATTACTAGGGAACGACCTAGGATTAAAGTTTCCTCTATACGCGTTGTTACCAAAATTATTCGTACCAACAAAATTCACATCCATAGATTCATTATTATACTCAATCAAAGTAGATAAAGGCATATCATTAGAATCAGAAGAAACACTCTTATTAGCAAACAATTTCATAAGTTCATCCATCTTTCCACTCAAAACATTAATTTCTTCAATTGCATGAACCTTTTTACTAGTAGATCTTTCAGTGTGCCATTGAGAATAATTAACCATAATATTATCTAGGAGTTTAGTAGCTTCTCCTAAAGTGATTTCCATAAAAGTGCCTCCATGCGCCGAATCTAAAAGGTTTCTAGAAGCAAAATTCAATCCGCATAATTTTTTGTATAATCATCCATAAATTCAAACCATGAGTAGGGCAATTACGTATCATTAATTTCATCCTCTCCCAAGCTTGTGCAACATGTTCATGATCAAGTTGCTTAAAATTCATAATATCGTTTCTAAGAGAGATGATCTTAGCGGGAGGGAAATACTTAGAGATAAAAGCATCTTTGCACTTATTCCAAGAATCAATACTATTTTTAGGCAAAGATGAAAACCAAGTTTTAGCACGATCTGTAAGAGAAAACGGAAATAGCTTTAATTTAACAATATCATTATCCACATCTTTCTTCTTTTGCATATCACACAAATCAACAAAGCTATTTAGATGGGTAGCGGCATCTTCACTAGGAAGGCCGGTGAATTGATCTTTCATGACAAGATTCAGCAAAGCAACATTAATTTCACAAGATTCAGATTCGGTAAGAGGAGCAATTGGAGTGCTAAGAAAATCATTGTTGTTGGTATTGGCAAAGTCACACAATTTAGTATTGTCTTGAGCTATCATGACAAGCAAGCAATCCAACACACGAGCAAACAGGAACCAAGCGAAAAAGAGGCGGACGGAAAGAGAGGGCGAATAAAACGACAAGGGTGAAGTGGGGGAGAGGAAAACGAGAGGCAAATGGCAAATAATGTAATGCGAGGGATAAGAGTTTTTGATGGGTACTTGGTATGTCTTGACTTGTGCGTAGACTCCCGACAGCGGCGTAAATCCTTCTTGCTACCTCTTGAGCACTGCGTTGGTTTTCCCTTGAAGAGGAAAGGGTGATGCAATAAAGTAGCGTAAGTATTTCCCTCAGTTTTTGAGAACCTAGGTATCAATCCATTAGGAGACCACGCTCAAGTCCCACGCACCTACACAAACAAATAAGAACCTTGCAACCAACGCGATAAAGGGGTTGTCACTCCTTCACGGCCACTTGCAAAAGTGAGATCTGATAGAGATGAGAAGATAATATTTTTAGTATTTTTATGATAAAGACTAAACGGTCATAGAAATAACGGTAGATTAATATGATAGAGAATAGACCTGTGGGCCATAGGTTTCACTAGTAACTTCTCTCAAGAGCATATGTATTACAGTGGGTAAACAAATTATTGTCGAGCAATTGATAGAATTGAGCATAGTTATGAGAATATCTAGGTATGATCATGTATATAGGCATCACGTCCGTGACAAGTAGACCGACTCCTGCCTGCATCTACTACTATTACTCCACACATCGATCGCTATCCAGCATGCATCTAGAGTATTAAGTTCATAAGAACGGAGTAACGCTTTAAGAAAGATGACATGATGTAGAGGGATAAACTCATGCAATATGATATAAACCCCATCTTTTTATCCTCGATGGCAACAATACAATACATGTCGTTTCCCCTCATCACATGGGATCGAGCACCGCAAGATTGAACCCAAAGCTAAGCACTTCTCCCATTGCAAGAAAGATCAATCTAGTAGGCCAAACCAAACTGATAATTCGAAGAGACTTGCAAAGATAACCAATCATACATAAAAGAATTCAGAGGATATTCAAATATTGTTCATAGATAATCTTGATCATAAACCCACAATTCATCAGATCTCGACAAACACACTGCAAAAGAAGATTACATCGAATAGATCTCCAAGAGAATCGAGGGGAACTTTGTATTGAGATCCAGAGAGAGAGAGAATAGACCATCTAGCTAATAACTATGGACCTGAAGGTCTGATGTAAACTACTCACACATCGTCAGAGTGGCTATGGTGTTGATGTAGAAGCCCTCCGTGATCAATGCTCCCTCCAGCGGAGTGCCGGAAAAGGCCCCAAGATGGGATCTCACGGGTATAGAAGGTTGCGGCGGTAGAAATAGGGTTTTTTCTCCTCCTCTGATGTTTTCGGGGTACGTAGGTATATATAAGAGGAAGAAGTAGGTCGGTGGAGCCACGAGGGGCCCACGAGGGTGGAGGGTGCGCCCAGGGGGGTAGGCGTGCCCCTGCCTCGTGGCCTCCTCGTTGACTGCTTGATGTCCACTCCAAGTCCTCTGGATCGCGTTTTTTCAGAAAATACCGTTCCCGAAGGTTTCATTCCGTTTGGACTCCGTTTGATATTCCTTTCCTTCGAAACACTGAAATAGGCAACAAAACAACAATTTGGGCTGGGCCTCCGATTAATAGGTTAGTCCCAAAAATAATATAAAAGTTTATAATAAAGCCCATTGAACATCCAAAACAGATAATATAATAGCATGGAACAATCGAAAATTATAGATACGTTGGAGACGTATCAACCACACACCGATAGTCGAGCGCTGTAGGTAGGTATCCATGCCACAGAGACAAACTGCACCTGTCCCCTCTCATGTTCTAGTGGGCACACACAAATTCGATGGCACTCTTTATCGACCATGCGCGCGCGCACACACACACATCATCATCATCCCTCTCTTCGATTCTATGGATACCTCAACCGGATGATACCTCCTCTCTCTTCTCGTGGATCGCCCCCTCTATATATATGATATATCCAGGACTCTATTTCACACACATTGCATATGTTACATTTTTTGATTGAAATATCAACCACATATATTGCTTGTCTATTTCTCAACCCCCCCCCCCCAAAAAAAACACTCACGAAGCCACACACTATATCTCTCTATGTTTGTATCTTTCTCACACAACCTCTAGGTGCACGTACTCACGCTTCGTGCCCAGCCACACCCATGCGGGTACACAGTGGAGCTCATTTCTGTACGAAACGGCAGCCCACGTGCTAATTTGAACGAATGTAGCGGTTGTTTACCTACGGAGGTCGTGTACCACGCGTGCACGAAACAAAGTTCGATTTGATGCGTTGGTGCGTTATTTTTAAATAAAGTTATATCGCTCAATGGCACGTACACAGAATATAAAATGATTTTTATGGAGAAATAGGTAGTCCGCTCCACTATATACAATGGAGCCTGCCTGCCTGGGTTTGTCTCTCTTCAGAGTATCTCACACAAGGCGGCGGTGGCCTCTCTCTCTCTCTCACCTTTGGTCACTGATCCGGCCGCATCCCGTCCACCGGCGGAAAGGGAGGATGTGCATCATTTCTCCGTTCGACGGTGCCGAGGCAGCACGTCCCGATCTGCGGTACCCGCTGTTCTCTCTAACCAAGCTCCGGCGCGGTAGGGCCGGCGCCACCTGCTCGCTGCTGCAGTATGGGCAGATCCCGCCCGCCGCCCGCTCTCCTAGTTACATCCCGATGACCCCCAGGTATCACCTCCGGCCTTGCCCCACTGTCCGTCTTCCCACGTCGCTGCATGTGGAAAATCTTGCATGTGGATCTTCCATAGTTCTTTGCCCAAAACGTAGCTCGTCCGACATACTTTCCATATTGCAATCTCGTCCTCACACCGTTTTAGACAAACACAACCGTGTTGTTATCTCCCCTTAGGACAAGGAATATGATTCTTTTTTGTCGTCGTATGTGCCATCAACTATTATTGGTTATTGGCCAGTAATTGTTTCCTTTCTACCTCCTTTTTTGAAACAGGGCTATCCATTTCACCTCGTTGCTATTGCGACCTTTTGGTGAACTGTACAAATCACTTTTTTTCTTAAGAGTGTTTTGTGCAGTTGTACTAAAATGTCACACGGGCAACATCTCTACATTTTAGTGCGATTGCACAAAGGGAGATTGGTTTTGCTCTATCCTCCTCATCCAACTCCGAGCCTAATCTTCTCCAACTATTTTCTTAATCTTCTCCAACTAGTTAGTCTTAAGAGAGACTGCAAAGGTGACCGGCTTCTATTTGTGTGTTTATTGTTTAATCAACAATCCTCTATTATTGTAATCACACTTAATATCTTTGGAACAGGGATGCTCAGCTCTATTTTAGTGGAACTGCACAAAATGATCGGAATGTTGCATGCTCCAGACAGCTACTTTTTTCCCAACATGCCTTGTTGATTTAGACAGAGCTGGGGGCGTTGCTGCCAATGAAAGCATGGATCAATTTTAATTTAACACCTTCTCACAACTTTGTCTTCGCCAGATGTAAATATTAGCTCGATATGCTAATCATTGAGATGCATTAGCAAGGAAGTTAGTTTTTATTGTTTCTGAAAGAGCATGGATGGCAAGACACACGAAACAAAAGCTGAAAGCTCAGAGCATTGTACAATTTCATGTCGCTGGAAAATTATTTGTATAGTACGTCAATTATGTAATGCTGGAAGCTTGATAGCATTGCCAGAAACCTCTTCAGCATCCGGGTCGATGTGCCATGCAGAAAATTATACTTCCTCCGTTCCTAAATATTTATATTTTTACAAATTTCAAATGGACATATTTTAGAGTGTAGATTCACTCATTTTGCTTCATATGTAGTCACTCGTTGAAATCTCAAGAAAGACAAATACTCTATAGTATATTTAAGAACAGAGGGAGTAGTGCACAACCGCATGAGAGACTCAGCCCAGTTGTTGCGCCGCACTAATAGTGAGTAGTAACACTACAAAAAAAGACACATCTGTGACATTTTGGGCCGAACGAATTTTTTTCCTGTCATACATATGACACTTCTATGACGATAATTGTGACAAAACCCGGTATCATCATAGATGTGGTGGGCTCCTACTTCTATGACAAAAATCATGACAAAAATGGGCTTTTCGTCTGGCGGGCGGAGACGCAGCTGCATGACATTCTTTGGGCCTTCCATGACGGAAAAATCATGGTAGAAGCGAGGGGAGGAAAATTTCGGGGAGTTCCCGTTACGGTGGGAGGTCGGGGCCGGCGATCGCGCTTTCTCTCGTGACGCGTCTGCTGTGTGTGCGAGGCATTGGCTCTAATCGAACCCGAGCAAGGCGTTGGGCTCTAATCAACCCGGCGATTGATTGTACTGCAGCTACGCGTTCTTGAACCCGAGCGATCGATCGATGATCGTTAATCGAACCCGATCGGCGATTCGCCGCTCATCGCTGCTAATCGAAGCCGATCGATTAGATGAATAGTGAGCGTTGCGGGGGGTTGGATGAGCAAGGAGCGGTGGCGTTGCCTCGGATGAACATGACCCGTGGTGTGGAGGGCTGGATGAGCAGATGAGCGGTGGAAGGGTGCTGTGGAGGGGTGGTTGAACAGGGACCCGTGGTGTGGAGGGCTGGATGAACAGTAGACGATGGAGGGGTGCCCGTGGAGGGGTGGTTGAACAGGACCCCGTGGTGTGGAGGGCTGGATGAACAGTAGATGGTGGAGGGGCGCCCGTGGAGGGGTGGTTGAACAATAACCGGTGGAGTAGCGCGCGGTGGAGGCTGGATGAATAGGAGCCCGTGGAGGCTGGAGGAGGTCGACGGCAGCCCGTGGAGGCTGGAGGAGGTCGACGATGGAGATGAACAGTATCTCGTGGAGTTCCATGTTGCGGTACGCCACACCCCTCCCGATGAACAGGGGCCCCGTTTCGACCGTAGGAGGTCCGTTTCGTCCGTTTTGCGGTATGCCACACCCCTCCCGATCAACAGGATCCCCGTTTCGACCATAGGAGGTCCGGTTCATCCATTTTGCGGTACGCCATACCCCTCCCGATCAATAGGACCCCCGTTTCGACCATAGGAGGTCCGTTTTGTCCGTTTTGCGGTACGCCACACCCCTCCTGATCAACAGGACCCCATTCCGAACGTAGGAGGTCTGTTTCCTCCGTTTTGCGGTACGTCAGGCCTCGTTTCCATCGCCTGTTCCGTCCAAGCCCTCCCGATGAACACGACCACGCATTTCGTTCCGACCCAGCCGGTTGGCTCCCACGCGTCTCGTTGCCTCCCGATGAACATGACGCATTCCGTTGCCTGCCCATGAACACGACGCATTTCGTTGCCTCCCCATGAACACGACGCATTCCGTTGCCTCCCCATGAACACGAAGACGACGATGTTTCTCCGTTCTGACCCAGCCATGTACACGAGCCCTGGCCGTACGTATGCGCGAGTAGGCGTTCGAGACCTCGCCCGTATGTACACATACGTGGCCGTATTTTCTTTCTTGCACCCTGGCCGCTATACGTACGTGTACATGCTACATGCACGCCTCTACTATGACACGTGCGCGCATCTACATCGACCAATATGTACATACACGTTCGCGACCAGAATGACAACGCTACGCACGCTTTGACCAGGTGGGTCCCGACTGTCAGGCACTTCCTTGCCTGCGAAGATGTAGCTGGTGGGTCCCAGCAGTCAGGGGGCGAATGATTTTTTTTGCCCGGACGCACTTCCTTGCGTGCGAAGATGTAGCCGGTGGGTCCTAGCAGTCAGGGGGAAAATCGTTTTTTTTGCCCGGACGCACTTCCTTGCGTGTGAAGGTGTAGCTGGTGGGTCCTAGCAGTCAGGGGGCGAATTGTTTTTTTTGCCCGGACGCACTTCCTTGCGTGCGAAGATGAAGCTGGTGGGTCCCAGCAATCAGGGGGAGACGTTTTTTCTGTGAAATATAGTGGCTCGTCCGGTGGGTCCCAGCTGTCAGGTGGAGGAATCATTATTTTCCGCGTAATAAGGAGGCACTTCCTTGCTGCGGCCGTGGACCCAGCTGTCAGCCTCTCCACGTACAGTCCACGTCCGATGGAAGTCGTTCCTTGACCACGTTGACTAGGCCGCGCCGAGAGCACCACGGCGGTGGACGACGGCGAGGCCTAGGAAGGGGACGACGCGGAGCCGGGGAAGACGCGGCAGTGGAAGCCCGCACGGAGAGGAGTATGAGGGTTCACTGGTTCGGCTGCGGTGTGAGGCTGCCGTCGCCGCAGGGCCTGGCCAGCGGTGGGAATAGTAGGGGGCGGTGAGGCCTCCAGCGGCAACCTGACAGCCGCCACGGGAGGCAGGAGCATGCGGCACGACCGACGCTGCTTTGGGCGGCTGGAGCAAGAAGACCAGAGGTTGAAGAAGCACTACGGCCGTTGGATGGACATCGTACGGTCACTGGAGCTAGAATCGTTCATATTGACTAAGTTGACAAAGCCCTCCGTCCCCGTCAACTTAGTTGGCCCACAAGTCATCCTCCCACTATGGTGGGTCCCAGCTAGCAGGGGGTATTCATTTTTTTGTGTGTAATAAGGAGGCACTTCCTTGCATGCGAAGATATAGCTGGTGGGTCTGACATGTCAGCAGGGGGAACGTTTTTTTCGCGAAATACAGAGGTCTTTCCGGTGGGTCCCACCGTCGGTGGAGGAATCATTATTTTCTTGCGTCATGATCCACGGCCGATGGATGTCGTTCGTTGACCACGTTGACCAGGGCGCCGCCGAGAGCACCATGGCGGTGGACGATCGTGAGGCCTAGGAAGGAATGACACGGAGCCGGGAAGACTCGGCAAATTGTTGCCCACGCGGGGGGAGTACGAGGTTCTTCGTCCGGCTGCCGTCCGCCGGAAAATAACAGGAGGTGTGGGTGAGTAGAGGAATGGCACGGCCAGCAATGAAGTAGGGTGGGCGGTGCGGCTCAGGCGGCAAAGACGCCGCCACGGAGGCGGAGCAGCAGTCCCACCGGAGCTGGTTTGGGCGGCCGGAGCAAGAAGATCGAGATATTGAAGAAGCGACGGCCGTTGGATTAACATCCAACGGTCATCGCTGCTAGAATCGTTAGGACCAAGTTGACAAAGCCAAAGTACATGTCAACCTAGTAGACCCACAAGTCAGCCTCCAAATATGTCCCAAACAGATATAACTCAAATTTCTAGCCGATTCAAATTAATTTTAAATGTAAATATACCTTAATTTAAATTCAATGAAATTTTACCCTTTACAAAACAATGAAATTTAAAATATCAAAATCCGAAAGAAAACAGTATTTTGGAACTAATTGCCTGCTTGCTGTATTTTTCATTTTACAGCCCATTTATTATTACTTATAGCCCATTTCTTATTACTTATTGCCCATTTTCCGGGCAAAATGCATCCTCCTCGTCTTGAAAGATTTCCGGCCCGGCGAGGCGTAGAAAAGCAAGTAGGCCTCGTTGGTTATTCTGCAAAAAACAAAATAGCTGGCTAGTCATTTTCGAAAAGGAAAAAAACAAATTGGGCTGGTCATGTGCTAAACATATGAAATAAAAGCACAGGCTAGGCAGGGCCACGGGTCCCGCACAACCCAGCTTGATACCCTTCTCCGTCCCAAAAACAAAATTACTGTGCGCTCTTTGGGTCCCTCTCGTCATCCTCACCATGTACAAATATCTCCTTATTCCTCTCGGTTGTTGACCATGTTGACAACACCGGAGGGCAGCGCCGCAGTAAGCGAACCAAGGTGGAGGACGATGGTGAGGCCTCGGACGGGAACGAACAGGAGCCGGGGAAGATCACAACCAGCCTTGGGAGGAGGGAGCAGGTGGTCCCGCCGGCACTGGTTTGGCTTTGGCGGCTCGAGGAAGAAGAGACTGAAGAAACGCAACAGACGTTGAATGTCAATCCAACGGTCAAGGTTGGCACAATCGTTTGTTGACTAAGAGGACACCAAGTAGCATACTTTTTTATATATAGGAAGAAAACTGCAAGGAAAATGCGTTAAATCGCCGTCCTCCTCACAGGAACGTTAAGCCACATAAGTGACTAGCACCCTTGGTTTTCAACCGAGAGGTCTTGGGTTCAAGTCCTGTGAACTCTCAATTTTGTCCTCCTTCCTTCCTCGCAAAAAAGAGAAAGAAAATCAAAGACTTGGGAAGGCGTCTGAACAAGCTAGTGTACCAAGAAAGAGATGTTGCGAGTTTTAGAAAAAGAAAGATGTTCTCCGTAGCTGGTTCAAATCCAAACCTAGACTATGACTATATATGGTGCTATGCTACTCGCAAGTAATGAAACCGACATATCCAACGTTAGCTTCTCCTCTTCTCTACTTACTCGCTTAGCATCGAAGCTCGCCGCGACAACCATGCCCGCTGGCTGCTCGTCCACCGCTCTTCAAAGCAGTAACAACCAGATATCGCCAAGTCGCCACCCGCACCATCGCTGTGGGTCTCATCACACCCCGCCAAGACGCAAGACCGCAGCCGATTGCTCATCGCAACCCGCTGCCGTTGGTGTGGTGCCACTGCTGCAAATCACGCAGAGTCATCCTTCGCGTCTCAACCACAATCCGCAACCCTGGCCGAGTCTTCTACAAATGCCCGAATTATGGGGTAATAATATGTTTAAGTGTTGTTCTACTGCTTTCAGTTGCTGATTTTTTTAATAGTTTGGTTGATGATCTTCCAATTTGATTCGTGCAGAAAAGGGAAGATTTGTGTGATTTGTATTTCTGGGAAGTTGCTGATGTGGGGGAATGCAACTATGCTGATTATTTGGTTAGCCTAGGAATCCCAATACCAGCAGGTTGGGGTGTTGGACAAATGGCAAGGAGCGGCGAAGAGGAAGATGCAGAGCGAAGGTTAAAGATGCAGTTCCTCGATCATGGCCAAGCAACAATCTGCTGAACGGCCTTGACAGCAATGAGGAGATGAAAGAGCTTGTGAAGATAATGGGCAAAATCGATGTGCTCTGTAGGATGATTATCTCTTTATTTGCAGTGTATGTAGCACTCATGATGTATTCAGTGGCTACGACATGAGCACTTTGCTGAAACTAGTAATGAATGAAACTTGTATAGCAGGCTGGGCGTAGTGTTGTGAACATCTAATGTTTTCTATTAACGGAAATCAGGGGGTATCCCCTTTTTCTCATATAAATAAATAAATAGCAGAGGCCCTGTCGGGTCAGCTTTGTTCTCATTCGAAGACGTCGAGCAAATTGCAGTCCAACAGCAAACTATGTCATCAAATTCAAGTTTCACAGCCAAATATGAGTACAACTAAACAACAATGTCATCATGTTTTAGTTGTCATACAATCACCAAACACAAATCAGCATACATAACAAGTGATGTTCTCACAGCAAAATACTAAACAACATGTTCATCAGGTTTCAGTTGTCATAGCAAACACAATTTCTCATAGTAGATAAAAAACGTCTTCTCACAGGCAAATACGACAAAAGCAATGTAATCATCATCCGCAGCAGCAGCGCCAACATCTTCGCCATGTGTATCAGTCTGAATCGTAATACCCCACGGTGTCATCTTCTTCTTCGTCCTCAACGTCCTCGAACGTTGGCTTCTTCTTGATCAACTCTTGTATGTCCACAGCACGACAGACAATCTTTTCGCCGGCGTCATTGACGTGATGGTTCTCAAAGATATTAGTAACATCTGTGTTATCTTGTACATCAGGAGCAGTGTAAGTGTCATCTTGTTGTGCAACTTCATTAAGTGAATTCCTCTTCTCAAACCTTCGCAATACTCTCCAGTCATCGCTACGTGCAAATGTGTCTTCCAAGAAAAATATCTGTGTTGCTTGATTTGCCAAAATAAAAGGCTCGTTGGTCTGGTACGCCGCCTTGACATTGATGGATTTGAAATAATAGCTCTGGGTTTTGCGATCCTGGAAAACAGGTTATACCAACGACAGCACAACAGAACCACACACCGATGATCATCGAAACTGGAGATATACTGCAATTGAACAATGTTTGTTATGTTAGCATACATTTCAGTTGTCTCTTTGTCATACGTATCCGTGCTCATGATGGCACTGTTTTGTGTCTTCCTGCCTTCGTCTCGTGCAAGGGTGTTGTAGCGCACATCTCCAACAACGCAAGATTCATAATGTCTTACCCGAGTATCAGGACCCATTGCTAGTGAGTAAAGGGCATCATCAACTACCTGCCCATCCTCCCGCATCTTCTTAACCTATAGTTAGAAAATAGACAAGCTGATCATCTTATGTACTCAATATATTAAAAAAATGACAGTGCACTTCAAAAGCTTACATGGTTCTTGAACCATTTGCAAATCCTGCCATAACCAGTTTGTCAATGTTTCTTGGATTTTGTGGTAGTAACTCCTCTTTGTAGATGCTGCACAACATAGTGATCGTGTCAAACATCTAAATATATAAGAATGTGCTACAAGTTTAGTAGATTATGAAGCTGCAGTACTGCACTTACTTGATATAAGGTAGTATCTCAGGACAGTTATTCAACACATACCAAACCATTTTGTCCAAATCTTTAGGTTTGTCCTCTTGTCGACTCTTCCCTATAACTCGAACAGAATAATCGAAAACATTGAGCCCGGGATTGTCTTCACCCACCTCTTTGCTTAGCTGATCAGCTGTTTCAATGTATTTTGAGCAGAATGTCAACGCTTCTGTAGCAATGTAGGCCTCTGCAATGGAACCCTCGGGTCTAGCTCTGTTCCTAACATAGCCCTTGAAAGTGCCTAGGCGCCTTTCAATAGGGTACATCCAGCCATACCGTACTAGACCTCTAAGTAGTGCCTCATCAGGTAGATGAACAGCCAAATGCACCATCACATCAAAGAAGGCTGGAGGATATATTTTCTCAAGGTCGCATAGGATAGTTGGTACCTTGTCTCTAAGACGCTCGAAAGCATCTATCCTGATATTCCTAATGCAGAGTTCCCTGAAGAATTGTCCCAACTCTGCAACTGCTCAGTATAAGTCGTATGCCCAATCCTCTAAGGATAACAGTAAAACCCTTTGAAGTAGGACGTGGCAGTCATGAGTTTTCAACCCTTGTACCTTGTTTCCATCTGCACTGACTCTCCTTTCAGGGTTGGAAGAAAATCCATGTGGGAATCTCACATGTGACAGGACCTCACCGAATTCTTTTCTTTTTACCTTGTCCAAGACGTACACAGCTGGTGCCATATCCCGTGGTTTACCTTCATCTTGCACCTGCAAATCCTTTCTGATACCCAGGTGTGTCAAATCAGTCCTAGATTTTAAGGTATCTTTCGTCTTGCCTTCAATATTAAGAAGTGTGCCGATAATGCTGTCACATATATTTTTCTCGATGTGCATCACATCAGGATTATGCCGCAGATCCAAATCTTTCCAATACTCCAAGTCCCACAAAGTGGACCTGCGGGTAAACAATAATCTCTCTTCTACCCTGCCACACTTCCTTTTCCTGCTACCATAACCAGGATGGTTTCCTGGTGTAATATGCCTGACCTTCTCTAATTCCACTTGCAACTCATCGGCGGGGAGCCTCTTTGGCGCATCATGATTTTCATGCTTTGCATTGAACACATGTCTTCGGTATTTTCTAGGATGTGGCTTGTCCTTGGCAAGGAAACGGCGGTGTCCAATGTAACAGATCTTGCTAAGTATTGCATATGACAATGATTCTGTCTGTGAACACATGCATTGTAACCATGTGTCGTTCGCCCTGATAAAGTGCCCAAAACCGGATAATCATGGATGCACCAAATTATAACAACACGTAGAAAGAAATCAGCTGGTGGGCTGCTATATAGGTCTCGAGTGAGAACACCCTTCCATAGATGTTGAAGTTCCTCCACAAGAGGCTCCACAAACAAATCAAAATCCTTTCCAGGACTTTTTGGACCTGGGATGAGCAAGGCCATCATGTAGTTTGATTCTTTGGTGCAGACTTTGGAGGCATGTTGTAAGGGATAACAAGCACTAGCCACATGCTATATGTGGCGCTCTGGTGGCCAAATGGGTTAAATCCATCTGAAGCTAAGCCAAGTCTAATGTTTCTCGGGTCAGCAACAAACTCTTTGTGTTTATCATTGAAGCTTTTCCACTCACTACCATGAGATGGATGGCTCATTACATTCGATCTCTGTACTCTGGTTCCTAGAATGCCACAAGACATCCTCTCTTGTTTCAGATCATGAAACAACCTCTGCAATCTTGGTGTAATTGGAAAATGTCTCGAAACATTATGAGGAATCCTCTTCACAAAGATCGCCATCTTTCCATCTTGATGATTTGCATTTCGGGCATTCACTTAAGTTGGCATAATCCTTCCTAATGAACACAATCATTCTTACAAACATGGATCATATCATATCCAATTCCAACTGCACGAAGGAAATTCTTCATTTTACTTTAGGTGTGTGGCAGCTCGAGGCCTTGTCTGGGAAAGATTTGCGGAAAGCAGCCAACATCGCATCGAATGATTTGTTGGTCATCCGCTCAGATGTATTCACCTGAAGAAAGGTGACCGTAGCTGAGAATACTGACAGCTTATTTCCTGGGGTGACAGAAATGTTGCATTGTTCCAACATGCGGGCCCATCGTTTTTCTTCTGCAGGTGAAAGTTCACAGAATGCACGAGCATTTCGTAGCATTGTTTCAATGTTGGTCAAACTCACTGGCTCCGCCACCACCACCTCCTCCTCCTCTTCCACCGAGCATCGAGCGATCAAGATGGTGATCTTCGCTTCCACGTAGTCAATAACATTGGCGTTCACAGCTTCACCATGATGAACCCACCTAGTATATGTGACCGACATCCCATACAAGTGTAGATGATTTTGCACAGTTGATGGGGTCTTGTAACTGAATTCATACAACTGCTACACGGGCAGAGCACATCCGATTTCGGACCACCGTACTCAGCTCGATAAAGTTCATGAAGTTTTCAACCCCTCGACATATGCAGCGGAGAATCTTCGCAGAAGTTATCCAAGTCCTGTCCATCATTAGACATACAAATTAGTTCTTCTACTAGATATTACAGGAAAAACATATATGCTTTTTTATGAAGTCCAGAAAAAAAATACCTAGGTCGATGTCTAAAGCTATGGCAAGATATTTGGACGAGCAGATCTAAGTAACGAAATATATGTAAAGCTAATTCAGCAAACAAATTTGAGTGCCAAATTATGGCAGGCTGTTTCAGCAGTCAATGAGGCCGAGCACACAGCCATCGAACTATCGAAGGCCATCGCAGCAACCAAGATCGAGTATAAAATGGTGTAGAGCTATTTCACCTAAAAGATTGGCTACTAGACCATGGCAATCTATGTCAAAATAAATATATGGCAGGATATTTTAGCAACTAATCGGCCTTGGCATGCCATCTCAGCTAAGCAGATTGAGTGCAGAACTGGGCAAGGAAGCTTCTTAAGCAGAGCATATTGACAGTAAACTACTTCGGCAAACAGTGAGATTAAAAGCGTCTATCAGCTAACATTCAGCGCTACACCGACATGAATGAGGCCTCAGTCTAGAATGCGCTTACTGTGGGAGAAGCTGACCGCCGTGCGTCTCCACACGAACGTCACCAGCGGTGGCGGCGCTGACCGCCGTGTGCCTCCACAAGAACGTAGCCAGAGGTCGCGGCGCGGCTAGAGGACGGCAGTCTCTGAGAGCGTCTTGTGGGGCGAGAGGATCGCCGAACATGGCGCCGACGTATCGGCACGGCGGGGAGGCGGCTTTGGCGGAGCGAATGGAGTGGAGGGGGACAGGGGGGAGGGGGTTTGGGGAATATTATTGGCTAGTTAGCCGAAGGGCGGTTGAATCGGATTTGGGGGGAATTTTTGGGTGTGGGGGGAGGATTTACGCGCGGTGGGCGGGGGGAGTTTGGCGCATGGTCGGTTTCTCCAAGTAGTCCCACGTGTAAGTGAAGAGGCAAGCCGAAGTGCGTTCCGTTTGCGTGAGCCGTGTGCAGGACCAAACGTGTGTGGGGTGCAATGCGACCGCGACAGGAGTGCTGTGAGTGTACCGCCTTTTTTCCTTTTAAACTAGGTGCTTCGCCCCTTCAAAAAAAAATTTGTTGCTTCGCACGATCCATCGATACAACTACTAGTAATCCGGTAATCCCGACTAAAATGGCGCGGCCGGGTCTTTTTCCGCGCGATATGCTGGGAAGTTGGCTTAGTTGGGTTTTTTGGGACGAGTAATGCTACACCTACGTAATCCCAGTTACGTAATTAACGTAATGTGAAACGTGTGAGCTGTTGATTGTACATTGGGGGGAGGGAGGGGCCCACCACCATGAAAATCAGGGGAGGAGAGAGAGAGAGGCAATTTACGTTAATCCTTTCGTAGGTTCCCGTAGATGTAGAAAGATGTGAAATGCGTGAATGTGTAGTGGACGTACTATTGGAGTGCCTAAGATAATTTGTGTATGTATAGACCCTATGTGTTTATTTTACTTCGCATGTTAGATTTGTCTCAGTTCAATAAAAAGAAGAGTTGGTGATGATGGTGTGCCTGTCATCCTGCAATATAGGCCGTCCGATCTATATCTAACGGATAGGAAGGAAACTATGACAATTTACCCACACTCCTCTCCACATTTGCAGATAAGGCTTTCCCTCGTTCATCCTTTTCTCCCACAAGATCTTGATCTTCCGTGCAACGCACGGGCATCTTGCTAGTACTCCTACAATATGTATATTATTTTGAAAGTTCATATACACCGGCCGAGATTAATGCAAACACGGCAGATTTTCATTACATTTCGAACTTCTATAGGACAGAAAAATAAAAGAAACCTGACCCTAAACCTATTCTACGGCGGCGACCGACGTCCTCCATCTGCGATCTCTATGTACGGGGAAGGGGTTCAAGACCCGTGAAGTGAAGGTGCGGTTTCCGGCGAGGAAGAGTAGAACACGGGATACGGACCGGCCAGTTGGCACACCATGCCCTGCTGCCTCCCATGCCCTACTCATCCTCGGAGGAGTCCCCGAACTCGGCGGTGCCGGACGTTGGACGGCGGCAAGTAGGACGCGTGGCTGACGGTGCTCCCGTCGTCGTCCGCCAGCGTGGCCACCGCTTGTGCGGTCGCGTCCCCGTCCGGCTATGCCGCTATTGCGTCGCGAGAGGTGACTTGAGCGAGGGCGGCGACCTCGAGCTTCATCCCCGAAGACAAGCTCTCCTGCAAAGCATTCGCACTTGCGGTCATGGCGGATGTGGTGCCAGGTAGGAGGACGATGCGCTATGGTGTGGAGGTTAGCTGGGCGTTGCCGCTTTAAGTAGCGCATTCCGATGAGGCCAAGCGTCTGGGTGCGTCATTAAGTCGCCGGAGTTGGTTCCTCGGGCACCGAGCCTCTTAACGATGACATACGAACGGACGACATGAATGCGGGCAGCTGGCGCCGGCTGGGAATGCACCGTGCGACGGCGCGAAGGACGAGGGTTTTGGTGTGCCAGGGTAGTCAGCTGCGGTTGTGGCAATGTTGGAGATGCCCTTTGCTCACATGCGATCCCCGCATGTCATTGAAAAAGCAAGACGACCTGGCATGGTCTCAGGTCCAGAGGATGCAGTTGGCCGCGCTACACCACTCCGCGGACGCGTCTCGGTGCCCCGTGCATCCTCGACGAGCCGGGTGTTGGGGTGTTCTTGGATTGTGGCCAAAGTGCACCTTACCAAAATTTTGGTCATGACCCAAAGGTTGGTCTTTGTTTGGATGGTTGCCATTTTTTTGGGATGCCAATGAACTCTAGCCAACTCTAGTTCATTTTTCTTGCCAATGTCGGCCAAATCATGGGCAACCAATACCTCAACCAAAATTTTGGTCATGACCCAAAGATTGGTCTTTGTTTGGATGGTTGCCATTTCTTTGGCATGCCAATGAACTCTAGCCAACTCTAGTTCATTTTTCTTGCCAATGTCGGCCAAATCATGGGCAACCAATACCTCAACCAAAACTTTGGCTACCCAATGCTTTGATGGGGCAACCTTGGGCACAAACGATACATACTGTTGGTCGTGCCACAGCACCCACGGCACACTGAAACCTACCGTGTCTAGTGACGATATGAGTGTGTCGCTCACCGAGGTCGCCGTGTCCAGAGGCAGTGCTGGAGCTGCGCCCCGTTGTTGGCACCAACGACCCACATGAACGGTTGTCGGTGGCGAGGAGGTCATGGGCCAGCTCTTCCCTTGGACTAGTCTGCACTACTTCGTCCCGACGTGTGTGCCCCACATGTCGGTTTCCCTGTTTTCCCGGCCATATTCGAGCGTCAGTGCTCTGCATTGTGCATTAGGCCTTTCACTATGTAGGCCAAGCGAGACAACTTATTGTTTATTTGAGCCGTTCAAGTATAATCATGTGGCGTTTGCTTATTTCTCATTCCTCTCCAACCCTCTTCTCCATCGATCATGTCGCCCTCCAGTCGAGTCCATCCTCCCGCATGCCTCATTTGAACATTCCGCCGAGTATCATTCGCATGTACCCACCCTAGGCCTCTTTCAATAGATCTCCGGACCCGAGATGAAGTCGAGAGGGAGCGAGTGGGGCATGTGATACCTAAGGCGGATTCAAAATTTTGAACCGTGATCATAGCATCCATAAATCATATATAAATGGTATTCAATGTTCGTTTCGTTTTTGAGCGCACAATATACTCCCTCCTATCCTTTCTAGTTTACATATAAGTTTTATGTGTAGTCAAAGTATCTCTACTTTGATAAAAAATGTATAAACATTCAACAACGCATAATCAATATTGTTAGATTAAATACGCACTCTAGATTTGTACTCGAGATGGTTTCCAATTTGACTATTGACAAGATTAATAGTACATGAGATGTATAATTTGAAAATTATATCATTGGAAACTCCTCTCACATATGAATTTGACCGTATGCTTTGTGTAAGTTGCATGTTATATATTATTACTCAAACATTTGGTCAAAGTTAGCCTCGAAAAACGCATTAGACCCTGTATGCTTTGTGTAAGTTGTATGTCATATATTATTACTCTAACATTTGTGTAAGTTGCATGTCATATATTATTACTCTAACATTTGGTCAAAGTAGTATAGTGGAAGTGGATCCTCTAACGTAGGTATCCCTGCCTTACCTTCCCTTTCGGTCACTTACTGGCGGACCCCATGCTTGCTAGTCCCCGCATGTCAGTTACTCAATGGGTCCGGCCACGTCAGGGGATCCTCATCTGTAGTATACTCCCTCTGTTTTTATTTACTCCGCATAAAACGGAGGGAGTGGTGGTATAATAAATGACGCAGGCTGGGGAGGGGGAGGGACGTCGGTTTGCTCTCATCTGCGGTCCCACAAGCGAGCGAAAACGCCAGACGAAGCGCGTTTTATTCGGTGAGCGGCTGGAGGGTCCAGCGTGCCGGGCTGCAATGCGAACGCGACAAGAGCGATGTACAATCAAAACCGATTGACCGGTCGTCATCGGAATCACTATTCACACCAGAACCTTCGCTGCTCGGCCTACGCCAGCCACTGCCCTAAAACCACACCAAATCTCCAGCCCATTCCCCCACCTTTCGATCCCCTAGCTCGCATAAAGCGTCCCCTAGTTCGCCGGAAAGCCATGGTGCGCCGCAAGATCACTTACTACAAGATGCTGACGCCGGAGCGCCACGCAAAAATCGCGGCGGCGGTCGGCGCCACAAACCTCCGTTCCCATGCTAGCTTTCTGGCGGGCCAATCCCCGAGTTCTCTGGAGCCAAGCTACGAGGAGGAGGAAGCCGATCCAATGTTCATGGCGGAGGTCGCGGCGCAGAAGGCCCCCGATGGGTATGAGACGATGGACGTCGACTTCGTGCCGGCGTCCGAGTCCCCCATGGTGCAGGCGGACCAGCGGTTCAACATGGCGATACTAAAGGAGGACCGGGAGGCAGAGGCTCAACTCAACATGGAGCACGCGCATGCCGCTGCCATCGAGGCTCTCCTGTAGGCGGAACCGGATGTCGTGGATGTGAACCGGGCGGTGGAGGCTCAACTTGAGGCGGAGCGCGCGGATGCCGCTGCCATCGAGGCCCTCCTGCAGGCGGAGCCGGACGTCCTGGACTTGAACCGGGCGGCAGAGGCTCGACTCAACGCAAAGCGCGCGGATGCCGCTCTGTAGGATCGAAATTATGTCTAGAGGGGGGGGGGGTGATTATACTACTTGACCAAATAAAAATCTAGTCTTTTCCCAATTTTAGTTCTTGGCAGATTTTAGCAACTTTAGAACAAGTCAAGCAATCTTAACACAATTCAAGCAAGCCTGCAAAGAGTATATGAGCAGCGGAAAGTAAAGCATGCAACTTGCAAGAATGTAAAGGGAAGGGTTTGGAGGATTCAAACGCAATTGGAGACACGGATGTTTTTTCGTGGTTCCGATAGGTGGTGCTATCGTACATCCACGTTGATGGAGACTTCAACCCACGAAGGGTAGCAGTTCTTGTGAGTCCACGTGAGGGCTCCACCCACGAAGGGTCCACGAAGAAGCAACCTTGTCTATCCCACCATGGCCGTCGCCCACAAAGGACTTGCCTCACTAGCAGTAGATCTTCACGAAGTAGGCGATCTCCTTGCCCTTACAAACTCCTTGGTTCAACTCCACAATCTTGTCGGAGGCTCCCAAGTGACACCTAGCCAATCTAGGAGACACCACTCTCCAAGAAGTAACAAATGGTGTGTTGGTGATGAACTCCTTGCTCTTGTGCTTCAAATGATAGTCTCCCCAACACTCAACTCTCTCTCACAGGATTTGGATTTGGTGGAAATAAGATTTGAGTGGAAAGCAACTTGGGGAAGGCTAGAGATCAAGATTCATATGGTAGGAATGGAATATCTTGGCCTCAACACAAGTGTAGGTGGTTCTCTCTCAAAAAATGTGTATTGGAAGTGTAGGTTCATTCTGATTGCTCTCTCCATGAATGAAGAGGGGGTGGAGGGGTATATATATTCTCCACACAAAATCTAACCATTACACACAACTTACCAATCTCGGTGGGACCGAATTGACAAACTCGGTCGGACCGATTTAGCAAATCTAGTGATCGTTAGGATTTTTGGTGGGACCGACATGCAACTCGGTAGGATCGATATGGTTAGGGTTAGGGCATAACGTAATCTCGGTGAGACCGATTACACAAACTCGGTGAGACCGATTTTGGTAATAAGCTAACCAGAGAGTTGGTCAGGTAAACTCAGTGGGACCGATTCGCTCATTTCGGTGAGACCGAAATGTTACAAAAGGGAAACAAAGAGTTTACATTGCAATCTCGGTGGGACCGATCGCTCATCTCGGTAGGACCGAAACGTTAGGAAGGGAAACAGAGAGATTACAATCCCATCTTGGTGAGACCGAGATCCCTATCGGTGAGACCGATTTGCCTAGGGTTTGTGGCAGTGGCTATGACATATGAACTCGGTGGCGCCGGATAGAAAGAATCGGTAGGGCCGAGTTTGACTTTTGGTTTAGGTCATATGTGGATGTGAGAAAGTAGTTGAGGGCTTTGGAGCATATCACTAAGCATTTTGAGCAAGCAAGCCATTATGCAACACCTCATCCCTCCTTGATAGTATTGGCTTTTCCTATAGACTCAATGGATCACTAAAATATAAAATATAGAGTCTTTAGCTTGAGCCAATTCCTTTGTCCTTAGCATTTCGAGGGATCCACTTTTCTCATCCATGCCATGCCAATCATTGAGCTTTCCTAAAATATTAGTCTTGAAATAGTGTTAGCTCAATGAGCTATATGTTGTTAGGAATTACCAAAACCATCTAGGGATAGATGCACTTTCAATCTCCCCTTTTTGGTAATTGATGACAACATATAGATCAAAGCTTCGACAAATTATATTAAGAGTGAAAAGCATTGTCGCTTTGAGAAGTATGTGAAAAGCAAGAGCTCCCCCTAAATTTGTGCATGGTTTAAGATTTGCTTTGGACTGCAAATGCACAATGAGTTAGGATCATGGGTTACTCTTGCATATCACATACATCTTGGTGGAGCGCTCAAAATGATAATAAATAAATACATGCACTCATCACCAAGCAAAGTGAATGATCATATGGGAGATAAAAGGATAAAATCATCCAACAAGCATTAAGGTAGCATATGATCAAACACATGATCATCCAAGTATCTCACAAACACATGAAGTATCTCAAACAAGCAAATAAAGTTCAACCACTAAAACAAGAGAGAACAAAAGCAACACTCTCTCTCGAAGCCTATGATCTATACATTTTTCTCCCCCTTCGGCAACAAGTTACGAAAAAGTTCATAGAAAATGCATAGCACTAAATCGACTCTCAGGCTTGGTCTTCAGGTGGTGGTGTAGACAGAACTCCAAGAATGAAGGCATCAGTCGATGTAGATGGTGCTGGAGGAGTAGGTGCTGGAGCTAGTTGCACAGAAGCCGTAGCTGGTGCAGATGTAGTGGCTCTGGTGTCTGTAACAGGCACTGCAGCTGATCTCTGGCTCCTGGGCACTCTGGCAAAGGCATCAGTAATAGTCTTGCCCTTCCTCTCCTGCATATCATCCTGAAGTTGTTCAACAACTGACTGTATCTCAGTGACCATCACATCCATGTCATAGAACTTCTGCTCCATGATCCTCTCCAAGCTCTCCTGGTTTCGAGTCTGGGTGGCCAGTCCCTTCTCAATCCTCAGAGTGGAGGCAATCAAGTAGCCAAGCTGATCCTGCTTGCTCTTCAAGAAGTACTGAGATGCCTCATCCATGGTTGGCATCTTTGCAGCCTTTTCTGTCCTTGCCTTCTCCCTTGCACAGAAGATGGTTCATCTTCATCCATCACCACTGTGTTATCCTCAAAATCTGGATAGATGGGCATGTGTTCCTTGTCCAAGAGGTATGTGCCTGTGCCCATCTTGGAGTTGACGAGCTCCTAGATCTGTGGGGCATACCCACAACTCCTCTTCTGATCTGCAGCGGTCCTCTTGATAGTTTCCACTATGAGGCTCATGACCTTGAACTTTTGAGGCACATCAAATATGTGAAGTAGGTTTATGGCATGGCCTTTGATCATCTTGTGATCTCCAGATTTTGGCAAAAGAGTGTGCCTGAGGATCCAGTTGATTGTTGACAGTCCTGACAGAAGATAATGTACTGGCCAAACTTGTGTGTCTCAATAGTAGCATCTGGGATCTCTCTGTACATGTGTGCCATGGAGTTGTGATCCTTCTTCTTCTTGGCATAGACATCCAAGTCATCCTCATTCTCCTCAGGAGCATTGATCAACTTTGCCCATTCTTCAACTGATGATTGGTACCTAGTACCTTCAGACATCCAGACAATCCTTCCATCTGGGTAAAAATGAGCTGTGGAGTTGAACTGCATAATAAGCTCATCATTCCACTTTGTGAGCTTCTGCCCAACAAAGTCATCCACTCCACAAGCATTGAAACTGTCATACACTCCTGGATAATGCTCTTCATTCTTCCTGATGTACTCCCAGTCTACCCATCTCATATCACAGACAATTGACTTCTTGTCAAGCAGCACTGTCTCATAGAAGTCCTGCTGTTCTTTTGTATGGAACCTATAGTCAACAACAGTTCTTCTCCTGACTGCATAGGGATCAGTCAATCTCCACTGTTTGAGTCCTGCATCCCTCCTGAGCTTCATGTCCTCAGCTACTGGATGAGCATCATTGTGATATGGAATTTTGGGCTTCAACTTTCTCAAGACATGTTCCTCATCATCTTCTTCTTCAACAACAACTTCAGGCACTGGGGCCTTGTTCTTCTCTGCAGCTGAAATACTCCTGTGTTCCTCTTGGGTGCAGATTTGGGCTTTGGAGCAGCTGCCTTAGGAGCTTCTTTGGGATTTGATGAAGCAGCCCCTGACCTGATGGCATCACCCATAAGCTTTTGAGCTTTGGGTGCTGGTGCAGCGACATCTTCCTCTTCTTCTTCTTCTTCCATCATGGAAGGCCTTCCAACAACCCTGGCCATGGTCTTCTTGACCCTTTCCTTCCTCTTCTTCCTTTCTGCAGCAGCCTCTTTGGGTTCTGCTTCCAAAGATGCTTGAGTGGAGGCTCTGGCTTTAGACATGGGAATCCTTTTGGCAGGTGCTTTGGTCTTCATACCAGGCTTAGTGGCAACAGCTGCGCTATACTCCTTTAGCACCTTCTTCTTGGAAATGGCCTGATCCTCAACAGCCACATAGTCTTCATCCTCAGAATTTGAAGTTGTCTTCTTTCTGGTCCTGGTGGCTGCCTTGGGTAAGTTGCTAGGTGTGCTCCTGCTACCCTCATCTGAGCTGCTAGAGGGACTAGTGCCCTCACTCATGTGAACCTGCTCCTCTGACTTGTTCTGACTATCACTCTAATCAGACATATTGCAAACTCTGACATCAGACCCTGTGAATAGTTTATAGATGAGGTAGAGTGGATGAGCATCACAAAATACAGAGGTTTTTGCAAAAGAATGACTCAAAAACTTAGTTTTAGTTTTCCACAAAAAGCATTTCGGATCTACTGATTTGTAAACTCGGTGATACCGAAGCAGCTTTTGGAACCTAAACTGGTGAACTCGGTCAGACCGAGTCACAGTTCGGTGGCGTCGAGACTGCTAGGGTTTCACAAAGTCCTGAACTCGGTCACACCGATTTGCAATTCTCGGACAGGCCGAGAATTACATGTGCAATGGCCTTAGCCGAATCGGTGGTACCGAGATCTTCAACTCGGTTGGTCCGAGATGGTTTCGGCGGAAACCTAACCCTAAATTTTCAATTCACATCTAATCTACGGAGTGTTTTCGGTGGATAAGATGATCTCAATCATGGCAAGATTAATGGAAAAACAATGTGCTAGGGATTCGGAGTTGGGAATAGCACAATGATCAAGTCCATACCCTAGTTCGGCGATGGACTTGCTATGGCGGCAATGGCGGAGACGATTCCCGTTGACGGCGGTGGAGACCAGCGACAGGAGGCAGCTAGCGATGAGGAGGACGATTCGGAGACCACGAAGGCAGAGCAGGCTGAGCGCGGGCGAAAGAGTTCAGAGAAATTTCCAAAATTTGACCCGTGGATATATATAGCCTGACCCTGTCAGTGTGACCGAGTGGAACAACTCGGTGGCACCGAGATGCATAACTTCAAGCAGTTACAGCAACTCGGTGTGACCGAAAAGTTCAAATCAGTTGCACCGAGATTGAAAACCTAGATTAACTTAGTGATATCGGTATGACCGAAATGGAGAATCGGTCAGACGGAAGCGCACAAAGAAGTTTTGGAAGTTTAAGTCTATGGCTAATCGGGGACTCCGAGTGCTCCTCACACAGAGTGGTTCTAATCTGACTTGATCAAATTTTGTGATGTAGCATGAATAGAGTTTGAGACAAGAAAATCATAGATAGCTAGAGAAGGTTCTTAGGCATTCTTGTCCATCCACTTGGCAAAAGAAAAGGAAACCAAACAATCAAAACAGCAAGTGGTTGTCCTCGAATGAGTAAATTATGCAAACAACATGCTCACACAATGAAATGGCAAATGAAATATGTGACAAAGCATGCACAACAAATTCTAGCATCTATCAAGCAATTGGCGATGACTAGGTCATCTATATATGAGTATATTGACTTAGGAGTCAAATGAGAACATTTGATCATAGGTCATACTCATCGTTTAAGCACAAGTGGGGTTACCACTTTTACATAAAGCGTTGTTGTGTTCACACCATTAGAGTTGCTTTAGCTCAATTCTTAGAGTAAAGCTCCCCCTAGATGTGAGATCCCCCCTTAGAGGGATGAACTAACCTTGGGTTTTGTCGACGATGACTTCATGTAGGTGTTGAAGATGTGTATGCTCAATGTTGATGTAGATCATTTGAAGCAATCCTTTGGAGTGAGTTGCACTTTCAATACCTACACGGGTTAGTCCCACAAGGAACAAACAAGGATATCCATAGACATAGAATGATGCACACTCAAGATGATGTCTATGAAGGCATTAGGTTACTATGTCCCTTGTCTTACCAACAAGAGGGTTTGTGACTCCTTGAACTAGTGCAAGATGTGAAAGTTGATTGCACTTGTTATTGCCAAAATTATATGAGTGAAATATGTTGGCGGAGTCACCCTCAAGAACTCTCTAGTTATTCTTCTTCGGGATCCACATCATCTTGATGGGAATCCTCGGAGTTGTAGTCGTACTTGGTGAAGTAGAACTTGATGTAGTCTTGGGAACCCACTTGACCAAGGCCTTAGGAGCTTCTTCAAATGCATCAATCTCCTCTTGAAGCTTGTCCTTGCCTTTTTGCTTGTGGTCTTGTGGTGGAAGATCATCTTGAGCTTGTGTCCCTTTGAAAGAAGTAGGATCATACTTCTCCTGTTGAGGAACAAACTTCGCCTTGGGGTATTGATCTTCTTCCCACTCAACTCCATTGGCATTGAACTTTCGTTCAAAACCAACACCTTGGTTCTTCCCGTGCCTTCCTTGCTTGCGTACAATTTCCTCGAATTGCTTACTCCCGGCAAGGCTCTTGCAAACACCTTTCTCTATAATTCCCTTCAATAAGCTATTTTCTTTCTCAAGTGTAACTTGGCTAAGAGAATCATTAGTGGAATCAAGAGAACTACTAGAAGCAACAACATTGGATTTAGCATGATTATTGTTACTACTAGAGGAAGAATCTTTCTTGTTACTAGACTTGACTTGAGGCATGTAAGTGGATAAGAGTAAACGCTTGGCAATGTAAGAAGAACTTTTGTTGCGAAGATCATCATTGATTGCTTTTAAAAACTCATGTTCTTGCTCAAGGTTGAACTTTTCAAAGCGTAACTTCTCATGAGTCCTTAAAAGTTCTCGATGATCTCCTAAGATAGTTTCATGAGCTAACTTAAGAGTGTTTTGTTCTTTAGTTAGAAGCTCAATCTTCTCCTTATCATTGTCGTTCGTTTTATCTTGATTAGCATGATTAATTGACGTTTCATCATAGTATTCATCACTAGAGTTGTCAACAAGTAAATCATCATCACCTAACCAGTCATCTTCATCACTGTTGAAATCAACATACTCGGGGTGTGATACCTTTGGGCCTTTAGCCATGAAGCATCTTCCAAGTCCTTCATTTGGTGAATCAAATATGTCGTAGGAGTTGGTTGACACAAGTGCTAGACCGGCAACACCTTCATCTTGAGTATATTTGGAGTCGGAGAGATAGCTTCTCTCGGAGTGATTGTCGGAGTCGGAGCCGGATACCCATTCACCAACATAAGCTTAATGTCTTCGTTTCGTGTAGCTCCTTGATGACTTGTCCTTCCTTTCCGAATCCTTGCTTATCCGTGAGGGTCTTCGTTCATAACGATCATCCCTACTCCTTCTCTCTCTTGATGGTGATTCTTCTCTTCTACTTCTTCTTTTGGGAGAATCTTCTCTTCTTTTGTAGGGGGCCGTACACTCATTTGAATAGTGTCCGGGTCTTCCACAATTGTAGCAATTACGCTCTCGACTAGAAGATCTTTTGTCATTGTAGGACCTTGACTTGGAGCTTCTCTCTTTGCTTCTACTCTTGTAGAATTTTTTGAAGTTCTTCACCATTAGGCTCAATTCTTCATTGAAGGTTTATTTCTCACTTGATGATGTGGGGGCTTCACATGAGGCTTTGTAAGCACCACTTGACTTGTTGTGAAGTTCCTCCTTATCCTTGAGTGACATCTCATGAGCAACAATTCTTCCAATGACTTCCGTTGGCTTGAGATCTTTGTAATTGGGCATCATTTGGATCAATGTGCACACGGTATCATATTTTCCGTCCAAAGCTCTTAGGATCTTCTTGATGATGAATTTGTCGGTCATCTCTTCACTTCCTAAGACGGCAATCTCATTTGTGATAAGAGCAAGCCTAGAGTACATTTCAGCGACACCTTCACCATCCTTCATTTTGAACTTGTCAAGCTGACTTTGAAGCACATCCAACTTGGATTCCTTGACGGAGTCGGTACCTTCATGCATAACAATCAAAGTATCCCAAATTTCCTTTGCATTCTCAAGACGGTTGATTTTGTTGAATTCTTTGGGGCACAATCCGTTGAAGAGGATATCACAAGCTTGAGCGTTGTATTGTAGCATCTTCAACTCTTCTGCAGTAGCTTCACGGTTCGGTTCTCTCCCATCAAAGAATTCACCTTGCAAGCCAATACACACAATAGCCCAAACGGCGGGGTTATGTCCAAGAATATGCATTTTCATCTTATGCTTCCAACTGGCAAAATTAGTACCATCAAAGTAAGGACCTCTGCGGTGATAATTTCCCTCGCTAGACGCCATACACCCCTAGGTTGTGAAACCAAGGCTATGACCACCAAAAGCTATGGAAATCAAAGCAAATGGAGACCAAAGCTCTGATACCACTTGTAGGATCGAAAGTATGTCTAGAGGGGGGTGATTAGACTACTTGACCAAATAAAAATCTAGCCTTTTCCCAATTTTAGTTATTGGCAGATTTTAGCAACTTTAGAACAAGTCAAGCAATCTTAACACAATTCAAGCAAGCATGCAAAGAGTATATGAGCAGCGGAAAGTAAAGCATGCAACTTGCAAGAATGTAAATGAAAGGATTTGGAGGATTCAAACGCAATTGGAGACACGGATGTTTTGTCGTGGTTCCGATAGGTGGTGCTATCGTACATCCACGTTGATGGAGACTTCAACCCACGAAGGGTAACGGTTGCGCGAGTTCACGGAGGGCTCCACCCATGAAGGGTCCACGAAGAAGCAACCTTGTCTATCCCACCATGGCCGTCGCCCACGAAGGACTTGCCTCACTAGCGGTAGATCTTCACGAAGTAGGCGATCTCCTTGCCCTTACAAACTCCTTGGTTCAACTCCACAATCTTCTCGGAGGCTCCCAAGTGACACCTAGCCAATCTAGGAGACACCACTCTCCAAGAAGTAACAAATGGTGTGTTGATGATGAAATCCTTGCTCTTGTGCTTCAAATGATAGTCTCCCCAACACTCAAATCTCTCTCACATGATTTGGATTTGGTGGAAATAAGATTTGAGTGGAAAGCAACTTGGGGAAGGCTAGAGATCAAGATTCATATGGTAGGAATGGAATATCTTGGCCTCAACACAAGTCTAGGTGGTTCTCTCTCAGAAAATGTGTATTGGAAGTGTAGGTTCGTTCTGATTGCTCTCTCCACGAATGAATAGGGGGTGGAGGGGTATATATAGCCTCCACACAAAATCTAACCGTTACACACAACTTATCAATCTCGGTGGGACCGAATTGACAAACTCGGTCGGACTGATTTAGCAAATCTAGTGACCGTTAGGATTTTCGGTGGGACCAGCATGCAACTCGGTAGGATCGATATGGTTAGGGTTAGGGCATAACGTAATCTCGGCGAGACCGATTACACAAACTCGGTGAGGCCAATTTTGGTAATAAGCTAACCAGAGAGTTGGTCAGGTAAACTCGGTGGGACCGATTCGCTCATTTCGGTGAGACCGAAATGTTACAAAAGGGAAAGAGAGTTTACATTGCAATCTCGGTGGGACCGATCGCTCATCTCGGTAGGACCGAAACGTTATGAAGGGAAACAGAGAGATTACAATCCCATCTCGGTGAGACCGAGATCCCTATAGGTGAGACCGATTTGCCTAGGATTTGTCGCAGTGGCTATGACATCTGAACTCGGTGGCGCCGGATAGAAAGAATCGGTAGGGCCGAGTTTGACTTTTGGTTTAGGTCATATGTGGATGTGAGAAAGTAGTTGAGGGCTTTGGAGCATATCACTAAGCATTTTGAGCAAGCAAGCCATTAAGCAACACCACATCCCTCCTTGATAGTATTGGCTTTTCCTATAGACTCAATGTGATCTTGGATCACTAAAATATAAAATGTAGAGTCTTGAGCTTGAGCCAATCCCTTTGTCCTTAGCATTTTGAGGGGTCCACTTTTCTCATCCATGCCATGCCAATCATTGAGCTCTCCTAAAATATTAGTCTTGAAATAGTGTTAGCTCAATGAGCTATATGTTGTTAGGAATTACCAAAACCACCTAGGGATAGATGCACTTTCACGCTCTCATCGACGCCCTCCTGCAGGCGGAACCGGACATCCTGGACTTGAACCGGGCGGCGGAGGCTCGACTCGATACGGAGCGCGCGGATGCCGCTGCCATCGAGGCCCTCCTGTAGGCGGAACCGGATGTCCTCGACTTGAACCAGGCTGTGCTCTCGTCCGTGCAGAGCGCCCGCACGCTCCGCTTGAACGAGTAGCTGGAGGCCGAGAACAACCACGGTGCAGAGACACACGTCGGCAGTGACGGCTGGTTCGCGCCGGCAGCCAAAGACTACGAGGCCGTCTCTTTCCACGAGCAGTGATAGTTTTTCTTTATGTTGTTGTTTTTATGGATCTTTTGCTGTGTAAAAACATATATTTGTTATGCAAGTCGCCTGACTTGGGCCAGTCTACCATTTCAGGCGGTTGGATGAATATCCTACGTCTCCTAACCCTTCTTTTCTTCTTCCTCACCTCTTCTTCTTCCCCAACTGACCACCGCACGGGCCGTACAGATACTCCCCAACATGCGGTTGGATAAACATACCCTATGAACAAAAGTTATGTGTCAGCGATAGAATGCCTGAGTTTGGTTTGTTCACATGCGACAGCACGTGTCAGTGAGGGTGCGTTCCCTTGGTTGGGTTTGCGGCGTGCGGGAAGCGATGTGTGAGGTGCGGTGCGATCGCGGCATGCGGGAGCGACCGTGTGAGGTGCGGTGCGACTCGCGACAGCCGTCTTGCAAGTGTACCTCCTTCTCATTTTGAAAACTTTAGGCAAGCTTGGCAAAATGTGTGGCGAAGTTTGGCAATGCAAGGCCTAGACCCAAACAGGATAAATAATGCACGTACTAGGAGTACTAGTATTAAAAAAGAAAGGCGGGGTTTTCCTTCGCGGGATTTAATCGATACAAATCCTCGTTTCAGGTGTCAATTAATGCGTATTTTTTTCTCCAAAGACCAAAGAGCTAACCATCTCACTCCTCATCGCTTGATTAATGCAGCGCCATGCAAACCAACCTTCTCACTTTCGCATGCATGCAGAGGATATTAATTTCCTTGGTTGCTAACCCCATCAATTTTGCCTCGATTAGTGTTAGTGGCCCTTTGCAAATAGTAATTTTGATATACTGGCCTTGTGTACAAAAAATGGAGGTAGTAACTATATTTGACTTCCTTCCCCATTGCGGTGACGTCGACGATATCTTTTTTTGGTGGTTTGGCGAAGTGCGTTCGACGGAGAACACCATTGAGGGAGACCACGATAAGTCGTTGGCAAGTGCCGCCTGCAAGCCGAGACAACCGCCTTATTTGCATCCAGGAAGTCCTTTACTAGTACTACTAGGAGTACTAGTGCGGTGAGATGGTTTCTCGAAGAAGACGATGGAGAAGCGGAGTCAACGAAGAGTGAAATGATGGTTGCTTCGTCCGTGCTTTTGTGATTTGACGCCTCACTGCTTTGTGATTTGTGATAGAAGGGACAGGGGAGTAGACTTTGTGCTCTATACTGTACTACATGCGTCCAAGCATGGGAGAAAGAGGAGAGACGTTGCATTTTTCTATTCCTTCAATCAATCAATCGGGGAGCTTCGGTTCCATCTTTTTGGCTTTGGCAACACCGTCCACCATGGTTCCCACGATGCCAAAGGCTATTTTCACATTTGGCTACACATTGTGGATGCCCTTAACCGTACCACTTGGTTTTGCTCCTGTGTGATATCTATACAAATCTCGATTATATTGATCTAAAAAATTATAGAATTGAGATTAGTAAAAAGGAGGTGATTTTGCCGCGCGGATGGCGGGGGAGGTTTCTTATTTGAGCAATGCTACATACACGTAATGGTTTACGTAAAGTTACGAACTGATGTGATGTGGGACTATTTGAGTGGATTAAAGGAGAGGATTAGGCCCACCCCACCTGAAAATCAGGGGGGCATATATAGATTAGATGGAAAGTATACGTAGCAGCTACGTAGCCCTTTGTAAGTCTAGGATTAGGCTTCTTATTTTCGGAGGACGTTGTCCTGGCGGTTTGCTAACATGCGGTCCCACGTGTCAGTGCTTTACCAAGCCTATCCGCGTCCCACATGAGGCAGAACAACGGCAGAAGCAAGACGTGGTTAAGTTGAAGAAGATGAGGGAGAAGCGGATTCAGCAATGAGTAAAATGATGGTTGCTTCGTCCCTCCAACTTAACTGCGGGAAAGGTGCAACTTTGTGATTTGACGCCTCATTGCTCATTACTATGCCGGCGCCATGACTGGGGTGCTTCACCCCGACTGCTACGCATCAGATTCTGGTATGGCACGTGGACCCGGTAGCTCGATGTCCCACATGTCGGTGAAAGGGACTAGAAGATTTATGAAAGCGAGCGCTCCACTCTTACGACGGAGGAGTAGACGACACGACAGCCCAGTGAACTGTCACTTGTATTGTATAGTACTATAGTTTTGCTGTTTCGCACGATCCATCGATACAAACCTGATTAAACAGGAAAGGGCGGGATTTTTCCCGCGCGGTAGATGGTACTGGCCATACATTTCAAATGCAATTTTAATGTATGCAAACTGAATAATTATAAGTAACAATATGATATCTAGTAAAACTAAAAATACATATGATTTATTGTGTTAGAGTGTAGTAGTAGTGCTGTATTGCATAGTTGTTAGATGTAACATGCGAGAACGTGTAGAGATGTAGTTTTGGAGGGCCTATAGATAGAAAAGCGTAATACGATCACCGAACTTCAGAATAAGCTGATTACGGTCACTATATACGTTTTGCGGTGATTATACGGTCACTTGCTCACAGTTCAACATAGGATTGCACTCTGTTGACCGGCCAAATAGTCTGCGTGGCGCCATGTTGACTAGTTAAATTGACCATGTTCCTTGTGGGTCCCACCTGTCAGTTCACATAGGCAAAAGGTCAGATAAACACAAATTTACGCAGGCGCGACAAGGCTCCAACCCGTGCGCGGGAATCGCCTGGTTGTGTATGTGTCTGTCAGGGCCTGATGTGTGCGCATGCACGTGTAGGTTGAGCACTTGAGCATGAGAGTGTGTGTTGGTCGTGTGGTGTACTGGTGTGTGCATGCATGCATGCGTGTGTGCGTGTGAGTGTTGCGTGCATGCGTGGCTGCGTGTGTACGTGTGAGTGTTGCGTGCGTGCATGGGTGCATGTGTTTGTGTGAGTGTTGCGTGGATGCAGTTCGTGTGCATGCATGCGTGTATGTATAATCACCACACCAGCTCATGTGTGTTACAACAGACGGCTCAGCATACCAATACAAGGCCACCTTGTCCGCTGTGCCCGCGGTCATGACTTCGAACCACCGTCCAAATATTTTTTTGTTGTTTGTTTTCATTCTTACTAGCAAGATGCCCATGCGTTGCACGTAACATCAAGATGCATTTGTATGACTTGTTTATCTTGTGAGAGAAAAGGATGAACGAGGGAAGGCCTTATTTGCAAATGTGGAGAGGTGTGTGGGTACCTTTTTGCAAAATTGCCATAGTTTCTTTCCTATCCGTCAGATATAAATCGGACGGCCTATATTGCAGGATGGCAGGCACACCATCATCACCAACTCTGTTTTTATAAGTGCATTTTATGTATTTTATAATAGTGTAGATGTAGAGTAGATACAAGTCGACAGGTGGGCACGATGGTAGTGATATAATGTGATGCAACACTAGAGGTGCCACGTGGAGCGTTTAACTAGTCAACTAGTCATGTCATGAGCAAATACAGAGTTGTACGGTGAGCCCGTGACTGTATAATAACCACTAAACGTAAATGATGACCGTAATGAGTGGATTCTGAAGTCCAATGTACGTATCGTGCTTTCCCTTCAAATACAATGATCTTCATTGCATATATCGCGAGAGAAAGATGAAACATGCGTGAATTTTCTGGGGGCTTACTTTTAGAGGACCTGGAGATAGTTTTGTGTGCATACGTGAAAGGGGTGTATAGGGGGTTATGCAATGGAGAGAGAGAGATGCTCTTCGTTTCTCTTTATTATGACTAACTTTGTATATAGTATAAAAATATACAAATTCACAGTGCAGAATAAATATCATTGTGGGCACCATGCAATGCAAATTAGCGTTCGTACTCCTCCATATAACTTTGTAATGTTGTATATATGTAGAAACTCTAAAATAATTTTTTGGCCACACTTTATTCAAAAGGAATGTTGTATGCGAAATAAACGTGAAGAGAGGGCTTTTTAGATCAATGGGGTACGTGATTTAACATGTGTGAATGTGTAGTTGATGCATTTGGCAGGACCTAGAGAGGTATGTGTGTGTATTACGTATTCGAGAGAGGCATGGATAGAGGGGCCGACGGGGGGGGGGGGGGGGCGTGGGAGAGATAGCACGAGAAATGAAAGTGGTCTAGAGAGAGAGAGACGAATATGACGTCACGACAAGAGATTCCATTCCCTTGAGTGTGTATATGCAAGGGGGGAGGGAATAGAGGCACCAGGAGAAATTTTCTGTGTGTGTGCTGTTTGTGTTGGTATGTGTGGGTGTGAGAAGATAATGAGACGTGGGGGCAGAGGGTGTGTCACCGCGTGAGGTCCGGTGGGTCAAGGTGAGGCCCTTCGTTCGGTTCCATCCTGCGCCACATTGGTCGGCCCGTGACGCATTTAGGAAGACCCATGGATGACTAGTCATACAAGACAAAGATAGCAGAATTGTGAAGGACTCTGTGTCCACTGACAAAGCCAGCTAGGATTTGTAACCCTGGGTTCTCGGACTAAGGTAACCCCTTTATCTCTGATATTACTATTCATCCAACCTAACTTTAAGGGCATCCTACAGAATGCTCTGCTAGAATCATACTAAATCGATTAGGAAGAGAGGTGTGAGACAATGCGTGAGAGACAGGCGTAAAGATAATGTGCGTACATGAGACACGTAGGCAGGTCCATGTATATAGAAAGGGTCGATGAGGATTGTGCGTGTGTATGTTTGCGAGAGGAAGAGTGCTTGTGATAAAGGTTAGTGAAAACAGTTGTAAATGGTTACGAGAGGGAGGGAGGATTATATCTAGAGCATGTGTGCGAGAAAGACACCTCGGGAGAGAGTGTGTGAGCATGTGTGAGAGACCACCGATGGAGAGTGAAACTACACGTAAAAGACTGATCTACACATTGATTAAAGATATAAATTGTATCTAAATATTAGGATGGGATCATGATATTTGCAATTCTCGTAAGGAGCGGTCATTGATCCATCAGACATCTAGATTCTATCGAATTTGAGCATGTCTATGTTATTATTCGACACAATTGATCCACATAGTTAGTATTTTGAACTCCATACAATGCATTGCTTTAGCAATCGAATATAAACGTGAGTATAGTTCATGTTGTGTGTGTAAAGCACATTATACATACGAAAGTTACACAATGGACATTATAAATAGCTACCTATGAACTAGCATACATTTGAATTCAACTTAAGGTGGTTTAAAAAATCGAATTCAACATGAAGTCCATTCAATTATTTGAATTTGATATCATGGCATTTGTAAACCATACCTAAATTATGGGGGCACCAATCTTTGCTCTGATTTTGTACATAATAGCATATGTAGTCGTGTACAAAATAGATTCAAATTTAGCTCCTCCATTCCAAAATAATCGTAGTTATAGGATTTTCAAGTGTCAAAATTTCAAAAAGAAGCGGATAATTTAATGAGGTTTTCAAACATACAAGGTCAAATATAACGTTGTCTATTTAGGTCAATCCTCATAGTTCAAGAGTACTCTAAACATGAATGCTTGTGTTTCAAAATTTTGAACGAAGCGCCAAAAGAGCCTCTACTCGCCCGAAACCGCGTGAGACCAATGTTTGGTAGTACAAGGAAATTACTTTTCTAATAACTCCGACCCGTGAAACCTACCAGCCCGACGTCCAAAGGTCTAAACTGGGGTAGGTTTGTAGCTTCATCTAGACGCCACACAACCGCATCCGAAAAACATTCATACACAATGGCCGCCTAAGCACACATGTGCGCGGCCGAAATCGCTCCCGCCCACTATTTGGGACACCTGGGATTACCATCCTACCCCCGACCCGCAGTAGGTCCGAAATTTAAGAGGGGGGCAAAGTTTGTACTTTCCCATAATTTCAAACAAGCGTGTCCCATCTTCTGTTCAAAAAAGCCAAAAACAAGCGCGTCCCAGACCGAAACATGGTCCCCCCACCCGTCTGATTCCCCATTCGTACACTGTGGGCGCCAAAACTACCTCTCCACCAGCCGCGAAACCCCGACGTCCTCCGTCTGCCACCCCATCCCTCCCATCAACCGCCGCCCTCCTCCATCACGCCGGAGCCGATACCCCGACATCGTCGTCCACCGCAACCTCAACCGCAACGCCCTCCACGGCTAGTAGTTGAAGCCGAGGCCAAGCCGTCTGTACCCGAGCCAGTTCAACCACGCCGTCCTACACCTCACCGCCGCCGCTGCAACTTCGCCACCCTCCACCGCACCGGAGCTGTTCCTGCTACGCCGTCCTTCGCCGCCTCAGATATGCTTCCCCTCCGCTGACATACGGCCACGGCAACACAGTCAACAATTTGGCCATGGGTTCGTCCAAGCCTGCACCCTCCAGTACATCGGTTTCCCCGATAAAAGGAAGAAGATCGGCGCGACATGTGGAGGTGACCACACCGGCAACCGAAAAAGGTACTCCTCTTCCCTTATTCGTGAAAATCTTACGTGCTTGCACGGTATTCATCCCACAGAAGACACTAGTTGACTGCTTCTTCCTGATACTAGATGTTCCTAGTAACTCGCGATGCACAAGGTTTCTACTCATATACTATTTCACCGTAGCTAGAGGTCCATCGCCCCATGAATTTCAATTTCGCCGTTGATTCCCAATTAATGAAGCATTCCCGCGTAACAGCGCTAGTATGCCTATTACGCCGGGAAGCAGCGCTTAGTGTTTATCTTAGGGGTGTGGCGGCCTAGAGCTCTGGGCGCCCGATCCGGAGGTCGGCCGGGATTAAAGGATGGCCTGGGTGCTACCAAGCACATCGGTGGTGTGAGGTCGATGGGAGGCGGGCGGCGGAGGCGAGGGTCTGGCCGGTGGTCGCCAAGCGGTTCAAGATAGATCGTCAACAAAGGATCAAGGGAGGTAGACGAAGGCCATCTGCCTGCCTTATAGATTGGACGGTTCATTAAAAAAATCGACTGACCTATTTATTTTCAGTTGACTCTTATCTTAGATATGACCACATGTGGTGGTGTGCTGGAGGAGTACCTGCATTTCCTGTGCTCATATATTACAAAATCATACGGTGTAGAATCTAATTTTGTTTGCCATGCAATGTTGTAGAGCTATCATATGTCTCATGTCATTTATTTTTCAGCCACCTGCTATCTGCTACTTTTACAGTGCACTAGTTCTGCACACACTTCACCCTTACTCTCACTATTGTGTTTTTATGCAAGGGTATTTCAGACTCTGCTGCCATGAGAGAAGCCAAAAAGAAAAGAGAGAAGTCGCTCCAGCTTCGTATGCGGGTAGGCATGACATGTTACAGCACTATAAAGGGTGCAGTGTCAGCTGATGGAGACGGTAAACGTAGCTCTGGAGTTGATGACCTCGCTCGCAGTGAACCACCATCCCAAGTGCTTGCTTTAACTTCACGGTGTCATATGTGGTTGCATGTTCCATATGGTGTCTAGCTTGTATTCAAAAGGCCGAAGTCGGTAAGATAAGGAAAGATATTTTTTGCATGAACCACCATCCCGTGAGCACCGGAAGACAAATAGCTAGTCGAGGCCTTGGCCGAGCCAAGACAAGCCCAACAAAGATAGGCATCACCCGGAAGCCAACTAAAAAGCTGCGATGGTGGCGAAGCAGCCCGCCTCCCACCAGGCTCTCAGGTCCTAGATGATCATGCTCACCACTCCAGCCGGTGTCTAGCTTGTTTTGCTTCCAATTTGGTTAGATTGCATCTGCTTAGCTTACACATTATACCTTTGAATATGACATGCCTTTTTGTTTTTGGTACATACTAGTACATCTGTGTATTAACCATGTTCTTACATCAAACTAATGTTCTTGTGTATCCCTCATCAATCACTTATGATGAGGCAGGTATGCAAGGGGACTACTCCTCATTTAAAGAATGCAGCGTCAGCCTCCCGACATGATTCTCAAGAGACAGAAATGCTAGATGAAGATAGTGAACGTAGCTCTGTAGTTGATTACAGCATTTCCCTACACTAGCATCGCAGTGCTTGCTCTAAACTTGGCAGCGTGATATGTGGTTGCATGTTGCATATGGTGTCTGATTGTAATTCTTCCAATCTGGTTAAAATGCATGTGCTAGTCTCGCTTAGCTTATACATTATACCTGTTAATGTGACATGCCTTCACATATTTAGTACATAGTACATCTGTCTATTAAGCATGTCCTTACATAAAACTATTGTTTTTGTATCCCGCATCAATCAACATGACGAGACACCTTTAGTATATGCGGTGCGATATTAGTTGCATCTTTCATATGATTTATAGCATGCGCTGCTTCTAATTTGTTGAAATTCCATTTATGATGGGACGCTTTTAACTTGGCGAGTCATATTGGTTGCATCTTTCATGTGGTGTCTAGCTTGCATTGCTTCTTATTTGCTGGAATGGTTTACGCTTAGTTTACACAAACAGTTGTGAACATGCCATGCCGTCCTGTTTTTCGTACATATTCCATCCTGGTATCATGTGTTTGCCTTACATCAAAGTAGTGATTTTCAGTATCATGCATGAATGAGTTCCGAAGAGAGAATTTTATTGCTTTTTCTTGTCGGTTTTACTTGACAATTCAAAATCAATAAAGCGGAAGGAAGTTAGCAAGGCAGCGGATAAAGGTGCTCCTTCCGAACGGAGGGCCTCTATAGTTTCTACTCCTCCACACCCCCAAGATGATTTCCAAGACAACACATGCATAGACACTCAACACAGCTGTGTTTATGATGAGCACGTCTCCCCTAGTGCAGCATCACCGGTGCTCCCTCTAACTTGGCACTGTTATATGTGGTTGCATGTTATGTGTGATGTCTATCTTGTATTGCTTCTAATTTTGTTGAATTCCATCTACTTACTTTACACATTATACTTGAATAAGACACGTGTTCCTGTTTCTAGAACATACAATATCTGTCTATCACACCATGTTCTTACATCAAATTACTAGCTTGTACTACTAATTTGTTGAAATGGCACTTATGATGAGACAGTTTTAACTTGGTAGAGTGATATTCGTTGCATCTTTCATATGGTGTCTAGCTTTCATTGCTTCTAATTTGTTGAAATGCCTTCTCCTTAGTTTACACATCATAAGCTGTGAATATGCAATGCTGTGAATATGCAATGGCACTAATGACGAGAGACCTCTAACATGGTAGTGTGATGTTGTTTGCATCTTGCATATGATTTATTTCTTGTCTTGCTTCACATTTGTTTAAATGCCATTTATGATGAGACACCATTAACTTGCGGAGCGATATTTGTAGCATCTTTCATATGGTGTCTACCTTCCATTGCATTGCTTCTAATTTGGTGAAATGTCTTCTTCTTAGTTTACACATCATAGTTCTGGTTATCTCTTCCGTCCTGTTTTTCATACATATTACATCCTCCTATCATGTGGTTGTCTAACATCAAAGTTCAGTTTATGCAGATCACGCATCAATTTGTTCGAAGAACTAAATTGTTATTCGTTTTTCTTGTCGGCTTGACTTAACATGGCACAGAGAAAGAGGAAGAAACACAGAATGGCAGGGAATGAGAAGTGGATGAATCCTGCAGATTCTGCTGGTACTGATGGTGCAATAGAAGGTCAAAGTCTAGAGGAAAATTCTACAAACACGACATCCCATGCTACACGAGTTGCAAAAAAAGCCAAACAGAAACAAATAGCTGCCAACAAACAAGCAGAGACAGCCCTAGTTCTTGCAACACCTACACAGTACTACCAGCTGCACGACTTACTCATGCGTCAACTGAGCTAGAAGCATGTTCCCAAGCTCCCTTGCCACCTGGCACTACTTCCCGAGCACTCTTGCCACAAGACGAGTTGGCAATATCAGATGAACCTTGTGAGCTTCAATAGCAAGAAGGTAGTTGCTGGAGTCAAGTTACAGTTGCATGCTTCTTTATATGTAGTCTCATAGTTTGATGTACACTAACACTTCCTATGTTCGTTGTTGGACTAGCACCTAGGCGCAAGAGGAAACAAACATCAGGGATAATGCTCGATAGGTTAACTAAATCTAGAGGAGGAAGAATGGAGATCCGTTTTGAGGCAGGTTTAAAAAGGCCACGTGATGCTACAGAGTGAGCCAAGTTAGTATCAGAGGCAGCGGTTGCCGTTAGGTGTCATGTACGTATCCTCCCAACATGGATTCAATGACAGAATGACAAAGACGAAACCTAGTTCAACACCTTCCTCGACCATTTATCTGTAAGTATGGTTATGTATGGAAACTAGTAATATCGTCTTGCTCTGTCCCATACTTTCTAGGTTGCTGATAATGAGACTCCCATAATTTTCAACAGATGAGGTTCAAGTTGGATAGCCAATATGATGCAACCACACAAGCTTGCACCCATGTTTTCAAGTCTGCTCTGCGACAGTGTCAGTATAACTTGAGGAAAACTCACTTTGAAGGCAAGGCTAACAATGAACTTTCCCAAACATCTCCAGTGGAAAATATATCGGATGAAGACTGGAAGGGCCTTGTTAAACACTGGTCTGATCCGAAGTATCAGGTACATTATATATACGTGATCAGATCACATGTTGAAGTCCTATTTACGCATGTGCCACACAAATCTATCTTCTTGTAGGTGAACTGTTCAAAGAACAAGGCCAACCGTACGAAAGTGAAATTCCAACAAACGACATGATCTCGTAGCTATATTGCACATTGCGAGGCTCTTGTAATTAGCTGCTGTTTCACTCTTTTCGCTATACCATATTATCAGATCTATATTGACTTGTTAGAAATGCAGAGGAAAGCTCGCAAGGACCATAAAGTACCTGAACCAAATGTTGTGGAAATCTTCAAGGATTGCCACACCAGCATGAAGAAGGGCATGACTACACCAGTCAAAGCCGCTGTTGTAAGTCCTTAATCCTCATGCCTTTTAACTACTACTTACTCTGACTTGTGCCTTGAACTGCATGGTTTGCAGCCAATGTCTATTACTCTTTTCAATTTTATACACAATTGTCTTAGTGTATCATTGCACCATACAAGGTTTAAAAGAGAGGAGTGATGTTCCTTTGATCTTTACCCGTAATCTAGTTCCGTGTTGGACTTGCCCACACAATGTTACAATTGCCTGTTTGTCTGTTCTCAGTTGTTTTGTGATATGAATGATGTCATACTATGCTTACCGTATTATAAACTTCATCTATTTATCCTTAGCCCTCAATACAATGTGAAGAAATAGACAATACATTAGCGATGGTACATGGTCATATGTTTGGAACCTGGTTTTATTATGTACTTTGCAATAAAATAAAACTAATATTTTACATGGTTCACCAGAATAAGTTCTGTATATAGACCAAAGCTATTTTGTTTGGTTTTGCTGCCTCCTTAATATCTTCTGTTCTGATACTAATGTAAAACCTCAACTTTTCAGCGAGCTATGGAAAAAAGGGTGGAATCGCCACCTTCTGAAGGCGGCGAGGCAACTATTACCGCAATGTCAGCTCTTGCTGCAGTGGGTCAAGACACATCCACTAACGAAGGCCAAAAGCACGTTCTGCGTAATACTGGGTTGGTTGTTAAGGCAATATCGTCCAAACTGCCTCATGATCAAGATATGCAAGCTCAAAGCAATGTTGTATCTGCGCTCCAGACACAAGTCCGCTCCCTAACAGAGACCCTTTGTGAAACAAGGAGAAACATTGCTCAATGTCATCAAGATATGCATGGTTTTGAAACCAGACTATCAGACATTTGCTATGTTGTTCAGGAGCCTAGGGGAAATGAAGGCGAGGGTTATGGTGCTACATCGGACAATAGAGCATGAAAACGTGACAATCAGGTCAAATGAACCGAGCTTCTGAACTTCTGGTGGTGCATTTATCTGCTAGACTGTTAAGTTTTATGCCAACCTTCCTTTTGTTATATAGTTGTAATTTGTTTTGGTGCAATACAAAATTTATTCTTAACGTGCAGCCACCGGCTGAAGAATACAGCAAGCCATTTTTGTATAGTGTATGGTGTTCCCTAGATTTGAACCGGTGGCGATCTTTGATGCCGAGTGGATGTAATCTGTGCAATCGCCTTAATAGCCTAGCGTTAGTTTAGGATTATTTATTTCCTAGTCTTCTTTTTCCCTGGTTTGCTAGTGGCCGCAACTACCATGGGCCATATACGGGCCGTAGGATCCATGGGTCTCCTACGGGCCGTCGATAAATGGGCCTGTAATCGGTGGGCCTCGGGCCGTCGGATAAATGGGTCTACATGGGTCGTAATCGGGTGTAATTGGTATCGGCCCAGCACGGTAACAGGCCGTAGGACAACAAAGGCTTAATTTTGTAACAGGCATAACGGGTCGTTAATGGGCCAGAATATAGGACGGGCTGGAAATGGCGCAACTGGTTAACAGGCCAGAAACGGGCCGACTCTTGCCATGGGCCGAATTTGGCCCATTAGGGTAACAAGCCAGTAACAGGCCGACTCTTGCCATGGGCCGAATTTGCCCCATTAGGGGAATAGGCCAGTAACGGGCCGACTCTTGCCATGGGCCGAATTTGGCCCATTAGGGAACAGCCCGATGTGGGCCTAAGTAATCGAGGGCCAAAAAGGAGCCCAAGAACGTATGGGCCGTCAATAGGCCGAAAGCTAACACGGGCTGGAAACGGCCCATGTAAATTACGGACCGTTAACGGGTATAAAGAAAATTAATGTTCATTATGGGCTAGAGTCACCGTGGGCTTGTAAAGGGCCGAAAGATACGAAGGCCTCATATGGGCCGAAAGACGTCGTGGGCCATACATGGGCCGAAAGTGAAATGGGCTGGTGTTATATTCGACGGCCCACATGATGTTGTTGGGCCGATTTCCTTTAGAGCCTAACGGGTCGTGAGTTAACGGGCCGTAAAATGGGCTATTTGCGAAGAGACCGTTAACAGGCTTTTCATGGGCCAGCCTGTTGACTTTTGACCAAGTCAAACGGGCCGACTTTGTAAGCTAAATGGGCCAGTGGTGGGCCGTGGCACGTGTCGACATATCATAGGCGCCTATCTGACCCACTAACGAGCTGACATGTGTTTCGTCCGGCCAATAAGAATTTTACACGTGGAAATTTCCCATTGGTCGGGGCTGTTAACGGGTTATCAAATCCAAAACCCGACCCGATAGCTTAACGGTGTTCCGTTATGGTGGGTGCCACGTGTTGGTTACCCTTGATGAAAGCACTTCTGTGACTCATGATTTATCGTCATGGAAGTGGACACTTCCGTGATGATAATCTTGGTAATGTAATGGAACACTTCTACGACAACACAGGTATGACTATCTTGATTCTGTCATAAAATCGTCATGGATGTACATGCATGACTAAAAACGCGACCTACTGTGACAAACACGTATCATCATGGAAGTGTATTTTTTTAGTGTAATGAGCAGTCAAATCATAAGCCCCACCTTTCCCACTGTAAGTTGCTCGGAAGAAGCAACCATCAATATGCTCTTCTTTGAATCCGCTCATACTACTCCCTCTGTCACTGTTTATAGAGCGCGCTTCAAAAAAAAGAACAATCTCTGGGACCAAGGCGACTAGCGACCGGCCTGAAAAATAGCATTCGTAGTTATAGCACGACATCTATGACTAGAGGAAATAATGCGTACACACATGCATGCAGTGCTTCCACCCCGGGTACACACATGCATGCACTTACTCCACTCCGTAGTACATCAACAGAAAATTGTGGACTTTATTGCGGTGACCATGCCCTAATTAATTGAGCATTAAACCAAACGCGTCTAAAGTCTCTCTGGTGGTGGAAATACATGGTGAGAAATGCATCAGAATGAAGCGCGCCCTGTAAACTGTGACGGAGGGAGGAGTAGTATGAAGGTGCAAAACCAAGTACGCGTATGGCCAGTCGGTCAATGCATTTGCTCTTGTTATATCACTGACATGTGGGACCGGAGTGTGAGCAAACCGATCTCAATTGACGACAAAATGGCCAACACGCCGTTCCTTGAGAGAGACGAGGAGCGAGAATACACAGACGAGCTCGCACTGAGGCCAAGATATATTCGAGCATGGTTGATCGATATCATCATTACATGTTCGATGTTTTTTAACACTGCCATTGGGCTGCCGTTTTCCGCCCTTCTCCCGAATAAATGTGTACTATATCAAAGATTAAAATAAAATAAGAGTATAGACGCTCCACCATGCGGTTCTAGTAGTAGTACTACTCGTACAACTAAACCTTGCGCTTGGCTCTTCCCCTCTTCGTGAAGTCGAACAATGATGGTACTCCGCATGTTGGGTACTACAGTGTATGCCTCTGGCAATCTGACACCGAATGAACTGCTGCATGTCCACCTCCTGGGCAAGGGTAGGTTGCATTAGTCAAAAGGCGTAAGCGAGCTTCACCTTGTCCTGCAAGATTCTCCTCGTTCTGCGAGTTGACGGGACACACCAAAAAGTAGTGCTAGTCCATACTCCCTACTTTCCGGTTAATATGGCTTATTATTTTTTGCGGGTAAATGAGGGAGCTTTATTCATATATAAGCATTCTTAGGACGATCAGCCAAGAGACTGGTCACTAGGAAGTGAGGTACCCTGCAAAAAAAGAAGAAGGAAGCGAGGTGTTTCATCAAGCCAGCTCTCGGCCACATTCAAAGTGCAGCAAACACAGTTTGCACAAAGATGCGACGCAAGGTTTGCTAACCTGTTTACATGCTGAATAACAAAAAAAGAGAAAATATTACCGAGCGCTCCAATTTGTAACAGGATATGAGCCAAAATTAAGTGAGAATTGTGGCGAGTGTTCCATGCAATCAACTTCCATTATCACATGTGAGAACCCTCGAAGAGAACCAAATGTGTTGAAGATACCTTTATACATTTTAAAATAAAATAAGAGTGCAGATGCTCCTCCATCCAGTTCCTAGTAGTAGTACATACCTCTATAGTAGTAGTACTAGTAGTAAACTTTGCGCTTGGCTGTTCGCCTCTTTGGGAAGTCGAACAATAATAGTACTAGTATGGTGTATGCTTCTAGCAATCTGACACCGAATTAACTGTTGCACGTCCACCGCTTGAGCGAGGTAGATCTTGCATTAGTCAAAAGTTTCTCCTAGTCCTACGAGCCACCGCGCGCAAGCTTCTCCCGTCCTGCAAGCGGACTATGCTTTGGTGCCTTAAGGCACCTGCCTTTGTGTCCATAACATGTGGGCCCAACAGGTGTCTGCCCACATGTTAGTGACACAAAGGCAGGTTCCTTTAAGGCTTGTCCTCGTTCGGCAATTTGACGGGACACGGCAAAGTAATGCTAGTCCATACTGCCTCCTTTCCGGTTACTATGGCTTATTTTCAAACGAGATAAATAAACTGTCTGCCACTATATATTTGTAAAAATACGGTCAGCGGACTTCATAATACGCTCATTGCGCTCAATATATACATTTTCCGGTGTTTATACGGTCACTAGCTCACCCTGGCTGAGTATGTGTGTGCATGCACGTGTAGGTTGAGCACTTGAGCGTGACCGTGTGTGTTCCCTCGTGTGCTCGGACATGCATGCTTTGTCAAAACATTGCATGCAAGGTTTAATCATTCGTTGTTCACGCATGCATTCCCGATGTTGATACGTTGGTAAAGAAAATTTCGTAAGGAAAATGAGCCCAGGAATTGAGTACAAAGGGGACCAATAAGACAGGACGGAGGGAGTACCAGCAGTGAACCGAAAGGAGGGAGTAGGCACTAGTAGTACTACGCAACAATGTGCAGTAACAAAATTCCTCTATGCGCATCATGTCTATGTGTCATGCAAGAAAATAGAGATAAGTACAAGTGAGACTCAGGAACGGTCATAGACATAGGGGGGGTACATGTAGGGGCCAATAAGGAGCAGTCAAATCACACAGTAAGTTAGTCGGATGAAGCGACCATCATTTCACTCTTCAATGACACGTACACAATATAAAATGGTTGATATGGAGAGGAAAAGAAAACCACTATATATACACTAGCAGGAGCCTAAGCTACAAGCCTTCTTGCTTGGGTTGCTCTCTTCACAAGCATAGAACGACGTTGGGGGAAGGGAATGATGTTCTGCGTAGACGCGGTCGACATCGGCGAGGGAGAAAATCCACAGTCGGTGCGTCCCAATCGGAGGTCCCCGCGGTATGGGCTGATGCCGCCTCCCAACCGCCCATCTAGCTACAGCCTGACGTCCCAGGTACATCTTCCTTTTGGAGCCGGCTTGCTCCATTACCGCATCTCCCCACGTAGCTCCATCTCCATGCTGATCTTTCTCTACTTCTATCGGCTTCTATTTGTGATGATTTTATGACTCATGAACTAGTGCCAGTACTATTATTCTAATCATACTTCTTCAATATCTTTGCCATCAGGGATGCTGAACTCGATTTTAATGGAACTGCACAAAAGCATCGTATGATCCGAGGGTGCCAGTCGTCTTTCCTTCGACAGGCTCTACCTAGCCAGGAAATTAAATCCTGTTTAGGGTTTAGGGTTTAAGTCGTAGTGACCCCATCAGTAGTTTTTCTTTTGTACACGCTCTCACAACTTTTGTCTTTAGTTGTGAAGTAAATATTGGCTATCATCTGTGAATCACTGAGATGCATCAGCATGCGTGTTAGTTTTCCTTTGTATTTGATGGAATGTTGTAACGGGGCAACCTTGGAGTATGATAACTTTCCCGCCTTCTTGTCGATGGATCGCGCCATGGAGTACTAGCACTACTGGAAGGGATTGACGAGTTGGGGGAGGACAGCTAGCTGTAGCACGGACTCCCAAGAACTTTTAACATGCATGTTGTGGCTGGCTATTGCGACCTTTGAATGCGGAGTAGCCGCGTGCACCGGGAAGCGGCGCGGGCGATGCTCTCTCGGCCGGTGCATCGCTTCAATGCCGGCGCCAGTGAGAGGTCGCGTCCGCTCTGGCCGGGCATGAATGCAGCACTGACCGTTTCAGGCGGGAAGCACACGCGGGTGATGAAGAGGGTTCGGGTTGGTTAAGAGCGGGCGTGGCAGCAGTGTGGACGCCCGCAAACAAGAGATGTTGTATGTTAATATTGTTGCGTATATAATTAACAACGTAAATAATGTGCTAGTTGGACATATATATTGTTGCGTATATAATTAACCACTGCTATCGAGAGATATTTTTACTCCATTGTATATATAGCCTCTTTTTGATAGGGTTTCTTGCCTCTCACTCTCTCACCCTCTCCATATCAAAACAAGATGACAGTGTCCACTCTATCTCTCTCCTCACCGGTGGTCACAAATCTGGCCGAATCCCGTCTGCTGCGGGAGGTGAGGAGGTGCAGCGCTGACGTTGTCACCGTCGGTGATGGAGGAAGTCGATGCGGACTGTCCTCTTGGAGCTGGCGCTGGCGCAGACGAAGGTCCTCCGCGCCCTTGTTCGCTGCCGTCGTGTGGGTAGATCCCGCCCGCCCTCCTAAGCGACATCTTGCCCACCTGAGGTATAACTTCTTGTACTGGTCCAGCTCCCCAGGTTGCTGCATGCGAGTTTTCTTCTATGCGACTACTCCCTAGCTCCCCATGTACAGTAGCTAGGGTTCGTCGGCTGGACCAACATCACCTACTATTATAGAGGAAATGCCACTCAAAAAGTTTTCTTGGTTTATGCCTCGGTGGAGGTATACATGTTGTTTCGACAAAAAGTACATGGTGGTTGTGCGGTTATTGTCCATATGGTCCTATTGCTGATGCTAATCTAATAGTACTATCACTGGCTAAATGAAGAAATGCTTTTTTTTTCTCGGGTATCCTGGTTTAGTTCCCATGAAGATAATCATTATGCTTTTGTTTGTTGGTGTACTTTTCATTAATTCTTATTGACAATTGAGATGTCGCTGTTAATCTTGTACAACTGCCAAAACAAAGTAACAACACTATATCCCTTTTTATATTTTTGCAAACAACGATGCGTTTCTCCATACCCGGGCATGTCTTCCTCAATTTTAGTGGAACTGCACAAAATTGGATGGCCATTGTTGTTCCACCTCACTGTCCTCTGCCACATGGTTCTTCCTTCCTCGAGCTTGATTACTGAGAAGAAACAGACCACAGTGAGGATTTGTCGAACTTCATAGGTGCCCTCACCCAAACTTGATGCCAAATGGATGATGCATCACCATGATGACCTATCGATGCTCATGGTTGCGCTTCATGGTTGCATCGGCTGGCGAAGCTGGTCGAGTTTCCATGAAAAACAAGCTGTCTTCCATCAGTGCTTTTGCTTGTTACCCATAAAGATGATATCCTTCATCAGTTCACCTTGGTTGCGTTGGAGACGCAGTCGTCTTTCACGTTGGTGCAATTTTATCACACAATTGGCTATGAACCAAATGTTTCCTCGAAGAAGGATCGACGTTGGTACTAAGAGCTTAAGTTTTGTATTGATTTCTAAGCCTTCTCACAACTTTGTCTTCAGCTCCCCTGTAATTTTATTTGTCCAGATATTAACTTTGATTAAAAAATGGTGTGCACTAAAAACCCAGATGGACGTAGTAGCCCTCCATTTTTATTTACTCTACATATTAGATTTGACTGAAGTCAAACTTTGTAAAGTTTGACCAAGTTTAGGCCGAACACAACAAACCAATTACTGAGAGAGGGCAAACTGTACATACTGTCAAAACTTTCCGAGAATTGAAATTAAAATTTTTATTTGTACACTGCTTTATTAAAATTCTTTATATATATATAGCCGGTCTATTCTGCTAATATTAGCAGAATAACTATTCTGATAACACTTCCGCACTGCACTCTCAATGCAAGTGCACGTCATTCTTTGAACAAGGTGTGCTGTAGTACTCACACGAGTGAACTTCTCATTGGAAAAAACTGCACACGTTGTTTTTTCGGTACTGTTTTCGCTCTAGTTTTTTAACCGCTAATCGGAATGAGGCGTGTAATATACCATTGAAAAGCTATAGATTAGGCGCAACTTCGTCATGTTGAACACTTTTCGAGATTTCACACGGTTTAAGAGCAGTTTTGAAAACGGTGCGGTCAATGATGAGTGGCAGCGAGCGTTTTTTCATGATTTCTTCTAGACCGCTCGTCGGAATGAAGCAAATGATACACCATTGGAAATATATTGTCGAGGCGCATATTTTTCATATCTATCATTTTCTTTAATTCGTTACGGTTTAAGAGAAGTTTCAAATTTACTAAATCGCGGACTTCTGTTTTTCAGAAAAATTCAAATTTTCGGTACTGTTATCGCTTCAGTTTTTTAACCATTTGTCGAAACGAGACGTGTAATATACCGCTGAAAAGCTATGGACGAGGCGCAACTTTCATATGTTGAAATATTTTTGATATTCCTTACGGTTTTAAGTTAATTTTGAAAATCGTGTGGCGGACGACGAGAGGCAGCGGCCGTTTTTCGCGATTTTTTTACAAACTGTTGGTCGAAATGATTCAAATCTTACGCCGTTGGAAAGATATCGACGAGACGCAGCTTTTTCATGTAGAACTCTCTCTCTAATTCATTACGGTTTAAGAGCAGTTTTTAATTTACCGAAATGCGGACACTCTATTTTTTGCAACACCTAAATCGACATGTGTACTGCATCAGACAGAAAACTGCACTGCTTTCAGACTAAAAACCGCACTTCATAAGACCGACAAGTGGACTGCATGATTTTTTTGTGGGACATAAATTTTCCCATACGAGTTTTTGTTTTCGTTGGCTTTTTTTCATCTTTTTTTGACGAACGAGAGTAGACCGCATAGAGGAGGGCAAGTGAACTTCGACATATATGAAAGTGAACGGCATTGCCTTTTTAGTTTTCACAAATTTTTTCGCACTTCGACGTTGTGCGCAGCTGAACAGTATCACTCACAAAAGTGAAACACATCTGAAGACCAAACGCACTGCAGGTGTTTTTCGCAAGACCAAAATCGTCGTATGTACTGCATTAGACAGAAAAACGCACTGCTTCAAACAGAAAATCGCATTACATCCTACGGGCAAGAGAACTTCATGATTTCCTTTTGTCAAACGTAATTTTCGTAGGCGAGGAAGTGAACCGTCCTTCATGTCGGGCGTAAGTGAGCCGCAACAGTATCAAGAAGTGAGCCGCATTACTTTTTTGGTCGTTTCCATAATATTTTTCTTCAACTACGATGTGAACAGCATCAGACGGTTGAACGCACCGCTTCAGATGGAAAACCGCACTGCATCAGACGAGAAGAGAACTTCATGGTTTCTTTTTTGTGGTACGTGAATTTTTCAGACGAGGAAGTGGACCGCACTTCACGGCAGTCGTAAGTGAACCGTAACACCATCAAGAAGTGAACCACATTACTTTTTTTGTCATTTCTTTAACAATTTTTTTGCACTTCACATTTGGGAGTAAATGAACCTCGACAACACCAAAACTGATCCACAACACTATGAAAGTGAACCCCATGATTTTTTGTTGTCTTTTTTCATACTTAGCATTTTTTTCATACATAGTATTTTTTTAAGGGCGTAGACCGTGCGAGCGAACCTCACAGATAAGGGCAAGTGAACCACGAAATGAACTAAAGTGAATTATAGACATCAAATTGTGGGTGTGTGTTTGTCTTCGACAACAATAATTAGCGAACCGCTCGGCAGGACATAGCGAACTACATCCAAAAGAAGTTAATTTGTTTCAGAGATGTTTTCTTTTCTTTTCTTCTCTGGTTTGTCTTAAGTGAACAACATAGGAGATTATTTATCTAACTAACAGTACACCGAACGACATCGCACCGAGACCACAGAAAAACTGTAGTGCTGCGCACAAGCAAAATCTGAAGAAAAAAAGGTCCTGAGCTGCAATAGAACCAGAACACCGGCGCCTGCCAAACAAATTTTGAAGATGCAAGAGCCGGCGCCTGGAAGTGCACTGCATATGGAGTGGTCGATGGCCGCGTGCTGCTCATAGCGGAGAGGAGGAATGAAGCAGTTCGCTGTTTCGTCACACGACTTGGCGGAAGTGAGCTGCATCTAAACAAAACATATCTCCCGACGGAGTGAGCAGGACTACCGTAGTTTTTCACCTTCGTGGCCAACACAGAAATTGCAGAGAGATCAGTAGGTTCTTACCAGCGATTTAGACTCCTGCACGTCGGCTTGGATCTTGGACAGCTTCCGCTTCTTCTTCTCTGGTGAAGGGAATAGGCAAAGAAATTGAGATCAAGATACAGAAGAAACAACTGGGACCTAGGGTTCTAGCGAGAGAGAGGGGGGGTCGTGCGTCCGTACCGCTGTCTACGGCAGAGGCGGCTGTGCACTTGCGGGAGAGGGCGGTGGGGATCTCGCTGCACATGAGGGGTCAACTGCACTGCAGTCATGCGGCCGGTGAACCTCACGATGTGGACCGACAAACTGCATGATGCATCGGGTGAGAGCTCGCCGACAGACGACCCGGGAAATCTAAAAAAAGCAACAAAAATAATCTGAAATGGCAAAAGGTGAAACTGAGCGGGCATCCAACCAAACTTCACCACTTCCTTTTTCTGCAAAATCAAGTAAACTGATCCTCAAGAGCAAACACAATAGCAGACTCATTTTCACTTTGAGTTCTCTTCAGAAAAAACACCAAAACAATGGTAAATCTCATGTGCACCGGGTGGACCTGTTCGTTGGCTGGGAAGGAGCTGCTTGTTAGGTGGGAATGAGCTGCATTGGCTCACCGACTGGACCACAAACGGCCAAGAAGTTCTCTCCTGGCCATGCTTGCAGGAGGCCCTCGGGTCTCGGGGGTGAACGGCCAGCGACCGGTGGTGGCATCGGCTGTGGTGGCCGGATCCACCGCTGGCGCCTCGCTGGGGCTCGTGGTGGCCGGATCCGGCGATGGGTGCCAGCTCGTGGAGGCGGCGCAACGGGGCAGGCCGAGGCCGGGCATGGCGGTGCTGCATGGGACAGCGGCCAACGGTGGATGAGGCAAGGGCTGCATGGATCCAGGGCGGAGGAGGCAGGGGCTGCGCCATGTGCTTTTTTTGGATCCGGGGTGAAAAATGTGAGGATGTGGGGCGGCGTTGCGGCGGCCGGATGGGTCTCGTCGCGGCGGCGCCGCGTCGCTCGACGGGGCCGGAATCGAAGCGGGAGAGGAGGGGGTAAGAGAATGGGCGCGCACGGGTGGCGCGGCGTCGGTGGGGGAAGAAGCTGGATACGGGTGGGTTGGAGCCCGCAGGGGAAGAAGTTGGATCGGGAGAAGGCGGCACCAGCGAGGGGAGAAGGTGAATCGGGGGAGGGCGGCGCCGACGAGGGAAGAAGGTGGATGAAGGGAGGGTGACGGCGGCGGGGCAGAAGGTGGATCCGGAGGAGGGGAATCGTGGTAGATAGAGGTGGGGTGCGCGAGAGGAGGGGGCCGGTGGGGTTTGGTTGAGAAGGAATCGTGGGTGTGGGGGCGAGTGGGGGTGTTAGCAGAATAAGAAATTGATGTGTAGAATAAGACTCTTAAGGGTATATATATATATATATATATATATATATATATATATATATATATATATATATATATATATATATATATATATACACACACACACACACACACACACACACACACACCGGAGGCTCAAGTGTTCCTTTGCTAGGGTTTGTTATATTCACAGTATCTCACCCTCTTCACCAGATCTAAACAAGACTGTGTTGGCCTCTGTCTCTCTCTCTCCTCCCTCACAGCTGGTGAAGGAGGCGTCCGGATCCCGTCGCACCGGGAAGGGGAGGAGGTGCAACGTTCACTTTATCACCTTCGGCGAGGAAGGCAATCCACCGCCGTCACATTGTTCTCTTTCACCCCAATTTGTAAGGGAGGGCCACTGACCCCTTCTTCCTTGCTGCCGTACGTAGTGTGGGCAGATCCGGCCTCCCGCCACACGCCTTGCCACATACCGACGACCCTAAGGTATTAGTTTCTTTGAAACCATCATTGCTCTAGCTGCATGTGGATCTTTTTCGATTCTGTGGTCGAATCTAGGTCTTGGTTCAAAGAGGAAAAAAGGGTGCGGTGGGGTGGAGCATGAATCTAGGACGTGGTTCAATGAGGAAAGGAGGGAGGGAAAATAGTATAGATTGGCTATCCAATCGCTTTGTTGACCGAAAAGGGAAAAAGGGGGTAACCCAGTACACACATCTGTAAGGAATCGATCTCTTTGTTGAAAATGGAAAGAAACTGGGGGGTGGTAGTTTGTGCAAGACTAGATTTGCTACCCTCACATAGGAAAAAGGTTCAAAGAGAACAAATATGGGACCAACGCAGATATGCTGCTTGGCTACATACTCTACATCACCCATTTATACGTGTGGACGCACATGGTGCTGGCATGTCCCATGTCCCATGTGCCATACAACTATTTTGTTGTTGTTAATCTAAGAATGCTGCTGGCAAATTAAAGCAATGCCATTGTTAAAAGTAAACTACATTCTTAACAAATGTTGTTTGAAGAGAATGTCTCTGTTAATATGAATCAATGCAACCGTTTTAGAAATGCTACTGTCCTACTTTGTTTTCCATCAAGATAAGTTAGATGCTTCTTTGGTCGTCGTTTGTTTCTTCCTCCTTTATTGGCCAGTAATTGTTTCCTTTTTTGCCTCTGTTAAAACAGGGATATCTATTCAACTTGTTGCTATAGCAAACTTAAATGTCACACCAGCGACTTTGCTTGATTTCAGTGTAACTGCACAAAACGAGATTGGATTTCCTATTCGTGTTGGCAGATTCGTACGTGATCTTGTGTGCGTCAAGACAGGTTGGTACTTGCCTTCATCCACATGATCATGCAGTGTATTTTGAGATGTTGTGCTACTTGTATTGGTACTTTTTTAAATAAATATTGAATTGAAGCTATTGTATTGCTCTCTTTTCCCATTAAGTAGTGAACAAAAATGGTACCAACCCAGACATGATGCTTGTTGCTTTGTTACAACAAAACTCTGCATCACCCCCTTTATAAGTAGATGGAAGCACATGGTGTTGTTGCGCCCACTCTCCCATAGAACTGTTTATGCTTTTGTTAATCTAATGCCGCTGGTAAAATTAAGCAATGCCACTCTCAGAATTAACTACTGAATCTTAGTTCAAAACTCCAACACTTGTTAGGGATTGGCGGGATTACCATTTTTGTGGCCGCATGTTTCATCCTCCTTTATTGGCCAGTAATTGATTCCTTTTTTGCCTCTGTTAAAACAGGGATAACTATTCAACTTGTTGCTACTGCGACATTTTGCTTCGCTTAATTTTGGTGGAACTGCACAAAAGGAGACCAGATTTCCATATATGTGTTGAGATCTCTTTTAGGTCTTCCTCACGAGTTGTTTCAAATCTTGGTCTTGAAAGGTCGGTATCGACTTTCCTCGTAATTAACTCTGAATCTTAGTTCAAAACTGCAGCACTTGTTAGGGATTGGCGGAGTACCATTTCGTTAGGGATCGTCAAGTACATGTTTAAGAAATGTATTGTTCAGATAATGTCTCTGTTATTATATATCGCCATTCAGTGTTTTACAAATGGTACTATCCTGCTTTGTAGTTCTTTCTACATGTTTAACCAAGGTATTGTTAAGATAATGTCTCTGTTAAAATTAATCAGTCGCATTGTTTTAGGAATGGTACTTTTCTTCTTTGTCGTTCTTTATACATGTTGAAACAAGGCATTGTTAAGATAGTGTCTTAGTTAATATGAATGAATCACACTGATTGAGAATTGCTACTCTCCTGCTTTTTTCCCATTAAGATAAGGTAGATCAGTAGATGTTTTTCTTCTGGGAGTACAAGCATCAACCATTATTTCTCAGTAATTGTTTCCCTTATACCTATCGTTACTTACAGGGATATCAAAATTAAAGCTCAGTTTTATTCCGACTTTGATTTTAGTTGAACTGCACAAAAGGAGCCAATGTGTCCAAGGAAAACTGCTGCATTAGTGGGTCCAGTTGGTCTTACCACTTTGTAGAAAGAAGCAATCACTGTTTGCGCTACATTACACAAGGAATGATCGAGAAGCTTTACAGAGTATTAGTAGACGCTGGTGACATGACTAGTCTGCAGAGAGCATCGACAACTCTACAACACGTGGAGTGCACTAGCAAAAGGTGCCCAAACAAGTACAAGAAGCCAGTACAGGACTCCAAGTCTGTCAATGTTATTCTAAGCAAAAATGATGGGGCATCTGGGTATGGTAATCTGTTTACCGTACTTTTAGTTTGTTAGTCCACCGATTGGTGGGTTGACATTGGGGCCAATATTCATGTGTGTGCTGATGTGTCTTTGTTTTCTTGCAGCATATAAATACGAAATCCACATAGATGCTCAGCTTGATTTTAGTGGAACTGCACAACATGTTCAGATGGTTCGTGTCCCCCATAATACTTCATCATGCACAATACATCGAATGGTTCTCTAATCATTCGTTGTCACCTTGAGCCACCGGACTATCACGTGACAAATTGATGACAAACCCTGCCTGTTCCACAATCATAGGCATTACATATTTTGAATGGGAAAAGCTTGTCAAAGTTTAATCATTGATGTTAGCAAGAATACATTAGTTTAATATATTGGAATTGGAAAACCTTGGCAAATTTTTCTCATTGATGTTAGCCAGAAGACATGCATTGGATATTTTTGAGTGGGACGCCCTTTGCTGTGAGCAACGTCGATCATTTTTTCCTATTCCTGTCTTCAGTTCAGAAATATTTACTCTGCTGAGATGCAGTCACATGAATGTTGACTTATGTAAGGTATTTTAAGAGTTTGTTTTGAATGTTGTCTATGTAATGCCAGGCCTTGTGAGTTTGTTCTGAATGTTGTCTATGGAAAAATGTGGCATGCGGCATCACGAGCTATTCACCGTGCCTCCTGAGAATAATGATTCATATTGTTTTGCATGTTGAGCTAATGCCTGTGATTTGCATGTTATGAAGATCATCCTCTTCTATTGTTTCTGTGCTTAAGAAGTTCATTGTCTTACGTTTCATTCATAGCCTATTCGACAACTCGGTTAGGTTAGAGGTGAAACCATATGATCTTCCGACCAACTCATCATCTTAGGCTATGATTGGATCGTTGTTTTCCAACCAAAACCGCTTGTAAAACTGACGCTTGTAAATAAAAGCAGATGGTCTCGGGCGAAGCGCTTGCTTGGTCGATTTCGACTAGTAAAATATACACTGGTCTCTCAAATTACACGCATAACACGCCGGTTTTCGTTACAGACCTCGGGCCCTCGGTTTCATTATGCCTGTATTTTATGCGTTGTTTCCGATGACGAGTAAATTACACTTGTATCTTAATACAGGTGTGAAATAAACCAGAGCTCCCAAGTGCGGCCTTACCGTTTCATGCCGTCTCAGTCTCTCGATGGTGCTCATAGGTGTCCGATGATCCTGGCTTCCTAAATGAGCAGCAGGTGTTGTATCAGACCATCCATAGGGCCCGCAAGGCCCTCTCCGTCGTCCTTCGAGTTGGTGCGCTCGCCGTATCGCCGAGCATTGTCAACATGGTCAACGAACATGAGGATTTAGGAGATGACTTTATTTTGACTGGATGATAGTAGGGACCCACTAGGGCCATAGCCGTACGTACGCAAGTGCCTCCTTATTATGTACAACTATTTTTTTGCTTCCTCTTGGTTTCCTGACATCACGGTCCCACACCATTGTCAACCTATGTAGTCAATAAATGAGAGAATTGCACAAGGAGCGGCTGACAGCTGGGACGAAGCAGCTCAAGCAGTATTTGTGTTTTTGAGGTGTGAGCACTGCCGAATTTTTCTTGAGTGATGTTTTCGTTGTTGTTCAGAGGAGAGCAGGGTATTAACTGGGCGGGCTATGGCCCGTCTAACCCAGGCCAGATATCCAGCCCAGATAATATTATTTTTCAAGCTGAAAATGGCTAGCCCAGCTATACTTTTTTGAGGAATACCCAGGCAAGGTCAACTTGTTATTCTCCGCCCCGCTGGGCTGCAAATCTTTCCTAGGAGGGATGCATTAGGCTTAACAAGAAAATGGGCTTGAAGAAATAATAAATGGGATGTAATTATAAAAACTGGGCAGTGCCTATAAAAAAATGCAACCAACATGTAATTAGTTTATAAAATATTATTTTTGGATTTTGAAAATTTTAATTTCATTAATTGTTGCACGTGCAATGTTTCGTTGGATTTTTACGTAATACAAATTTATATTGAAATTGTATTTAATCTGACTAGAAATTTCGGGATAAAAATATTTCGGATCCCATCAAAATGTGGGAAATTTTATTGAATTCTTTTTTGAACGGTTGGTTGAAATTATTAATCGTTGTCCTAGCTAGAAAATAGGCCATACTTTTAACAAACTATAAATGGGTTGTAGTAAATTCCATTAGAATTCAAAAATGGGCTGTACATTTACAAATCGCAAATGGGCTATATGTTCTCTGCCACACACTTGTGGGCCTATTAAGTTGACGCGTCCCCTAAAAAAAAACTAAGTTGACGCGACGCGTATGCAAGGCTTTGTAAACTTATAGTCAACACATGGTTCTAGCAGCAGTGGCCGTTGGATGTCCATCCAACGGATGTCGTGCTTCTTCTTCAATCTCGGATATTCTAGCTTTAACCACCCAAAAATGATTCCTTCCCCTGACATCTGGGGCGCACCGTTTCGGAGGCTGACCTGTGGGCCTACTAAGTTGACGCGTACCAAGGGCTTTGTCAACTTAGTCAACATAAACGATTCTAGCTGCAGTGACCGTACGATGTCCATCCAACGACCGTCGTGCTTCTTCAACCTCTGGTCTTCTTGCTCCAGCCGCCCAAAGTAGCGCCGGTCGTGCCGCCTGCTACTGCCTCCTGTGGCCGGTTGTGTTGTAGCGGAGGCTTCACCGCCCCCTACTACACCCACCACTGGCCAAGCCATCCCTCTACTCACTCACACCCCCTGTTATTCTATGGCGACGGTAGCCTCACACCGCAGCCGAACCAGTGACCCCTCGTACTCCTCTCCATGTGGGCATCCACTGTCGTGTCTTCCCTGACTCCACAGCGTCCCCTTCCTAGGCCTCGCCGTCGTCCACCGCCCTGGTGCTCTCGGCGCGGCGTGGTCAACATGGTCAAGGAACGACTTCCATCAGAAGAGTACTGTACGTGGAGAGGCTGACAGCTGGGTCCACGGCTGCAGCAAGGAAGTGCCTCCTTATTATGCGGGAAATAATGATTCCTCCACGTGACAGCAGGGACCCACCGGACGGGCCACCATATTTCACGAAAAAAAAACATTTCCCCCCTGACTGCTGGGACCCACCAGCTACATCTTCGCACGCAAAGAAGTTCGTCCATATTACGGGCAAAAAACAATTATTCGCCCCCTGACTGCTGGGACCCACCAGCTACACCTTCGCACGCAAGGAAGTGCCTAACAGTCGGGACCCATGTGGTCGAAGCGTACGTAGGGTTGTCATTCTGGTCGCGAACGTGTACGCACATACTGGTCGATGTAGAGGCGCGCACGTGTCATAGTATAGGCGCGCACGTGTCGTAGTAGAGGTGCGCACGTAGCAAGTACACATACGTACAACGGCCAGGGTGCAAGAAAGTAAATACGGCCACGTACGTACATACGAGCGGGGTCTCGAATGCCTACTCGCACATATGTACGGCTAGGGCTCATGTACATGGCTGGGTCGAAATGGAGAAACTGCATCGTTGTAATGTTCATGGGGAGCCAACTGGCTGGGTCGGAATGGAATGCGTCGTCGTGTTCATCGGGAGCCAACCGTCTTGGACGGAACAACCGATGGAAACGAGGCCTGGCATACCGCAGAACGGAGGAAACGACCTTGTGTTTGACCGGCCACGGTCGAAATTGGATCTTGTTCATCTGGAGGGCTCTGGCGTACAGCAAAACGGAGGAAACGGACCTCCTACGGTTGAACCGGGGTCCTTTTGATCGGGAGGGGTGTTGCGTACCGCAAAACGGAGGAAACGGACTTGTGTTGGAGCGCTACGGTCGAAACGGGGGTCCTGTTCATCGGGAGGGGTGTGGCGTACCGCAAAACAGGACTCCACGGGATACTGTTCATCTCCACCGTCGACCTCCTCCAGCCTCCACGGGCTACTGTTCATCCATTGTCGACCTCCTCCAGCCTCCACCTGCGACTGTTCATCCACGGGCTCCTGCTCATCCAGCCTCCACCGCGCGCTCCTCCACCGGCCATCGCTCGACCAGCCCTTCCACGGGTCCTGTTCAACCACCCTCCGCTGGCCACTGCTCATCCAGCCCTCCACCGGCTACTATTCAACAAGCCTCCACGGGTCGCCCTGCTCATCCAGCCCTCCACGGGTCCTGTTCATCCACCCTCCACCGGCTCGATCGATCGGGGTCCTGTTCATCCAGCTGCAACGGCCTCTACTACCACGGGGTCCTGTTCATCCAACCCCCCACAGGGAACTGTTCATCCAAACCCCCCAACAACGCTCACTGTTCATCCAGAGGCAGCATCGATCGGCTTCAATTAGCAGCAGTAGCGAAGGAATCACTCGGGTTCAGTTAACAGCAAGGGATCGATCGATCGCTCCGGTTCTGTAACGCGTAGCCTACAGTGCAATCGCTCGTGTTCAGTTAGAGCCCAACACCTCGCACACACAAGCGTACGTATGAGGGAAACGCGCATTGCTCGGCCCCCGACCACCCACCATAATCGGGAACTCCCCCGATATTTTCCTCGCCCTCGCTTCTACCACGGTTTTTTCCGTCATGGACGGCCCAAAGAATGTCATGCAGCTGCGTCTCTGGCCCGCCCAGGACGAAAAGCCCATTTTCTATCATGATTTTTTGTCATAGAAGTAGGAGGTCACCACATCTATGATGATACCTGGTTTTGTCACAATTATCGTCATAGAAGTGTCATAAGCATGATAGAAAAAAATTTGGTTCGGCCCAAAATGTCATGGATGTGTCTTTTTTTTGTAGTGCTATGAACTATGAGGAAGCGATGATGAGCCCAGATTCCGCAAAATGGTTTGAGGCCATGAAATCTGAGATGGGATCCATCTATAAGAACAAAGTGTGGGCTTTGGTGGACTTGCCCGATGATCGGCGAGCCATAGACAATAAATGGATCTTCAAGAGGAAGACGGACGCTGATAATAGTGTTACTATCTACAAAGCTCGAATTGTCGGAAAAAGGTTTTCGACAAGTTCAAGGTGTTGAATACGATGAGATTTTCTCACTCTTATCGATGCTTAAGTCTGTCCAAATCATGTTAGCAATTGCCGCATTTTATGAAATTTGGCAAATGGATGTCAAAACTGCGTTCCTTGATGGATTTCTTAAAGAAGAGTTTTATATAATGCAACTAGAAGGTTTTGACAATCCAAAAGGTGCTAACAAAGTGTGTAAGCTCCAGTGATCCATTTATGGACTGGTGCAAGCATCTCGGAGTTGGAATGTATGCTTTGATAGTGTGATCGAAGCATATGGTTTTATACAGACTTTTGGAGAAGCCTGTATTTACAAGAAAGTGAGTGGGAGCTCTGTAGCATTTCAGATATTATATGTGGATGACATATTGTTGATCGGAAATGATGTAGAATTTTCTAGAAAGCATAAAGGAGTGTTTGGAAGGATTATTTCGAAGAAAGACCTCGGTGAAGCTGCTTACATATTGAGCATCAAGATCTATAGAGATAGATCAAGACGCTTGATAAGTTTTTTCAATGAGTACATACCTTGACAAGTTTTTGAAGTAGTTCAAAATGGAACAGTCAAAGAAGGAATTCTTGCCTGTGTTGCAAGGCGTGAAGTTGAGTAAGACTCAAAGCCCGACCACGACAGAAGATAGAGAGAGAATGAAAATCATTCCATATACCTCGGCCATACGTTCTATAAAGTATGCCATGCTGTGTACCAGAACTATTGTATACCCTGCCCTATTTGGCAAGGGAGTACAATAGTGATCTAGGAGTAGATCACTGGACATTGGTCAAAATTATCCTTAGAGGACTAAGGAAATGTTTCTCGGTTATGGAGGTGATAAAGAGTTCGTTGTAAAGAGTTACGTCGATGCAAGCTTTGACACCGATCTAGATGACTCTGAGTCTCGTTCTGGATACATATTGAAAGTGGGAGCATTTAGCTAGAGTAGCTCCATGTAGAGCATTGTAGACATTGAAATTTGCAAAATACATACAGATCTAAATGTGGCAGACCCATTGACTAAACCTCTCTCACAAGCAAAACATGAACGCACCTTAGTACTCTTTTGAAGGAAATATGCCCTAGAGGCAATAATAAATGTTATTATTTATTTCCTTATATCATGATAAATGTTTATTATTCATGCTAGAATTGTATTAACCGGAAACATAATACATGTGTGAATACATAAACCTACAGAGTGTCACTAGTATGCCTCTACTTGACTAGCTCGTTAATCAAAGATGGTTATGTTTCCTAACCATGAACAAGGAGTTGTTATTTGATTAATGGGATCACATCATTGGTTGAATGATCTGATTGACATGACCCATTCCATTAGCATAGCACCTGATCGTATAGTTTGTTGCTAGTGCTTTTCTTCATGACTTATACATGTTCCTATGACTATGAGATTATGCAACTCCCGTTTGCCCGAGGAACACTTTGGGTGCTACCAAACGTCACAACATAACTGGGTGATTATAAAGGTACATTACAGGTGTCTCCGAAGGTACATGTTGGGTTGGCATATTTCGAGATTAGGATTTGTCACTCCGATTGTCTGGAGAGGTATCTCTGGCCCTCTCGGTAATGCACATCACATAAGCCTTGCAAGCATTGCAACTAAATGTGTTAGTTGTGAGATGATGTATTACGGAACGAGAAAAGAGACTTGCCAAGAAGATTGAACTAGGTATTGGATACCGACGATCGAATCTCGCAAGTAACATACCGATGACAAAGGGAACAACGATGTTGTTATGCGGTCTCGACCGATAAAGATCTTCAGAGAATATGTAGGAACCAATATGGGCATCCAGGTCCCGCTATTGGTTATTGACCGAGAGGTGTCTCGGTCATGTCTACATAGTTCTCGAACCCGTAGGGTCCGCACGCTTAACGCTTCGATGATGCTTATTATGAGTTTATATGATATTGATGTACCAAGGTTGTTCGAGTCCCGGATGAGATCACGGACATGACGAGGAGTCTCAAATGGTCGAGACATAAAGATTGATATATTGGAAGCCTATGTTTGACTCGGAATCACTCCGGTGAAATTGGGAATTTTACCGAGTACCGGGTTACCGAACCTCCCGGGGTCAATGGGCCTTGATGGGCCTTAGTGGGAAAGAGAAAAGGGGCCATATGCTGGCGCAGCCTTCCCCTTCCCTAGTCCTATTAGGATTAGGAGAAGGGGTGCCTCTCTCTCTTTTCCCTTGGTCAAACCCTAGTTGGACTAGGATTGGGGAGGAATCCTACTCCCTGGGAGTAGGACTCAGCGCAGCCATAGGTGGCCGCCAGCCCTCCCTTCCCTCCTTTATATACAGGGCAGGGGCACCCCATGGCACACAAGTTGATCATTGAGATCGTTCCTTAGCCGTGTGCGGTGCCCCTTCCACCAAACTACACCTCGAATATACCGCTATGGAGCTTAGGCGAAGCCCTGCGCCGGTGGAACATCAACATCGCCACCACGCCGTCGGTCGACGAAAACTCTCCTCAACACTCGGCTGGATCGGAGTTCGAGGGACGCCATCGAGCTGAACGTGTGCAGAACTCGGAGGTGCCGACGCTCGGTACTTGGATCGGTTGGATCGGGAAGAAGTACGACTACTTCCTCTACGCTGCGTCAACGCTTCGCTGCTGGTCTCACGAGGGCGTGAGACAACACTCTCATCTCGCTATGCATCACCATGGTCTTGCGTGATCGTAGGAAAATTTTTGAAATTACTACGCTCCCCAACAAAGGGCATCCGAGCCTGTTTTTATGCGTTGATGTCATATGCACGAGTAGAACACAAGTGAGTTGTGGGCGATACAAGTCATACTACCTACCAGATGTCATACTTTGGTTCAGCGGTATTGTGAGATGAAGCGGCCGGACCGACATTACGCGACGCTTACGCGAGACTGGTTTCACCGCTGTGAGCACTCGTTGCTTAAAGGTGACCGGCGGGTGTCTGTCTCTCTCACTTTAGTTGAACTGAGTGTGGCTACGCCGGTCCTTGAGAAGGTTAAACGAGTCTATTTGACGAAGTATCGCTGTGGTTTTGATGCGTAGGTAAGAACGGTTCTTGCTCAGCCCGTAGCAGCCACGTAAAACTTGCAACAACAAAGTAGAGGACGCCTAACTTGTTTTTGCAGGGCATGTTGTGATGTGATATGGTCAAGACGTGATGCTATATTTTATTGTATGAGATGATCATGTTTTGTAACCGAAGTTATCGGCAATCGGCAGGAGCCATATGGTTGTCGCTTATTGTATGAAATGCAACGCCATGTAATTGCTTTACTTTATCACTAAGTAGTAGCGATAGTCGAGAAGCAATAGTTGGCGAGACGACAACGATGCTACGATGGAGATCAAGGTGTCGCGCGGTGACGATGGTGATCATGACGGTGCTTGGAGATGGAGATCACAAGCACAAGATGATGATGGCCATATCATATCACTTATATTGATTGCATGTGATGTTAATCCTTTATGCATCTTATTTTGCTTTGATTGACGGTAGCATTATAAGATGATCCCTTACTAAATTATCAAGAAGTGTTCTCCCGAGTATGCACCGCTATGAAAGTTCTTCGTCTTTGAGACACCACGTGATGATCGGGTGTGATAGGCTCTACGCTCAAATACAACGGTGCAAAACAGTTGCACACGCGAATACTCAGGTTATACTTGACGAGCTATGCATATAAGATATGACCTCGAACACGGAGACCGAAAGGTCGAGCGTGAATCATATAGTAGATATGATCAACATATTGATGTTCACCATTGAAACTACTCCATCACACGTGATGATCGGTCATGGTGTAGTTGATATGGATCACGCAATCACTTAGAGAATTGGAGGATATTTTTCTAAGTGGGAGTTCTTAAGTAATATGATTAATTGAACTTAAATTTATCATGAACTTAGTACCGATAGTATCTTGCTTGTCTATGATGTGTAGATAGATGGCTCGTCTTTGTTGTTCCGTTGAATTTTAATGCGTTCCTTGAGAAAGCAAAGTTGAAAGATGATGGTAGCAATTACACGGACTGGGTCCGTAATTTGAGGATTATCCTTATTGCTGCACGTAAGAATTACGCCCCGAAGCACCGTTAGGTGCCGTGCCTGGTGCAAGGGCTGCGCCGTGGTTGTGAACGTCTCGCAAAGCAAAGTCGATGACTACTCTATAGTTCAGTGTGCCATGCTTTACGGCTTAGAACCGGGACTTCAACGTCGTTTTGAACACCATGGAGCATATGAGATGTTCCAGAGTTGAAGTTAATATTCCAAGCGAATGCCCGGATTGAGAGATATGAAGTCTCCAATAAGTTCTATAGCTGTAAGATGGAGGAGAACGGTTCACAAGGTGAGCATATACTCGTAATGTCCGGATATAACAATCACTTGATTCAACCGGGAGTTAATCTTCCGGATGATTGCGCATTGATGAAATTCTCCAATCACGCCACCAAGCTACAAGAGCTTCGTGATGAACTATAATATGCAAGGGATGACCAAAACAATGCCCGAGCTCTTCGCGATGCTTTGAAAGCATGGAGGTAGAAATCAAAAGGAGCATCAAGTGTTGATGGTTAACAAAACCACTAGTTTCAAGAAAAGGGCAAAGGAAAGAAAAGGAAACTTCAAAAGAGCGGCAAGCAAGTTGTCGATCAAGAGAAGAAACCCAAGTCTGGTCCTAAGCACTGAAACCGAGTGCTTCTATTGCAAGCAGGCTGGTCACCGAAGCGGAACTGCCCCAAGTATTTGGCGGATAAGAAGGATGGCAAGGTTAACAAAGGTATATGTGATATACATGTTATTGATGTGTACCTTACTAATACTCGCAGAGCACTGGTATTTGATACTGGTTCTGCTGCTAATATTTGCAACTCAAACAGGGCTACGGATTGCGAAGATTGGCTAAGGACGAGGTGACGATCGCGCGTGGGAAATGGTTCCAAAGTCGATGTGATCGCAATCGGCACGCTACCTCTACATCTACCTTCGGATTAGTATTAGACCTAAATAATTGTTATTTAGTACCATCGCTGAGCATGAACATTATATCTGGATCTTGTTTGATGCGAGACGGTTATTCATTTAAATCGAGAGAATAATGGTTGTTCTATTTATATGAATAATATCTTTTATGGTCATGCACCATTGAAGAATGGTTTGTTTTTACTTAATCTTGATAGTAGTGATACACATATTCATAATGTTGAAACCAAAAGATGCAGAGTTGATAATGATGGTGCAACTTATTTGTGGCACTTGCCGCTTAGGTCATATCGGTGTAAAGCGCATGAAGAAACTCCATGCCGATGGACTTTGGAGTCACTTGATTATGAATCACTTGGCACTTATGTAACCGTGCCTTATGGGCAAGATGACTAAAACACCGCTTCTCCGAACTATGGAGAGAGCAACAGATTTATTGGAAATCATACATACCGATGTATGTGGTCCAATGAATGTTGAGGCTCGTGGCGGATATCGTTATTTTCTCACCTTCACAGATGATTTGAGCAGATATGGGTATATCTACTTAATGAAACACAAGTCTGAAACATTTGAAAAGTTCAAAGAATTTCAGAGTGAAGTGGAAAATCATCGTAACAAGAAAATAAAGTTTCTACGATCTGATCGTGGAGGAGAATATTTGAGTTACGAGTTTGGCCTACATTTGAAACAATGCGGAATAGTTTCGCAACTTACGCCACCGGAACACCACAACGTAATGGTGTGTCCGAACGTCAGAATCGTACTTTATTAGATATGGTGCGATCTATGATGTCTCTTACTGATTTACCGCTATCGCTTTGGGGTTATGCTTTAGAGACGGCTACATTCACTTTAAATAGGGCACCATCTAAACTGCTGAGACGACGCTTATGAACTGTGGTTTGGCAAGAAACCAAAGTTGTCGCTTTTGAAAGTTTGGGGCTGCGATGCTTATGTGAAAAAGCTTCAACCTGATAAGCTCGAACCCAAATCGAGAAATGTGTCTTCATAGGATACCCAAAGGAGACAGTTGGGTACACCTTCTATCACAGATCCGAAGGCAAGATTTTTGTTGCTAAATTCGAAACTTTTTGGAGAAAGAGTTTCTCACGAAAGAAGTGAGTGGGAGGAAAGTAGAACTTGATGAGATAATCGTATCTACTCCCTTATTGAGAAGTAGTACATCACGTAAAACAGTTTCGTGACACCTACACCAAATAGGGAGGAAGCTAATGATGATGATCATGAAACTTCAGATCAAGTTTCTACAGAACTTCAGAGATCAACCAGAGCAAGATCCGCACTGAGTGGTACGGTAATCCTATTTTGGAAGTCATGTTATCGGAACATGATGAACCTACGAACTATGAAGAAGCGATGGTGAGCCCAGATTCCACAAAATGGCTTGAGGCCATGAAATCTGAGATGGGATCCATGTATGAGAACAAAGTGTGGACTTTGGTTGACTTGCCCGATGATCGGCAAGCAATTGAGAATAAATGGATCTTCAAGAAGAAGACTGACGCGATGGTAATGTTATCGTTTATAAAGCTCGACTTGTTGCAAAAGGTTTTCGACAAGTTCAAGGGATTGACTACGATGAGACCTTCTCACCAGAAGCGATGCTTAAGTCCGTCCGAATCATGTTAGCAATTGCCGATTTTATGATTATGAAATTTGGCAAATGGATGTTAAAACTGCATTCCTGAATGGATTTACGGAAGAAGAGTTGTATATGATGCAACCGAAGGTTTTGTCGATCCAAAGGAGCTAACAAAGTGTGCAAGCTCCAATGATCCATTTATGGACTGGTGCAAGCCTCTCGGAGTTGGAATAAACGCTTTGATAGTGTGATCAAAGCATTTGGTTTTATATGCACTTTTGGAGAAGCTCAGATTTACAAGAAAGTGAGTGGAGCTCAGAGCATTTCGATATTATATGTGGATGACATATTATTGATCGGAAATGATATAGAATTCTGGATAGCATAAAGGGATACTTGAATAAGAGTTTTTCGATGAAAGACCTCGTGAAGCTGCTTACATATTGGGCATTAAGATCTATAGAGATAGATCAAGACGCTTAATAGGACTTTCACAAAGCACATACCTTGATAAAGTTTTGAAAAAGTTCAAATGGATCGTGCAAAGAAAGGGTTCTTGCCGGTATTACAAGGTGTGAAGTTGAGTAAGACTCAATGCCCACCACCGCAGAAGATAGAGAAAAATGAAAGATGTTCCTATGCTTCAGCCATAGGCTCTATCATGTATGCAATGCTGTGTACCAGACCTGATGTGTGCCTTGTCAGAAGTTTAGCGTGCAGGTACCAAAGTAATCCAGAGTGGATCATCGGACAGCGGTCAAGAACATCCTTAAGTACTTGAGAAGAACTAAGGATATGTTTCTCATTTATGGCGGTGACAAAGAGCTCGTCAGAAATGGCAGTTACGCCGATGCAAGTTTTGACACTGATCCGGACGATTCTAAATCGCAAACCGGATACGATTTACATTAAACGGTGGAGCTGCCGGTTGGTGCAGTTCCAAACAAAGCGCCGCTATGGGATCTACATGTGAAGTTGAGTACATAGCTGCTTCGAAGCAGCAAATGAAGGAGTCTGGATGAAGGAGTTCATAACCGATCTAGGTGTTGTACCTAGTGTATCGGGTCCAATGAAAATCTTTTGTGACAATATCGTGCAATTGCCTTGGCAAAGGAATCCAGATTTCACAAGAGAACCAAGCACATCAAAAGACGCCTCAACTCCATCCGGATTTGGTCCAGTGGGAGACATAGAGATATGCAAGATACATACGGATCTGAATGTTGCGACCCGCTGACTAAGCCTCTTCCACGAGCAAAACATGATCAGCACCAAGACTCCATGGGTGTTAGAATCATTACCGTGTAATCTAGATTATTGACTCTAGTGCAAGTGGGAGATCAAGGAAATATGCCCTAGAGGCAATAATAAATGTTATTATTTATTTCTTATATCATGATAAATGTTTATTATTCATGCTAGAATTGTATTAACCGGAAACATAATACATGTGTGAATACATAAACCTACAGAGTGTCACTAGTATGCCTCTACTTGACTAGCTCGTTAATCAAAGATGGTTATGTTTCCTAACCATGAACAAGGAGTTGTTATTTGATTAATGGGATCACATCATTGGTTGAATGATCTGATTGACATGACCCATTCCATTAGCATAGCACCGATCGTATAGTTTGTTGCTAGTGCTTTTCTTCATGACTTATACATGTTCCTATGACTATGAGATTATGCAACTCCCGCTTGCCCGAGGAACACTTTGGGTGCTACCAAACGTCACAACGTAATCGGGTGATTATAAAGGTACATTACAGGTGTCTCCGAAGGTACATGTTGGGTTGGCATATTTCGAGATTAGGATTTGTCACTCCGATTGCTCGGAGAGGTATCTCTGGCCCTCTCGGTAATGCACATCACATAAGCCTTGCAAGCATTGCAACTAAATGTGTTAGTTGTGAGATGATGTATTACGGAACGAGAAAAGAGACTTGCCAAGAACGAGATTGAACTAGGTATTGATACCGACGATCGAATCTCGCAAGTAACATACCGATGACAAAGGGAACAACGATGTTGTTATGCGGTCTCGACCGATAAAGATCTTCGAGAATATGTAGGAACCAATATGGGCATCCAGGTCCCGCTATTGGTTATTGACCGAGAGGTGTCTCGGTCATGTCTACATAGTTCTCGAACCCGTAGGGTCCGCACGCTTAACGCTTCGATGATGCTTATTATGAGTTTATATGATATTGATGTACCAAGGTTGTTCGAGTCCCGGATGAGATCACGGACATGACGAGGAGTCTCGAAATGGTCGAGACATAAAGATTGATATATTGAAGCCTATGTTTGACTCGGAATCACTCCGGTGAAATTGGGAATTTTACGAGTACCGGGTTACCGAACCTCCGGGGGTCAATGGGCCTTGATGGGCCTTAGTGGGAAAGAGAAAAGGGGGCCATATGCTGGCCGCAGCCTTCCCCCCTTCCCTAGTCCTATTAGGATTAGGAGAAGGGGGTGGCGCCCCCTCTCTCCCTTTCCCCTTGGTCAAACCCTAGTTGGACTAGGATTGGGGGGGAGGAATCCTACTCCCGGTGGGAGTAGGACTCCCAGGCGCAGCCATAGGTGGCCGGCCAGCCCCTCCCCTTCCCTCCTTTATATACAGGGGCAGGGGGCACCCCATGGCACACAAGTTGATCATTGAGATCGTTCCTTAGCCGTGTGCGGTGCCCCCTTCCACCAAACTACACCTCGAATATACCGCTGCGGAGCTTAGGCGAAGCCCTGCGCGGTGGAACATCAACATCGCCACCACGCCGTCAGGTCGATTTAAACTCTCCTCAACACTCGGCTGGATCGGAGTTCGAGGGACGCCATCGAGCTGAACGTGTGCAGAACTCGGAGGTGCCGTGACGCTCGGTACTTGGATCGGTTGGATCGGGAAGAAGTACGACTACTTCCTCTACGCTGCGTCAACGCTTCGCTGTCTGGTCTACGAGGGCACGAGACAACACTCTCATCTCGTTGCTATGCATCACCATGGTCTTGCGTGATCGTAGGAAAATTTTTGAAATTACTACGTTCCCCAACATCTTTGGGTGCTAATCACATGGCGGTGTGAACTAGATTATTGACTCTAGTAAACCCTTTGGGTATTGGTCACATGGCGATGTGAACTATAGAGTGTTAAATCACATGACGATGTGAACTATTGGTGTTAAATCACATGGCGATGTGAACTAGATTATTGACTCTAGTGAAAGTGGGAGACTGAAGGAAATATGCCCTAGAGGCAATAACAAAGTTGTTATTTATATTTCCTTATATCATGATAAATGTTTATTATTCATGCTAGAATTGTATTAACCGGAAACTTGATACATGTGTGAATACATAGACTAAACATAGTGTCCCTAGTATGCCTCTACTTGACTAGCTCATTAATCAAAGATGGTTAAGTTTCCTAGCCATAGACATGTGTTGTCATTTGATGAACGAGAACACATCATTAGAGAATGATGTGATGGACAAGACCCATCCGTTAGCTTAGCATAATGATCATTTAGTTTTATTGACCCATATATGTTCCACTGACTATGAGATTATGCAACTCCCGAATATCGGAGGAACACCTTGTGTGCTATCAAACGTCACAACGTAACTGGGTGATTATAAAGATGCTCTACAGGTTTCTCTGATGGTGTTTGTTGAGTTGGCATAGATCGAGATTAGGATTTGTCACTCCGAGTATCGAAGAGGTATCTCTGGGTCCTCTCGGTAATGCACATCACTATAAGCCTTGCAAGCAATGTGAATAATGAGTTAGTTACAGGATGATGCATTACAAAATTAGTAAAGAGACTTGCCGGTAACGAGATTGAACTAGGTATGATGATACCGACGATCGAATCTCGGGCAAGTAACATACCGATGACAAAGGGAACAATGTATGTTGTTATGTGGTGTGACCGATAAAGATCTTCGTAGAATATGTAGGAGCCAATATGAGCATCCACGTTCTGCTATTGGTTATTGACCGGAGATGTGTCTCGGTCATGTCTGCATAGTTCTCGAACCCGTAGGGTCCGCACGCTTATCGTTTGATGACGATTTGTATTGTGAGTTATGTGATTTGATGACTGAAGTTTGTTTAGAGTCCCGGATGAGATCACAGACATGACGAGGAGTCTCGAAATGGTCGAGAGGTAAAGATTCATATATAGGACGATGGTATTTGGACACCGGAAGTGTTCCGTGTGGTACTGGGTCACCGGAAGTGGTTCCGGGCAACCCCTGGCAAAGATATGGGCTTAATGGGCCAAGTAAGGGACCACACCAGCCCACAAGGGGCTGGTGCGCCCCCTATAGGGCTAGCCACGTGGGGATAAAGTGAAAGGAGAGGAGGAAAAGGAAATAATGAAGTAGGACTCCTACTTCCTTCCCCTCCCCCTCCTTCCTTTCCCCCTTGTCCAAATATGGTAAGGGCGGGGGCACTGATTAGGGGCCCAAGTAGGATTCCTCCTACTTTGGCGTGCCCTAGGCTGTCTCCCTCCCTCTCCCTCCTTTATATATGTGGGGAGGCACCCCTAGAACACACATCAATTGTTCCTAGCCGTGTGCGGTGCCCCCCTCCACAGTTACACACCTCGGCCATACCGTCGTAGTGCTTAGGCGAAGCCCTACGCCGGTAACTTCATCATCACCGTCGCCATGCCGTCGTGCTAACGGAACTCTCCCTCAGCCTCAACTGGATCAAGAGCTCGAGGGACGTCATCGAGTTGAATGTGTGCTGAACACGGAGGTGCCGTACGCTCGGTGCTTGGATCGGTTGGATCGTGAAGACGTTCGACTACATCAACCGCGTTCCTAAACGCTTCCGCTTTCAGTCTACGAGATTACATGGACACACTCTCCCCACCCGTTGCTATGCATCTCCTAGATAGATCTTGTGTGATTGTAGGTAAAAAAAATTGAAATACTGCGTTCCCCAACCGTTGATCGTTCAACTTTATTGCTATAGCTTTCTTCATGTCATATACATATTCCTTTGACTATGAGATTATGCAACTCCCGGATAACGGAGGAATACCTTGTGTTCTATCAAACGTCACAACGTAACTGGGTGATTATAAAGATGCTCTACAGGTATTTCCGAAGGTGTTTGTTGGGTTGGCATAGATCAAGATTAGGATTTGTCACTCTGAGTATCAGAGAGGTATCTTTGGGCCCTCTCAATAATACACATCATAATAAGCCTTGCAAGCAATGTGACTAATGAGTTAGTTACGGGATGATGCATGTAACATCCCAAAATTCTAAATTTTGGAATGTTATAATAAATAAATAACTATGGTTGTTGTCTGATTGTTTGACTGATTGATTGAATGGAATTGAGTGGAAATTGAAACTTTTGAAAGTTGAATGAGAGGGAATGAAATGACTTTCCCAAACTTTCCATCTTGCATTTTGGATCCCAATTGAACTCAAGTTCATTGCAACACCAAAACCTAGAAGTGAAGATGACATGACTTCTTCCATTTTGAAATGAATAGGGTTTTGGAAAAGAATTGAATTTCATTTGGGAAGTTTTCAAATCCAAAGCTTTATGCAACTCAATGATTTTCATGAGGGAAGATAAAATGACTTCTTCAATTATATGAAATAGGAGTTGGAAGTTATAATGAATCAAGTTGAAAATCATTTGAAAGTGCTTTGAAACCCTCTTTCAAATTTTGAGTTTTGAATTTGAATTTCAAACTTTGGCATGTGGGAAACATTTCAAAAACTAAGCCTGATAAATACTTGATCAAAAGTATGAGAGGAGCAAACATGACACTCCAAAAATATCAGAGGAAACAATGCCAAAAGATTTGGATTCAAATCTGAAATTTATTTGAATTTGAAAAAATAGATTTTTATGAAGTTTGGATTTTGCTTTTGGAAAATGTTCAAATGAAAGGAATATTCCCTGATCATTTTGGTATATATATACCCTATATAAATTATTTATAGTTTGAGTTTTATTTTGTTTTAGTTTTAATTAAAAAATAAAAAAAACCCTGGGGGGCCAGCCACCCCCAGCCCAGCCAGTGCCACCTCACCTCAGCCTCCCAGGCCAGAGCCCAGCCAGGCCGCCCAATCCCAGCCAACCCAGCCGAGCCGAGCCCGCCCAGCAAGCACCCCTCGCACCCCTCTCCTGAAAACCTCCGTCTCGCCACCCGATCGCCTCGCCTCCCTCTCTCTCTCGACCATGGGACCCACCCCTTCTTCCTCCCCGTCCGATCCAAAATAAACGGCCATTTATTAGAACCCAAGGGGTATCTTTTATAAAAAGAACCGGCCGGTTCGTCCGGTTTATTTGTTAGGTTTTAGTCAATTAGCCGCCTGCTTTTAGTTTTAACCCGAGGCCCATCTAGACTAAATTACGCTCGTATACGATATAGGCCCATTAGGCCTTTTTCTTTTTATTTTGATTTTCTGTTTTAGCGAATAGTTTCAGTTTTCAAAATGTATATCTTTTATTCTGTTTAATATTTTTGAGTGATTATTTTTTTGTTGGATTGCAAATTTTATGTAGTTTCTGAAAAATATATATTTAGCTATGTTAAAAATAATTAAAATGCTTTAATATTGTTTTAGCCAGAATAGCAAATCTGCTATAACTTTAGTTAGAAAAATTATTTTGCATGATTCTTTTGTCACCACTTTATTTTAACATTGCAAAACCCTAGAAATTAATTTGGGTATTTTAGGATTAATAAATAATTAGTTTTAGACAGAATCCAATTAATCCTAATTAATCAACTAGTTCCTGTTTTCCTAATTAATTAATTAGTAAATTAATTTATTTTTAACTTGTGATTAGTTATTCTAGGTTAGTTTCTGTCATTCCATTAGATGAACTTTTATTCATAATTAATAAAAGTTTTAAATTATTTTTCTTAATAGAAATTGGATTAGGCCTAAAATGAGTTTTAAAATAGCTTTTAATTAATTCTTTTTGCTCCTAGTTGCTTAGTGAAACCTTTTCTGTTAAGTTAACCTAAAAGCATGATTAGGTTATATTAAGGAATTTTGTTATATAAAACTATTTTGTTATTGTTTGGAGTAGGGAAAAACTTTGAATTGGTTTCTTTGGGTTTTCTTTTTGGTTTTGATTGTTTTGTTGTGGTATGTTACTTTTGTTATGTTGTGTTTTGTGATCCTATTGCTATGAGCTTATTATAGTTATTGTTTGCCTCGGTAGAATTTCCGGAGTGCGAAGATTACTACTACGAAACCCTAGTTTCTTTCGAAGATCGTCAACCAGGCAAGTTCACTTTGATCATTGATTTCATACCTATGTTTTTATTGCATTTAGTGGCACCTTTGCAACCACCCCTCAGTAGTGTTATTGAATACTTGTAGTTGAGTAGTATGCATGAGGTAGGAACCCACAACCCTGTTACCAAGCCCGGGACGTTATTTATTTTAATGCCACGCTATAGTAGACGGGGTTTGGTATGAGTGCTCAGGAGTGGTGTGAGAATGGAGGCTCTACGTCAATGACGACAACTCCGTGATGGAAATCTGCAAGGACTGCATCTTCAAGACCTCAAGACTTCAAGACTCGAGACAGATTGCAATACACACTCTTTGGGTGAAGGACGGTTGACGGGCAGCCCCGAGAAACCAAAGGGTTGGCCGGGATGCATGGAGAAGCGCCATGACATCTCGCGGAAAGCTTCACCTGACTCAAAGAGACGGAAGAATACTTCACGCCGGAAGCTTACCCGCAACCGCAAGTCATTATGGGCTCGCTTGGTTGACCTTGGTTGTGACTCTGGCTGGGACGGTACTAGCAGATGTAGAAGAACGGTAGGATCGGATGGGTACGGACAAAGGGTCGAGGAACTCTTTGGAAGACCATGTTTGGTCATCTTGTTCTCAAACACTCAAGTGCGAGAACGTAAAAGAGGGATCGAATCTTGCGGGTAAAGTGTACAAACCTCTGCAGAGGGTTTAAACCTAATCGATTAGCCGTGTCCCTGATTACGGACAATTTGAGCCTCGGACTTGGATCTATCTCGAACTCTCAACACCGGATTGATAACTTAATTGTGGGCAACTTATGATGACCTTGGGGCTATGAGACATCGGTTGGCGGAACCATGTCATGATAGAAAACTCCATAGTACAGACTTCATTTATTCCTTTGATGTAGGTAAAATAAAATTAGCTTTTACGCAAACAAAACTCAGATACTGAGCCACAAAACCATACCGCATATAGTATAGTTTATCATCTGTTTTATCTTATTGTGATCTTGCCGTACATTCAATGTAATCGACCTACACGGCTGCAACGTATCATGTTGCGATATTTCCTCGACAGTAAGAGTTACGATATGGTTACGGTCTACACTCAACCGCCGATGGCGTTGATGGGACTCCACACCCGCTTGATTGTTTCCGCTGAGTATTATGAGGTATATATCATTTTATGTTATTTATACATGTGATTGCACTTTGATATATACATTGATGTACTGTGTGTGCCAAAGATACCGATCCGTGGATGGCACAGATACACGAGGCTTGACTGCCCGAGGTCGGGTCGCTACAGAGAGATGGTATCGAGCACATGTTGACTGTAGGACGTGACCCTAGAAATCGGAAAGCCCTAGGACAGGAAATTTCTAAAACTTTATTTTCAAAAAGACTCTTACTTCTCATCTTTTCAGATTTTATCAAATAGACACTCTCACCTCAAATAGTTAGAATATACCCCTTATCCTTTGATCACCCGGAGGATCAACTGAAGACGCTCCAAGAAGGATTTGATATCGGAGAACTGATGACCCCTTTTGAGTAAAGAGGATTTCTCCATTAGAATCTACAACAGTTGAAGACTCCGAAGACTTGAAGGATCTGAAGAATTATTTGACCTTTAGAAGACCAAACCCCTGCTATACACCTACGTTAGATGCGATGATTTTGTGAGCTGTCATTTGTTTGATGTTTTCCGACAGCCCCAAAATAAAACTTGTTTCTTCAAACTATTGGTTGTATTGTGTGTATATCCCCCCCCCCCCATCTCTCCCACTCACCCTAAAACCCTTGAACCCCATAGATGATGAATGAAGTTGGACTGATATTCTTCGATCAAGACTCACCGGAGGCGAGCTATGGATGCGAACATGGAGAGTCACTGGGAACAATTTGGTTTCAAGGAAGTATGAGGTCCAATACGCTCTTCAAGATTTTACGTAAAGTGCTGCAACCTGTGGAAAATGCATCAAGCCATACAGGATTTAATGGAGCAAGAACTTGGGAGGATTTCAAGAAGACCTGTTGAGATCACGCCTTATCCGGAAGCACCATGATACATCAGAATTAAACCTTGTGCTCGCAGGATTTGCGGAGAAATAGGACACACCCAGAGGAACACAAGGATGGATGCCCTCATTGTGAGGAGAAACACCCACCGAGGAATGCCCAACTAGTCGGTGACTTGCTTCCTGTGTGAAGGAACCACCCACTACCCGTGCAAAGGTCACATTTACTCCACGGTGCAACGAACTATTCAAGCAGTGAAGATGGAATGAAAGAAGCCCTCAAGGAAGACCTAGAAGAACCAGTAATGAATGAAAGTGTTGAAGACCTGGATGGAGAAGGTCTCAACAGATTTTACTCCAATGCCTGCTATTCATGTGGAGAAGAAGGACATTTTTCACAGTATTGCACCAAGGAAAGAAAAGAGTATCCGGGATACTTCCCGACAGAAGCAATAGAGTTTGACCCACAGGGAATAGAAGGATTGATCAGAACGAGGAAACCCAGGAAGAGAAAACAAAGACACCCTCAGAACAACCCAATTTCTGCAAATAGGGACAAGAGTCATATCACCTGTTTTGAATGTAAGGACATCGGGCATTATGCCAATCAATGTCCCGAAAGGAAGCAAGGAACTCAAGGAGCAGGCACCATCTCCAAGAAGCCCAAAACTTATCGAAAGTCATCTGTTTTCGCTGCAAGGAAGCAGGACATTATGCTACTAAATGTTCCGACAAGACGAAAGTCGGAGCTGAGTAGTTGGAATTTTGATTATGGATAATAAGAGTAGTAGAAAGCAACTTCCTTTTCATGAGCTCAAGGAGTTGAGTTATGTAATAGGTTTCTCGAGATTGTAATAGTTCATGACCCAATAAAGATGTAAAGTCACATGCTGAAAAGCTTTAAGGAGTTGTCATATTTTATCTTGGAAATTAATATTCTGGATGAACATGGAAGAAAGTGAGTTGTGAAGCATAAACAGGAAATTGGAATTGAGATTGAAGTTTTGTTTGGATGATATGAATGTGTGCCCAGGAGATAAATACCTTAATTCTGAGCATTATTTCTGTTCCACAACTGCAGATGACGACCCTTTACGAGTCCTTCCTTAAAGGTCCGGAAACCCTCATGACCCTGACAAGTGATCATGATTACCCGAAGATCCTGAAGGACATGATGAAGCATATTCACCTTGAAGGAGATGCAGTCTACAAAGGCTACCCTTTATGCATAAGGGAGTGGAATTTGGTATGTGGAGGTACACTCCACCGTGTGAAAGGAGTTTGTCCAAAGAGGATGGGGCATTACTTCTTCATTTCACGTGTGCCACAAGCAACTTTCTTCGATGCTGTTCGTGAAGCAGCCATGGAAGCCATACGCCGATCGAGAAATACTTGAAGCAAGACTCCGTATACCCAGTGAATACCTAAGTGAAGTGCATACGGAGATGATGGAGGTGAAGCTCAAGGCCACCACAATGAACCGTAAGATTGAAGAATTCAAGACACATGTCGCACAATTCCAGTGGGATCAAGAATCCTCGAGGAGGATAAATGAATAAAGTTGGAAGTAATGTCCACCATACCAAATCATGTGGGTGGCAGCATTTGTAAACAAAGTACTTTTGGAATTTGAATTTACGAAAATGGTTAAGGATGTAATGAAAGATTGATATGAGAATAATGAGATTTTATGGATAAACTTGTGCATTCTTTTGGTCATAGTACTCTGAAAGCCACAGGATCAATGAAGAAAGAAACGTGTTATTCATGACGGCCATAGAAGGAAGTCGGACAAAATAAGTTGGAATTTTGTTTTGATATGATGGTATGAGGAAACAGAGTACTACTGGATTTAAGGAGGTGTAACAAGATAGTTACTCCAAGGATGAGTTAAAGCTGCACTAGTATTGAAGTGGGCCATAACCCACAGGCCCAGGATTTTGAAAGGAACGGATGTACCATTGATAAAGGAGTATATTTGGAAGAATCAAGATCCAATCAGCATACGCTTCGTAGGTTACGCAAAAACCTAAGAGTGGTAAAGTAAACGATAGATGTTTTGTTTGGCTTGCGTAACCCATGGATTTACTCGAACCCAGCCGAGAACAAGAGAAATTCTGCAATGCCCGTGAGTATGACCGAGTGTTAGAATACGAGATTCGCTAAACCTTATACAGGGTAATGATCCGGTGCGGAATGGATTGATCACCATACCGACTTACTCGTATCTTTCGCTTCTTGCTATTTGGAATGGTAAATCTGAGAGACTTAACCATAGTAAAGTGACGACGCCGTTGAAGCCTTGCTTAAGCCTTAGAGTGGTAGGATGATAAACCCATGTACATGGCAGTTGTTGCCAAACGAGGTTATACGGTGAGGTTCAACCTGCACCCGCTTTCTCGCAAGAGAAACCATAAATTGTAGACCACCATGAGTATTTCGATAGCTGTCTAGAATGGACACGGACCTATCAGCTAAGAAGATCCAGTCTCGATTTAACCACAACTTTGAAGGACCGACCCAAGGTTTCGAGGAAAACTTTACGCTCCTAATGTAAGAGCGTTAATGAAGGAGTTATTGTAAGATATGTGAAGATACATACATTGTCAAGACTCCAGAGGAAGTATCTGAGTTTATTGGAACCGTAACCTTGATTTTAAGTGTGGTAGCCCACCGACCTTTCCGACTGTAACATTTGCTAGAAGACCCCAACCCTAACCTTTTCTTGTTAGTTTCTTCAATCTCGAGGACTAGATTCATTTTAAGTGTGGTAGGTTTGTAACATCCCAAAATTCTAAATTTTGGAATGTTATAATAAATAAATAACTATGGTTGTTGTCGATTGTTTGACCGATTGATTGAATGGAATTGAGTGGAAATTGAAACTTTTGAAAGTTGAATGAGAGGAATGAAATGACTTTCCCAAACTTTCCATCTTGCATTTTGGATCCCAATTGAACTCAAGTTCATTGCAACACCAAAACCTAGAAGTGAAGATGACATGACTTCTTCCATTTTGAAATGAATAGGGTTTTGGAAAAGAATTGAATTTCATTTGGGAAGTTTTCAAATCCAAAGCTTTATGCAACTCAATGATTTTCATGAGGGAAGATAAAATGACTTCTTCAATTATATGAAATAGGAGTTGGAAGTTATAATGAATCAAGTTGAAAATCATTTGAAAGTGCTTTGAAACCCTCTTTCAAATTTTGAGTTTTGAATTTGAATTTCAAACTTTGGCATGTGGGAAACATTTCAAAAACTAAGCCTGATAAATACTTGATCAAAAGTATGAGAGGAGCAAACATGACACTCCAAAAATATCAGAGGAAACAATGCCAAAAGATTTGGATTCAAATCTGAAATTTATTTGAATTTGAAAAAATAGATTTTTATGAAGTTTGGATTTTGCTTTTGGAAAAATGTTCAAATGAAAGGGAATATTCCCCTGATCATTTTGGTATATATATACCCTATATAAATTATTTATAGTTTGAGTTTTATTTTGTTTTAGTTTTAATTAAAAAATAAAAAAAAACCCTGGGGCGCCAAACAAAGCCACCCCCAGCCCAGCCAGCGCCGCCACCCCACACCCCAGCGCCCAGCCCAAATGCCAGCCAATCCAATCCAGCCAGCCAGCCGAGCCGAGCCGACCCCAGCACACCCTCGCACCCCCTCCTCAAAAACCTCCGTCTCGCCACCCGATCGCCTCGCCTCCCTCTCTCTCTCTCGACCATGGGACCCACCCTTCTTCCTCCCCGTCCGATCCAAAATAAACGGCCACGATTAGAACCCAAGGGGTATCTTTTAGAAAAGAACCGCCGTTCGTCCGGTTTATTTGTTAGGGTTTTAGTCAATTAGCCGCCCGCTTTTAGTTTTAACCCGAGGCCCATCTAGACTAAATTACGCTCAGTATACAAAGATAGGCCCATTAGGCCTTTTTTTTTTTATTTTGATTTTCTGTTTTAGCGAATAGTTTCAGTTTTCAAAATGTATATCTTTTATTCTGTTTAATATTTTTGAGTGATTCTTTTTTGTTGGATTGCAAATTTTATGTAGTTTCTGAAAAATATATATTTAGCTATGTTAAAATAATTAAAATGCTTTAATATTGTTTTAGCCAGAATAGCAAATCTGCTATAACTTTAGTTAGAAAAATTATTTTTGCATGATTCTTTTGTCACCACTTTATTTTAACATTGCAAAACCCTAGAAATTAATTTGGGTATTTTAGGATTAATAAATACTTAGTTTTAGACAGAATCCATTTAATCCTAATTAATCAACTAGTTCCTGCTTTTCCTAATTAATTAGTTAGTAAATTAATTTATTTTTAACTTGTGATTAGTTATTCTAGGTTAGTTTCTGTCATTCCATTAGATGAACTTTTATTCATAATTAATAAAAGTTTTAAATTATTTTCTTAATAGAAATTGGATTAGGCCTAAAATGAGTTTTAAAATAGCTTTTTAATTAATTCTTTTTGCTCCTAGTTGCTTAGTGAAACCTTTTCTGTTAAGTTAACCTAAAAGCATGATTAGGTTATATTAAGGAATTTTTGTTATATAAAAACTATTTTGTTATTGTTTGGAGTAGGGAAAAACTTTGAATTGGTTTCTTTGGGTTTTCTTTTTGGTTTTGATTGTTTTGTTGTGGTATGTTACTTTTGTTATGTTGTGTTTTGTGATCCTATTGCTATGAGCTTATTATAGTTATTGTTTGCCTCGGTAGAATTTCCGGAGTGCGAAGATTACTACTACGAAACCCTAGTTTCTTTCGAAGATCGTCAACCAGGCAAGTTCACTTTGATCATTGATTTCATACCTATGTTTTATTGCATTTAGTGGCACCTTTGCAACCACCCTCAAGAGTGTTATTGAATCCTTGTAGTTGAGTAGTATGCATGAGGTAGGAACCCACCACCCTGTTACCAAGCCCGGACGTTATTTATTTTAATGCTACGCTATAGTAGACGGGTTTGGTATGAGTGCTCGGAGTGGTGTGAGAATGGAGGCTCTACGTCAATGACGATAACTCCGTGATGGAAATCTGCAAGGACTGCATCTTCAAGACCTCAAGACTTCAAGACTCGAGACAGATTGCAATACACACTCTTCGGGTGAAGGACGGTTGACGGGCAGCCCCGAGAAACCAAGGTTGGCCGGGATGCATGGAGAAGCGCCATGACATCTCGCGGAAAGCTTCACCCAGACTCAAAGAGACGGAAGAATACTTCACGCCGAAGCTTACCTGCAAACCGCAAGTCATTATGGGCTCGCTTGGTTGACCTTGGTTGTGACTGGCTGACGGTACTAGCAGATGTAGAAGAACGGTAGGATCGGATGGGTACCGACAAAGGGTCGAGGAACTCTTTGGAAGACCATGTTTCGGTCATCTTGTTCTCAAACACTCTGAAGTGCGAGAACGTAAAAAGAGGGATCGAATCTTGCGGGTAAAGTGTACAAACCTCTGCAGAGGGTTTAAACCTAATCGATTAGCCGTGTCCCCGGTTACGGACAATTTGAGCCTCTGGACTTGGATCTATCTCGGAACTCTCAACACCGGATTGATAACTTAATTGTGGGCAACTTATGATGACCTTGGGGCTATGAGACATCGGTTGGCGGAACCATGTCATGATAGAAAACTCCATAGTACAGACTTCATTTATTCCTTTGATGTAGGTAAAATAAAATTAGCTTTTACGCAAACAAAACTCAGATACAGAGCCACAAAACCATACTGCATATAGTATAGTTTATCATCTGTTTTATCTTATTGTGATCTTGCCGGTACATTCAATGTACTGACCTACACGGCTGCAACGTATCATGTTGCGTATATTTCCTCGACGAGTAAGAGTTACGATCATAGGTTACGGTCTACACTCAACCGCCGATGGCGTTGATGGGACTCCACACCCGCTTGATTGTTTCCGCTGAGTATTATGAGGTATATATCATTTTATGTTATTTATACATGTGATTGCACTTTGATATATACATTGATGTACTGTGTGCCAAAGATACGATCTGTGGATGGCACAGATACACAGAGGCTTGACCGTCTGAGGTCGGGTCGCTACAATGCATTACGGAACGAGTAAAGAGACTTGCCGGTAACGAGATTGAACTAGGTATGAAGATACCGATGATCGAATCTCGGGCAAGTAACATACCGATGACAAAGGGAATAACGTATGTTGTCATTACGATATGATCGATAAAGATCTTCGTATAATATGTGGGAACCAATATGAGCATCCAGGTTCCGTTGTTGGTTATTTACCGGAGAGGTGTCGCTGTCATGTTTACATAGTTCTTGAACCAGTAGGGTCCGCACGCTTAACATTCGATGACGATTTTGTATTATATGAGTTATGTGATTTGGTGACCGAATGTTGTTCGGAGTCCCGGATGAGATCACGAACATGACGAGGAGTCTCACAATGGTCGAGAGGTAAAGATTCATATATTGGACGATGACATTCGGACACCGAAAGTGTTCTGGGCGTACCGGGTACATATCGGGTTACGGGAAGGGGTTACGGGCATCCCCCCGGCAACTACATGGGCCTAATGGGCCAAGAAGGGGACAGACCAGCTCCTAGGGGGTTGGTGTGCCCCATGTAGGCCAAAATAATGGGTAAGGAAGGAGGGGAAGAGAGAAAGGAAGGGGAGCAATTCGGCCTCCCCCTTCCTTCTCTCCTCCCTCCTCCTTCCTTCCCCCTTCGGATGAATATGGAAAGGGGAGGCTGATTGGGGCGCCCAAGCAGGATTCCTCCTACTTGGGCCCCTGTCCGCCTCCTCCCTCCAACCTATATATATATATATATATATATATATATATATATATATATATATATATATATATATATATATATATATATATATATATATATATATATATATATATATATATATATATATATAGGGGGGCACCGCTAGAACACACATCAACAGTTGTTAGCCGTGTGCGGCGCCCCCCTCCACAGTTTACGCTTTCGGTCATATTCACGTAGTGCTTAGGCGAAGCCCTGCGCGGATCACTTCACCATCACCGTCACAACATCGTCGTACTGACGGTGTTGGAAATATGCCCTAGAGGCAATAATTAATTAGTTATTATTATTATATTTTCTTGTTCATGATAATCGTATATTATCCATGCTATAATTGTATTGATAGGAAACTCAGATACATGTGTGGATACATAGACAACACCATGTCCTAGTAAGCCTCTAGTTGACTAGCTCGTTGATCAATAGATGGTTACGGTTTCCTGACCATGGACATTAGTTGTCGTTGATAACGGGATCACATCATTAGGAGAATGATGTGATGGACAAGACCCAATCCTAAGCCTAGCACAAAGATCGTAGTTTCAGATGCTAAAGCTTTTCTAATGTCAAGTATCATTTCCTTAGACCAAGAGATTGTGCAACTCCCGGATACCGTAGGAATTCTTTGGGTGTACCAAACGTCACAACGTGACTGGGTGGCTATAAAGGTACACTACGGGTATCTCTGAAAATGTCTGTTGGGTTGGCACGATCGAGACTGGGATTTGTCACTCCGTGTAACGGAGAGGTATCTCTGGGCCCACTCGGTAGGACATCATCATAATGTGCACAATGTGACCAAGGATTTGATCACAGGATGATGTGTTATGAAACGAGTAAAGAGACTTGCCGGTAACGAGATTGAACAAGGTATCGGGATACCGACGATCGAATCTCGGGCAAGTACTATACCGATAGACAAAGGGAATTGTATACGGGATTGATTGAATCCTTGACATCGTGGTTCATCCGATGAGATCATCGGGGAACATGTGGGAGCCAACATGGGTATCCAGATCCCGCTGTTGGTTATTGGCCGGAGAGTTTTCTTGTTCATGTCTGCATGGTTCCCGAACCCGTAGGGTCTACACACTTAAGGTTCGATGACGCTAGGGTTATAGGAAATAGATATACGTGGTTACCGAATGTTGTTCGGAGTCCCGGATGAGATCCCGGACGTCACGAGGAGTTCCGGAATGGTCCGGAGGTAAAGATTTATATATGGGAAGTCCCGTTTTGGTGACCGGAAAAGTTTCGTGTACTATCGGTAACGTACCGGGACCACCGGGAGGGTCCCGGGGGTCCACCAGGTGGGGCCACCAGCCCCAGAAGGCTGCGTGGGCCAAGTGTGGGAGGGGACCAGCCCCAGGTGGGCTGGTGCGCCCCCCCACCAAGGCCCAAGGCGCAGGGAGATTGGGAGGGGGCAAACCCTAGGTCCAGATGGGCCTTAAGGCCCACCCTAGGTGCGCCCCCTCTCTTCCCCCTTGGCCGCACCCTAGATGGGTTTTGGGGGCTGCCGCCACCCCTAGGGAGGGAACCCTAGATGGGGGTGCAGCACCTCCCCTTCCCCTATATATACTTAAGGTATTGGGGGCTGCAAAACACGCGAGATGATCTCTCTCTTGGCGCAGCCCTACCTCTCTTCCTCCTCGTCTCTCGTAGTGCTTGCCGAAGCCCTGCTGGAGTACCGCGCTCCTCCACCACCACCACGCCGTCGTGCTGCTGCTGGACGGAGTCTTCCTCAACCTCTCCCTCTCCCCTTGCTGGATCAAGGCACGGGAGACGTCATCGGGCCGCACGTGTGTTGAACGCGGAGGCGCCGTTGTTCGGTACTTAGATCGGAATCAACCGCGATATGAATCGCTACAATTACGACTCCTTCATCCGCGTTCTTGTAACGCTTCCGCATCGCGATCTTCAAGGGTATGAAGATGCACTCCCCTCTCTATCATTGCTACTATCTCCGTAGATTGATCTTGTTGATGCGTAGAAAATTTTGAATTTCTGCTACGTTCCCCAACAGTGGCATCATGAGCTAGGTCTATGCGTAGTTTCTATGCACGAGTAGAACACAAAGTAGTTGTGGGCGTCGATTTTGTCAATTTACTTGCCTTTACTAGTCTTATCTTGATTCGGCGGCATCGTGGGATGAAGCGGCCCGGACCGACCTTACACGTACGCTTACGTGAGATAGGTTCCACCGACTGACATGCACTTGTTGCATAAGGTGGCTAGCGGGTGCCAGTCTCTCCCACTTTAGTCGGATCAGATTCGATGAAAAGGGTCCTTATGAATGGTAAATAGCAATTGACATATCACGTTGTGGCTTTTGCGTAGGTAGAAACGTTCTTGCTTGAAACCCATAGCAGCCACGTAAAACATGCAAACAACAATTAGAGGACATCTAACTTGTTTTTGCAGGGTATGCTATGTGATGTGATATGGCCAAAAGAATGTGATGAATGATATGTGATGTGTGAGATTGATCATGTTCTTGTAATAGGAATCACGACTTGCATGTCGATGAGTATGACAACCGACAGGAGCCATAGGAGTTGTCTTAATTTATTGTATGACCTGCCTGTCAATGAACAACGCCATGTAATTACTTTACTTTATTGCTAAACCGTTAGCCATAGTAGTAGAAGTAATAGTTGGCGAGACAACTTCATGGAGACACGATGATGGAGATCATGGTGTCATGCCGGTGACGATGATGATCATGGAGCCCCGAAGATGGAGATCAAAAGGAGCAAAATGATATTGGCCATATCATGTCACTATTTGATTGCATGTGATGCTTATCATGTTTTGCATCTTAATTGCTTAGAATGACGGTAGTTTAAATAAGATGATCCCTCGCAATAATTTCAAGAAAATGTTCCCCCTAATTGTGCACCATTGCGAAAGTTCGTTGTTTCGAAGCACCACGTGATGATCGGGTGTGATATATTCTAACGTTCACATACAACGGGTGTAAGCCAGATTTACACACACGAAACACTTAGGTTGACTTCACGAGCCTAGCATGTACAGACATGGCCTCGGAACACAAGAGACTGAAAGGTCGAACATGAGTCATATAGTGGATACGATCAACATGAAGATGTTCACCGACGATGACTAGTCCGTCTCACATGATGATCGGACACGGCCTAGTTGACTCGGATCATGTATCACTTAGATGACTAGACGGATGTCTATCTGACTGGGAGTTCATAAGATGAACTTAATTATCCTGAACATAGTCAAAAGGTTTCTGCAAATTATGTCATAGCTCGCGCTTTAGTTCTACTGTTTTAGATATGTCCCTAGAGAAAATTCAGTTGAAAGTTGATAGTAGCAATTATGCGGACTAGGTCCATAAACTGAGGATTGTCCTTGTTGCTTCGTAGAAGGCTTATGTCCTTAATGCACCGCGCGGTGTGCTAAACCTCGAACGTCGTCTGTGGATGTTGCGAACATCTGACATACACGTTTTGATAACTACGTGATAGTTCAGTAATGTTAAACGGTTTAGAGTTGAGGCACCGAAGACGATTTCTAAACGTCATGAACATATGAGATGTTTCGAGGATGAATTGGGATTTCAGGCTCGTGCTCACGCCAAGAGGTATAAGACCTCCGACGAGTTTCTTAGCCTGCAAACTAAGGGAGAAAAGCTCAATCGTTGAGCTAGTGCTCGATTGTCCGAGTACCACAATCACTTGAATCGAGTGGGAGTTAATCTTCCGGATGAGATAGTGATGTTTCTCCAAAGTCATTGCCACCAAGCTGCTAGAGCTTCGTGGTGAACTATAACATATCGTGGATAGATATGATGATCCTTGAAATATTCGCGATGTTTGACACATCGCGAAAGTAGAAATCAAGAAGGAGTATCAATCGTTGATGGTTAGTGAAACCACTAGTTTCAAGAAGGGCTAGGGCAAGAAGGATACTTCATGAAATGGCAAATCAGTTGCTGCTCTAGTGAAGAAACCCAAGGTTGAAACCAAGCCCGAGACTAAGTGCTTCAGAATGAGGGGAACGGTCACCAAGCAGACTACCCTAGATACTTGGTAGATGAGAAGGCTGGCAAGGTCGATAGAAGTATATTGATATACATTATATTAATGTGTACTTTACTAGTACTCCTAGTAGCACCAGGGTATTAGACACCGTTCGGTTGCTAAGTGTTGGTAACTCAAATAAAAGCTGCGGAATAAACGGAGACTAGCTAAAGGTGAGATGACGATATGTGTTGAAGTGTTTCCAAGCTTGATGTGATCAAGCATCGATACTCCCTCTACCATCGAGATTGGTGTTAGACCTAAATAATTGTTATTTGGTTGAGCATAGACATGATTGGATCATGTTTATCGCAATATGGTTATTCATTTAAGGAGAATAATGGTTACTCTGTTTATTTGAATAATACCTTCAATGGTCTTGCACCTAAAATAAATGGTTTATTGAATCTCGATCGTAGTGATACACATGTTCATGCCAAAAGATATAAGATAGTAATGATAGTACCACATACTTGTGGCACTGCCACTTGAGTCATATTGGTATAAAACGCATGAAGAAGCTTCATGTTGATGGATCTTTGGACTCACTCGTTTTTGAAAAGATTGAGACATGCGAACCATGTCTATTGGTGTATACGCATGAAGAAACCCCATGCAGATGGACCGTTTGGACTCACTTGATTTTAAATCACTTGAGAGATGCAAATCATACCACATGGGCAAGATGACTGAAAAGCCCCGGTTTCAGTATGGAACAAGAAAGCAACTTGTTGGAAGTAATACATTTTGATGTGTGCAGTCCAATGAGTGCCGAGGCACGCAGTGGATGTCGTTATGTTCTTACTTCACATATGATTTGAGTAGATACTGAGTATATTTACTTGATGAAACACAAGTCTGAATTATTGAATGGTTCAAGTAATTTCAGAGTGAAGTTGAAGATCGTCGTGACAAAAGGATAAAATGTCTATGATATGATCATAGAGATAAACATCTGAGTTGCGAGTTTGGTACACAATTGAGACATTGTGGAAATTGTTTCACAACTAACACCGCCTGGAACACCATAGTGTGATGGTGTGTCCGAACATCATAGATGCACCCCATTGGATATGGGGCATACCATGATGTCTCTTATCAAATTACCACTATCGTTCATGGGTTAGGCACTAGAGACAACCACATTCACTTTAAATAGGGCACCACGTAATTCTGTTGAGATGACACCGTATGAACTATGGTTTAGAGAAACCTAAGCTGTCGTTTCTTAAAAGTTTGGGGCTACGACGCTTATGTGAAAAGTTTTAGCCTGATAAGCTCGAACCCAAAGCGGATAACTGAATCTTCATAGGACACCCAAAACAGTTGGGTACACCTCCTGTCTCAGTTCCGTAAGCAAGAGGGATTGTTTCTAGAATCGGGTCCTTTCTCGAGGAAAAGTTTCTCCTGAAAGAATTGAGTGGGAGGATGGTGGAGACTTGATGAGGTTATTGAACCATCACTTCAACTAGTGTGTAGCAGGGCACAGGAAGTTGTTCCTGTGGCACCTACTCCAATTGAAGTGGAAGCTAATGATAGTGATCATGAAACTTCAGATCAAGTCACTGACAAACCTCGTAGGTTGACAAGGATATGTACTACTCCTGAGTGCTACGGTAATCCTGTCATGTTGTTAGACAACAATGAATCTACGAGTTATGGAGAAGCGATGGTGGGCCCGTATTCCGACAAATGGTTAGAAGCCATGAAATACAAGATAGGATCCATGTATCAGAACAAAGCATGGACTTTGGTGGACTTGCCCGATGATCGGCAAGCCATTGAGATAAATGGATATTTAAGAAGAACACGGACATGGACGGTAATGTTACCATCTATGACGCTCGACTTGTGGTGAAGAGTTTTTCACAAGTTCAAGGAGTTGACTACAATGAGATTTTCTCATCCGTAGCGATGCTTAAGTCCGTCGGAATCATGTTAGAATTAGCTGCATTTATGAAATCTGCGATGGATGTCAAAACAAGTTTCCTTACCGGTTTTAGAAGGAAAGGTTGTATGTGATACAATCGAAAAGGTTTTGTCGATCCTAAGGATGCTAAAGGTATGCTAGCTCCAGCGATCCTTTCATGGACTAGAGCAAGCATCTCGAGTCGTAATATATGCTTTGATGGAGTGATCAAAGCTTTTAGGTTTATACAAGGTTTGCTAGAAACTTTTATTTACAATAAAGTTAGGGAGCACTACAACATTTCGATAAGTATATGTGAATGACATATTGTTGATCCAAAATGATGTAGAATTTCCGAAAGCATAAAGGGTTGTTTGAAAGGATTTTTCAAAGGAAGACCTGGATAAAGCTGCTTATATATTGGGCATCAAGATCTATAGAGATAGATCAAGACGCTCGATGATACTTTCAAAGAACACACACTTTGACATGATTTTGAAGGAGTTCAAAATAGATCAGTCAAAGAAGGAGTTCTTACCTGAGTTATAAGGTGTAAAGTTGAGTAAGACTCAAAGCTTGACCACAGCAGAAGAAAGAGGAAGGACGAGGGTCGTCCCTATGCTTTTGTCATAGGCTCTATACGGTATGCCATGCTGAGTACCGCACCTGATGTGTGCCTTGCCACATGTCTGGCAAGAGGGTACAAAAGTGATCCAGGAGTGGATCACTAGACAGCGGTCAAAATTGTCCTTGGAGTAATAAGGACATGTTTCTCGATTATGGAGGCGATAAAGAGTTCGGCGTAAAGGGTTACGTCGATGCAAGATTTAACACCTATCCGAATGACTCTGAGTAGAAAACTGGATACGTATAGTGGAGCAACCATTTGGAATAGCTCCAAATGGAGCGTGGAAGCAGCATTTACAATATGACCTAGAGATTTGCGAAGTATATACGGATCTGAATGTTGCAGACCCGTTGACTACAACCTCTCTCACAAGCATAACATGATCAAACCCAGAACTCGTTGAGTGTTAATCACATAGTGATGTGAACTAGATGATTGATTCTAGTAAACTCTTTGGATGTTGGTCACATGGTGATGTGACCTGTGAGTGTTAATCACATGGCGATGTGAACTAGATTATTGACTCTAGTGCAAGTGGGAGACTGTTGGAAATATGCCCTAGAGGCAATAATAAATTAGTTATTATTATTATATTTCCTTGTTCATGACAATCATTTATTATCCATGATAGAATTGTATTGATAGGAAACTCAGATACATGTGTGGATACATAGACAACACCATGTCCCTAGTAAGCCTCTAGTTGACTAGCTCGTTTGTCAATAGATGGTTACGATTTCCTGACCATGGACATTAGATGTCGTTGATAACGGGATCACATCATTAGGAGAATGATGTGATGGACAAGACCCAATCCTAAGCCTAGCACAAAGATCGTAGTTCAGATGCTAAAGCTTTTCTAATGTCAAGTATCATTTCCTTAGACCATGAGATTGTGCAACTCCGGATACCGTAGGAATGCTTTGGTGTACCAAACGTCACAATGTGACTGGTGGCTATAAAGGTACACTACGGTATCTCCGAAAGTGTCTATTGGGTTGGCACGAATCGAGATCGATTTGTCACTCCGTGTAACGGAGAGGTATCTCTGGGCCCACTCGGTAGGACATCATCATAATGTGCACAATGTGACCAAGGAGTTGATCAGGGGATGATGTGTTACGAAACGATTAAAGAGACTTGCCGGTAACGAGATTGAACAAGGTATCGGGATACCGACAATCGAATCTCGGGCAAGTACTATACCGATAGACAAAGGGAATTGTATACGGGATTGATTGAATCCTTGACATCGTGGTTCATCCGATGAGATTATCGTGGAACATGTGGGAGCCAACATGGGTATCCAGATCCTGCTGTTGGCTATTGGCCGGAGAGTTGTCTCGGTCATGTCTGCATGGTTCTCGAACCCGTAGGGTCTACACACTTAAGGTTCGATGACGCTAGGGTTATAAGAAATAGATATACGTGGTTACCAAATGTTGTTCGGAGTCCCGGATGAGACCTTGGACGTCACGAGGAGTTCCGGAATGGTCCAGAGGTAAAGATTTATATATGGGAAGTCCCGTTTTGGTGACCGGAAAAGTTTCGGGTACTATCGGTAACGTACCGGGACCACCGGGAGGGTCCCGGGGGTCCACCAGGTGGGGCCACCAGCCCCAGAAGGCTGTGTGGGCCAAGTGTGGGAGGGGACCAGCCCCAGGTGGGCTGGTGCGCCCCCCCAGCAAGGCCCAAGGCGCAGGGAGATTGGGAGGGGGCAAACCCTAGGTCCAGATGGGCCTTAAGGCCCACCCTAGGTGCGCCCCCTCTCTTCCCCCTTGGCCGCACCCTAGATGGGTTTTGGGGGCTGCCGCCACCCCTAGGGAGGGTACTAGATGGGAGCGCAGCCCCTCCCCTTCCCCTATATATACTTAAGGTATTGGGGGCTGCAAAACACGCGAGATGATCTCTCTCTTGGCGCAGCCCTACCTCTCTTCCTCCTCGTCTCTCGTAGTGCTTGGGGAAGCCCTGCTAGAGTATCGCGCTCCTCCACCACCACCACGCCGTCGTGCTACTGCTGGACGGAGTCTTCCTCAACCTCTCCCTCTCCCCTTGTTGGATCAAGGCACGGGAGACTTCATCGGGTTGCACGTGTGTTGAACGCGGAGGCGCCGTTGTTCGGCGCTTAGATCGGAATCAACCGCGATCTGAATCGCTATGAGTACGACTCCTTCATCCGCGTTCTTGTAACGCTTCCGCATCACGATCTTCAAGGGTATGAAGATGCACTCCCCTCTCTCTCGTTGCTAGTATCTCCGTAGATTGATCTTGGTGATGCGTAGAAAATTTTGAATTTCTGCTACGTTCCCCAACTCTCCCTCGACACTTTGCTGGATCAAGAGTTTGAGGGACGTCAGTGAGCTGAACGTGTGCAGAACTCGGAGGTGTCGTACGTTCGGTGCTTGATCGGTTAGAACGAGAAGAAGTTCGACTACATCAACCGCGTTTTCAAATGCTTCCGCTTTCGGTCTACGAGGGTACGGGGACACACTCTCCCCTCTCGTTGTTATGCATCTCCTAGATAGATCATGCGTGAGCGTAGGATATTTTTTGAAATTGCATGCTACGTTCCCCAACATAAAACTTGCAACAAGAAAGTAGAGGACATCTAACTTGTTTTTGCATGGCATGTTGTGATGTGATGTGGTCAAGACATGATGTTATATATGTTATTGTATGAGATGATCATGTTTTGTAACAGAGTTATCGGCAACTGGTAGGAGCCATATGGTTGTCTCTTTATTGTATGAAATTAAAACACCATGTAATTGCTTTACTTTATCACTATGCGTTAGCGATAGTTGTAGAAGCAATAGTTGGTGAGACGACCACGACGCTACGATGGAGATCAAGGTGTCGCTCCGGTGACGATGGAAATCATGACGGTGCTTTGGATATGGAGATCAAAGGCACAAGATGATGATGGCCATATCATGTCACATATTTTGATTGCATGTGATGTTTATCTTTTATGCATCATATTTTGCTTAGTACGGCGGTAGCATTATAATATGATCCCTCACTAAAATTTCAACGTATAAGTGTTCTCCTGAGTATGCACCGTTGCAACAGTTTGTCGTGCTGAGACACCACGTGATGATCGGGTGTGATAAGCTCTACGTTCACATACAACGAGTGCAAGACAGTTTTGCACATGTGGAATACTCGGGTTAAACTTTACGGGCCTAGAATGTACGTACATACATGGCCTCGGAACACCGGAGACCGAAAGGTCGAACGTGAATCATATAGTAGATATGATCAACATAGAGATGTTCACCATTCAAAACTACCCCATCTCACGTGATGATTGGACATGGTTTAGTTGTTATGGATCACGTGATCATTTAGATGACTCAAGGGATGTCTATCTAAGTGGGAGTTCTTAAGTAATATGATTAATTGAACTTAATTTATCATGAACTTAGTCCTGATAGTATTAGCATATCTATGTTGTAGATAAATAGCTCGCGTATAGCTCCCCTGTTTTATTTTTGATATGTTCCTAGAGAAAATTAAGTTGAAAGATGATAGTAGCAATGATGCGGACTGGGTCCGTGATCTGAGGATTATCCTCATTGCTACATAGAAGAATTATGTCCTTGATGCACTGCTAGGTGACAGACCTATTGTAGGAGCAGATGCAGACATTATGAACGTTTGACAAGCTTGGTATGATGACTACTTGATATTTTATTGCACCATGCTTTACGGCTTAGAACCAGGACTTCAAAAATGTTTTGAACACCATGGAGCATATGAGATGTTCCAAAAGCTGAAAATGATATTTCAGACTCATGTCCGTGTTAAGAGGTATGAGACCTCTGACAAGTACTTTTCCTACAAGATGGAGGAGAATAGCTCAGCTATTGAGCATGTCCTCAGAATGTGTGGGTACTACAATTTCTTGAATCAAGTGGGAGTTTATCTTCCAGATAAAATAGTGATTGACGGAGTTCCCTAGTCACTATCAACAAGTTACACTGGTACGTGTCGGTGCTATACAAATGGTTTTTAACCCCTTTCCGCGACGGCATTTGGAACCATCGCCTAGTGAGTGACGGCGATAGGGGGGTCCTTCCCACACGACCCAGAAACCGTCGGGGATATGCCCTCCTGGCACACACGCTCGGCAAAATCAGGTCGTGTGCGACCGGTGAGCGCTCAAATACGTACGTACAATAGAGCTAAAAATACAATTATACAGGCAAAAAAAAATTCCGGTCGCAAGTACATCCCACACAGTCAGTCCCCGCTAAACGTTTCCATTCATATGTACATCCCACACAGTCGCTCCAAGGAAAACGTTTCTATTCACAAGTACAACACACACAATTTTTCCCGTTAAATCGTTTGTGATAGCGTTGCAATTGCACACGATATTAACAATTTTATCGTTTGCGTTATTGAATGCATCACACACGGTCCGTAGAAGAAACTGTGTGGCAAAGGCAGCCCATCAGACACATTTTTTATGTGGTAAACATTTGCGCAAGGTGGCCTAACGCAAACAGTTTTCAAGAGAAAGTGGTGTGTGATTGTTCATTGATCCAACATGGTTTATTCCTAGAAACTGTGTGCATTGCCTAAGGTCATCGCCCACGGTATTTTTTCAATAACCGTTTGCAATAGCAAAACCCAATTGGCAGGCTAATTCACTATTAGCAGGCTAATTGCCCTATTATTAAAATTCATTTATTAATCTAATTGACATTCATATTAAGCACATGATATATTTCATTTCCATATTAAGGAAGCATAATTTCATAATTGAAATAAACCAGAGTACAACATGATATAGCTTCAGCACTAAGCTACCCCATTACACAACTGCACCAGCACCAAGTTTCACATGCAACATGTAGAACCTTTCGAAATTAGCATCATAGACGATATATAGACAGATGCATCTCATATGCAAAACTGCTGAAGCGGAAGGCGAATATTGAGCCTTCATTCATGTTGAAGGTCTTTGCAACTTTAGGCCAGTGCCTGTGGATGACTGACCGTCCATCCTTCGTCCTCTCTAGGAACACTTCAATATTGAACCGTGGGTGTTGTATGAATACCTTCCTCGCCTCCTGACCATAGAGGTGGTTTGAGAGGTAATCATCATTGAACTGCTTTGGAAAGGCCTAAAACAAGGATGTGCATAAATATCTTCTCTATATTGGAACTGGGGCAAAGGAATAAAAAAAGGCCAGGTATAATAGTTAGTACCATCTTGTAGTGAACTGATGTCTTCTTCATTGTGCAGACAAAGATCTTGTTGTTTTTTGTCGCTGATTTCTTTATCCTAACAATCTTTCTAAGTTTCTTGATTCGATTGATATTCATGGACAACTCATTTCCCCATATGCAAAAACGGTCGAACAGTGGGTCAAAACCTCTGACAGCAGGACCTACATGTGCAAGACCAAATTGTTAAAAACCTAAATATTAGAATGGTTCCTGCAATTGCACAATAATGTGCTATTAGACAACAGACCATGCATGTGCTAACCTCGATTGTAAACCTTAATGCTTCCCATCGTTTCCCTGCAACACATATAAGGTAGTTAGTCATCAGGTTAAGTAAGGGTTCGCATGCTATCAGTAAAATATGTTGATGAAAAATAAGCACATTGTAGATTCATTAGATTAATTCAAGCCACATGGAAAACCCATTTATCCAAACCAAGCATGATTAAGAACTAGGAAATATAGCACACGTATATGTTTCTCATGTATTAAGTGCAGCCAAATTCGATTATTCCTCACATGCACAACAATACAAAATTCTACCAACGACAATTGGACATCGCATTGCAGAATTGAAACAAGCAGTTAACTAAACACCACAACAAATGAACCAAACATTAACTGAGCACCACACGGCACAATATAACATACTCCTAATAGAAGATCAGACAGTTAACCAAACCAAGCGTGCTTAACAACTTGGAAATATAGCAATTGTATTTGTTTCTCATGTATTTAATACATCCAAATTCAATTTATTCCTCACATGGTATACAATAACAGAATGCACCACAACTATTGAACATCGCATTGCAGAATTGAACCAAACAGTTAACTAAACACCACAACACAAATGAACCAAATGTTAACTGAGCACCACATTGCACAATGTATAACCAAAAACCAAGCATGCTTGACAACTTGGAAATGTAGCAATTGTATATGTTTCTCATGTATTTTGTAAAGATAAATTCAATTTATTTCTCACATGGAAGACAATACAAAATTGCAGCCTAAAGAATTGAACATCACATTTGCAGAATTGAACCAAATAGTTAACTAAAGACGACAACTAATTAACAAAATAGTTAATAAGTGAGCACCACACTGCACGACATATAGAACATATACACTAGAGCAACAGATTGCATGGTAAAATTAGATAGCGCAATTCAGTAGAATTTGTGAAGGAAAGGCAGGAGCAGCACACGCAACGGGTAAACCGAGCATGCTTAACCGGCGTAGCTAGCAAATGGCAAGGTGCTCCTCCAAGATCTGGGGGTCGGCAAGAATGGCAGCCATGGCGACCTCATCCGCGCGTGCGGCCGCAATTTGCTTCTCCGCTGCCAAATGCTCCTTGAGATCCTGGCTATACCGCGTGCACCATGGCTTAGGGCGGTGCTTATTTGGGGTCGGTGATTTGGGTGGAAGGTGTCGCGCTCGCGCCGGCGGTCGGGGCATGTGGGATGTGGAAGGAGGAGGAGGATGGGGTTCGGGTGCGGATTACCTGCCTAGATAGACGAGGCCGAGCAGCGTGAAGGAGGGTCGTCGGCGAGGAGGCAGCACTGCAAGCAAGGAGTGAAGGTTTCAACTTGGAAAGGAAGGCGGAAAGAGGGGAAATGTGACTTTTGGTAAGGGGGAGGGGCGGGGAGGTAGATATTTCCGCGGAAGCCAAACATTTGGAATCTCTTCAGGGAAAAAACTAGCGCGCAAAGTGTCATCGGACACGGTCCCTTATTCAAAACTGTGTACGATATGTGAACATCACAAACGATTCAGATAGCTTAACCCGTGTGTGATGAGTTTGAACATCAAAAAATTTGGTTCGAATTTCCATGGTTACAGTGGTCATCAACGTCATTGCATAATTTGGGTACACAAAGGAGACTACAACACACCCACACTTCTTAATCGAGCAAGTTCAGCAATTAAATAGAGCTAGCTGACCTAACCATTACTCTAACAAATTAAAGACCAGCACTCTTAATTAAACAAAACAAAGAGTACTACTACGGCTGGTGCTCGTCAATCTCCGCCGCCACCTCCATGTCCAGCTCGCGCCCGACGGTCTCCTGGGGAAGGGGCTCCATGGAATCCATTGCACCATACTCGGCAAGCATCTCGCCATCCGCGTCCGCCATGCATCTCTTTGGAAAAGGCGGCCACGAGCTGGGCATGGGCGGCCGCGATCTGGGATTGGACAGGCTCCGTCGTCGCAAGGTATGTGGCGAAGGAACGGACGGCTGCTCGAACACTCTCGGCGATTGCCAACTCTTCGGCCGTGGGTTGCCGACCGTTGTCGGAGAAGCTTCGTTCGATTTGTGCGGTGACCGCCACGAGCTGGGCGTTGATACGTCTCCAACGTATCTATAATTTATGAAGTATTCATGCTATTATATTATCCATCTTAGATGTTTTATATGCATTTATATGATATTTTATATGATTTTTGGGACTAACCTATTAACCTAGAGCCCAGTGCCAGTCTCTGTTTTTTTCCTTGTTTTTGAGTATCGCAGAAAAGGAATACAAAACGGAGTCCAATTGACGTGCCAATTTTTGATGATTTTTTATGGACCAAAAGAAGGCCCCGGAGTGAAAGAGTTGGGCCAGAAGAGTCCCGGGTTGTCCACGAGGGTGGGGGGCGCGCCCACCCCCTGGGCATGGGCCCCTATCTCGTGGACGACTCGGAGACCCCCCTGACGTGAGACCTACGCCAAAAATGCCTATAAATACAGAAACCTCCAGAAAATAACCTAGATCAGAAGTTCCACCACCGCAAGCCTCTGTAGCCACGAGAAACCAATCTAGGCCCTCTCTGGCACTCTGCTGGAGGGGGCCATCATCACGGAGGCCATGGAGGAGGATCCCGGAGGGGCCATCACCGCCATGAAGGCTAAGGACCAGAGGGAGAACCTCTGCCCATCTAGGGGGAGGCCATGGAGGAGGAAGCACAAGGGGGAGAACCCCTCCTCCTCTCTCTCGGTGGCGCCGTAGTGCCATCGGGAGGGGAATCATCGCCGCGGTGAACGTATTCATCAACATCACCATCATCATCACCATCCTCATCTTTTTACGCGGTCCACTGTCCCGCACCCCGCTGTAATCCCTACTTGAACACGGTACTTTATGCCACATATTATGATCCAATGATGTGTTGCCATCCTATGATGTTTTGAGTAGATATCCTTTGTCTTTGGGTTGATTGATGATCTAGATTGGTATGAGTTGTATGTTTTATTTTGGTGCTGTCCTATTGTGCCCTCCGTGTCGCAAGCGCGTGAGGGATTCCGCTGTAGGGTGTTGCAATACGTTCATGATTCACTTATAGTGGGTTGCTTGAGTGATAGAAGCATAAACCCGAGTAAGGGGGTTGTTGCGTATGGGATAAAGGGGACTTGATGCTTTAATGCTATGGTTGGTTTTTACCTTAATGATCTTTAGTAGTTGTGGATGCTTGCTAGAGTTCCGATCATAAGTGCATATGATCCAAGAAGAGAAAGTATGTTAGCTTATGCCTCTCCCTCATATGAAATTGCAATGACGACTACCGGTCTTGTTAACAATTGCCTAGGACAATTCCGCACACCGATCCATCATTATTCCACACTTGCTATTTATAATATTTAGTAATATATTCTAACTTTATGATAACAGCACCTACTTTTATGTTTTAGCTCTCCGTTATCATGCAAAGTTATCCTCTTCATACCCACAACGTAGTTTTATTTCTCGTTTCTAGTTGGAAGCAAACATTCGGTGTACATAGAGTCGTATCAGTGGCAGATAGGACTTGAGAGAATATTGATCTTACCTTTAGCTCCTTGTGGGTTCGACACTCCATACTTATCACTTCCACCATTGGGAATTGCTACGATGATTCCCTGCACTTGGGGATTATCAAGCTCTTTTCTGGCGCCGTTGCCGGGGAGCAATAGCGTGGGGTTGATATTCTCGTGTGTGCTTCTTTGCTTTCTTCACTAAGTAGATTTTGTTTTACCTTCTTGTTTATGTTTAGTTGTGGGTGAAACATACAAATTTTTTTAAGGAATGAAAATACAAAAAAATTTACTTGCCTCTCATGCCTAAAAAGTTTTTCAATAAGAGAAGTGATTGGAAGATTATGCATTGAAGAAGTGAGGGTCGACCTTGAGCACTTGTGTTCATGATCATGGAAACAATGTAAAAAATTTCATGGAAGCTTCTCTGAAAATAATTATCCCATTGTATATTTCAATTGTATTATAAAAATAATGTGCCAAGCTTTGATTTTAGGATGATTAGATTGCTTGTTTACTATGTGCAGTACAAAAACAGAAACTTTGGTTGTAGTGCGTGAATTTAGATTTTTTACTGGAAAGTCAAATGGGTCTGAAACTTTTTGCACATTACTTATGTATTTTTAAAAAAAAATCATATTTTTTATAATTTTTTGGAGTTACAGAAGTTTACTAAACTTCCAGATTACTACAGACTGTCCTGTTTTTGACAGATTCTGTTTTCTATGTGTTGATCGCTTATTTTGATGAATCTATGGGTAGTATCGGGGGGTATGAACCATGGTGAAGTTGGAATACAGTAGATAAAGTTCTAATATCAATTTGTAATAAGTTTGCAATAGTACCTAAAGGTAGTGATTTGCTTTATTATACTAACAGATCTCACAAAGTTTTTGTTAAAGTTTTGTGTGGATGAAGTGTTCGAAGATCGAGGAGCTATCAATATGAGAAGAATAAAGAGAGGCAACAGTTCAAGCTTGGGGATGCCCAAAGCACCCAAAGTAAATATTCCAAGGATACTCAAGCATCTAAGCTTGGGGATGCCCCGGTTGGCATCCCATCTTTCTTCTTCAACAATTATCGGTATACCTCGGTTTTTGTTTTGTTCACATGATTTGTGTCCTTTGTGTTCTTTTTCTTTAGGAACCATGATAGTATGATATGTCCCTTCATCGATTTATAGACTGATTCAAGTTCTTCACTTATATCTTTTGAGTATGACTTTATAGAATGCTCTTTGTGCTTCACTTAAATCTTTTTAGTATGGTTTTATAGAATGCTTCGTGTGCTTCACTTATATATTTTGAGCTTGGATATTGGTTAGAATATATTAATTGTAGAATGCTCCATGAACTTCACTTTTATCTTTTGGAGTATGAATAATACTATCATCTAAAGCGGGTTTGGAAAAGTGTCAACTTTAGGAATTAGTGATCCCACTATTCCGAATGAGAAGAATTTTGCTTATGTGGAGAGTAGAAAAATTTATATGCTTGTAGATCATGAAAAGAATACTTTATGTGATGGTTATATTGTTGAATTCATTCATGATGCTACTGAAAATTATTATGAGGGAGTAATATATGCTTGTAGGAGTAGCAATAATACCAAGTTTCCTCTCTATATGCTTAAAGTTTTGAAGTTATACTTGTTTTGCCATCCTATGCTAGTTGATTCTTGTTCCTATAAATTATGTGTTCACAAAATCCCTAGGCATAGGAAGTGGTATAGATTCAAATGTGCTAGTCATATTCTTCATGATGCTCTTTATGTTTCAATTCTTTTCTTTTATGTGAGCATCATTGAAATCATCATGCCTAGCTAAAAGGCATTAAAGAAAATCGCTTGTTGGGAGACAACCCAATATTTACCCTTACTGTTTTTGTGTGTTTACATGATTAAGCTACTGTAGTAATCATGTTTTATAGCTTTTTTTTCAATAAAGTGCCAAGTAAGACCTTTGGGAAGACTTGGGTGAAAGTTAATGTGATCTTGCTGTAAAAAACAGAAACTTTGCGCTCACGAGATTAGCTGTCATTTTTTACAGAAGAGTGCTTTGGAGTTGATTCCTTTTGCAGAAGATTAATAGACAAATTCCTCACATCCACAAATTTATTTAATAATTTTTGGAGTAGCAGAAGTATGGTTTCTGTTCAAATCATTACGGACTGTTCTGTTTCTGACAAATTCTGTTTTCATTGCATAGTTTGCTTGTTTTCTAGTTTCTATGGCTTATATTTCTCAATATAAATTGTAGAAATGATATGGTACAGTAGGCATTGTGTGAGAACAATTATGAACCTTGTATTTGGCAGTACCAAAGTGAATGGTTTACTCTTTATCATACTAACCCATCTCACGAAGTTCCGTTAAGTTTTGTGTGATTGAAGTTTTCAAGCTTTGGGTGAGATATCGATATGAGGAGAATAAGAAGTGGAAAGACCCTAAGCTTGGGGATGCCCAAGGAACCCCAAGGTAATATTCAAGGAAGAATCAAGCGCCTAAGCTTGGGTATGCCCCAGAAGGCATCCCCTCTTTCGTCTTCAAAACTATCGGTATACCTTACTCGGAGCTATTTTTTATTCCTCACATGATATGTATTTTGCTTGGAGCGTATTTTCAATTTTACTTGTTGTTTGAATAAAATCATTGGATCTGAAATCTTGAATGAAAAAGAATCCTCCCATGGCTAGTTAATTATTTAACTACTCAGTGTTCTTCACTTATATCTTTTTGGAGTAGTTTGTCATTTACTCACGTGCTTCACATATATCCTATGAGTAAATGGTCGAATGAATTGAATATCATAAATCTGAATTTATATATGTTTCATATGCTTATAACATGGGGATTAATGACTTTACACATAATAAGTATAGGTAGTAAACTTGTTGAAAGTTAGCAAACGCAGAATTGGTCACTCGAACAATTCATGAAAGAATATTGAAGGAAGAGAGATTTCATGTATAAATATACTATCTTCGACATATTTTAATTGTGAGCACTCATTAAAATATAACATGCTAAAAAGTTGATGTTGGACAAGGAAGACAACTTAATGGGTTATGTTTTCCTATATCAGAAACGTTATATTGTCTTGGATCATCCAACATGTTGAGCTTGCCTTTCCCTCTCATGCTAGCCAAATTCTTTGCACCAAGTAGAGATACTACTTGTGCTTCCAAACATTCCTTAACCCAGTTTTTCCATGAGAGTCCACCATACCTACCTATGGAATGAGTAAGATCCTTCAAGTAAGTCGTTATCGGTGCATGCAATAAAAATTTCTCTCTAAATATGTATGATCTATTAGTGCGAAGAAAATAAGCTTTATACTAACTTGTGATAGGTAAGAAATAGAAGTGACGGACTGCATAATAAAGGTCTTTATCACAAGCGGCAATATAAAGTGACGTTCTTTTGCATTAAGACTTTGTGCATCCAACCATAAAAGCGCATGACAACCTCTGCTTCCCTCTGCGAAGGACCTACACTACAAAAAAAATACACTTCCGTGATGATACGTGTTTGTCACAGTAGGTCGTGTTTTTTGTCATGCATGTACATCCATGAAAAATTTATGACAGAATCAAGATAGTCATACCTGTGTTGTCGTAGAAGTGTTCCATACATTACCAAAATTATCATCACGGAAGTGTCCACTTCCATGACCATAAATCGCGCGTCACAGAAGTGCTTTCGTCAAGGGTGACTGACACGTGGCATCCATCGTAACGGAACGCCGTTAAGCTATCGGGTCGGATTTTGGATCCGATAACCCGTTAACAGCCCCGACCAATGGGAAATTTCCACGTGTAAAATTACGATTGGCCGTCAGTGGGCCAGATGTCGCCCGTCCATTGGAGGAGACATGCCTATGGTACGTCGACACGTGGCTAGGCCCAACAGAGGCCCATATAGGTTAAAAAGGCCGGCCCAGTCAAAGGCCCGTAGAACTTAATCAGATACTAGTGGGCCAGCCCAATAACAGCCTGCTTAATAAAGGCCCATTTACAGCCCGAAAGCAGACCTGGCCCGTTAATTGTTCGCCCAATATTTGGGCCCATTTACGTCCCGAAGCCAGATCTGGCCCGTTAATTGTTCGCCCAATATTTCGGCCATTTGCGGCCCGAAGCCAGATCTGGCCCGTTAATTGTTCGCCGAATATTCGGGCCCAACTACAGCCCAGTGACTTTCGGCCTGTTAGAGGCCTGATGTAGACATGGGCCCATTTCAGCCCGGTGTGACTTTCGGCCTGGGAATGGCCCGTGCTGCCCATGGGCCATATATGGTCCGACGGGACATCGGGCCCACTAACGGCCCGTGCTAAAGGTGGCAACAGTTAAGCCCAACGTGACTTTGGGCCTGTTAAAGGCATGTCGCGTAATTCGGCCGTTGATGCCTGTATTAAGCTTTCGCCTCTTAAAGGCCCATGATATCAATGGGCCAACTAAGGCCCGAGATATGTTTCGCCCGGTAACGACCGTGAGCTAATCGGGCCCATAACGGCCCGGTCTACATTTCGGCCTGCTGAAGGCCCGTCGACGACTAGTGAAAATTGAGGCCCAACATGCATTTTGGCCTGCTAAAGGCCCGTGGTTTCATCTCGCCGTAATGTGCCAATACAATATTCAGCCCGTTAATGGCCCAACGCTACAGGGCCAAACTAAGCGCTGGTCGACAAAAGGCCCAACTAAAATATAGGCCGGTGTAAGTTTGGGCCTAACGCAATGTGTGAAGGCCCCAATCATTCGGGCCCAAGAAAGACGCAGGCCGGACCAATTGTCGCCCGCTAAAAACCTGGCCCGTTATCGAATGTTTCGGCCCGGTCGACTACATCTGATTATTTTTCAGATAGCGAATGATGGCAGTAACTAGTAGGAATTAATAACAAACCTACTCTATACAATAAAGAAATTACGGCATAGTAACTAAGAATAAACCTACACCATACAATAAAGGATTTAAGGTATATTACATCCACTGGGCATCGATGTTCGCCACCAAAGGATCATAAAGCGCAACGAAGAAGCAGATTACAAAAAACGGGCACCATTGCAGCGTAACAAAATAATACTTGAACCGAGACCACTTCCAAGACAGTTCAAGAAAGGTTATCCTTATGGGGAACTGCTGCAAGTCAGCCTTGAGCAAGGCTGTGGGACCGCCTAGCATGTTGGTCATAGCTTCCGTGTGTAGTTGTTTAGCGATGAGGTTCTCATTGGTGTTCTCGCAATCTTTCTTAAAGATAGGACTTCAAGTCGAAGTTGAGTTGCGTAATGCCTTTCGCTAGAACTTGGGACCAAGAAGTCGAACTGATTCGCATAACGAATTTTGTGAGCTAGTCATTGTTAGTCTCAAGTAACATGAACACCGCATCAAGACTAGACTTTGGGGTTGTCTCGCTATCTTCAAGATGTTTTGCCTTCTTTGCTGCAATATATGTTGGGTTTGTCTCACAGCCTTCAGAGACTTGTGCATGCCATCGTGCATATCACCTGAAACAAAGGAGAGAGATGACAGGTTTTGCACATGTATAAACAAAGATGATAACTGTTCTGTCAATTCTATCCAATTTCAAATTAGAAAATAAAGAGTAAGTTCAAAATATCAATAGCATAATTTGGCATTGTTCATAATGCGGGGAGCTTCACCACACTACTGGATTACCATGTCAACATAACAAGCATAGATGAAGGGCAAAGAAAATCACTGTATCTATTTTGGATAATGTGCATGGCATGTTGTTCATATCATCAGCCACATCAGTAAGATAAAACAGGAAATGACAAGGTGCAAACGTGGGTTGCTTCACCACGCACTGGATTATAGATCCACAAAACCAAGCATACATATAGGGAGTATTAAGTAATGTGCATGGTATGAATAAGAAATTTGGTTTTATAAGTAAAACTTAGAACTTACGGTTCTTACAAACATGCATTTTGGTAGAAACAGCAAACTAAACAGCAGTAAATGATAGGGAGTATGAGCAAATTAAACAGCAGTTGAGGATAAATGCTTTAGAAGGACTGACTTACATTAACAGTTAACACCGGCTTTATAATGCCCTTCTCCATGTCAAGGGAAGGATAACTCAAGAATTTCAGCACAGAATCTTCTTCATAAGCATTGCCTGTACTCTACATTTTGTAGAGAGTAATCATAGAAATGATAATACTGGAAGGGATAGAGGATAATGAAGATAAGATGCAGATTGATGCTACATAATCAACTACCAATCCCTGTAAGTACAAGCGTTACAGGACAAAATGTACTGACAAGAGCAATGGGCTACACTTCTGCACTAGCATTGTCTGTGTATGATACTTGTTGGTAAGATTAAATATAGATCTGATTCTTTTTAGTAAATGGTGGGCGAGTGAGATAAGATGCGGAATGCTAAAAAATGAACCAATCCCTCTTCCCATAATACAAGAGTGTTTTAAACACTGATGTACTGTACGAAACGTTCTTATATTATGGGACGGAGGGAGTAGCTGTTAATGTAAGTACAGTGATAGACCACGTTCAGTCCTTACAAGAGGACTGCAGAGCTAAACCTCTTCAAAAGCATTGGGTTGATTCTAAATTTGTGTAAGAGTCCATACGGATCTTATAATGTCCACCAAATGGATGATTACGAGGCTAACATGTGAAGTGATGCTACATAATCAAACAGCTATGAAAGTAAGTATGGTCATACAGGGAAAGAGGTACTCACAAGAGCAATGCAGTGTGCAGTATAGTTGCGAGATTCTGTGGTCCCTTGAGAATGAATGTTCTTATGCTAGCATTTTTCGTACAAGTGAGACATTAAGGCAAATGCAGAAATGTAGTTCAAATTGTGATGTGATATCATAGACAGTACCTTACGCTGCAGCCGAGACCAATGTGTAACAAGATTATTCCAGTCACCGTCGGATAAATGTAGCACCGGAGACTTTACAGAAATTTCGTTCAGAGGCTTGCCATCGAAGTGCGCTTGCCTCAGGTAGGAATGATACTTCATCAACGAGTGCTTGAAAAGCGCAACCAACTCTTGCTCGTCATCACAATCCAGTTTGCTCCTCGCCTATTTAAAAGAATGAAATCTTGTGTCTTCTGTCAGTAGAAACATATGCAGAATGACCATGAATAACATTAGTACATTACTTACGCATAAGTTGCGGAGGAAGACTGAAATTGTTCCGTGTCTCATGTATAATATTTCCATGAAGGAAAGATGCGCACAAAGTTCCCGACAACAACATAAGCTTCGCTCTTCTAAACTGGGAAGAAATGGAACAGGGTCCTATTTGCTGCAATTGGGGCTCTCTCGGTTCAAAAGGGATTTAGCAACTGGATTTGGTGTACTCTTTGCTGGAATTGGGGTTTTATGTCAGTCACAACTGGTGCTATGTCAACTGGCATAATCATACTGCTTTGCTGCGGTTGGGGTCTCTGCTGAGTTGGGGCATCGAAATGACCAAAGTAGTAGGGCTAGAGTCTGCTAGAGTTGGGGTATTTTGTGGGTCGTGATATTGCAACTACACCTAATGGGCTATTTGATTTATCAAAGCCACTAACTTTTCCAAATACTTTGCTTGTGCTCCTCCACGATCAGCAATCGCCCTCTTCCTTTTGAACGCCTGATACACAAGAACATCATTTGAATGAATAGATATGGTATGATGACAGATGGAATATGTAATGAAAATGGATAGGCAAGGAGTATTCACATACACGATGTGTAAACTAAGCTAACGGCGGTTCAACAAAGTAGAAGCAATGCAAAGCATCAGTTGCAAGATATGTGCAAGCAATGTAACCTTGGAAAGTTAGAGCAAGTACCTTGATGGGTGAATAAGATAGGGCATCTTCCTCTGACTCCTCCACTAGGGAGCTACATTGACTTAGGTCTCCCTCTAGCTCAGAATCACTGTTAGGATCATATTCTGAGCAAGAATCTGTAGGTGGAGAGCGTTTGCATTGCATTGCATCCAGACTTGATTTCAGTCCCTTAATGCCAAGTTTGACAACCATGGCATTGTTCTGCTTTATTCTTTTCATGCGCGCAAGCTCATAATCATTATGATGCTGTTCAGAATGTGAGATTCATGAAAACATAAAAAGTAGTCAGATTATCTATGGAATGCATTATGGATTCAACTCGAGAGTGTCTCCCTATAAACCCCTGCATATGCAAAGTTCACCTCCCCAACCGTGCTGACTAGACCACACACAGAAATACAAACCCCTAATGTCTCTATAACAGCAGGCAAAGGACATTTCAAAACTGAAGTAGGAACATTAGAATCATATGAAATTCAGATTTGAACAAATAAACTAAGCAATTATGAGTGGCGAATGTTTAGCTTCAAGGGTGGAGTGTTGGTAGTGCGACACAAAGCAAGTAGGCAGATTGTATTCCATGTAAAAGATTGAAACCTATATAAAAGCTGGAAATGACACTTTCTTTCTATACAATGCAGTGTTCGTTACCCACACATGATGGAAGAGATCACATAGAGAAATACTATTCACTCAGGTCTGCGGTTCCAGTATTTAGAAACAGGGTGGTCCACCATAATATAATATTGACAACAAATATGACAAGGCAAGCATAGATGTAGTGAATCAATCATTTACTTGTGAGCTTATTAGGACAAGTATGCAGAATTGTAACTGCAGTAAGAGACCGTCCAAAATCTGAATGAAGAAGTTTGTCTAGCACTTATTGTTTGCAACTAATCAACGTGAATAATTGGATATTATATCGAATGAGTAAGAAAGACAAGTAAAACTATCAACAAACCTGGCTTGCAGTAGTAATCTGGGTCAATGTCACTACGACCAACAATCCAAAATGACTAGTTTCTGTTCCGATGGCCGGATTTTGAAAACCCTGTGAACTTTAGAGGTACTAAAGATTACTGAAATACATCTGAACCATTAAGTGTAGGTAGCACTGAGCACACAACAAACCCTAATGACAGTCCTGCCTAATGAGTAATGAATCAATTAGAAAATGGGTGATGAGGAGTGGCTACTGAGTGTTGAGGACGTACCTCAGGATAAATCGGGTTGGCTTGGTGGGTGCTGCACGCCTGAGCCCTGAACGGAATGGGAAGGTAGGCACGACGGCGCGCCCGAGTAGCGGTGAAGCTGTTGGACGAGCGGCTCCTGGCCTCCTGTTAGTCTGGCGTCTCCTCCTAGAGTCATGCCGTCCGGGGACGGCAAGTTGCCGGCGAGGCAGGCGGCTGGGGGCGAGTAGAGATCGGAAGCGCGCAGCAGAACAGAGGGGAATCGGGGCCTGGGATGACCCAAAATCCTAGGGTGGGCCGGCCCACCGTGGGCACCCTGTAGAGATACACACCCGAGCGGCGAACATGCATTTTTGAAACTAATTTAGGAACATTTAGCTGACCAATTAAACAACACTTTTTTAATAATATCAGATTCGTATTTGAACAACTAAGCTTGTTTAGCTTGATGCGTGGAGCAGTGTTATTATAACACGAAGCACGTATTCTGATTGTATAGTGATCATAAAAGGGGGAAACTCTAAGCATATTTTTTAGCAAAAGAGGGTTTCCCCTCCGATTTCTATTAAAGAAACCACCACAGAACCAACATGATCAATTAAACCCTAAGCATGATCAATTAAACCGTATTATGGCTGTGCCATGGCAGATTTGAAGCTGCAAACCGGAGAAATGACATTTAGCATCCATTGTTTGCTTCGAACTAATAACTAAATTCTAAGAGCTGAAAAGAAAGTAGAGTAACCAAGTTAAGATCTATTTTCTGGTTGAGATCAAAAAGTTGAGGAGATATGAAGTACCACCTCTCTTGCGGCGCGATGTAGGCATCGAAGTGCGATGGCTGTCGGTGGCATTGAAGCAGATCTGCGATGGTAGACGGGTGCATCGGGGGATAAGTCCCGTTGCGGTGGAAGAGAAGGTCGTGTGAGCGGCCTCGGCAAAGAGGACGACGGCGCCGATGAGGCGAGAGGACGCGATGCAAGGCTATTGGTCCGTCGCCGTGGATGAGAAACGTCCATCTCTAGCAGTGGATGGCGCGGTCTTTGTAGGCGCTCCGGCATGGTGGAGGACGGTGGCGATGGATGTGGTGGAGGAGGGCGGCCATGGATGGGGTGGAGGACGGCGGCCACGGATGGGGTGGTGGACGGAGGCTGGTGTGGGGATGGGGTGTTCTAGCGTGGACAGTGTATGAATGGGAAAATGGAGGGAGAGGTACGGGGAACCATGTTTTTGGGACGCGCCTGTCTGAAATATGGGAAAGTTACGAACTTAGCCCCCATTTAAAATTTGGACGTCTCGTCGGTTGGGGATAGGACAGTAATCTCGCATCTCGCCAATATTTGCCCAGAGCGATTTTGGGCGAGGAGAGGGTGGTTGGCGCCCATGGTTGGCGCCCACGGTGTATGAACGGGGCTGATAGGTAGGGCGGTTGTGTCAAGTCTGAGTGAAGTTACAAACCTGCCCCTATTGAAAATATTTGCCTACATCGATTTCGGCCAAGTCGAGTTTGTTTTGCCGCCCACCGTGTATGAATGGGGAATGGAGGGAGAAACAGAGGTCTTTCGGACGAGCTTGAATCAAATGCGTTTTGCCGCCCATGTTTGACGCCCACCGTGTCGAAATGGGCTCACAGGCGGTCATGTCACGTCTAATTGAAGTTACCAACCTACCCCTATTTAGAGCAGTGGAAATCGGGCCGATGGATTGTCCATGTAATGGGTAGACAGTAATTTCCATCTCCCAAACACTTGGCTTCAGGCAACCGATGTGGGAGTGGACATTTTGCTGCTTCTTTCGAATTTTGGGACAATAAGCATCCACGTTAACCCTGGCAACTAAATTCGAATCCATTTTGTATTCCTATATGAATCCTTATAAATCATTCTATGTGTTTTTATATATCTTCAAAAGGACGACAAAGATGTATTCCACTGTCATATATGAATATGGTTTACAAATGCCGATACTCAAATTCAGAAACTAGTATCCAGTTTAAGGTGAATTCGAATATTTGGAACACTTCATGTCCAACTCAAATGTCACACGCAGCATAATGTGTACTCCCATTTAGATATGTACACAAGCGATGTATCAAGATTCAAATACCGAGTCAATCAACCAAGAATGTACATAACTAACAGACATATAAACACTTATAGAGTATATGGATCAATAATATCAACTAACATACATAAGCCAGGCCGCTGTACTTTTTTTTGCTACAACAGCATCCTTTTTTTAGCCAGCATCTTGGCCCTTTCCGATGCGTGCCACTTATGGTCCATCTATACTACTACTATTGCTGAATGCACATTCAGCCCGATTGGCATATTTGTAGGTCTGGCATAGCAATCCAAATGAAATGTCTCCGAGTCTTATCAATTAATACAGACTTGTGCTCAAATAAAATTACAAACCAAAAAATAAAAAATTTATTACATGATCTCTAAAACAAATGGTTTGATTGATTACATGAACAAACAACACAAAGGTTATTCAACTATGGAAAGAACATTTCACCTATGATTTACCAAGTAGGAATTTAATTTCCTTTTTCCTTCAGACCTTAACAATCTGGTCAGTCTCAGCTTGCTTCGCTTTTGAAATCCACCAAATATTTAATGGTTGTCTTGAGTATCGCTTGTAATTGTGCTGTTTGCTTCCTCAACATGTCAACTTCATCTCTAAGTGCGTAAGCGAATCTCTTTCTACCACTAGTTTAGCCTCTAGAGCATCAGCAGTTGGCAATTCATAATGCATGATTGGGCGGTGCCACTCTGTGGGATGATGCAACGTCCATGGGGACCTCGCTCTTTGATCTTGGGCTAACCTGTTTTGCCATTAAAGTTCGATTGATTTAGAAAAGTTGAAGTTAGCAAAACATCTCAACTGGGAGTTATAACAGCAAACCAGTTAAACAAACAAGGAATTAAAGAGTTTCAATTGATGTTGAAAAGTACTCCCTCCGTCCATAATGTAAGACGTTTTTAACACTATGCTAGTGTCAAAAATGTCGCCCTATATTATGGGACGGAGGAGAAGTTATTAACATCATTGTAACCGTTGTTGCAGCAAAGAAAGCGCTTAAACAAACAAGTAGATATTTAAGTTAAGGCAAACAGTAATTCTTAACAAGAAGTATCAAACACATAGATAGGCTAAGTCTACAATATGATTAACATGTTGTGCCATTATGTAATCAGAGCAAACTAAATTAAGCCAAGCAACGAATTGAACAATTTTGCAATAAGTGGCTAACTAAAATTCGAGAAGCGGTAACCGAACTTACGCTAGTTCTTTGTATAGGCACACCGCAACTTCTTTTTTGCTTACAAGGTTGTACAAAGGAGTCCATGGCATCAATTGCTTGGATACGCAGCCCCAATACTTCTTTCTTCCCACACCGCATGGGTAAGTCGAATGGTTAATCTGGTAAGATGGTGCGCCCTTGATATGTTATATGAGGACGTGTAGTCGACTAGTTGTAGCCAAACACATCACAATCGGCTTTTATCAGTATATTTCATGCGATTACTTTTGGCATATCGAGATCTAAGCAATCTACAATAGGATGAAAAGAATGGCATCCTTCACATTATTGGCGAACTCAGTTCATAGAAACAAGCAATTCAACCATTCTGTGGGTAAATCAAAAGCGCCCTTTGAATATTTTTCACTATCCAATCATACACGCAAAAGGGCGACGCCACCATAGGGGCTGGTATGCGCGGCCGCCTCGTGGCTGGAAAGTGTGCACCTAGTTTGAGTTGTCCAGGTTGGCCCACGCTAGTTTTGTTTGTCCCAATGCACGAAAGCAGCAATGTAAAAATGAAGAAAATGTTTCAATTTGATGGGCCAATAACATAAGTGCAAGGCAGGCCCTATAGCAGGCTCATGGCCCAAACGAGCGCCTCCCATATCGATCGACAAGCAGGAAAAATCCCAATTCATTCGCTCCACCTCCATCGGTTTGCTCCTAACCTAGCCGCCACCGGACAGACCGACACAACATTTCCTCGCGCCCGTTGGAGGGCGGTCACCAGCTTCAAGCGAACGAAGGACAAGAAGATGAAGATCCAACCCAGGTGTAGCTCATGGGAGGCAGCGGCGGCAAGACGCATGGCATCGAGCTTAGCAAAGCGGACAATCGCAGCTTGCAAGAGTAGCATGCGCAATGAGCAGGTACATCACATCCCTGATTATATCTAATTCAACTCTTCAATTTCTGGCCAATAGTTAAACTGACGGTGTTGTAAAACTGCTTGTATGTAGGGAATCTATGAGAAAATGAAACCAATTTCTACTTATTTTATAACTCCCCAATCAATACCGAATCGATCAATCTGATGTATCTAATCAAGTTTCTAGTGCAAACATACAAGCTCATGTTGTTCTTGAGCCTCAAGTGTCTAATGAACAGATCGCTAATGAAGGATTTGATGCAAACATTTTACATGCTCCTGGTGATGAACATATAGTGTCTAATGAGGGATCTAATGCAACCATTTTGCAAGCTCATTGAAGGATTTAGTGTCTAATGATGATCTACTATGTTGAGAGAGACAGAGATTTGCAGCATTGATGACAAGCAAATTATAGTGCATTTTCATAGCTTGAGGAAACATCGAGGCCATCTACCGAAAGTCCCGTATCATGACAACATAGCATAAATACTTTTCTAATCTATTGTTTGAAACTATTGGCATACTTGTGCAGGATAGATATATTGATATGCAGTTTATGACCGGTTATACGTGCAATTACACTTCGATATTTTCAGCCGAGAACGAATAATTCAAGCGGTACAGACCATGTTTGTAGTCCTTGTACACCATGTTGCATTTTGTGTTTTTGGTGCTTGCATCATTTAGTGTTTATAATCTGAACTACTTTGGATCATTAGCTGGTTTTCAAAGTGCATGTAGCTTCACATTTCTCAAGTTATGTTGATTTCGGAGTGCAAGTGCCTTCGTATTTTTTAAGTTAAATGTTCGCCTGGTAACTTGAATTGTGGATCAGCCACGCACACAAATCATACACGAATGCCAAGATTGAATTAAATGAAATGCAGGGACTTACACTAGCTCGTTGTACAGGCTCACTGTAGCTTTGCTTGCGCTTGGGATGTTCCATGTACAAGTCCATGTTACCACTTGCTTGGATGTGCAGGCCTTGTTCTCCTTGCATCCCCCTGTGCATTTTTGACACGGCGAATGGTTGATAAAATAATAGGAATCGACCTTGATGTTGTATCGGAGGACAGATACTTACAAGGTTATACGGGTGTGCAGGATGTGTACCAGTTCCCGTAGCCCCGTCATGCTTCGCTAAAAAAAGGATTTGCTTATTTCAGATGATATCTCCAGAAGAAATAAGAGTTAAAGTCAGAGTTGCATAGGCGTGTAAGCTAAGAGAGCAGTGAAAGGATATCCAAACATCGTCGGAACAGTGCACAAGGGAGTGATGTGGATACCTAGTTCGGGCGGCGTTTGGGCATGCTCGCTTAGCTAGAGTGCGGGTCACTTGAGCCGTTGAGGGTGATGCTTGCTGGCTATTGCGCGCACGGATGCAGATCTTGAGTGGCAACGGAGAGCTACGATGTGGTGGACGAGACCGTCGGTGAACCCCAACGGCCTCGGGGAGCGGAGGTGCGACGATGTGCTCGGTGAAGTAACCCCGGTGAGCTGGGAGACGGTGTCGGTGAAGCGCACGTGATGCGGTGGAACTCGGTGTCTGTGAGGCACGTCGGTTGCGGCGGCCGACGTTGTCGGTGGACCACCCGGTGCGGTGGACGAGGGCGTAGATGAGGTAGCCCCGGTGCGGTGGTGAAGCGCGGCCGTCGTCTTCGTCTTCGTTGTCCGGCACAGAGGTGGGGAATGGTGGGGAAAGAGACGAGACGAGGGGCGATTCGAGGGATGGTGGCGAATTAGGGATTTGAGCAATCTGGGCGCGGAAGGGGACGGTGGAGAAGAGAGATTTTGCAGGGCTGGAATTGGGGCCGCTAGATATTTCAATCCGAAACGTGGAAGCGCGAACTTATATTGTCGTCGTCCTTTTTTTGGGTGGAGGGGGAGTGGGTGGCTGGGTGCTACGCGTCCGTCCGACACACGCGACCACCCCGACAGGACTATGCTTCAGTGCCTTAAGGCACCTGCCTTTGTGTCCATGACATGTGGGCCCAACAGGTGGCTGGCCCACATGTCAGTCACCCAAGGGCAATTGCCTTTAAGGCACCGAAGCAGCGTCCACCCCGACACGACCCTGGTCTGCCTGGTGCGCCTACATTTGAGAATGCAAATGAATCTTCTTTCATTTGCAAACGAATCTGTATGTATTACCATGCCCGTGTTTTCCTTGCAATAATTAGTCATTCGAAACGAGATACTCCATCCGTTCACTTTTGTAAGTCATTTCGCATAACTTAAAATGAACTGTTTTGCACATTGTCCTAAATGTCTTCAAGGTCTTATAAAAGTGAACAGAGGGAGTACTATAAATTAATTAATGAGGAGTTATTTGAAAAAAATCGAACGGTACCCACGCTTAACGTGGATTAGAGTGTGTCACATAATTAGTTATTTGAATTAGAGTGTGTCACGTAGTTAGTTATTTGAATTAGAGTGTGTGTCACGAGGCGATCTCCAATTCTAACGTGGATTTCGCATTTCACTGTATCCACGCTACTTTTTAAATACAAATTCATATGTATATGATGAACACCATGGTAGTGAAAAAACTTTTGGATGGATTCAAACATATGACCTACAAAATAGCACAACAAATTGAGCCAATGCCAACTTTTCGAAACTTAGTATGGCACGAATTCGAAATAATTACCCGTATGCCTGGTCCTTGGCTCAAATCTTACAATGTACACCGAATTGAAACATCGATCTTAAGTCTCGTACTATGTACATTCAAATGTTGTTTTTAGCCCCCCCCCCTGCGCACAAACACTACATACTTCCTGTATCGGTCAATCTTCCTCTCCTAACCACCTTAGCAAGCTATCGGTTTCCAACACACGTTCATTCTTTCTCTCCATGTTTCGATCTCTAAGTCTCTCAACTACACAACCCCTTTTTCCACTCCTGTTACCAAATGTATTTACCTCACACACCCACCGTTGCACCCCATGCCAAGCTCTCTCTCTCCCCCCTCTCCCTCTCACCCTCTCGCGCTAAATACATGCATTACCTATCTAGCCCCCCCCCCCCCAACCTCTCGTGCGCACAAACACACGTTGTATATCTAGGTCACTCCTCGAGACTGTCTCACTCTTTCTTCCAGACGGCGGGCCACACTCGCTCAATCTAGCTCTCTTTATCCGAGTCTCGCTTAACCTCGCTTTTCTTTCACACACAAATGATATATCTCCTGTTCGGGCCTCGATCGACACACTCTATACTCTCTCACGCAGATTGTCTATCTAGGTCAGTCCATCCAAGCCGCCGCCACTCTTTCGACCTCATGGTGGGCCACGCTCACTCAATCTCTCTCTCTCTCTCTTTCTCTCTCTATCTCTCTCTCTCTCTCTGCGTATGTCTCGATTTACCTCGCTCTTTCTCGGACAAAAACGATATATCACCATGTTTGAGCACAATTCGACCTATTCACATTGTATACTCTCTCACGCACATCGTCTATCTAGGTCACTCTCTCTAACCCGTCTCACTCTTTCGATCGCACGGCGATCCTATGTGATCGGTTGACCTTGCTTCCGCCCACGCACAAAATATATCTACACGTCTGTGACTGTATCATCTCTCAAGCTCTATCTTACAGCCCTCACCCTTACCAAAAGCTCAATCGGACAATATCTCTCCGGAGCATATATATATCTGTTCAATGAATGTCGGACCACACTCACTTTGTCTCTTTATCTATATGTCTCTCGATTGACCTCGCTTTCATACCGTATCTTCCACGCGTTGAAGCTACTACCTCTCCATCCTCGCAAAGCCGGAGCTATTTACATTGCGAGGGCACTCCAACCTTGGATTAATTTGTGTAGGCATTTATTCCGTCGGTTTAGATTATATTTTCGTAGCATTCGCCCACAACTACTCCAAACTCCATTGCAACCCACGCAACTCCCTAGTTGATTTCCCTCGGCTCGTTCATCGCTCTCTCGCACGCCCTTCCTCGCCTTCAACGTCGCACCATGGTATTATTGAAAAACTATGTTGTTCTCTTTAATTATTATAAATAAGCTACAAAACTACACACCGATAGTCCACTTGGAATGGAACAAATTTCACCCACAAATTAAAGTGCTACAAACACACCGAGGGGCCCACATGTCATGAAACAAATTTGGACCCATATACAAATTAAAAAATAAAGGACGAGGATCGAACATGCGACCGAGCCTTCAAGCCGCACGTCAATAGGCAACATACATAGAATAGCAATGTTTGTTGTACCCCCTTTGTTCACATAATGTTTTTATATTACCACAGCCTAATTAATGGATAACATGTAATATTATTTTTAGTACTATTCGCCTTCACTTACTGGTGGGTTCCATGTGTGCTCTCTCTCTCTCCTCCCCTTCTGCGTTTAGACGCACGGGCAAACAGGAAGAACTCGCGGGCGATGTTGCCGTTGACCATATCTGGACGCATTCACAAGTCACGGCACCAGTTTCACGTACTAGCAGTACTAGTCAGTGTCTACGTGCAATGCACGTTAATTTGGAAGTATATTAAGTGCATGCAGATATTAACTACTAGGATATTATTTGCGTGTTGTCATGTGATTAGCACTATTTTTGGCATGAAATTAACTGCACGCTAAACATGTTGAGCGCTCGACATTGAAGCAGTCTAGGTCGTTGGATGACAAGGAATACATGTGGCTTGATGACGTTTTATATTTAATTTGATACGGCTCTAGCAAAACATTCAATCGATCAAACCATACATTTCGTTCATTCTAACTCCGACTTTAAATTATACGACGATCGATATAAAATAAACGGAAATGATAAACATTCAGAATTTAATCATGGCAATCCAACGCTTTTCATGGCAAATTTAGATTACGCGGCGGCGGGGGGCGCTCGCGTGGGAAGCGGCTCCTCTGCCGTGCTCTGTGTGTCGTCGGGCCATCGACCGACGGCGACGGCGGCGTCTTGCGCCGTTGTTGGCATACTCCTGGACGCTGGCCTAGCTTCAAGGAAGGCCAAAATGTTCTCGACTTGAGCGAAGTCAATCGGGGGGAGGAGGCGATCGTTGGTGCAAGGAAGCGGTCGACGGCGCCATCCATGCCGCCGAGGGGGGCACCGCACCAGCGCAGGACAGGCGCTGTCAACGGCGCGGCGGAGACATTCGTGTGCACGGCACCGCACGGCGCCTGACATCGCAGATGCGCAGCGCATGCGCTGGCAGGTGCACGGGCACCGGCACGGGCGTGCGCGTTAGTGCACACGCAGGCGCATGCGCTGGCAGGTGCACGGGCGCGTGAAAGTCGGCGGGACCTCGTGGAACCCCGTGGCATCAAGCTTGGCAAGAATGTGCGGCTCCCAGCCCATCAATGCCACGAGGATGGGCGCTGGCGCAGTCGGGCGACGGAGCCGAACGGGGCGGGACAGCGCGCGCCTTCCCGCAAGGCCGTTCAAGCTCGTCCCCAAAGCGCCTTATGTTCTTGAGACTCCGGCTGGGTGTCTTCCCATGAAACTGAACACTAAGGGCAGACCATCGTGATGCGGCATGGCGACGCTTAGGTCAGGCTAGTTGGAGGTAGACGACGGAGAATCGGAGAGGAAGAGAGAGGATTGTAGCGATCTTTGGGTAGTGCGGGGTTGATTTTAAACTGCGGCGCCGGTGACATTAAAAGTGGGAGCAGTTGGGACGACGGTGGGCGGCGGAGCTGGTCAAAGGGCTCGCCCCGGTGAGTCTGCACTGACATAGCGTTCTGCTCACGCCGCCTCGACAGCCGGCGCAGCGATCGCTCGCACGCCTCCGCCGACTCACACGCTTGCTGGGGCGGCACTGCCGATGAGAAGCGGGGACTCGTGGCGGCACGTAAACGCCCACGGTTTCAATAGTGAAAGCGTCATTTAACGTGACAGGTCTTTGTTCCAAAATACCTTGGCTCTTCATTTGTGCAACTTGTCATAAGCAGCTTTTCTCGAATTGAAGAAAAAACTTACAAAGTAATATTTGTGCCATATCACGTGACCATGCTCAGTTTCAAGAATTTATGCTCACTTTTGGATTTTCTGAAATTTAAGATCCAGGATTCGAAACAATATCATAACCTGCATCATGCAATAAATTTTCAAGCCGTACATCTGTCCTGTTGTATTTCTTAATAAAGGATTTGGTCAAACATTTTGCTTAGTAAAACCTCCTTTCCGGTTTATAGGGCTCAATTCAAAAATCTCACCAACCAAGGTAGATGGTGAGTGGTGGAATAATTGTTGTAGTTTGCAAAACCACTCAATTAATGCGCTTGTTTTCCTCAAAAATTGTGTTTACGAATGCATTAATTGCAATGCATGCATGCATAAAGTACATGCATTAGTCAATTTTCTCTTAATACTTGCATGTAATGATTTATTGCACCTTGAAATCTGAACATGTGATGGGGAGCAACCAAATTGAGACTTATAAAAGGGGAAAACTAAAATTTTGAGATAAGCCCTATAAACCAGAAAGGAGGGAGTAAAAGGATAATCCCTCCATACCAGTGCATTGCCTGATATATTAACTCAAGTACTAGGCATGAACATACCGGCTCAATTCTGTGCTCATCCTGGTGTAGTAGTAGTAGTAGTAGTACTAGGCAATGCAGTTGACGGGTGACCTTGACGAGCGGCGACCGAGGGAATTGAACCGTGCTCGGCACGGTAGGTAACGTTGTGTAGTTACTAAAGCATCCCTCCGTTGTTCATCGGTAGTCATTATGGACCGGGGACATGAGGGGAATTTCCTAGGGCTGGAATTCTGGCCGCCAGATATTTCGACTTGAAACGCTGAGGCTCGACTGGTTAGGGTTGCCTAATGTGCGTACCACGCACGCCACCGAAGGACACGAGCCCGTTTTTTTAGGATCAACACGAGCCAAGGTCTGGCTGGTACGCCGTTGGGTCCTACCATTTGAGAATACGAAAGGAACCTTTTAAATTGTCGAACGAATCTATGTATATTAAAATACCCATATTTTCCTTGCAAATACTAATCTCAACGTGGTAATTGATTTATGACGAGTTGTTGAATTAGAGTGAATTTGTGATATAGTGATATCAATGTGGATTTCACATTTTATGGTATCCCTAGTAAGTTTTCCAATGCAAATTCAAATTTAAAAGATGAACAATATGGAGGTGAGAAAACTTTGTATGTATCAAGCATATGACCACACACACACACACACACACGCACGCACGCACGAACACAACAACAATCCAATAAGTATAATGCATCTATTTTTCCAACCCATGCATGTATGACATGAGTTCAAAAATACTCCTTCTATTCCTAAATATTAGTCTTTTAGAGAGTTCAACAAGTGACTACATATGGAGCAAAATGAGTGAATCTAGACTCTAAAATATGTCTATATACATCCGTATGTGCCAGTCCATTTGAAGCCTCTAAAAGACTAATATTTAGGAATGAAGGAGTAAATGTAAGACATCCATGGTCCTCAGTTCAATATTTAAAATGAACATGAAACTGGAACATGAATATTAAGTCTAGCACTACAGTACATGCAAATGTTGTGTTTAGGCGGAGCTATGATTGTCGGGAGTCAACCCCTCGACCTTAGATAAAATTGCGCAGCTCTGTTTAGGGTTGTTTAGATTATATTTGTACCCACCCTCCCAACCACCGAATTGTTGTGCACCCCCACCCCTCCTCCCCGGGAGAATATCATGTGCCCCATACCTTAGATGCTATATGCCGATACGAGTTTCTTGGAGCTTGTAGATCTGAGATATAGCAGCTCACATGATGTGTCTTAATTTTTTTGCAGGAAACCTTGATGAGTTTGAGAATTGCACACAATTTTTACAAAAACTACTTAGAAGCCCTTTGATCCCATATCCAACGACTCGAAGCTCAGATCACCGTAGCATCTAAGATGAAGGAGGACATCATATTCTCCTGTATGTAAGAATATCATGTGCTACCACACCTTAGATGCTTTGGTGATAAAGCTCTTCGGAGGCGTTGGATTTGTGACCCAACACCTCCTCGATGGTTCAATGGTTTTTGCGTAAAAGCCCCAAAAGAGTTCGCCATCGCTTATAAGCACAAAGACTGCCAGATGCCATTGATCTCAGATCAAACGACCTCCAAGCTCAGATCACCAGAGCATCCAAGCTGCGATAGCACCTTATGTTTTCTCGCACGGAGAGTATGAGGTTCTCCCGCACCCTAGATTCTATGGTGATACGAGTTCACTGAGATCTAACGGCCCACAATAGGAGGTTTGAATGTTTTTGCAATATACGGCTGATAGAGTTTGGGAAATGCGCAGAAAGTACAAGTACTATGCATGTGCCATCTGATCACTGATCATACGACCTAGATGCTCATATCACCGTAGCGGGTAATTAAGCTATGGGGAGCACCTAATATGAGCACCGGGGAGCCGTTGGATCAAAGATCCAGCGGCACACACGAGGCCTGAATGTTTTATTTGCAAAAAAACTTTGAGAGTTTGGAAATTATGATAATTACAAAGACTACTCCCAAGACATGGGATCTCACTTCCAACGGTGTAAAACTCGATCACCATAGTATCTAAGCTGCGGGTGTATGTGATATTCTATGCCGCTATCATTTTTGTTCCTAAACTTGCAAAATACGTAACTCGTGCGTTATTTGTCTAACCGCCGCAAAGTGTTTGTTCAAAAACCATCCTACACTAAAATATCGGAACAACACACGGGGGTCCCACTTGTCATTAATCAAATTTGGACCTAAAACTAACAAATCTGAAAGACGACATTCGAACTGGCAACCTGGACTACAAAGCATAAGACGATAGCCTGAAAAACGAACGGTTGTTGGCTTTGTCCCGTAACTTGATTTTATACAGTACTTGCGTTGAATAGAGTAGAGGGAGTGCCTTGTCAACACGTGCATGACCGTTGTCTCACTTACAGGTGGGTCCCACGTCTGCAATCTCAATCTCTCTTCTCTCCATCGTCTAACCTTTGCACGGGCACACACGAAGAGCGGCGCTAGCTTGCCATGGTGTTATTACAACTAAACAAAGCTTGGAAAATAGAAGAATCGCCTAGAACAAGAGACGTTGTGGCTGGTCGAGACGGAGCTAACCGTGCCACGTTTGTATGATGAAGCTATGTGGCTAGTGGGGTGTTTTCGACCGACTGGCTGGGTCCCGAGGTCGAACCATAGGTACTACGTCTGATACAGTATATTTTTACATGCACATTTTTCCTCCGTGCCGAGACGTGGCACACCCTACCGCGCGGTTTTGGGGTCCTCCCGGGTGGGGAACGCATATATTCTTCCTGACGTGGGACGCCCTACCGCTGCTTTTCGGGTCCTCCTCGGTCGAGTGCCAAGCAAGTAAATGAGTCATCAAATCACGAAAGACCACCTTTCCGCCGAGTACATCGGTGAAGCACGGTGGCTAGCTAGTTGGGCTAGTTCGACCGATTAGCTAGGCCGCCACTTTTGTTTTTTCACCCTTTTTTATCTACTTGTTGACAGTAATTTAAATATCCACCATGGCGTTGTTCGTGTTTGGGTGCGGCAGGATTTTTAACTTTTTGATTGACGAGAGCAGGCACGGCAGGATTTTTAATTTTTTGATTGACGGGAGCAGGCGCGGTAGCAATTAGTCACGACGACTCCGCCTGTAAAAACCCACTGCTCCCTAATGTGAGAAGTCGTCGACTGGTGTTTTACTTGTCGTGAAAACCAAAAGATTCCCCGCCTCCTCGGCTGGCTCCTCCGCCTTCCCGAGATTGCATTGCCTTTCAGCCGCTTTCGCCCCTTTGCTTCCTCTCCCATTGCTTCTACCTGGTGCCATGGCGGCGCAGCAGATCACGGAGTCCGAGGTGAGGCGCTGACACGGAGATCCATGCCAAGGATGCGAGCTCGGGGCCAGGACGTGGAGCTCCGTGAGCTCAAGGAGGAGAGGAGTGCCATGCTCCTCCGCTATGTGCAGGAGTTCACGGAGCTTCAAAAGCGGCAAAGCGCCCACCACAAAGATGCTCGAGGCGTCGGCGGCGTTGTTGCGTAAAGCGGAGATACGATAGGCCGTCGGGAGCCGGCCGAGCGCGAGCGGGCCGATCGTGACGAGGTCCAGGATCACCTCAGCCACTTGGTGAACCAAGTTGCCACGCACGTGTTGCGGCTGCGCGATGCCTACCGTCGTGCCAGCGCGACGATGCCAGCCGTCAGGCTAAATCCGTTCGACCACCCGGTCGACTTCAACGAGTTGCGGCTTCCTGACCTGGTCTCCTTCTTCACCTATATCTGCGAGGAGCTGAGCCGTCTCCGTGCAATGGTGGGGGCTGAGCTGGACAAGGAGGGGTTGCGCGCTGCCTTCGCCGTTGCCGGGCGAATCCTTTCAAGGCTCCGTCACCGGAATCCATTTGTGCCATTGGACGTCGTCTTTGACGAGCTGGCTCCCGTCGACCGGAAGCGGGCTCCGCGGGCGGTTGCACCCTGCATCACCAACGTCGTGCGCCTCGAGAAGCAGAGGGACTTCGGTGGTGTTTAGGCGCCCTCTGCATGGGCATGTCCATGTCTCGGCGCAACATGATCGTTGGATCAAACTCAGACGGTGCAGATCAATCACTATAGCACAAAGCGTGTGGTTGTGTTTGGTTGCATTCTCATCAATATAGTTGTTTCCTCTTCGTGGACCTACTAGTGTGGACTCATGCACCCTTCATGCACTCTGCCAAACACCCAAAAGTGGGTCGAGAAGGGAACTTTTGCTCCCATCCCGTGCACCCTTCATACAGCATGTCTAACACTATAGGATGTGCTTCATATGTTTCATGTTTCATGGAGTACTGTAGCACCGTACTCTCCGTGTGCTGTGGACCTAGTTCTGTTAACATTGATCACACCGTTCATTCTCGACCGGACAGTCAAAAAGTGGCACTATGTTACATATAGGAGTAGTTGACATGCGCACAACATCATTTGTTATCGTCATATCTTACTACACTAGCAACAAGATTGTGTAGTAATCGACGATGAACCATCGCACATGCCTAGTAGTAGGAGCACTGTGTATGTTCAAGTGGCTGTCGTGTTTCGCACTCCTTCGTCGTAAGAGTGGAAACACTTGCTGTAATCATTTTTTTCTTCAGAATGAAAAACAGTGGACACGCTCTACCGCATGGATCCTCCTCCACCATGCACTAAATTACTCACTTTCGCCGATGTGGGACAGCCAAAGACTGGGTCCACCAGCCATGCACTAAATTACTCCGTAGTAGAGTGACGGTGGACTACCCCGATCGAACCGCCGCAGTAATGCCCAATGAGCCGTCAAATCACAAAACCCCCTCCTTTCCAGTAGTAAGTTGGACGGACGAAGCAACCATCATTTCACTATTCTCTCTCAGCTTCCTCTCTTGAAGAAAACCTCCACTCGCTTGGCTTCTCCCTCATCTCGTTCCTCCTTTCACTCTTCTCTCTCAGCTTCCTCTCTTGGATGGACGCCGGAACACCGGCCGACGTGATGTCTATGGCTCTGGCCAAAACCGTCGAGGCTCATGGTACGAAGAAGCGCAAGCACCCCGCTGAGACTACCGCAGACAAGCTCAAAGCCATCGCCCTGTCCAAGCCCCCCTCTCCGGGATCCCTCATTAAGCAAGTCCAGGTAATGTCTCTTGTTGACGATCTTTTTCTCGATCTTGATCGTGTTTTTTCATCTAACACACAGTACTAGTACTGGTAGTACAACTTTCTGGGTGATCTTGCATGTGATTTTAGTGTGACAAATGACAAATGACCAAAACATGCGAGAGGTTGACACTGATTTCTTATAGATTACTTTCAATTACTCCCTCTGACCCAAATTTCTTGTCTTAGATTTGTCTAGATACGGATGTATCTAATACTAAAGTGTGACTTGATACATCCGTATCTAGACAAATCTAAGACAAGAATTTTGCGACGGAGGGAGTACTTTATGAACATCAATGCTACCTTTTAAGAGGGTATATTTGCCTCAGTAACTTGTGTTATGGATATTGCATGTAATCCCTCTGCTCTCATGCCTTTGAAGACATGTTCTAGTGTCTTTGTTCACTCATTTCTGTGCGTATATGTAGTCATATATGGAGTATAATATCGAAAATCATCTTATATTTCTGAATGGAGGTAGTAATGAAATATGGTTTCTGTTTGAATTAGAACCAGGTCCGCGGTGGAGATGAAGTTCTCAAAGTCATGTCGTGTGAACTGGAAGACCTGATGATGAGTTCTACTGCTGAACTATCCAGCTGCTGTGTCCTTGTCACCACGTGTCCTGAACTAGTGTTTTCCTGTAGCATTTTTGTCAAGCGTGTTCTCGAGGTTGTACTTGACCACAACAATTTCCTGGCTGTGCCTTTGATTATGAAGGGTGTGGTTCTTGTAAAGCTTCCCAACAAATCTAATGCGGCCTGTCTTCATCATCATGTTTATGAGTGGAAAGACCACTCTGTTAGGTTCTCCAAGGTTGACAAGATGGTGATGGTGCATGTAGACATCTCACACGAAGTCCATGGCCTAGTCAGTTATGCGGGGTTCATCCCGTAGGTCGATGGCAAGAAATAGTCTGCAGAGTTTAGTTAGTGCAACTTTGCTTGTCTGTAGTAAGTACTATTGTTCAGTACTTGATTTGTGTTTGTGAACCCTGTATTGTTTATTAGTACTGCCGCTTTTGGTGTGTGGTCAGTCCTGAGAACGGTCTATGTTAATGTCTGTCCACTCAATTCAGATCAGTACATTTTGAAGTATCCAATCAAATTTTTTGTGAGGACGGTTTATCAATTATGGTTACACTCCAATATCTGTATGCATTGCAGGGTTTATCGCACCCACCAGGATTTCCAATCACATGGATGTTCGGTCCATACGATTTGTCACGACCTTTGACTGTCCCGCTTGGGAGTAGGCGGGGCCCCGCATGCCACGCGTAGTTGGACGATCAATCTTCTGTTTAGTACTTCAACATAGTGATTTCCTGGTAAGGATTCACTGTGTCACATCAAGTAAATCTTATTGATTTACTGTCTAAATCTTATTGATTTAATGTCATGTTTTCTTTCTTTTCCCGCAATTTTACGATGCAGGTTTTGCCATGTGACATTCATCACGTAATAAACCGCTTGGTTTGCTCTACGATGGCTATTTTTGTAGGTTTCACTTCTTATGTCGTGTCAAGAACGAAGGCATTGTCCATCACTTATATTATCGGAAAAATTGGATCACCGTTGTCCGAGTACAAGCTGAATCCCTATGATGAACTGCAGTTTGGTTTAACAAAATGCCACAATTAGTCCTTCTCGCTTAAAAGAAATGAAGAAAAAACTGGATCACGGTCACGGATCCTAGTCAAGTTAGAAAGCTGATCATAGCAGATCAGACACGATCGCCGCTTGTCTCGCACAGATCGAGCACCGCAGCTGCTCTAGCACCGACAATGCAGCAGCTCACCGATCCAGATGAGGATTGGGCCCCGATCGCGTCGGTGGATCACCTGATCTACCGGAGGATCGGGCATCGACACCGCACCAGCTCTACAAGGAGCACCATCTCCGCAGCAGCAGCGGCTTCGCACCTGCATCAACACTTGCACTTGCATTTGGTCCGCCCGCAGCTTGCTCCGCAACAGATCGGGCTGCAGTTCGCACTTCATATACCAAAGTCCTTACAAAACCGACATGTCCACCTTCTTGGTAAGCATTGGCCGCCCAAGTGCTTCGCTCATTTTTTCTTTCCATGTTGTTTCACATGATTCACTGTGTTGATCTAACTATTTGGGTATGTCTTCTTGTTTGCAAACAGAGAATTCCTAGAGCAATGAGGAGTCGCTCAACTATCCGGCATCATGCCAAGTTTCTCTTACCATGCGCAGCCTTGGTGTGAATGAACCTGCTCAATATACCGTAAGTACAAAGGATGGTCGCATGATGATTGATGCTAAAGGATGGTCAAGGTTCAAATCTAAATCATATCTTGCGGTAGGGGATGATGTCAAAATCGAACTTTCTCGGCAAGGAGAGCTGGTCCAAATCAACTTTGAAATTCTTCAAGAGCAGCATGCAACCGCCGAACTGATCTATCCTCCGAGAGATTTTGATGTAATAATCTGCATGGTGAAACAAGTGTCCTGTGTATAAGTAGTACGACAAGATTATTTATCACATGGTATATCATTGATAGAATTGCAACTTTGATTGCTGGTTAGAACTGTCGCTCGATTTCATTCCAACGGCTGCCGTGCTTTATTCAATTTTGTGTATTCGCCTTGCGACAAAGATCTAAAATCAGCGCAGCATCGATCGCTTGCAATATGAAAAGCGTTGAGGTAGAACACATGGGCCCCCAAACATGCGTGGTCGGCTCATGCCCAAAGTCCAGAATCGTGAGCCTATCTGAGTATTATATTCTCAGCTGAACCCCCATAATGCCCGTGCGTTGTAGAGGGAGTATATTTCTCGGCAAGGTGAGCCTGTGATATAAAATATTTGTATATTTCTTTACAAAGGGAGTATCTCTCTGTCAAAATATATATTTATGTGTAACTAGTTACTCCTGTCTTTCTACTTCCTTTCGCAGATATGTGGGGCAACCGGCAACGGGGTCCACGTGCCATATGCACAAATTAGAGTGCACAACTTCACGGTAGACACACCCGGTCAGAAGCGCCGCAAAGAATGCCCAATGAGCCGTCAAATCACAACCCCCCTTTCCAAATTTTAGCGAGAAGCTGGACGACGAAGCGGCAATATTTCACCGGGCCTGAATCCCTTCTCCTCGTCGCTTGTTCAGAGAAAACCCCCGCTAGGTGGTTGCATAGGGTTTTCTCATTGAGAACCAGGTACGAATTCTTCATCCATCCCTGATAAATCCAAGTCCCTTGGTCGCAGGTAATCCTAGGATGGCAGCCGCCGCTGATGCATTTTTCTTTGTATCAATCTAGTGTGTTTCAGCTTGCAATTGCCCAAAGTGCGAGTACCCTACAGATTTCTGCGCCCTCGGCGAGACGCCACACTTGTTCCTTCTCATCCTACCACAGCATTTTGAAACGCGCATAGTATGTTCCTAGAATCCTCTTCTCTATCCGGGAGAGTGGGGGTTTTTTGAACATGCTGTGTTGTCATATTATTTTTCCTGCAGTGTATTATTTGCTCTGCCAGAACACATGTACTCAAGATGCTCGGCCTTGCCATAACTGAATACACTAGTTTAATGGTCACAGTGAAGACAAGCCATGGATATTACTTCCGAGTTGGGTTCATGAACCAAGAAGATTGCGGCTTTTTTTATGGCCGAACTTGGATAAACTTTCTCAAGTGTTACGGACTGAAAGTTGGCGCAAGAATGTTGATGGGAATAGCAGAACCTGCTCTTATCTTCACTGCGATCTTCCACCCCGACGTCGTTCCAATTGTTCATCCATGTTAGTTTTGTATCTGGTTCTTGCTTGTTGCCTCGATTACTTCTTAATCCACCTATTCTGTCTAACTAATCACAATTTAACTTTAGAAGTAGCAACGAATCTCTCACGAAGATGCTACTTCTAACTAATATTTTCTTATAATTGGTGGCACATGTAGGTTTTTTCAGAGTTAAGCAGTCTGCTCATTTGTTACTCTAGAATAACTCGGCTGTTACTAACGGCACTGAAGTTGACTGGATCGACATCCACAAGTTCCTACACTTTATTGATCGTCCTGAGGTCCTTGTGGGGCGTTTCAATGGTAGAAGGCCACGTGGGATATGTGTGCCACTGCTGCACTCGTTGAACAGGTCCAACTGTGTTGAGAAACTTATGGTACGAGCTGTTTTCTGTTATATATGTTGTTCATAAACTATTGCTTATACACAGTTTTACAGCTGTGATCTTCTTGAAACAGGAACTGCCTGACCATGGTCGTGTCAGACTTGCGCTTGGTCACAATATGATGTTTATATCGACCTACTCAATTCCCCTTGGAGGTGAAAAGATACTTATTCGTGGGTGGTCTCAGATAATGAAGGCCCGTCCATCTTGGAGAATAGGACAGAAGATTGTGTTCATGCTTTTCCATGGCTCTAAAGCGAATATCCTGTGTATTGACCATGTTGCGAGGTGAAGCCGCTTTCAGAAGGTTGTGGATGCGCGGGGTGGCGCCTGGGCCTTGGCGGCCTCACCCTTGGTTAACTGTAGGAAAAGTAGCACTGTTCGAGGCGTGTTTTGTATGATTGAACCTGTATAAGTACTCGTATTGCTTTCAGCTTTGGTTGTTAAGTGCCCCTGCCGGTTTCAGTTAAGGTTGTTAAGTACTCCTACTGCTTTTACAGTCTGTCATGTTTCTTCAGTCCTGTCTTCCTCCAGCCGCCAAAACCAAATCAACGCCGGCGGGGCCGCCTGCTTCCGTCTCCCACGGCTGGCTGCACCTCCACGCACGCATCGTCGCCCCACCGTCTCCTAAATCGTTAACGCCGACGTCCTCCGCGCGCTTTGGTGCGCTCGCCGTGGCACCGCCCTCTCGTGTTGTCAACATGGTTAACAAACAACAGGAATCGGCAGAAGTACATGGAGAGGACGACAGTAGGGGCCCATCACGTCAGCGTATGGAAAAATAAAATGCTTCCTCCTAGTGTCTTCCTGACACCTGGGACCCATGACATTGTGAGCGTATATAGTCAATAGACAAGAGAACAACACAAGATCGGCTGACACCTGGGACGTAGCTACTCGAGCAGTATTTTTTTTGTTTGGTATTGTTGAGACGGAGCAGGGTTTGAACTGGGCTGTGGCTCGTCTAGCCCAGGCATATATTTTATGTTCACCATGTGACCAGCCCAACTATTTTTTCTTTGTGAAAATGAGCCCAGTTTATTTTTTCTAAAGAATACTCAATCCAGGCCTACTTATTTTTCTACGCCCTGATGGGCTGCAACTCTTTCAAGACGCCTGCAAATCTTGAAAGTAATATGAAATGGGTTGTAAATATAAAAACAGATGACAAATTGGCAATTACTTTATAGTTTCTGATTTTTTTTCTTCACATTTTCAGATTCCTATTTCATTGGGCATTAACCTAATTCAAATATATCTTCAAAGTACTTTAAATCTGGCTCGACATTTCGTATTAAAATAGTTTGGAACCCACAAAATATGCGAAATTGGCCCCGCCAACTAAAAATGACTGCAATAAATTGCATAAGAAGTTGCCATGAGCTATATATAAATTATTAAAAAAGAGGGAGTGGTCTGACTTGTGGGCCTGTTTAGTTGACGCAGATGCAAGATTTTTTAGTTATTATATACTACGCCAACAAATGATTCTAGCAGACGAACTGCTGGATGTCAATCCAACGGCCGCCGTGTTTCTTCAATCTCTGCTCTTCTTGCTCCAGCCGCCAAAGCAGCGCCAAGGGACCTCCTGCTCCCCGCCTCCGTGGCGGATGTCTGCCGCCAGAGGCCTCAGCGCCTCTACTACTCCCACCGCTGGCTGGGCATCCTCTACTCACCCACACCCCTCGTTATTCTCACGGCGACGGCAGCCTCACACCACACCGAACCAAAGTGAACCTCGTATTCCTCTCCGAAGGGCTTCCACCGCCGCTGTTTTCCCGGCTCCGCCGCCCCTTCCTAGGCCTCTCCGTCGTTCACCGCCATGATGCTCTCGGCGCAACATGGTCAATGTGGTCAACGACCGACTTCCATCGGAAGAGTACTGTACATGGAGAGGCTGACAGTTGGGTCCACGGCAGCCGCAAGGAAGTGCCTCCTTATTACGCGAAAGATAATTATTCCTCCACCTGACAGCTGGGACCCACTGGACGGGCCACCAATATTTCGCGAAAAAAACATTTCCCCCTGACTGCTGGGACCCACAGGTCGGGCCACCGTATTTTGCGAAAAAAATGTTCCCTCACTGTCACCGACCCACCGGAAGTGCCTCCTTATTATGCACAAAAATGAATACCCCCGCTAGCCGGGACCAACTTTGGTGGTTGGCTGACTTAGGGCCTACTAAGTTGATCGACGGAGGCCTTTGTCAACTTTAGTCAATATATGAACGATTCTAGCTCCAAAGGACTGTCGATGTCCATCCAACGGCCGTAGTGCTTCTTCAACCTCTGGTCTTCTTGCTCCAGCCGTCCCAAAGCAGCGCCGGTCGCATTCCACCTGCTCCTCGCCGCCTGCGGGTCGGCCAGGATGCCGCGGAGGCCTCACCGCCCCTACTACTCCCACCGCCGCCGTGCCATCCCTCTACGCACCCACACCCCTTGTTATTCTCAGCAACGGCAGCCTCACACCGCAGCCGAACGAGTGAACCTCATACTCCTCTACGCTGGGCATCCACCGCCGCGTCTTCCCCGCTCCGCGTCGTCCCTTCCTAGGCTCGCCGTCGCCCACCGCCTCGGTGCTCTCGGCGCGGGCGTGGTCAAGGTGGTCAAGGAATGGCTTCCATCAGCGTGGATCAGACGTGGAGAGGCCGACACCGGGTCCACGACCGCAGCAAGGAAGTGCCTCCTTATTACGCCGCAAAATAATTATTCTCCACCGACAATGGGACCCACCGGACGGGCCACCGATTTCGCAAAAAACGCTTCCGCCACCGGGACCCACCAGCTACATCTTTGCACGCAAGGAAGTGCGTCCAAAAAATGATTCGCCCGACCGCTGGGACCCACCAGCTACATCTTCGCACGCAAGGAAGTGCGTCCCGCAAACAAAACCCCAAAATATTCGCCCCGACCGCCGGGACCCACCAGCTACATCTTCGCAGTAAGGAAGTGCCCGATACGGGACCCACCTGGTCGGCGCACGTAGCGTTGTCATTCTGGTCGCGAACGTACGCACATACCGGTCGCTGTAGAGGCGCACGCAGTCGTAGTAGAGGCACGCACGTAGCATGTACACGTACGTACAGCGGCCAGGGTGCAAGAAAGAAAATACGGCCACGTATGTGTACATACGGGCGGGCTCTCGAACGCCTACTCGCGCATACGTACAGCGAGGGCTCGTGTACATGGCTGGGTCGGAACGGAGAAACAACATCGTCGTCGTGTTCATGGGGAGCCAAACCGGCTGGGTCGGAACGGAATGTGTGGTCATGTTCATCGGGAGGGCTTGGATGGAACAGGCGATGGAAACGAGGCCTGGCGTACCGCACAACGGAGGAAACGGCCTTGTGTTCGACCGGGCACGTTCGAAACGGGATCCTGTTCATCGTGAGGGGTCTGGCGTACCGCAAAACGGAGGAAACGAACCTCCTACGATCGAAACGGGGGTCCTGTTGATCGGGAGGGGTGTGGCATACCGCAAAACGGAGGAAACGGACCTCCTACGGTCGAAACGGGGGTCCTGTTGATCGGGAGGGGTGTGGCGTACCACAAAATGGATGAAACGAACTTGTGTTGGAGCGCTACGGTCGAAACGGGGGTCCTGTTCATCGGGAGGGGTGTGGCGTACCGCAAAACGGGACTCCACGGGATACTGTTCATCTCCACCGTCGACCTCCTCCAGCCTCCACGGGCTACCGTCGACCTCCTCCAGCTTCCACGGGCTCCTATTCATCCAGCCTCCACCGCCGCCATCGCACCAGCTACTCGCTCAACCACCCTCCACGGGCACCCTCCATCGCTCACTGCTCATCCAGCCCTCCACACCACGGGTCCTGCTCAACCACCCTCCACCGCTCATCGCTCATCCAGCCCTCTCGCACCACGGGTTCCTGCTCATCCAGAGGCAACGCCACCGCCACTGCTCATCCAACCCCCCCCCAACGCCACTGCTCATCCCGCAGGCAGCATCGATCGGCTTCATTAGCAGCAGAGCGGCGAATCGCCCATCGGGTTCGCTTAACAACCATCGATCAATCGCCGGGTTCAAGAACGCCAGAGCTCGCAAAGCAATCGCCGGGTTCATTAGAGCCCAACACCTCGCTTCGGGTTCAGCTAGAGCCAACGCCGCACACACGCCATACATACGAGAAAGCGCATCGCCGCCCCCCCGACCTCCCACCATAACCGCAACTCCCAAATTTTCCTCCCTCGCTTCTACCACGGTTTTTTCCGTCATGGACGGCCCAAAGAATGTCATGCAGCTGCGCCTCCGCCCGCCTAAGATGAAAAGCCCATTTTCTCGTCATGATTTTTGTCATAGAAGTAGGAGCCCACCACATCTATGATGATACCGGGTTTTGTCACAATTATCGTCATAGAAGTGTCATATGTATGACAGAAAAAAATTCGTTTGGCCCAAAATGTCAGGATGTGTCTTTTTTTTTGTAGTGCTATCTTTTACTTTTATCTTCTACCCTTATACAAGAGTCATGGTGATCATCACCTTTCTTTTTTAAAGTTTTTCCTTTGGCAAGCACTTTGTGTTGGAGCGATCCGGATATATATATCCACTTGGATGTAGGTTTTCATAAATTATTATTGTTGACATTACCCTTGAGGTAAAAGGTTGGGAGGCGAAACTATAAGCCCCTATCTTTCTCTGTGTCTGATTAAAACTTTGAACCCATAAATATCACATGAGTGTTAGCAATTGTGAAAGAGTAAATGATAGTTGAGTATGTGGAGTTTGCTGAATCAAAGCTCTTACATAGACCCTTCCCGAAAATAAGATGAATTGCAATTGTTTGATGACGAATAGCACTGTTTTTTAGTTTTAGGAAAGTTTATGATCTATACTTTAACATGTGAATAGCTTGTTACTTGATCATGAAAAGTTTTATGAGATGAGCTACTGTTATGAAATATAATGATGCTAGAAAAGGTCATTTAAATTATCATTGATCAAACTTGTGCACCTGCTAGCATTCACACTTCATAAATTATTTCTTTTATCATTTACCTACTCGAGGACGAGCAGGACTTAAGCATGGGGATGCTGATACGTCTCCAACATATCTATAATTTATGAAGTATTAATGCTATTATATTATCCATCTTAGATGTTTTATATGCATTTATATGATATTTTATATGATTTTTGGGACTAACCTATTAACCTAGATGTTGGGGAACGTTGCAGAAAATTAAAATTTTTCCTACGGTTTCACCAAGATCCATCTATGAGTTCTACCATGCAACGAGCAACGAGAGAGAGTTTGCATCTACATACCACTTGTAGATCGAATACGGAAGCGTTCTTGAGAGTGGTGATGACGAAGACGTTCCCAACGTGATTCCGATCACCGATGACCAAAGTATCGAAGGACAGCACCTCCGTGTTCAACACACGACGGACGATGGCGTCTCCTCCGCCTTGATCCAGCAAGAGAGAAGGAGAGGTTGAAGAAGACATCCCAATGGCAGCACGACGGCGTGGTGCAGCTGGTACGGTAGTTCTCCCAGAGGCTTCGCCAAGCTTATGTGAGAAAGAGAGGTGTTGGGAGGGAGGGCTGCGCCTGGCTGTGTTGGCAGCCCTCCCCCACCCTCTATTTATAGGAGGAGAGGGTCAAGGGGGCCGCCCTCTAGGGCAAACCCTAGGGGCGGCGGCCAAGGAGGAGGGAGGAGGTGGCTTGCCCCCAAGCTGGGGCGCCCCTTTAGGCTTCTCCCCCAAACCCTAGGCGCATGGGCCTGGGTGGGAGGCGCACCCAGCCCACCAGGGCTGGTTCCCTCCCACTTAGCCCATGTGGCCCCCGGGAGGTGGCCCTCCCGGTGGACCTCCGAACCTCCCGTGGCCCCAGTACTTCTGCAGATACCACCAAAACTTCCCGAGTCCCTTTAACCACTTTCCATATATAAATCTTTACCTCCGGACCATTCCGAACTCCTCGTGACGTCCGGGATCTCATCCGGACTCAAACAACATTCGGTAATCACATACTTGTCTTCCTATTAACCCTAGCGCCACCGAACCTTATGTGTAGACCCTACGGGTTCGGGAGACATGCGATATGACCGAGACTACCTCAAGTCAATAACCAACAGCGGATCTGGATACCCATGTTGGCTCCCACATGCTCCTCGATGTTGTCATCGGATGAACCACGATGTCAAGGGTTCAAGCAACCCGTATTCTATTCCCTTTGTCGACGGTGTGTTACTTGCCCGAGACTCGATCGTCGGTATCCCAATACCTCGTTAGTCTCGTTACCGGCAAGTCACTTTACTCGCATCGCAATGCATGATCCCGTGACTGCACACTTGGTCACTTTGAGCTCATTATGATGATGCATTACCGAGTGGGCCCAAGATACCTCTCCGTCATACGGAGTGACAAATCCCGCCTCGATCCGTGTCAACCCAATGGTTACTTTCGGAGATACCAGTAGTGCACCTTTATAGTCACCCGCTTACGCCAGTGACGCTTGATACACCCAAAGCACTCCTACGGTATCCGGAATTGCACGATCTCATGGTCTAAGGAAGAGATACTTGACATTGGAAAAGCTCTAGCAAAACGAACTACACGATCTTTGTGCTATGCTTAGATTGTCTTGTCCATCACGCCATTCTCCTAATGACGTGATCCCGCTGTCAATGACATCGATGTCCATAGTCGAAACCATGACTATCTGTTGACCAACGAGCTAGTCAACTAGAGGCTTACTAGGGACGATTGTAGTCTATGTATTCACACGTGTATTACGATTTCCGGATAATACGATTATAGCATGAATAAAAGACAATTATCATGAACAAGGAAATATAATAATAATGCTTTTATTATTGCCTCTAGGGCATATTTCCAACAGTCTCCCACTTGCACTAGAGTCAATAATCTAGTTTACATTGTGATGAATCGAACACCCATAGAGTTCGGTGTTGATCATGTTTTGCCCATGAAGAGGTTTAGTCAACGGATCTGCGACATTCAGATCCGTATGCACTTTACAAATTTCTATGTCTCCATTCTGAACATTTTCACGGATGGAGTTGAAGCGACGCTTGATGTGCTGGTCTTCTTGTGAAACCTGGCTCCTTGGCAAGGGCAATAGCTCCAAGTTGTGTCACAAGAGTTTGATCGGCCCCGACGCATTGGGTATGACTCCTAGGTCGGTGATGAACTCCTTCACCCAAATTGCTTCATGCGCTGCCTCCGAGGCTGCCATGTACTCCGCTTCACATGTAGATCCCGCCACGACGCTCGCTTGCAGCTGCACCAGCCATCGCTCCACCATTCAACATATACACGTATCCGGTTTGTGACTTAGAGTCATCAGATCTGTGTCGAAGCTAAGCGCCGACGTAACCCGTTCTGACGAGCTCTTCGTCACCTCCATAAACGAGAAACATGTCCTTTGTCCTTTTCAGTACTTCAGGATATTCTTGACCGCTGTCCAAAGGTTCCTTGCGGGATTACTTTGGTACCTTCCTACCAAACTTACGGCAAGGTTTACATCAGGTCCAGTACACAAGATGGCATACATAATAGATCCTATGGCTGAGGCATAGGGATGACACTCATCTCTTCTTTATCTTTTGCGTGGTCGGGCATTGAGCTAAGCTCAATCTCACACCTTGCAATACAGGCAAGAACCCTTCTTAGACTGATCCATTTTGAACTTCTTCAAAATCTTATCAAGGTATGTGCTTTGTGAAAGACCTATGAGGCGCCTCGATCTATCTCTATAGATCTTGATGCCTAATATATAAGCAGCTTCTCCAAGGTCCTTCATTGAAAAACACTTATTCAAGTAGGCCTTAATGCTGTCCAAGAAATCTATATCATTTCCCATCAAGTATGTCATCTACATATAATATGAGAAATGCTACAGAGCTCCCACTCACTTTCTTGTAAACGCAGGCTTCTCCATAAGATCATAATAACCCAAACGCTTTGATCATCTCATCAAAGCGAATGTTCCAACTCCGAGATGCTTGCACCAGCCCATAAATGGATCGCTGGAGCTTGCATACTTTGTTAGCGTTCTTAGGATCGACAAAACCTCCGGCTGTATCATATACAGCTCTTCCTTAAGATAGCCGTTAAGGAACGCTGTTTTGACGCCCATCTGCCATATCTCATAATCATAGTATGCGGCAATTGCTAACATGATTCGGACGGACTTAAGCTTCGCCACGGAGAGAAAGTCTCATCGTAGTCAATCCCTTGAACTTGCCGATAACCCTTAGCGACAAGTCGAGCTTTATAGATGGTGACATTACCATCCGCGTCCGCCTTCTTCTTAAAGATCCATTTGTTTTCTATCGCTCGCCGATCATCGGGCAAGTCACCAAAGTCCACACTTTGTTTTCATACATGGATTCTATCTCGGACTTCATGGCTTCTAGCCATTTGTTGGAATCTGGGCCGCCATTGCTTCTTCATAGTTCAAGGTTCATTGTTGTCTAACAACATGATTTCCGTGACAGGGTTGCCGTACCACTGCAGTGCGGAACGTGTCCTAGTGGACCTCTGATTCAAGAGCAACTTGATCCGGTACCTTGATCATCATCATGAATTTCCTCTTCGTTGGTGTAGGCATCACAGAACATTTTCCGAGCTGCACTACTATCCTGTTCAAGAGGTAGTACTTCATCGAGTTCTACTTTCCTCCCACTTACTTCTTTCGAGAGAAACTCTTTTCCGAAAGATTCCGCTCTTGGCAACAAAGATCTTGCCTTCGGATCTAAGGTAGAAGGTATACCCAAAGGTTTCTTTAGGGTATCCTATGAAGACGATTTTCCGACTTGGGTTCGAGCTTTTCAGGTTGAAGTTTCTTGACATAAGCATCGCATCCCCAAACTTTTAGAAACGATAGCTTAGGTTTCTTCCCAAACCATAATTCATACGGTGTCGCCTCAACGGATTTAGACGGTGCCCTATTTAAAGTGAATGTAGCTGTCTCTAGAGCGTATCCCCAAAATGATAGCGTAAATCGGTAAGAGACATCATAGACCGCACCATATCCAATAGAGTGCGACACGACGCTCGACACACCATTACGCGAGGTGTTCCAGCGGCGTTAGTTGTGAAACGATTCCACATTTTCTTAAGTGTGTACCAAATTCGTGACTTAAATATTCTCCTCCACGATCTGATCGTAAGAATTTTATCTTTCGGTCATGTTGATTCTCTACTTCATTCTGAAATTCTTTGAACTTTTCAAAGGTCTCAGACTTGTGTTTCATCAAGTAGACATACCCATATCTACTCAAGTCATCTGTGAGAGTGAGAACATAACGATATCCTCCACGAGCCTCAACGCCATTGGACCGCACACATCGGTATGTATGATTTCCAACAAGTTGGTTGCTCGCCCATTGTTCCAGAATGGAGTCTTGGTCATCTTGCCCATGAGGCATGGTTCGCATGTGTCAAATGATTCATAATCAAGAGACTCCAAAAGTCCATCAGCATGGAGCTTCTTCATGCGCTTGACACCAATGTGACCATAGGCGGCGAAGTACCACAAGTATGTGGGACTATCGTTATCAACTTTACATCTTTTGGTATTCACGCTATGAACATGTGTAATACTACGCCGAGATTCATTAAGAATAAACCATTGACCATCGGAGCATGACCATAAAACATATCTCTCATATAAATAGAACAACCATTATTCTCGGATTTAAATGAGTAGCCATCTCGCATTAAACGAGATCCAGATACAATATTCATGCTCAAACTTGGCACCAAATAACAATTATTAAGGTTCATAACTAATCCCGTGGGTAAATGAAGAGGTAGCGTGCGACGGCGATCACATCGACTCGAACCATTCCCGACGCCAAGATCGTCACCTCGCCCTTCGCCAGCCTCCGCTTATTCCGCAGCTCCTGCTGTGAGTTACAAATATGAGCAACGGCACCGTATCAAATACCCAGGAGTTACTACGATTCTGGTAAGGTACACATCAATTACATGTATATCAAATATACCTTTGGTGTTGCGGCCTTCTTATCCGCTAAGTATTTGGGGCAGTTCCGCTTCAAAGGACCCTTCCCTTGCAATAAAAACACTCGCCTCAGTGCTTGGGTCCATTCTTTGACTTCTTCCCAGCAACTTGCTTACCGGGCGCGGCAACCTCCTTGCCGTCCTTCTTGAAGTTCTTCTTGCCCTTGCCCTTCTTAAACTTAGTGGTCTTATTGACCATCAACACTTGATGTTCTTTCTTGATTTCAACCTCGGCTGACTTCAGCATAGAGAACACTTCAGGAATGGTCTTTACCATCCCCTGCATGTTGTAGTTCATCACAAAGCTCTTGTAGCTTGGTGGGAGCGATCGAGGATTCTGTCAATGACCGCCTCATCGTGGAGGTTAATATTCAGTTGGGTCATACGGTTGTGCAACCTGCACATCTTCGTAATGTGTTCACCGACGTAACTGTTTTCCTCCATCTTACAACTATAGAACTTGTCGAGATGTCATATCTCGACCCGGCGTGAGCTTGGAAAACAAGTTTCAGCTCTTCAACATCTCATATGCTCCGTGATGCTCAAAACGCTTTTGGAGCCCCGGTTCTAAGTCGTAAAGCATGCCGCACCGAACGAGGGAGTAATCATCAAGACGAGACTGCCAAGCATTCATAATGTCTTGGTTCTTCGGGACGGAGCTTCACCTAGCGGTCCTTCTAGGACGATTGTTTCTGGCAGCTATGAGGATGATCTCGTGTTCCGGACCCAGTCCGTATAGTTGCTGCCGCCATCTTTCAGCTTGGTTTTCTAGGAACGCGTTGAAGTTCAAGTTGACATGAGCGCTGGCCATTTGATCTACAAGACATATAATTCAAAAGTTTTAGACTAAGTTCATGATAATTAAGTTCATCTAATCAAATTATTAATGAACTCCCACTTAGATTAGACATCCTCTAGTCATCTAAGTGTTACACGATCCGAGTCAACTAGGCCGTGTCCGATCAACACGTGAGACGGACTAGTCTACGCCGGTGAACATTCTCATGTTGATCGTATCTTCCATACGACTCGTGTTCGACCTTTCGGTCTCCGTGTTCCGAGGCCATGTCTTCACATGCTTAGGCTCGCAAGTTAACCCTAAGTGTTTCTGCGTGTGTAAATCTTGCTTACACCCGCTGTATGTGAACGTAAGAATCCATCACACCCGATTAACACGTGGTGCTTAGAAGCGACGAACTGTAGCAACGGTGCACGCTTAGGGAGAACACTTCTTGAAATTGTTCTAAGGATCATCTTATTTACTACCGTCGTTCTAAGTAAACAAGATGCATAATCATAATAAACATCACATGCAATTATAAAGTAGTGACATGATATGGCCAATATCATATAGCTCCTTTGATCTTCATCTTCGGGCTCCATGATCATCCTGTCACCGCATGACACCATGATCTCCATCATCATGATCTCCATCATCGTGCCTCCATGAAGTTGTCACGCCAACGACTACTTCTACTTCTATGGCTAACGTGTTTAGCAATAAAGTAAATTAAATTACATGGCGTTCTTCAATGACACGCAGGTCATACAAAAAATAAAGACAACTCCTATGGCTCCTGCCGGTTGTCATACTCATCGACATGCAAGTCGTGATACCTATTACAAGAACATGATCTCATACATCACAATATATCATCATTCATCACAACTTGGCCATATCACGTCACATGACAATTGCTGCAAAAACAAGTTAGACGCCCTCTAATTGTTGTTGCATCTTTTACGTGGCTGCAATTGGGTTCTAGCAAGAACGCTTTCTTACCTACTTAATAACCACAACATGATCTTGTCAACTTCTATTTACCCTTCATAAGGACCCTGTTCATCGAATCCGCTCCCACTAAAGTAGGAGAGACAGACACCCGCCAGCCACCTTATGCAACTAGTGCATGTTAGTCGGTGGAACCGGTCTCACGTAAGAGTACGTGTAAGGTTGGTCCGGGCCGCTTCATCCCACAATACCGCGGAAGCAAGAAACAACTAGTAACGGCAAGTAAGTTGACAAGATACACGCCCACAACAAAATTGTGTTCTACTCGTGCAAAGAGAACTACGCATAGACCTAGCTCATGATGCCACTGTTGGGGAACGCTGCAGAAAATTAAAATTTTTCCTACGGTTTCACCAAGATCCATCTATGAGTTCTACCATGCAACGAGCAACGAGAGAGTTTGCATCTACATACCACTTGTAGATCGAATACGGAAGCGTTCTTGAGAGTGGTGATGATGAAGACGCTCCCAACGTGATTCCGATCACCGATGACCAAAGTAATCGAAAGGACAGCACCTCCGTGTTCAACACACGACGGGACGATGGCGTCTCCTCCGCCTTGATCCAGCAAGAGAGAAGGAGAGGTTGAAGAAGACAATCCCAATGGCAGCACGACGGCGTGGTGCAGCTGGTACGGTAGTTCTCCAGCAGGCTTCGCCAAGCTTGCGTGGAGAAAGAGAGGTGTTGGGAGGGAGGGCTGCGCCACAACTGTGTTGGCAGCCCTCCCCCACCCCTCTATTTATAGGAGGAGAGGGTCAAGGGGGCCGCCCTCTAGGGCAAACCCTAGGGGGCGGCGGCCAAGGAGGAGGGAGGAGGTGGCTTGCCCCCAAGCTGGGGCCCCTTTAGGTTCCTCCCCAAACCCTAGGCGCATGGGCCTAGGTGGGAGGCGCACCCAGCCCACCAGGGCTGGTTCCCTCCCACTTAGCCCATGTGGCCCCCGGAGAGGTGGCCCTCCCGTGGACCTCCGAACCTCCCGTGGCCCCTGTATTTTACCGATACCACCAAAACTTCCCGAGTCCCTTTAACCACTTTCCATATATAAATCTTTACCTCCGACCATTCCGAACTCCTCGTGACGTCCGGATCTCATCCGGACTCCAACAACATTCGTAATCACATACTTGTCTTCCTATTAACCCTAGCGCCACCGAACCTTATGTGTAGACCCTACGGGTTCGGGAGACATGCGATATGACCGAGACTACCTCAAGTCAATAACCAACAGCGGATCTGGATACCCATGTTGGCTCCTACATGCTCCTCGATGTTGTCATCGGATGAACCACGATGTCAAGGGTTCAAGCAACCCGTATTCTATTCCCTTTGTCGACGGTGTGTTACTTGCCCGAGACTCGATCGTCGGTATCCCAATACCTCGTTAGTCTCGTTATCGCAAGTCACTTTACTCGTATCGCAATGCATGATCCCGTGACCGGACACTTGGTCACTTTGAGCTCATTATGATGATGCATTACCGAGTGGGCCCATGATACCTCTCCGTCATACGGAGTGACAAATCCCGCCTCGATCCGTGTCAACCCAATGGTTACTTTCGAGATACCTGTAGTGCACCTTTATAGTCACCCGATTACGCTGTGACGCTTGATACACCCAAAGCACTCCTACGGTATCCGGAATTGCACGATCTCATGGTCTAAGGAAGAGATACTTGACATTGGAAAAGCTCTAGCAAAACGAACTACACGATCTTTGTGCTATGCTCAGATTGTCTTGTCCATCACGCCATTCTCCTAATGACGTGATCCCGCTGTCAATGACATCGATGTCCATAGTCGAAACCATGACTATCTGTTGACCAACGAGCTAGTCAACTAGAGGCTTACTAGGACGATTGTAGTCTATGTATTCACACGTGTATTACGATTTCCGGATAATACAGTTATAGCATGAATAAAAGACAATTATCATGAACAAGGAAATATAATAATAATGCTTTTATTATTGCCTCTAGGGCATATTTCCAACACTAGAGCCCAGTGCCAGTTTCTATTTTTTCCTTGTTTTTAAGTATCGCAGAAAAGGAATATCAAACGGAGTCGAATTGACGTGCCAATTTTTGATGATTTTTTATGGACCAAAAGAAGCCCCCGGAGTAAAAGAGTTGGGCCATAAGAGTCCCGGGCAGTACACGAGGGTGGGGGGTGCGCCCACCCCCTGGGCGTGGGCCCCTATCTCATGGACGACTCGGAGACCCCCCTGACGTGAGACCTACGCCAAAAATTCCTATAAATACAGAAACCTCTAGAAAATAACCTAGATCTGAAGTTCCACCACCGCAAGCTTCTGTAGCCATGAGAAATCAATCTAGGCCCTCTCTGGCACCCTGCCGAAGGGGGGCCATCATCACCGGAGGCCATGGAGGAGGATCCCGGAGGGGCCATCATCGCCATGAAGGCCAAGGATCAGAGGGAGAACCTCTCCCCATCTAGGGGGAGGCCATGGAGGAGGAAGCACAAGGGGGGAACCTCTCCTCCTCTCTCTCGGTGGCGCTGTAGTGCCATCAGGAGGGGAATCATCGCCGCGGTGAACGTCTTCATCAACATCACCATCATCATCACCATCCTCATCTTTTTACGCAGTCCACTCTCCCGCACCCCGCTGTAATCCCTACTTGAACATGGTGCTTTATGCCACATATTATGATCCAATGATGTGTTGCCATCCTATGATGTTTTGAGTAGATATCCTTAGTATTTTGGTTGATTGGTGATCTAGATTGGTATGAGTTGTATGTTTTATTTTGGTGATGTCCTATTGTGCCCTCCATGTCGCGCAAGCATGAGGGATTCCCGCTGTAGGGTGTTGCAATACGTTCATGATTCGCTTATAGTGGATTGCTTGAGTGACAGAAGCATAAACCTGAGTAAGGGGGTTGTTGCGTATGGGATAAAGGGGACTTGATGCTTTAATGCTATGGTTGGGTTTTACCTTGATGATCTTTAGTAGTTGCTGATGCTTGCTAGAGTTCCAATCATAAGTGCATACGATCCAAGAAGATAAAGTATGTTAGCTTATGCCTCTCCCTCATATGAAATTGCAATGATGACTACCGATCTTGTTAACAATTGCCTAGGACAATTCCGCACACCGATCCATCATTATTGCACACTCGCTATTCATAATATTTAGTAATATATTCTAACTTTATGATAACAGCACCTACTTTTATGTTTTAGCCCTCCGTTATCATGCAAAGTTATCCTCTTCATACCACAACATAGTTTTATTTCTCGTTTCTAGTTGGAAGCAAACGTTCGGTGTACGTAGAGTCATATCAGTGGCAGATAGGACTTGAGAGAATATTGATCTTACCTTTAGCTCCTTGTGGGTTCGACACTCCATACTTATCACTTCCACCATTGGGAATTGCTACGATGATTCCCTACACTTGGGGATTATCAAGCATGGGTGGCTTCGACATAGTCGTGGGCGGCCTCCATCAGGGCTAAGGCCGCCGCTGCGGAACGGACAACTGCTGTGCCGCTCTCTCCAGTTGCTATCCCCGAGGCAGATGTTGCTGCCGCCACCTAAGAAGCAACAACGGCCGTTTGGGCTGCCTTGGCCGCCCGATCGCAGATTGCGGCCGCGATCATGCACCTTGCTAGCTCGCGCATGGCGCCTGCGGCCGCGCTCTCTCCGGAGTGGGCCACCGAAGTTGCCCTCACGACGCGGGTCCACGTGCCCATCTTTCACCAGTGACGATTGAACAGTGAAATGATATTTGGGAGCGAGCTAGTGTGCTTGAGGCACCGGCTGTGGACTGTAGCCGATGCACCTTCTCGCGTAAGCCATAGCCATACTATACACCAACGGTGCTCCAGGATATTTTGTGTTGCATCTCACACGGTTGGTGATAATAAACTGTGTGCGATCTACTTGATTTTTCATCTTGATTTGAATTACATAATGGGGTCACAGCGGCAATGGACGGTGTTTGAATTGCTAGACCTTTTATCTGTAGTGAACATGCAACTATATGTGTGTCGTAAAAGAATTGGAATTATTCAGGGTTTGTTTGAACATTTTATACATTAAATTGGTTTTCTAGCCATTTCAGGCACACAATTCAAAATTAAACTACATGCACATGCTCCGGTGCACCAACATGGGTTGTCAAATCATATATGTGTCCATGGGTTTATGCTTATGTCCCATGCAAGAAATGGGGATGAAATTCGAACACCACGGCACCGTGGATCTCCGGCAAACATCGACGTACTTGCTTTTGTAATTCTAGTAAATCCAAAATTCGTCCATAATTCATGAAACTTGGCATGCTATCATGGAGCGGCATCAAAATGCCATGGTAAAAACTTTGTCCCATCTGGGCCAGGTTTGAGTATAAGCTTCTCATAAACCAGAGCTTCTCAAAACAAGTGTGATGGTTTCGATAGGGACCGTTTCACCTTTCTAGACGAAACTATATCGGTTGCCTCTTCTCGATTTCAAATTTTTCCTAGTGACAAATTAGAACAACAGGAATGTAGTGTCAATTTTTGGGAGTTTTCGGGGTTCGGTTGGGAATTTTTATACATTAACTGAGTTTTCTATGCATTCATGTACATAATTCAAATTTGAACTACATGCACATTCTCTAAAGCATATAAATTATTTGAAAATTCAAATATGTGTCCTTGGTTGCCTGCTTAGGTCCCATGCAAGAAATGGGAATGAATGTCAAACACCCTGGCACCGTCACTTGACCGCAAACATTGAGATGCCTGGTTTTTAAATTCTAGAAAATCCAAAGCTCGTCTGAAATTCATGAAACTTGGCATGCTGTCATGGAGCGGCATCAACATGTTGTGGTAAATTTTTTGTCCCATTTGGGGCAGGTTTGGTTATAAGCTTCTCACAAACCAGAGCTTCTCACAACAAGCCTGATGGTTTCGGTAGGGAACGTTTCACCTTTCTGGACGAAACGATATCCGTTGCCTCTTCTCGATTTCAAATTTTTTCCTAGTGTCAACATAGAACAACATGAGTGTTGTGTCAATTTTTGGGATTTTTCGGGGTTCGTTTGGACATTTTTATGCATTAATTGAGTTTTCAATGCATTTATGTGCATATTTCAAATTTGAACTACATGCACATGCTCTAATGCATATAAATTGGTTGAAAATTCAAATCTATGTCCTTGGTTGCATGCTTAGGTCCCATGCAAGAAATGGGAATGAATGTCAAGCACCCTGCCACCGTCACTCGTCCGCAAACACTGAGGTACCTGGTTTTTAAATTCTAGTAAATCCTAAGCTCGTCTGAAATTCATGAAACTTGGCATGCTATCATGGAGCGGCATCAACATGACGTGGTAATTTTTTTGTCCCTTTTGGGGCAGGTTTGGGTATATGCTTCTCACAACAAGCCTGATGGTTTCGGTAGAGAACGTTTCACCTTTCTGGATGAAACGATATCCATTGCCTCTTCTTGATTTCAAATTTTTTCCTAGTGTCAACATAGAACAGCAGGAGCATTGTGTTATTTTTTTGGGATTTTTGGGGGTTCGTTTGGAAATTTTTATGCATTAATTGAGTTTTCAATGCATTTATGTGCATAATTCAAATTTGATCTACATATAAATTGGTTAAAATTCAAATATGTGTTCTTGGTTGCATGCTTAGGTCCCATGCAAGAAATGGGAATGAATGTCAAGGACCCTGCCACCGTCACTCGGCCGCAAAACATTGAGATGCCTGGTTTTTAAATTCTGGTAAATCCAAAACTCGTTAGAAATTCATGAAACTTGGCATGCTATCATGCAGCGGCATCAACATGCCATGGTAAATTTTCTGTCCCATTTGGGGCAGATTTTTGTATATGCTTCTCACAAACCAGAGCTTCTCAAAACAAGCATGCTGATTTCGGTAGGGAACGTCCCACCTTTGGGGACGAAACAATATCCATTGCCTCTTATTGCTTTAAAAAAATTTCTCGTGTCAACATAGAACAACTGGAGTGTTGTGTCAATTTTTGTGATTTTTTGGGGTCTGTTTGGACAATTTTTATGTATTAACTGAGTTTTCAATGCATTTATGTGCATAATTCAAATTTGAACTATATGCACATGCTTCAGTGCATATAAATTGGTTGAAAAATTAAATATGTGTCCTTGGTTGCATGCTTAGGTCCCATGCAATAAATGGGAATGAATTTCAAACACCAGGGCACCGTCGATTGCTAGCAAAACATTGAGATACTTTATTTTTAAATTCTAGTAAATCCAAAACTTGTCTGAAATTCATGAAACTTGGCATGCTATCATGGAGCGGCATCAACATGTCATGGTAAAAATTTTGTCCCATTTGGGGCAGGTTTGGGTATATGCTTCTAACAAACCAGAGCTTCTCACAACAAGCATGATGGTTTCGGTAGGGAACGTCCCACCTTTGGGGACGAAACAATATCCATTGCCAATAACTGCTTTCAAAAATGTTCTCGTGTCAACATAGAACAACAGGAGTGTTGTGTCAAATTTTTTGATTTTTTGGGGTTCGTTTGGACATTTTTATGCATTAACTGAGTTTTCAATGCATTTATGTGCATAATTCAAATTTGAACTACATGCACATGCTCCAGTGCATATAAATTGGTTGAAAAATCAAATATGTGTCCTTGGGTGCATGCTTAGGTCCCATGAAAGAAATGGGAATGAATTTCAAACACCAGGGCACCGTTGATTGCCGGCAAAACGTTGAGATACTTTATTTTTAAATTCTAGTAAATCCAAAACTCGTCTGAAATTCATGAAACTTGGCATGCTATCATGGAATGGCACCTGACATGCCGTGGTATTTTTTGTGTCCATTTTGAGAGAAGGCGCACTCGAATAATGACAGCCAACAAAGGCATTTTGAAAAAATAGCTGCCACTTTAATATCTCAAACATTTGTATAATTCAAATCGTGTGTGTTCTGTTAACCATTCACATGATGCCACGTGTCTTGGTTGTAATGGCTGTAGGAGGTGCCGTGCGGACAGCTGCTTGACCTTGACTAAACGGGAGGCGTACGAGCGCAGTCCGGTGCGTAGGATGACCGAGAGGCATGCAAGCTGTCCTCCAGTGAAATGGTCTGCTCTTTATCATACTAACTATCTCAAAAAGTTCCATTAAGTTTTGTGTGATTGAAGTTTTCAAGTTTTGGGTGAGATGTCGATATGAGGAGAATAAGGAGTGACAAGACCCTAAGATTGGGGATGCCCAAGGCACCCCAGGCAATATATTCAAGGAATATCCAAGCAACTGAGCTTGGGGATGCCCCGGAAGGTATCCCCTCTTTGTCTCCAACATTATCGGTAACCTCACTTGGAGCTATGTTTTCATTCATCACATGATATGTGTTTTGCTTGGAGCGTCAATTTATTTTGTTAGGATTTTCTTGCTGTTATTTAGAATAATGTTTTGCACCTTTCTTTTCAATAAAAATGTCAAGTATAGCTGTCGGTGTCAAAACCGGCGGATCTCGGGTAGGGGGTCCCGAACTGTGCGTCTAGGCGGATGGTAACAGGAGACAAGGGACACGATGTTTTTACCCAGGTTCGGGCCCTCTCGATGGAGGTAAAACCCTACTCCTGCTTGATTAATATTGATGATATGGGTAGTACAAGAGTGGATCTACCACGAGATCAGAGAGGCTAAACCCTAGAAGCTAGCCTATGGTATGATTGTTGTTCGTCCTACGGACTAAAACCCTCCGGTTTATATAGACACCGGATAGGGTTAGGGTTACACAGAGTCGGTTACAATGGTAGGAGATCTACATATCCGTATCGCTAAGCTTGCCTTCCACGCCAACGAAAGTCCTATCCGGACACGGGACGAAGTCTTCAATCTTGTATCTTCATAGTCTGGGAGTCCGGCCAACGGTGATAGTTCGGCTATCCGGACACCCCCTAATCCAGACTCCTCAAGAGCCCCCGAACCAGGCTTCAATGGCGATGAGTCCGGCGCGTAGATTGTCTTAGGCATTGCGGGCGGGTTCTTCTCCAAATTCCATATACTTGTCAAATAGTGTCCGCTTCGATAAATGCTGCGCCCTTGGCTTCCACGCCCAATAATGGCCATCTTCCACGTGTTTGAATGAATGCGAAAAGCCAGGGTATTTTTACACTTATCCCCCTAGCTGCGCAAATGAGCCGCCTATAAAAGGGACAAGGATCTAGATCTGAGTCACACCATCCCCCCTCCGCAAGCTTTCATCGGAGCGTCTCTGACAAAAGTCCATTCCATCATGGACAGTCGACGCGGCTCCTCCTCTCGCGCTCCAAGCCCTCAGCCTGGAAACTGGGAGAGATGCTCAGTCCCGCATAGCGAGCTAGTGACACTCCAAACCAAGGGATTTCTTCCCCCAGCCTTCATGGTTCCGTTTCGAGCCGGACTCGCCACCTATAAGGGCGGAAAGCAAGCGGAGAGTGTCCCCGATCCCTCCAAAGGAGAGCGGGTATGATTTATCTCTTATCTAGTAAGAGGACTCGGATTTCCAATTCATCCGTTTCTCCGGGGGCTCTTGGAGTTCTACGGCCTCCAGTTGCACCACCTTACGCCTGCCTCCATTTTGCACATCGCGGGCTTCGTGGCCCTTTGCAAACTGTTCTTGGGCGTCGAGGCTCATTTTGCGTTGTGGAAGAGATTATTCTGCCTTGTACCCCGTTCTCATGAGGGGTCAATATATCAAGTGGGCGGAGCCGAGCTATGGCGCATCGCCGGGACCAGATATCTATCCGGAACCCCAAAGAAGGCGTCCGAAGACTGGCCTTTGGAATGGTTTTATATAGAAGACGTCCCACTGCCGGATCCTGTTCGGATCGGTCTCCTGGAATTCAGCAACGCTCCTTTGAAGAAACGCCTGAGTTGGCGCCCGCGGAGCTCCCAGAGGGAAGACGACAGGGACGTCCTTCACCTGATGAGCCGAATAAGATTGTTAGCTCATTCCGGACTGACCATGATCGGTTTCATGGCCACATGTATTAAGCGGGGGGTGCAGTCGCTCCAGTATAGGGGCCACCACATGTGGGATTTCAACGGGGAGGACGATTCCACCCGTCATGGCCGTAAGGGCCGGATCGGTCACCGATCCGTGAAGATCTTGTCCGTGCTGTACAAGGGAGAAAAGGAGGATTTTCTCGCGTCGACCCATTGAACGGATTTTCTATGAACAATCCTCGGCTGGGTAGCGGACATTTCTTTTTGCACATCCGATCCGTATTCCCATGGTTAGGTATCTCATTTTGTGATTTTGACGCAGAACTGCGCCAGGGCAGTAAACAGCCCGCTCCACAACCCGAGGATCCGAACGGCTCCTCGATCCGCCTCCCAAGAGGATCCGGACATATTGGTGGAGCTGATTGATGGGGTATTTCACCAACTGAGCATCGATAATGCCTTGGTTGCCATTACGGCCAATTACCCCGGAATACTTCCAGCCTCACAGGTAACTGAGACCGAGGTCCCAATACTCTGATAATGACCCATCTGTGGTTATTTTTTATCACCGTATACCAATGGTGTTTCGCAGAGGGTGCCTTCGAGGCAGGAGGCCGAGCCCGCGGCGGCTAGCCAACAAGGGGCAGCACGGCCCCGCAGGCTAAAAAGAAGTGCGGTCCGGATCGAAACGCTGCCGCAGCGGTATGGTGCATCACCATATTCCCAGGATTGATTCCTGGAAGGCGTACTAACGCTGGTGCTCTTTTCAGGAAAAAGAGCGCTCGCCGGACTATGTCCGGAGAGGTTGCCAATCGAGCCTCCGCCGGCCAGGCTCCAAAGCCGAGTCCAGAAGCCGAGGCGAGCACGAGGCATGCGCGGATGCTCCTCCGACAGAGGATGCCGATAGATTGTCCGCCACCAACTCCGAGGTGGAGAGCGCCATGAATCACAAAGCGCCGCGGACAGTTCTTCGTGACGCATGTTTCTCCCAAGAGGCATTGAATGCCTTCAATTCGAGATGCGCCTCCGTGCCGCTCAAGATGGTCTAGCGAGCCACGGAGCAGTATGTAAAGGACATACTGGTGAGGAAATTTGACGGTTATATATGCCAAGAGTCTCCCGAGACTTAAAATAGTTAGAATAACTGATTTAAGGATCATTTGTTATGCAGAGATCTTACAAAAAGAATACCCGACTGTCCCAGAGCTTGAAGAATGCAAGGCCCAACTTGAGGCCGCACTAGCCGCCACTGGAGAGCCACAGACCCCCTCCGGTAATATATGCTTCAAAAGATAAGTAGTTTGTGAAGTGTGGCGTGTGTGTAAATCGACAATAATATTGCAGATGGCGCGGACTAGATCCGACAAGCAACAGCTCTTGCGCGGTTGAAGGCCAGCGAGAATGTGCTTACAAGGGTGAGGCAAGAGAAAATAATCTCCAGATGCCAACACCCAGCTGGGTGAGGAACTAAAGGATGTTCGTGCCCAGCTGTCTGACTCCGTGAAGGAGAATCGGCGACTTTGTCGCGGCATTTATAGTAAGTGCTTGAGCGAACTTTGAAAAAGAGTTCGGCGAGGAAGTCAACTAACAGAGTTAAGTCTGTAGGTATGCTCACGGGTCGTCCTGTAGAGGAAATGCCCAGTTCTACGGGGACCTTCTTCCCGAGCTATTGCAACTGCATCTAACGAGTTCGGCAGGTGATGAAAGGCGCTGCCCGTGCCTTGTGGCCATCTATCTCCCCGATCAAGGCCTTGGAGAGCTTGCGAGAAGCTTCATGGAGCACGGCGGCGCTCCGACTATGGAAGATATCGGCTGTCGTCAAGGCGCCAGGGAGGCCTGGGCCATGGTGAGACGCGGTACACGAAGGCGGACCCAAACCACATGGCCGAGGTCGGACCTGTGGGGCCCGACGGGAAGGAGATCCCTGTGAGCTTAGTGTACGACCAAGTAGAGTTGGCCGCAAAGTATTCCCAGCAGGATCAGTAAACTAGACAGCCTATTAGATGGCATTGAAGAGGAATACAATCACCAATTTGACTATGTAATTTAAAATGACATGTAAAATGCCTGCTAGCCGGATTGTAGATCGTTTGTCGAAGCGGACCTTTTCGATTCAACCTCGGGACCCAATAGTGCGAGGTGTGTCCGAATACCCTCGCGGTTATGTAAAAACCGGGCATGCGTGGAGACCAAAGCGTAGGGGTCATGAGTGCTTTATCGCACAAGTGCCCAACTAGTTATGTTATATTACAAGGTTAGTAAGAAACATCTTCCAGGAGAATAGTTCCGTTAGGGGTTCCTTTCTCGGGAGGCATGCCCTAAAGTGCATGTCCGGACTGCAAAAAAGCAGTAAAAGCATCTGGGGCAGATAAATGAAAATAAAATTGTCTTTTAGTTCACCAACCGAATATTCCCTTAAGAACGCTAGCTTTCGGCTTCACCCGGTCGAGGTACGCGTCCGTCGACCAGCGGTAATAATCGCAGAGGTGCTCGCTTTACCACCTAGCCGAACAATCGGGAACGTAGGGGTAAGCACAGGAGCCAGGCAACCCAGCTTAGCCAAAACTTAAGTCATATCGATGCATATAATGGTGAATAAAAGGTACATGCGGAAGTGTGACACATGTGTTGGGCATAAAGCCCGTATAAATAAGCTTCTGTCAAAGAAGCCCCCAGGTATAATGAGCGCGGATAGCGCGTCAAGTGTGTGCGAACAATGCGCAAACGAGCCTTTAACGGCTTCGGAAAAAAAAGGAGGGAGAAGGAGAGAAATAAAAGACAGCTTAAAGTATAAAATATAGACGGAGGAACGAGACGAACTTAGAATCCGGCGCTAGGCATAGAATCTTCGGAGACGGGCTGCGTTCCATGGGTTCGGCTCAAGTCGATTATCCGATGCGTTTTGCAGACGGTACGCTCTGCCGGTCAGGACTTGGTTGATGATGAAGGGACCCTCCCATTTGGGCTTGAGTTTGTCCTTTTTCTTGTCCGGCTGCCGTAGAACTAGTTCGCCAACATTGTAAGCTTTGGCCCGTACTTCCCTGCTTTGATATCTTCGAGCCTGCTGTTGATAGAATGCGGAACGAGCTTTTGCCATGTCACGCTCCTCCTCCAAGGCGTCCAAGCTGTCCTGCCGATCGAGCTTGGCTTCTCTTTCTTTATACATGCGCACGCGAGGTGAGTCATGAATTATGTCGCAGGGCAAAACTGCCTCTGCGCCGTATACCATAAAAAATGGTGTGAATCCGGTAGTGCGATTCGGCGTGGTCCGCCGCCCCCAGAGTACGGAGTCGAGCTCCTCTACCCAATGCGTGTTAGATTCCTTGAGGGACCGCACTAGCCTGGGTTTAATGCCGCTCATGATTAGACCGTTTGCTCGCTCGACTTGACCGTTAGTTTGGGGGTGATAGACTGAAGCGTGGTCGAGCTTGATGCCCATGTTTTTGCACCAGAGTTTGACCTCGTCGGCCGTGAAGTTCGTGCCGTTATCAGTGATGATGCTATGGGGGACGCCGTAATGGTGTACTACCCCTGATATGAAGTCTATCACCTGTCCGGATTCGTCCGTCTTTACAGGCTTGGCCTCTATCCATTTGGTGAATTTATCCACCATGACCAATAGGTATTTTTTCTTGTGGGTTCCTCCTTTAAGGGGTCCAACCATGTCAAGCCCCCAGACCGGGAAGGGCCATGTGATGGGTATAGTTTTGAGGGCGGTGGGTGGCATGTGGCTTTGATTAGCAAAGAGCTGGCAACCGACGCATCGTTGGACTAAGTCATGAGCATCTGCCCGGGCCGTCGGCCAATAAAATCCTGTACGGAAGGCCTTGCCTACAAGGGCCCGGGCTGCGGCATGGTGCCCACCGAGTCCAGCATGAATTTCAGCCAGGAGATTCCGCCCTTCCTCTTTGGAGATACACCTTTGAACGACTCCGGTTGTGCTTTTCTTATAAAGCTCTCCCTCATGGACCTTGTAGGCTTTAGACCGCCGCACTATGCAGCGGGCCTCGTTTTGGTCCTCGGGAAGTTCCTGCCTAGTTAGGTAGGCTAGGAATGGTTCTGTCCACGGGGCGATGACTGCCATTATTTCATGGGCTGACAGTGTTATTTCGTTGGCGGGACCACAAACTATGTCGGAATGTTTGGTGTGGGGCAGTGTGGTTGGGTCCGGGTTGTTATTTCCGGACTCTCCCTCCCATAGTAAGGATGGCTTGAAAAGCCTCTCTAGGAAGATGTTGAGGGGGACGGCATCGCTCTTTGCGCCAATGCGTGCCAACACGTCTGCTGCCTGGTTGTTATCCCAGGCTATATGGTGAAATTCGAGCCCCTCAAACCGAGCCGACATTTTTAGGACGGCATTGCGATAAGCTGCCATTTTCGGATCCTTGGCATCAAAGTCCCCATTTATTTGGGATATCGCGAGGTTCGAATCCCCGCGCACCTCTAGGCGTTGAATGCCCATGGAGACTGCCATCCGGAGACCATGTAGAATGGCCTCGTATTCGGCTGCGTTGTGTACATTATTTGAAGTACGTATTGGACTGTATCTCCGGTTGGGGATGTTAGAACGACGCCAGCCCCCAGGCCGGCCAACATTTTGGAGCCGTCGAAGTGCATGATCCTGTTGGAATATGCGCCGTACTCTTTAGGGAGTTCGGCTTCAGTCCATTCGGCGATGAAGTCAGCCAAAACTTGCAACTTAATAACTCGCCGTGGCTTGTAGGTTATGTCGAACGGGAGGAGCTCAATGGCCCATTTAGCAATCCGTCCCGCTATGTCATGTTGTTTATAATGTCATTAAGAGGTACTTCGAGGCTATCAAGTTATCGAACACTCTTGGAAGTAGTGTCGCAGCTTCCGGGATGCCATGAACACCGCGTATGCTATCTTTTGATAATGCGGGTACCGTGACCTGCATGGAGTTAGGACAGTGGACACGTAGTAAACTGGTTTTCGGAGAGGGAACTTGTGTCCGTCCATTTCTCGTTCGACAACGAGCACCGCGCTTACAACTTGATGGGTTGCTGCGATGTATAATAGCATTGGTTCGCCCATGTTGGGCGTGGCCAGGACCGGATTTGTTGCCAATATGGCTTTGATTTCTTCGAGTCCGGCCGTGGCAGCATCCATCCACTCGAAGTGTTCGGTGCGCCGGAGGAGGCGATAAAGGGGTAATGCCTTTTCTCCTAAGCGGGAGATAAAGCGGCTTAGAGCCGCCACGCATCCAGTCAATTTTTGTATTTGTTTGAGGTCTTTGGGGATATCCAATTGTGACAGAGCTCAGATCTTGGCTTGGTTTGCTTCAATTCCTCTACCGGATACAATGAAGCCCAAGAGCTTTCCGGTTGGTACACCGAAAACACATTTTTCCGGGTTGAGCTTGATGTCATATGTTCGGAGATTATCGAATGCGAGCCTCAAGTCGTCGACTAGGGTTTCGACATGCTTGGATTTGACGACCACATCGTCTACATATGCCTCCACTGTTTTGCCGATCTGGTTTGCCAGACATGTCTGAATCATGCGCTGATATGTTGCGCCGACGTTTTTGAGCCCAAAGGGCATTGTGTTGAAGCAGAATGGGCCGTATGGAGTGATGAATGCCGTTGCGGCTTGGTCTGGCTCTTCCATCTTAATTTGGTGGTAGTCGGAGTATGCGTCGAGGAAACACAATGAATTGTGTCCTGCGGTAGCGTCGATAATTTGATCGGTGCAGGGGAGGGGGAAGGGATCCTTTGGGCAAGCCTTGTTAAGGTCCTTAAAATCGACACATAGGCGCCAGGATTTGTCCTTCTTTGGTACCATTACCAGGTTTGCTAGCCAGTCCGGATGTTTAATGTCTCTGATGAATCCGCCTCCAATAGTTTGGCTAGCTCCTCTCCATGGCCTGTCTCTTGGGTTTGAGAAACGCCGAAGAGCTTGTTTGACTGGCTTGAATCCTTTTAGGATATTTAGGCTGTGCTCGGCCAGCCGGCGTGGGATTCCTGGCATGTCTGAAGGGTGCCAGGCGAAAATGCCCCAATTTTCTCGTAGGAATTCTCGTAGTGCGGCGTCCACATCAGGGTTTAATTGTGCCCCGATGGAGGCTGTTTTTGTAGGGTCCGTTGGATGGACTTGGAATTTGACTATTTCGTCTGCTGGTTTAAAAGAGGTGGACTTGGATCTCTTATCGAGTATCACATCGTCTCTGTTCACCGTGGAGCGCAGCGCAGTGAGTTCCTCTGCCGCTAGGGCTTCGGATAGTGCCTCAAGGGCAAGTGCGGCTGTTTTATTTTCGGCACGGAGCGCTATGTACGGGTCACTAGCGAGAGTGATAATTCTGTTGGGTCCGGGCATTTTGAGCTTCATGTACCCGTAATGGGGTATAGCTTGAAAAATTGTGAATGCCTCTCGCCCTAATAGAGCGTGGTATCCGCTGCTGAACGGGGCCACTTGGAACGCGACCTCCTCGGACCTATAATTGTCCGGCGTGCCGAACACTACATCTAGTGTGATTTTTCCTGTACAGCATGCTTCCCGACTGGGGATTATTCCTCTAAAGGTTGTGCTGCTCTGCTCAATGCGGCTCTAGTCTATTTCCATTTTTCGAAGGGTTTCCTCGTAGATGAGGTTTAATCCGCTGCCGCCGTCCATGAGTACCTTGGTAAGGAGAAAGCCGTCCACTATTGGACTGAGGACCAATGCGGCTGGCGCTCGGGCTGTTCTGAATTTAGGTTCGTCACTGGAGTTAAATGTAATAGCCGTGTCACTCCATGGATTTATTGTTGCTATCTGGTAGACTTCGGCAAGGCTGCGAATGTTTGTTTCCGCATATTATTTGATGCGAAAGTCTTGAAGACTGTTAATACCTTACTGGTATTGCTGGGCTGGTGCTCTGGAGCTAAGAGCTCTTCGCCACTTTTGGCCACCTGCCGTAGTATCCAACATGCTCTAAGGCTATGAGTTGGAGTGGCACCCTCTGTGCTATGAATTTTGCAGGGTCCATTGAGCCATCCCTCCAGTACGGTTCCATGCCCTTTGGTTGGTTTTTGCTTTTTGGTATGTAACCCAGGTGCCTGGTGATGATGCACCCTTTTATTTCGGACTAGGGTCGTGTTCGGGCCGGATTGTCCCAAAATTTGATTTCGGTTTTCTAGGGGCTCTCCATCGCGCAGTACTTTCGTACTATGGACGCCAAGTCAGCGAAGCGTGTAATTTCACGACGACTTACGGCGTTTAGGATTCCCTTATCCATGCAATTATTGCAGAAGAAGGAGATTGCGTCCTCCTCGCAGCAATCCTTTATCCTGTCCATAACCAGGAGGAATCTGGCCCAGTAATGATGTACTGTTTCACCGGGCTCTTGCCGGATTTGGGATAGATCGCTGATGTTTGGGAGGGCGGGTGGAATTAAATTCCAAACCCCGTCCGATCTAAGATTCAAGGGCCAAGAAGTTTCCAAACTTGGAAGCTTGGGTTCTTGGAGGTTGTCCAATGAATCTAGCCCGCTGCCTGACTTTAAGTTCAGGGCTTGAGTGGTGTCCTCCCCTCCGCGGGAATCCGGCATGGAGGGGTCAGGAGTCCGGACACAGCTAGTCCTTGAGGTAGGAGAAGAGTCGCCAGATTGTTCCTCTACCACAAAGAACGTGGTGGGTAGCCCGGGAGAGTTGATCTCTCTCGGATCGGTTTTAGGCCCAATCGATCGTAGTCTCAGAAGCGACTCCTGGCGGTGATGCGATCCAAGAGCTCGTTCAAGGAAGAGAGCTCCATCGGATCTAACTGCTCGGCGAGTTCGAGTTAACATGAAGATTGCTTCGATGGCCCGAGAAGTCATCGTCGGTAGCGGCGGCGAATAGGCGGTCATAAGAAAACCGCTTAGCCAAGAGTTTGGTCGGTGGCAAAGCTCCTTTAGCAACGGTGCCGCCTTTAAAGACGGGATGAGGCATCCTTCCCGACAAAGGACGGCACAGAGGAACTCTCAATGAAAGCACCAATGTCGGTGTCAAAACCGCGGATCTCGGGTAGGGGGTCCCGAACTGTGCATCTAGGCGGATGGTAACAGGAGACAAGGGACACGATGTTTTACCCGGTTCGGCCCTCTCGATGGAGGTAAAACCCTACTCCTGCTTGATTAATATTGATGATATGGGTAGTACAAGAGTGGATCTACCACGAGATCAGAGAGGCTAAACCCTAGAAGCTAGCCTATGGTATGATTGTTGTTCGTCCTACGGACTAAAACCCTCCGGTTTATATAGACACCGGATAGGGTTAGGGTTACACAGATTCGGTTACAATGGTAGGAGATCTACATATCCGTATCGCCAAGCTTGCCTTCCACGCCAAGGAAAGTCCCATCCGGACACGGGACGAAGTCTTCAATCTTGTATCTTCATAGTCTGGGAGTCCGGCCAACGGTGATAGTTCGGCTATCCGGACACCGCCTAATCCAGGACTCCCTCAATAGCCTTTGCCATGCTTATCTTGCAAGTATATGAGTTGCTGTTTCAAAACAGAAAGTTCATCGATGTTGCAAAAATTCCCTAGGAAAGTCAGAATGTGATAAAATGTTGAAACTTTTTGCAAAATAAGCGCTGAGAAATTTTCTACAGTGTGGTAGAATTTGATAATGTTTGGAGTTGAATAAGTATTGATACTCTTGTATTCTTTACATACTGTACTGTTTTGGCAGATTGTTGTTATGTTTGCATTGTTTGCATATGTTTGCTTGTTTAATGATTCTATTTGGAGATAGGAGTATTAAATATGCAGAGGCATTTAGTATGCAATGATGAATAATAATTTTAGTGATTTGCTACAGTAGAGAATGATAAGGTTTATGCATTGGTTTATACTAACTTATCTCACGAGTTCTTGTTGAGTTTTGTGTGGATGAAGATTTTTAGATTTAGGAAAACTGTGATATGAGAGGAATTAAGGAGACACAAAAGCTCAAGCTTGGGGATGCCCAAGGCATCCCAAGATAATATTTCAAGAAGTCTCAAGCATCTAAGCTTGGGGATGCCCCGGTAGGCATCCCACCTTTCTTCTTCAACAATTATCGGTTAGTATCGGTTGAGACTAGGTTTTTGCTTCTTCACATGAGTTGTGCTATTCTTAGAATGTCATTTTATTTTCATTTTGCTTTCTGTTTTAATAAGGTACTTAGATCTGAATGTTTTTAAATAAAATAGAGTCCTCAAATAGTTGTCAGGGAGGCTAAGTAAGCGCCATTCACATCCCGTCAACGACTCTCTTTTCTATGGATTTGCTCTTGTGCTTCACTTATATCCTATGAGTAAATTGTTGAATAAATCGAATATCATGAAGTTGAAATATTATCATGCCTAGTGGTAGCTTCACATTGGGTTTAGAAAGTGAAATCTTTTGAGGCTTGATAATCACAATGTTGGTCATACAAGCAATTCACGAATAATTAGTATAAGGAAGAGAACTTTCACATGCAAATACACTATCCTGGAATTATTTTGTGATTGTGAGCCCCCATCAAAATATTATATACCAAAATTTTTGACGTTGGACAAGCAAGACAACATAATGATTTATGTTTGTTCATTTTCACATAGAAGTTATATTGTCATAGATCATTCAACATGCGGTGCTTGCCCCCCCCCCCCCATCTTTGCTAGCCAAAAATTCCGCACCAAGTAGAGATACTACTTGTGCATCGAAAAACCCTTAAACCCAAATCTTATTTTCAAGAGTCCACCAAACCTACCTAGGGATTGAGCAAGATCCGTCAAGTAAGTTGTCATCGGTGCAATAAGGCAATAAAAATTGCTTCCAAAAGTGTGAGATCATTTAGTGTAAGAGAAAATTGAGCGTTGTATGCACTTGTGATGGCAAAGAATAAAAGTGACAAACTGCATAATAAAGGTTGCTATCATAAGGGGCAATATAACGTGGCATTCTTTTGCACTAAGGGGTTGAGCTTACAAACAAACAAGTGCATTGAAACCTCTGCTTCCCTCTGCGAAGGGCCTATCTTTTACTTTTCAGTATTTACTTTTGCGCAAAGAGTCAAAGTTTTTCTCTCTATTCCTTTTTATTTTCCTCCTTTGGCAAGCATCATGTAGTGAGGAAAGATCTAGGCACATATGTCCAGTTGAATATGGGTAGCATGAGTTATTATTGTTGACATCACCCTTGAGGTGAATACATTGGGATGCAAAACAATAAGCCCCTATCTTTCTATGTGTCCGGTTGAAACATTTTGCTCATGTGTATGAGGTGAGTGTTAGCAATCATACAAGACTATATGATGGTTGAGTATGTGGTGCTCTTAATTAAACTCTGTTGAATAACTTGAATTGAAATTTCTTGGTAACTGAGAACATAGGTTGTTGTGTTTCAAGAGAATTCATTGTTTGAACCTTAATATGTGAATTGGTTGCCACTATAACATGAGAAGTTTTATGATAAAGAATTGTTGTTATGATGCTAGGAAAAGTGATTGAAATTATCATTGATCAAACTTATGCACTTTGCTAGCATTCGCACTTCATAAATTATTTCTTTTATCATTTACCTACTAGAGGAAGAGTAGGAATTAAGCTTGGGGATGATGATACGTCTCCAACGTATCTATAATTTATGAAGTATTCGTGCTATTAGTTTATCATTCTTGGATGTTTTACAATCATTTTATTGCAACTTTATATCATTTTTGGGACTAACCTATTGACCCAGTGCCCAATGCCAGTTGTTGTTTTTTGCTTCTTTTTTACATCGCAAGAAATCAATATCTAACGGAGTCCAAACACCACGAAACTTTTTGTGGATTTTTTATGGACCAGAACACCCAAGATGGGCCAGAGCAGCACCTTGGGGTGCCCCGAGAGGGGCACAACCCACCAGGGTGCGCCTGGGGGCCCAAGCGTGCACAGGTGGGTTGTGCCCACCTCGGTGGCCTCCCGCACCCCCTCTTTACCCTATAACTTCACAAATATTCCAAAACCCTTTGGGGTAAACCTAGATTAGAAGTTCCGCCGCCTCAAGGCTCTGTAGCGACCGAAAACCAATCTAGACCCCATTCCGGCACCCTGCCGGAGTGGAGAATCATCTCCGGTGTCCATCATCATCATCCCGTCGGCCACCACGATGAGGAGGGAGTAGTCCACCCTCGGGGCTAAGGGTTTGTATCAGTAGCTATGTGTTTAATCTCTTTCTCTCTCGCGTGATCTATATCATGGGCTTTCTTAACATAGATGGATCATATGATGTTTCTCCCCTCTATACTATTGTTGTGATGAATTGAATCTTTACCCTTTGAAGTCTTGTCTTGTCGGATTGAATATACAGATATGAGAACACATGATGTATGTCATGCGGTATGAATACTTGAGGTGACAATGGGGTATTATATTTATTCACTTGATGTATGTTATGGCACTCAACTAGCGGATTCGCGAGGTGACATTGGGGTAATCTATGCATAGGGGTTGATGCACGTTTTTATTATCTTTTCTCCGATAGAAACTTTGGGGTCTCTTCGTAGTTCTTTGTGCGGATTGAGTACTATGAATATGAATTTGCTTTGGTGTTATTTTAGTACAAACTCTTGATTAGATCGATCGGAAACAATAGCTTGTGTTATTTTAGTACAAACTCTAGGATAGATCGAACGGAAAGAATAGCTTTGAGGTGGTTTCGTACCCTACAAACAATTTCTATCTTTTGTTCTCTGCTAATGGGAACTCAGGAGTGATTCTTTATTGCACTTTGAGGGATAATCATATGATCCAACTGTGTTAGCACTGTTGGGAGATTGCACTAGCGAAAGTACGGAGCCTAGGCCTCATTTTCAAGCATTGCAATACCGTTTTTGTGCCCGTTTACTATTTGTACCTTGCTATTTCTATTTATTCAGATTATAAAAATATATTTCTACCATCCATATTACACTTTTATCACCATCTCTTCGCCGAATTAGTGCACCTATACAATTTGCCATTGTATTAGGTGTGTTGGGGACACAAGAGATTTCTTCTATTTGGTTGCAGGGTCGTTTGAGAGAGACTATATTCATCCTACGCCTCCCACGGATTGATAAACCTTAGGTCATCCACTTGAGGGAAAATTGCTACTATCCTACAAAACTCTGCACTTGGAGGCCCAACACGTGTCTACAAGAATAAAGTTCCATAGTAGACATCACCTATATATATGAGGGGGGTACCGCTAGAACACACTTCAACAGTTGTTAGCCGTGTGTGGCACCCCCCCCCCCCCCGTTTAAGCCTTCGTTCATGTTCACGTTGTGCTAAGGCGAAGCCCTAACCTGATCACTTCACATCACTGTCACCACGCCGTCGTGCGGACGGAACTCTCCCTCGACACTTTGTTGGATCAAGAGTTCGAGGGACGTCATCGAGCTGAACGTGTGCAAAACTCGGAGGTGCCGTACGATCGGTGCTTGATCGGTCGGAACAAGAAGAAGTTCGACTACATCAACCGTGTTGTCAAACGCTTCCGCTTTCGGTCTACGAGGGTACGTGGACACACTCTCCCCTCTCGTTGCTATGCATCCCCTAGATAGATCTTGCGTGAGCGTAGGAATTTTTATAAAATTGCATGCTACGTTCCCCAACAGTTCCGCCACCGCAAGCCTCTGTAGCCACAAAAAACCAATCTAGACCCCCGTTCCGGCACCCTACCGGAGGGGGAAATCATCACCGGTGGCCATCTTCATCATCCTGGCGACCACCATGATGAGGAGGGTGTAGTCCACCCTCGGGGCTAAGGGTTTGTACCAGTAGCTATGTGTTTAATCTCTCTATCTCTCTCTCTCTCTCCCGTGTTCTTGATGGCATGATCTTGATGTATCGCGGGCTTTGTTAATGTAGTTGGATCATATGGTGCTTCTCCCTCTCTATCTTGTTGTGATGAATTGAGTTTTCCCTTTGAGATTTCATTTTATCGGATTGAATATTTTTATGGATTTGAGAGCACTTGATATATGTCTTGCATATGAATACCCACGGTGACAATGGGGTATTATATTGATTCACTTGATATATGTTTTGGCACTCAACTCGCGGATTCCCGAGGTGACATTGGGGTAACCTATGCATAGGGGTTGATGAATGTTTTTGTCCTTGTTTCTCCGGTAGAAATCTTGGGGCACTCTTTGAGGTTCTTTGTGTTGGATCGAGTATTATGAATCTGAAATTGTTTGATGCATATCGTATAATTAACTCATGGATACTTGTGGTGATATTGGAGTATCTAAGTGACATTAGAGTTGGTTGATGCGTATCATTTGGTGTCATTTTAGTATGAACTCTTGGATAGATCGAACGATAAGAATAACTTTGCATTATTTTAGTACGGACTCTGGAATAGATCAGACGGAAAGAATAACTTTAAGGTGGTTTCGTACCCAACAAACAATGTTTTTATGTTCTCCGCTAGATAAGAACTTTGGAGTGATTCTTCATCTGACGTTGTGTCATGAGAAACCACGACCGCCTATGGGGCCATGAGCCCTTTTTGGTTCGGCGGGGGGATGGGCACGTTGCACAAATAGCGGAGGAGCGTAACACAACATACAGAGATCACACGAGCAGTTTTACCCAGGTTGAGGCCGCCGTGAGGCATAAACCTACTCCTGCTTTGGTGGATTGATGGTGGATAATGGTGGAGAACGCGGCGCTCTTGCCCCGCAAGGTTGCCCCGGGGAGAGAGTGGCTACGCGCGTGGCTACGCGTGTATGATGTGAGGGTCCGAATCCTTTCTATGGTTGCCACGAGCCTCCTTTTATAGATAAAGGGGTCACCATAGTGGCAAATCAGTCTTTACATACTGATTAGATAGCAAACAGTGCTATCATACCTAACTCTGTAGGCTGACAGAGTGCATTAAATGCGCCGCTCAGTGTCAGATCACAGCATGCCCAGCAGGCTTTGCCGAGCTGTCTTGCCAGCTTCGCGCCTGTTTGCTTGACACGTCTCAGGACATGTGTCATTTGGAGGTATTTCCTGTAGGAAGTGGCTGCCATGTGGCAGGAAGCAGCCGCTTAGTCACTTAGGAGCTTGACACTGCACTAATTGACGATGTGCGTCGCCGTGAGGTGGCGCGGTGGAGTGGTTTGCCTCTACAAGCCCCGGCAAGCCTGCCGGGACGATCTTGGAGGCTTGCTTCCGGGGTAACCCCATCCTTGCCAGGCTCGCCTGCCCGGCAAGGGACGTTCTTTCCTTAGTGATGTCTTGCTTCTCTGGCTAGTTTTGGTCTTCTTGATCTGCACTTTTGGTCCTTCAGAGAACTAATCCCTTGTGCCTTGATCTGATCTTGGATTTTTGATGGTCCGGCGGTCGACTGTCCATGCACGAGTCAGGGGGAAATACATACCCTTGTTCATTTACCCCGACACATTGAGGGATGGTTATATGATCCAATTAGATTAGCATTGTTGAGAGATTGCACTAGCGAAAGTACGGACCCTCTTGTGCCTTGATATGATCCAAAGCGACCTTGGACGCTCTTGCAACTGACTCTACCGCTCGGCTGAAGAAGCTTGCCAATCATTTTACTGCCACCTCTTCCGCCAAGACTGATCTCAATCAACAAGTGGCCAAGTGAAAGGAAGAGCTTGCCGGGAGTGCCAAACAAGTCGAGACCTTCAAGGAGGAGGCACGAAAGGCAGGTACTCTCCTGAAAGATGTGCAATCGCAGCCCTCCTCCAAGAGTCAAGGCCTTGCAAATGCCAATGGCGCCATTAAAGAACTGAAGGCCAGGATCGGCTCCTTGGAGAGCTCAATAGAATCCATCGAGGCCCGTGAGAAGCAACTGTCAAAGGATCTGGACACTGAAGGCGCCTCTAGAAGGATGTAGAAGACAAGCTGGAGAACCACTCTGGTCAAGTTGACCTTTGGATCAAGAGCTTGATAAACATCGCCGATCGCCTTACTGCCCAGACCGCGGCGATGGGCATGGAGGGTCTAGTCTATTCGGCCAGCAAGCAGGAGACCCCCAGCGCCAAGCTAGGAGTCTTCTTTAACGAACTGGTTGAGAAGCTGAAGGTGCATGAAGAAGGAAGGGCTGGTTGCTTCGCGAGTGAATCCCGGAAGCTCGCCCGCAACGCCCTCTTCATGGTCCTGAGCAACATTGCTTGCCATCACCCAGACCTCGACCTTGCCGACGGCTTTAGGAAGCCCCCACCGGGCGCTGACGTTCCTGCCGCCGAGGAGAAGGCCACTCCTCTCTCTGACAAGGTTCTCGGCGTACGAGCCCGGCAGGCCCGTCCTTGAATTATTCCGCTACTGTGTTGTCCTGTAATCAAAACAATGACACATGTCCTGTGTTCAGACTTTGTTCTGTTTATGCTTTATGTGGAGCTTGGTACTTTTGCTTAATCTGAATTGCATGTTCATCCCCTTTTGAGTTTTACCCATACAGTGTTCGCATGATTAGTCTCTATGCACATTTAGGTTGCCTGCCGATATCATATTGCCACAATGATCGTGAGGGTTGATGTCTGCTAGACTACGTCGGTATTTCCCCAAAGAGGAAGGGATGATGCAGCACAGCGACGGTAGGTATTTCCCTCAGTGATGAGACCAAGGTTATCGAACCAGTAGGAGAACCAAGCAACACTACGTAAACAGCACCTACACACAAATAACAAATACTCGCAACACGACATATAAAAGGGGTTGTCAATCCCTTTCGGGTAACGGTACCACAAATTGGCAAACGGACGGGAGAAAGTTATAATAAGTTGATAGATCGAACGCCAAATAAAATAAAGTGCAGCAAGGTATTTTTTGTATTTTTGGTTTAATAGATCTGAAAATAAAAGCAAGGGAAAATAGATCACAAAGGAAAATATATTAAAGAAGAGACCCGGGGGCCGTATATTTCACTAGTGGCTTCTCTCGAGAAAAATAGCAAACAGTGGGTAAACAAATTACTGTTGGGAAATTGATAGAACTTCAAATAATCATGACGATATCCAGGTAATGATCATTATATAGGCATCACGTCCAAGATTAGTAGACCGACTCCTGCCTGCATCTACTACTATTACTCCACACATCGACCGCTATCCAGCATGCATCTAGTGTATTAAGTTCATGGAGAAACGGAGTAATGCAATAACAACGATCACATGATGTAGACAAGATCTATTTATGTAGAAATAGACCCCATCTTGTTATCCTTAATGGCAACGATACATACGTGTCGGTTCCCCTTCTGTCACTGGGATCAAGCACCGTAAGATCGAACCCATCACAAAGCACCTCTTCCCATTGCAAGATAAATAGATCAAGTTGGCAAAACAAAACCCAAATATCGGAGAAGAAATATGCGGATATAAGAAATCATGCATATAAGAGATCAAAAGACTCAAATAACTTTCATGGAAAAAACATAGATCTGATCATAAACTCAAAGTTCATCAGATCCCAACAAACACACCGCAAAAAGAGTTGCATCATATGGATCTCCATGAGTCCATTGTATTGAGAATCAACCGAGAGAGAGAGGAAGCCATCTAGCTACTAACTACGGACCCGTAGGTCTACAAAAGACTACTCACGCATCATCGGAGAGGCACCAATGGACATGATGAACCCCTCTGTGATGGTGTCTAGATTGGATCTGGTGGTTCTGGAACTTGCGGCGACTAGGATTTTCATCGACTCCTCTAGGGTTTCCGGAATATTGGGGTATTTATAGAGTAAAGAGGCGGTCCGGGGGGCACCCGAGGTGGGCACAACCCACTAGGGCGCGTCTGGGCTTCCAGGCGCGCCCTGGTGGGTTGTGCTCCCCTCGGAGCAGCCCCCAGGTGCTTCTTTGGCCCACTTGATGTCTTCTGGTCCAAAAAAATGCACAAAAAGTTTTGCCGCATTTGGACTCCGTTTGGTATTGATTTCCTGCGATGTAAAAAACATGCAAAAAACAGCAACTCGCACTTGGCACTATGTCAATAGGTTAGTACCAAAAAATGATATAAAATGACTATGAAATGATTATAAAACATCCAAAAATGATAATATAACAACATGGAACAATAAAAAATTATAGATACGTTGGAGACGTATCAAGGGTCTGGCCTCAACACTTATTTTGGCGTGGATGCGTCCCAGCAGGTTTTTCCTTAGTAGTGTCCGACGCAACCACTCGTCCCGCGAGCTGGCTCTGGACGAAACGAAGGCGCAGACAAGAATCTAGCGGAGGTACCATCTTGTGAAAGATTTCATTGCTCGAACACTTCAGCACTCAAGGGATAAACGAATATGCAAATCCAAAAGAGACCGTAATAACGCCAGAATGGCATGAACTTAGGTCTTATATGTGTCCCCATCTACTCCTTTCTGCCATGGCCACTTGTTGGGATCGTAAGCTTTGGGGAAGGATGGTGTCACACGTGTATCGATCTCCGGTCCCCGGCAGGGGTCTGTCAAGATCACATATATCTTGCGGGTGAGAGGATGTGATGGCGGGCATGGCAGGTTTCTGTCTCCTTCTCTTCACACTTTCTGAACAATCCAACAGTGACTGGCACAAAATTCATGCCAATGCGGGCGGCCTTGCCCGAGCGTACTTGCCGAGGCATCGATCAGCTGATTCGCACTGGCATTTCGCTCGGGATTCCCCCCAGTGGGGTAAATACTGAACCAAGCCATGCAGGTTCATCGACACCGATGACGCTGAAACCCAGAGTACCTCGATTGCCGATGAACAATAGTGACGGGGAGAGAAAACCTTGTAGCTTTACACACCGCCCCCTTTTCTCAAACGGGGCTTGTAGTGCATCCATACTGCTTAACCCGCTTGGGGCAATCTTGTCGCCCTGATTATTGGGTTCCGTTGCCATTGTTATCGTAGCGGAATGGGCTGACGGAGACTGGACAGGGTCGCCTGGGGAGCAACGTTGCTCTCCCTCTCCGTCCCCATCATTCTCCGCCTTCTCTTGGGCGTCATTGAGTAATGACGCTGTTGATAGAGCAGGTGATGAAGATGACGTGTTGCTTATGCTCTCGGGTTCGTGCAAGTGATCCCCCTACCTGGCGCGCCAAAGATGTCGTGGGAAACCACGGCCACCTATGGGACCATGAGCCCATTTTGTTTCGACGGGGTGATGGGCACGTTGCACAAAGAGCGGAGAAGCATAACACAGCATGACAGAGATCAAACAGGCAGTTTTACCCAGGTTCGGACCGCAGCGAGGCGTAAAACCCTACTCCTGCTTTGGTGGATTGATGGTGGATAATGGTGGAGAACGCGGTGCTCTTGCCCGGCAAGGTTGCCTCGGGGCGCGAGTGGCTACGCGTGTATGAGTGTGTGAGGGTCTGCATCCTTTTTATGGTTGCCATGGGCCCCCTTTTAAAGATGAAGGGGTCACCACAGTGGCAAATCAGTCTTTACATACTGATTAGATAGCAAGCAGTGCTATCATACCTAACTCTGCAGGCTAACAGAGCGCATTAAATGCGCTGCTCAATGTCACATCACAGCATGCCCGGCAAGCCTTGTCGGGCTATCTTGCCAGCTTCGCGCCTGTTTTCTTGACACGTCTTAGGACGGGTGTCATTTGGAGGTATTTCCTGTAGGAAGTGGCTGCCATGTGGCAGGAAGCAGCCACTTAGTCACTTAGGATCTTAACACCGCACTGATTGACGACGTGCGTCGCCGTGAGGTGGCGCAATGGAGTGGTTTGCCTCCGCAATCCCCGGCAGGCCTACCGGGACGATCCTGGAGGCTTGCTTCCGGGGTAACCTCATCCTTGCCAGGTTCACCTGCCCGGCAAGGGAGGTTCTTTCCTTAGTGATGTCTTGCTTCTCTGCCTAGTCTTGGTCTTCTTGATCTGCACTTTTGGTCCTTCAAAGAACTGATCCCTTGTGCCTTGATCCGATCTTGGATCTTTGCTGGCCCAACAGTCGACTGTCCATGCAAGAGTTAGAGGGAAATACATACCCTTGTTCGTTTAACCCGGCACGTTGAGGGATGGTTATATGATCCAATTAGATTAGCATTGTTGAGAGATTGCACTAGTGAAAGTACGGACCCTAGGTCTTGTTTTCAAGCATTGCAATATCGTTTGTGCTCCATTTTATCAATTGCTACCTTGTTGTTTTTTATTGTTCCTATTACAAAAATCAATATCTACTATTATTACTACGCTTTTATTACCATCTCTTCGCCGAACTAATGCACCTATACAAATTGCCATTGTATTTGGTGCGTTGGGGACACAAGTGACTTTTTGTTATTTGGTTCGGGTTGTTCGATAGAGACCATATTCATCCTATGCCTCCCACGTATTGGTAAACCTTAGGCCATCCACTTGAGGGAAAATTGCTATTGTCCTACAAAACTCTACGCTTGGAGGCCCAACACGAGTCTACAAGAATAAAGTTGCGTAGTAGACATCAAGCTCTTTTCTAGCGCCCTTGCCGGGGAGGTAAGTGCTTGAATGTATATCTTTAGATCTTGCAATTGAATCTTTTAGTTTTTTGTTTTATCACTAGTTTGGTTTATAAAAGAAAACTACAAAAAATGGAACAGAGGTGGCCTCATATTATTCGTCTTTATCATGTCTTTCTTGTAAATGATGGAAAGGAAAATTGTGCTCAATTGATAGAAGAAGAATTCAATAAAATGTTTTGCATAAAAACTTTGAATGGTGAGCATGATTGCAATGTTGTTAGTATGAATTCTTTGAATATCCATTATGCTAACGATATGCATAACCATAAGCTTGGGGATGCTATGTTTGATGAAGATGATATTTTTAGTCCCCCTAGTTTGGATCAGAAAAATTATTAGGATGAAAGCATGCCTCCTATTTATGATGATTATATTGATGAGAGTGGATTTGGAGAGGTCATGACTTTATGTAATGATGATTCCACTAACTTGGAAGAGGTTTTAATTGATTATGTAAACAAAGTTCCTATCTATGATGATTATGCTGATGACATGTATGCTATAAAGAATAATGATATCCATGAAAATTTTCATCATGATTTTAATTTTCCGTTGGATTATGCCAATCAAGTATCTCATGATAGTTATTTTGTTGAATTTGCTCCCACCACTATTAATGAGAAGAAATTTTCTTATGTGGAGAGAAATAAAATTTTTATGCAAGTGGATCATGAAAATAATGCTTTATGTGATAGCTATATTGTTGAATTCATTCATGATGCTACTGAAAATTATTATGAGAGAGGAATATATGCTTTTACATATCTCAATAATATCAAGTTTCCTCTCTATGTGTTGAAAGTTTTGAAGTATTACTTGTTATGCCTTCCTATGCTAGTTGATCCTTGCTCCCATAAATTGTTTGCTCATAAAATCCCTATGCATAGGAAGTGTGTTATACTTAAATGTGCTAGTCATATGATTCATGATGCTCTCTTTGTGTATCAATTCTTATCTTTTATGTGAGGATCATTGAAATCATCATGCCTAGCAAAAAAGGCACTAAAGAAAAAGCGCTTGTTGGGAGACAACCCAAAACTTATACCTATTGTTTTTGTGTGTTCACATTGTTAAGCTACTGTAGTAATCATGTTTTATAGCTTTTGTTTCAATAAAGTGCCAAGTAAAGCCTTTGGGATAGTGTGGATGATAGTTGACTTGATTCTATGCAAAAACAGAAACTTTTGCTTCCAGTAAAAGAATTGTTTAAATTCACTGGAACGTGATAAAATTATGATTTTTACATATGATTGATATACAAATTGTCTATGTTGTCCTATTTTATCTGAATTTTTAAACTTACTGAAGTATGGCCAATGTCCAGATGATTACAGGATGTTCTGTTTTTGACATATTTTGTTTTCAATGCATAGTTTGTTTGTTTCCTAGTTTCTACGGCTTATAATGCTCAATATAAATTGTGGAAATTATTAGGTACAATAGGCATTGTGTGGGAAAAAATATTAATCTTGTCTTGGCGGTACCAAAGTGAATGATTTGTCTTTATCATACTAATCTATCACACAAAGTTCCATTAAGTTTTGTGTGATTGAAGTTCTCAAGTCTTGGTGAGATATTGATATGAGGAGTGATGACCCACAAGTATAGCGGATAAATCAAAGTCCTTTCGATCAGTAAGAGTGTCGAAACCCAATGAGGAGCAGAAGGAAATGATAAGTGGTTTTCAGCAAGGTATTTTCTGCCAGCACTAAAATAGTCGGTAATAGGTAGTTTGATAGCAAGATAATTTGTGACGAGAAAGTAACAGTAACGGTAAATAAAGTTGAAAGCACAAGTGCTTCGTGGGTGATTTTGGTAATTAATGTCAACATATATCTTGTTGGACTAATATTTTCATCTAGTATATTTCAGAAAGTTCAACAAAGGCATGGCATGGACAAGAGGATGTGGAAGCCCTTCAAGATGCTAAGGAAACAGATTGGCAAAAGCTCACGACTCTTCATTTCTATTTTAGTGATCCAAGATCACATTGAGTCCGTAGGAAAAGCCAATACTATTAAAAGGGGATGAGGTGTTGCTTAATGGTCTACTTGCTCAAAGTTCTTAGTGATATTTCTCCATAACCCTCAAACACTTTCTCATTTCCAAATATGTCCGAAACCTAAAGTCAAACTCGGCCCCACCGATTTGATCCATCCAGCGCCACCGAGTTCCTTTGACATAGCCATTGCCAGAAACCCTAATCAATTCGTTCTCACCGATTGGTATCTCGCCTTCACCGAGATGGCCTTGCAGACTCTCTGTTGCCTATTGCAATCATTTCGGTCTCACCAAAATGAGCGATCAGTCCCACCGAGTTTGTCTGACCAACTCTCTGTTTGCTTAATACTGAAGTCGGTCTCACCGAGTTGAAGTAATCGGTCAAACCGAGATAAGGTTTTGCCCTAACCCTAGCACATCGGTCCCACCGAGAATCCTAACATTCACATTTTGAACTAAATCGGTCTCATCGAGTTCACCTATTCGGTCTGACCGAGTTGGGTCAAATGTGTGTAACGGTTAGATTTTCTGTGGAGGCTATATATACCCCTCCACCCCCTTCTATATGCAAGAGAGAGCCATCAGAACGTGCCTACACTTCCACTACTCATTTTCTGAGAGAGAACCACCTACTCATGTGTTGAGACCAAGACATTCCAATCCAACCACAATAATGTTGATCTCTAGCCTTCCCCAAGTTGCTTTCCACTCAAATCGTCTTTCCACCATAGCCAAATCTATGAGAGAGAGTTGAGTGTTGGGGAGACTATCATTTAAAGCACAAGAGCAAGGAGTTCATCATCATCACACCATCTATTACCTTTTGGAGAGTGGTGTCTCCTAGATTGGTTAGGTGTCACTTGGGTGCCTCCGACAATATTGTGGAGTTGAACCAAGGAGTTTGTAAGGGCAAGGAGATCACCTACTTCGTGAATATCTACCCAAGTGTGGCAAGTCCTTCGTGGGCGATGGCCATGGTGGGATAGACAAGGTTGCTTCTTCGTGGACCCTTCGCGGGTGGAGCCCTCCATGGACTCGTGCAACCGTTACCCTTCGTGGGTTGAAGTATCCACCAACATGGACGTACGATAGCACCACCTATTGGAACCACGCCAAAAATCTCCGTGTCTTCAATTGCATTTGCACACTCCAATCCTATCCCTTTATTTTCTTGCAACTTGCATGCTTTACTTTCCGCTACTCATATACTCTTGCCATGCTTGCTAGAAATGTATTGTGAATGCTAAACTTGTGCTAAAATTCCACCTCAACTTTAAGAAATAAAAAACCGCCATTTTTTCTTATTCAGGTTCTAATCACCACCCTCTAGACACATCTTCCCGATCCTTTCAATTGGTATCAGAGCTTTGGTCTCCATTGCTTTGGTTTAATCACCATTGGAGGAAGATGGATGAGTCTACGATGGGGATTTTTAGACGTAGAGTGCCTATGCTTGATGGAGAGTTCTTTACTTCTTGGAAAAGTGAGATGCTTGAGATTTTCAATGAATATAACTTGAACAAGTATATTACTAGCCCTTGTGTGCCCCTTATTGATCCACTGCATCCTACCCTCGATGAGTCTCTTGACATGATCTGCAATCTTAGAACTATTAATCTTATCATTAGAGGATTGCCTAGAAATTTGATTGTATGCATGCCTACTCTTGAATGTGCTTACACCATATGGGGATTTCCTGAGGAACGTTTTCCAAACTATTCCTTGAAAAACTTAGATGAAATTCTTCAAAAGTCCATAGCTTTTCATAAAATGAAATCTAGTGACCCTAAATTTCATGATTGTCTATTTGAGCTTCGTGACCTTATGCGTACCAAAGGAGATGTTGGAGTTATTAGCATCATTGTCTCTCAAGTCATTAGAATTCATAAAGATGAAGATTGCCATGGTCATACATCTAATGAATCACTCTCTCTAGGTGGTGATCAATCACAAGACGACGTTGAACATGGATACTATCATGAGGATGATGATAGTGACTTTGATCTTGATGAGTTTATGAGACACTTCGGTCTAATGGCTAACCTTCGTGGCTACATGGCTAGAGGAAAGGAACGGGTTCTTGATAGTGGATGTACCGATCACATGACCGGAGACAAGGATATGTTTCGTGAGCTTGCTGAAAACGACGTCCCTCGAAGATATGTCACTTTTGGTTAAAACTCAAAGGGTAAGGTGGTTGGACTTCATAAGGTGACCATCTCACGTGACCGCTCCATCCAAAATGTTATGCTCGTTGAATATCTTGGCTATAATTTACTCTTCTTATCTAGACTAGCTGATTTCGGCTTCAATGTCCTATTTACTGCTGGTCTTGGTCTTGTTGCACCGATATGGAAACCTTTGCCTGATGCCTCGGGACTCCTCGCCTGCGCTTGCCTCTTTAGCACCAAAGAGGAAACGAGTACATCATGCAGCTGGCTGGGCGCCTCACCGCCTTGGTCATCATGGCTTGCATCACAGGGACCTCGCGAGGTGCCCCTTGCCTTGATCTCTCTGCACCTCGCAAGCCAGCCTAGTGAGGCCGCCCCGAGGAGGTCTTGCGTTGTCTGCCTCGTGAGGCTTGGCCCCTCGCGAGGATCTTGAGTGTTTGCTGATGAAGATGGGTCGTACAGGGCCGTTGGTGGAGCCACGCCGTGGGCCGTAGGACATGCAAGTTTGGGGACCCCCGTTCCCAGGACGCCGAAAGTAGCCCCCGGGCCCAAGGCGCGCTCGGACTTGGCTTCGAGGTGAAGCCAAGGGGCAAGTGGGGAGCACCGCGGGCCCCAACAGCCTGCGGCCTCGGTTGACGCATGGCGATTGACGGTACGTGGGCGTCTTCACTCGCTCATGCTGCTTCAGCAACTACCCGACTTGACGAGTCCCTGTGATCGTGGGGGTCAGCGGTTGGCCTTCTCCTACTATAAATGCGGAGGGGGCGGAGCCCCCGTCGCACGTCTCTTCCTGTCTCGCTTGCTCCTTCTCCCTTGCTTCATTGCTAGCAGCGACACCTATGGCACCGGTGAAGAGGTTCTCGACCACAGAGAAGGGGAAGGCCCGCCAGGAGGGGCTCGGCTCACCGCCGCCCAAGAGAGGGCACGGTCGCCCACGTAAGCACATCGTGACCCCCGCCGCGGCGCCTCGCGGCCGCGGTGGCGCCTCCTCACATGGTGGGAGCCGCTTAGGTCGTGGCAGTCCCGTCGATGAAGTGAGGCGCGCCATGGTTGCGTGGCCTTCCAGGCCGCGCTTCCACTCGGTGGAGGTGCTGTCGGAGTTCGTCGTGTGGTCGGAGAACCCGGCCGGCACCTGGCTTCAGCTCCCGCGCTTCTTCACCGGTGAAATGCCGGCCGCAGGTCCAGGCGGTCTTTGGCTGCAGGCGGATGGCTGCTGCAGCAAGGCTTCGTGGGTCACGGTGGAAGTCTTCATCGCGGGTAACGCAGCCCTGGCCCGCGGCTGGCAGACGTTTGCCCGCGCGCGCGGCCTGGGCCGGCGGTGTACCCACCATTTCAAGTACGACGGCAACGTGACCCTCTACATGAGGGTATTCGGGGAAGATGGTCGCTGTCGGTGTCAAAACCGGCGGATCTCGGGTAGGGGGTCCCGAACTGTGCGTCTAGGCGGATGGTAACAGGAGACAAGGGACACGATGTTTTACCTGTGTTCGGGCCCTCGTGTAATACCCTACCCTCCTAGATTAATATTGATGATATGGGTAGTACAAGAGTAGATCTACCACGAGATCAAGGAGGCTAAACCCTAGAAGCTAGCCTATGGTATAATTGTTGTTCGTCCCCACGGACTAAAACCCTCCGGTTTATATAGACACCGGATAGGTTAGGGTTACACAGAGTCGCCACAATGGTAGGAGATCTACATATCCAGATCGCTGCTTGCCTTCCACGCCAAGGAAAGTCCCATCCGGACACGGGACGAAGTCTTCAATCTTGTATCTTCATAGTCTTGGAGTCTGGCCGTGACGATAGTCCGCTATCCGGACACCCCTAGTCCGGACTCCTCAAGAGCCCTCGAACCAGGCTTCAATGACGATGAGTCCTGCGCATATTGTCTTCGGCATTGCAAGGCGGGTTCCTCCTCCAAATACTTCATAGAAGGTTTTGAACACAAGGATAGTGTCTGGCTCTGCAAAACAAGTTCCACACAACACCGTAGAGAGAATAATTTTTGCACAGATCTGCTGACGTATTCCGCGGCGTGACATCACACCACGGCAAGGCCTTTATATGAATCGTTTTTTACTGTTCCCACCTCAGCGTGTTTAGCGAGGCGGTTTCATTGGCATGTCTTATCAAAGCATAGATCGTGCCCCCTTATTCCGGGATTCTCATCAATACGGACGTGGGTAACCCATCCGCGCCATTGATTACGGCACTTGGGAAATAAGCGAGTTTCACCAGGCTGGTGGGGGACGCATAGCTCCGTCCGTCTATATAAGAGGATAAGGATCCACCTTTTCACCTACGCCTTCTTCCTCCTTTGCTTATCCATTTCCGCGCACTCGAGCTCGAGCGCCCAAGTCCGCACATCCCACCTCAACCTTTCTCCAATCATGTCAGGAGCGGGAGGCAGGTGGATGGCCTCCTCCGTCACGGAGGGGCACATCGCAAGGCTGCGGGAGGCCGGATACTTGTCCGGCAACATCGCGCACAGGCTTCCCGACGAGGGGCAGCTCATTTCGACCCCTGGGCCCCGTGAGAGGGTGGTGTTTCTCCCCCACTTCCTCCACGGACTAGGTTTTCCTCTTCACCCATTTGTCCGGGGGCTCATGTTCTACTACGGCCTGGACTTCCACGACCTGGCCCCGAATTTCATCCTCAACATCTCGGCGTTTATCGTCATGTGCGAGGCTTTCCTCTGCATCCCGCCCCACTTCGGCTTATGGCTGAAGATCTTCAACGGCTGGCCGAAGGTAGTGGGCGGCTGCCAAGTGGAGTGCGGAGGCGCCATGGTTGGCAAGATGGCCAAAGTCCCATGGCTCGAAGGCGCCTTCATGGAGACAATAAAGGGGTGGCAATCGGGGTGGTTCTACATCACCGAGCCCCGCAACACCAAATGGGCGGCGGCCCCCGAATTCAGATCTGGCTTCCCCACACGGCTCTCGTCATGGAAAGAGACGGGCCTAACGTGGGGGAATTTGGACGATACATCCGGACTTCAAACATGCGTCCGAAACCTGGTGGCCAAGAATCTTAGGCTTGTCGACGTAATCCAGGTGATGCTCATCCGCCGGATTCTCCCATGCCAACAAAGGGCCTTTAACTTGTGGGAGTTCGATCCGGCACAGCACCAAACCTTGAATCGGCTCTTCGACACTACGCATTTAAGATGCCCGGAAGGTGTTGTTCAAGGGCGCGAAGCCCGGCAAAGATCCGCTACCAAAGATCGCGGATACAGCTCGCGGCGTCCAGCCGGGCGAGGTGTTATTTTACCCTTTACGAGACTCTTTTTCATAGATTGACTCTACATGGGATCTAAAACTCCCTAATCTTTGACAGACTGGCTGAAGACGCCTGCGGACAGATTAACTGTCCGCCCTTTGCCGAAGACCCAGCGGACGCCTGATTGACGGGGCTGCTGGCTCCAGCGCCGTACGTGGTGCCGGAGAAGAAGGCCAAGAAGGAGGCCACGGGAACTCGAAGGAGCTCCCATCACAAGGTGTTGTCAGGTTCCGAAGCGGATCTTCTCCCAAAGACGAGGAGGAAGAAGAAGAAGCTCCTCCCCCAGCGGGGGAGGAGAAGAAAAGGAAGGTCGCCCCGACTGGGGAGGCCGGAGGGTCCAAGAAGGGAAGAACCCTTCCTCCGGACTTCTCCACCAACATCGACGACGACGAGGAGGACTGGCCTACAAGGGCCAAGCCCCTGGCGAGATTGTAAGTGTCCGGATACCCATGGTTTTTAATTATTGCAGAGTGTTCTCTAATGTTGAACAACCGTGCAGCCCGCCCAAGGGCGAGTTCGCCGATTCATCGAGCGGGTCCCTGGGCTCGTCGGAAATGGAGAGTACCTTGCTTCCGACCGCCTCGCCTCACATCAAGGGCGACGCCGTGGCGGGCCCCAAGGGGCTTGGTCAAGAGGAGGTAGCGCAGAAGGTGCCACGAGGCAACCTCCCGGACTCAGCGCTGGGGCAAGACCCCTCAGGGCTCTAAGCCCGACCTCGTCCGACTCCATGCCGAACCATCAGCGTTCCGAGTCCGACAGCGGATCCTTCGCAAGAAGGTAAGACGCCGTGTCCTCCGCCCAACCGAGGCACCGGATAGCTTACAGGAGGCGCTTAATGCAGTGCTTCCATCAGGAGGAACACCGACCGCCATGAGTGCGGTGATCCGGACAGTTCGACCGCCAAGAGCGGGCCGATCTGAAGCCTACTCCAGCCTTCTAACAGGCTTTGAGGTAAGTTTTAGAATATGTAAAAAATATAACCGCATAGACAGAGTTCTCGATGCTTAGTTCGGTCTTCGGAAAGAAAAGCCGGACTAAGGATCTAAAAGATATACGCAGGAGTCTAACATAAGTATGTCAAATATGGGAATGCAGGCTGCATTGCCGACCTCCCGCCAGACCGATCATGGAGGTCAATGCATTGAAGCAGAACTCGAAGGTCCGAGAACGAGCTCGGACAAGCCAAGAAGGAGTTCGAGGACAAAGAAGGTAAGTAATACCTTCTTAAAGAAATACCTTATAGAAAAGGCTTTGGTTGCAAAAAATAACAGGAATAACTTGGAGTGCTGCAGGGCCACGAACGAGGTGGCGACCACAAGGAAGCGTGTCCGTGGGTCAAAACAAAGCGGCCGCGAAACACACCGAGCGAGAGAAGGGGAGGCGAGCTGGCTACAGAGCGACAAGAGCTCCAAGCTCTCGTGGAAAACACGAGAGTTTGGAGCATGACTCGAAGACTCGAGAGTCCGAGCTTGCCTCGGCTCTTGGGAGTGCCAAAGCTGCTAAGGCCGAGGCCCAAAAAGCCCTCCAAGAAATTGAGTCTTTAAAGAAGACAAGAGCGGTAAGGCATTCTTTATGCAAAGCAAGCATGTGAGAGTGAATTACCTATTACTTACCCGGATTCGAGCTCTCCAGAGCATTCGCAGATTTGCCCCAGTGGTCCGACGCTGCCGATTCTACCGCGCCCAGAGGGGAGCTCCACGGAGAAGGTGTTCTGTTTTCAGATCTTTGAGGCCGACCATCCGGTGCCCTGAGCGACCAGTGAAGCAGCTGGTCGAGCTCCATAAGGTCGCCGAACAGGCCACGAAGGGCCTTATAGCGCCGGTTGTGGCCATTGGAGGCCATGCCCGGAGCTACTTCGCTTGGTGCAGCGGCTGGTGGATGCCTGTCCGCGGCTTGAAGTCATCAAGCGCTCCGTCTGCATTGAAGGTGTCCGTCGGGCCCTTGCCCGTGCTAAAGTGCACTGGGGCAAGCTGGATGCGGAGAGGCTTGTGACGGACGGGCCACCGAAGGGCCATGAGCATCACACGCCCGAAATGTACTATGAGGGCCTCTTGAAGGGTGCCCGCCGAATAGCGGATGAGTGCTCCGGAGATGTAATATTTGAATAAACTCGCATTTGTTATCCTGTACGCTGAAAACTTGTTCATATGCGCTAAGCAACGCTTATTAATTTAAAATATTACCTTCTATGCGGCCGTTTATCAAATTTGGGAGATGGCAAGTCATTGGCTTCAGCCCCCATGCCACGAAAGTGCTTGGGGTGTTCGGGATAAACTTGAGCACTCTTGTTCCCATTTTGGGTCCATCTAGGAGGCGCCAACACAACGAACAAGGCAACCGGACTTATAATGCTTGAACACTCTCACTTAGCCATAGAATTCTATAATTTTAAATTTCGTGAAGCCCCTAGTATTCGAAGACCGAGTTCGGGCGCTATCCACGCCTTTGGTCGGACAATTCCGTTCCTCGCTCTTAGCGGCATAAGTCTTTAGGGACCGAAAAACCTCTCGAACAGCGACCGGCTCTCGCCCTATCATGACGGTCAGTTTTAGCTTTCTCCACTAAGGTTCTCGACCCAGCATAACTGGGGCACAATCGCAGTGGTTCTCCCGGTGCTACCTTAGCCGATATAGCGGAACGTAAGGTACCAAAACACGGGAGCCGGGCAAACCCAACTATTGACCCAAGACATGATTCGAGCCAATTCATATAATGCTATAAGTTCGGGTGCCGACTTGTGAAAGTGTTCGGACTTATCACACCATAATTTTGGGATACTTGAGCCCTCGGTGTATTGGCCGCACTAAAGTGTACGTTGCAACATGTCGTGTAATGAACATATGTGTATATAAAGGAAGTAGAGAAATAATAAGAAAAAGCTATGTATTGTTTATTCAAAGAGGTACTGTAATGGAAGCAGAACGATACAAATAGTGCGATAAACAAGGGATGGGACTATCTAACATGTCCCCCTCGAGGGGTAAGCTGCTGGATGATATGTAAAACAGGTATAATGCTCATAATAGAGACCACCTGAACACTCGACGTGGTTTTCCGCTTCCCTGGCTGTTGCATCGTGAGTTCGGCGATTCGAGTGCCGGACAGGACTTCTCAAAGACGGGGTCCTGAAAAAAAGGAAGAAAAAGAAAAAAGAAGTGACACAAACGGGAACCCCTGGTGCGGTCGAGCTGCATTCTTGGCGTGTCGTTGTCTTGCCCCTCCCCATATGCCCATGGTATCTCCAGAGCGTAATTATGTATGCGTACTACTAGCATCGCAATTTCGCGAGGGCTGGGGTTGGGGCCAGATTGCTACTCGTGCTTGAATCTTGCCAGGTGGTCTTGTTGCAGGTTACTCCGGGTGCGCTTGGCGATGTCCGGACGCTTAGTGGCCGGACTCATGAATTGCCGTGAGAGGCTGCTTTGTACCTCCGCCGCGAGGGCCGCCGTATGCTCCTCCGTTCGGAGAGAGCGTTCGGTGTTTCCATTGACCGCGATTACTCCTCGAGGGCCTGGCATCTTGAGCTTGAGGTATGCATAGTGCGGCACCGCATTGAACTTTGCAAATGCGGTTCATTCAAGCAGTGCATGATAGCCGCTGCGGAATGGGACGATGTTGAAGATTAATTCTTCGCTTCGGAAGTTATCCGGAGATCCGAAGACCACTTCGAGTGTGACTGAGCCTGTACAATTGGCCTCTACACCCGGTATGACGCCTTTAAAGGTCGTCTTTGTAGGTTTAATCCTTGATGGGTCTATGCCCATTTTGCGCATTGTATCCTGATAAAGCAGGTTCAGGCTGCTACCACCGTCCATCAGGACTCTGGTGAGGTGAAATCCGTCAATGATTGGGTCAAGAACCAATGCAGCGATGCCGCCGTGACGGATGCTAGTGGGGTGGTCCCTTCGATCGAAGGTGATTGGACAGGAAGACCATGGGTTGAACTTTGGGGCGACTGGCTCCATCGCATATACGTCCCGTAGTGCATGCTTCCGCTCCCTTTTGGGTATGTGGGTTGCGTATATCATGTTCACCGTCCGCACTTGTGTGGGAAAACCTTTCTGTCCTCTATTGTTCGGCGGCCGGGGCTCTTCCTCGTCATCGCTATGCAGCCCCTTGTCATTGAGTTCGGCACTTAACTTGCCTGCTTGCTTGAACACCCAACAATCCATGTTGGTGTGATTGGCTGGCTATTCGGGGGTGCCATGTATTTGGCACAAGCGATCGAGTATGCGGTCAAGGTTGGACGGGCCCTGGGTATTTCTTTTGAATGGCTTCTTCCGCTGACCGGGCTTAGAGCCTCTGAATCCGCATTGACGGTCGATATCTTGAGATATCGCCGTTAATGCGGCGCTTGTTCTTGTTGCGACGCGACCTGCCATTGTTGTCCTTGGTATCCGGACTATCAGGATGTTTGGCCAAGTTGTTGCTTCAAGCTAGCCAGCTGTCCTCTCCCGCGCAAAAGCGAGTCATGAGGGTTGTGAGGGCTGCCATAGATTTCGGCTTTTCCTGTCCTAGGTGCCGGGCAAGTCACTCGTCGCGGATGTTATGTTTGAAGGCTGCAAGGGCCTCTGCATCCGGACAGTCAACGATTTGATTTTTCTTTGTTAGGAACCGAGTCCAGAATTGTCTGGCCGATTCTTCTAGCTGCTGAATTATGTGGCTAAGGTCATCGGCGTCTGGTGGTCGCACATATGTGCCCTAGGAGTTATCAAGGAATGCGGCTTCCAGGTCCTCCCAACAACCAATTGATTCTACTGGCAAGCTATTGATCCAATGTCGAGCTGGTCCTTTAAGCTTGAGTGGGAGGTATTTGATGGCATGTAGATCATCACCGCGGGCCATGTGGATATGGAGGAGATAATCCTCGATCCAGACCGCAGGATCTATGGTACCATCGTATGATTCGATGTTTATGGGCTTGAAGCCCTCGGGGATTTGATGATCCATTACTTCATCTGTGAAGCATAGTGGGTGTGTGGCGCCTCTGTATTGGGCTATATCACGACATAGCTCATATGAGCTTTGTCTACTGTGTTCGGCCCGGCCGGTTTTGCTGTGTCCGGCGCGACGGTAATCATCCCGCATTGCTGGGCGCCCACGCGATCCGTAGATCGATCTTGTATGTTTTGCCTTATCCTCCAATATATCTCGCATGTCCGGCGCGTTTTCCCGTGCCTTGGTACTTTTTGAGCGGCGTCGGGGTGTGGCTTGAGCGGAGGGCCGAGAGGCTTCTCTGTCGCGGCCACGAGGTGGCCGATCTGCCATGTCGTGTGCCGGTGACTTGGGTGCTTCCTCCAATAATCGAGGCAACGGCCTGCGTTTGGGGTAGCTTTTGGAGGGGCGCTCGAGTTCATACTCTTCGCTGCAAGGACTTCACCCATCCGCCGCCTAGCAGGTCTTGATCAGCTCTAAGTCTGTTGCTGCATTTTCTTGAGGCTGCTTGCCGTGGCTATAAGCCTGCGCTTTGAAACGCCTCTGTTCGGCGGGATCCTCGAGCACGACAAACTCGTCGTCGCCGAGGCTTGCCTCATCTTCGGAGGGAGGCGATAATTATCGCCCTCAACCTCTCTTTCTCCGCCTTTGTCAGGCGGAATTGCTTCTCCTCCTCCCGCGCCGAGTCCTGCTGGAGGGGTTCTCTTCGCACCGTGCAGGGTGTTATTATCTCCCGTGCGGAATCACCGCTTTTATTGTGGCGGATTTAGAGCGGCGCCACGACGCCGGCGCTTCGGCTGTTTCTTGGAGGGGTCATCCTCCGTTGTTCCGTCGCCATTCCCATCTTTTGGGATGTCCACCATATATATGTCATATGACGAGGTGGCCTTCCACTGCCCCGTAGGCGCTGGGTCTTGGTCGTCTCCGGCATCATCGTCCATACCGTCGATAAATTCGGAGTCGTAGTCTAGCATGTCGGTTAAATCATCGACAGTGGCTACAAAGTGGGTGGTGTGTGGGCGTTGAATTTCTTTGTCGCTCGCATCCCAACCTTCCCGTCCGTAGTCCGCCAGGGCTCTCCGGATAAAGAGAGAGACTTTAGCGAATTCAGGATGTCGCCAAAGGGCGAGTGCTGAAAGATGTCCGCGGCAGTGAACTCCATGACCGGCGCCCAATCGGATTCGATTGGCAGGGGCGCGGAAGGTTCGGAGTCCGGAGAGGAGTCCGGCACCCTTGAGTCGAGGTTTTCACAAAGGACAGGGATGGAGTTCGGCTCAATCGCCGTAGAGATTGTAGCCCCGAGGCGGTGTCCAACCACTCATCCTCGATCGGGAATCCGCCCGGATTAAGGGTCGGAGGATATCTTTGCGCGGCCTCGAGCACCGCTCGCTGCAAAGCTAGATCATGCCCATCGAGACAGTGTGGCGCTGCTATCTGCGGCTCGAATCCGTCAAGATCAAGTCTCCGTGGATATCGGCCGATAGTTTAAGCTTCCAAATCTGACCTGATGGCCAGGGGCGAAGCTTCGATCTGCTCCAGATGGCTGCTTAATTGGCCCGATGCAAAGCCGCCAAACACGAAGATCTGTCCAGGAGAAAAGTCTCACCCTGACCGTGTCGTTGTTGATGATCGAGAGCCATCGGGCCTATCGGTGACGGCACGAGGAACTCTCAATGAAAGCACCAATGTCGGTGTCAAACCGCAGATCTCGGTAGGGGTTCCGAACTCATGCGCCTAGGCGGATGGTAACAGGAGACAAGGGACACGATGTTTTTACCCAGGTTCGGCCCTCTCGATGGAGGTAATACCCTACTCCCGCTTGATTAATATTGATGATATGGGTAGTACAAGAGTAGATCTACCACGAGATCAAGGAGGCTAAACCCTAGAAGCTAGCCTATGGTATGATTGTTGTTCGTCCTACGGACTAAAACCCTCCGGTTTATATAGACACCGGATAGGTTAGGGTTACACAGAGTCGGTTACAATGGTAGGAGATCTACATATCCGTATCGCCAAGCTTGCCTTCCATGCCAAGGAAAGTCCCATCCGGAAACGGGACGAAGTCTTCAATCTTGTATCTTCATAGTCTTGGAGTCCGGCCGTGACGATAGCCCGGCTATCTGGACACCCCCTAGTCCGGGACTCCCTCAGTCGCCGCATCGGGTGCTGCCCTGAGGACAACGACGGCGGCGAGGTGCTCGGCCTTGGCAACGGTCGTGACGAGGGTGAAGGTGGACTTGTCCTTGGGGCCGGCCGCGGCTCGTCCAACTACGGCGACTCTTCCTCCGGCGACAGCTCCAGCAGCGGTGGCTATGACCAGCCGCCACGCCGCCGTGCCCGCTTCGAGGGCGGTAGCGGGTCGTCTCGTTGCCGCGCCCCAGTGAAGGCGAGGAGGGGTCCGACTGAGTCCAGGAGGGCGCCAAGGGCCTACCCTCGTGAACCGCTGCGGGGGCGCGCACCGCTTTCGTTTTGTTCTTTCCTTTCTTCCTACATTTAAAAAAGAAACACGTATGGGGCCCTGCAAGGGCGTGCAATGGACCGTGATTTCCAAGTCGCTATGTTATGTTTATCGTTCCTGTGTTGTGTTTTAGCATCAGTGTTTTATGTAGGCGTGTAGAGATAACTTAGCTTGACGCGTCTGAAGTAGTTTCCGCCTCGTGAGGCGTGCATCTTCGAGCACCTGGTGAGACCTCCTTGCCATAGGCTTGGGAGCTGTCGAGGAACTGCAAAATTTCATTAAGGAACTCTTATTCTTTTAAGCCCCGAGCCGTGGGCATGGCCGGACATGATGCGGCGCTCCGCGTCCCGGTACCCGAGGGGCACGGACTTAAAAGAGGGAGGTGCGCCAGCTTGCGACCTCGAGCGAGGGTGCCTTGCGAAGAACAGGAAAAACGCTCATGAGTGCACCTGTCCAGCCCCCTCGCGAGGCATGTGAAGGAGAGTACGGGCCAAAACAAAGAACCAAGGGAAGAACAGAGGAAAAAAGGCGATCGAACCAAGACGACAACAAACACCTAAATCCGAACTTCATTAAAGAGGGGCAAGCCAACTACGGAAAGCAAATGAAAAGCCACGTCTGGCACCAAGTCTAGTCTTCTCACCAGCGCGGAGCTAAGTGCTGCCACTAGGACGTGGGAGGGAGCCCTCGAGGCCCGAGGGCGGCACTCCTGAGACTCCGGGGCGTGTACAGCCCCACTCATTATTACGTGATAGTGTCACGAGCGGAGACCTTGACAGGCACGGGGCCTTGTTTCATAGGCGCTGGGCCTTGCTTCATGGGTAGAACCTCCGGAGGTGCTGGATGATCCACGCGTTCTGGATGGGGACCCCGTCCTGCGTCTCCAGGCGCACGGCGCCAGGCCTGGAGACGTGGGTGACCCTAAATGGGCCCTCCCACATGGGCAAAAGCTTATGCAGTCCTTCCTTGGAGAGCACCCGCCTTAGGACGAGGTCGCCCACCTTGAGCGTCCTGGAGCGGACGCTGCATCAGTGATTCCGTCGCAACGCTTGCTGGTATCTTGCCGCTCGAAGCGCGGCTTCACAATGGCATTCCTCCCCCAGCACAAGGTCCATCCCCTGCATGGCGTCCTGCTGCGTCTCATCAAATTCCGGGACCCGCGCGGAGCGGTGCTTGACCTCGTGTGGGAGAACCGCTTCTGCTCCGTACACGAGGAAGAACGGGGTCTCGCCCGTTGGCTTGGTGGCGGTGGTGTGGATGGACCACAGCACAGACTGGAGCTCGTCGTGCCAGCACCTGCCACATGCCTCGAGCTTCTTCTTGCAGGTCCTGGTCTTGAGGCCTCTCAGGACCTCCGCGTTGGCGTGTTCGGCTTGACCATTGCTCCTGGGGTGTGCCACCGAAGCGTAGCAGATCCGCGTTCCAAGGTTAGCACAATATGTCTTGAAGATATTGCTAGTGAACTGCGAGATGTTGTTGGTGATGATGCCATTAGGGACCCCGAACCGGCTCACGAGAGCCTTGATGGTGCAGACCGCAGACCTGGCCGCAGACCTGGCCGGGATGGTGCAGACAGCTTCTACTTCGGCCCATTTGGTGAACTTGTCGATGGCAATGTAGAGGTAGCGATAGCCCCCAGGCGCTCGAGGGAACGGGCCTAAGATATCCAACCCCCAGACTGCGAATGGCCACGAGAGCAGGATGGTCTGGAGGCCCTGAGCTGGCTGATGGATCTGCTTGGCATGGAATTGGCAAGCCTCGCAGGACCTCACCAGCTCGGGCGCGTCGTTGAGCGCCGTAGGCCAGTAGAACCCGCTGTGGAATGCCTTGCCGACGAGGGTTCGTGATGACGAGTGGTGCCCGCAGTTTCTGCCGTGTATGTTGATACGTCTCCAATGTATCTACTTTTCCAAACACTTTTGCCCTTGTTTTGGACTCTAACTTGCATGATTTGAATGAAACTAACCCGGACTGACGCTGTTTTCAGCAGAACTACCATGATGTTGTTTTATGTGTAGAAAAGAAAAGTTCTCGGAATGACCTGGAAATCAACGAAGGCACTTTTTGGAATTTATAAGAATTATTGGGCGAAATAAATACATCAGGGGGCCCAGGGCCAGTCCACGAGATAGGGGGCACCCCCCTAGGGCGCGCCCACCTATCTCGTGGGCCCCCTGGACCTCTTCCGACCTCAACTCCAACTCCATATATTCCGTCTCGGGGAGAAAAAAATCAGAGAGAAAGTTTCATCGCGTTTCATGACACGGAGCCGCCGCCCAGCCCTAATCTCTCTCGGGAGGGCTGATCTGGAGTCCGTTCGGGGCTCCGGAGAGGGGGATTCGTCGCCGTCGTCATCATCAACCATCCTCCATCACCAATTTCATGATGCTCACGCCATGCGTGAGTAATTCCATCATAGGCTTGCTGGACGGTGATGGGTTGGATGAGATTTACCATGTAATCAAGTTAGTTTTGTTAGGGTTTGATCCCTAGTATCCACTATATTCTGAGATTGATGTTGCTATGACTTTGCTATGCTTAATGCTTGTCACTAGGGCCCGAGTGCCATGATTTCAGATCTGTACCTATTATGTTTTCATGAATATATGTGTGTTCTTGATCCTATCTTGCAAGTCTATAGTCACCTATTATGTGTTATGATCCGACAACCCCGAAGTGAAAATAATCGGGATACTTCTCGGTGATGACCGTAGTTTGAGGAGTTCATGTATTCACTATGTGCTAATGCTTTGTTCCGGCTCTCTATTAAAAGGAGGCCTTAATATCCCTTAGTTTCCTCTAGGACCCCGCTGCCACGGGAGGGTAGGACAAAAGATGTCATACAAGTTCTTTTCCATAAGCACGTATGACTATTTATGGAATACATGCCTACATTACATTGATGAACTGGAGCTAGTTCTATATCACCCTATGTTATAACTATTGCATGAGGAATCGCATCCGCATAATTATCCATCATCGATCCATTGCCTACGAGCTTTTCACATATTGTTCTTCGCTTATTTACTTTTCCGTTACTCTGTTATAACTACTACAAAACCCAAAAACATTTATCTTTACTTTTGCTACTGTTACCTTTATTATCATACCACTTTTTCTACTAAACACTTTGCTGCAGATACTAAGTTATCCAGGTGTGGTTGAATTGACAACTCAACTGCTAATACTCAAGAATATTCTTTGGCTCCCCTTGTGTTGAATCAATAAATTTGGGTTGAATACTCTACCCTCGAAAGTTGTTGCGATCCCCTATACTTGTGGGTTATCAAGACCAATTTCTGGCGCCGTTGCCGGGAAGCATAGCTCTATTCTCTGAGTCACTTGGGATTTATATCTGTTGATCAGTATGAAGAAATTAAAAGACGCTAAGACCAAGATTTTGCCCTCAACTACGAGGGGAGATAAGGAACTGCCATCTAGCTCTGCACTAGATTCTCCTTCCGTTATTAGTAGGCTTGCGACACCTAAACCTGCTACCGCTATGAATTCTGATATGTCGCATGTTATTGATGATGCCACTTCTGCTATGCATGATGAAACTACTTCTGTGTGTGATACTACTTTGCCATTAGGTGAATTTCTTAATGAACAACTTGCTAGAGTTAGGGGGAATGAAAATATTGAAGAACCTATTATTGATGATAGTGATGATGAAGGTTCTCCAAATGATTATGTATTACCTGTTGTTCCTAAGGGTTATGTTATGAATGAAAAATCTGCTCTTGAAATCCTTGCTTGCAATGATAGAAATGATCTTAAGAAATTATTAGCTAAATGGAAGCAGCAGTCTCTTAATGCTAGAATAGAAACCCGATCCTGCTTTGCTACTTCACCTATCTCGTATTCTTGATAAGGATTATGAATTTTTGTTGATCCCGATATTATTACTTTAGTTGAATCGATCCTTTTATGGCCTTGAATCTGAAACTGTTGTGGCACATCTTACCAAGTTGAATGATATAGCCACCCTATTTACTAATAATGAGAAGTCTCGCTATTTATATATCATTAAGATATTTCCGTTTTCATTAAAGGGTGATGCTAAGACTTTGTATAATTCTCTTGCTCCTGGTTGTGTGCGCAGTCCCCAGGATATGATTTATTACTTCTCTGCTAAATATTTCCCTGCTCATAAGAAACAAGCTGCCTTCCGGGGAATATATAATTTTGTGCAAATCAAAGAAGAGAGTCTCCCACAAACTTGGGGGAGGCTTCTCCACTTAATTAATGCTTTGCCTGATCATCCTCTTAAGAAAAATGAAATAATTGATATCTTTTATAATGGACTAACCGATGCTTCCAAGGACTACTTGGATAGTTGTGCTGGTTGTGTTTTCAGGAAAGAACAATGATTTAAGCTGAAATATTATTGAATAATATGTTGACTAATAAAAATAATTGGACTCTTCCCGAGCCAGTTCCTGAAGTAATTCCTGAACCAATTGAGCCAACTCCTGAGCCTTTTCCTAAACCGACTCCGAAGAAGAGAGGTGTTTTATTTCTCAGTCCTGAAGATATGCAAGAGGCAAAGAAATCAATGAAAGAAAAAGGTATTAAAGCTGAAGATGTTAAGAATTTACCACCTATTGAAGAAATACATGGTCTTAATATACCGCCTAAAGAACTACATTGTTTTGATAACCCGACAGAGGTAATAAGGGTAAATTCTCTCTATAGATATGATACAGTTGAAATACCCTCTACTAAATTTCATAGCCCATGCTTAGATGAATTTGATGACTTTATGGCTAGGCAAGAAAGTTTTAATGCTTATGTTGGTAGAGAGTTAAAGAATAATGCTTTCGAGATAGGACGCGTAGGTGATAATCTGGCTAGAGTTAAAGATGAACTTCACCGCGTTAGCAAATATGCTTCTATGGTTGCTAATCAAGCTGAGCAAGTACTTAAAGCTCAAAATGATTTGCTTGATGAATTAAATAATAAAATGACTTTGCTGTTAGAGTGGCTACTAGAACTGGTAGAATGACTCAGAACCTTTGTATCCTGAAGGCCACCCTAAGAGAATCGAGCAAGATTCTCGAGAAATAATTTAGAGGCAACTAGTTCTTCTAAAAGAAGAAAAAGAAAAAGCGATAGAACTTTGCATGCTTCTAGTGAACCTCATCAGTAGACACACCGAGAATCCCAATGATATTTCTATTTCGATGTCAAACTCAATCGGTGATGAACATGAACCTAGTGATAATGTTAATGATAATGTTCATGTTGATGCTCAACCTAGCAAAGACAATGATGTAGAGATTGAACTGTTGTTGATCTTGATAACCCACAATCAAAGAATCAACGTTATGATAAGAGAGATTTTGTTGCTAGGAAGCACGGTAAAGAAAGAGAACCATGGGTTCGAAACCCATGCCCTTTCCTCCTAAACCATCCAAGTCAAAGGATGATGAGGATTTTGAGCGCTTTGCTGAAATGATTAGACCTATTTTCTTACGTATGCGCTTAATCGATATGCTTAAAGTAAATCCTTATGCTAAGTATATGAAGGATATCATCACAAATAAAAGAAAGATACCGAAGCTGAGATTTCCACCATGCTTGCTAATTACACTTTTAAGGGTGGAATACCAAAGAAACTTGGAGATCCGGTGTCCCAACTATACCTTGCTCTATTAAAAGAAATTATGTTAGAACTGCTTTATGTGATCTTGGAGCCGGTGTTAGTGTTATGCCTCTCTCTTTATATCGTAGACTTGAATTGAATAAGTTGACACCTACTAAAATATCTTTGCAAATGGCTGATAAATCAACTGCTATACCTGTCGGTATTTGTGAGGATGTGCCTGTTGTGGTTGCAAATGTCACTATCTTAACGGACTTTGTTATTCTTGATATTCCCGAGGACGATAGTATGTCTATTATCCTTGGTAGACCTTTTCTTAATACTGTAGGGTCTGTTATTGATTGCAACAAAGGCAATGTCACTTTTCATGTTAATGGTAATGAGCATACGGTACATTTTCCAAGGAAACAATCTCAAGTCGATAGCATCAATTCTATTGAAAAAGTTCCAACTATCATTTTTGGAGGTTTTAAATTTCCTCTCCCTACTGTCAAGAAAAAGTATGATATTCTTATTGTTGGGGATTTTCATATCCCCATTGAGGTAACTTCGTGTTATTCGAAATTTCTCCGGTTCCGTGTTATTCGGAATGAGTTCGTTAACAAAACTTGATCAACCTTGTTAGTGGGTTCATTTTGATGATCACGAGATGGACGAAACTAGAAGGCACAACCTTCTATACCCTCTTTTTACTTTATGTTATTTAGAATAAATAAAGCAAAAATAGTATTATCCGTCTGTTTTCTGAATTATTCATGCATTAAAAAATAGTTCGAAAATAAAAGTGCTCCAAATGCCCTGCAAATCTAGTATGATTTTTTCTGGAATATTTGAGGATTTTAGGCACTGAAAACACTGCAGGAGGGCCAAGCACCAGGCCACGAGAGAGGAGGGCGCCCCCCTGTAGGGCGCACCCCCCTATCTCGTGGGCCCCTGGTGGCCCCCCTCCACTTATTCCTGCACCCACACACTTCATCTTCCACCCAAAAAAATCCCCATCCAGCTCAAGCATGAGTTCTAGCTTATTTTGGTGCGATTTTTGATCTCCTTGCTCAAAGCTCCATTCACAAAACTGCTTTGGGAGCTTGTTGCTTGGTATGTGACTCCTCCATTGGTCCAATTAGTTTTTGTTCTAATGCTTTATTCATTGCAAATTTTTGCTGCATAGGTGACCATGTTCTTGAGCTGGCGTGATAAATTTTTGAGGTCCCAAGCAATTCCAATGCATGATATAGGCTCTAGGCACTTGTAGGAGTAGTTGCTATCAATCTTGTTTAGTTTTATTCACTTTTATTTTGAAGTTACTAAAATTTCAGAAATTTTCAGAAAAGAAATATGCTTAGAAGAATGTACCAAGGAGGTTCCTCGGCAAAGAAAGGGCCAAGGATTGCTATACGTGAGCAAGATGTTGAATTGCCGAGGGACGCAAATGTACGGGCTTGTGAGTGGCCATCCGATGATTTTATGGTCGAAGCAGGCTTCAAGGAGGAATTTGACGCATATGTGCGTAATGCCGAGCTGGAGGACTTCTTACAAGATAAGTGTCCGCAGTACTATCAGTTGACTGATTCTTTTGTGCGGAGGTTTAGATACAACTGTTCGCGTAATTCTCCTAGTGTCAAGTTTGATATTTATGATACATCTTATACCATGGATTTAGAGGATTTCACAACTGCTTGCAAACTCCCGCAGTGGGGTAATATTAATGATCCTCCCAAATCTGAATTTAGAGATTTTCTTGCTAGTATTACTGTAGGAGAATCTAGGGACGTAGCACAAGCTACCACAGGGAGCATTCTTTTCTTGCTATACATTACTTTGCTCTCTTTATTGGTAGATGCATTAACGGTAAGGACGAGGTATGTCACATGTGTGCCCCTGATCTTTGTGTCCTCAAGAGTGCTGTGTCAGGTTATAAAGGTTATAACTTGGGGGCAATAGTTGCACGTAGGTTGCAGAATAATAGTAGAAAGGGAGATTTATTTGGAGGAATTTATGCAACCCGTGTGGATTAACTTTCTTAATATAGCCCCACGAGAGGGGGATATGATTTTACCTTCTGTTTATTTGGATAAAGAAGCTATGTTCAGTCATCATTTTCTTGAGAGGAATGAACAATTCCTCCATTATCGACTAATCTATGATAGACGCAATGTCGTCCCTGTCACTCTTCCTGCTCCCTACCTTTTTGATTATCAGGCAAAAGGAAGATATGTTGTCACCAGGGAAGAAGCCACTGAATATGAGAGGGGAATGGAGGCAGCTCGCCAACACGCTGCTGCTCAGGAGGTTGTTGCCTCTGCATCTCAGTACAACCCCAGTTTCACTTACGGATATCAGCTAGGCGGTCCTTGGTACTAGACCAACTTAGGCCAAAAGCCTAAGCTTGGGGGAGTACGTATTTCTCACCGACTTTACATCCATGTTCACACACTAGTCGTCGGTGCTCATACTCTTTCATTGTATTATCCATGCTAGTTTAAATTTCTTTTTCTAGTTTTCTTCTTGTGTGTTTGTTAAACCTTAAGAAAAAACCAAAAAAATTAGTTAGTTTAATTTCCATGCTTTTAGTAGAAATTAAAATGAAAACCCAAAAAGATTTCTAGTTCTTCTTGTTACTTGTTGGGAGCTTCCCCGTGTAAATAGTTTTATTTTATTTTCTTTCTTTTGGGGGTCTAGAAGACCATATTAAAAATGCTTAGTGGCTCTTATATGCATGATTTTTTATTTAATTTAGAGCCCATATTACTTGTCTTCTCTCCCGAGTTGAATGCTTGCAGATTCCAACTTAGTCCAACGCACGTGCACTCTTATTATTATACACATCATTCGGTCGTGCGAGTGAAAGGCAATAATCACGATGTATGATGAACTTATTGGGATGAAAAAAGCTGGTATGAACTCGACCTCTCTTGTTTTTGTAAATATGATGAGTCCATCGTTCCTGAGTCAGCTATTATGAAGTAAACATATTTGCAATGACATTTAGAGATTATAGTTGCTTGTGCCATGCTTGATTAGCTATGAGTTATAATGGTTTACCTTGCGTGCCAACATGCTATTAGAATGATTATGATGTGGTATGATGGGATGGTATCCTCCTTTGAATGAATTGAGTGACTCGACTTGGCACATGCTCACACATGTAGTTGAATCAAATCAACATAGCCTTCGTGATATTTATGTTCATGGTAGATTATATCCTACTCATGCTTGTTCTCGGTGTGAATTAATTTTAATGCATGTTTACGAGTGTTGTCGCTCTCTCAGTTGGTCGCTTCCCAGTCTTTTGCTAGCCTTCACCTGTACTAAGCGGGAATACTGCTTGTGCATCCAAACTCCTTAAACCCCAAAGTTGTTCCATATGAGTCCACTATACCTTCCTATATGTGGTATCCACCTGCCGTTCCAAGTAAATTTGTTTGTGCCAAACTCCAAACCTTCAAATGAAATTCTGTTTTGTATGCTCGAGCAGCTCATGTTTCAACTAGGGCTGCCTATATCTTCCATGCTAGGTGGGTTATTCTCAAGAGGAGTGGACTCCGCTCCTCATTCACGAGAAAGGGCGATGTAACCGGATGCCCAGTCCCATGATCCAAAAAGATCAAAGCAAATCAAAATAATTAAACAAAACTCCCCCAGGGCTGTTGTATGTTGGAGGCACTCGTTGTTTCGAGCAAGCCATGGATTGATGCTTGTTGGTGGTTGGGGGAGTATAAACCTTTACCATTCTGTTTGGGAATTGCCTATAATGCATGTAGTATGGAATATACAGCCATCTCATAGTTGTTGCGTTGACAGCGAAAGTATGCCGCTCAAAATGTTATTCAATCTCTATTTTAAAATCGAGCTCTGACACCTCTACAAATCCATGCTTCCCTCTGCGAAGGGCCTATCTATTTACTTTTATGTTGAGTCATCATCCCTTCTTATTAAAAAGCACCCATTGGAGAGCACACTGTCATTTGCATTCATTATTATTGGTTTATATTGGGTATGACTTGACTGGATCTCTTTTACCATGAATTACAATGTTTAGTCAGTCCTTGATCTTTAAAGGTGCTCTGCGTTTATGTTTTGCGGTCTCAGAAAGGGCTAGCGAGATACCATTCTGTTATATCATGTTATGATTATTTTCAGAAAAGTGTTGTCATCCGAGTTTTATTATTATGCCTCGCTAGCTGATTATGTTATTGATATGAGTAATTGTGAGACCTATGTGTTATTGTGAGTATGTTTAGTTCATAATATTTGCTGAAACTTGAATGTTGGCTTTTCATGTTTACAACAACAAGAGCAAACAGAGTTTGTAAAATTTTTTCTTTATCACTTTCAGTTTATCAACAGAATTGCTTGAGGACAAGCAAAGGTTTAAGCTTGGGGGAGTTGATACGTCTCCAACGTATCTACTTTTCCAAACACTTTTGCCCTTGTTTTGGACTCTAAATTGCATGATTTGAATGAAACTAACCCGGACTGATGCTGTTTTCAGTAGAACTACCATGATGTTGTTTTATGTGTAGAAAAGAAAAGTTCTCGGAATGACCTGGAAATCAACGGAGGCACTTTTTGGAATTTATAAGAATTATTGGGTGAAAGAAATACATCGGGGGCCTAGGGCTGTCCACGAGACAGGCGCCCCTCAGGGCGCGCCCTATCTCGTGGGCCCCTGGACCTCCTCCGACCTCAACTCCAACTCCATATATTCCGTCTCGGGGAGAAAAAAATTAGAGAGAAAGTTTCATCGCGTTTCACAACACGGAGCCGCCACCAAGCCCTAATCTCTCTCGGGAGGGCTGATCTGGAGTCCGTTCGGGGCTCCGGAGAGGGGGATTCGTCGCCGTCGTCATCATCAACCATCCTCCATCACCAATTTCATGATGCTCACCGCGGTGCGTGAGTAATTCCATCGGTAGGCTTGCTGGACGGTGATGGGTTAGATGAGATTTACCATGTAATCAAGTTAGTTTTGTTAGGGTTTGATCCCTTGTATCCACTACGTTCTGAGGTTGATGTCGCTATGACTTTGCTATGCTTAATGCTTGTCACTAGGGCCCGAGTGCCATGATTTCAGATCTGAACCTATTATGTTTTCATGAATATATGTGTGTTCTTGATCCTATTTGGCAAGTCTATAGTCACCTATTATGTGTTATGATCCGACAACCCCGAAGTGACAATAATCGGGATACTTCTCGGTGATGACCGTAGTTTGAGGAGTTCATGTATTCACTATGTGCTAATGCTTTGTTCCGGCTCTCTATTAAAAGGAGGCCTTAATATCCCTTAGTTTCCGCTAGGACCCCGCTGCCACGGGAGGGTAGGACAAAAGATGTCATACAAGTTCTTTTCCATAAGCACGTATGACTATTTATGGAATACATGCCTACATTACATTGATGAACTGGAGCTAGTTCTATGTCACCCTATGTTATAACTATTGCATGAGGAATCGCATCCGACATAATTATCCATCACTGATCCATTGCCTACAAGCTTTTCACATATTGTTCTTCGCTTATTTACTTTTCCGTTGCTACTGTTACAACTACTACAAAAACCCAAAAACATTTATCTTTACTTTTGCTACCGTTACCTTTATTATCATACCACTTTTGCTACTAAACACTTTGCTGCAGATACTAAGTTATCCAGGTGTGGTTGAATTGACAACTCAACTGCTAATACTCAAGAATATTCTTTGGCTCCCCTTGTGTCGAATCAATAAATTTGGGTTGAATACTCTACCCTCGAAAGCTATTGCAATCCCCTATACTTGTGGGTTATCATATGTCAGCTAGCAGCTCGTTCCCCTATTCCCTGGAGATGCATCGCAAGGAAACGTATTTTGGCCGCTTCCTATATAACTCACCGTCCTGGATGCAGTATGCCGTAGCCTGTCGGGCCACGTGCTCCGCATCCTCCTCTTTCTCTGGCAGCGTCCCTTGCGTCAGGTATTCCTTGAACTCCTTGGTCCAGCACCCCTCCTGAGGCTCGAGCGCCAGGAGTAGGAGCGCCTCCGAGATCGAGCCGCTGGCTGGGGCTCCCGAGATAGGTGGTTGGGGGAGTTCCTCCCGAGGCGGCGCCGGCCCCGAAAGCGGAGGTGTTGCCGAAGGCTTGAAGAGCCACTCCTCAAAGACGCCAGGCTCTTCGCATTGTCGCTTGGATGCCCTTTTGGCGATGTCGTCGGCCTCCTTGTTGGTCCCACGGGGCACGTGCTGCAACTCTAGGCCCAGGAACTATTTTTCCATTTTGCATACCTCCGTGAGGTATGCCTCCGTATGCTCGTACCTCGGCTCGTGTACCTTGTTGGAGAAGTTGACGAGGAGCTTCGAGTCGCCCCTGATGGTGAGGCGCTTCACCCCCAGGGCCATCGCAGCCTTAAGGCCAGCGATGAGGCCTTCGTACTCCGTGATGTTGTTGGAGACCTTCTCGCCTTGCTGAAAGCAGAGCTGCACGTCGTGGTAGAGCTTGTCCTGGGTGGACGAGATGAGCACTGCTCCAGCCCCCGCACCCTAGCGTGCGAACGCGCCATCAAAATACATGACCCAGCCATATGGTGCTTCACTTCCTGGCGAGAGGGATCGGTCCTCGCCTGCTTCAAACCCCGGGGCGTCAGTCCATTCCGCCACGAAGTCGGCGAGCGCGGCTCCCTTGATGACCCTGGTGATGCTGAACTCCAGCTGGAATGCTTGCAGCTTGATGTTCCATTCAGCGACTCTTCCAGCAGCGTCCTGAGCACCCTCTCCAGCGGGTAGGCCGAGACGACCTTGATTGGGTGACCTTGGAAGTAGTGCTGCAGTTTACGCAAGGCCACCAAGAGCACGAGCAAGAGCTTTTGAGGCATGGGGTACCGTGCCCTTGCATCCTGCAGTACCGTGCTGACGAAGTACACTAGGTACTTGACTAGGGCAGGAGCATCGACGGAGCCGGAGCCTGCCGGAGGTTGGGGCGTCTCCTGAGGTGACGGGATCCCGAGAGCTTGATCACCCACTAGGGCCTCTGCAGGCTCGCGAACGCCGCCTTGGTGGGCCTGGTCACTCATTGGCGTCGCTGCAGCCTTCGTGATGCTCTCTGGGTCCCGTATCTCCCCAGCTGGGGGTACGGCACGGCGCGGCAAACCCTTGGCCTGGCGCTCTTCTCGGACCGCCACTAGAGTTGCGCTGGCGGAGTAGGGAGTGGCGGCAAGGTAAAGCACCAGGGGCTCGAGAGGGCGAGGTGCCACCATCACCGGGGGGCTGGTCAGGTATCTCTTTAGGTCTTGAAATGCTTGATCGGCCTCCGGGGTCCACTCGAACTGGCCCTTCTTCTTCATCAGCTTGAAGAATGGCAGGGCCCGCTCTCCCAGGTTGGAGATGAAGCGCCCCAATGAGGTCACGCAGCCGCAAGCTTCTGCATCTCTTTGAGAGTTTGTGGTGGACTCATGTCTTCTATCGCCTTGACCTTCTCCGGGTTAGCCTCGATCCCCCTGTGGGACACGAGGAAGCCCGGCAGCTTCCTAGAGGGGACACCGAACACGCACTTCTCTGGGTTGAGCCGCAGGTCCACCTGGCGCAGGCTTGCGAAGGTCTCCTCCAGGTCCTGAATCAAAGTTCTCGCCTCCCGAGACTTTACCACAATGTCGTCTACGTAGGCTTCGGCGTTCCTCCCGAGCTGCTGAACCAAGGCGATGTGCATCAGCCGTTGGAAGGTCGCGCCTGCGTTGCGCGGTCTGAACGGCATGCAAGTGTAGCAGTACGCCCCACACGGGGTCAGGAAGGCCGTCTTCTCCACATCCTCTACTGCCATCTTGATCTGGTGATAGCCTGAGAATGCATCCAGGAAGCATAGCATGTCACACTCGGCGGTGGAGTCAACAATCTGGTCGATGCGCGGAAGCGGGAACGGGTCTTGGGGACAGGCCTTGTTAAGGTTGGTGAAGTCAACCCACATGCGCTCCTTCCCGCCTTTCTTTGGTACGACGACGGGATTCGCCAGCCACTCAGGGTACCGAACCTCGCGAATGACACCTGCAGCCTCCAGCTTGCGGGTTTCCTGGACGAAGAAGGACAACTTCTCCATGGACTGTCGTCGTGCCTTCTGCTTCACAGGGCGCACATTGGGGCACACCCTCAAGTGATGCCCGATCACCCCCCTTGGGACTCCTACTAGCTGTTTGGGTTCCCAGGCGAATACATCCATGTTCACCCCCAGGAACGCACCAATGCCTCCTCTTGATCTGAGTCGATGTTGGCGCCTATGGTGAAGGTGGCTCCTGAGGACCCATCTTCCTCGACCGGCACCTGCTTGGTGATACGTCTCCAACGTATCTATAATTTTTGATTGTTCCACGCTATTATATTACCCCTTTTGGATGTTTATGGGCTTTATTTTACACATTTATATCATTTTTGGGACTAACCTACTAACCGGAGGCCCAACCCATATTGCTGTTTTTTTTTTTGCCTATTTCAGTATTTCAAAGAATAGGAATATCAAACGGAGTCCAAACGGAATGAAACCTTCGGGAGCGTGATTTTTGGAACGAACGTGATCCGGAGAACTTGGAGTGCAAGTCAAGAAGCTTCCGAGGAAGCCACGAGATAGGAGGTCGCGCCCCCCCCCCTGTAGGGCGCGCCCCCTGTCTCGTGGGCCCCTCGGGCGTCACCGACGTACTTCTTCCTCCTATATATACCTACGTACCCCGAAAACATCCAGGGGCACCACGAAACACAATTTCCACCGCCGTAACCTTCTGTATCCGCGAGATCCCATCTTGGAGCCTTTGCCGGCACTCTGCCGGAGGGGGAATCAAGCACGGAGGGCTTCTACATCAACATCCTTGCCCCTCCGATGAGTTGTGAGTAGTTTACCACAGACCTACGGGTCCATACTTATTAGCTAGATGGCTTCTTCTCTCTTTCTGGATCTCAATACAATGTTCTCCCCCTCTTATGGAGATCTATTCGATGTAAACTCTTTTTGTGGTGTGTTTGTTGAGATATGATGAATTGTGGGTTTATGATCAAGTTTATCTATGAATAATATTTGAATCTTCTCTGAATTCTTTTATGTATGATTAAGTTATCTTTGCAAGTCTCTTCGAATTATCAGTTTGGTTTGTCCTACTAGATTGGTCTTTCTTGCCATGGGAGAAGTGCTTAGCTTCGGGTTCAATCTTGCGGTGTCCTTACCCAGTGACAGATGGGGTTTATATCATATTGCATGAGTTTATCCCTCTACATCATGTCATCTTGCTTAATGCGTTACTCTGTTCTTATGAACTTAATACTCTAGATGCATGCTGGATAGCGGTCAATGTGTGGAGTAATAGTAGTAGATGCAGGCAGGAGTCGGTCTACTTGTTATGGACGTGATGCCTATATACATGATCATGCCTAGATAATCTCATAACTATGCGCTTTTCTATCAATTGCTCGACAGTAATTTTTTCGCCCACCTTAATACTTATGCTATCTTGAGAGAAGCCACTAGTGAAACCTATGGCCCCCGGGTCTATCTCTTATCATATTTGCTTTTAATCTACTTTTATTTGCATCTTTACTTTTTGCATCTATATTATAAAATACCAAAAATATATTTATCTTATCATACTATGTTTATTAGATCTCACTTTCGAAGTGGCCGTGAAGGATTGACAACCCCTTTATTGCGTTGGTTGCGAGTTCTCGCTTGTTTGTGTAGGTATGTGGGACTTTTGAGGAGCCTCCTACTGGATTGATACCTTGGTTCTCAAAACTGAGGGAAATACTTACGCTACACTTGCTGCATCACCCTCTCCTCTTCGAGGAAAACCAACGCAAACTCAAGACGTAGCAAGAAGGATTTCTGGTGTCGTTGCTGGGGAGGCTTCCACCAAGTCAAGTCAAGATTCGACCTCCCGCCAACGTGCGATTTCTGGTGCCGTTGCCGGGGAGGTCTTCGCTCAAGTCAAGACATACCAAGTACCCATCACAAACTTTTATCCCTCGCATTTACATTATTTGCCATTTGCCTCTCGTTTTCCTCTCCCCCACTTCACCCTTGCCGTTTTATTCGCCCACTCTTTCCCAATCTCCTCCTCTCTTTTTGCTCGCGTTTTTCCGTTTGCTTGTGTGTTGGATTACTTGTTGCCATGGCACAAGATAATACCAAATTGTGTGATTTCTCGAATACCAATAATAATGATTTCCTTAGTACTCTGATTGCTCCTCTTAATAATGATGAGTCTTGTGAAATCAATACCGCTTTGCTGAATCTCGTTATGAAAGATCAATTCGCCGGCCTTCCTAGTGAAGATGCCGCTACTCATCTTGTCGGATTTTGGGTTCCGGCAGACCCTCTAGGTCCGAACTCTGGGGTGCACGCGGAGATCTCACCTCCAACCTACCTACACCTCGTCGCCTCACAAGGATCTAAACTACACAAAGAGCAACACAGGGGACACAAGGTTTATACTGGTTCGGGCCACCATTGTGGTGTAATACCCTACTCCAGTGTGTGGTGTGGTGGATTGCCTCAGGGGCTGATGATGAACAGTACAAGGAAGAACAGCCTTGCGAGAGTCTGTTCTTGGCCGGTGCGACGAACTGCTAGGGGGAGTTCAGTCGCTTCTCTCTGTCTCTGGATTCAAGATTAACCTCTGGATCGATCCATCTCTCTCTGCCCTGTGGGTGGCTAGTCCTATTTATAGGCAGAGGCCCTGGGCCTCTTCCCAAATATTGAGCCGGAAGGGCGCCAACAATTTTCCATTTTGAAGGGGAACATCTAGTACACTTATCCTGACTAAAGTCGGTCCTCGCCTGCCAAAGGCTCTGACGATGATGCCGGCTTGGGCTCCACGATGACCTCCTTCCTGCCGTTGTGTTGGTCTTGGTCTTGTTGCACCGAAATGGTTGCCTTTGCTTGATGCTCTTGGCCTGCGCTTGCCTCCTTTGCACCAAATAGGAAATGAGGACACTGCGCGGGTTGGCGCCCGCCTGGCGCCCTTGGTCGTCACAGGTCATGGGCACCTCGTGAGGTACCCCGCCTTGATCTCTCCGCCTCCTCGCGAGCCAGCCTGACGAGGTCATGCCTGAGGAAGCTTCCTGTCGTCCGCCCCGCGAGGCTTGGCCCCTCGTGAGGGTCTTGAGCTTGTGCTGATGAAGATGGGCCGTACTGGGCCACCCCTTGAGCCACGCCGCAGGCCGCAGGCATGCAAGTCTGGTACCCGTTCCCGAACATCGACAGAGCCCGGGCCCAAAGGCGTGCTGGACTTGGCTTAGCGAGAAGCGAAGGGCAAGTCGCGCGCCCTTGAGCCCTAACAGCCTGTGGACTTGGGCGCCGCGTGGCGGTTGATTGGACGTGGGCGTCTCCACTCCCCGGCGATGCCTTGGCGATTGCATGAACCGACAAGAGAGCGGTACCCGTCTAGGCTTTACCTCCTTTGCCTTCTCCAGTCATTGCCCAAATCCCTTTCTCGCTCCTATCCTTCACCTTCCGAAATCCCAGATCTACTCCGGCCCGTGCCCTAGCAAGGTATGGCGCCTCGCCGAGACCCGGCGGAGCTTAGTACTCGCCGCTTTGGACTCCCGAGCGTGTCGGAGAAGAGCCTTGCCGGCGCGCCGGATGATGGCGGCGCAAGGCAACGACGGGGCAGCGGTGCTTAAGACTGGCTCTGCCCTTCCTGAGGACCAAGGAAGCACCTCCTATCCGCTCTTCGTGAGCGCCATTGCCGCCGGTCTGGTACCTCCCTTTTCTGAGTTCTTCTTTTTTGTCCTCCGCCATTACAAACTACAAGCTCTGCACCTCCACCCCAACTCTGTTCTTCTCCTGGCGATCTTCGCCTACTATTGTGAGGCTCATGTCGGGGTGCAGCCCTCAGTGGCCTTGCTGCGCCACTACTTCTACCTCCGGGCCTCCCGCGGCCCCATCACCGCGTGCGCGAGCTTTGTCGCGTACAGCAGCTCCAACGCCATCTCGAAGCCCGGGAAGAGGATTGAAGGCTTCAGGAGCAAGTGGGTCATGGTGGATGCTGGGCGCATCCATCCTTGGCTGATTCTGCCCACGGAGCAGCCCACGCCCATCGACGCTTGGTCTCGCGCGGAACTCGTGGATTCCCGCGCGAAGCCAGTGCTGGAGAAGATGGATGCGGACCTATGGCCGGGCAACATGGCGACGGCGAGGCTGACCGGGGCGTCGCTCCTGAGGGAGTTCCTGGAGCATCGGGTGGCCCCGGTTCGGCAATACTCGCTTCCACTGTGGAGGCCCCGCCCGAGCCCCGTAGTCTTGGCCGACGAAGATCTGGTCGTGGTCCTCCAATCTTTGGTCGGGGGAGACGTGGCGAGGATGGAGGGCGCTCCTGTACCCCTGTTCCTTCGAGATGATTGGGAGCAGGTGGTGGACTCCATGACCGCTTTCAACGGGGACGGTCCTGTGCCCGCGGAGGTTCCCGAGGACCCGTCGGCCCTGGCGACGGTGAACGTGTCCTCCGGCGACTCCAGCGAAGAGGAGGAAGAAAAGGAGCGGGGAGAGGGGCCCGACTCCGAGGCGGCCGACAGGGAGTCGAGAGCGCCCCTCCCTCGGTGCAGGTCCCGCGGTCTCCGCCTCTTGCCGAACAACGATGAGGATGACTATGAGCAAGGTGGCGAGAGCTCGCCCCTGATCCCGAAGAAGGACAGGACGGGGCTGGTTCCCCGCGGGTCTGCCCCAGTTCCGAGGCGATCTGCAGACGCGCCTCCTGCTCCCGAGCCTCTTGAGGTTGATCTCAGCAGCCGGCTCTCGGGCTTCAAGTTCGGCCGGAGGTTGCTCGAGCCCGCGAGCGATGACCAGTAAGTGCTTGATTCTCGTTTTGCTTCTTGCTTCGTCGTTGAGGCTTGATATCTGTATTCCTTGGCTAGGCCGGCACGTGCGGCGAAAAAGCTGAAGGGGGCTCCTGATGCTTCTCCCGGGACAGCACCTCCATCCGCGGAAGAAGGGGACGGCAAGACGCAGGCCTCTCCTGCCCGGTCATCCTCGCGAGGCCTGGCGGGGCTAGCTAGGGCGAGCTCAGCCCCCATGGCCCGAGCGACTCCCGAGGTATCCTTGCCTGATGCCACTGCCGCAGTCGTCGGGGCGCAGAAGGTCCCGACTCATGGTGTTGTGATTACGCTGCCGTCCTCTCCTCCTACTCCGCCAACTGCCGCTTCTCCGACTCCTTCTACTGTCCTGGATCGTGCTGCTGCTGAACTGGACCGGCTGCGGAAAGATCTTCTAGGCGCCGACCCTCTCTTGGTGGCCGGACGCCTGGAGCTGGCCTCAGGCTGGGTTCCCTCTGATGCTTCAATTCGAGCAGCGCTGGTTCAAGCCGCGACGGCTTGCGACGAGGAGAAGCAGGCCGTCCTTGAGGCGAAGGCCGCTCGCGACGCCGCCTTGGGGGAGGTAGCCGATGTCCGAGGTCGCTGCAAGGCGCTGGAGAGCGAGCTGCAGGGCCTGCACGACCAGCTTGCCAAGGAGGCCCGCGTCCGCCAACAGAAGGAGGAAGACATGAAGGCTCGTGAGGCGGCCGCCAAGGACCGGGATGCCAAGCTTGATGAGCGCCATGGCCGCTTAGGTGCGCTGGAGCAGGAGTTGGGGGCGAAGAGGATCGAGCTAGACAGCAAGGCGAGGGTCTTGGCCGAGGACCGCGTGGCCTTCGCGAAGCTGGAGGTGAAGGCTCGCACCTTGCTGAGGTCGCTTCTGACAGCGCCCGGAAAGCCCGGCTGGCGGGCGCTGAGGATGGCCCCGCCAAGCTGCTTCCCTTCCTGGTCCGCGCCCTTGAAGATGTCACCCTTGGCCTCGGCCCCACGGCTGAGGCCGAGGTGCGTGTCCTGACTTCTGCAGCGCTGACGCGCGTCTTCACCCACGTCTACCTTCGTGACCCCAACGTTGGCCTTGACAGCCTGTTGGAGCCCGTGAGCGGTGAGCTTGCCGCTGTCGCTGCTGAGGCCATGAAGGGTCGAGCGGAGGCTCTGCTGGCAAAGTTCTAGGCCTTCAGCACCAAGCCGAAGCGAGGCGCTGCCGATCCTGAGGCTTCACGAGGCGAACCCGCCCAGCGCAGCTCCGCCGCCAGCGACGGTGCTGCCGACAAGTGACTCCTTCGTGGCTCTTGTCCTGCTTTCAGCTCCTGCAACATGCATCATGCCTCGTGGAGGCGTTTAAACTTGTGTTTGGCATTGTGAAAACAGTTATGGGCTGTAATATTTGCTTTTAAATTCCTTGAGATTTGCGTTTTCCTTCCTACTTTCTTATGTTCTACGTCGGCAGAGCCCGGCCCCGCGCATACCTCAGCCGCCGTTAGCCCCGACCGGAAACCAGGACGGGACCAAGGAGTGAGGGGCTACGTGACAAGTTAGGCTCCTGAGTCGCGATGCTCAGGAGTCCCCCTTGACGCACAAACAGCAAGTAGGGAGGTGAGATGTATGGGTGAATTTACCATTCTACATCGGCAGAGCCCGGCCCCGCGCATACCTCAACCGCCGTTAGCCTTTCGGAACTTATGCACTATGCTAGCATTCACACTTCATAAATTATTTCTTTTATCATTTACCTACTCGAGGATGAGCAGGAAGTAAGCTTGGGGATGCTGATACGTCTCCAAAGTTTCTATAATATATGAAGTATTCATGCCATGTTTACAACAATTTTATATGGTTTTGGTATGATTTGGATGGAACTAACCCGGACTGACGTTGTTTTCAGTAGAACTACCGTGGTGTTGCTTTTTGTGCAGAAATAAAATTTCTCCAAATGCAACGAAACTTTGTGACAATTTTTTTGGAACAAAAGAGGCACTAGAAGCTTCGTGGGAGGGCCAGAAGAGCCACGAGGTGGGCACAACCCACCAGGGCGCGCCAGAGGGGCCTGGCTTGCCCCGGTGGGTTGTGGTTACCTCGAGGCCCATCTTCGCGTGTTTCCAACGCTGAAAAATCCTATAAATAGAGAAACCATCAGAAATAACCCTAGATCAGAAGTTCCGCCGCCACAAGCCTATGTAGCCATGAAAAACCAATCTAGACCCCATTCCAGCACCCTGCCGGAGGAGGAAATCATCACCGGTGGCCATCTTCATCATCCCGACAGCCACCATGATGAGGAGGGAGTAGTCCACCCTCGGGGCTGAGGGTTTGTATCAGTAGCTATGTGTTTAATCTCTCTCTCTCTCTCTCTCTCTCTCTCTCTCTCTCTCTCTCTCTCCCGTGTTCTTGATGGCGCGATCTTGATGTAGCACGGGCTTTGTTAATATAGTCGGATCATATGGTGTTTCTCCCTCTCTATCTTGTTGTGATGAATTGATTTTTTCCTTTGAGATTTCGTTTTATCGGATTGAATATTTTTACAGATTTGAGAGCACTTGATATATGTCTTTCATATGAATACCCTGGTGACAATGGGGTATTATATTGATTCACTTGATATATGTTTTGGCACTCAACTCGCGGATTCCCGAGGTGACATTGGGGTAATCTATGCATAGGGGTTGATGCACGTTTTCGTCCTTGTTTCTCTGGTAGAAATCTTGGGGCACTCTTTGAGGTTCTTTGTATTGGATCGAGTATTATGAATCTGAAATTGTTTGATGCGTATCATATAATTAACTCATGGATACTTGTGGTGACATTGGAATATCTAGGTGACATTAGAGCATCTAGGTGACATTAGAATTGGTTGATGTGTATCATATGTTGTTATTTTAGTAAGAACTATTGGATAGATCGGACGGAAAGAATAACTTTGCTTTATTTTAGTACGAACTCTTGAATAGATCGAATGGAAAGAATAACTTTAAGGTGGTTTCGTACCCTACAAACAATTTCTTCTTATGTTCTCCGCTAGATCATCACACGTTGAGGGATGGTTATATGATCCAATTAGATTAGCATTGTTGAGAGATTGCACTAGCGAAAGTACGAACCCTAGGCCTTGTTTTCAAGCATTGCAATATCGTTTGTGCTCTGTTTTATCAATTGCTACCTTGTTGTTTTGTATTGTTCCTATTACAAAAATCAATATCTACTATCATTACTACGCTTTTATTACCATCTCTTCGCTGAACTAGTGCACCTATACAAATTACCATTGTATTTGGTGTGCTGAAGACACAAGAGACTTTTTGTTATTTGGTTGCAGGGTTGTTTGGGAGAGACCATCTTCATCCTACGCCTCCCACGGATTGATAAACCTTAGGTCATCCACTTGAGGGGAAATTGCTATTGTCCTACAAAACTCTGCGCTTGGAGGCCCAACACGAGTCTATACAACAATAAACTTGCGTAGTGCACATCACCGAGCAGGACAACCTTCAAAGGGATTGTCCCCGGAAAAGAAGCACGGTGCACCAGAAAAATTACGCTTGACGTAGTATTTGGTTCGCCCAACAATTATCGAGTAGAGGATTCAGTCTTCAACATCGTACATTCTAGAGCGGTTACCATGCGTTGCTCAGACGACCAGTGTTCACTAAATTTCACATTGTTCCCCACTATGCATACATGAAGCTAAAGATGTCGGGCCAAACGGTGTGATCATGGTAAACAACAACCCCGGTCGGTCGTTCAAGGCCGAGGATAAGACTACAGCTCTTGCCCTTGAGGCAGCATCCGAGGCTCTAGCGGTGAAGGAACTATCCGACCAGTGAACAATAGTCGACAAAGACGATGTCATCCTAGACAAACATTCCAAGTCAACATAATTCAAACCAGCCAATGAGATCGAAAAGTTCTTGGTTCATCCAGCGACCCGTCCAAGACAACCTCCATTGACACTAGCTTGGATGCCATGTTGGACGGGGCACTCCAGAGTTTTCTCCAAGAAATCTGGGAAGAAAATTCTTGGCATCCTTATGATATGTTAGGAATCCATAGAAAACTCGCCGAGCATAGAGGTAACATCATTGACGGGTTTAAGCTAGTCAAGTAGGTGTTGCGTAGGTTCCCAGATCCCAAACGACAAGCTATGGGGGAAGAATTGGCCAAGCTATTGAACTCGGCTTCATCCGGGAAGTAAAATGTGCAGACTGGTACGTAAATTTGGTTGTGGTACCGAAAAAAGACAGGTCTTAGCGCCTGTGCGTCGACTTCGAGGACGTTAATAAAGCCTGCCCAAAGGACCTGTTTCCTATACCTCGAATTGACCGGATCATTGATGCGACAAGGCATGACCTGTTATGCTTCCTTGATGCATACTCGGGATACCATCAAATAAAGGTGAAAGAATCTGACCAAGAGGCTACTGCCTTCATCACACCCTATGGTTTGTTTTGCTTCAACACTATTCCCTTCGGGCTCAAGAACACTGGCACAACGTACCAGCAAATGATACAAACCTGCCTGCACCCGTAGATCAACAAAATTGCTGAGGCGTATGCGGATGGCGTGGTTGTTAAAACCAGGCAAGCAGGCACATTGATCAATGACCTGTGCGAGAGTTCTAAAAATCTTCGTGATTATAATATCAAATTAAATCCAGAAAAATGTGTCTTCGACGTTCCATCTGGAAAGCTCCTCGGCTTCATAGTCCCTTGATGGAGGATTGAACCGAATCCCGATAAGATCAGGGTACTAGCAAAGCTCAAAACACCTACCCAGCTCTGGGATATCTAGAGATTTGCAGAATGTGTTGCTTCCCTAAGCCGGTTCATATCTCGCCTCGGGGAGAAGGCACTTCCCCTCTACCAGCTGCTTAAGCAGATCAGGGGCTTCAAGTGGACACACGAGGCCAGTGCAGCTTTGGAAGAAATCAAAAGACTCCTACCTACAAATCATGTCCTGGCCACCCCTCGCCCCATTGAGCCGATGTTGTTGTATATACCAGCAACCAACCAGGTTGTAGGCGTTGTCCTAGTCGTCGAGCACGATATGTAGGGTGATGTCTACTACACAACTTTCTTCTTGTAGACTCTATTGAGCCTCCAAGCACAGAGTTTTATAGGACAGTAGCAAATTTCCCTCAATTGGATGACCTAAGGTTTATCAATTCGTGGCGGGCATACGATGAAGATGGTCTCTCTCAAACAACCCTGCAATGAAATACAAGAAATCTCTTGTGTCCCCAACACACCCAATACAATGGAAAATTGTATAGGTGCATTAGTTCGGTGAAGAGATGGTGATACAAGGAAAAAAAGAAGAAACTACCAGCGACTCCCAACCCACCCCTCCCGCATCGTCCTCGCAGGCGACGAGGAGGGAACCCTAGTCGCGGTCGGTCTACTCCCCTCCTCCCGCCCCCTTCCTCCCCCGCCGCCGCCACAGGGCGCGCCCAGGCAAAGCCTGGCCGGTGGCGGTGGCGGCGGGCCTTCTTGTCCCCTCGCTTGTGGTGCCGGTGCAGGCCGCTTCCACGGGCCAGGGCACCGCGGTTGGTGGGTCAAGGTGGTGCGGCGGGTGCCCTTCCGATGACGACAGCTGATGGCTTCCGCGGCGCGTCGGGCTGCTGGCTAGAGGGGTGCGCTTGCTGATGCCCGTGCCCCGATCTGGCGCTGAGAGCTGTGGGCAGCGCAGGGCCGGCGGTCGCTGCGGGTCTTGGACAGCGGTGGCGGCTGGCCGTGGTGGCCCGGGGAGGTTCGCGGTGCAGCTGTTGCTGGCGGCTGCTGGATGTCCCGGGGTGGCGGGGCGTGCTTGGGAAGGCGGCGATGGACCTCTCAGAGCTGCATCGGGGGCTCGTTTGACCGCCGTCTCGTGGGCGCTGCGGGCTATGGTGGCGCGGGCTGGCCGTCGCTGGTGGCTTCAGGTGCCGGTGGTGGCACGGCGTGGTGGTGTGCCCTGTCGGGAGGTCCGACGGTATGCCCGTGGTGACCGGCTTGACTGGGGTGCGGGTGGAGCGGATCGGTGGGGGCGGCGGTGCTCTTTGGTGGTCATGCCCCATCGGCGGTGCAGCGTGGCGGATGTGATCTTCCTTCTCCTTGGTCTAGAATGGCTATGATTGGGGGCGCATGCTCGGGAGGATCTGATCGGGGCCCGAGGCGTGTCGGAGTTGCCGTTTTGGGTAGGCAAGATTGGGCTCGATCCGAGATGTACCCACGGGCGGCGAGTCCCTCCCTCTGTGGGTACGGTGGTCGTTGGTGGTGGTCGCGACTTCACGGTACTGTCGGGCAACACGGAGTCGAGGGCCACGAACATGGCGTTGTCTGAGTCTACTCGGCGACGGCCGTCGGGAATCATGGAGGGTTGTCTCCCCCAATCCATCGGGATTGGCTGGGGACACAGGGCTGGGGCCCCTACTGTGGTGGCACCGGCCCAGCCTCTGTGGCTCATGCCGGGCTAGGAGTGAAAGATGTGGACTTTTGCTCTTCCTACCATGGCTGGTACTTTGTGGTGTGGGCGGTGGGTGAGATCTTGGACCCAGATGCCGGAGCGGCAGCTCCGGATGGTGGTTCGCATGGTTAGCTCTCCGGCGGGCGCTATGTCGGCGGTGGTGGCTCCCTTCTTGGTCGTGCGGGCGACGAGAGGGGTAGCAGTTAGTGGCTCGGACGCGTCCTCTACTGGATGTCGCCCAGATCTGGATCTGGGGTCTGGGGACGCCGCGTTTTCCCTAGGGCCTCGTTGTCTTAGGGTGGGGTGCCGAGCGAAAGCTCTGCGCTTTTGCGCCGGCGCCGGCGACGCTTGCGGGCGCCGTTCTCTTCTTGAAGACGTCGCCGTGGACCTCCTCGTCGCATCAGAGTTCCGGGTGAAGACCCTTTCCCGGTGAGGCTAGGCAGCGACGACGCTCTGCGCCGTTCTCTCTCTTGGGGGCGTTGTCTAGGAGCTTAGGTGTCCTAGGGTGTTGCGTGATTGTGCTCCATTCTCCCTGTGTTCTCCTTGGGTAGCGTAGTTGCTTGTCTGCTTCGCGATCCGGGTAGCCTAGGATCTGCTTTGTAAGAGGGTCACCTCACCACCATGTATCGTTCGGCCGTGTACCTTGTTCGGTTTGTGCCTTTATTTATAAAGGGGGGCGAAAGCCTGTTTCGAGAGATGGTGATACAAGTGTAGTATGGATAGTAGATATAGGTTTTTGTTATATGAAAATATAAAAAACAGCAAGGTAGCAAGTAACAAAAGTGAGCACAAACGGTACTGCATTGCTTGAAAACAAGGCCTAGGGTTCATACTTTCACTAGTGCAATCTCTCAATAGTGCTAACATAATTGAATCATATAACAATCCCTCAACATGCGACAAAGAATCACTCCAAAGTTCTTATCTAGCGAAGAACATAAGATGAAATTGTTGCAGGGCCCGAAATCACCTCAAAGTTACCTTATCCGATCAATATGTTGAGCCATCCAGTGTCACAAACAGCCCTAAAGTTCGTACTACAATAACACCATATGATACGCATCAACCAACTCTGATGTCACCACAAGTATCCGTGAGTTGATTATTCGATATGCATCAAACAACTTCAAATTCATAATATTCAATCCAACACAAAGAACTTCAAAAAGTGTCCCAAAGTTTCTACCGAAGAAAGTAGGACGAAAACATGTATCAACCCCTATATGTGATAGTGTTATTTAATTATGAACCGAAGTAGTCTAAATATGTGTTTCGAATGAATTTGTATGGAAAAATTGTGCTCGAATGGGATCAAGTTTTACGGGATCTGCTAGGTGAAGAAACTTCAATAGATTATTATTTTTTAGGAAAATGATATATAAGGAAGATTTTGCACTTTTAAAATAGGCGGTATGCTAAAAGTGGCCTAAGTACCCCTCGGTTAGCACCTTACCCAGCAAACCTCCAGTATTATTTTCTTTTAGTATCATCAACGAAAGGATCACATAACCAGACGCAGCGGAGACAACCATGATTAGAGAAAAAAAATGCAGCGACCTTCCGGAGATCCTCAGAAAACTGTCATCATTTTTGCGGTGCCCCCAAGGAAAAGAGGCGAGGGGGAAATGAAATGGATGCCATTGACTTGTGCACCTCTAGGCACAGAGGGTCGTGGTAAACCTGGATGATTGTTTGCTGCAGAGGCCACTACGGGAGTGAGCATGGGGTGCGATGCGATGGCCGAGACCGAGATGGCGTTGCGCTTTCTCTGGACTCGTCTGTTTGACCTCACACGCTTCGCCATGATGCAGGCTATCATGCCAATTCGAGTTCCTTTTTGTGTGTGCTCCAGCCTACACGGCAGCTCCCTCGGTGCCCTCTTAATTATTAGGGTTGGATGGGTGGGTGCTTTGTATAGAGGGTTTTAGAGGGAATATAATATTACAGTAAGTGCAGAAATCGGTTCATTTCCTGTAGGAATACACAAGAAAAATTCTATATTTTCAAGCAATCAAGGAGAATCAGAGTTTGCATTCCCCTAAAAAAAACTGAGTTTGCATGAAGATCCGCAACCTTCAAAAAATTACAAAGCATACCCCATATATGTTTTGGCGGCTGCGATTTTGACTACTTTGCTAGAGTTGCTTTAAACTTACGAAAGTGTCCTTCTCAGCTCATTATGAACAATAAAATCTGGGGAAATATGATTTTTTTTTGGCAACCTTTGACAATGTGGCTAGATCTTAGTCGACTGAGATTTAACTAAGTCTTAGTCAAGTGACATAACATGCAAAAGAGAGAAAGAAAAAACTGAAGAAAAAATTTGCACGGATCTTAATATAAAATTTCATGGATATAGCATTGACTAAGACTTAACGAAGTCTCAGTTCAAAATTCAGAACTCCAAAATGCTTTCGAAAATAATGTTTTGGAGCATCATTTTTTTGGCCATGTCTTCCACGAATATCATTCCATAATGAAACTTTGCAAACAATCAAAGCTTTTGTAATGTTTGCTGAAAAATAATGCAGTTTTTTTGGGGGGTTTACTGTTCACCGAGCTCATATGAACTCGAGCACAGATAATCCGTGTCGTTCTTTTTCTTGTTTAAAACGGTCACTCTCAAATGTAATATCCCGTGTGCTTTGAGATTCACCAGTAAGAGCGATACTCAGTTAAGTAAGTGCGGGGTATCCAAGAATCATATTCATAGCGAAATTGTAAATTGGAACAATAGTTGAGACCAACGGATCCCATTACAACACTGTGCTTCTGAATATAGGATTAACCCTATTGAGAGCTACATGGCATAGGAAGCCACTAAGGAATAATCCTATTGAGAGCAACATGGCAGAGCAGGGCGCTACTCTATAACAGTATGGCCCTTTGCCCTTTTGCGGGGACAGATGAGGTAAGGCCTGCAGCAAGTTGAAGGGCAGTTGATTGGCGGCACAGGCAACACCTCAAAAGGCAGAAATTGGCAAGCATGCAGAGTCTATGTAGCCGCGGGCCAAGCGATATATGCCTAGCTGCCTAGCAAGGACAGGAGAGCATATCCTGTGGCCATGGAGAAGAAAAGCTTCATGCGAAAACAATGCGAATACGTATGTAGGTATCCATACATTGTCAAAGTTGCAACAAGTGTGATAACTATCTGTGGCTATTGTTTATTTTGCTGCCACAGTTTCTTTGTATGCGCCACTTTTGTTTTTAAAGATCCAGCAAATTGTTGGCTTGATTCAGATTCAGCTAGAACAGCAGAAGAACAACACGATGAAGATCCGAAGATCAAAGAAAAAGAAAACAACAGCCCTATTGGCTGTAGAGCGACACTACACTCACAAGTTATATTAGCTACAGAACAACATGGGCTAAGGGTGTAGGAGGTAGGACGGCTGTCGAGCGTTGGCAGAATAAAATTAGGCATTTGAGAAGTTTCTTACGGGGATGGGCTAAGCACCTCAGTGGGGTGTATAAGATTGAGAAGGATAGGCTCCTTTCTCTTATACAGGCCCTGGACATAAAAGCTGAAGCCACGATTCTGCTGCCTGCTGAGCTCCAGGTTAAAACTGAGGCGGAGAAGAGGTTGAAAGAATTTCTTCGTGAAGAAGAGTTGAAGTGGGCGTTGCGAGCTAAGGTTCGCAAAGTGGTCCAAGGGGACGCTAATACTCAATTCTTTCACCTGATTGCTAATGGAAAGCACAGAAAGAAGCGTATCTTCCAGCTTGAGCAAGATGAGGGTACTATTGTTGGGCAGGATAATCTCAAAACATATATTACAGAGTATTATAGGCAGCTTTTTGGACCTTCGGAGGTTAATTGTGTAACCCTCGATGAGTCCAGGACTGAGGATGTACCTCAATTGTCTGCCGCCGATAATGATATCCTACTCGCCCCGTTCTCGGAGAAGGAGGTGTTTGATGCTATTGCACAAATGAAAAACAATAAGGCTCCCGGTCCGGATGGGTTCCCGGCCGAGTTCTATAAAAAGTGCTGGCACATTATTAAGGGGGATTTGTTACCTATGTTTCAGGATCTTTTCTCTGGACAGCTTCAATTATTTCACTTGAATTTCGGGACTATCACATTGCTTCCTAAGAAAACGGAGGCTGTGAGAATTGAGCAGTTCAGGCCGATTTGCCTCCTCAATGTTAGTTTCAAAATCTTCACCAAGGTCGGGACTAATAGGCTCTCACAGATTGCTCATTCTGTGGTGCAACAATCCCAAACCGCCTTCATGCCGGACAGAAACATCCTTGAAGGGGTGGTTGTCCTTCATGAAACGCTCCATGAAATTCACTCCAAAAAATTAGATGGGGTAATTTTTAAGATGGATTTCGAAAAAGCGTATGATAAGGTCAAGTGGCCATTCCTCCAACAGGCTTTGCGTATGAAAGGTTTCGATGATGCATGGCGCCGGCAAGTCGAATCATTTACGCAAAAAGGGAGTGTGGGAATTATAGTGAATGACGATATAGGTCATTATTTCCAGACTCATAAAGGCCTCAGGCAAGGAGATCCGATGTCCCCTATCCTGTTTAACATTGTGGTGGATATGTTAGCAATTTTGATAGGAAGGGCTAAGGAGAATGGTCAAGTGGGGGGTTTGGTACCTCATCTTGTTGATGGAGGTGTATCCATCCTTCAATACGCTGATGATACAATCATCTTTATGGAGCACGACTTGGCCAAGGCGAGAAATTTGGAGCTGTTGTTATGCCTCTTTGAACAATTGTCCGGATTAAAGATTAACTTTCATAAGAGCGAGTTGTTCTGCTTTGGTAGAGCCAAAGACGAACAGGAGTCTTATAGGCAATTGTTTGGGTGCGAGTTGGGGGGTTTGCCCTTCTCCTACCTTGGTATTCCCATACACCATCGTAGGCTAACAAACAGAGAGTGGAAGTGTATCGAGGACCGATTTGAGAAGAAACTGAGTTGCTGGAAGGGTAAGCTCATGTCATACGGAGACCGATTAATCTTGATAAATTCGGTGCTCACGAGTATGCCTATGTTCCTCTTATCGTTCTTTGAGGTTCCAGTTGGTGTTAGGAAAAGACTGGACTTCTATCGGTCACGCTTCTTTTGGCAGGGTGATGAACTTAAAAGAAAATACCGACTTGCTAAATGGGATATTATCTGTCGACCCAAAGACCAAGGAGGGCTTGGTATTGAGAATCTTGAAGTTAAGAACAGATGCCTTCTTAGTAAGTGCTTGTGGAAGCTCGCTTCTGGGACTGAAGCCATGTGGGCGCAGATCCTTCGCAGCAAGTACCTCCAGACTAGAACTCTGTCCCAGGTAACAGTTAGGCCGACTGACTCACCTTTCTGGAAAGGTCTCATGAAAGTCAAACAATTACTGTTCAATAGGACTAGAGTTGTTATTGGAGACGGTACAACTACGCGTTTCTGGGAGGATACTTGGCTTGGCGATTCACCCTTGGCCATTCAATATCCGTCTCTATATCGTATTGCTCAACGACGTGAGGTGTTCGTGGCAACTGTATTTCAATCTATACCCCTTAATATTCAGTTTAGACGGTCGCTAGCGGGCAATCGTTGGGAAGTTTGGCTCCATTTAGTTAGGAGACTGATGGAGGTTCAACTCTCTGACCAACCTGATGAATTACGCTGGAAGTTGACTAGGTTTGGAGTATTTACAGTTAAGTCAATGTATATTGATGTCATTAATTCGAGCTCCATTCCAACTTCCAAGAATGTCTGGGATGTCAAAGTTCCTTTAAAAATAAAAGTATTTATGTGGTTTGTCCATAAACAAGTTATTCTAACAAAGGACAACTTATTAAAACGTAATTGGACAGGACCTACTAGGTGTAGTTTCTGTGATCGGGATGAGAGGATTAAACATCTCTTTTTTGATTGCCCGTTGGCCAAGGTCCTTTGGCGGACGGTCCACATTGCTTTCAACATTATTCCACCGAATACTGTTAATGCTTTATTTGGGACTTGGCTTAATGGGATTGAGTCTACCTTAGCAAGAAATATTCGGGTTGGAGTCTGCGCTTTGTGTGGACCATCTGGCTTTGCAAAAATGATTTGGTTTTTAATAGAACATCACGAATTCATTTTTTGCAGGTTATTTTCCGAGCTACGGCAGTGATCCGTTCGTGGTCGCTACTCACTCCAATGGAGGCCAGGGAGCATTTGGTTACTGGGTCTATCCGTTGGGAGATGGTAGCTCGGGATATCTTCAACCGGTTTGGATGACGGTCATGTAATAGGATAGGCAATTAGTTTACCTACCCTTGTTTAGCCAGCCGGTTGTGGCATCTTTTTATGGCTAGTTTGTGTTTCTAGCCTTCTCCGCTCTGTGTGAGTTGTCTTTTCTTTCTTTCAGCTTGAGACTTTGGAACTTTGTTGGCACAATTTGATTTCTAGTTAATAAGATGGCCGTATGCATCACTCTGGATGCAGAGGCCGGGGAACCCCCCCCCCCCCTTTCGAAAAGAAAAAAAACAACACTAGACTCACAATGCGGAATACCATTCATAACAACGCAACTTCAACTCCCATGGATAACTACGAAGAACTAGTTAAGGTTGGCTTCGCGGAAGATCGCCGAATAGACCAACTGTCGCGCGTCATCGTATGCCACAGGTTTTTGTGTCCTGGAATAGGGAGTGTTTGCCACGTCGGTCCGCCGGCTATGGGCCAGGCCGAGGACCCATAGAAGATTGATGAATGGGCCATGCTGGCTCTGGCCCTCGGCGTAATCAGGAGGAAGATTTTCTGGAGGCTTGGCGTACACTTCAAGTGTATTTGAATAGTTGCCATGTTTATCCTTATATTGTAACCGACCATGTGTAAACCCTAAATACCCCCGGTGTCTATATAAGTCATGGGGTTTAGTTCGTAGAGGCATGCATACGCATTCGCATGGTTTAGAGCTTAGACAAACTCATACGATCTCGAGGTAGATCAATATGTACTTTGTAACCCCATCACAATCAATATATGAGACGTAAGGCGTAGGGTTTTACCTCACCAAGACGACCCGAACTTGGGTAAAACATCGTGTCCCTACTCTTTCTGTTATCATCTAGCTCACATCACCAAGCTTGGGACCCCCTACCCGAGATCTGTCGGTTTTAGCAACATTGGTGGGCCATACAGGTCCCGCCAGGTGATCACGAGAGCTCGATGGCTGGTCTTCGGATCAACGCTAGCATCGACCGTGGGGATATCTTCGTCCCCGGCCAACTTTTTGCCTTCGACAACATTGTACTGCACGCCGACCCCGCTGGTCATCTCAGTCAGGTGGAGAACCTTCCCCCAGGCCAAGCCCTCCGGTTTGGCAATGTGGAATATGCCGCGTATTCTTGCGGCAAACTTGTCTTCTCAGGCTGGGTGTCATATTGGCTTGAAGACTCTACGGACGTCGTCGCCCACGAACCAGATTCGATCTTGGTGCAGGCCCACGATGAGATCCGGTCTCTGGACCTGGCTCCAAGCCCTAATCGTCACATAGCTTGTCCTTTTGACAAAAGTAGCTTGATTGCACATGTACGAAAGCACCTATACAAAATAAAAAAAATTGTAGGTCGATCCATGGCACATCAAATGAGCAGCTATTTATTAAAAGAATGAGCAGTTACATTACACTCTTTGCTCACTTTTATTTATTAAAAAGACCATATATTAAGTATCACATGTCTTTACAAAGACTCTTGCAGAAAAAAAATTATATTCAATTCTTTAGGTGTACCGAAATCTTCTTTCTCTTGCATCCACCGACGACACGCCGTGAGCAAAGCTCGTTGCCGCCTCTGGGCCTCCGCCTCAACGAATCAAACTTGTTTAAACTCAGGAGCTTGTAGAAGCAGTAGCCAGAAAGCCGTTGATGTGGACCAGAGGACGTTGGGTGCCACGATCTGTGTGGCAAAACTCCGCCCCGAAGAAGAAGACATTGAAAAGAGCACGTAGATACTTAAAATACCATAAACGTCGACCGAATCCAGATAGATTCACCGTAAATAAAAATCTACCGGATTTGGAAAGATCCATCGGAGGCACACCTCCACACTCACTCCGCCGACACTAACCGCATCGATGGAATGAGGATGGGACGGGGATATTATTCCTAAATGGGGACTGTTCATCGAAAACAAGAATAGGTAGTCCCTTCAATGACATCATTTGATATTTATTATATGCAGTGTATTTTCATGAGATTTTGAAGACTGTTTCAATGCCATATATGTAGGACAGTATTGTGACATGGACAGAATAGGACTGTTTCATTGCACTGTCATGTCGGCCAGTATTCAGATTCAAAAGAAAAATCGGTTGGTATGATAATTTTTTTGCGGGGAACTTCTGATTTATTCATGCTCAATCATGTCAGTACAAGGACCATCAGAGATAGTAAAAATTACAACCAGTTTGTGGACTATCTAGAGACAACTACAAGCACTGGAGCGAGCCGAAACCGCGCCACCGTCATTGCCCCTCCCTCCTCAGAGCCGGGCAAACCATATTATAGTAGACAGTCGGGAAGTCGTCGTGCTAAGACCCTATAGGACCAACGCACCAGAGTAGCAACCATCGCCGATGAAAAAAGTCGTAGGTCGGAAGGATCAAATTTATAAACACCCAAACAAAGACGAATATAGACCGGATCCAAACAGATCCAGCGAAGACCAGCATCGACAAAATCCAGCGAGATCCAACAGAGACACACCTCCACACGCCCTCCGACGAAACTAGACGCACCATTAGGACGGGGATAGAACGTGCGAGACATTTTTTCTACTGAGAGCCATCGCCGCCATCACACAGCTCCAACCAAGACGTTGAACCTAACAAGAACAAGAACGAGGTCCCTCCCGCCGGCAAGGGGCCGAGGTCCTCCGCACCCCCATGACCCAAAGGCCGTCGGAGATGAAGGCGGACCGGCAGTGGCTCCTATGGAAGGAGGAGGAAACACTGGGGTCCTTTTCTGATATGATATTTCAGGAGAAGGTTGTGTACCTAATCATCCATTACATAACCTTAATCGTCACATAGCTTGTCCTTTGGACAAAAGTAGTTAAATTGCACACGTACAAAAGCATCTATACTACTCCTTTTGTACGTGTGCAATTTGATCATATAGACCTACAAAAGCATATATACTACTCCTTTTGTACATGTGCAATTTTCTCATCTATATATCCATACCGCATCATGATTATTGATGGTACTAGGACAAGTATGAAGGATTTGCTAGCTTGCATTGCTGGAACCTTTTCTTTTTCTTTATGCTCAGAGGATAATATATTTCTTGAGTACTTTGATTCTAGTGGCAAAAATATCTCCGTGTCAAATGATGAAGAATGCATGAAAATGTCTGACTGTTTTGATCAGAATAGAAGTGGCCATTTGATCATCAAATATTCCGAGAGAAGTGATAATGTCGATGTTCCATGTACTCCTTCGAACCAAACACCATCTATAGCACTTCCTAGTCAATCAAGTAATGTCATTGATGAAGCTAGTGTATGCCTAATAGATACATATCTTGACAATCTGCATGAAGAATATGAACATGTTGGTGTAGATGAGGAGGACCAATACTCAATTGGCAGTGTTGGTTCCGATAGTGATGATGAGGTCAGAGAAAAAGATATACCAAATAATGATTATGTTGAGGATAGCAGTGATGATGAGGAATGGGTTGCGGAAGATGCTAGACCGGATGTTGTTCCAGAAATTGCTTATGACAAAGAAAACCCGCCAATGCATGTTGGCGCAAAGTACCCCAACATTGAAGAGTTTAGGTTGGAAATTGATACATACGCTGTAAAGAAAGAGTTCGAATTTAAGATTGAAAAAAGTGAACCTACTCGATTCAGGGCTTATTGTCGTCGGGCGAAGAAGACAGATTGTAAATGGAGAATTCATGTTGGGAGGTTGGATGACCAAGAAACTATGGAGGTATGTTAGTTGCATAATTTTGTTGAATGATGTTCTGTTATAAAATGGAGTTGACTGACACTAGTTTTTCTTTAATGCAGGTCAAAGTTCATGTGCAAGAGCACACATGTTCTAGCACAAAGAAGAAAAAGAAGGAGAAAAATGCTTCAAAGGCATGGGTATGTGAGAAAGTCATGGACTGGGTAAAAGAAGATCCTTGTGTTCGACCGACGGAGTTACGGAGGAGGCTACATGACAAGTACAAGATCAAGGTCCAATACACAAAAGTATTCCGTGGCAAAGGGCTAGCAATGGCTAATTTGTTTGGTAACTGGGATGATTCTTTTGACAAGCTATACGCTTGGAAAGCTGAGGTTGAGAAGAGGTCTCCTGGAGGCATAGTTGCCATTGACCACATGGAGTATGATCAGAAAAAATATTTCATACGGATGTTTGTTGGGTTGAAGCCTTTGTGCGATGAATTCTTGGCTGCCTGCAGACCTTACTTGGCGATAGATAGCACTCACTTGACAGGCAAGTATAGAGGCCAATTAGCTACTGCTTGTGCTATTGATGAGCACAATTGGTTGTACCCAGTAGTCTATGGAGTTATTGACTCGGAAACTACTGAAAGTTGGGTGTGGTTTTTGGAGAAGCTTCGTGATGCTATCGGCTCTCCCCCCGGTCTAGCTATATGTTCAGATGCAGGAAAAGGGATTGACACTGCAATCGAACAGGTATTTGGGTATGTAGAACATAGAGAATGCATGCGACACTTGGTTGTGAACTTCAAGAAAAAGTTTCATGGTAAAGTTTTTGATGATCATTTGTGGCCAGCTGCTTATTCATGGACTCCTCGAGGGTTTGACTATCACATGGCATGGCAGCCATAGAGGAGAAAAAGGCTGCTGCAATAGCATACTTAAACAAGTACCACAACAGGCTATGGTCAAGGAGCAAATATTCAACCTCCTCAAAAGTGGATTATGTGACAAATAATTTGGCCGAGTGTTTCAACAACTGGATCCGCAAGCACAAAGGTCTAATGCTGTTTCAGCTCATGGACAAGATCAGGAGAAAGATTACGGTTAAGTTTGAGAAGAGGAGAAGGGTAGCTAGAAAATTTCAAGGTCGGCGTATACTTCCAAGTGTCATGAAGGAGTTGAATGACATAAGCAGAGGGTTGGACATTGAATATGAGAGAATATATGACATGATTGCAGAGGTGAGTGAAAGTGTTGTGCTAGGTGGCAAGCGCCACGTCACTGATCTAGCAAATAGGACATGCACATGCAGGGCATTTCAAGTCTCCGGGAAGCCTTGTAATCATGCAATTAGCTTTATTACTGGAATTAGGGGGGTCACAATAGAAGACTTCGTTGATGATTGTTATATCGTTGCCAAGTTCACTGCAGCTTATGCTCCTATTCTTCCTGGCCTAACCGACATGTCTCAATGACCTAGAGTGAACAAAGAATTCTTCTTGAATTCCCCAATCCTTAGGAGGGCCCCTGGGAGGCCAAAGGTAGAGAGGCACAAAAGTGGTGCTGAGAATAGCAAGGGGAAGGGAAAGAAAGGCCAGCACCAGTGTCCAATTTGCAAAGCTTATAGGCATAGATGGCAAAGCTGCAAAGATGCTGCTCCTGAAGCACTAGAAGCCTAAGCAGAAGTAGCAAAGCAAAAAAGGTACTTGCTATTTCAATATGAGATTTCTGTTCCACCTTACTCTTGTCTTACTTAAGCTAATATATGAAACTCATGCAGGGACAAAAGAAAGAAAGAAAACCCATTACAAAAGCTATTTGTACAACATCAGATCAAGCAACTGATGGTACACTACCTCTGCTTCCATGTCCAAGTGAAAATGGAACTGCACTAGCTCTACTTTCATGTCCAGGTGATGCAATTGAAGACGATGTTGCCAAGTCGACATCACTGAAGACTACCTCTAAATCTAGAAGGTATGAAAACTGCACCAAATTTACTTATATTCTGTGAGTGTACCAATATGTAATCAAAAAATTTGATGTAGATCAAAGGTCATATCTGCTGTGCCTGACAGCCCTGCAATGGGCACTTGAAGCAAGAAGAGAGCTGTGCCTAACAGCCAAGCAATGGCCGGTCGAAGCAACTATGAAATTCTCTAAAATCTCGTGTATTATTTATTTATCGCACCTCTTCATGGTTATGCTATTTTATTCAGAAACTTGCTTGTGGTAGTATTTTGGTTCTGGATGATGTGAACTTGGTACTGATCGTCTAAGATTTAATATGGTGTTTGCTGAATCTCTTCTAAATGATGTGGATTTTCTTGAGTATTACTCTACTGTTGGAACTATTTATATACTGGAATTGTTAGGTAGTCATTATATTTGTGCTGGAATGTTGAAAAGACAGGGGGAATGCTGTCGATTTTTTTCTGGACATGTTTTATTGTTGTGGTTATTTGCCATTGAGGGCAGGACAGTCATTTTGGTCACCTACCGGACTAAGATAACGGTAGACTAACTGCTAGTGGTATATAAGCAATAGAATTTGTTTGTGTTTGGTATATAAGCACTGGAGCTTTGTTGGATGGCAAATGAGTCATTGCTGAGATTGTCGATGGTATAGAAGCAATTTTCTCATCTATATATCCATACCGCATCATGATCCTTGTTAATTAGCACACCACTCGCGCGCGTACATGTGTTGCTGTATCGTACATGCACAGCAAATTAACTTGCGCCGTCCGTTGCCTCTTGGGCGCTTGGGACTAGAATAGAAAGACCGGCGTCTTAACGTGCCTCTTGTTTCTTCACCAACAATCCAAAATCCAAAGTCAGTGCCTGCCACCCTTTCGAATCGAAAAAGAAAGAAAAAAATCTCAACGCACCCATCCTTCCAGAAAACTGTTCCGCCACAGCGATCGCGGGTGTGCGCCTACCTGTACAAGCTCCAACGACTCTGCAATGTGAGGCAAGAAGCAAGCAAAGGTACGGAAAAGGAATGATGCAGCTGAAGCCGTAGCGTTCTCCTTCTTATTCATTCATTGATTTATTGAAGGGAAGAGAAGAGAAGAAAACAATGGAAGAAGTGATTAATCGCTGGAGTTGAGCTAGCTAGCACTAGCATAGCAGCTCGGATGCATGCCTGCATCTGCTGATCTGCATGGAGATGGAGTGGTGGCGCAGCGTGATGGTGGTGCCGTGCTTTTGGCCGGCCGGCACGGTTGGCATGATGCAACGCGCACAACCTCATCTCGCACTCGCATGGGGTGTGCTGCGGGTCCGGCCGGGGAGTAGCTAGCTAGAGCCCCTCTTCATGACTCACGCCCACCGCCTGACCCCAAACGGACGTCCGGTTTAGCCGGATTTTATCCCTTTGGGGCGGCAATTAGTTCGTCCATGTCCGCGTCTGTTCGTTGTATCGTGGGTGCGCTAAACGCGTGGCCGCACTCCAAATCATATCCGTGTTGGACGTGATTAAAAAAACAGAAAAACTTAAATAGAATGACTAAAATAAATAAATAAACGCAGTTAAAAAACTTAAAACATAAGTTAGGAGTCACGGCCACAAAACGGCCCAGTTTCACGGTTCACTTAAACGGCCCAGTGCCATAATTAACATAAAAACAAAATAAAAAACGCCGCCCGCGCGCTCCTGCCGCGCCCGTCGATGCCGTGGCCATCGCCGTCTTCAGTGGCCGCTGGTGTCGTCGTCGTTGCTGACGAGGTCGACGTAGTCCGGCGGCGTTCAGAGGTGGGCCAGCGGTCCGTGGTGCACGGGGGTGGCGGGCTGGAAGGTGGCAGGTGCCTGCACCACCTCCCCCGTCACTACTAGGAAAACGCTTATAGATAGAAGTTTACCAGTAGCGTTTGTTTATACCCCCACGCTACTACCAGTTAGTAGTAGCGCTGTCTAAAAAAAGCGCTATTGGTATCAGTTAGCAGCAGCGCTTGTTACATAGCCCCACGCTACTGCTAAGTGTAATACACCACACCCCCACGTCAAAAAATAACAGTAGCGCCTGTCGTCTAACCTGCGCTACAGCTAGTGGGCTTAGCAGTAGCGTTGGCCCGTTGCCTGCGCTGCTGTTAGGCCCACTACCTCCCCCCGCGCCCCCCGGCCCGGCCGGCCTCACTCTCACTCACACTCGATCCCACACTCCTCCTCGATCCCCAGCCCACCGCCGACCCCAGACACCTGTCTGTCGTCCCCAGACCGCCCTCCTCCCCGCCAGCCCTCCTCCTCGTCGGCCGCCCTCGCTCGCCAGCCCTCCTCCCCTTGCCGCCCAGCTCCCAGCGTCGGCCTCCTCCTCCGCCTCACCCCCGCCCCAGCCCGCCCTCTCCTCCCCTGCCCTCTCCTCCACCGAGAGGTACTCCTCCCTCATTCCTCCTCCCTCCCTCCCTAGTTATATATAATTATTAGAGTAGTTATTTTCAATTCTATGTAGTTGAAAAAATGTAGGTTATTAGAATAATTTAGGTTTTGATCGAACCCTTGCTTGGACAGATTAGGTATGAACCCTAGTTAATTCGTATGAACCCTAGGTTTTTAAATTTAGCTAGGTTTTAAAGTTAGGACAGAAATTTAGCTAGGTTTTTAATTAGGTGTAGTTAATAGAATTTAGGTGTTTTAAGTGTATTTAAAAGAGTTTTAGGTGTTTTAGTTGTTTTAGGTGTAGTTAACAGAATGTTAGGTGTTTTAGTTGTTTTAGGTGTAGTTAACAGAATTCTAGATTTTTTTTAGTTAAAGCAATTGTTGTTATTTTTTTAGTTGAAGCAATTTTTCCTGTTATATGCAAATTTGCAGTGGACATGTCATATTTGAACATGTCACATTTTGGACATGTCATATTTTGCCGAGTGGCCAATTTTTTGTCAGAAATGTCAATTCGTTTATGTTCTGGCAAATTTCAGGCGCTCGATATGTCCTGTTTTTAGCAAAGGTCATGCCAAATTTTGCTAAGTGTTTATTAATTTTGTTTTCATAATTTAGCATTTTGTTCTCGACGTCGACGATGCCTATCCGGCATCCTCGTCGTCGACTCGGCGGAGGACTCCTGGTTGAGCCGAGGGGCCATGTCCGGACCCAGGCTCCGCTGGCTGGTACTTGGGTTGTGCTACCTTCGGTGAGCGCAGCTTAGTGAGGAGCCAGCCCGTCGTCGACCGAGCTTCTTTGGTGGCGGTCACGTGGGCCTGCATCGGTGGAGAGGCTTGCGTCCCCCGCGCAGGTGGTACAGCACCGTGTCACGGAGGAGAACGCGCACGTCCAGCGCTACTTGGTTGCCTTGGCGAACGGCCGGTTCTCCAATACCTGGCAGATTCCTTAGGGATCTCACCGGAGCTATGATCCGGTGATGCTTCCTTCTCTTTGGGTGTCCACCGCGGCCCACTGAACCTAGAGGAGCTATTATTCGAGATGTATTAGTGATATTATATGATGATCTTTGCTACAAACTACTATATATGTATTCGATGATGGATTATTAATTACCTATTAGTTATTTGCTTATTGAATGCAAAAGATGAGCGCGGTTTGTGCTACAAACTACTATATATGTATTCATGATAGATTATATGATGATCTTTGCTACAAACTACTACAAACTACAAATTTTAGGTGTTTTAGTTGTTATATGATGATCTTTGCTACAAACTACTATATATGTATTCGATGATGGATTATTAATTACCTATTAGGAAATGTCTGATGACGAAAGGGAATGCGCTAAGTGCGAGGACTGCGAAGATGAGCGCGGTCTGTGCGATAGACCTCACCTGGTAGAAGGTCGGCGCTTCAGCATCAAGCTCCAAGAGACCTTCGATGTTGAAACGGTACGCAACGACGACAAGTGTTTTTTGTTATTTTTTGCACGACTTCTCTCCTTCTTCAACGTGTAATTTCCGTCTTTTATAATTAGGCTAGCTTATCCCATGTCATGCAAGACGCTATGTCTTGGAGAAGATGGGTTTTGAAGATCATGAAAGAATGGAGACAAAGATAATTCAACTAAGGACCCATCATGGTTATGATTTTGCTGTAAATCTATACAATTCTGTGAACTCATCCAATTTTGGTTGCCTGAATTGGGAACCCCTTTGCAAGGCGTATGATTTTCATGAGGGTATGCTTCTCACCTTCGATCTTGGTGATCCTGACATTGACGAAAATGATATGACCATTTGGGTCCTTGTTGACACGCTTCAAGTTCTACCGCTGTGTGAGTTTCTTAAACATATTTACTAAGTAATTTATATTGTTTATTTCAAAATATTTGACAGCTTATTTTCATTGACAGCTTATTTTCATTCTTCAAAAAATATACGGAAAATGGTAGACAGAACCTACTACTACAATGATGAAGCACAATTAACTTATAAGGAGCAAGATGGTCTTATCGCATTTTTTAATTTTCTTGAGAATTACAATAGCTATTATCAAACTCCTCCACATTATGGTCAATACGTGCCACTAGTCCACGTGTTGAACTACGGTAACATCAATGGAGATATCATGGTAAGATTTCTACTATTACGACATTCGTGCATCTTTTGCATAAATTCTTCTAAAACTAAACTATATTGCTAACTACAAAGTTATTACTATGTTTTTTAACAGAAAATCCCGATGGATTATGTGCCTCATCTGATGTTGACGAGAGGTCGCGTTAATGTTATGAGCTTACGGCCACCACGGCCAGGTCAGCCGCAGTATCCACATCACTCCTGTCCATACCGGATTTCTAAAAGCGAGGAAGCCATGATAATAGATGGTTTCAAAAAATGTTTGAACCATCGTAGAGAGCTACTTGGAAGTAACATTGTGCGTAGGCCACGACTTGGAGACAGGATGATCTCCGTTCTTTATTATGGTTCCTTAATGCAGCGTCAATGCCTATCTTGTTTTATGATATTTTACCTAAGAGAGGGTAGAGTAGGTCCTATGAGAGGAGTAGGTCGTAGCTAGAATGTGTTATTATGTGCTACAATATATGTGTTAGAGTTGATGATGAGGAGGAGGAGTTATGATTATGACTAGTGACCAACTTGTTATATGATGTCTCATTGACGAACATTGTTTGATGGTGATGACAAGTGGTAATGAATATGCTATTTAAACAGACTAGTTCATGATGAGTTGTTATTGTATAAAAGATATATCTGTTTAAACATGTACAGCGCAAAAATGCTAAAAAAAACATAAATGTTAGCAGTAGCGCGGTCCTGAAAACGCGCTACTAGTACTTGAACTTACCAGTAGCGCTGGCCTAAAAACGCGCTACTACTACAAAATAGCTGTAGTGCCGTAGCAGTAGCGCTGGTGCCTGCGTTACTGGTAGCTCAAAAACCAGCGCTACTAGTAAGCATTTTCCTAGTAGTGCGTGGCGAGGCGTCCCGCTCCGGTGACCGCGGCAGTGTGGGGCACCAGTTCATGCCCCCACGGCGTCTGCCATCTCCGGAGCCGTGCACGACCAGCTCCAGTGCTGGCCCACCAGGGCCGGGTGGAACGCAGCCACCGGCGCCTCCTCCATCACCTCCTCCTTTGCCACCATCTCCAGCTCGGGGATGGCGACGTCGTTGGCCGCGGAGAGGGCCGTCATCTCCTCGAGGCCCTCCCATTGGCTCTCATCGTGCGTGCACATGGATCCTCCATGACACGTGCCATGAGACGGGCCTGCTCCTCCGCTGTCATGCGAGGAGGTGGTGGTGGTGACGGAGATGGCGTGGGCGTGAGGCCGCGCACCCACGTACGCCCCCGCACCTGGGAAGCAGCCGCTTGGCGCTTTGGACGTGGCCACCGCGCCCATCGACGTGCTGGCGAAGAAGGACGCCTGCCACATGTCTTGCTCGTCTTGAAACCACGTGTCCCACAAGGGCGAGTACGGGGCGTACCTGTCGACGTAGTACAGGTCGTCCGGGAGGAGGAGGCGGCGGCGCTCGATCTCCTGGCGACGCGCACGACCGCTCAACGGGACCGGCGGGATCGGCACGCGGTCGGCGGACAAGTGCCAGTTATTGGGGAGGTGGACGTCGCTCCAGGGGAGCGGCGTCCTCGTCTCCCAATAGCGGCGGTATACGGCTGCCTCGATGTAGTGCCGGTCACGCTCGCCGGCGGCCGTGGGGGCGATGGAGAACGCGGGCGGTGCGGGGGGCGGCGCGGGGGCCGACGCGGTGGTGATGCGGGCTCCTCCTTCTTCACGGAGCCGTGGTGGCGCCCCGACGAGGAGCCCCATGGCTGTGAGGCGGTTTGGGGTTGACAGGCGCGGTTCGATAACCCCATGGCTGCGAGGAGGCCGGCCGGCGAGTTCGAGGCTAGGGTTTGGGGGTTTGGGGTTGTCGGGTTTCGAGAAGGCCGCTGGGTGGAGTGGGTTAGTGTGGACGACGACCGGTCCACGGCTTCTCCATTTAAGAAGGACCGCGACCGTTCGCCTGGGCGGATGACAGGCGTGACCGGCCGCGCGTGCACATTGATGTCAGGTGGTAGGAGGTAGGTGGCCGCCTGCCACGCGGCCCCGACGCGGACGAGCGACGCGTCCGTTTGTTGTCCGTCGCGATCCAAACCCGGCACATGTTTGCGCTTGAAATGGGTCGGTCCGGACACAAAATAAACCAGATGGGTTCAGGCCGTCGCGTGTTGGGCCGCCTCGTTTGTCCCTTTTACTCTATAAAACGGACGAGACCAGATGGGATGGGGTCGTGCGGTGGAGTTGGTCTCGTGAGTCATGAGCCCGGCGTGATGGTAACAAACACGCCCTCGCCCCGCCCGCGCGGAGGGGAGGCGCTTTTGCTCGCCGCCGCAGGGTTTGGTTTGGTTGGGTTCGGTTGGGTCAGTGGGTGGGGGTCCGGTCCGGTCCGGTACTATGCTCGGGTTGGGTGTTGCACTAGTATCATCCACGTCCATGTCAAGTGTTAACACACATCGACACGACGTACACACGGACGGACGGACGGGTGGGAGGGAATTTGAGGGGCCGGCTGATCTATGATGTGAACTACTACTGTACTACCTTGGACTGTGAGGAAGTCACCATCGGAACAACAAACAGCATGGACATGGATCACCTCTGCCGATTTACAAAAGCAACCGTTCCCTGTGACTCCACGTTCAAGACACTACTAGTATAGCACATTTCCTCAGGACGATAGGTAGACAGTTTCCCTGGCAATGCATGCAGCATCCAAATTCTGGTGTCCGCCTTAGTACGAACCATGACTTGATCGACTCGTTATGGGTGCACGTGAGAGAGAGTGCGAGAGAGACGCACACGGTGTTGACGTGTTGCTGCCTCTGCACTCCAAGCCCGTACGTGTGGTTGCGCCGCCTCAGGAGACATCACAGCACAGAGTCGTCATCGGATCTTTTCGGACGTGTATGTATGTTGGCAGCCCGATCCGAGGAAGGCGCACACCATCACCTTCTTCGGTTCCAGACCTTCCAATTCGGTAATACCCCTACCGACCTTTGCGTGTCCATGCTGGCTGTTGCTGGTTCCGGGGACACCTGTGCTCGCAGAGAAACAGATTTCCACGGAGAGAACATGACCCATGGGAAACCTTTTTCACTTGTAGAGGAAGGGATATTCAAGACCTCACCGGCCGGCCGGCACACCTCAGTTTCCACCAGCCGGCGCCAATTCCAGGTCACCCTAGACTTTGTGGTACGGTTCGTCTCCTTGAAAAAATGAAAATCGGAGGGTGGAATGCTTCCAGACAGTGATGATTTCTTTATCTAGTGGCTAGTGCGCAGTCTTTTGTCTTTCGGATAGGAAAGAAACTGCTATCTATGACTTTCAGAAAGTCAAACAAAAAAACTCTTGACGCATTCTTTTGAAAGAAGTGCCTTGGGACGTTCATCATAGGAAGATCTTTTTTTAAAGGAAAATGGCGCTGGCCTATACATCAAGTGCCGTACAGATTCATTTTGAATTAAAAATTAGTAGTGTTTTTATCTGTTACAATAATAAAAAATAACAATGGTTAAAAAAAGGACCCGATAAGTCCCGAACGTTCGGATTTTGCCCATAGTAGATCAAACTTTTTTATGTTACTTGACGGGAGGATGACAAATTTAGTTGGTAAGCACAACAATTTTGTCCTCGGTTTGTTTTTTGATAGAAAATTGTCATGCTTGCCCACTAAACTTGCCATCCTCGCGTTGCCATCGGCAAAATCCGAACGTTCGAGATTTATCGAAAAAGATTTTCGCCCCGCTTATATATAAAGCAATGGTCGACATACATGATGCAAACCACCGGACACCACACACACACAAATCCAAGGCAGATACAAGGGAGCTGATGAACAACAACACTACTCCAAACACCCCAAAGCAAACAACAAGTAGGCAGAAGAGCATAGCTAAGGATTTAAAGAGCTCTCCACCGTGAACGAGTCACCGCGAGGAGACGAAGCCGCAACTCGACAAACCCGGGACTCCAAAGCGGTGCTTCCAGGAAAGAAACGAAACCGAAGAGCCGACACCGCCTGATCCAGGGAATCGAGGTTTTCACCCAGAGTAACACAGAGGACATAGGGCCACCACGATGGAGCCTTCGAGAAGGGAACGCCGCATGGACGTCGTTGTCATCGGTCTGGCCCAAGCCAGACGAGGTTTTCACCCCGGCCACCACCCTCCGCCTCCGCCCGGGGTACAACCCTACATGAGATCGCCGACAGCACCACCACCGAGTACGTCGAAGGCCCGCCCCCACGCCACCCGCTAGCCATGACAACAAGCCCGTCAATGCCTGAGCCACGAGCTCCGCCCACGAGCCCGCAGCAACCGCCACCAAGGCCGCCGCCCTGCATCCAGACACTTCGGTGACCATCAAAGGCATGAGCTTCGAGCCGACTGGTAGATCCCTACCACCATCGAAACCGCCGGTGACCGACCCACCCTGAACTACGGCCAGCGGCTAGGAGGCACTAGGCCAAGAAAAGGGGAGGGGGAGCAGAGCTCGTCCGAACTGGCGCACCCCTGCGCTGGTGACAGGTAGTTGGTCTACTCGTCCCTCCAACAGCCTCCCCTGCATCACCCCTATCGCCCTACCACGGCCTCCGGCCAGAACCATGCGAAGAAGAGGCAGGCACCCGTCCGTCGGCGAGGGCCGCCGGATCGACCGTACCCTGCCGCCGAAGAAGGCCTCCGAAGGGGCGTCAACCACCACCACACCACCCGCGCCTCCACGCCCTAGCCAGGTCCAGTCGGTGCCCCACCACCCCACCGGAGTAGAATGAACACCAGTTGCAACACCACTACCTTAGAAGGGCCATCGGCCACTGAGGGAGTCCTGGATTAGGGGGTCCTCGGGTGTCCGGACCATTTAATATGGGCCGGACTGATGGGCCATGAAGATACAAGCAGAAGACTTTCCCCCGTGTCCGGGTAGGACTCCTATATGCGTGGACGGCAAGTTTAGTGTCCGGATGTACTATTTCCTTCCTCTGCAAACCGACTCTGTACAACCCTAGATCCCTCCGGTGTGTATATAAACCGGAGGGTTTAGTCCGTAGAGGCTATCAGAATTCTTATAGGCTAGACAGCTAGGGTTTAGCCATTACGATCTCGAGGTAGATCAACTCTTGTAACCCCTATATTCATCAAATACAATCAAGCAGGACGTAGGGTTTTACCTCCATTAAGAGGGCCCAAACCTGGGTAAACTTTGTGTCCCACTTGTCCCTTGTTACCATCTAACTCAGACGCACAGTTCGGGACCCCCTACCCGAGATCTGCCGGATTTGACACCGACATTGGTGCTTTCATTAAGAGTTCCATCGTGTTGTCGGTAGAAGGATCGATGGCTCGCCTTGTCATCAATAATGATATCACTTCTGGAAAGAACCTAACTTCAGGACAGGTCCTCCACCTCGGCGGTTTCACCATGGGCACTCGCACGGCCGTCAAGCCGACGGCAGCCCCCAAGATCGCCAAACATCACCTCCGCATCGGCCGCGAACACTCAGAAAAGATGGATCCGGCGGATGTCTCGTCCTTAAACGAGCTGCTAGATCGCATCATCGCCCTGGGGCTTGCAACAGATTATGTACGGATCAAGTCCCCGCCAATCACCCATCTGGTAGCGGTCGTCGAGGAACATGCCGAAAACACTTCTTCCCCTAAGTTAAAGACCAGCTATGTATGGATCTCCGACCCCTCGAGCCGGACACCCTCGCTCGGGATGAGACTCACGTCCTCTGAACTCAGGGTCGGACATAGAGCCCGGAAAGAACTTGGATATTCCCGGACCCGAACTGGTGACCTCGGAGATTTTTCAAGCTCCAATCTCGGGTCAGGATTCGGGTTTTAACCCACCCACCCACCACAATCAATACTCTCCAAGTAATTCAGGCCCTCCAGACATATGTGACCTAATGTGCATACGGCAGCAATCTCAGGAAACGGTCCATCACTTCTGGGCCAGATTCCGCCTTGTTAAAAACAAGATTGAAGATTGCTGTGATGATGATGCAGTTCCGGATTTTTATCGTAATTGTACAAACGAGGGAATTCTGAACGCCCTCAACCACCGTCGCATATATGACTTTTCGGAATTATCACACTTAGTACAGAATTACTGCGCAATGGAAAGCACATGGAAGGCCCAGAAAGCCCGGTTGGAACCCACTGCCTTTAAGCAGTCCACCACACGGGCAAAACGGATACACCCTTATAAGGCATCCGATCACAAGCCCGTTGGCAAGAAAAACAAACCCTTTACGGGATACAAAACAGTTCTCGACGAACTCCTCGACAAACCCTGTCAGATACATGCGACGCCAAACACCGAACCAACTCACAATCTTTGGGCATGTTGGGTACTCCGGCAAGTGGCTAAAAGCGGTGAGGCTATCCTCACCAATGCTACTCCAGATAAGCATTCTCCGGAGGATGAAGATCTTAACGCCTTCACGGTCTTCGACACCTTCTCTTCAAATCATCGGCGCAAAAGGGTGCTCCGCGACCTCACTGAAATCAACCAAGTAACCGCAATGAGCCCTTGGAACGACGCGGCAATCACTTTCCGCGGACGATGAACCAAGGGCCCGATCAGTCCCAGCACCAGCCGCCTTGGTCTTAATCACAATTGTGGATGGCTTTCGACTCACCAAAGTGCTCATGGACGATGGCAGCGGACTTAACCTCATCTACGAGGACATGCTCGACAAAATGCAAATTGACAAGGCCCACATCGAGCAAAGCAGTACCACCTTTCGAGGTATCATCCCTAGTCGAGAAGAACGATGTTCGGGGAAAATCAAACTTGATGTAGTATTTGGCACGCCGGAGAATTACAAGTCGAAGAGTTGCTCTTCCACATGGCCCCCTTCAACAGCAGATGTCACGCCCTTTTGGGGCAGGACGCCTTCTCACGCTTCCAAGCCATACCCCATTACGGGTACATGAAGCTTAAAATGCTGGGGCCCAACGGAGTAATCACTATCACAAGTGATCCAGATATAGCACCACGCCGAAAACAAAACCGCATCCTTGGCCCTCGAGACACTATCCGAAGCCCTCGTGGTCGAAGAACTAACCACCCTGCAATCCATGATGGACAAAGACGATGTGATCCTCGATCGGAGGCCCAAATCTAGCTCTTTCAAAACAGAGATGAAATAGTTAAATTTCAAGTGCACCCGACGGATCCTAATAAAACAGCGTCGATCGGAGCACAGCTAGATCCGACAGTCGATGCCGCCCTACGAGCGTTCCTGCGCAAAAATTAGGACATCTTTGCCTGGCACCCTTCAGACATGCCTGGAATCCCACGCAGACTGGCCGAACATAGCCTCAACATAATCAAGGGGTTCAAACCAGTCAAGCAAACGCTACGGCAATTTTCCGAACCCAAACGGCAAGCTATGGGGGAGGAGCTGGCTAAGTTACTCAAGGTCGGGTTCATCAGAGAAATCAAACACCCATATTGGCTAGCCAACTTGGTCATGGTACCAAAGAAAGATAAATCCTGGCGCCTTTGTGTCGATTTCAAAGACCTTAATAAGGCTTGCCCCAAGCACCCTTTCTCGTTGCCCCACATTGACCAGATTATCGACACAACCGCGGGACACAACTCATTGTGTTTCCTCGATGCTTACTCCGGATACCATCAGATTAAGATGAAGGAGTCCAACCAGGCCGCAACGGCGTTCATTACCTCGTACGGGCCTTTTTGTTTCAACACTATGCCTTCTGGGCTTAAAAACGCTGGTGCCACTTACCAATGCATGATTCAAACATGTTTGGAGAAAACAAATCGGCAAGACAATGGAAGCATATGTGGACGATGTGGTCATCAAGACTAAACACGTCGAATCATTGGTGGACGATCTCCGCCTCACATTTGACAACCTCTGAACATATGACATAAGGCTTAATCCGGAAAAATGTGTTTCTGGCGTTCCAGCCGGAAAGCTGCTAGGGTTCATTATCTCCAATAGAGGAATTGAAGCGAACCCATCCAAAATCCGAGCCTTGTTACAATTGGCCATACCAACGGACTTAAAGTAGGTCCAAAAACTAGCAGGGTGCATGGCAGCTCTGAGCCGCTTCATCTCCAGATTAGGAGAAAAAGCATTACCTCTTTATAGACTGCTTAGACGCATCGACCACTTCGAATGGACGGACGCAGCTACAGCCAGATTGGAAGAAATAAAAACCTTATTAGCAGGCAACCCAATCCTAGCCGCCCCAACTGTTGGTGAGCCTATCTTGCTCTATATATCGGCAACTCACCAGGTAGTGAGCGTCGTACTCGTCGTCGAGCAAGAGGAAGAGGGATGTCGGTGTCAAAACCGGCGGATCTCGGGTAGGGGGTCCCGAACTGTGCATCTAGGCGGATGGTAACAGGTGACAAGGGACACGATGTTTTTACCCAGGTTCGGGCCCTCTCGATGGAGGTAATACCCTACTCCTGCTTGATTAATATTGATGATATGGGTAGTACAAGAGTAGATCTACCACGAGATCAGAGAGGCTAAACCCTAGAAGCAAGCCTATGGTATGATTGTTTTTCGTCGTACGGACTAAAACCCTTCGGTTTATATAGACATCGAATAGGGTTAGGGTTACACAGAGTCGGTTACAATGGTAGGAGATCTACATATCCGTATCGCCAAGCTTGCCTTCCACGCCAAGGAAAGTCCCATCCGGACATGGGACGAAGTCTTCAATCTTGTATCTCCATAGTCGAGGAGTCCGACCAACGGTGATAGTTCGGCTATCCGGCACCCCTAATCCAGACTCCTCAAGAGCTCCCTAACCAGGCTTCAATGACGATTTAGTCCGGCGTGCATATTGTCTTCGGCATTGCAAGGCGGGTTCCTCCTCCGAATACTTCATAGAAGATTTTGAACACAAGGATAGTGTCCGGCTCTGCAAAACAAGTTCCACATACTACCGTAGAGAGAATAACTTTTGCACAGATCTGCCGACGTATTCAGCGCGTGACATCACACCACGGCCAGCCTTTATATGAATCGGTTTTTACCGTTCCACCTTAGCGCTCAGCGAGGCGGTTTCCTTGGCACGCCTTATCAAAGCGGAGATCGTGCCCCTTATTCCGGATTCCCATCAATACGGACGGGTAACCCATCCGTGCCATTGATTACGGCGCTTGGGAGATAAGCGAGTTTTACCAGTCAAGGCGGGGACGATAGCCCGTCCGTCCATATAAGGGGATAAGGATCCACCTTTTCACCCACGCCTTCTTCCTCCTTTGCTCATCCATTTCACAAGACTCGAGCTCCAGCGCCCAAGTCCGCACATCCCACCTCAACCTTCTCCAACTATGTCCGGAGCGGGAGGCAGGTGGATGGCCTCCTCCATCACGGAGGGGCACATTGAAAAGCTGCGGGAGGCCGGATACTTGTCCAGCAACATCGCGCACCGCCACCGACGAGGGGCAGCTCATTCCAACCCCCTGTGCCCCATGAGAGGGTGGTGTTTCTCCCCCACTTCCTCCGCGGACTAGGTTTTCCACTTCACCCATTTGTCCGGGGGCTCATGTTCTACTACGGCCTGGACTTCCACGATCTGGCCCCGAACTTCATCCTCAACATCTCGGCGTTTATCGTCGTGCGAGGCCTTCCTTCATCCAGCCCCACTTCGCTTATGGCTGAAGATCTTCAATGTCGTCAAGGTAGTGGGCGGCCGCCAAGCGGAGTGCGGAGGTGCCATGGTTGGCAAGATGGCCAAAGTCCTATGGCTCGAGGGCTCCTTTGTGGAGACCATAAAGGGGTGGCAATCGGGTGGTTCTACATCACCGAGCCGCGACTCTCAATGGGCGGCGGCCCGAATTCGATCCGCCTCCCCACGCTGCTCACATCATGGAAAGAGACGGGCCCGACGTGGGGGATTTGGGCGAGCTGTCCGGACTCCAAACCTCGTCCAAACCTGGTGGACAAGAATCTCGGGCTTGTCATCGTAATCCGTGTGATGCTCATCCGCCGGATTCTCCCATGCCAACAACGGGCCTTCAAATTGTGGGAGTTCGATCCGCACAAAGACCAACTCCGAAAAGGCTCTTCGACACTACGCACGAAGATGCCTGGAAGGTGCTGTTCAAGGGCGCCGAGGCTCCCACATCCGCTACCGAAGATCGTGGATTCAGCTCGCAGCGTCAAGCCAGCGAGGTAAGTTATTTTACCCTTTATGGGAGTCTTGTTTTTCATAGATTGACTCTATGTGGGATCTAAAACTCCCTAACCTTTGTCAGGACTGGCTGAAGACGTCCGGACAGATTAACTGTCCAGCCCCTTTGCCAGAAGACCCAGCGGACACCCGATTGACGGGGCTGCTGGCTCCGGCACCTCACGTGGTGCCGGAGAAGAAGGCCAAGAAGGAGGCCACGGGAACTCGAAGGAGCTCCCAGCGCCAGGTGCTGTCGGACTCATCACCCGACAACCCTGAGGCGGAATCCTCCTCTGAGGAAGAGGAGGAAAAAGAAGGCTCTCTCCAGGGGGAGAGAAGAAAGGAAGGCCGCCTAACCGGGGGCGGAGGGTCCAAGAAGGGAAGGACCCTTCCTCCGGACTTCTCCACCAACGCCGACAACGACGAGGAGGAGTGGCCAACAAGGGCCAAGCCCCTGGCAAGATCGTAAGTGTCCGGATACCCATGGCTTCTTTTTCATTGCATAGTGTTCTCTAATGCCGAACAATCATGCAGCCCGCCCAAGGGCGAGCTCGCCGCTTCATCGAGCGGGTCCCTGAATTCGTGGGAAGTGGAGAGTACTTCACTTCCGACCCCCTCCTCACCTCACGCTGCGGGCGACGCCAAAGTGGGGCCCCAAGGGGGGCCTGGTCAAGAGGAGGTGGCGCAGGAGGCGCCGCAAGGCAGCCTCCCGACTCCAGCGCGAGGGAGCGAGACCCCAGGGCTCTAAGCCCGACCCTTGTCCGACTCCATACCGAACCTTCAGCGGTTCAAGTCCGCAAGCGGTCCTTCAGAGGAAGGGTAGAGGCCGTGTCCTCCGGCCCAACCGAGGCACCGGATAGCTTAGAGGCGCTAACAGCCCTCCATCGAGGAGGAGCACCGACTGTTATGAGTGTGGTGATCCAGAAGTTCAGTCCGCCAAGAGCGGGCCGACTGAAGCCTGTACCAGCCTTCTAACAAAGCTTTGAGGTAAGTTTAGAATATGTAAAAATATTACCGCATAGACAGTAGCCCCTGATGCTTAAGTTAGTGTTCGGAAAGAAAAGCCGGACTAAGGATCTAAAAAGATATACGCAGGAGTCTAACATAAGTATGTCAATATGCGAATGCAGGGCGCTGCGACCTCTGCCAAGACCGATCATGGAGGTCAATGCATTGAAGAAGAGCCTCGAGCGGTCCGAGAACGAGCTCGGCCTTGCCAAGAAGTAGCTCGAGGACAGGGAAGGTAAGCAATACCTTATTAAAGAAATACCTTATAGAAAGGATTCGGTTGCGAAAAATGAAAGGAATAACGTGGGTATTGTAGGGGCCACGAGCGAGGTGGCGACCCTGAAGGAGGCGGTGTCCGCGGCCGAAAACAAAGCGGCCTCGGAGCGCACCGAGCGAGAGAAGCAGGAGGAGCGGGTGGCGGAGGTGCGGCAAGAGCTCCGTGCTCGTGGAAAAACACGAGTTTGGAGCGTGACTCAAGACTCGAGAGTCCGAGCTCGCCTCGGCTCTTGAAAGTGCCAAAGCCGCTAAGGCCGAAGCCCAAAAAGCCCTCCAAGAAATTGAATCATTAAAGAAGATAGCGGCGGGTAAGGCATTCTTATGCAAAGCAAGCATGTGAAAGTGAATTACCTATTACTTACCCGGATTCGAGCTCTCCAGAGCATTCGCAGATCTGCCCGTGAGTGTAACCGATGCTGCCGCGCGTTCTACCGCGCCAAGGAGGGGAGCTCGACGGAGAAGGTGTTCTGGTCTCAGTATGCTGAGGCCGAACGTCCGGTGCCCCTGAGCGACCAGCTGAAGCAGCTGGTCGAGCTCCACAAGGTCGCCGAACAGGCCATGAAGGGCCTCATAGTTCGGCTGTGGCCATTGGAAGCCATGCCTGGGAGCTACTTCGGGCTAGTGCAGCGGCTGGTGGACGCTCGTCCATGGATTGAAGTCATCAAGCGTCTGGCCTGCATTGAAGGTGCCCATCGAGCCCTTGCCCGTGCTAAAGTGCACCGGGCAAGCTGGATGCGGAGAAGCTTGTGACAGACGGGCCACCGAAGGGCAAGGATCATCGCAGTCCGAAATGTACTACGAGGGCGTCCTGAAGGGTGCCCGCCAGATAGCGGATGAGTGCTCCAAAGATGTAATTTTTGAATAGACTCGCATTTTTTATCCTGACGCTGAAAACTTGTTCATATGCACTAAGCAACGCTTGTTAATTTAAAATATTACCTTCAGGCGGCCGCTTATCAAATTTGAGAGATGGCAAGTCGTTATTTCAGCCCCCATGCCACGAGTGCTGGGGTGTTCGATAAACTTGAGCGCTTGTTCCCATTCTTGGGTCCGTCGAGGAGGCGCCAACGCAACGAACAAGGCAACCGGACTTATAGTGATTGAAAACTCTCACTTAGCCATAGAATTCTATAATTTTAAATTTCGCGAAGCCCCTAGTATTCGAAGACCGAGTTCGGGCGCTATCCACGCCTTGTCCGGACAATGCCGGTTCCTCGCCTAAGCGCATAAGTCTTTAGGGACTCAAGAAACCTCTCGAACAGCGACGGATCTCGCCTTATCATGACGGTCAGTTTTAGCTTTCTCCATCGAGGTGCTCAACCCAGCTCAACCGGGCACAATCGCAGTGGTTCTCCCAAAGGCTACCTTAGCCGATATAACGGAACGTAAGGTACCAAAACATGGGAGCCGGGCAAACCCAACTATTGACCCAAGACATGATTCGAGCTGATGCATATAATGCTATAAGTTCGGGGTGCCGCACTTGTGAGAGTGTTCGGACTTATCACACCATACTTTTGGGGTAATCAAGCCCCGGTGTATTGGCCGCACTAAAGTGTACGGGTGTAATATGTCATGAAATGAACATATATATAGATAAAGAAAGGAGTGCAGAATAGGCAAAAGCTATGTATTGTTTATTCAAAAGGTACTGCAATGAAAGCGTAACGATACAAATAGTGCGAAAAGCAAGGGATGGGACTATTTAACATGTCCTCTCCAGGTAAGCTGCGGATGGTATGTAAAATAGGTATAATGCTCGTAGTAGAGACCACCGACATTCGACGAAGCTTTCGCTTCCCCTGCTGTTGCATCGTGAGTTCGGCAATTTAGTGCCGACAGACTTCGGAAAACGGAGTCCTGAAAGTAAGAAAAAGAAGAAAAGAAAAGAATGACACAATCGGAGCCCCCAGTGCGGTTTAGCCGCGATTCGGGCGTGTGTGGTCGTGGCTCCGCCCCTTATGCCCATGGTATCTCCGAGCATAGTTATGTACGCCAGAGTAATCGACTTCGCAATTTCGCGAGGGCTGGGTTAGCCGGATTGCTACGCATGCTTGGATCGTGCAGCGGTCTTGTTGTAGGTTACTCCGGCGCGCTTGATGTTGTCCGGACGGTAATGGCCGGACTCGAGAATTGCTGTGAGAGGCTGCTTTGCACCTCCGCCGCGAGGGTCAGCCGTGTGCTCCTCCGCTCAAGAGAGCGCTCGTGTTTCCGCTGATCGTGATTACCCTCGAGGGCCCGGCATCTTGAGCTTGAGGTACGATAGTGCGGCACCGCATTGAATTTTGCGAATGTGGTTCGGCCCCAAGAAGGCGTGATAGCCGCTGCGAACGGTACTATGTCAAAGATTAACTCTTCGCCGAAGTTATCCGGGATCCAAGACCACTTCAAGTGTAATCGAGCTCAGAGAATTGGCCTCTACACCTGGTATGACGCCTTTAAAGGTTGTCTTTGTGGGTTTAATCCTTGAAGGGTCTATGCCCATTTTGCGACCGATCCCGATAAAGCAGTTCAGTTGCTACCGCCGCCCATCGACTCTAGTGAGGTGAAATCCGTCGATGATTGGGTCAAGAACCAATGCGGCGAATCCGCCTTTGATGGATGCTAGTGGGTGGTCCTTCGATCAAATGTGATCGGGCAGAGGACCATGGGTTGAACTGGGCGATCGCTCCATCGCATATACGCCCCTTAGTGCACGCTCCGCCTCCCTTTGGGTATGTGGGTTGCGATATCATGTTCACCGCTCGCACTTGTGTGGGAAAGCCCTTCGTCCTCTATTGTTCGGGCGGCCGGGCTCTTCCTCGCCATCGCTATGTAGCCCCTTGTCGTTGAGTTCGCACTTAGCTTGCTCGCTTGTTTGAACACCCAACAATCCTCGCTGGTGTGGTTGGCTGGTTTTTCGGGTGCCATGTATCCGCACAGCGATCGAGTATTCGGTCCAAGTTGGACGGGCCCCGGGTATTTCTTTTGAATGGCTTCTTCCATCGACCGGTTTAGAGCTCAATCCGCATTGACCGCCGATCTTCATCATTGTCGCCGCACGCGGTGCTTGTTCTTGTTATGACGCGACCTGCCATTACCGCTATTGGTATCCGAACTACCGTGGTTTTTGGTCAAGTTGTTACTACGAGCTAGCCAGCTGTCCTCTCCCGCAAAAGCGGTCATGAGTGTGGTGAGGGCTGCCATGGATTTTGGCTTTTCCTGTCCTAGGTGCCGGGCTAGCCACTCGTCATGATGTTATGTTTGAAGGCTACAAGGGCCTCTGTGATCCGGACAATCAACGATTTGATTTTTCTTGGTTAGGAACCGTGTCCGTAATTGTCCGGCCGATTCTTCCGCTGCTGAATTATGTGGCTGAGGTCATCGGCGCCTCGGTGGTCGCACATATGTGCCCCGGAAGTTATCAAGGAATGCGGCTTCCGTGTCCTCCCAACAACCAATTGATTCTCGCCGCAAGCTGTTGAGCCAATGCCGAGCTGGTCCTTTAAGCTTGAGGGGAGGTATTTGATGGCATGTCGATCATCACCGTGGGCCATGTGGATATGGAGGAGATAGTCCTCGATCCAGACCGCAGGATCTGTGGTACCATTACTTCGTCTGTGAAGCATAGTGGGTGTGCGCGCCTCAGATTATTATATCACGACGCAGCTCAAATGAGCTTTGTTCATCGTGGTTCGCCCGCCGAGTTGTGTATCCGCGCGTGACGGTTATCATCACGCGTCGTGGGCGCCCACGCCGATCCGTGAGATCGATCTTGTTTACCTTGCATTGTCCTCCAATATGTCTTGCAGTCCGGGCGCGCTTCCCCGTGCCTTGGTCGAGCGGGCGCCGGGCGGCTTGAATGGAGGGTCTAGAGGCCTCTCCACACACGGCCACCGGGTGGCGGGTCGGCCGATCATGCGCTGGTGATGTAGGTTTGGGTGCTGCTTCCTCTAATTGGGGTAGCAGCCTGCGCTTTGGGTATCTCTTGAGGGGTGTTTGAGTTCATACTCTTCGGCTGCGAGGACTTCACCCATCCGTCACCTAGCAAGTCTTGGTCACTCTAAGCCGCTGCTTTTTCTTGAGGCTGCTTGCCGTGGCCATAAGCCCGCGCTTGAAACGCCTCCTGTTCGGCAGGATTCTCGTGCATGACAAATTCGCCGCCGTCGAGGCTTGCCTCATCTTCGAGGGGGGGCGATAATTATCGCCCTCTACCTCTCTTTCTCGCTGCACCGTCGCGGCGGTCTTGCTTCTCCTCCTCCCGCGCCGAGTCCCGCTGAGGGGGTTGTCTTCGCACCGTCCGGGTGTTATTATCTCCCGTGCCGGAATCACCGCTTTTGCTGTGGCGGATTTAGAGCGGCTCACGACGCCGCGCTTGGGCTGCTTCTTGGAGGGTCATCCTCCGCTTTTCCATCGCTGCTCCCATATTTTGGGATGTCCACCATGTATATGTCGTGATGACGAGGTGGCCTTCCGCGCCCTGTAGGCGCTGGTTCTGGTCATTTCGCATCGCCGCCCATACCGCCGATGTCTTCGAGTCGGTCGAGCATGTCGGTTAAATCATCGACAATGGCTACAAAGTGGGTGGTGGGCGGGCGTTGAATTTCTTCGCCGTCGCATCCCAACCTTCCCGACCGTGGTCCGCCAGGGCTCTCCTGATAAAGAGAGATACTTTAGTGAATTCAAGATGTCGCCAAAGGGCGAGTGCTGAAAGATGTCCGCGGCGGTGAACTCCATGACCGGCGCCCAATCAGATTCGATTGGCAGGGGCGCGGAGGGTTCGGAGTCCGGAGAGGAGTCCGGCACCCCGGAGTCAAGGTCTACTCAAAGGACAGGGATGGAGTTCGGCTCAATCGCCGTTGAGATCTCAGCCCCCGAGGCGGTGTCCAACCAACCGTCCTCGATCGCGTAAACCGCCCGGATTAAGGGTCGAGCAGGCACTAGTGCGGCCTCCGTGGCACTGCTCGCGGCGAGCTAGATCGCACTCCATCGAAACAAAGGCGGCACGCCGGCGTGGCTCGAATCCACCAAGATCAAGTCTCCGCGACATCGGCCGATAGTTCAAGCTTCCAAATCTGACCTGATGGCCAGGCATAGCTTTCGATCTGCTCCCGATGGCCTAGCGAATTGGCCCGCAGTGTAAAGCCGCCGAATACGAAGATCTGTCCAGGAGAAAAGTCTCACCGACTGCATCGCTGTTGATGATTGAAGGAGCCATCAGGCCTATAGGTGACGCACACATAGGAACTCTCAATGAAAGCACCAATGTCGTGTCAAACCGCGGATCTCGGTAGGGGGTCCCGAATCAGCGCCTAGGGCGGATGGTAACAGGAGACAAGGGACACGATGTTTTTACCCAGGTTCGCCCCCTCTCGATGGAGGTAATACCCTACCCTGCTTGATTAATATTGATGATATGGGTAGTACAAGAGTAGATCTACCACGAGATCGAGAGGCTAAACCCTAGAAGCTAGCCTATGGTATGATTGTCTTTTCGCCCCACGGACTAAAACCCTTCGGTTTATATAGACACCGAATAGGGTTAAGGTTACACAGAGTCGGTTACAATGGTAGGAGATCTACATATCCGTATCGCCAAGCTTGCCTTCCACGCCAAGGAAAGTCCCATCCGGACACGGGACGAAGTCTTCAATCTTGTATCTCCATAGTCCAGGAGTCTGGCCAACGGTGATAGTTCGGCTATCCGGACACCCCCTAATCCAGGACTCCCTCAAGGGACATAAATTCCCCATCCAGAAACCAGTGTACGATGTATCGGCGGTCCTTACACCAAGCAAATCCCGATACCCTCACTATCAAAAGATTGCTTACACGGTCTTTATGCAATCCCGCAAACTCTGGCACTATTTTCAAGAGTGTTCGATCACGGTGGCATCGAAGTACCACTTAATGACATTATAAATAATAGGGATGCCACCGGCCGCATAGCTAAATGGGCCATTGAGCTCTTGCCATTTGAAATCACATACAAGCCGCGCCGAGCTATTAAATCTCAGGTGCTGACCGACTTCGTCGTCGAGTGGACGGAAGCCGAGCTCCCTAAAGAGTAAAACTCATATTCCAAGTGGATCATGTACTTCGACGGCTCTAAAATGTTAGCCGGATTGGCGGCTGGTATCATATTGACATTCCCCACGGGGGACACAGCCCGCTACATGCTGCAGATCATGTATACGGACTCCAATAACGCAGCCGAACACGAGGCACTTCTACATGGTCTCCGAATGGCTGTCTCGATGGGCATACAACGCCTTGAGGTGCGCAGTGATTCAAACCTCACAACATCCCAGATAAAAGGAGAGTTCGATGCAAAAGATCCCAAAATGGCGGCGTATCAAAACGTCGTATTAAAAATATCGGCTCGGTTCGAGGGGCTCGAGTTTCATCACGTTGCTCGAGACAGTAACCAGGCAGCAGACATCCTTGCTCGAATGGGCGCCAAGCGCGATCCTGTCCCACCTAATACCTTTGTGGAAAGGCTCTTTAAGCCATCCGTGGTGTGGCAGGACGAGAGCGGAAATACTAGTCCGAACCTGATCACTCTCTCAGTAGCCGAACACAATACGGATATCATCGAGGGTTCGGGTACCGAAATAACACCCTCTGCCCATGAAATCATGGCAGTTATTGCTCCATGATCGAACCCTTCCTGGCCTACCTTAATAGACAGGAACTTCCTGATGATCAAAATGAGACCCGTCGGATAGTTTGACGTTCTAAAGCCTATAAAGTTCACGAAGGTGAACTACACAATAAAAGTACTATTGGAGTCCTTCAAAGGTGCATCTCCGAAGAGGAGGGACGGCAACTCTTGGCTGAAATACATGCTAGTCTGGGCGGCCATCATGCCGCAGCTCGGGCCCTTGTAAGCAAGGCCTTCCGGACAGGTTTCTTCTGGCCAACGGCCCGAGAAGATGTACAAGCCCTTGTGCAACGTTGCGTAGGATGTCAGCTTTTCGCCAATCAAAGTCACATGCCTCTCACTGCCTTATGAACAATCCCCATCACTTGGCCTTTTGCGGTCTGGGGGCTAGACATGGTCGGACCCCTTAAAGGGGGAAGCCACAAAAAGAAATATTTACTGGTCATGGTGGATAAATTCACTAAGTGGATAGAGGTCAAACCAGTAAAAACGGCTGAAGCAGGACCAGTGATCGACTTTATATCTGGTGTGGTACACCATTATGGCGTCCCGCACAGTATCATCATTGATAATGGCTCTAACTTTACAGTCGAGGAGGTAAAAAACTGGTGCACTAACTTGGGCATTAAACTCGACTATGCATCTGTCTACCCCCTCAAACTAACGGTCAAGTTGAACGGGCCAACGGCCTGATAATGAGTGGCATTAAACCCAGACCGGTGCGCTCCCTGCAGGACTCAGATAAGCATTGGGTTGAGGAACTCGATTCCGTGCTCTGGGGGCTGTGGACTACACCTAATCGGACGACCGGATACACACTTTTCTTCATGGTGTACGGCACAGAGGCTGTTTTGCCCTGCAATATTATTCATGACTCACCTCGACTGCCATGTACGAAGATCGAGAAGCTGAGATCGATCGGCAAGATGACCTAGACAGCCTTGAAGAAGAGCATGATATTGCAAAGGCCCGTTCCACATTCTATCAGTAACAGGACAGACGATACCAAAGCAGAGAAGTGCGGGCCAAGACATACAATGTTGGCGATCTCGTCTTACGTCTCCCAGAGAAGAAGAAGGACAAGCTCAAACCAAATGGGAGGGCCCCTTCATCATAGATGAAGTTCTCAAAAGAGGAGCCTGTCGCCTTCGTAATGCATCGGATAATCGCCTTGAGCCAAATCTGAAGGAAATATGCCCTAGAGGCAATAATAAAGTTGTTATTTATATTTCCTTATATCATGATAAATGTTTATTATTCATGCTAGAATTGTATTAACCGGAAACTTAGTACATGTGTGAATACATAGACAAATAGAGTGTCCCTAGTATGCCTCTACTTGACTAGCTCATTAATCAAAGATGGTTAAGTTTCCTAACCATAGACATGTGTTGTCATTTGATGAACGGGATCACATCATTAGAGAATGATGTGATGGACAAGACCCATCCGTTAGCTTAGCATAATGATCGTTAAGTTTTATTGCTAGTGCTTTCTTCATGACTTATACATATTCCTCTGACTATGAGATTATGCAACTCCCGAATACTGGAGGAACATCTTGTGTGCTATCAAACTTCACAACGTAACTGGGTGATTATAAAGATGCTCTACAGGTGTCTCCGAAGGTGTTTGTTGGGTTGGCATAGATCGAGATTAGGATTTGTCACTCCAAGTATCGGAGAGGTATCTCTGGGCCCTCTCGGTAATGCACATCACTATAAGCCTTGCAAGCAATGTGACTAATGAGTTAGTTATGGATGATGCATTACGTAATCAGTAAAGAGACTTGCTGGTCATGAGATTGAACTAGGTATGATGATACCGATGATCGAATCTCGGGCAAGTAACATACCGATGACAAAGGGAATGACGTATATTGTTATGCGGCTTGACCGATAAAGATCTTCATAGAATATGTAGGAGCCAATATGAGCATCCAGGTTGCGCTATTTGTTATTGACCGGAGATGTGTCTCGGTCATGTCTACATAGTTCTCGAACCCGTAGGGTCTGCACGCTTAACGTTCGATGACGAATTGTATTATGAGTTATGTGATTTAATGACCGAAGTTTGTTCTGAGTCCCGGATGAGATCACGGACATGACGAGGAGTCTCGAAATGATCGAGAGGTAAAGATTCATATATTGGAAGGCTATATTCGGACATCGTAAAGGTTCCGAGTGATTCGGGTCTTTTTCGGAGTACCAGGGAGTTACGGGAATTCTCCGTGAGAAGTAATGGGCCTTATTGGGCCATAGGGGAAAAGAGGAGGCAGGCCAAGGGGAGGTGGCGCCCCCCACGGGTCTGAATTGGACTAGGGGAAGGGGGCGGCACCCCCCTTGCCTTTTCCTACTCCCTCTCTCTTTCCCTCTTTCTTTCTCTCCTACTCCGAAAAAAGGAAAGGGATTCCTACTAGGACTTGGAAGTCCTAGTAGGACTCCATACTCTTGGCGCGCCCCTAGGGGGTCGGCCTCTCTCCCTCCCTCCTTTATATGCGTGGGAGGGGGGCACCCCAAAGGCACACCAACTCTTCTCTTAGCCGTGTGCGGTGCCCCCCTCCACAGTTACACACCTCGGTCATATCGTCGTAGTGCTTAGGAGAAGCCCTGTGCCGGTAAATTCACCATCACCGTCGCCACACCGTCGTGCTAACGGAACTCTCCCTCGTCCTCAACTAGATCAAGAGCTCGAGGGTCGTCATCATGCTGAACGTGTGCTGAACACGGAGGTGCCGTACATTCGGTACTTGGATTGGTTGGATCGCGAAGACGTTCGACTACATCAACCGCGTTACTAAACGCTTGCGCTTTTGGTCTACGAGGGTACATGGACACACTCTCCCCACTTGTTGCTATGCTTCTCCTAGATAGATCTTGCGTGATCGTAGGATTTTTTTTGAAATACTACGTTCCCCAACAGAACCATGGAACGCTGCTCGGCTTCGACGGTTCTACGCATAGTCCTGTCACCTCCTTTATGTTTCTAGGCTCCTCTTTTCTCCTCTTCTTTGTTTCTCTTTTTTTCCCTTTTTATATCCCAGTGTATGTTCAGATCTACTGAACTGTTAGGGGTACACATCCTTAAATGTATACACCCCATCATAACTGGGGGCTTCATTGAACGAAGTTTCTATTAAAAGCTTGTCGCTTTCATTGCTTACTTCGTTCGCTATATACAAATTTTGCCATTATATTCACCTCTATGACTTAAGTTTATGCCAAGCTGGGTTGCTTCGCTCCTGTGTTAATGCCCTATATTCCCGATTGTTCGGCTCGGGTTTAACGGGAGCACCTCTGCGATTGTTACAACCGGGTAATCCGGACCTGTACCTCAGACGGGTGAAGCCGAAAGCTAGCATTCTTAAGAGAATAATTGGTCGGCAAGCAACGACAGATTGTTTACATTCCTGTAATTCTTCGAAAATGGGACGGGTTCCCCGTAAATCGGGTCGAAGCCTAGGCACGCGCAATTAAGCATGCCAACCCAAGGAAAGGAACCCTTAATGGAACTATTTTCCTTGGAAGATGTTTCTTACGTTACATAAGTAATATAACATAACTCCCCCAACTAAATTTTTGTCTGTTCGAGCAATATGACTGGGTTGCCTGGTTTCTGGACATAATGAATGTTTCTTACGTTCCCAAATGGTATCCGGAAACACCCCACCTTCTGGGTTCGGAGGCCGAAGCCGAAAGTCTGCGATGACAAATTTTCACATGTTCGGTTGGAGATAAAGAGTAAAAGTACATTGATACGTCGAAACAAACACCTACTCTTTCTCTATACCATCTATAAGATTGTCTAAAGTATAGTCTTCTTGCGAGTACTTCGCAGCTATCATCACTTGCTCGTACACCAAGTTCACGGGAACCTCCTTCTCGTCGGGCCCCCGAGGTCCAACTCGGGCCATATGATTCGGGTCGAGTCCGGTGTAGCGCGTTTTCACCATCGCCCACGCTTCTCGTGCACCTTCGCGGCATGCAGACGCCTTCCATAGCTTGAAATGGCGCCGGGCACCTTTGAACAGGTTCGCCAACCCCTCCATACTTTCCGGAGGGGCATCGGATGGCCATAAAGCCGTCGCCATACTTCTCATAGCTATCCGGGCTTGTTCATGCATCACGGATAGTTCCTTAAGCACGTTGCCTCGAAATCCGGATACTTCCTCTTCAGGTCAACCGGTTAACAGACCTGCAAAAACACAGTTGTGACAATCCGAACTATGGGATAATATACATTAGTTAGTTGGTTCAAAAGGTCATACCAAATATGCCGCCTTTCAACTTCTTATTTTCTCGCTGCGCGGCCGATAACTGAGCATTTAAGCTCTTTGTCTCTTCGGCTTGTTTATCCTTTTCCTCCTCAAGCTTATTCTTCTGATCAGTGGTCATTGTGGCCTTTTTCATCTCCGCAAGCTCTGTGGTGATGGCATTCAGCTTTATCTGGTTTGTCTTCGGCTCCTGGGACAACTTGTTGTTCTTCTCCCTGAGAACCTGCAGATTATAAAGATCCTTAAATTGGTTGGCCTAACTGCTTTAAGTCTCAGGGGCTACTGGCATATATCTATTACATTTGCACAAGCTATTACCTGCATATCCTTTGAAAACAGTTGGGTAACTCCAGCAAGTCCGTCCCGAGTGGCTCGGATATATGCATCCACGGAGCTGAGTGCGGTAAACTCCTGTTCAGTGAAAACTGGAGCGCATGGCCTCTTTCAGTCGACGATGATTCATCACGCTCTCTACCTCGTAATTCATGACGGATACGTCATCCGAATCCTCTTGAGGAGGCGGGTCCGCATCAGACGCCTCGCCCTAGTTGACGCAGTCCGGTGCCGATTAGCCGACATTCTGCTAGCGGTATGCGCTTCCCATGATTTGCCATGTGCTCCTCCTGAAATAGAGGTAGAAGAGAAATTTAACAATCTCATCTCATGCTTGGGCATATATCAAAGGAAATTCCTCTTTGAAGGAGGAGAAGGCTCGACAGCGCTCCCGGTTTCCTTTCGTTTTGAACGATCGCCCTACGTAGAGGCCGCTCTCGAGGGAGTGCGGCTTACCGAGCGCCGATCCTATGAAATACAGTTTAGTGCAATGGATAAGGTGCAAGTAGGGAGGAAGCTATTTGAATACTTACAATGGAGAAGGAGTAAGGGCGGGGGTAGTCGGCCGTAATAGCCACATCCAAGCCGTCAAGGCTCACCTGATAAAATACTCCATCATTGAACTCTATGTATATATCCGGATCCTCGCAGAAGCCAGGGTCTTCATTGCGATTGTGATCCTCTGGCTGTGGGGAAGGGCAATGAATGTCCTCGATCATCTTCCTCCATGACTGTTTTAAGACAACAAAGAACAATTTGGTTAGCGTGCCTCGATAGCAAGGTAAAGCAGCGCTGATAATCAAAATCTTACCATTCAATGGGGTTGTACATGGAAAAGCCTTCTCGGTAGTTTAAGCGGAGGAAGTCTTCTTTTTCTCCCTTATACAGATCGGCCAAGATCATGGCCAGTTCGGCCAGGGTGTCCGGACCCTTGCGTCTATAATGAGATGCGTCGTCTTCTCTGCTGTAACACCATAAAGGAGTTACTCTGGATCGAAGGGGCTGAACACATCGCTGTATTGCAGTGGCCATGACTTCGATTATCGAAAGCTCAGTATGAGCTAGTAATCTGACCTTGCTGACCAACTTCTTTACTTCCACACTGTCTTCCTCCTTGGGACTCCGGGGATGCCAATTGAGGCATTTCTTCAAAGGAGCACTAGAAAATTCAGGGAGGCCGCGCCGAACTGCGTCCGGAAGTGGGACGTCATCAATATAAAACCACTCCAAAGACCATTCGTGCCTCTTTGGGAGTTCCAATTGGGTAGCCTGATCCGGCTATGCGCCATACTTCGGCGCCTCCCACTTCAAATATGGAGCCCCCTCGATGGCGAGGGACGAGGCAAAAGAACTTCCTCCATAGTTCGAAATGAGCCTCGCAGCCCAGAAACAGTTCGCAGAGAGCGACGAAGCCTGAGATGTGTAGAATCGAACCTGGGGTGAGGTTATGTAGCTGGATTCCCTAAAACTCCAACAGACCTCTGAGAAAGGGATGGATCAGAAATCCTAAGCCCCGCAAGAGAAACGAAACAAAGCACACCCTCTCTTCCTTATTGGGGTTGGGGAAATTTTCTGCTAGTACATCATTGCCAATTGAAGCCAATCCCGCTCGCATAGAGACTAGATCTGCGAGGGGGAGATATCCCTGCGTTTGGAGTCGACTCAACTGAAGATGAGACACTAAGCAGCTCTGCCAATCACCCTCTTGAGGGACATGAGGCCGCGAAGAAGAGCCAGGGGCGCTAGCCATGTTTTGATGTTTTTGTGGCTGGTCCTGGTGATCACTGCACGATGTGAATGGCATTTGGGGATCTAGCCTCTTTATATAGGCGTTGTCCCTGTGTGGTTAGGGGTGTGTTTGTAAAAAGTTATTATGGACCGTTCGCATTCGCCCGATGCGTGGAAATCGAGGCAACGACAGGGAAGGAGTCATAAAGGCAGAATATGAAGGTCAAGGTCGGACTGTCATTTGTCAGAAGTATGATGAAGAACCTACCTTGCGAAGCCGAAGACATAAAGCCGAATACTACATCTTCATTGAAGGAAATTTTGAGAGCTACCGAGGGAGTCCTGGATTAGGGGGTCCTTGGGTGTCCGGACCATTTAATATGGGCCGGACTGATGGGCCATGAAGATACAAGCAGAAGACTATTCCCTGTGTCTGGGTAGGACTCCTATATGCGTGGATGGCAAGTTTAGTGTCCGGATGTACTATTTCCTTCCTCTGCAAACCGACTCTATACAACCCTAGATCCCTCCGTTGTGTATATAAACCGGAGGGTTTAGTCCGTAGAGGCTATCAGAATTCTCATAGGCTAGACAGTTAGGGTTTAGCCATTACGATCTCGAGGTAGATCAACTCTTGTAACCCCTATATTCATCAAATACAATCAAGCAGGACGTAGGGTTTTACCTCCATTAGGAGGGCCCGAACCTGGGTAAACTTTGTGTCCCACTTGTCCCTTGTTACCATTTATCCTCACACGCACAATTCGAGACCCCCTACACGAGATCTGCCGGATTTGACACTGACAACCACCCCTGTCATCGCCAACCGCCACTACCAGCCGAATCTAAGTAGGGGTTGAGAGGTCCGGCGCCAGCATGCCCCCGGGCCTCCAGATCCCCACGAGCCGAGGTGGAGGTGGGAGGGGAGGAGGCGGCGCCAGCAGTCCACCATGGTGCTAGGACGAGGGAGGAAGCAGGTGCAGAGGTAGACCCGGTGCCCGATGCCACCGAGCGAGGCAGGGCGCCACACGACGTCCTCCATCCGTGCGCGGGAGGATGCCACCCCGCCACCGCCTGCGCCAAACGGCCTTTGGCCAGCAGTGCCACCGGCGACGACGAGGGAGTAGGGGCGGCGGCGCTAGGATTGCCTCCCGGAGGCGCCCGCAGGAGCGCCTCGGGAGAGGAGGGGAAAGAGGTTCGGTCCATTGTGGGTCCAAAATCAAGTGTGGTGAACGTTCAGGATTTATTATTTTTGTAAAAAAAAAGGTCAATAATAGATACTTGCATCATTCACGTAGCCTATTGTTGACACGTCAGTCAAACCAATTAAATGTATCATAGGAAGGTCGTCAATGTGTAGGGGTAATTCACCTTTGGAGAAGCCGCTTGGTTATCCACTTATTCTAACATTACGAGGCGCCCAATTTGAAATGGCAAGGTTTTCTTGCCCTTTACTAAACAATTACATATTAAACTTAAAATGGTTTCTGGTTGACAACTTGCTTGCTAGATTTGGAACCGAAGGTACACACTTCTTCCCATTTTCACTCTTTTCAAATGGGTGTGGCTAGTTCTCGGTCGACTGAGATTTAATCAAGTCTCAATCAAGTGATATAACATGCAAGGGAGAAAAAACTGAAAAGAAAATTTTGCACGGATCTCAATGTAAATCTCACGAATATAGCATCGGCTGAGACTTCGCTAAGTCTTAGCCAATTAAGACTTAGCAAAATTGTTTTCAAATATTATCATGATGATGGTAAATTCACTCCAACTAAGTAATCTCGAGAGAAACCTAATTTTGGTTGCCGTAGAACCTATGTTCATAGCAAACTAAACTTTTTTTGTGAGAAACTTTTGATCTATTCATTTCAATCATGGTAGTACGACGAACACCAGAAATAATAAAAATTACATCCAGAATCATAGACCACCTAGCGACGACTACAAGCACTGAAGCGTGCCGAAGGCGCGCCGCCGTCATCGTCCCTCCGTCGCCGGTGTCCGGCACAACTTGTTGTAGTAGATAGTCAGGAAGTCGTCATGCTAAGGCCCCATAGGACCAACGCACCAAACAACAACCGCCATCGACGAAGAATAACGTAGATGGAAGGATCCAACCCAAAGACACACGAACGTAGACGAACAACAGCAAGATCCGAGCAAATCCACCAAAGATAGATCCGCTGGAGACACACCTCCCGACGCCCAGCAATGAAGCTAGATGCACTGCTGGAATGGGGGCTAGGCAGGGAGACCTTTATTCCATCTTTAGGGAGTCACCGTTGTCTCGCCTTCCTGAACAGGACATAAACCCCAGCAAAACGGACAGGAACGACTAAAATCGAAGCCCTCCTGCCGGCTCTTGCCAGGATCCACTGCACCCCCATGTCCCTAGCCCCTAGGGCCACCGGAGACGAGGCGGACCTGCGGCGGCGCTGCCAAGAGGCAGGAACCATAGCTTTTTTATGAGGAAGGAGGCGGAGTTTTTCTTTTAAGAGAAGACCGTAGAATAGAACGTTCTACGGTATTTTTCATTTATAAAATTATGTAAAATTACGAGGCAGCAAAATAAAGACTCTAATCAACTGATTCCTTGTTGGGGAAACATGTAAAGATTATTAAAGGTGATGTTCAGTCCATGCTTTGATCTTTTGCGATTTTCCCGCGCTCGCTCTGATTTCTGTTGCTTGTAGACCTTCATGTAGATAGAACTTCCATCCCCCTAGATGAACTATCGCCTGTCTGAAGATCTTATCATTTCTAATCAGCCAGATGCCCTAGCAGGCCATCAGAATGATATCAAATGCTATGTCATTGGGTAGGAGTTGGGCTATAATACAACATTCGTCAAAACTCGATATGCCTCTATTTTTTGCGGGAACAAGTGATTCCAGCAGCTCAATACAAATTTGCAGTCCCAGAATAAGTGCGATAAAGTTTCCTCGGTGTTATAAGAATACATGGCACAATTATACGAATGAAGTGGCATCTTTTTCCTCTTGAGCAAGTTTCCGGTGTTGACTCTGTCATGCAGCAACAACCAGAAAAAGATTTTGTGGGTGAGTCTAGCAGAGCATTTCCACAATAACTTGAACATACGATGAGTCTGTGATGGACTCATGATGATCTGGTATGTTTGCATGGAGGAGAATTTAAAGGTATTCTCCCGTAGGTACCAGAAATCTGGTTGGTCTAGTGGTTGCAGATCAGTAACTAAGCTTTGCAGTTGGAGGAACTGAGAATATGCTTGACTGGACAGTGGCCTGTGAAAAAGATCTTCAAGTGATTGATGTGTATTAACCTGTTGCAGAGTGATGTTTTCCTGAGTGGTGAATGAGAACAACTCTGGGAACTTTTGATTCAGCCCTCTCTCAAGCCACTTATCCTGCCAGATAGGATTATGTCCCCTTTGCCAACCTTGCAACGATAAATTTGTTTAAACTTAGGTAAAAGTTTAAGAATATCTTTCCACCAGAAAGATCCAATCTTTCTATCTCGAGGATGGTTGCTGCTATAATAGGCTTCCCAGACTATCTTGACCCATGGTGTGTTTCCTTTGTTAAGGAACTTGTGAATGAATTTCATCAGCAGAGCATGATTGTGAGTTTGAATATCCAATACACCGGTCCTCCATGGTTTTTGGGCTGACAAACCTTGTCCCATCATATTAATGTTGGGCCATATTCCGTGTTTCCATATTTCTTCAACAATCAGTGTTTGAGAAAAGTTTGTTGATGTGGGTGATGACTATTTTGGGGATTCAGGGTACTCATGAAGAAAATGGGGATACTTGCAAAGACTGATTTTACCAGAACCAGCTTATCCCCAAAGGAGAGGAGAGTGGAACATCCCAAAGTCTCTTCTCAATCCTGCATAGCATATGTGTGAAATCTTCAACTTTAGGTCTGGAGGTGCTTAATGGCAGTCCTAAGTAGGTGATAGGCAGGGTGCCCACCATACAGCCCATAAGATTTGACAAGTTGTTAATTTTGGCCTCTAATGTGTTGATGGCAATCATAGTAGACTTTGAATATATAGTTTACTTTCAGACCAGTGAAGCTAGCAAAATGCAGTAGCAGATTCTTGATATGCATAATTTGTCTCTCCTCTCCAGGAATGATTAAGATTGTATCATCAGCATATTGAATCACTGGGAAATCTTTGCAGGAGTTGTGATTGATAGGGGCTTTGATCATATCAGCTTGCATTGCTTTGTCAGCATGGATTGTAAGAGATCTGCAGCTAGAACAAATATGAGAGGTGAGAGAGGATCCCCTTGTCTCACCCCTTTCATACAAATAAATTGTATTCATGGCACTCCATTAAGCAGAACAGAGGAGTAACCCGAGCTGTATATCATCTTAATCCATTGTATCCATCTAAATCCAAAGCCTTTAGCTTTTAGGATCTTAAATACAGTATCATGACTTAACATGTCAAAGGCTTTCTCAAAATCCACCTTGAGTAGTACAATATCTTTCTTAGAATGGTGACATTGATGGAGATATTCAAAGAACCAGGCTAGGCAGTCTTGAATGCTTCTGTCATTTAAGAAACCATATTGATTCTCATGTACCAGTGACAGAATGACTTTCTGGAGTCTATTAGCCATCAGTTTTGTGATAATCTTGAGGGTACAGTTCAACAGTGAGATAGGTATGTAATCACTTGGTACAGCTGCAGAGTCCTTCTTTGGAATGAGGGTTATATAGGAATAGTTTATGCTTTGCATATTGATACTGCCAGAATGGAAGTCTGCACTCAATTTGTAGAAATCTCGTGCTATAATATCCCAACATGCTTTAAGAAAAGCTGCATTAAACCCATCTAGTCCTGGAGACTTGTCATTGGGCATATTAGCAATCACATTATCTAATTCTTCTTTGGAGAAAGGAGCCTCTAAGAATTGCAGATCATCATTGGTGTTTATAAGGGTTTCCAAGAGAAGAGGGTGATGTTGGGAATCGTTGCATGTAAAACAAAAAAAATTCTACGCACACGCAATGATCTATTGATGGAGATGCATAGCAAAAAGGGGGAGAGTGTGTCTACGTACCCTCGTAGACCGTAAGCGCAAGTGTTTCACAACGCGATTGATGTAGTCTAACTTTCTTCGCGCTCCACCGATCGAGTACCGAATGTACGGCACCTCCGAGTTCAACACACGTTCAACTCGGTGACGTCCCTCGCCTTCTTGATCCAGCAAGGTGTCAAGGTAGTAGATGAGTTCCGTCAGCATGACGGCATGGTGACGATGATGGTGAACTGATCCACGCAGGGGTTCGCCTAAGCACCGCAAGAATATGACCGGGGGTGTAAACTACGGAGGGGGGCGCCGCACACGGCTAACAATTGATGTTGTGTGTTCTAGGCGCCCCCCTCCCCATACATATAAAGGTGGGACGGGAGGATAGGCAGCCAGGGGGCGCCCCAAGTAGGATCCGAATTCTACTTGGGGTTTCCCCAAGTGGCGACCCCCCCCCCTTTCCTTTTTCCACCGGAGAAGAAAGGAAGGGGGAGAGAGAAAGGGAGGGGGGCGAACCCCCCTTGTTCCTTCTCCAATTCAGCCACATGCTAAGAGGGGGGTCTCCACCCCTTATGGGCTGGTGTGCTCCCCTCTTATGGCCCATATGGCCCATATACCTCCCTCGGGGGTTTCGGTAACCCATCCGGTACTCTGATAAATACCGGATACACTCCGGAACACTTCTGGTGTTTGAATACTATCGTCCTATATATAAATCTTTACCTCTCGAGCATTTCGAGACTCCTCTTCATGTCCGTGATCTCATCCGGGACTCCGAACAACATTCGGTCACCAAATCACATAACTCACATAATATAATATCGTCATCGAACGTTAAGCGTGCGGACCCTACCGGTTCGAGAACTATGTAGACATGACCGAGATACCTCTCCGGTCAATAACCAATTCGGAATCTGGATGCTCATATTGGCTCCTACATATTCTATGAAGATCTTTATCGGTCGAACCTTTATGACAACATACGTTATTCCCTTTGTCCATCGGTATGTTACTTGCCCGAGATTCGATCGTCGGTATCTACATACCTAGTTCAATCTCATTACCGGCAAGTCTCTTTACTCGTTGCGTAATACATCATCCTGCAACTAACTCATTAGTCACTTTGCTTGCAAGGCTTCTTATGATGTGCATTACCGAGAGGGCCCAGAGATACCTCTCTGATACTCGGAGTGACAAATCCTAATCTTGATCTATGCCAACCCAACAAACATCTTCGGAGATACCTATAGTGCATCTTTATAATCACCCAGTTACGTTGTGATGTTTCATAGCATAGAAGGTATTCCTTCGGTATCCGAGAGTTGCATAATCCCATAGTCAAAGGAATATGTATATGACATGAAGAAAGCAATAGCAACAAAACTGAACGATCAATATGCTAAGCTAACGGATGGGTCTTGTCCATCACATCACAAGCTAGTCAAGTAGAGGCTCACGAGGGACACGGTGTTTTGTCTATGTATCCACACATGCATCAAGTTTCCGGTTAATACAATTCTAGCATGAATAATAAACATTTATCATGAATAAGGAAATATAAAATAACAACTTTATTATTGCTCTAGAGCATATTTCCTTCAGTCTCCCACTTGCACTAGAGTCAATAATCTAGTTTACATTGTAATGATTCTAACACCCATGGAGTCTTGGTACTGATCATGTTTTGCTGGTGGAAGAGGCTTAGTCAATGGGTCTGCCACATTCAAATCCGTATGTATTTTGCAAATCTCTGTGTCTCCCTCCTTGACTTGATCAAGGATGGAGCTGAAGCGTCTCTTGATGTGTTTTGTTCTTTTGTGAAATCTGGATTCCTTCGCCAAGGCAATTGCTCCAGTATTGTCACGAAAGATTTTCATTGGACCCGATGCACTAGGTATTACACCTAGATCGGATATGAACTCCTTCATCCAGACTCCTTCATTTGCTGCTTCCGAAGCAGCTATGTACTCCGCTTCACACGTAGATCCCGCCACGACGCTCTGCTTGGAACTGCACCAACTGACAGCTCCACCATTCAATATAAATTCGTATCCAGTTTTTGACTTAGAGTCATTCGGATCAGTGTCAAAGCTAGCATCGATGTAACCATTTACGATGAGCTCTTTGTCACCTCCATAAAGGAGAAATATATTCTGAGTTCTTTTCAAGTACTTCAAGATGTTCTTGACTGCTGTCCAGTGATCCACTCCTATACTACTTTGGTACCTCCCTGCTAAAATTATAGCAAGACACACATCAGGTCTGGTACACAACATAACATACATGATAGAACCTATGGCTGAGGCATAGGGAATGATTTTCATTTTCTCTCTATCTTCTGCAGTGGTCGGGCATTGAGTCTGACTCAGCTTCACACCTTGTAACACAGGCAAGAACCCTTTCTTTGACTGATCCATTTTGAACTTCTTCAAAACTTTATAAAGGTATGTGCTTTGTGAAATTCGTATTGAGCGTCTTGATGTATTCCTATAGATCTTGATGCCCAATATATAAGTAGCTTAACTGAGGTCTTTCACTGAAAAACTTTTCTTAAAGTATCCTTCCATGCTATCCAGAAATTCTACTTCATTTCCAATCAACAATATGCCATCCATATATAATATTAGAAATGCTACAGAGCTACCACTCACTTTCTTGTAAATACAGGCTTCTCCGAAAGTCTATATAAAACCATATGCTTTGATCACCTCATCAAAGCGTATATTCCAACTCCGAGATACTTGCACCAGTCCATAGAGGGATCGCTGGAGCTTGCACACTTTGTTAGCAGCTTTAGGACCGACAAAACCTTCTGATTGCATCATATACAATTCCTCTTTAAGAAATCCATTAGGGAATGCAGTCTTGATGTCCATTTTCCAGATTTCATAATCATAAAATGCGGTAATTGCTAACATGATTCAGACAGACTTAAGCATCGCTACGGGTGAGAAAGTCTCATCATAGTCAACTCCTTGAACTTGTCGAAAACCTTTTGCGAAAAGTCGAGCTTTGTAGACAGTGGCATTACTATCAGCGTCAGTCTTCTTCTTGAAGATCCATTTATTCTCTACGGCTCGCCGATCATCGGGCAAGTCCACCAAAGTTTGCACTTTGTTCTCATACATGGATCCTATCTTAGATTTCATGGCATCAAGCCATTTATCAGAATATGGGCTCATCATAGCTTCTTCATAGTTTGTATGTTCGTCATGGTCTAGTAACATGACTTCCAGAACACGATTACCATACCACTCTGGTGTGGAACGTGCTCTGTTCGACCTACGAGGTCAAGCAGTAACTTCATCTGAAGTTTCATGATCATCATCATTAGCTTCCTCTCTAGTTGGTGTAGGCATCACGGGAACGAATTTCTCTGATGCACTACTTTCCAAATTGAGAGAAGGTACAATTACATCATCAAGTTCTACTTTCCTCCCACTCACTTCTTTCGAGAGAAGCTCCTTCTCTAGAAAGTTTCCATTCTTGGCAACAAATATATTGCCTCCGGATTTGTGGTAGAAGGTGTACCCAATTGTTTACTTAGGGTATCCTATGAAGACGCACTTCTCCGATTTGGGTTCGAGCTTATTAGGCTGATGCCTTTTCACATAACTGTCGCAACCCAAAACTTCAAGAAACGACAGCTTAGGTTTCTTGCCAAACCACAGTTCATACGGTGTCGTCTCAACGGATTTAGACGGTGCCCTATTTAACGTGAATGCAGTTGTCTCTAATGCGTAACCCCAAAACGATAGTGTTAAATCGGTAAGAGACATCATAGATTGCACCATATCTAATAAAGTAAGGTTACGACGTTCGGACACACCATTACACTGTCGTGTTCCAGGTGGCGTGAGTTGTGAAACTATTCCACATTGTTTTAAATCAAATATTTGCCTCCGTGATCAGATCGTAGAAACTTTATTTTCTTCTTACGATGATTCTCCACTTCACTCTGAAATCCTTTGAACTTTTCAAATGTTTTAGACTTGTGTTTCATTAAGTAGATATACCCATATCTGCTCAAAATCATCTGTGAAGGTCAGAAAATAACGATACCCGCCACGAGCCTCAACACTCATCGGACCACATACATCGGTATGTATTATTTCCAATAAGTCATTAGCTCGCTCCATTGTTCCGGAGAACGGAGTTTTAGTCATCTTGCCCATGAGGCATGGTTCGCAAGTATCAAATGATTCATAATCAAGTGATTCCAAAAGCCCATCTGCATGGAGTTTCTTCGCACTTTACACCAATATGACCTAAACGGCAGTGCCACAAATATGTTGCACTATCATTATCAACATTGCATATTTTGGCATCAATATTATGAATATGTGTATCACCACAATCGAGATTCAATAAAAATAGACCACTCTTCAAGGGTGGATGTCCATAAAAGATATTACTCATATAAATAGAAGAACCATTATTCTCTGATTTAAATGAATACCCGTCTCGCACTAAACAAGGTTCATGCTCAATGCTGGAACCAAATAACAATTATTCAAGTCTAAAACTAATCCCGAAGGTAGATGTAGAGGTAGCTTGCCGACGGCGATCACATCGACCTTGGAACCATTCTCGACGCGCATCATCACCTCGTCCTTAGCCAATCTTCGTTTAATCCATAGCCCCTGTTTCTAGTTACAAATATGAGCAACCGAACCTGTATCAAATACCCAGGCGCTACTACGAGCATTAGAAAGGTACACATCAATAACATGTATATCAAATATACCTTTGTTCACTTTGCCATCCTTCTTATCCGCCAAATACTTGGGGCAGTTCCGCTTTGAGTGACCGGTCCCTTTAAAGTAGAAGCACTCAGTTTCAGGCTTGGGTCCAGATTTGGTCTTCTTCCCGGGAGTGGCAACTTGCTTGCCATTCTTCTTGAAGTTCCCCTTCTTTCCCTTTTTCTTGAAACTAGTGGTCATGTTAACCATCAACACTTGATGCTCCTTCTTGATTTCTACCTCCGCAGCTTTGAGCATTGCGAGGAGCTCGGAATTGTCTTGTCCATCCCTTGCATATTATAGTTCATCACGACGCCTTCCTAGCTTGGTGGCAGTGATTGAAGAACTCTGTCAGTAACACTATCATCTGGAAGAATAAATTCCAGCTGAGTCAAGTGATTATGATACCCAGACATTTTGAGTATGTGTTCACTGACAGAACTGTTCTCCTCCATCTTGCAGCTATAGAACTTGTTGGAGACTTCATATCTCTCAACTCGGGCATTTGCTTGAAATATTAACTTCAAATCTTGGAACATCTCATATGGTCCATGACATTCAAAACGTCTTTGAAGTCCCGATTCTAAGCCGTAAAGCATGGCACACTGAACTATCGAGTAGTCATTAGATCGAGCTTGCCAGACATTCATAACATCAGCATCTGCTCCTGCAGCAGGCCTTTCACCTAGCGGTGCATCAATGGCATAATTCTTCTGTGCAGCAATGAGGATAATCCTCAAGTTACGAACCCTGTCCGTGTAGTTGCTACCATCATCTTTCAACTTAGCTTTCTCTAGGAACGCATTAAAATTCAAGGGAACGATAGCATGGTCCATTGATCTACAACATAGATATGCAAAAACTATCAGGACTAAGTTCATGATAAATTAAGTTCAGTTAATCAAATTACTTAAGAACTCCCACTTAGATGGACATCTCTCAAGTCATGTAAATGATACGTGATCCAAATCAACTAAACCATGTCCGATCATCACGTGAGATGGAGTAGTCATCAATGGTGAACATATCTATGTTGATCATATCTACTGTATGATTCACGCTCGACCTTTCGGTCTCCAGTGTTCTGAGGCCATGTATGTACATGCCATGCTCGTCCAGTTTAACCCGAGTACTCCGCATGTGCAAGACTGTCTTGCACCCATTGTATGTGAACGTAGAGTCTATCACACCCGATCATCATGTGGTGTCTCAACACGACGAACTGTTGCAATGGTGCATACTCACGGAGAACACTTATACCTTGAAATTTTAGTTAAGGGATCATCTCATAATGCTACCGTCGTACTGATACGTCCATTTTGCATCATGCTTTTATATCGATATTTATTGCATTATGGGCTGTTATTACATGTTATGTCACAATACTTATGCCTATTCTCTCTTATTTTACAAGGTTTGCATAAGGAGGGAGAATGCCGGCAGCTGGAATTCTGGGCTGGAAAAGGAGCAAACAATAGAGACCTATTCTGCACAACTCCAAAAGTCCTGAAACTCCACGAAAGTCATGTTTGGAAATAATAAAAAATATTGAGCGGAAGAAATATATCAGGGGGCCACCACCTGTCCACGAGGGTGGGGGGCGCGCCCTACCCCGCAGGGCGCGCCCCCTGCCTCGTGGGCCCCCTGTTGGCTCTCCGGTGGCCATCTTCTGCTATATGAAGTCTTTCGTCGAGGAAAAAGTCATAAGCAACCTTTCGGGACGAGACTCCGCCGCCACGAGGCAGAACCTTGGCGGAACCAATCTAGGGCTCCGGCAGAGCTGTTCTGCCGGGGACACTTCCCTCCGGGAGGGGGAAATCATCGCCATCATCATCACCAACGCTCCTCTCATCGGGAGAGGGAAATATCCATCAACATCTTCACCAGCACCATCTCCTCTCAAAACCCTAGTTCATCTCTTGTATCCAATTCTTGTCTCTCCAAGTTCGGGATTGGTACTAGTAGGTTGCTAGTAGTGTTGATTACTCTTTGTAGTTGATGCTAGTTGGTTTATTTGGTGGAAGATCATATGTTCAGATCCTATATGCATATTAATACCCCTCTAACTATGAACATGAATATGCTTTGTGAGTAGTTACGTTTGTTCCTGAGGACATAGGAGAAGTCTTGCTATTAGTAGTCATGTGAATTTGGTATTCGTTTGATATTTTGATGAGATGTATGTTGTCTATCCTCTAGTGGTGTTATGCGAACGTCGGCTACATAACACTTCACCATTATTTGGGCCTAGAGGAAGGCATTGGGAAGTAATAAGTAGATGATGGGTTGCTAGAGTGACAGAAGCTTAAACCCTAGTTTATGCGCTGTTTGGTAAGGGCTGATTTGGATCCATATGTTTCATGCTATGGTTAGGTTTACCTTAATACTTTTGTTGTAGTTGCGGATGCTTGCAATAGAGGTTAATCATAAGTGGGATGCTTGTTCAAGTAAGAACAGCACCCAAGCACCGGTCCACCCACATATCAAATTATCAAAGTACCGAACGCGAATCATATGAACGTGATGAAAACTAGCTTGACGATAATTCCCATGTGTCCTCGGGAGCGCTTTTCTCTGTATAAGAGTTTGTCCAGGTTTGTCCTTTGCTACAAAAGGATTGGGCCACCTTTCTGCACTTTATTTACTCTTGTTACTTGTTGCTCGTTACAAATTATCCTATCACAAAACTATATGTTACCACTTATTTCAGTACTTGCAGAGAATATCTTGCTGAAAACCGCTTATCATTTCCTTCTGCTCCTCATTGGGTTGGACACTCTTACTTATTGAAAGGACTACGATATATCCCCATACTTGTGGGTCATCAAGACTCTTTTCTGACGCCGTTGCCGGGGAGTGAAGCGCCTTTGGTAGGTGGAATTTGGTAAGGAAAAAATTATATAGTGTGCAGAAATTTACTGTCACTTGTTACTATGGAAAGTAATCCTATGAGGGGCTTGTTTGGGGTATCTTCACCCCGACCTGTAGAGAAAAGAGTTGCTCCTCAACCTACTGAACCTACTGAAAATGAAAATGTTCCCTTTGAAGTTCCTTCGGGTATGTTTGAAAAACTGCCAGCTAATCCTTTTGCAGGAGATGGAACAAAGCATCCTGATGAGCACCTAATCTATGTGGATGAAGTTTGTGGATTATTTAAGCTTGTAGGTATACCTGGTGATGTTATTAAGAAGAAGGTATGAAGGGAGATGCATCGACATGGTATAGGCTATGTGATGATACGGGGTCATGGAACTACAAATGATTGAAATTGGAATTTCTTCAGAAGTTTTATCCTATGCATCTTGTTAATCGTGATCGCAATTATATATATAATTTTTGGCCTCGCGAAGGAGAAAGCATCGCTCAAGCTTGGGGGAGGCTTAAATCAATGTTATATTCATCCCCCAATCATGAGCTCTCAAGAGAAATAATTATTCAAAGTTTTAATGCTCGGCTTTCTGATAACAATCGCACCATGCTCGATACTTCTTATGCTGGCTCTTGAAGACTATTGAATTCAAATGGAATTTATTAGATAGAATTAAATGCAACTCTGAAGATTGGGATCTCGATGAAGGTAAGGAGTGAGGTATGACACCTAAGTTTGATTGTGTTAAATCTTTTATGGATACCGATGCTTTCCGTAAATTTAGCAATAAATATGGACTTGACTCTGAGATAGTAGCTTCTTTCTGTGAATCCTTTGCTACTTATGTTGATCTCCCCAAGGAGAAGTGGTTTAAATATCATCCTCCCATAGAAGTAAAAGTAGCTGCACCTACTAAAGTTGAAGAAAAGACTATCACTTATAATGATCCTGTTGTTCCTACTTCTTATGTTGAGAAACCACCTTTCCCTGTTAGGATAAAGGATCACGCTAAAGCTTCAACTGTGGTTCGTAAAAGCAATATTAGAACTTATACACCTTCTTAGAAAGTCAAAGTTTGTAACATCCCAAATTTCCTATTTGGAATGTTTTACAATCATAGCTAAGCATCCTATGCATCCTGTTTGAATTTGAATGCCATTTGAAGTTTCAGAGCAATTTGAGTTTTGAATTTGAATTTCAAACTTTGGCATGTGGGAAACAATTCAAAAACTAAGCCTGATAAATACTTGATCAAAAGTATGAGAGGAGCAAACATGACACTCCAAAAATATCAGAGGAAACAATGCCAAAAGTTTTGGAATTCAAATCTGAATTTTATTTGAATTTGAAAAAAATAGATTTTTATGAAGTTTGGATTTTGCCTTTGGAAAAATGTTCAAATGAAAGGGAATATTCCCCTGATCATTTTGGTATATATATATACCCTATATAAAATATTTATAGATAAGGTTTTATTTTTGTTTTGTTTTATTTAAAAAATAAAGAACTCCCTGGGCGCCAGCCAGCCACCCAGCCCAGCCCAGCGCCGCCTCCTCAGCAGCTCCAGCAGCCCAGCCGAGCCGGCCCAACAGCCAGCCCAGCCCTCACACCTCGCCCCTCGCCTGATTCCCTTAGGCTTCGCCACCCGACCCCTCGCCGCTCCCTCCTCTCGCTGACCCGTGGGACCCGCCCCTCTTCTTCCCCTCGCCCACGCCACGAGCTCGCTGGAGATCGACCGGATCCCAAGGATCCGCGATCCCCGATCGCCTCGATGCCCTTCCGAAGCGAGCCCGAGGCCACAGGCTATAAAGGCCGGAGCCCCTGCACCCCATTCCCCGAGAGCTCGCCAGACCCCTCTCCTCCTGCTTATGCCGCATGAGACCAAGCTCTCCCGCGCCATTGTTGCCGCCGTCGACCCCTAGTCCACCCCGACTTCCCCAACACCACCGAACCCTCCCGACCTCGTGCGATCTCCCGACGAGTCGCTGAGCTCCCGACGCCTGACGCCTGACGCACTCTCGCTTGCCGCCGCCGCCGCCGGAGTCCGTAAGTCACCGATCTCTCCCCGTCCGATCTTAGATCGACGGCTAGGATTAGCACCCCGAAGGGTTAGGTTTTGTTTATAAAACCGGCCGGTTCCGATCGGTTTAGTTTTAGTTTAGGTTTTTATTTTAGGCCGGTTCGTTTAGTTTAAACCTAGGCCCGTTTAGACTAAGTTACGCCTAGTGCACAGTATAGGCCCATTAGGCCTTTTTCTTTTTGTTTTGATTTTCTGTTTTAGCCGAATAGTTTCTGTTTTCAAAAATGTATATCTTTTATTCTGTTTAATATTTTTAGATGATTCTTTTTTTGTTGGATTGCAAATTTTATGTAGTTTTTGTAGAATATATATTTAGCTATGTTAAAAATAATTAAAATTGCTTTATTTTAGTTTTGGTCAGAATAGTAAATCTGCTATAACTTTAGTTAGAAAAATTATTTTTGCATGATTCTTTTTGTCACCACTTTATTTTGACATTGCCAAACACTAGAAATTAATTTGGGTATTTTAGGATTAATAAATAATTAGTTCTAGACAGAATCCTATTAATCCTAATTAATTAACTAGTTCTGTTTTCCTAATATATTAATTAGTAAATTAATTTATTTTTAACTTGTGATATTTTATTCTAGGTTAGTTTCTGTCATTCTAGTAGATGAACTTTTATTTATAATAAAAGTTTTAAATTATTTTTCTTAATAGAAATTGGATTAGGCCTAAAATGAGTTTTATAATGGCTTTTAATTAATTCTTTTTGCTCCTAGTTGCTTAGTGAATCCTTTTCTGTTAAGTTAACTTAAAATCATGATTAGGTTAAATTAAGGAATTTTGTTATATAAAAACTATTTTTGTTATTGTTTGGAGTAGGGAAAAACTTTGAATTGGTTTCCTTGAGTTTCCTTTTGGATTTTGGTTTTGATTGTTTTGTTGTGCTATGTTACTTTTGTCATCTTGTGTGATCCTCTTGCTTTGTGCTTATTGTGTTATTGTTTGTCTCGGTAGAGTTTCCGGAGTGCGAAGCTTGCTACTACGACTCTTTAGCTTACGAGGATCATCGAGAAGGCAAGTTTTGATCATGTTATTTCTATACCTATGTTTTTGTGCATTAGTAATTGTCACCACCCCACCATGCATGCAGAGTGAAATTTTGAAGTCATTAAACTTGAGTAGTATCATGTGGTAGGATGAACCAATCCCTTGTTACCATGACCCGGGACGAAGTAGTTACTTTGCTATGCTCGTGAGACGGGTTTTGGGTTGAGTGAAATACATAAGCAAGATGTGAGAGTCAATGATGATGACAACCCCATGAACTACAATGATCAAGATGGACTTCGAAATCACTACTGGGTGGAGGATTTGTTGACGGGCACCTGGAGAACCCAAGGTGGCGGGATGCATGGAGAAGTGCCATGACATCTTGCGGAAAGCTTCACCCAGCCTCAAGAGAAGGATGGATACCCCATGACCGAAGCTTACTGCAGCCGCAAGCCATTATGGGCTCTGGCTGGGTTGACCCTAGTAGTGACGCTGGCTGGACGGTACTACGAGAAGTAGACGAACGGTAGGATTGGATGGGTACCGGCAGAGGCCGAAGAACTCTTTGGAAGACCCTGTTTCATTCGGTCCCTTCTTCAAACACCATGAAGTGCGAAGACTTTAAAGGAGGGAATGATTCTTGCGGGGAAAGTGCGCAACCCTCTGCAGAGTTAAAGATCTAATCGATTAGCCGTGTCCCCGGTTACGGACATTTGAGCCTCTGGAACTTGGAAGTATTCGGATATCTCAACACTAAAACTAATGAATTAATTTGAGGGTTTATGACTTAATAATTTGGGAACGAGATATTGGTTGGCGGAACCATCTCAATAACTACCAACAATTGTAGTAGTTTGCAAGCAAGTCCACTGTAGTAGGATAAAATTTGCTTTTCGCAAAATGATGAAACTTAGAGCTCCACAGCCAAAATGCATATAGTGTTAGCAACTTTATTATTGTTATTCTTCATGACTTGCCACTTATTCCAAAAGCTGACCTACATGGCTGCAACGTATTATGTTGCGTAGATATATTCGATCAGAGTGAGGCTACGCCCGCTTAGCGATTGCCCTTTGAGTCGGATGGACTCGCTTACCTTCGACGCTTCGCAACATTTTTAGTTTATTTCTCATGAGTTGGCCTTGAGCCAAATTTATTCCCTTGTAATAAAGACTCTATATGAGAATCGTTTAAGGATATTCAGGTGTGATTGAACTTTGATTACTTTATCGATGTAATTGTGAGTACCAAAGATGATCTTGGGATGGTATGCATACGTAGATTTGACGATTTTGGGTCGGTCGCTCACAGAGATGGTATCGAGCACACGCTGACCGTAGGATCGTAACCCCTAGGATCGGAAAGCCATAAGCAGAGACCATTTACTTTGAACCCTTTTCATTCTATAATTTCTTCCTGTTCAATTCGACTCTTCTCCCTTTGCAACATTCTAGATGGCCACGAGTTCAACCCAGTTTTGCTACGGAGTTCGCCACCCGATGAGACGATGCCCTTCGAAGAAAGCTGGTCCAGATGGTGAAGCAGTGAAGATAGCTCTACCCTCGATCACCGGAAACCCACTAATGCACTTCCGACGGACACCCGCTACAGGATTGAGGTGCATATCCCAGGAGAACCTTTGGAGGACACACGGAGCCTATCAACTTTGAGTTCACCGAGTTCAACTGGATCATCGGAAGGGACGTGGCGATCTATCGAGCACTTGGACATCTCCGAGAGGAGTACAGGCCGAGCTCGATCACTCGACTCGCCATGGTTTCTCGCAGGCAAGGAATGGAGATATCATCCGCACCATTGAGGACGACTCCACTCTCTCGTACATCCAGGCCTTGGAGTGTCTTCTCGAAACGGAGATTCGCACTCACCGTAACTCAAGACACACCGGAAGCTTTTGTTCCGCGAATCGAATCGGAGGAGAAGGCACGCGCAGACTTCCTTGGCCATGAGGAAGAAATCACGGACTTCATGGAGATAGTCGACGACCGAAGATGAAGCTTGCGCGATTGAGGAAAAGATGGACTTGGGAGAGGACCTTTACCCGAGTGGAGATGAAGCACCCCTCGTGAGCAATGATCAGGATTTCGAAGGGAGTACCACCGAAGGAAACCCCAAGAGGAGGCGCCACTGATGAAGACTTTTTAGTCGACCACCATGTTATCTTTTACTTTTTCGTCGATCAGTTAGGCCGATGTTTTCCCTTCGATTAGTCATGAGCTTTTGTAATCGAGTTGGAACCATGTTTGAATGGAATGAATAAATGATTGGTGTGTTATGATTGTGCATTCATATGGGTAGTGTTATTTCTCATAGACCATGGTTCTATTCTAAATTTCTCATCCTCCAAAACACCAGATGCCTCCGAGACGTGACATCGGTTTCCGCCGAGCTCACCCAAATGCTCCAAAGCAGAATGCACCGATGCAACTCCTTATTCGAATCGAACAACCCCGCCAACAATCCACCGCCACCACCACCACCCACCGTGGACAACTTGACTCGATTTCGAGGTTGAATCCGCCAGTGTTCTCTAGTAGCACTTAGCCGATTGTGGCTGATGATTGGCTCATAAAATCGGAAGAGAGCTAGTCACCGTTGGATGCACCGATGTTTGAGAAGGTGCGCTTTGTCACAAGATCAACTGGATGGACCTGCAGCTTCTTGGTGGGAGAATTACACCGCCACTTTTCCCATGGGTGGCATCACTTGGGATCAATTCCAGCAGGCCTTCAGACCGCTCATGTCTCACTGGAGCCATGAGTCTCAAGAAGCGTGAGTTCAAACTTGCGCCAGGGAACCGTCTCGTGGCACAAGACGTGGATGAATTCAGCAAGCTCGCTCGCTATGCCCCGATGATGTGGCCACAGATGCCGCCAAGCAGAGAAGTTCCTTGAGGGACTCAATGATGAACTGAGCATGCAGCTTATTGTGGCTACTTTCAACAACTACCGTGAGCTGGTAGACAAGGCCACCATTCGGAAGGCAAGCAGCAACAGATAGAAAGCATAGCGGAAGTACAGCCAGGGAAGCACAACTCGGGAGCTCAGCAGAAGCCCGCTATGCACCGTACTCGGGAGGGCACACCCATCATAACCATGGAGGTCATAACCATGGAGGAAATGGGAACAACCGCAGCCAGACAACAAGTCAGGCCATGGCAATGGCAATGGCAATGGTAATGGCAATCAGCACCGTTCTGCCCGGCTCCGAAGGATCTGAGCCACATCACCGCTTCAAGTGCCGTAAGACGGGCACTACGCCACCGACTGCCGGAAGCCAAGCGTAAGAATGGAAATGGCAATGGAGGCTCAAAGAAGAAGCCAAATCCGTCCCTCGTGCTCGTGTGAACCACATCGACGTGGAGGACGCCTATGATCAACCGCATAATCGTGGTTGGTAAGTTTTATTGAATTCACGCTCAGTTTTGGTTCTCTTTGATTCGTGCAACGATTCATTCATATCAAGGGTAGTTGTGGAAAAGTACGGATTACGCACTAGAACCCTTAGAAGCCCCTTCGCGTCGACTCGCAGAGGAGGAAAATGATGGCAGGTTTAAGCTGTCCCGCAACCCTCAACATCGGGAACCACAAATTTCCGTGGAACTCATAGTGTTGGAAACTCAGACCTTGGATGTAATCCTAGGCATGGATTGGTTGTCAAAGTATGAAGGAACATTGATCGTGCCAAGAAGTCTATTCTGCTCACCACCCCGAGCGTAAGAGGATCAAGTACGTAGCCAGCACAGCCGGATGAATAATCAGTGCATTCTCTCACGGAGTAGTTCAGAGGAAGTGCCGTAGTGCAAGAATTTCCGATGTGTTTCCGGAGGAATTACCAGAATGCCACCGGACGGGGACATTGAATTTCTGATTGAGTTATTGCCCGCACCGCCCCAATATCCAAGAGACCTTATCGGATGCCACCGAATGAGTTGAAAGAGATCAAGGATCAAATAAATGAGTTATTGGAGAAAGGATATATTCGCCCAAGCTCATCACCTTGGGGAGCCCCAGTTCTTTTGGTAGAGAAGAAGGATGGAAGCTTGAGGATGGTTGTGGATTATCGTGCATTGAACGAAGTAACCATCAAGAACAAGTACCTCCGCCCATGATCAATGACTTGTTTGATCAGTTAGTTGGAGCCAAGGTATTCTCTAAGATCGATCTTCGATCGTGGTATCATCGATTGAAAATTCGTGAAAAGGATATACCCAAAACAGCATTCACTACTGTGTATGGTTTGTATGAGTATACCGTCATGTCATTTGATTGACTAATGCTCCTGCATACTTCATGAATTTGATGAACAAGGTGTTCATGGAATATCTGGACAAGTTTGTCGTGGTGTTCATCGATGATATATTGATATTCTCCAAGAGCGAGGAAGAGCATAAGGAACATTTGCGCCTAGTTCGAGAAACTTCGAGAACATCACCGTATGCCAAATTCAGCAAATGTGAATTTTGGTTGAAGGAAGTTGGATTCCTCGGACATGTTATTTCAGGAGAAGGAATAGCAGTTGATCCCGCCAAGGTTGAATCAGTCACCGATTGGCGGTCACCCACCTCACCAAGGAGATCCGCAGTTTTCTCGGACTCGCAGGATATTATCGGAGGTTCATTGAGAACTTCTCAAAGATTGCCAAGCCCATGACCGAGCTGTTGAAGAAGGAAGCCAAGTATGTTTGGACCGAGGAATGTGAAGCCAGTTTTCAGGAATTGAAGAAACGGTTGGTCACCGCCCGGTGTTGATTTTACCGACATACACAAGGAATACCAGGTTTATTAGACGCTTCGTCAAGGACTCGGAGGAGTATTGATGCAGAAGGTAAGGTTGTAGCTTATGCCTCCGACAGCTACGGCCTCATGAGATGAATTATGCCACGCATGATTTGGAGTTAGCAGCTGTAGTGCATGCACTCAAGACTGGAGACATTTCCTCATCGGAAACCGCTGTGATGTCTACACAGATCACAAGAGTTTGAAGTATATCTTCACGCAGAAGGAATTGAACCTCGGTGAGAGGAGATGGCTAGAGTTGATAAAGGACTATGACATGAGATTGCATTACCACCCCGTAAAGCTAATGTTGTAGCAGATGCTTTGAGCCGTAAGAGTTATGTGAATACTCTTACAGCAGGAGGATTACCCTGTGAGTTAGTCGATGACCTCGTAGATCTCCGATCGAGATAGTTCCAAGAGGATTTGTGGCAACTCGAAGTTCAGTCCACCTTGACCGAAAGGATTCGTGAAGCCCGTAAGTCGGACAAGGAAATCGATGAGATTAAGCAAAAGATGGAGGAAGGAAAAGCTAAAGGATTCCGTAAGGATGAACACGGAACTATATGGTTTGAGGATCGATTTATGTGCCCAATGATCCCGAGCTCAGAAGCTAATTCTTCAGAGGCTCATGATTCACCGTACTCGATTCACCCCGCAACACCAAGATGTACCGGATTTGAAGCAAAGTTTCGTGGATGTATGAAGAAGGACATTGCCGAGCACGTAGCAATATGCGATGTTTGCCAACGTGTAAAGGCAGAACATCGGAAGCCAGCAGGTTACTTCAACCTTTGCCGATTCCCGATTGGAAATGGGAGAAACTTGGTATGGATTTCATCACAGGATTACCCAGACCCGCCAAAGTTATGATTCTATCCGGTAGTGGTTGATCATTTGACTAAGGTAGCTCACTTCATTCCGTGAAGACTACCTATACCAGTGCCAAGTTGGCCAAGATATACATGACCAGGATCGTATGTCTGCATGGAGTTCCGAGGAAAATCGTGTCGATAGAGGAACGCAGTTTACCTCAAAGTTTTGGAAGCAATTGCATGAAACTTTGGGTACGAGGCTGGAATTCAAGACAGCTTTTCATCCGCAGACGATGGATGGACCGAGAGAGTCAATCAGATTCGGAAGACATGTTGAGAGCTTGTGTGCTAGACTATGGGTCTAGCTGGGATGATAATTTGCCGTCGCAGAGTTCTCATACAACAACAGTTATCAATCCAGTTTGAAGATGGCCCTTCAAGCTCTATACGGAAGGAGGTGCGTAACACCATTGTCAGGATAGTGTTGAGATCGATCACTTTTCGTTCCGATCTTATCAAGGATTCGAAGAGAAAGTCAAGCTGATTCGAGACCGCTCAAGATAGCACAATCGAGACGTAAGAGTTATGCCGACATGAAGCGCAAGGAGGTGACTTACGAAGTGGGAGACCGAGCATATCTTCGTGTGTCTCACTTCGTGGAATCAAGAGGTTTGGAGTCAAGGAAAGTTAGCACCCGATTCATTGGCCCCTACAAAATCCTCGAACGTCGTGGAGAAGTTGCATACAAGTTGGAATTGCCGGAAGGATTGTCCGGAGTTCATGATGTCTTCCACGTTTCTCAGTTGAAGAAGTGCCATGCCGACATGGCCGATGTTCCGTTGAGAGACACAGTGCCCCTAGAGGCCATACAGCTTGACAGTGATCTGACTTACAAGGAGAAACCCGTCCGTATTCTCGAGACTGCAAGCAGAGTCACCCGCAGCAAGGTCATCAAATTTTGCATGGTGCTGTGGAGTCACCACACCGAGGAAGAAGCCACCTGGGAACGCGAAGAAGATCTTCTTCGAGACCATCCGCACCTATTTGCTAGCCAACCCGAATCTCGAGGGCGAGATTCATCTTAAGGTGGGTAGGTTTGTAACATTCCAAATTTCCTATTTGGAATGTTTTACAATCATAGCTAAGCATCCTATGCATCCTGTTTGAATTTGAATGCCATTTGAAGTTTCAGAGCAATTTGAGTTTTGAATTTGAATTTCAAACTTTGGCATGTGGGAAACAATTCAAAACTAAGCCCGATAAATACTTGATCAAAAGTATGAGAGGAGCAAACATGACACTCCAAAAATATCAGAGGAAACAATGCCAAAAGTTTTGGAATTCAAATCTGAATTTTATTTGAATTTGAAAAAATAGATTTTATGAAGTTTGATTTTGCCTTTGGAAAAATGTTCAAATGAAAGGAATATTCCCTGATCATTTTGGTATATATATACCCTATATAAAATATTTACAGATAAGGTTTTATTTTTGTTTTTGTTTTATTTAAAAAAATAAAAGAAAACTCCCTGGCGCCACCAGCCACCCAGGCCCAGCCAGCCCAATACAGGCCTCCTCCATGAGCCCAAGGCCAGCCCAGCCAGAGCCGGCCCATGAGCCAGCCCAGCGCCTCACCCCCTCGCCCCTCGCCCGATTCCCTTAGGCTTCGGCCACCCGACCCCCTCGCCGCTCCCTCCCTCTCGCTGACCCGTGGGACCCGCCCCCTCTTCTTCCCCCTCGCCCACGCCACGAGCTCGCCGGAGATCGACTGGATCCCAAGGATCCGGATCCCCGATCGCCTCCGATGCCCTTCCGGCGAGCCCGAGGCCCTGGCTATAAAGGCCGAGCCCCGCACCCCATTCCCCGAGAGCTCGCCAGACCGCCTCCCTCCTGCTTATGCCGCTTGAGACCTGAGCTCTCCCGCCGCCATTGTTGCCGCCGTCGACCCCTAGTCCACCCCGACCCCCCAACACCACCAACCCCTCCCGACCTCGTGCGATCTCCCGACGAGTCGCCGAGCTCCCGACGCCAGACGCCTGACGACTCTCGCCGCCGCCGCCGCCGTCGCCGGAGTCCGGTAAGTCACCGGCATCCCCCTCCCCCGTCCGATCTTAGATCGACGGCTAGGATTAGCACCCCGAAGGGTTAGGTTTTATTTATAAAACCGGCCGGTTCCGATCGGTTTAGTTTTAGTTTAGGTTTTTATTTTAGGCCGTTCGCTTAGTTTAAACCTAGGCCCGCTTAGACTAAGTTACGCCTAGTGCATGATATAGGCCCATCAGGCCTTTTTCTTTTGTTTTGATTTTCTGTTTTAGCGAATAGTTTCTGTTTTCAAAATGTATATCTTTTATTCTGTTTAATATTTTTAGATGATTCTTTTTTGTTGGATTGCAAATTTTATGTAGTTTTGTAGAATATATATTTAGCTATGTGAAAAATAATTAAAATTGCTTTATTTTAGTTTTGGTCAGAATAGTAAATCTGCTATAACTTTAGTTAGAAAAATTATTTTTGCATGATTCTTTTGTCACCACTTTATTTTGACATTGCCAAACACTAGAAATTAATTTGGGTATTTTAGGATTAATAAATAATTAGTTCTAGACAGAATCCTCTTAATCCTAATTAATTAACTAGTTCCTGTTTTCCTAATATATTAATTAGTAAATTAATTTATTTTTAACTTGTGATTAGTTATTCTAGGTTAGTTTCTGTCATTCTAGTAGATGAACTTTTATTTATAATAAAAGTTTTAAATTATTTTTCTTAATAGAAATTGGATTAGGCCTAAAATGAGTTTTATAATGGCTTTTTAATTAATTCTTTTTGCTCCTAGTTGCTTAGTGAATCCTTTTCTGTTAAGTTAACTTAAAATCATGATTAGGTTAAATTAAGGAATTTTTGTTATATAAAAACTATTTTTGTTATTGTTTGGAGTAGGGAAAAACTTTGAATTGGTTTCCTTGAGTTTCCTTTTGGATTTTGGTTTTGATTGTTTTGTTGTGCTATGTTACTTTTGTCATCTTGTGTGATCCTCTTGCTTTGTGCTTATTGTGTTATTGTTTGTCTCGGTAGAGTTTCCGGAGTGCGAAGCTTGCTACTACGACTCTTTAGCTTACGAGGATCATCAGCAAGGCAAGTTTTGATCATGTTATTTCTATACCTATGTTTTTGTGCATTAGTAATTGTCACCACCCCACCATGCATGCAGTAGTGAAATTTTGAAGTCATTAAACTTGAGTAGTATCATGTGGTAGGATGAACCAATCCCCTTGTTACCATGACCCCGAGACGAAGTAGTTACTTTGCTATGCTCAGAGACGGTTTTGGGTTGAGTGAAATACATAAGCAAGATGTGAGAGTCAATGATGATGACAACCCCATGAACTACAATGATCAAGATGGACTTCGAAATCACTACTGGGTGGATGATTTGTTGACGGCACCCTGGAGAACCCAGTGGTGGCGGGATGCATGGAGAAGTGCCATGACATCTTGCGAAAGCTTCACCCAGCCTCAAGAGAAGGATGGATACCCCATGACCGGAAGCTTACTGCAGCCGCAAGCCATTATGGGCTCGGCTGGGTTGACCCTAGTAGTGACGCTGGCTGGACGGTACTACGAGAAGTAGACGAACGGTAGGATTGGATGGGTACGGCAAAGGCGGAAGAACTCTTTGGAAGACCCTGTTTATCTGTCTCCGCCTTCAAACACCATGAAGTGCGAAGACTTTAAAGGAGGGAATGATTCTTGCGGGAAAGTCGCAACCCTCTGCAGATTTAAAGATCTAATCGATTAGCCGTGTCCCGATTACGGACATTTGAGCCTCTGAACTTGGAAGTATTCGGATATCTCAACACTAAAACTAATGAATTAATTTGAGGGTTTATGACTTAATAATTTGGGAACGAGATATTGGTTGGCGGAACCATCTCAATAACTACCAACATTTGTAGTAGTTTGCAAGCAAGTCCACTGTAGTAGGATAAAATTTGCTTTTCGCAAAATGATGAAACTTAGAGCTCCACAGCCAAAATGCATATAGTGTTAGCAACTTTATTATTGTTATTCTTCATGACTTGCCAGCTTATTCCAAAAGCTGACCTACATGGCTGCAACATATTATGTTGCAGAGATATATTCCGATCAGGAGTGAGGCTATGCTCCGCGCTTGGCGATTGCCCTTTGGAGTCGGATGGACTCGCTTACCTTCGACGCTTCCGCAGCATTTTTAGTTTATTTCTCATGAGTTGGCCTTGAGCCAAATTTATTCCCTTGTAATAAAGACTCTATATGAGAATCGTTTAAGGATATTCAGGTGTGATTGAACTTTGATTACTTTATCGATGTAATCGTGAGTACCAAAGATGATCTTGGGATGGTATGCATACGTAGATTTGACCGATTTTGGGTCAGGTCGCTACAAAGTTGAACCTAATATTGCTATTGTTAAAGATCTCTTGGCTGATAATATTGATGGGCATGTTATTTATTTCTGCGGTGAAACTGCTAGAATTGTTAAACCCTGTGCTAAAGATAAACATAGACCTGTGGTAGGCATGCCTGTTATTTCTGTTAAAATAGGAGATCATTGTTATCATGGCTTATGTGATATGGGTGCTAGTGCTAGTGTTATACCTCATGACTTATACAAAGAAATTATGAATGAAATTGCACCTGCTGAGATAGAAGGTATTGATGTTACCATCAAACTTGCTAATAGAGATACATTATCACCCATTGGAATTGTTAGATATGTTGAAGTCTTGTGTGGGAAAACTAAATACCCTGCTGATTTTCTTGTTCTTGGTTCCCCACAAGATAGATTTTCTCCCATTATATTTGGTAGACCCTTCTTGAACACAGTTAATGCTAGGATAGACTGCGAAAAGAGTGTTGTTACTATTGGCTCGGGTGATATGTCTCATGAGTTTAATTCTCTAAATTTAGTAGACAACACCGTGAAGAAGAATTGCCTAGTAAGGATGAAATTATTGGTCTTGCCTCTATTGCCGTACCTCCTAGTGATCCTTTAGAACAATATTTGCTAGACCATGAAAATGATATGTTTATGAATGAAAGAAGGGAAATAGATGAAGTATTCTTTAAAAAGGAACCTATCCTGAAACACAATTTGCCTATTGAAATCCTAGGGGATCCTCCTCCACCCAAGGGTGATCCCGTGTTTGAGCTTAAACCGTTGCCTGGTACTCTTAAATATGCTTATCTTGATGAGAAAAAGATATATCCTGTTATTATTAGTGCTAACCTTTCAGAGCATGAAGAAGAGAGATTATTGAAAACTCTGAAGAAGCACCGTGCTGCTATTGGATACACTCTTGATGATCTTAAGGGCATTAGTCCCACTCTATGTCAACATAAAATAAATTTGGAAGAAGATGCCAAACCAATTCGTGATCATCAACGACGGCTGAATCCTAAGATGAAAGAAGTGGTAAGAAAAGAAATACTAAAGCTCCTGGAGGCAGGTAGAATTTATCCCGTTGCTGATAGTCAGTGGGTAAGTCCTGTCCATTGCGTCCCTAAGAAGGGAGGTATTACTGTCGTCCCTAATGATAAAGATGAATTGATTCCGCAAAGAATTTTACAGGTTATAGGATGGTAATTGATTTCTGCAAATTAAATAAGGCTACTAAGAAAGATCATTACCCCTTACCTTTTATCGATCAAATGCTAGAAAGATTATCCAAGCATACACATTTTTGCTTTCTAGATGGTTATTCTGGTTTCTCTCAAATACCTGTGTCAGCCAATGATCAATCAAAGACTACTTTTACTTGCCCTTTTGGTACTTTTGCTTATAGACGTATGCCTTTTGGTTTATGTAATGCACCTGCTACCTTTCAAAGATGCATGATGGCTATATTATCTGAATTTTGTGAAAAGATTTGTGAGGTTTTCATGGATGACTTTTCCGTCTATGGATCCTCTTTTGATGATTGCTTGAGCAACCTTGATCGAGTTTTGCAGAGATGTGAAGAAACTAATCTTGTCTTGAATTGGGAAAAGTGCCACTTCATGGTTAATGAAGGTATTGTTTGGGGCATTAAGTTTATGAAAGAGGTATTGAAGTTGATAAAGCCAAGGTTGATGCTATTGAGAAGATGACATGTCCCAAGGACATCAAAGGTATAAGAAGTTTCCTTGGTCACGCCGGTTTTTATAGGAGGTTCATTAAGGACTTCTCAAAATTTCTCGACCTCGACTAATTTATTACAAAAGATATACCATTTGTCTTTGATGATGATTGTGTAGAAGCATTTGAAATACTTAAGAAAGCATTGATCTCTTCACCTATTGTTCAGCCACCGATTGAATTTACCCTTTGAAATTATGTGTGATGCTAGTGATTATGCTATAGGTGCTGTTCTAGGGCAAAGAGTTGATAAGAAATTAAATGTTATTCAATATGCTAGTAAGACTCTAGATAACGCCGGAGAAATTATGGTACTATGAAAAGAATTTTTAGCAATGATTTGCTTGTGATAAGTTCAGACCTTATATTGTTGATTCTAAAGTAACTATTCACACGGATCATGCTGCTATTAAATATCTTATGGAAAAGAAAGATGCTAAACCTAGACTTATTAGATGGGTTCTCTTGCTACAAGAATTTGATCTGCATATTGTTGATAGAAAGGGAGCTGAGAACCCCGTTGCAGACAACTTGTCTAGGTTAGAAAATGGTCTTGATGACCCACTACCTATTGATGATAGCTTTCCTGATGAGCAATTAAATGTCATAAATGCTTCTTGTAGTACTCCATAGTATGCTTATTATGCTAATTACATTGTTGTTAAATTTATACCATCTAGTTTCACATACCAGCAAAAGAAAAAAATCTATGATTTGAGACATTACTTTTGGGATGACCCACATCTTTATAAAGAAGGAGTAGATGGTGTTATTAGACGTTGTGTACCTGAGCATGAACATGAACAAATCCTACGCAAGTGTCACTCCGAAGCTTATGGAGGACACCATGCTGGAGATAGAACTGCACATAAGGTATTGCAATCCGGTTTTTATTGGCCTACTCTCTTCAAGGATGCCCATAAGTTTGTCTTATCTTGTGATGAATGTCAAAGAATTGGTAATATTAGTAAACGTCAAGAAATGCCTATGAACTATTCACTCGTTATTGAACCATTTGATGTTTGGGGCTTTGATTATATGGGACCTTTTCCTACCTCTAATGGTTATACACATATTTTAGTTGCTGTTGATTACGTTACTAAGTGGGTAAAAGCTATTCCAACTAGTAGTGCTGATCATAACACTTCTATTAAGATGCTTAAGGAAGTTATTTTTCCGAGGTTTGGAGTCCCTAGATATTTAATGACTGATGGTGGTTCACATTTTATTCATGGTGCTTTCCGTAAAATGCTTGCTAAGTATGATGTTAATCATAGAATTGCATCTCCTTATCACCCGTGGTCTAGTGGTCAAGTAGAATTGAGTAATAGAGAGCTCAAATTAATTTTGCAAAAGACTGTCAATAGATCTAGAGAGAATTGGTCCAAGAAACTTGATGATGCATTATGGACCTATAGAACTGCATATAAAAATCCTATGGGTATGTCTCCGTATAAAATGGTTTATGGAAAAGCATGTAACTTACCTCTCGAACTAGAACATAATGCATATTGGGCTATTAAAGAGCTCAACTATGATTTCAAACTTGCCGGTGAGAAGAGGTTATTTGATATTAGCTCACTTGATGAATGGAGAACCCAAGCCTATGAAAATGCCAAGTTGTTTAAAGAAGAAGTTAAAAGATGGCATGACAAAAGGATACAAAAGCGTGAATTTAATGTAGGTGACTATGTATTGCTATACAACTCTCGTTTAAGTTTTTTGCAGGAAAACTTCTCTCTAAATGGGAAGGCCCATACGTTATCGAGGAGGTCTATCGTTTCGGTGCCATAAAAATCAACAACTTCGAAGGCACAAATCCGAAGGTGGTGAACGGTCAAAGAATTAAACATTATATCTCAGGTAATTCTATAAATGTTGAAACCAATGTTATTGAAACCGTAACCCCGGAGGAATACATAAGTGACACTTTCCGGAACGTTTCAGACTCCGAAAAGGAATAGGTATGTGGTACGGTAAGTAAACCGACTCCAAAACAGTTTATATGGCAATATTTCTCCGTTTTGGAATATTGAGAAAAATAGAAAAATAAGAAGCAGTCCGGGAAGGACACGAGGGCTCCACGAGGGTGGAGGATGCGCCCCCCTACCTCGTGGGCACCTCATGTGCTCTCCGGACTCCGTTTTCTTGCACGATACGTATTTTGGTCGGTAAAAATTCATTATATAATCTCCCGAAGGTTTTGACTCCCGTATCACGCAATTGTCCTCTGTTCTTGTTTCGAGCTATTTTCTGTCAGGGTTGTCAAGGCCAGGCACCATGTCGTCCCCCTCCTCCAACAATGGTGACAATGATGCTTGGCTAATGAAGATAGAGCTGAAGAGGGAAGAACCCATGGAGATCAACAAGGATGACGGGATCAAGAAGGCCACGGAGGATCAAGTTCTTGAAGACAACCTTCAACTTGATCACAATCTTCTTACCCTAACTGAGATCGAAGCTTTCAAGATGATTGAGTTGGCTCGTATTCAAAACAAGTATCTCACACATGAAAATATTTTGATGAAGGAGCATATTGTTGCACTCAAGGGCATTATCCGCAAGCTGGAGGACCTCTTACGCTCGATGTGCGACTATCCATCATCGCCTCCACCTTCTTCACCAGCAAAGGAGACATAATCACATGGGTATGGGCACTCCCCTTGGCAACTGCCAAGCTTGGGGGAGATGCCCCGGTACCGTATCACAACCACATCTCCTATCTTTACCGTTTTTCTTAGTTCGACCCTATTAGTAGTATTTTGATTTAGTAGAATAAAGTTTATGGCATGATCTAGTTTTGAGTTTTGCTTTATGATCTCTCTATGTAATCGAGTCTGTGAGATATATAATAAAGATTAGTGTTGAGTCAAGGGCTTGATTATCTTGCTATGATCTTGAGTGAAGAAAAGAGAAAAGAATAAAAAGAAATAAAGAGATCATATTGATCTTATTAAGAGTAATGACTTCACATAAAAAGAGTATGATGATTAAAAATTGTTGGGAGTTGGCGAACATAGCTTTGGTCATCGTTGCAATTAATAGGAAGTAATAAAGAAAGAGAGGTTTCACATATAAATATACTATCTTGGACATCTTTTATGATTGGGAGCACTCATTAAAATATGACATGCTAAAGAGTTGATGTTGGACAAGAAGACAACGTAATGGGTTATGTTTTCTTATATCTGAGATAAAGTATATAGTCATGGATCATCCAACATGTTGAGCTTGCCTTTCCCCCTCATGCTAGCCAAATTCTTTGCACCAAGTAGAGATACTACTTGTGCTTCCAAAAACCCTTAAACCAGTTTTGCCATGAGAGTCCACCATATCTACCTATGGATTGAGTAAGATCCTTCAAGTAAGTTGTCATCGGTGCAAGCAATAAAAATTGCTCTCTAAATGTGTATGATTGATTGGTGTGGAGGAGATAAGCTTTATACGATCTTGTGATGTGGAAGAAATAAAAGCAACGGGCTGCATAATAAAGGTTCATATCACAAGTGGGAATATAAAGTGACGTTCTTTCGTATTAAGATTTTGTGCATCCAACCCTGAAAGCGCATGGTAATGTAGCGACCTGACCCAAAATCGGTCAAATCTCTGTGTCTGTACCATCCCAAGATCATGCTGGTACTCACAGTACATCGATAAAGTAATCAAAGTTCAATCACACCTGAATATCATTAATCGATTCTCATATAGAGTCTTTATTACAAGGGAATAAATTCGGCTCAAGGCCAACTCATGAGAAATAAACTAAAATGCTGCGGAAGCGTCGAAGGTAAGCGAGTCCATCCGACTCCAAGGGCAATCGCCAAGCGCGGAGCGTAGCCTCACTCCTGATCGGAATATATCTCTGCAACATAATACGTTGCAGCCATGTAGGTCAGCTTTTGGAATAAGCTGGCAAGTCATGAAGAATAACAATAATAAAGTTACTAACTCTATATGCATTTTGGCTGTGGAGCTCTAAGTTTCATCATTTTGCGAAAAGCCAATTTTATCCTACTACAGTGGACTTATTTGCAAATTACTACAAATTGTTGGTAGTTATTGAGATGGTTCCGCCAACCAATATCTCGTTCCCAAATTATTATTAAGTCATAAACCCTCAAATTAATCCATTAATTTTAGTGTTGAGATATCCGAATACTTCCGTGGTCCAGAGGCTCAAATGTCCGTAACATCGGGACACGGCTAATCGATTAGGTTATAACACTCTGCAGAGGTTTGCGACTTTCCCGCAAGAATCATTCCTCCTTTTAAAGTCTTCGCACTTCATGGTGTTTGAAGACGGACGAATGAAACAGGTCTTCCAAAGAGTTCTTCCGCCACCGCCGGTACCCATCCAATCCTACCGCTCGCCTACTTCTCGTAGTACCGCCCAGCCAGCTTCACTACAAGGGTCAACCCAGCCAGAGCCCATAATGGCTTGCGGCTGCACAGTAAGCTTCCGGTCATGGGGTATCCATCCTTCTCTTCGTGGCTGGGTGAAGCTTTCCGCGAGGATGTCATGGCGCTTCTCCATGCATCCCGCCACCACTGGTGCTCCAGGTGCCCGTCAACCGCCCTCCACCCAAAGAGTGATTTTCCAAGTCCATCTTGTTCATTGTAGTCCATGGGTTGTCATCATCATTGACTCTCACATCTTGCTTATGAATTTCACTCATCCCAAATCCCGCTCTGACGAGCATAGCAAAATAACTACTACGTCCGGGGTCATGGTAACAAGGGATTGGTTCATCCTACCACATGATACTACTCAAGTTTAATGACTTCAAGATTTCACTACTGCATGCAATGGTGGGGTGGTGACAACTACTAATGCACAAAAACATAGGTATAGAAATAACATGATCAAAACTTGCCTTGCTGATGATCCTCGTAAGCTAAAGAGTCGAGTAGCAAGCTTCAGACTCGAAACTCTACCGAGACAAACAATAACACAATAAGCATAAAGCAAGAGGATCACACAAGATAACAATAGTAACATAGCACAACAAAACAATCAAAAGCAAATCCAAAGGAAAAACTCAAAGAAACCAATTCAAAGTTTTTCCCTACACCAAACAATAGCAAAAATAGTTTTTATATAACAAAATTCCTAATATAACCTAATCATGGTTTTAGGTTAACTTAACAGAAAAAGATTAACTAAGCAATTTGGAGCAAAAAGAATTAATTAAAAGCTATTATAAAACTCATTTTAGGCCTAATCCAATTTCCATTAAGAAAATAATTTAAAACTTTCATTAATTATAAATAAAAGTTCATCTAATGGAGTGTCAGAAACTAACCTAGAATAACTAATCACAAGTTAAAAATAAATTAATTTACTAATTAATTAATTAGGAAAACAGAACTAGTCAATTAATTAGGATTAATAGGATTCTGTCTAAAATTAATTATTTATTAATCCTAAAATACCAAAGTTAATTTCTAGGGTTTGGCAATGTCAAAATAAAGTGATGACAAAAGAATCATGCAAAAATAATTTTTCTAGCTAAAGTTATAGCAGATTTGCTATTCTGACTAAAACAATATTAAAGCATTTTTAAATATTTTTAACATAGCTAAATATATATTTTCAGAAACTACATAAAATTTGCAATCCAACAAAAAAGAATCACTCAAAATATTAAACAGAATAAGAGATATACATTTTGAAATTTAAAACAATTCGCTAAAACAGAAAATCAAAATAAAAAGAAAAGGCCTAATGGGCCTAAATCGTATACATATGTAGTTTAGTCTAAACGGGCCTAGGGTTTAAACTAACGAACCGCCTAACAAATAAAACCTAAACTAAAATAAAAACCGTTCGGGCGGCCGGTTCTCTAATAAAACATACCCCTTGGGGCTTCTAATCGAGCCGTCGATCTAAGATCGAACGGGGAAGGGTGCTGCCGGGGGCTTACCGGACTCGGCGACGGCGGCGGCGGGCGAGAGTGCTCGAGGCGTCTGGCCGTCGGGGAGCTTCATGAGTCATCGGGAGACGCGACGGGTCGGGGTGGTTCGGTGGTGTTGGGAGGGTCGGGTGCACTGGCGGCGGCGTGGCGGCGACTTTGGCGGCGGGAGGGTTCGGTGCTCGGTGAGCTCGGGAGGGAGAGGAGAGGGGTTCGCGAGGCTAGGGGAATGGGGTGCGGAGGGCTCGGCTTTATAGCCGGGCCTCGGGATGATTCGGAAGGGCATCGGGCGTCGGGGATCCGGATCCTTCGGGATCCGGTGGATCTCCGCGAGCTGCGTGGCTTGGGCGAGGGGAAGAAGACGGGCGGGGCCAGGGTCGATGAGAGAGAGAGGGGATGGTTGATCGGTCGGCCAAGCCAGGGGTTTCGGCGAGGGGGCGCGGGCGAGGCGCCGGGCTCGCTCGGCTCGGCTGGCTTTGGCCGATTAGCCGGCCTGGCCGGGCCAGGCTGAAGTGGAGGGTGAGGTGGCGCTGGCTGGGCTGGGGTGGCCTAGTTTGGCGCTCAAGGGTTTTTCTTTATTTTTTAATTAAAACAAAACAAAAACAAAACCTAAACTATAAATATTTTATATAGGGTATATATATACCAAAATGATCAGGAATATTCCTTTCATTTGAACATTTTTCCAAAGGCAAAATCCAAACTTTATGAAAATCCATTTTTTCAATTCAAATAAAATTCAGATTTGAATTCCAAAACTTTTGGCATTGTTTCCTCTGATATTTTTGGAGTGTCATGTTTGCTCCTCTCATACTTTTGATCAAGTATTTATCGAGCTTAGTTTTTGAATTGTTTCCCACATGCCAAAGTTTGGAATTCAAATTCAAACTCAAATAGCTCAAACTTCAAATGGCATTCAAATTCAAACAGATGCATAGGATGCTTATCTATAATTGTAAAACATTCCAAATAGGAAAATTTGGGATGTTACAAACCTACCCACCTTAAGATGAATCTCGCCCTCGAGATTCGGGTTGGCTAGCAATAGGTGCGGATGGTCTCGACGAAGATCTTCTTCGCGTTCCTGTGTGGCTTCTTCCTCGGTGTGGTGACTCCACAAAGACCTTGCAAAATTTGATGACCTTGCTGCGGGTGACTCTGTTTGCAGTCTCGAGAATTTTGACGGTTTCTCCTTGTAAGTCAAATCACCGCTGTCAAGCTGTATGGCCTCTAGGGCACCGTGTCTCTCAACGGAACATCGCCATGTCGGCATGGCACTTCTTCAATCGAGAAACGTGGAAGACATCATGAACTCCGGACAATCCTTCCGCAATTCCAGCTTGTATGCAACTTCTCCACGACGCTCGAGGATTTTGTAGGGCCAATGAATCGGGTGCTAACTTTCCTTGACTCCAAACCTCTTGATCCCACGGTGAGACACACGAAGATATGCTCGGTCTCCCACTTCGTAAGTCACCTCCTTGCGCTTCTTCGTCGGCATAACTCTTCCGTCTCGATTGTGCTATCTTGAGCCGGTCTCGAATTAGCTTGACTTTCTCTTCGAATCCTTGATAAGATCGGAACCGAAAAGTGATCGATCTCCAACACTATCCCACAAAGAATGGTGTTCGCACCTCCTTCCGTATAGAGCTTCAAAGGGCCATCTTCAAACCGGATTGATAACTGTTGTTGTATGAGAACTCTGCGACGGCAAATTATCATCCCAGCTAGACCCATAGTCTAGCACACAAGCTCTCAACATGTCCTCCGTAATCTGATTGACTCTCTCGGTCTGTCCATCCGTCTCATGGATGAAAAGTCAGGTCAATTCCAGCCTCGCACTCCAAAGTTTCATGCAATTGCTTCCAAAACTTTGAGGTAAACTGCGTTCCTCTATCGACACGATTTTCCTCGGAACTCCATGCGCACATACGATCCTGGTCATGTATATCTTGGCCAACTTGGCACTCGTATAGGTAGTCTTCACGGAATGAAGTGAGCTACCTTAGTCAAACGATCAACTACTACCCAGATAGAATCATAACCTGAACGGGTCCCGGTAATCCTGATGAAATCCATACCAAGTTTCTCCCATTTCCAATCGGGAATCGGCAAAGGTTGAAGTAACCTGCTGGCTTCGATGTTCTGCCTTTACACGCTGGCAAACATCGATACGGCTACGTACTCGGCAATGTCCTTCTTCATACCGTCCACCGTAAACTTTGCTTCAAATCCGGTACATCTTGGTGTTGCCGGGTGAATTGAGTACGGGAATCATGAGCCTCTGAAGAATTAGCTTCTGAGCTCGGGATCATTGGGCACGATATACGATCCTCAAACCATATAGTTCCATGTTCATCCTTTCGAATCCTTTAGCTTTTCCTTCCTCCATCTTTTGCTTAATCTCATCGATTTCCTTGTCCGACTTCGGGCTTCACGAATCTTTTCGGTCAAGGTGGACTGAACTTCCAGAGTTGCGACAAATCCTTTCGAACTATCTCCGCCGGAGATCTCTCGAGGTCATCGACCAACTCCTGGGTAATCCTCCTGCGGTAAGAGTATTCACATAACTCTTACGGCTCAAAGCATCTGCTACAACATTGGCCTTACCGGGTGGTAATGCAGCCTCATGTCGTAGTCCTTTATCAACTCTAGCCATCTCCTCTCGCTCGAGGTTCAATTCCTTCTGCGTGAAGATATATTTCAAACTCTTGTGATCCGATAGACATCACAACGATTTCCAATGAGGAAATGTCTCTGTGTCTTGAGTGCATGCACTACATACCGCTAACTCCAAATCATGCGTGGCATAATTCATCTCATGAGGTCAGAGCTGTCCGGAGGCATAAGCTACAACCTTACCTTCCTGCATCAACACTCCTCCGAGTCCTTGACGAGAAGCGCCACAATAAACCCGGTATTCCTTATGTATGTCCGCAATATCAACACTTGGAGCTGTGACCAACCGCTTCTTCAATTCCTGAAAACTGGCTTCACATTCCTCGGTCCAAACGTATTTGGCTTCCTTCTTCAACAGCTCACCATGGGCTTGGCAATCTTCGAGAAGTTCTCAATGAACCTCCGATAATATCCTGCGAGTCCGAGAAAATCATGGATCTCCTTGATCGAGGTGGGTGATCGCCAATCGGTGATCGATTCAACCTTGGCGGATCAACTGCTATTCCTTCTCCTGAAATAACATGTCCGAGGAATCCAACTTCCTTTAGCCAAAATTCACATTTGCTGAATTTGGCATACAGCTGATGTTCTCAAGTTTCTCCGTAACTAGACGCAAATGTTCCTTATGCTCTTCCTCGCTCTTGGAGAATATCAATATGTCATCGATGAACACCACGACAAACTTGTCCAAATACTCCATGAACACCTTGTTCATCAAATTCATGAAGTATGCAGGAGCATTAGTCAATCCAAATGACATGACGGTATACTCATATAAACCATACCGTGGTGAATGCTGTTTTGGGTATATCCTTTTCACGAATTTTCAATCGATGATACCCGATCAAGATCGATCTTAGAGAATACCTTGGCTCCAACAAGCTGATCAAACAAGTCATTGATCATTGGCAGAGGGTACTTGTTCTTGATGGTTACCTCGCTCAATGCACGATAATCCACAACCATCCTCAAGCTTCCATCCTTCTTCTCTACCAAAAGAACTGGGCTCCCCAAGGTGATGAGCTTGGACGAATATATCCTTTCTCCAATAACTCATTTATTTGTTCCTTGATCTCTTTCAACTCATTCGGGGCATCCGATAAGGTCTCTTGGATATTGGGGCTGTGCCGGCAATAACTCAATCGAAACTCAATGTCTCTGTCGGTGGCATTCCCGTAATTCCTCCGGAACACATCGGAAATTATTGCACCATCGGCACTTCCTCCCGAACAACTCCCGTGAGGGAATGCACTGATTCTTCATCCGGCTGTGCGGGCTACATATTTGATCCTCTTCGCCCGGGGTGGTGAGCAGAATAGACTTGCTTGCACACCAATGTTCCTTCATACTTTGACAACCAATCCATGCCTAGGATTACATCCAAGGTCTGAGTTTCCAACACTATGAGTTCTACGGAAATTTGTGGTTCCCGATGTTGAGGTTTGCAGGACAGCTTAATCCTCGCCATCATTTCTCCTCCTGCGGAACCGACGCGGAGGGGCTTCTAAGGGTTCTAGTGCGTAATCCGTACTTATCCACAACTACCCTTGATATGAATGAATGCGTTGCACCGTAATCAAAGAGAACCAAACTGAACGTGAATTCAATAAAACTTACCAACCACGTTGTTCGGTTGATCATAGACGCGTTCTCCACGCCGATGTGATTCACTTGAGCACGAGGGAAAGGATTGGGCTTCTTCACGAGCCTCCATTGCCATTCCTGCTCCTCCGCTTGGCCTCCGGCAGTCGGTGGCGAGTGCCCCGCCTTCCGGCACTTGAAGCGGTGATGTGGCTCAGATCCTTCTGAGCCGGGCAGAACGGTGCTGATTGCCATTACCATTGCCATTGCCATTGCCATGGCCTGACTTGTTGTCCTGGCTGCGGTTGTTTCCATTTCCACCATGGTTATGACCTCCATGGTTGTGATGGGTGTGCCCTCCCGAGTACGGTGCATAGCGGGCTTCGCTGAGCTCCCGAGTTGTGCTTCCCCGGCTGTACTTCCGCTATGCTTTCTATCTGCTGTTGCTTGCCTTCCGTGATGGTGGCCTTGTCTACCAGCTCCGGTAGTTGTTGAAAGTTGCCACAATAAGCTGCATGCTCAATTCATCATTGAGTCCTCAAGGAACTTCTCCCGCTTGGCGGCATCGGTGGCCACATCATCGGGGGCATAGCGAGCAAGCTTGCTGAATTCCTCCACGCATCGTGCCACAAGACGATTTCCTGGCGTAAGTTGCGGAACTCACGCTTCTTCGCACTCATGGCTCCAGATGAGACATGAGCAGTCGAAGGCCTGCTGGAATTGATCCCAAGTGATGCCACCCAAGGAAAAGTGGCGGTGTAATTCTCCCACCAAGAAGCTGCAGGTCCATCCAGTTGATGCGCTGCAAAGCGCACCTTCTCAAAGATCGCATCCAACGGTGACTAGCTCTCTTCCAATCTTGCGGAGCCAATCATCACCACAATCGCCTCGGTGCTACTAGAGAACACCGCGGATTCAACCTCGTAAATCGAGTCAAGTTGTCCACAAGGGTGGTGGTGGTGGCGGTGGATTGTTGGCGGTGTTGTTCGATTCAATCGAGCTGCATCAATGCATTCTCTGCTGGAGCAGCTGGGTGAGCTCCGCGGAAACCAAAGGTCACGCCTCGGAGGCATCTGGTGTTTTTGGAGTGGGTGAGGAGATTAGAATAGAACAATGGTCTATGAGAATAACACTACCCATATGAATGCACAATCATAACACACCAAACATTTATTCATTCCACTCAAACATGGTTCAAACTCGATTACAAAAGCTCATGACTAATCGAAGGAAAACATCGCCTAACTGATCGATTTAAAAAGTAAAAGATAACATGGTGGTCGACTAAAAGTCTTCATCGCTGGCGCCTCCTCTTGGGGTTTCCTTCGTGGTACTCCTTCAAAATCCTGATCATTGCTCACGAGGGTGCTTCATCTCCACTCGGGTAAAGGTCCTCTCCCAAGTCCATCTTCTCCTCTATCGCGGCAAGCTTCATCTTCGTGTCGTCGACTATCTCCATGAAGTCCGTGATTTCTTCCTCATGGCCAAGGAAGTCTGCACGTGCCTTCTCCTCCAGTTCCAGTCATGGAACAAAGCTTCCGTGTGTCTTCGAGTTACGGCGAGCCCGAATCTCCCGCTTCTGAGAAGACACTCCAAGTCCCGGATGTAAGAGAGAGGAATCGCCTCGATGGTACGGATGATATCTCCATTCCTTGCCTGCGAGAAACCATGGCGAGGTCTCGAGTGATCGAGCTCGCCCTGTACTCCTCTCGGAGATGTCCAAGTGCTCGGTAGATCGCCACGCCCTTCCGATGATCCAGCTTGAACTCGTGAACTCAAAGTTGATAGGCTCCGTGTGTCCTCCAAAGGTTCTCCCTGGATATGCACCTCAATCTCAGAGCGGGTGTCCGCGGAAGTGCATTAGTGGGTTTCCAAAGTGATCGAGGGCGAGCAATCTTCAGCAGCTTCACCATCTGGACCAGCTTCCTTCCAAGGGCATCGCCTCATCGGGCTGGCGTAACTCCGTAGCAAAACTGGGGTGACCTCGACGCCATCTAGAATGTTGCAAAGGGAGAAGAGTCGAATAGATCAGGGAAGAATTATAGAATGAAAAGGGGTTCAAAGTAAATGGTCTCGCTATGGCTTTCCGATCCTAGGGGTTACGATCCTACGGTCAGCGTGTGCTCGATACCATCTCTCAGAGCGACCTGACCCAAAATCGGTCAAATCTCGTGTCTCTGTACCATCCCAAGATCATGCCGGTACTCACAAGACATCGATAAAGTAATCAAAGTTCAATCACACTTGAATATCATTAATCGATTCTCATATAGAGTCTTTATTACAAGGGAATAAATTCGCTCAAGGCCAACTCATGAGAAATAAACTAAAATGCTGCGAAGCGTCGAAGGTAAGCGAGTCCATCCGACTCAAAGGGCAATCGCCAAGCGCGGAGCGTAGCCTCACTCCCGATCGAATATATCTCTGCAACATAATACGTTGCAGCCATGTAGGTCAGCTTTTGGAATAAGTCGGCAAGTCATGAAGAATAACAATAATAAAGTTACTAACTCTATATGCATTTTGGCTGTGGAGCTCTAAGTTTCATCATTTTGCGAAAAGCCAATTTTATCCTACTACAAAGGACTTATTTGCAAATTACTACAAATTGTTGGTAGTTATTGAGATGGTTCCGCCAACCAATATCTCGCTCCCAAATTATTATTAAGTCATAAACCCTCAAATTAATCCAATAATTTTAGTGTTGAGATATCCAATACTTCCAAGGTCCAGAGGCTCAAATGTCCGTAATCGGGACACGGCTAATCGATTAGGTTATAACACTCTGCAGAGGTTTGCGACTTTCCCGCAAGAATCATTCCTCCTTTAAAGTCTTCGCACTTCATGGTGTTTGAAGACGGACTAATGAAACAGGTCTTCCAAAGAGTTCTTCCGCCACCGCCGGTACCCATCCAATCCTACCGCTCGCCTACTTCTCGTAGTACCGCCCAGCCAGCTTCACTACAAGGGTCAACCCAGCCAGAGCCCATAATGGCTTGCGGCTGCATGTAAGCTTCCGGTCATGGGGTATCCATCCTTCTCTTCGTGGCTGGGTGAAGCTTTCCGCAGGATGTCATGGCGCTTCTCCATGCATCCCGCCACCACTGGTGCTCCAGGTGCCCGCAACCGCCCTCCACCCAGTAGTGATTTTCCAAGTCCATCTTGTTCATTGTAGTCCATGGGTTGTCATCATCATTGACTCTCACATCTTGCTTATGAATTTCACTCATCCCAAATCCGCTCACGAGCATAGCAAAATAACTACTACGTCCGGGTCATGGTAACAAGGATTGGTTCATCCTACCACATGATACTACTCAAGTTTAATGACTTCAAGATTTCACTACTGCATGCAATGGTGGGTGGTGACAACTACTAATGCACAAAAACATAGGTATAGAAATAACATGATCAAAACTTGCCTTGCCGATGATCCTCGTAAGCTAAAGAGTCGAGTAGCAAGCTTCAGACTCTGAAACTCTACCGAGACAAACAATAACACAATAAGCATAAAGCAAGAGGATCACACAAGATAACAATAGTAACATAGCACAACAAAACAATCAAAAGCAAATCCAAAGGAAAAACTCAAAGAAACCAATTCAAAGTTTTTCCCTACACCAAACAATAGCAAAAATAGTTTTATATAACAAAATTCCTAATATAACCTAATCATGGTTTTATGTTAACTTAACAGAAAAAGATTAACTAAGCAATTTGGAGCAAAAAGAATTAATTAAAAGCTATTATAAAACTCATTTTAGGCCTAATCCAATTTCCATTAAGAAAATAATTTAAAACTTTCATTAATTATAAATAAAAGTTCATCTAATGGAGTGTCAGAAACTAACCTAGAATAACTAATCACAAGTTAAAAATAAATTAATTTACTAATTAATTAATTAGGAAAACAGGAACTAGTCAATTAATTAGGATTAATAGGATTCTGTCTAAAATTAATTATTTATTAATCTAAAATACCAAAGTTAATTTCTAGGGTTTGGCAATGTCAAAATAAAGTGATGACAAAAAGAATCATGCAAAAATAATTTTTCTAGCTAAAGTTATAGCAGATTTGCTATTCTGACTAAAACAATATTAAAGCATTTTTAAATATTTTTAACATAGCTAAATATATATTTTTCAGAAACTACATAAAATTTGCAATCCAACAAAAAAGAATCACTCAAAATATTAAACAGAATAAGAGATATACATTTTGAAATTTAAAACAATTCGCTAAAACAGAAAATCAAAATAAAAAGAAAAGGCCTAATGGGCCTAAATCGTGCCTCGTATGTAGTTTAGTCTAAACGGGCCTAGGGTTTAAACTAACGAACCGCCTAACAAATAAAACCTAAACTAAAATAAAAACCGTTCGGGCGGCCGGTTCTCTAATAAAACATACCCCTTGGGGCTTTAATCGAGCCGTCGATCTAAGATCGAACGGGGAGGGTGCTGCTGGGCTTACCGGACTCGGCGGCGGCGGCGGCGCGAGAGTGCTCCGAGGCGTCTGGCGTCGGGAGCTTCATGAGTCGTCGGGAGACGCGCACGGGTCGGGGTGGTTCGGTGGTGTTGGGAGGTCGGGTGCACTGTGGCGGCGTCGGGGCGACTTTGGCGGCGGGAGGGGTTCGGTGCTCGGTGAGCTCGGGAGGAGAGGGAGAGGGGTTCAAGAGGCTAGGGGGAATGGGGTGCGGAGGGCTCGCTTTATAGCCGGGCCTCGGGATGATCGAAGGGCATCGGGCGTCGGGGATCCTGATCCTTCGGATCCGTGGATCTCCCATGAGCTGCGTGGCTTGGGCGAGGGGAAGAAGACGGGCGGGGCCCATGGGTCGATGAGAGAGAGAGGGGATGGTTGGTCGGTCGGCCGAAGCCTGGGGTTTCAGCGGGGGGGCGCGGGCAGGCGCTCAGCTGGCTCGGGCTGGGCTGGTTAGGCTTGGGGCTGGGCCAGCCTTGCAGGTGCGGAGGGTGAGGTGGCGCTGGCTGGGCTGGGGGTGGCCTAGCTGGCGCCAAGGGTTTTTTCTTTATTTTTTAATTAAAACAAAACAAAAATAAAACCTAAACTATAAATATTTTATATAGGGTATATATATACCAAAATGATCAGGGAATATTCCTTTCATTTGAACATTTTTCCAAAGGCAAAATCCAAACTTTATGAAAATCCATTTTTTCAATTCAAATAAAATTCAGATTTGAATTCCAAAACTTTTGGCATTGTTTCCTCTGATATTTTTGGAGTGTCATGTTTGCTCCTCTCATACTTTTGATCAAGTATTTATCGTGCTTAGTTTTTGAATTGTTTCCCACATGCCAAAGTTTGGAATTCAAATTCAAACTCAAATAGCTCAAACTTCAAATGGCATTCAAATTCAAACAGGATGCATAGGATGCTTATCTATAATTGTAAAACATTCCAAATAGGAAAATTTGGGATGTTACAGGTAACCTCTGCTTCCCACTGCGAAGGGCCTATCTTTTATTATTATCTTCTACCTTATGCAAGAGTCATGGTGATCTTCACCTTTCCTTTTTACATTTTATCCTTTGGCAAGCACAGGGTGTTGGAAAGATCCTGATAGATATATATAATTGGATGTAAGTTAGCATGAATTATTATTTTTGACATTACCCTTGAGGTAAAAGGTTGGGAGGCGAAACTATAAGCCCCTACCTTTCTCTGTGTCTGATTAAAACTCCATAACCACAAGTATTGCGTGGATGTTAGCAATTATGAAAGACTAAATGATAGTTGAGTATGTGGACTTGCTAGAAAGCTCTGACATACACTCTTTCTGATATTATGATAAATTACAATTGCCTCAATGACTGAGATTATAGTTTGTTGGTTCTCAATAAAGTTTCTGATTCATACTTTTCATTGTGATTAGACTATCACTAGAGCATAAGAAATCATATGACAATATCCATCTATGTTGCTGTTATGAGAATAATCATGATGCCCTCATGTCCGTATTTTATTTTATCGACACCTCTACCTCTAAACATGTGGACATATTTATCGTTATCGGCTTCCACCTGAGGACAAGCGAGGTCTAAGCTTGGGGGAGTTGATACGTCCATTTTGCATCATGCTTTTATATCGATATTTATTGCATTATGGGCTGTTATTACACGTTATGTCACAATACTTATGCATATTCTCTCTTATTTTACAAGGTTTGCATAAGGAGGGAGAATGCCGGCAGCTGGAATTCTGGGCTGGAAAAGGAGCAAATATTAGAGACCTATTCTGCACAACTCCAAAAGTCCTGAAACTCCGCGAAAGTCATTTTGGAAATAATAAAAATACTGAGCGGAAGAAATACGTCGGGGGCCACCACCGTCCACGAGGGTGGGGGCGCCTACCCCTGTATGCCCCCCTGCCTCGTGGGCCCCTGTTGGATCTCCAAAGGCCATCTTCGCTATATGAAGTCTTTCGTCGTGGAAAAATCATAAGCAACCTTTCGATGAGACTCACGCCCACGAGGCGGAACCTTGGTGGAACCAATCTAGGGCTCCGGCAGAGCTGTTCGCTGGGACACTTCCCTCGGGAGGGGGAAATCATCGCCATCGTCATCACCAACGCCCTCTCATCGGGAGAGGGCAATCTCCATCAACATCTTCACCAGCACCATCTCCTCTCAAAACCCTAGTTCATCTCTTGTATCCAATTCTTGTCTCCAAGTCCGGATGGGTACTAGTAGGTTGCTAGTAGTGTTGATTACTCCTTGTAGTTGATGCTAGTTGGTTTATTTGGTGGAAGATCATATGTTCAGATCCTATATGCATATTAATACCCCTCTGATTATGAACATGAATATGCTTTGTGAGTAGTTACATTTGTTCCTGAGGACATGGGAGAAGTCTTGCTATTAGTAGTCATGTGAATTTGGTATTCGTTCGATATTTTGATGAGATGTATGTTGTCTATCCTCTACCGGTGTTATGTGAATTTCGACTACATAACACTTCACCATTATTTGGGCCTAGAGGAAAGCATTAGGAATTAATAAGTAGATGATGGGTTGCTAGAGTGACAGAAGCTTAAACCCTAGTTTATGCATTGCTTCGTAAGGGGCTGATTTGGATCCATATGTTTCATGCTATGGTTAGGTTTACCTTAATACTTTTGTTGTAGTTGCGGATGCTTGCAATAGAGGTTAATCATGACTCGGATGCTTGTTCAAGTAAGAACAACACCCAAGCACCGGTCCACCCACATATCAAATTATCAAAGTACCGAACGCGAATCATATGAACGTGATGAAAACTAGCTTGACGATAATTCACATGTGTCCTCGGGAGCGCTTTTCTCTATATAAGAGTTTGTCCAGGCTTGTCCTTTGCTACAAAAGGATTGGGCCACCTTGCTGCACTTTATTTACTCTTGTTACTTGTTGCTCGTTACAAATTATCCTATCACAAAACTATCTGTTACCACTTATTTCAGTACTTGCAGAGAATACCTTGCTGAAAACCACTTATCATTTCCTTCTGCTTCTCGTTGGGTTCGACACTCTTACTTATCGAAAGGACTACGATAGATCCCCTATACTTGTGGGTCATTGATACGTCTCCGTCGTATCTACTTTTCCAAACACTTTTGCCCTTGTTTTGGACTCTAACTTGTATGATTTGAATGGATCTAACCCGGACTGACGCTGTTTTCAGCAGAATTGCCATGATGTTGTTTTATGTGCAGAAAACAAAAGTTCTCGGAATGACCTGAAACTCCACGGAATATCTTAGAATAAATAATAAATAATCCTCGCCAAAGATGAAGACCAGGGGGCCCACACCCTGTCCACGAGGGTGGGGGCGCCCCCCACCTGGGCGCGCCCCCCTACCTCATGGGCCCCCTGGACACCTTCCGACGCCAATTCCAACTCTATTTATTGGCTTTCGGGGAGAAAAAAATCAGAGAGAAGAAATCATCGCGTTTTATGATACGGAGCCGCCGCCAAGCCCTAATCTCTCTTGGGAGGCCTGATCTGGAGTCCGTTCGGGGCTGCGGAGAGGGGGATTCATCGTCGTCGTCATCATCAACCATCCTCCATCACCAATTTCATGATGCTCACCGCCGTGCGTGAGTAATTCCATCGTAGGCTTGCTGGATGGTGATGGGTTGGATGAGATTTATCATGTAATCGAGTTAGCTTTGTTAGGGTTTGATCCCTAGTATCCACTATGTTCTGAGATTTATGTTGCTATGACCTTGGTATGCTTAATGCTTGTCACTAGGGACCGAGTGCCATGAATTCAGATCTGAACCTATTATGTTTTCATGAATATATGTGTGTTCTTGATCCTATCTTGCAAGTCTATAGTCACCTATTATGTGTTATGATCCGACAACCCCGAAGTGACAATAATCGGGATACTTCTCGGTGATGACCATAGTTTGAGGAGTTCATGTATTCACTATGTGTTAATGCTTTGTTCCGGTTCTCTATTAAAAGGAGGCCTTAATATCCCTTAGTTTCCAATAGGACCCGCTGCCACGGGAGGGTAGGACAAAAGATGTCATGCAAGTTCTTTTCCATAAGCACGTATGACTATATTCGAATACATGCCTACATTACATTGATGAATTGGAGCTAGTTACAGTGTCACCCTATGTTATGATCTGTTACATGACGAACCGCATCCGCATAATTATCCATCACTAATCCGGTGCCTACGAGCTTTCCATATACTGGTTTACGCTTATTTACTTTTCCGTTGCTACTGTTACAATCACTACAAAATACCAAAAACATTAATTTTGCTGTCTTTACTTTTGTTACCGTTACCACCACTATCATATTACTTTGCTACTAAACACTTTGCTGCAGATATTAAGTTTCCAGGTGTGGTTGAATTGACAACTCAGCTGCTAATACTTGAGAATATTCTTTGGCTCCCCTTGTGTCGAATCAACAAATTTGGGTTGAATACTCTACCCTCGAAAGCTGTTGCGATCTCCTATACTTGTGGGTTATCAAGACCTTTTTCTGGCGCAGTTGCCGGGGAGCATAGCTCTATTCTTTGAGTCACTTGGGATTTATATCTTCTGGACACTATGAAGAACTTGAGAGACCCTAAGACAAAAATGTATCCCTCAACTACGAGGGGAGGTAAGGAACTGCCATCTAGCTCTGCAATTGATTCACCTTCTGTTATGAGTAAGCTAGCGACACCTAAACCTGCTTCTGCTATTCATTCCGATATGTCGCATGTTATTGATGATGCCACTTCTGCTATGCATGATACTTATGACGAAACTACTTCTATGCTTGATACTACTATGCCCCTTGGTAAATTTCTTGATGAACAAATTTCTAGGTCTAGAGAGAGAGAAACTATTGAAACTGAGTATGTTGATGAAAGTGATGATGAAGATATGCCTGCTATTCCTGAGGGTTACCTTTTTGATATGGAATCTTCTGCAGCTATTTTTGCTTGTAAAGATAGATACGAACTTAAGAGGCTGCTAGTTAAATGGAGTAAAGAATCTCTTAGAGACAGAATGAAACCTGACCCTGCATTTGCTACTTCACCTATCTGTGTTCCTGATAAGGATTATGAATTTTCTGTTGATCCAGATATAATTACTTTGGTTGAATCTGATCCTTTTTATGGCTATGAATCTGAAACCGTTGTGGCACATCTTACTAAGTTGAATGATATAGCCGCCTTGTTTACTAATGATGAGAGATCGCGCTACTTTTATATACTCAAAATATTTCCGTTCTCATTAAAGGGTGATGCTAAGATATGGTTTAATTCTCTTGATCCTGGTTGTGTGCGTAGTCCCTGGATATGATTTATTACTTCTCGCTAAATATTTCCTGCTCATAAGAAACAAGCTGCTTTGAGGGAAATATACAACTTCGTGCAAATTAAAGAAGAGAGTCTCCCACAAGCTTGGGGGAGGCTTCTCAAGTTACTTAATGCTTTGCCTGATCATCCTCTTAAGAAACCTGAAATACTTGATATCTTTTATAGTGGACTAACCGATGCTTCTAGAGATTACCTGGATAGTTGTGCTGGCTCTCTTTTCAGGGAAAGAACACCGGATGAAGCTGAAATTCTATTGAATAATATGTTGACAAATGAAAATAATTGGGCACCTCTTGAGCCAGCTCCAGAGCCAATTGATGAGCCTATTCCTAAACCAACTCCGAAGAAGAGAGGTATTCTATTTCTCAGTCCCGAAGATATGCAAGAGGCAAAGAAATCTATGAAAGAAAAATGTATTAAAGCTGAAGATGTTAAGAATTTACCTCCTATTGAAGAAATACATGGTCTTAATTTCCCGCATGTTGAAGAAGTATATGATCTCAATTCTTCATTCACTGAAGAACCTCCTGATCCCGATATCCCGGCACAGGTAGTAAAGGTAAATTCTCTCTATAGATATGATAAAGCTAAAGTCCCTCCTACTAAAATTGCTAGTCAGTGCTTGGATGAGTTTGATAACTTTATGTTTAAGCAAGATGACTTTAATGCTTATTTTGGTAGACAATTAAAACAAGATGCTTATATGATTAAACGCTTGGGTGATTATATGGCTAATATTAGAGGTGAACTTAAACTTGTTAGCAAACATGCTTCTATGGTTACCACTCAAGTAGAACAAGTACTTAAAGCTCGAAAGAAGTGCTTGATGAAATGAATAGTAAGAAAATGATTATGCTGTTAGAGTGGCTACTAGAACTGGTAGAATGACTCAGAACCTTTGTATCCTAAAGGCCACCCTAAGAGAATCGAGCAAGATTCTCGGAGAAATAATATTGATGTACCTAGTTCTTCTAAAAGGAAGAAAAGAAAACGATAGGACTTTGCAAACTTCTAGTGAACCTATTGCTGAACCACCGAGAATCCAAATGATATCTCTATGTCCGATGTGAAACACAATCTGTAATGAACATGAACCTAGTGAAAATGTTAATGATGATGTTCATGATGATGCTCAACCTAGTAATGATAATGATGTAGAAGTTGAACCTGTTGTTGATCTTGATAACCCACAATCAAAGAATCAACGTTATGATAAAAGAGACTTCGTTGCTAGGAAACATGGAAAGAAAGGGAACCATGGGTTCGAAACCCATGCCTTTTCCTCCGAAACCATCCAAGAAAAGGATGATGAGGATTTTGAGCGCTTTGCTGAAATGATTAGACCCATCTTTTTGCGTATGCGATTGATGATATGCTCAAAATGAATCCTTATGCTAAATATATGAAAGATATTGTTACAAATAAAAGAAAGATACCGAAGCTGAAATTTCCACCATGCTTGCTAATTATACTTTTAAGGGTGGAATACCAAAGAAACTTGCAGATCCAGAGTACCTACTATACCATGCTCCATTAAGAGAAATTATGTTAAAACTGCTTTATGTGATCTTGGAGCCGGTGTTAGTGTTATGCCTCTCTTTATATCGTAGACTTGACTTGAATAAGTTGACACCTATTGAAATATCTTTGCAAATGGCTGATAAATCAACTGCTATACCTGTCGGTATTTGTGAGGATGTGCCTGTTGTGGTTGCAAACGTTACTATTTTAACGGACTTTGTTATTCTTGATATTCCCGAGGATGATAGTATGTCTATTATTCTTGGAAGACCTTTCCTTAATACTGCAGGGGCTGTTATTGATTGCAACAAAGGAAATGCCACTTTTCATGTTAATGGTAATGAGCACACGGTACACTTTCCGAGGAAACAACCTCAAGATCATAGTATCAACTCTATTAGAAAAATTCCATCGATTCTAATTGGAGGTTTTGAATTTCCTCTCCCTACTGTCAAGAAAAATATGATATAATTATTATTGGGGATGTCCATATCCCCGTTGGGGTAACATAGTGTTATTCGAAATTTCTCCGGTTCCATGTTAATCGGAATGAGTTTGTTAACAAGACTTGATCAACCTTGTTAGTGGATTCCTTTTAATGAGCATGAGATGGATGAAACTAGAAGCACAACCTTCTGTACCCTCCTTATATTTTCTGTTATTTAGTAGAAATAAAGTAAAATAGTATTTTTCTGTCTGTTTCCTGATTTATTCGTGCAATATAAAAATATCCTGAAAATAAAAGTCCTCAGAATGCCATGCCAATTTAATATGATTTTTTCAGGAATATTTGAGGATTTACTGTGCAAAAATTACCGCGGGGGAGCTGCCACTTGGCCACGAGGGTGGAGGGCGCGCACCCCTGCCTCGTGGGCCCACGGTGGCCCTCCTCCACTTATCCCTGTACCCATCTTCTTCTTCTGCCTCACACAAACCCGAAAAACCAACTCAAGCACGAGTTCCAGCCACTTTTGCTGTGATTTTCGATCTCCTTGCTCAAAGCACCTCTCGCAAAACTGCTTGGGGAGATTGTTCCTTGGTATGTGACTCCTCCATTGGTCCAATTAGTTTTTGTTCTAGTGCTTTATTCTTTGCAAATTTGTGCTGCATAGGTGACCATGTTCTTGAGCTTGCATGTCAAATTTATATGGTTCCAAGTAGTTCTAATACTTGATATAGGCTCTAGGCACTTGTAGGAGTAGTTGCTATCAATTTTATTGAAGTTGGTTCACTTTTGTTTGAAGTTACTAAAAATTTCAGATTATTTCATAAAATAATGAAGAGAATTTTGAGGGGCTCGTCGAGCCGAAGCTCGAAGGGAAAACAAAAGGAAGAAGAGCAGAAGCCCAAATTTAATTTGCCTCGTACCGCGGAGGTCCGGCCATGTGAATGGCCTTCGGATGACTTCTTGAGGAGAGCCGGGATTTATGAGTATTTCTATCTATTAATTGAGAACGCCGGCCTCACCGACTTCCTCCGCGACCAACATCATCGGTATCTCTTACTCAAATACTTTTGTGCAAAACTTCTACTTTTTCCCTAAGAAATCACCTCCATCAGTAGAGTTTCATTTATATGACGTTGTTAAGGAGATGCCATTAGCTGAATTTTGCGAGGTTTGCAAAATACCCTTTGAGGGTACCTTGGATGAACCACACCGTAATGAAGTAGAAGCTTTTATTAACACTATCACTGTGGGAGAAACCAGGAAGGTTTCTGATGCAAGAATTACTAGCATACATTTTCCTGTTTTACGCTACTTTGCCTTATTTGCTAGTCGTTGCTTGATTGGTCGCGGGAACTGTGGAAACCTTAGTGTTCCTGATATTATTATTATTTTTCCATGGTTTATACCGCAATAACTCTGTTAGCATGGGTGGAATTGTTGCTAGACGGTTAAGTCTGAACCGTACTAAGGGCCCCATCTTTGGAGGCATTTATGCTTCACGCCTAGCTGAATATTTTGATATACCTATTAGGCACTTGGAGAAAGAAGAAACATAGTTGCCCCGTGCTTATTTAGATTATAAGAGTATGCTAGCGCATGACTTTCTCGTTAAGGGCAAGGAAGGGGAGCTTAAATATAAATTGTACTTTGATAAACATCACCGTGAGTCTATTACTTTGCCTGCTCCCTCTTTGTTTAACTTGTCTGCAGGTCCTCACATCGTTCCATGGGCGGCTGTTCAAGCCTATCGGAATCCTGCACCAGCCCCGGAACCAGAACCACAAGATGAGCCTCCACGACAGTCTGTTTATTCTTGGGATCCGGAGGCGGTTGCCAGCTAGTGGCAGTCAGAGTCCTCTTCATCACATTATGATCCCAACTATTCTTCGTCGCAGTATGACCCCAGCTACACCTACGGGTATCCGCAGGGATATCGCTGGCAATAGACCAACTTAGGCCAAAAGCCTAAGCTTGGGGGAGTACGTATTTTCTCACTGACATTACATTTATGTTCACACACACTCATTGCTAGATGTCGGTGCTCATACTCTTTCACTGTAATATCCATGCTAGTTTATTTTCTTTTTCCTGCTTTCTTCTTGTGTGTTTATTAAACCTTAGGAAAACCAAAAAAAATAGTAGTAGTTTATTTTTCCTGCTGTAGTAGTAATAAATAAAAAGAAAACCCAAAAATATTTCCCGTTCTTCTTTTGCTTGTTGGGAGCTTTCCCGTGTAAATAGTTTTATTTTCCTTTCTTTTCTTTGGGGGTCAGTAGGAGAAGACCATGATTAAATTGTTGAAGTGGCTCTTATATGCATCATTGTTGATTTAACCAAGAGCCCATATTGCCTTGTCTTCTCCTGTTTATTGAATGCTCGCAGATTCCATCTTAGTCCAATGCACGTGCACTCTTATTATTATTTACATCGTTCGGCCGTGCAAGTGAAAGGCAATTATGATGATATATGATGGACTGACTGAGATGGGAAAAGCTGGTATGAACTTGACCTGTTTTGTTTTTGTAAATGTGATGAGTTCATCGTTCTTGATTCAGCTTATTATGAATAAACATGTTTGCAATGACAATTAGAGATCATAGTTGCTTGTGCCATGCTTGATTAGCTACGAGTTATAATGGTTTACCTTGCGTGCCAACATGCTATTAAAATGGTTGTGATGTGGTATGATGGGGTGGTATCCTCCTTTGAATGATTTAAGTGACTTGACTTGGCACATGTTCACGCATGTAGTTGAAACAAATCAACATAGCCTTCACGATATTTATGTTCATGGTGGATTATATCCTACTCATGCTTGTATTCAATGTTTATTAATTTTAATGCATGTTCATGACTGTTGTCGCTCTCTAGTTGGTCGCTCCCCAGTCTTTTGCTAGCCTTCACTTGTACTAAGCGGGAATACTGCTTGTGCATCCAAGCCCTTAAACCCCAAAGTTATTCCATATGAGTCCACCATACCTTCCTATATGCGGTATCTACTTGCCATTCCAAGTAAATTTGTATGTGCCAAACTCTAAACCTTCAAATAAACATTCTGTTTTGCATGCTCGAATAGCTCATATATCAACTAGGGCTGCCCTTATCTTCCGTGTTAGGCGGGTTATTCTCAAGAGGAGTGGACTCCGCTCCTCACTCACGAGAAAATGGCTGGTCACCGGGATGCCCAGTCCCATGCTTTATGCAAACTAAATCAAAATAATTGCAAACAAAACTCCCCCTGGGACCCGTTGAATCTTGGAGGCACTCGTTGTTTCGAGCAAGCCATGGATTGATGCTTGTGGAGGAGGGGGGGGGGTATAAACTTTACCATTCTGTTTGGGAATCGCCTATAGTTTGTTTAGCATGGAAGATATCATCATCTCTTGGTTGTTATGTTGACAATGAAAGTATGCCGCTCAAAATATAATTTATCTCTATTTCAAAACCGAGCTCTGGCACCTCTACAAATCCCTGCTTCCCTCTGCGAAGGGCCTATCTATTTACTTTTATGTTGAGTCATCACCCTCTTATTAAAAGCACTAGCTGGAGCGCACAACTGTGATTCGCATTCATTACTGTTAATATATATCGGGTATGACTATGATTGGATCTCTTTTACCATGAATTACAATGTCTAGTCAGTCCTTGATCTTTGAAGGTGCTCTGCATTTATGTTTTGCGGTCTTAGAAAGGGCTAGCGAGATACCATCTTGTTATATCATAATATGATTATTTTGAGAAAGTGTTGTCATCCGAGATCTATTATTATGGCTTGCTAGCTGATTATGTTATTGATATGAGTAAACATGAGACCTAGGAGTTATTGCAAATATGGTTAGTTACGATCTTTGCCGAAAACCTGAATGTCGGCTTGACATAGGTACAATAACAAGAGCAAACAGAGTTTGTAAAAGTTTTTCTTTTTCTCTTTCAGTTTGTCAACTGAATTGCTTGAGGACAAGCAAGGGTTTAAGCTTGGGGGAGTTGATACGTCTCCGTCGTATCTACTTTTCCAAACACTTTTGCCCTTGTTTTGGACTCTAACTTGTATGATTTGAATGGAACTAACCCGGACTGGCGCTGTTTTCAGCAGAATTGCCATGATGTTGTTTTATGTGCAGAAAACAAAAGTTCTCGGAATGACCTGAAACTCCACGGAATATCTTAGAATAAATAATAAAAAATCCTCGCCAAAGATGAAGACCAGGGGGCCCACACCCTGTCCACGAGGGTGGGGGGCGCGCCCCTCCTCCTGGGCGCGCCCCCTACCTCGTGGGCCCCCTGGACACCTTCCGACGCCAACACCAACTCTATTTATTGGCTTTCGGGGAGAAAAAAACCAGAGAGAAGAAATCATCGCGTTTTACGATACGGAGCCACCGCCAAGCCCTAATCTCTCTCGGGAGGGCTGATCTGGAGTCCGTTCGGGGCTCCGGAGAGGGGGATTCGTCGCCATCGTCATCATCAACCATCCTCCATCACCAATTTCATGATGCTCACCGTCGTGCATGAGTAATTCCATCGTAGGCTTGCTGGACGGTGATGGGTTGGATGAGATTTATCATGTAATCGAGTTAGCTTTGTTAGGATTTGATCCCTAGTATCCACTATGTTCTGAGATTGATGTTGCTATGACTTTTCTATGCTTAATGCTTGTCACTAGGGACCGAGTGCCATGAATTCAGATCTGAACCTATTATGTTTTCATGAATATATGTGTGTTCTTGATCCTATCTTGCAAGTCTATAGTCACCTATTATGTGTTATGATCCGACAACCCCGAAGTGACAATAATCGGGATACTTCTCGGTGATGACCATAGTTTGAGGAGTTCATGTATTCACTATGTGTTAATGCTTTGTTCGGTTCTCTATTAAAAGGAGGCCTTAATATCCCTTAGTTTCCAATAGGACCCCGCTGCCACGGGAGGGTAGGACAAAAGATGTCATGCAAGTTCTTTTCCATAAGCACGTATGACTATATTCGGAATACATGCCTACATTACATTGATGAATTGGAGCTAGTTCTGTGTCACCCTATGTTATGACTGTTACATGACGAACCGCATCCGGCATAATTATCCATCACTAATCCGGTGCCTACGAGCTTTCCATATACTGGTTTACGCTTATTTACTTTTCCGTTGCTACTGTTACAATCACTACAAAATACCAAAAACATTAATTTTGCTGTCTTTACTTTTGTTACCGTTACCACCACTATCATATTACTTTGCTGCAAATATTAAGTTTCCAGGTGTGGTTGAATTGACAACTCACCTGCTAATACTTGAGAATATTCTTTGGCTACCCTTGTGTCGAATCAACAAATTTGGGTTGAATACTCTACCCTCAAAAGCTGTTGCGATCCCCTATACTTGTGGGTTATCAGTCATCGCGTACTAAGCAAATTAAGATGCATAAAAGATAAACATCACATGCAATTAAAATATGTGACATGATATGGCCATCATCATCTTGTGCTTTTGACCTCCATCTCTAAAGCATCGTCATGATCTCCATTGTCACCGGCTTGACACCTTGATCTCCACCGTAGCATCGTGATCATCTCGCCAACTATTGCTTCTACAACTATCGCTGACGCATAGTGACAAAGTAAAGCGATTACATGGTGTTTGCATTTCATACAATAAAGAGACAACCATAAGGCTCCTGCCGGTTGCCGATAATTTTACAAAACATGATCACCTCACGTATATCACATCATGTCTTGGCCATATCACATCACAACATGCCCTGCAAAAACAAGTTAGACGTCCTATACTTTGTTGTTGCAAGTTTTACGTGGCTGCTACGGGCTTCTCGGAAGAACCGTTCTTACCTACGCATCAAACCACAATGGTGTTTCGTCAAGTTTGCTGTTTTAACCTTCTTCAAGGACCGTCCACAATCAAATTCGATTCAACTAAAGTAGGAGAAACAGACACCCGCCAGCCACCTTTATGCAAAACTAGTTGCATGTCTGTCGGTGGAACCAGTCTCATGTGCGTGGACATGTAAGGTTGGTCCGGGCCGCTTCATCCCACAATGCCGCCAAATCAAAATAAGACGTTGGTGGTAAGTAGTATGACTATCACCGCCCACAACTCTTTGTGTTCTACTCGTGCATATCATCTACGCATAAATCTGGCTCATGATGCCACTGTTGGGAATCGTTGCATGGAAAACAAAAAAATTCTACGCACACGCGATGACCTATCCATGGAGATGCATAGCAACGAGGGGGAGAGCGTGTCTACGTACCGTCGTAGACTGTAAGCGGAAGCGTTTACAATGTGGTTGATGTAGTCGAACTTTCGTCGTGCTCCACCGATCGAGTACCGTAAGTACGGCGCCTCCGAGTTCTGCACATGTTCAACCCGGTGACAACCCTCGCCTTTTTGATCCAGCAAGGTGTCGAGGTAGTAGATGAGTTCCGTCAACACGACAGCTTGGTGACGGTGATGGTGAAGTGATACGCGCAGGGCTTCGCCTAAGCACCACGAGAATATGACTGGGGTGTAAACTGTGGAGGGGGGAGCCGAACACGGCTAACAATTGATGTTGTGTGTTCTAGGCGTCCCCCTCCCCACATATATATAGGTGGGAGGAGAGGAGAGGCAGCCAGCGGGCGCCCCAAGTAGGATCCGAATCCTACTTGGGGTTTCCCCAAGTGCCCCCCCCCCTTTCCTTTTTCCACCGGAGAAGAAAGGAAGGGGGAAGAGAGAAAGGAAGGGGGGGCGAACCCCCTTGTTCCTTTTCCAATTTGGCCACATGCCAGGGGGGCACCCCTTGTGGGCTGGTGTGCTCCACTCTTAGTGCCCATATACCTCCCCCGGGGGTTCAGGTAACCCCTCCAGTACTCCGATAAATACCCGATACACTCCGGAACACTTCCGGTGTCCGAATACTATCGTCTTATATATCAATATTTACATCTAGACCATTTCGAGACTCCTCTTCATGTCCTTGATCTCATCCGAGACTCCAAACAACATTCGGTCACCAAATCACATAACTCATATAGTATAATATCGTCATCGAACGTTAAGCGTGTGGACCCTACGGGTTCGAGAACTATGTAGACATGACCGAGACACCTCTCCAGTCAATAACCAATAGCGGAACCTGGATGCTCGTATTGGCTCCTACATATTCTACGAAGATCTTTATCGGTCGAACCGTTATGACAACATACGTTATTCCCTTTGTCCATCGGTATGTTACTTGCCCGAGATTCGATCGTCGGTATCTACATACCTAGTTCAATCTTGTTATCGGCAAGCCTCTTTACTCGTTCCGTAATGCATCATCCTACAACTAACTCATCAGTCACTTTGCTTGCAAGGCTTCTTATGATGTGCATTACCGAGAGGGCCCAAGGATACCTCTCTGATACTCGGAGGAAAAATCCTAATCTCATTCTATGCCAACCCAACAAACACCTTCGGAGATACCTGTAGATCATCTTTATAATCACCCAGTTATGTTGTGACATTTGATAGCACACAAGGTATTCCTCTGGTATCTGGGAGTTGCATAATCTCATAGTCGAAGGAATATGTATTTGACATGAAGAAAGCAATAGCAATAAAACTAAACGATCAATATGCTAAGCTAACGGATGGGTCTTGTCCATCACATCATTCTCCTAATGATGTTATCCCATTATCAAATGACATCTCATGTCCATGGTTAGGAAACCTTAACCATCTTTGATCAACGAGCTAGTCAAGTAGAGGCTTACTAGGGACACAGTGTTTGTCTATGTATTCACACATGTATTTGGGTTCCCAATCAATACAATTCTAGCATGAATAATAAACATTTATCATGAATAAGGAAATATAAAATAACAACTTTATTATTGCCTCTAGGTCATATTTCCTTCAGGTTATCAGTGATTTGTGATGTACCTAGCCTATCTTTGAAAGATTTGAAAAGAATGGCCTCTTCAATGTGATGGTCATGATGTTCAATAGCATTCTCATCCTTGAGCATAGCAATATGGTTGTTTCTGTGTTTGATAGTGGCCTTAGCTTGGAAAATTTTGGTATTGGCCTCTCCAAATTAAATTTTACTGATAGTAGCTCTTTGCTTCCAATAAATTTTCTACATAAGCAGCAAGGAGTTAAGGTGTTGTTTGAGGATAAATCTACCATTATGCTCTTCCACTGTTAATTGCCTCAGTTCCTCAAGGTGATCATACAGAAGAATCACTTCATTGCATTTTGCAATGCACTGCTTGTGATTAGAATAGTTCTTTGCCCATATTTTGAGGCCTTTTCTCAGTCTTTTAAATTTAAAAGAAATTGTCTTGGCACTGTCTGTTTCTGTGACCTGATGTTCCCAAATGTTTTTGACTATCTCTTTGAATTGTGGGTGCTGAAGCCAAAAGTTTTAAAACCTAAAGATCTTGGACCTGGGGATGGATGTGCCAATCTTAATCACAATTGGAACATGATCTAAAGTTGTTCTAGCCAGTGGGAGGGCCATAGTATTGGGATAGGTTAAAGTCCAATGTTCAAAGGTAAAACACCACTCAGTGGGAGGCAGAGTTTTATTTATCTAATTTGCTTGGTCACATGTTACGGCAATTGTAAAGCAATGTATTGCTCCCTCAGTTAGAGTAGTTTTATTTTTTTGACGCGAACAGCAGGAGCTCTGCCTTTGCATTATAGAAGAAAAAAGTCATACAAGAATGGCTAGACCACCCACTGAAAAGTTGGTCGTCTCCCAACACATATCACATTGTAACACCGAACAGACGTATTACATTAGATACCCTAAGCGCCTACTCCTCTTGTGGCCTCGTTGAAACACCTCACATCATCTATGATTATCCCTGCGAGCGCAGGGACCGGCAATTCTTTTTGCTCGAACACTCTCCGATTTTGCTCCTTTGGTTCGCAGGCAGAACATAGTCTCATCCACCACTCATCAACGGATTGAGCCTCGTCGGCCGCATCACACAAAGCGGGGTAGTTCTGCCGAAACTGAAACCAAACCTCCTTGGCAAAATAGCAATGCAGCGCGATATGCTTGGCAATTTCCGATTCTTGGTCACATAACTTGCACAACACATTGTGAGGCCATCTTCTTGCCTGTAGTCTATCATCAGTCCAATTTCTGTTCTGTAGCAACAGCCACATGTAGAACCTCACCTTCCCCTCGACCTCGGTAGTCCACACTCGGGCCAGCTGTGGCTTTTCCAACCGAGCGATAAACTGGGCATCATATGCCGAGGCAGCCAACTATGCACCATTGGTTGTAAGCCTCCAAGCAATTGTGTCCTTCTCTGACGACAAGTTCGTCAATTGCACCCCATTCCAAAGCTTGACAAATTGATTCAATTGCTCCTCATTGTTCATCCTGTGTAGCCCGTTCATCCACCTTCCATTATGCAAGCCCTCTCGCACCAAGATCCTTTTGAATCGTGCCAGCTTCAAGACGGTAGGAGCCACCACCATTGGCGCCTCACCATCCAACCATCGGTCTGTCCAGAAGCTAGAAACACTACCATCACCCAGGGAGATTGTTGTGCAGCTGGAGAACAACTGCCTGCCCATATTGTCACAAGGTGTGGCTGACCCCTTCCATGGCCTGTCACTATCATCCCACTTAAACCATTCCCAACGCAACCGCAGCGCACGACTGAAGCACTCAATTTTTTCTATGCCCAGCCCTCCATATTTCTTGGACGAGTAGACTAACTTCCAATTAACCAAGCTTTTCCCACCGATCGACACGTCGTCCGCCTCCCATAGGAAGTTCTTTCTCAGCTTATCAATCTTCTTGATCAACCATTTGGCCGGAGGGAAGGCCGTCAGGAAGTACGTGGCCGTAGCCGTGACCATGGAGTTAGTGTATATCAGCCTTCCCATTCTATTGAGCAGCCTACCCTTTCTCGGGGCCAATTTGCTAGCAATCTTGTCAATCAACGGCTGCATCTCAGTCCTCTTTGGCTTTATCACACCCAACGGCAAACCCAAGTACTGGCACGGGAAGGCACCCATCTGCCCACCAAAATCAGCCATGAGAGGCACGAGATCAATGCCTGTACTGGATACCGGATATGCCACTGTCTTGTGAATGTTGGCTTTTAAACCCGATTCATCAGCGAACAACTTCAGAATTGCTTGAACCGCAACAAAATAAGAACGCATGGGGTTGACGAAGAGGGCCGCATCGTCGGCGTAAAAAACTGGACCGAAAGCGCGCTAGCCGGGTCTGAAGCGGTGAAAGGATGCCACTTTCAGTGGCCAAGGAGAACGGGCGCTGGAGCGGCTCCATAGCGATGATGAACAGCAAGGGGGACAGGGGATCCCCCTGCCGCAATCCACTTTTATGAAAGATCGGCAATCCCGGCGAGCCATTGAGCAGCACTCTCGAAGAGGAGGACAGCAAAATAAGAGAAATCATGTCACGCCACCTCTGACCAAACCCCATGGCCTCCAACACCTCGAGCGGGAAGCCCCAATAGACCGAATCAAAAGCCTTGGCAATATCGAGCTTGAGGAACACAAGGGGTGCCTTCGAGCTGTGAGCGGCCTTGATCACATTCCTTACATACAAAAAGTTATCCTGAATTGATCGCCCTCGAATGAAAGCACTCTGATTATGCGTGACCAGATGCGTTATCTCAGGTGCCAGACGCGCTGCTAACATCTTGCCGACCAGCTTCGGGATACTATGCATGAGGCTAATAGGCCGGAAATCATTCGCGTCTTGCGCACCCTCTCTCTTAGGCAAAAGCACAATATTGGCCGAGTTGAGAATGCTCTAGTTTTGCCCTCTTAAATTATGCACACAGTTCACGGCAGCTAGCAGATCACTCTTGATCGTCGCCCAAGATGCCTTAAAGAAAGCCCCGGTGAAACCATCTGGCCCCGGCGCCTTCTTCCCATGAGTGTCTTGGATCGCCGCAAGCAGTTCCTGCTCAGAAAAGGGACCCTCAAGGTGACTCAAATCTCTTCTCGGCAACCCCAATATCTCCCAATTAAGGCTAGCGGAGCGGGTGAACGACGCCCCCATAAGCCCCTTGAATGTGTCAAACAGAATCTTGGTCTTGCCCTCATGGTCATAAACTGGGCCGTTAGCCCCATTCAACACCGGGATATAGTTCTTCTGCCGCCTTCGTGAAGCTCTCAAGTGAAAGAAACGTGTACTTGCATCACCTTCTCGAATTTCAGTCAATCTTGATTTTTGTCGCCATCTCGCTCGGTCCACTGCCGCAAACCCCAAAAGCTTTGTCTTGAGCCACGCGCGCAGATTTCTCTTTGCCATCGATAACTCCCTTTCCTCTTGTGCTGAAAATCACATGAATAGAGTTATGAGTGAACATGTTTTAAGTTGATAAGAAAAAACTAAAAAAAGCATATATTACAGCTCAGCGAAACCAAAAACCAGAATTGCAGTCGCAATCAGATTTGATCTAGGCAATACTTAGATAGTGAGATAACGTTGTTTATTACTAGTATCAACTTGGGAAACGCACATTGGCTTGAGTGTCCGTGACCGGTTCTAGAAGATGTCAGTATAACTTTTAGAAATCCTTTGAGGGAGGGAAGGTACAATATGAGATCTGCAGGTGCAACTGACCCTTGTCATTCATTCTTTCTTTTCACCTTTTTTGAACCAAAGATATACTACTATAGAAAAGAGGCATGCATGATCAGAAACATTGTAAGCAACACTGTTAGTCACGCCGAACCTTCTTTAGGTGCAAGAAAAGAAAAGTTTAGATGAATGATCGCACAGCCTTACAATATTGCCAGTGCCCACCCAAATGTCAGACACAACAACATTGTTAACTCCAGCTGACCAATAGGAGCCAAGCGATCCTGGATGTTGAAAGGCGAGGCCATGGCCGTGTGACACCAAGGCAAGGCAGATACATCTTGTTGGCCTTTTCATGTTTAATTGTTTTTTGACACCAAGAAAAGTCCACTCTTCCCTTGGAAAAGGGACAAGAGATGGAGATCATTCATCACACCCGGTCGGTCGCACACTGCCATGTGAAGTGCACCGTTTGAGCCTTTGAGGTTTGACCAACAATCAACTAGCCTAGCACAAGCTGAAACCAAAGGCCAAATAAACAAACAAGGGACGCAGAAGAATCAGCCATCCATGTGCCCCTGGGCCTGGTTTTGTGGTCTGATCTAAAATCCATAGCGTGTGTGCGTGAAAAGGGGAGGGGGGGCAGCCCAATCATTCGACTGTGTGAGTGAGAATTCTTCTCCGGGGAAAGATCTCACACACACTGACAACGTTGTTTGTTTAAGAAAAGAAGGTCTCCTGCTTCTTCGAGTGGCTGGCCTGGCCGGGAACGGCAAGAGATGTGTGTCACGTGACTACGTGAGGTGGTACGCCTTGGATCCCCTTGCTTGTTTGTTTTTAAGAGAGAAGAAGCGAAGCGTGGGCAGTGCAACGTGGGAGGTCACAAGTCACATGAGATGCTGTGCTGCTCAAGTTACGTCTGTGTGGTGCAACCCCCGTGTTGTGTGCGTCCGTGCCGGTCGCCCCCTGTTTCTGCTTCGTGCTCTGCATCTGCATCTCGTCTGCTGCGTGGTGCCCAACTCCCTCCCCGAAAGGAGGAATATGCGTTTGGTTTGGCCAGCCTACGGATGGAATGGGATCATGTTTGGTTGTACTCCAGTTTTGAAGGAACTGCAACTGCATGCATCAGAGAAGGCCGGCCGGCAGTCCGGCACCGACAGACACATGTACGTACGTATATCGGTACATGTTGTTTGATGTGCCGGCCGTTTGGGACCGTACGTACGTAGCGAGTGGTCCGATCCGAGCAACATGTGATGTACACCATGTTCTGATCGAGATCGAGGCGTGCGGGTGCAGCAGCCATGCCCGTGCATGTGGCGCCATAAAGCCGCTCTGCTCTGCTCTCCTGCGTTTGCCACCGCCGTCATTAATTGGACCCGGAAGAGGATTGGGAATAGGAAGATGGGGTCTGCCGAGACCGGTTGAGTGAAAGATACGGCCGGCTGCGCCTAGGAAGGAAGGAAGGATCTCCCAACACGAACACGAACACGAAAATGCAGTGGGGAGTGAAGTGTCCACATGCCCATGACATGCTCCCCGGCCGTGGCATGTCTCTGGCTCTACCAGGGCGGCCGCTGCTTCTCCTCACTCTTTTTTCTTGGTTCTTGTGGAGGGCCAATTCTTATATGCCGCCCGCAAAGGGTCAGATAGTTGGCACGACGCGTGCGGGCGCCCCAAACCCTAAACCTCCACGCCGCGCTGCCCCGCCTGGGCATCGGTTTCTCCGTCGCATCGCCGTCGTCCCCTCCACGGCGCCCCCGTAAAAGCCTCGGCCATCGCCGCCCCTCCTCAAATGCCCGAGACCCCCACGACCCCTTTCGGCAGCTACCCGTCCACACCACATGGCCCTCAGTCTCCTCCGGCCCGCCTCCCCGTGCCGCCCCCCTGCGCCGCCGACCCCGGTCGGAGCCGCGGCACCGTGTCGGTGAGTGAGACTCCCCGCCTTCCCCGTTTCCGGGGCTTAGCGATTCTGTTTTGCTGATTCATGGCTTCTCCTGGGGTGCGGCAGATCGGTGATTCGAGGGCGTGCGGCGTTGCCCTCAAGGTGGGAGGATCTGGACGGTGAGTTAGCTATCATGTATGAGGCTTGAGCTTTGTTGCTTTGTTGCTTCGGATGAGTGGCCAGACTGCAGAATTATCTGCGCCGTTCTGAATTCTGCTCTGATATGTTTTTGCTACTCTTGGCTCTTTGGCTGGGTGATGATAAGTTTTTAGAGTAGTGCCTGTGTCTATGTGGAGCTGTTGAGTTTCTTGCTGCCTAGCTCTGTAGCTTGCATGCAAGTTTTTTTACGGGTTAATTTAGCTGGCCTCTCAATTCTCAGTGTCACTAGTTTAATGTGCATGGCTCTGTTCTTCCTATTTCATCAGTGTTATGGAAGACCGAAAGAGATCCAAAATTAGGAATAAGGCTAGTCATAGCAAGGAGTAACTTAGACTAGTAACATAATATGTTACTAGTCTATGTTACTACCTTCATAGTGAGAAATGTCGTAGGTGTAGTAACACACACACACACACACACACACACATATATATATATGGAAAATCTACTAGGCTGACATACCTGAGTGCGGCAGTGTTTGGGACGCGCGCGAATGGTTCCCTGCCCAGGAAGGGTTCCAGGCGCTGGAAAGGTTCGGGCACTTTATTAGATGATTCACAAAAACAACACTTTGCAGTGCTCCTTGATTGCATGAACTCCAACTCCACAGTTTTGAAATCAACTAAATTAGATTCACAGGACCGACATCAGTCAATCACCCATGCTGTAATCGCCACAAATTTATAGCTGCATGTGAAGCGGTTTTGCTGCCATGGCAACTAAACTACTATCTAACCGAAAATGAACACGGTCTGTTTAGCTCATAACAAAACGAATGTGATCTAATTTATCAATGATGAAAAATAAGGTTTAATGTAAACAAAATTGAGACAAGGTCTACTGTAATTTGCATTGATGTACTAATGGATAGTGTGGCCCATTCCTGACAACATCTCCGGTAGCCCACATAATCGCATGCACGTCAAGACGAGCACCCTGTTCCACGTCCGGGTTTTCATGGAACGTCAGGCTTATCTCGTGATCGAAGGATGCTCCAGCTAGCATGCATGTTTCCTTATCTAGGCATCACGCATGCCTGGTTTCGGAGAGCACCATACAGAGTTTGCGTCTGAACCATCACAGGAAAATCGCGAGTCAAAGGTCACATGCGTGTTAAGATTCCTGCCCGTTGTCTGCCTTACATATTTGGATGCATTCGAGCAGAAACCGCAGCGTTGCTTCACATGTTGATCCGTGGTAGCAGGCACCCCACTTCGCCCACCTTCTCTAATAAGTTGTTTTGAACTAGCTAGTAGTTTTCTGGATTGTTCATAGTGCGTTCCTTTCCCTCACCCCCTTCCCGGGCATGGCTGAGACAAAGAAGGAACCTCCCACCCGAGATCAACTGACGAACAGTAGATGCTCTGACGGCATGGCTTGCAAGGGTGGCGACGAAAGGAGGAGCCATGGTGGAGTGCGAAAGGGTGGTGAATGAGCGCGAGGGGAAGTGCAAGTTGCGGTGTCTGACACCGACCTCGAGGCTTCACCGGTGGAAGTCAACCTGACAGCGACCTTGGCATCCAGGGCCATTGAGCATTATGCCTACAAGCATGGCCGTTGAGGCCACGTCGGGTTCTCGGGCGGGAGGTTACTCCTTCTTCCCCTCTCTCAAATTGGCCGGTTCTTTGCTTTGGTTCACCTTTTTGTTTTGCACTTGTGGATTGTGTGATTTTCTGAACTTGCTTTGCGTTTAGTTTGATCTTGTAGAGCCATATCCGGTTCCTTCACTTGTGCTTACGCCTTTCTTTTCTTTTTTTCCTTTCATCTACCAGATCCGGCTGCGTCAGTGGTGCTTAATTTGTGCTTTGGTGTAATTCAGTGAACATGGATTGCATCAGGGAAAGTCAGGAATTCAGGATGAAAGATTTCCATGTACATCGCCAGCTACAGCTGGATCGGCTTTGGACGAGCCCCTTGAAGAGCGCTTCAGGCTATTGGACAATTTCCGTAGCTTAGATACTCAACTACTTCGGTTACATATTTTCACTTGCAGCTTGTTAAAAAAAGTGGTGATGGACAGTTGTAGTGGATGATATGTACGCTACGTAGCAGCACATGTACGTAAGGTTATGAACAGTAGAATCAGCACTAGATATTTTAGAAATTTTACTTGTAGCTTGTGAAAAGAAGTTGAACTCTACAGCTTGCGCATCTGTTCTTGATGTGGACCAATTTTGTAGATATGTGTATAAGTGAAAGGCTTGTTGAGTTTGACCTCCTTTATCTGAATCAAGTTACGTGCATTTAATTGTATGCACATGTTTGTAGAATAAAGACTTATTTGATCCAAGGTATCTCAACATGATGCACTTCGTACTTCATAAATCATTATTACTTAATTTCATCAACCGCACTTCGGGTCATAATTTCAGGTAGTCTTGGATTCAAAAATTTAATTGTGTGTCATGGCATGGTCCTGTCTTCAGGCCAATTCCACCGCGCGACCCCATCTTGTCCGGGTGCGTCTGTTTGGGATAAAACGGACGAATAGTGCGGCCCAATGCGCGGCCTCAAACGGACAAATGTCCGGATTCCGTCCGTTTTTGACCCATCCCTGGCCCAAACTTGCGCCGAGTTTGGGGTGAAACAGACATCACACGGACGGGCTCGCCGCACGCCCTTGTCCTCCCGTGGCCCGCCTGTCGGGGACACTTGCGAGCCCTTCGCTTCAACGCCTACACCCTCTCCCGCCCGCCCGTCGCCGCCGGCGCCGCCGCTATTCTCTGACCGCCTCCTCACCGCGCAGCCGCCGGCCGTCCATACCAAACTACGTCCCGACATGGCCGCCACGCCCGCGCTTTCGCCGTAGTTTGCCCGTCGATCGGAGGAGGTTTGGCCGTCGCCGTCGTTGCCGGACGGCGGAGGGGATACGACCGCCGGCGACGTAGCAGCTTCCGACGAGAGCTCCAGAGCGGCCAGTAGCCGGCCGGCAACCAACCCTGCTGCGTCGAGGTGACCATCGCGACTTCTTTGCCACCACGACCGCAAGGTGTTCGACACTCTGCCCACAAAGGTATGGACAGTGGAGATGAGTTTTTCTTCCACCACTTCATTTGTTCATCGGACGATTCGTCGTCGGATGATGAAGATCTTGTGGTGGCTGCACTGGTCGTTCACGACCACATTCAACGACAGCTACCTCGGTACAGGGGGCCAGTCCCTCGCCGTGCTCCCAACCTGAACCGCAACAAGGAGAGAGGCCACGCCCTGCTCTATGCCGATTACTTTTCCAACACCCCGCTCTTCAAGCCGGATAAATTCCCGTCGCCGTTTTTGAATGGCCAGGCATGTGTTCAATCGTATCCGAGAGGGAGTGGTTGCTCATGGCCCATACTTAGAGTGCAAGACAGATGCCCTTGGCAAGTTTGGATTCTCCGCTTACCAGAAATGCACCATGGCCATCCGCATGCTTGCATATGGAATTCCACGTGATCTGGTGGATGAGTATGTGCGTATAAGTGAGACAACATGTCTGATGTCAATGTACATGTTCTGCCAGCTGTGATCGAGGTGTTTGGCCCGAGTACTTGAGGCAGCCAACCGCCACCGATACAGAGAAATTGTTGGCGACTAACGCAGCTAGAGGTTTTCGGGCATGCTTGGCAGCATAGATTGTATGCATCGAAGTGGAAGAACTGTCCATTTTCTTGGCAGGGTCGAGACAAGGGCATGTCAAGGCGTGCATTGTCATATTAGAAGCGGTGGCTTCACGGATCTTTGGATATGGCATTCTTTCTTCGCATGGCAGGTTCTCACAATGATATCAACGTGCTGCAGCATTCTCCAGTCTTCGCAAGGCTTGCAGAAGGCCACTCCCCACCTGTCAACTCTGAGATCAACGGCCACTAGTACAACAAGGGATACTATCTAGCTGATGGTATATATCCTCAGTGGTCAATTTTTGTGAAGACAATCTCGAAACCCCAAGGTGAGAAGAGAAAGAGATTTTCCCAAATGCAAGAGAGTGCTAGAAAGGATGCGGAACGTGCTTTTGGTGTGCTTCAATCCCGGTGGGGTATCGTTTGAAACCCTGCACTGTTATGGGATGAAAGGAAGCTTTGTGAGGTGATGCTGCTTGTGTGATCATGCACAACATCTCTATGAATCCCCTGTGTGCCGCCGCTTCATGTACTCCGTCCAACCAAGTTATGTCTTGGCTAGCAACCATCTAGGGATCGAGAGGGGGCGAGGGTAGCGGGAGGGGGTGCGGAGGAGGGCTAACCCTACATCTGGTAGTAGCGGGCTTTTTGTGTGTGTGTGTGTGTGTGTTGGAGGTGGGGGGGGGGGGGAGGGGGGCGTGACCGCGTGAGTTGTTGGTTATGAGTGAAACATTTGGGCTTTTTCATTGGATGAGGATCCCGTAACGGGCAAGCACCCGATTAATCGGCTTGAAACACCCCATTCAATATGTTTGAGAAGCCATTTAACTAGTCTGGCAATCTAGCCCTACCAAATATGATTATCTCACCCGTTAACTGATTAGTCCAAAGATTTGTTTCTTGGACAGTGACGATCACACACTATCCGACACACATTATCGGCTGCTCGTTTTTCCACATTTGTTTGAGTAAGGAAAACTACTCCGGGCTTTTCTCATTAACTAATGCACATAGATCATGCGTGCACGGCATCAGATATAAATGTGCCCGGCCGGCTGGCTCGCAGACGGGGTGCAACGCACGCGGCTAACCTAAAAGCGCTAAACAAGGGCACGCGGGCAATAGCATGCAGATCGGCTCGAACTAGACACTGTGTGCTAAACAATGACACAGTATGCGTTTCTTCAGATTACCATTCGCGTTTGGGTCAGGCAAGAATCAGGCACGCATCATTAATTGGTGAGGCAAGGACTACAACAGCACGCTCCTGCGCCTTTTTGTGCTTCGCACACATGCTGCAGCGAAGATCATGCATGCGTCCGCAGATCAATCACATGCTTCTCCCGGAGCATCTCCACGTCTCCCAGGACAGCTTCAACGGAATCAGCAGGAGCAACCATCGTAGCCAGAGGGAGTCAAAGGCAAATGGATGGGCGATTGGAGAAGAAGAAGTACTGGTGTGCACAGAGAGTTGGACGGGGGGTGGGCGCGCATGTTATACGAACTAGAAATGTAATATAGAATACGTTCGCCATGCATGCACACCTGTCGAACGCCCTCGGATCTAGCTGCCTGGTAGGATTCGCCCGCGTGAGGTGGCTGTCGTTTTGATTCAGGGCGCACACTTTTTACTAAAGTGAAATTTCAAAGCAGAATAGTTTAACAATATAAGATACTAAAATTCCATTTGTTCCCACGTAGTTAATTTTATGAAAACATGATTCTATATTGCTCTTAAATAATAAAAAAGAGAGGGGAGAAAAAATACAGTTACATTCTGTTTTCCGGAAAAGACAAAACTCGTTGGATCACATCACGCTGACTCACGCGTGGAGCCCACCAACATCACAAAAAAACGGACTCCCTCTCTCACACCGCCCTCTATCTCACAGACATGTGACCCATTGTACCCACTGTCAGGGGTCAACTCCTGTTTGACGTGGTCACGACGAGGTTTGACGGCTCGGCCGGTGGCCGTCGCAGGCGAGCAATAGCGCACCTGTGTGTGAGGCACATGGCCGGAGGCTCGGGGGCGTCTGACGGAGGGGGGAGAGCCGCCGCTGAAGCTATCATGTGAGCAGGCACACACGCCCGAGCTAACCTAGGGTGGTCGCGCCAATAACTCTATCATGGGAGGATGCGCCTACGGCGCACCGCCTGTTGCCAGCGACAACTACCGGTCGAGCCATGCAAGCCGAGCCGAGCCTCGTGTTTTATAGCGTGTGGACCGGTGTTGACCATGCAAGTGGGTGATTGGCCCAAATGTCGAGAAGTGATAGAGAGGGGATAAGACAGAGTTTTTTTGCTAGGGGGAGGACGCAGGTGTAAGTGCTAAGAGAATATAGTGGCAAGTATGTCCAAGAAGGCCCATTCACAGTCAAAGTGTTTCTGACCGGACGAAAACGGCGGGAAGGGTCATTTCTGTAATGGTACATAACGACGGAGGGGCAATTTCGAGTATGCTTAATGAAAAAAGTCGTTTTACATTACCAAAATCAATGCACCCCCCCTAGGAGTGACCCACTGCATTTTCAACGCGATACCCTCCCCCCTACAAAGGTCATTGATCACGATGGTCGCCGCACCAACTACATTAAATGAACGAATCTCCGATCCGCATTGTACGAATACTGCACGACCTAATGCAACAAGAGGCTCCTATCAAACATGAGAGCGAGCCTATTTTTGGTTATCAAATAAATCCCATCGATCACGTTCATCACCGCACCAACTGTATAACAAAAGGAAACTCCGGCCCACATAGTAGGAACCGTGTTAACTAAAGGAAAGAGGCACCCTATAAGTATATGCATACGAACAAATAGTAGGCAATATATCAAAATGGACATCCCCCCTTTTCATTTTTTATGCCTGACATCTCAAACGTCGATCATCGCATCAACTCCATTACACGAGAGGGGGGGGGGCACCCAAACCCTCTTTTGATATAGGGATGACATTGACCACATAGTTAAATTAAGAAAGGTGTTGAACCTCCAGATTGCACTTTCGGAACCGTGCATATCAGCAACAAGGGGGGGGGGGGACCCCACCCAATATGAACGCGAGCATTTTACTTTTAATAGATGTCATTGATAACGTTGATCACCGAACCAGCTATAGTATCAAAAGAACCTCTAGCATGCATTGTAAGAACCGTCCATACCGAAAGAGGAGGCACCCTATAGGACTATGTAAACGATTTTTTCAAAGATATATACATACCATCACTCGCACAATTGAAGTGCTCGAATAGAAATCCATTTTAATTGTCAAAACCATGCATCCCTGCATAGGGGTGCCCAACTGCATTTCAACGCGAGTCTCCCCCGTACTAAAATGTCATTGTTTACATTGGTCATCGCACCAACAAGCTGACACAGGAACCTCCAAAATGCAATATCGGAACCTTGCGATCGCAGTGACCAGCACCCTATCTAAATACACTCTTTTTATATGATTCACATTACTGCAGCAGGAGGAACCTCTAGACTGCATATTAGGACCGTGCATAAACCAAGAAAGAGACACCTGTAAGAACACGCACGCGGTCAACGTCGCATATGGAAAAAATGGAAGGTTTGTTTCGTACGGTGCCTCTCTTTACGAGCATGCAAGTGTCCAACAATGCACTTTCGCAGATTCCCTGGGTAAGTTTGTTGACGCGATGACCGACATGATCAATGTCATCATTTTAAGGAGGAATGTGATGATCACCGCATCAAGTACATCATGAAAAGCCCCCCCCCCCAAAAAATCGATGCGATATATATACACCATTACTGCAAGAATTAAAATGCTCAAAGAACCATCCATTTTTTAGATTGACAAAACGTTTATACACGCATAAGAGTGCCCCACTGCATCTCAACGCTGGTCTCCCTACCGTATAAGGATGACACCGATCATGTTGGTCACCGCATGAACTAGCTACACAAGGAACCTCCAAAACGCATTTGTCGGAACAGTGCATTCCCACAATAGTAGGCAATATATCAAAATGGACGTCCCCCATTTTCATTATCTTTTTTATATATGACATCCCACAACATTGATCATCGCATCAACTCCATTACACGAGGGGGCGGCACCCAACCCCTCTTTTGATATAGGGATGAAACTGACCACATAGTTAAATTAAGAAGTGGGGGACCCCTAGATTTCACTTTCGGAACCGTGCATGTCAGCAACAAACAGGGGGGCACCCCCGCCCCCGCCACCCAAAGTGGACGTGAGCATTTTTGTTTTTAATAGGTGCCACTGATAACATTGATCACCGAAGCAGCTATACTAGCAAAAGGAACCTCCGGCATGCATTGTATGAACCGTGCATACCGGAAGAGGAGGCAGCCTATAGGACTATGGTCGCGACTTTTTTAAAGATGTATATATACCATCACCCCGCACAATTGAAGTGCTCAAAGAGATAACCATTTTAAATTGTCAAAACCATGCATCCCCGCATAAGGGCGCCCCACTGCATTTGAAAGCGAGTCTCCCCCCGTACCAAAATGTCATTGTTCACGTTATATATGACATCCCACACCGTTCATCATAGCACCAACTCCATTACACGAGGGGGCGGCACCCAACCCCTCTTTTGATATAGGCATGAAATTGACCACGTAGTTAAATTAAGAAGGGGGGAACCCCTAGATTTCACTTTCGGAACCGTGCATATCAGCAACAAACAGGGGGGCACCCCCGCCCCCGCCACCCAAAGTGAATGTGAGCATTTTTGTTTTAAATAGGTGCCATTGATAACATTGATCACCGAAGCAGCTATACTAGCAAAAGGAACCTCCGACATGCATTGTATGAACCGTGCTTACCGGAAGAGGAGGCACCCTATAAGACTATGGTCACGATTTTTTTAAAGATGTATACATACCATCACCCTGCACAATTGAAGTGCTCAAAGAGATAACCATTTTTAATTGTCAAAATCTTGCATCCCCACTTAAGGGTGCCCCGCTGTGTTTGAAAGCGAGTTGTTCATGTTGGTCATCGCGCCAAACAAGATCACACAAGGAACCTCCAAAATGCAATGTCGGAACCGCGCATACTGCAACGACCAACACCCAATCGAAATACACTCTGTTTTTGTTATGATTCACATTATTCGCAGCAAGAGGAACCTCTAGACTGCATACTAGGAACCTTGCATAAACCAAGAGGAGACAGCTATAAGAACATGCACACGGTCAACGTCGCATATGAGAAAAATGGAAGGTGTGTATTCGTAGGGTGCCTCTCATTATGAGCATGCACGGGTCCTACCATGCATTTCGGTAGTTCCCTTGGTAAGCTTGTTGACGCGATGACCAACGTGATCAATGTCATCTATATAAGGAGGAATGCGATGATCACCGTGTCAACCAAATCACGAAAAAGCACCCCCCCCACACACACACCCAGTCAATGCGATATATATACACCATTACCTCACCAATTAAAATGCTGAAAGAACCATCCGTTTTACATCGACAAAACGTGTATACACGCACAAGAGTGACCAACTGGATCTCAACGCATGTCTCCCTACCGTACAACGATGATCCGGATCATGTTGGTCACCGCATGAACAGGTACACAAAGGAACCCCCAAAATGCATTGCTGGAACAGTGCACTCCCACAATAGTAGGCAATATATCAAAATGGACGCCTCCTTTTCATTTTTTATATACGCCATCTCACAACATTGATCATCACATCAACTCCGTTACACAATGGGGGGCACCCAATCCCTCTTTTGATATAGGGATGACATTGACCACGTAGTTAAATTAAGAAGGGGGGAACCCACATATTTCACTTTAGGAACTATGCATATCAGCAACAAGCGGGGGCACCCCCCCACCAAAAATGAACGCGAGCGTTTTGTTTTTAATATATGCCATTGATAACGTTGATCACCGAACCAGCTATGCTAGCAAAGGAACCTCTGACTTGCATTGTATGAACCGTGCACACCGGAAGAGGAGGCACCCAATAAGACTACGTACACAACCTTTTTGATAGATGTATACACACCATCACCCCGGCGCAATTGAAGTGCTTAAAGAGATATCCATTTTTAAATGTCAGAACCATGCATCCCCGCATATGGGTGCCCAACTGCTTTTCAACGTCAGTCTCCCCGTACCAAAAATGTCATTGTTCACGTCGGTCATCGCGCCAACAACCTCACACGGGAACCTCCAAAAGGCAATGTCAGAACCGCGCGTACTACAACGACCAGCCCCCTATCTAAACACACTATTTTTTTTGTTACGATTCACATTACTCGCAGCAAGAGGAACCTCTAACCTTCATATTAGGAACAATGCATTAACCAAGAGGAGGAACCTATAAGAACATGCACACGGTCAATGTCGTGTATGCAAAAAATGGAAGGTGTGTTTCATAGGGTGCCTCTCATTACGAGCATGCACGGGTCAGACAATGCACTTTGGCAGTTTCCCTGGGTTAGCTTGTTGACGCGATGACCAACGTGATCAATGTCATCTATATCGTAGGAATGCGATGATCACCGAACTAGCTATAGTAGCAAAAGAACCTCGGCCTGCATTGTATGAACCGTGCACACCGGAAGAGGAGGCACCCTATAGGACTATGTACGCAACTTTTGTAAAATGTGTACATACCATCAACCGGCACAATTGAAGTGCTCACAGAGATAACCACTTTAAATTGTCAAAACCACGCACCCCCGCATAGGGGTGCCCCACTGCATTTCAACATGAGTCTCCCCCATACGAAAATGTCATTGTTCACGTTGGTCATCGCACAAGCAAGCTCACACAAGGAACCTCTAGAATGCAATGTCAGACCCGTGCATACTGCAATGCCCAACCCCCTATCTAAACACACTCTTTTCTGTTATGATTCACATTACTCGCAGCAAGAGAAACCTCTAGACTGCATATTAGGAACCGTGCATGAACCAAAAGGAGACACCTATAAAAACATGCGCGCGGTCAACATGATATCGCATATGAAAAAAATGGAAGGTGTGTTTCCTAGGGTGCCTTTCATTACGAGCATGCACGGCGTCCAACAATGCACTTTTGGTAGTTTCCCTGGGCACGGTTGTTGACGTGATGAACGACGTGATCAATGTCACATATATAAGGAGGAATGCGATGATCACCGCGTCAACCACATCATGAAAAGCCCCCCCCCCCCCCCCAATCAATGCGATATATATACACCATTACTGCAACATTTAAAATGATCAAAGAACCATCCATTTTACATTGACACAACGTGTATACACGCGCATGAGTGCCCAACTGGATCTCAACGCGGGTCTCCCTACCGTATAAGGACGATACCGATGATGTTGATCTCAACGCGGAACCTCCAAAATGCATTGTTGGATCATTGCATTCCCACATCAGTAGGCAATACATAAAAAATGGACGTCCCCCCTTTCATTTTTTTTATATATGATATTTCACAACATTGATCATCGCATCAGTTCCATTACACGAGGGGGGGGGGGGCACCCAATCCCTCTCTTTGATATAGGCATGACATTGACCATGTAGTTAAATTAAGAAAGGGTGGAACCCCCAGATTTCACGTTAGGAACTGTGCAAATCAGCAACAAGCAGGGGGGCACCTCCCCGCCCACTCAAAATGAACGCGATCATTTTGTTTTAAATATATGACATTGATAATGTTGACCATCGAACCAGCTGTACTAGCAAAGGAACCTCTGGCATGCATTGTATGAACCGTGCATACCGGAAAAGGAGGCACCCCATAGGACCACGTACGCGAACTTTTTTTTAAGATGTAGACATACAATCACTCGGCACAAATGAAGTGCTCAAAGAGATATCCATTTTAAAATGTCAAAACCATGCATCCCCGCGTAGGGGTGCACCACTGCATTTCAACACGAGTCTCCCCCGTACCAAAATGTCATTTGTTCACGTTGGTCATCGCGCCAACAAGCTCACACAGGGGGGGTTCCAAAATGCAATGTCGGAACCGTGCAGACTGCAATGACCAGCCCCCTACCTAAATACACTCTCTTTTTGTTATGATTCATATTACTCGTAGCCAGAAGAACCTCTAGCCTGCATATCAGGAGGCACCTATAAGAACATGCACGCGGTCAATGTCGCATATGAAAAAAATGGAAGGTGTGTTTCGTAGGGTGCCTCTCATTACGAGCATGCGCGAGTCCGACAATGCACTTTGGCAGTTCCCCTGGGTAAGATTATTGACGCGATGGCCAACGTGATCAATGCCATCTATATAAGGAGGAATGCGATGATCACCGCATCAACCACATCACGAACCCCCACCCCCTCACCATGAACATGAGCCTATTTGACACATATGTGGCATCTACAAACACAATAAGCCTATGATTTGGGGGGGGGGGGGTAAGAATTACACCATCGGAACCGTGCATAGCAGCAACAAAGATATTCTATCAAAACATGACACATGCTCGTTCTTGATTTTGTAGATGCCATCGATCACGTTAATCACCGCACAAGTATGTACCAAAAGGAACCCCCAGCACTGCATATTAGGAACCATGGATAACATGACGAGGAGGAACCATATAGGATGTGCGCACGAAAGCTTTTATGATATATAGAAACAGTCACCGCAACACTTAAAAATGCTAAAAGGAACATCCATTTTACATTGACAAAACCACGCGCACTCGCACAGGAGTGCCATTGCATTTCAACATGAGTCTTTTTCAAACCATAAGAATGACACCGATCATGTTGGTCACCGCATAGGAGTGGGACGGGCCTCCCAATCTCACATTTAGTCGGTAGAAGGCATGCAACGCTCGTAGCGCTCCAAATCGCTATGTACGAAGCAAACCCTTGAAAGAAAAGAAATGCGACGGCGGCGACGCCGCTTATTTGCTCGGACCAATCCTATGGATCCACCCGGCACGAGGAGTACAACTAGGAGGCGGTGCAACCGAGACCATGCAAGAACGAATCTGAGGCACCCACATTCGTCTACGCGTGGACGCTTCGGTACCACCTCTGCAGACCGGCACTTTGGCCGGGGGGGGGGGGGGAGGAGGTGTGCACCCGAGCCCATTCATTAATAAACAACGACATCCGCATGCATTCACGGCGTCAGTGCCGGACGAGCCATTCTCCCGGCGTCGTAAAACATCACTGCCCGAGACGATTCGGAAGTACATTTTCCTTCTAAAATCCGTAAACCAACATGAAGAGGGGCATGCTGGTCTTCATGCGCGAGGTCAGGGCGATTCAGTAATGCTCCATACGCATGTGGCACCTTAGTCTTGGCCCGCATCAGCGTCGTCTCACTCTAGTCACCGGCACGAGGCTCGTAGGAAACAAGAGGGGACAATGGGTTCGGGTGGCAACAACAATGCAGGTCGAGGGGGCAGGAAGGCCCATGAAGCCCCGCTGTGCCATCTGAAGAAGTGCCATCCGAAACACCGCGTCAACCCGCAGCCAACGGGTGATCTACCGCAGCGGCAACCGCCCAGCCGGGCAGCCTCTGGCTAAACCCCACCATTTCCATCAAAAATCCCCCGAGCCCCACCCCACTCCCGGGGGTCACCAGCCCAGCAAGGGCAAAACACTGCGCCGGCGCCGTGATGGCGTCAAGGAGAAGGATGATGTTTGACTAGTTAGGGTCCGCCCATCGTCCGCGGCGGTCCGATTTTTTGCATGATAATGGAAATTAAATATAAAATGAGGGACTAGGCCACGTTTTTTATCGAGAAAGCCTCGGTTTTTCATGCGGAGATGAGTAGGTGCAATAAAATCCCGATGATTTTTTTCTATGACTTGATTTTGATTAATTTTTTTACGAACTGACTTTGATCGTTTTCAGGCTGATCTTGTTATCCTCCGTTGGTGAGTTTTTGGACAAGAGTTATGCCAACAGAAAAAAAAATCACCCAAAGAAAATTAGACCACGAGACAGATTCAATGCCTTCGTTTTTAGAAAAGGTGGTGTGACAGCTAACCTGTAATCACCCAAAAAAATCACCCAAAGAAAATTAGACCACTTACATGACTGAAATCAAATGAACGCACTAAAAAGATCATCGAGTTTTGACCCAACGGAGCAAATGATTAAATTACATACCCAACAACGCAAAAGATAAGAATAAAAATGACCGCTTCATAATGGTTACTTAGTACTGAACAAAGCGTACGGGAAACTTGGGCGGCCATGTCAGATTGATCGGCAGAACCTTGCAAACTAGGATGCTGTTGGCGCGTGGGAGCAGCTGCTTTGCTTGTATGGCCTCGGTGTCGATGGAGTACAGAGACCCGTATCCAAAACTCGCAACTAAGTGGCGTGTTGTCTCGTCGGCGGCATGTTGGTCGGGCCCTCCGTAGCTCCTGGCCTGCGGTGCGAGAAGCTGGTAGTTGTGCATTTTTAACACGGGGTTGCGGTTAAAAAAGATCCCATGAGCTGGAAACAAAAGTCAATGCTCAGACCACGAAAACGCCCAAGTCATGCTCCTGGCTAACTGAACCCCGGGCGCAGAAGGTGTGCTGACATTTTCTCGGTCGTATCCCTTTTGGATGTTTGTTGCGCCAAGCACGAGGGCCGGCCCGTGATCGTCCTCACGCAGCCAGGCGTGCTATATAGGAGTACAAGCTAGCAAGCTCAATCGCAGAAGCCAATCAGTCCATTTTCATGTTCCATACCAAGAACACAGAGGCTGAAGAGCAACAGAACATCGACGGACTGCGTTCGTTAATAGGGTCACGCACACACAAAAGCTAAGGTATATCCCTCACAAATCATATCGGTTTCGTGAAAACAAGTTGACGTATTGCACGTTCTGACTCCGTTTTTCCTTCACTGTCTCTGCATTCAACGTGTTAGTTGCAATTCCTATCTTAGTTAGTTCTAGGCAGCAGCTAGATTAGGTACACGTATGATGCAACAAGCGGAAAAACTGAAAATACAAAACTTTTGTGAAAATCTGGGCTTTTTTTTGTACGAACGGCTTTTGCAGATGACGACTCTAGGAGCTCTAAACATGGTTTTTTTTAGATCTTATTTTTTCCAAAAACATAGCAAGAAATCTAGCAAAATGTTCGCACCGATCCAGTAGTAATCTGGAAAAAAAAACAGACGCTCTCTCACACAAAAACGATTATGATTTAATCTTTTTTCTTTTCTTAATAAGAGCATTTTACTTCTCTAGGCATGAACTTTTGAGCACCCCCTCCATTTCCCTATCTAGAATTGTGAACTGTGTAATGGTGTAATTTAGCTGTCGGGAAATCCGGAAATTTACTTTTCTGTTGCCATTTTTGTTTGTCACAGGATGGACGGGTACGGGGTCCCTACTTCGGGACCTAGCGCGCTCCGACGGATTGATGACGTTCCATCAGAATCAGAAGACGAAGAGGGGATTGGTTTTCCTGCAGGAGGCGCGGTTGCCGAGTCTGATTCGGACGAGGAAGATCAGATCCAGGTCAATGGAAAAATGCCCTCGATCGGGTCAAGGTGCAGCGTGAAGAAGTTGCACGACCTGATTTCCTCATTCGATGAGGAGAAACGAGAGTATGTAGCCGAGATGGAGTTTGGGGGGCTGCTAGAGCTTCCAAAGATAACAAGGACGGATAGGCATTTTTTGATGTCTATCCTAAGCCACATTGATGAGGAGGCAAGTTCAATTACAATTGATCACAAGCGCGACATGCAAATTTTCGATGAAGATGTCAATCTGGTCATCGGCATACCATGTGGAACTGCTCCTGTTCGCCCTCCAGACCATGCTGTTCCGGAGGCAGTGGTGACACAGATAAGAGAGATGTTTGGAATCGGTCTAGGAGAGCACAGCATACTACCAATCGCTGAAGCTGTGAAGCAGACATACGGGCGTCCTATGACGGTACATGAGAAGAACAGGTTCAAAGTGGGGCTGGTCATCTGCGCATGCACAGACCTCCTCGCTCCAACAATGAAGAACGACTACTTCTGTACTGATTATTGGGGTGCGCTGGCAAGGGCAGAGCTAATACATATGCACAACCGGTGCGGATATACAAGGGAAGAGTTGTTAGTTGCGGCGAAGAGGGTGAAGGCAGACCTTCTAGGAGGGCGTCAGAAGTCTAATCTATCAGGTTGCCTCCCATTTGTACAGGTAAGATTTCACCAAAATCAAAGGGCAACGCCAGCTTTTTTTTGTGTGTTCTTTCTCACACGGCTGCCGTTTTTGACCTTACCTTTGATCAAACTTGTTTCCCACAGGTGTTCTATATTGACAATCTTGACGCTGGAGAGCACAACATCGACCACACCGTTCGCCCGAGAGTAAAGGCATACAACTACGCAGCTATCGGATCAATAATTCAAAAGGACATCAAGTCGAGATTACCCACTCATCTATGGCAGACTCCTGGTAAGGGTTAACACCCCCCCCCCCCCCTCCCATTTTGTGTCTATGACAATCACACACTAAATCTTTCCGATACAAACAGCCAAGACCAGCAGCAGATGTCTGTTATCACAGAAACCCTATCAACATGCAATGGGCAGCAAGCACATCAGTCGGTCGTGACTCTCGAAGCTCTGTTTAATCAAATCGTGGTTCAGTAGACATTAAGGAGGTATATACATTGTAACACGAAAGGCACTTGCATTGTTTATGCAAATTGAAGTTCAACAAAAGCGAAAAAATTTCTTGGAGATAACAGAAGGAAACTACAAATGGAAAAACAATGGATAGTCATTTCTTGGAGATCTTTAACCGTAATCATTCTCGTTAAAGCGTGGACATACTGTGCGCCACATCTCAACCAACTTTTATCCGTTGAACGAGCACTTGAAACGATCGTCATCAATGGTGGTGAAAAGGTTGCCCATAGCGACGTGAGCTCCGATAACAGACCTGTTTCGAAGAGACTGTAAGGCACACAACCAGACGTTTTAAGTTGCTAGTATGCACTGCAAAAGTACTTCCTTTACCTGAGTTGGTCCGCATCTGCACCTGTCTCGGATTGAATCAAAGAGAACGAAGCCCCGTTTTCCAGCTCACTGGATATTATTGACACGGTGGGGGGGAGCAAGTCATGGGGAAGTGATAATGGGCGTGCTAGAATTTTGTTATCTGGAAAACACAGGCACATACACTATTCCTGAACGGTAGAAAACTCAAAGAACATCACCAAAAAGCATCTCCGCGCTGTTGGGAGCCTGAGACTGTTCGTTTGACGCTACCACCAGATTCGCCCGACGAATATCCATTTCTCTCTCCCTCAACTATAGAAATGAAGCATCGACATCAACATAAAAAAAAGGTGGCATGTTTTGGTGTTCAGAACGCGCATTCCAGCGTCTGTTCCCTGTGCAGATTGCAGTTAATAATGCGGCAGCCCATTAGTAAAAGGAAGGCCAGAACCGTATTCAACTCGCACACACTAATAAGGCAAGTCCTGCCACCCTTTCCAAAGTCCGGTAGAGTAAATGCTGCTTCTTATCAACGGTGCCAGCCACTTCACATCTTGCTACACGAAAATAGCAGTTTTTTAAACAGTATACAAGACACGGCGCCGTGGAACTTTTCACAACTATCCAAAATTAGCCCTTATCACATGCTTGCCGAAATCAGCTACTGCCGCACCTTGCTAGCTCATAAAGCGGCGTGGTCACTTGCCCTGAATACACCTGCAAAAGCCAGACAGTAGGCTTCCCTTTTCGGCCACTGGCAAGCAAAAGGTCCATCGAAGCTTTCCTCTATTGCAGTGGCGAAATTCAACAAATCATAAAAGCAAAACCTTATCCACTCAAAAGTTCGGATCTCAAAGCAAACCAAGGGTTCTGATAGGCACCATCCGAGCTAGTGTGGGTAGCAAATCCATTCTCTCTCTCTCTCTCTATATATATATATATATATATATATATATTCATTTATTGCTTTGTAGACTTATTTTGCATTGGATAGCGCTATGTGATGGTTACTCTATTTGTCTCTTTCCTTTTTAATTACATGACACATCATCTTTTTTACTTATGTGGCATGTATGTTATACTAGTTATGTTACTCCTACTATGACTGGCCTAATAAATCTTGGCATGTGTGATTCTTTTAAGGAAGGAAGCGGTGTAATTATGCAACTTTGATTAATCGAAGTTGCATAATTACACCGCTTCCTTCCTTAATACTACCTCCATCTATGTGAATAATTCATTCACGTAGTTTTAGGTCATTCATTTGAGGAATTAAATATGTATTATATGTCATGAAAATTATATCACTAGATTTATACATGGATGTAGTTTCTAAATATATATTTTTATCACATATAATACATATTTAGATAGTTAAATAGTCGGCCTAAAACTACGTGAATGACTTATTCACTGAGACGGAGGTAGTAATATGGAATAGGAAACTGAAGAAGCTCATCGACGGCAATTGTAATTTGTGGTGATGTAGAATCCGGGCGAGCTCCGTTTAGATTAGGTTTCACGTTGCATGTAATAATATAAATTTGGGATTTCTAATTTGAGGCGTCAGATTGTAGAATCAAAATTTAAGGCATAACCGTCCTTTGTTATGACGCGCCGATGCGCATCTTGTGGGCGTTGAGGGCTGGATTTGTCAAGTCCGGCTATACATGCTCTTAACAAGCGGCCGAAGCGCAACGCCGTCGTTGAGCTTCTTCAGGTTTCCTGTGTTGGGGAACGTAGTAATTTAAAAAAAATCCTACGCACACGCAAGATCATGGTGATGCATAGCAACGAGTGGGAGAGTGTGTCCACGTACCCTCGTAGACCAAAAGCGGAAGCGTTAGCACAACGCGGTTGATGTAGTCGTACGTCTTCACGATCCGACCGACCAAGTATCGGACGCACAGCACCTCCGAGTTCAGCACACGTTCAGCTCGATGATGTCCCTCGAACTCCGATCCAGCCGAGTGTTGAGGGAGAGTTTCGTCAGCACGACGGCGTGGTGACGATGACGATGTTCTACCGACACAGGGCTTCGCCTAAGCAATGCTACAGTATTATCGAGGTGGAATATTGTGGAGGGGGGCCCCGCACACGGCTAAAAGATCAAACGATCAATTATTGTGTCTTCAAGGGGTGCCCCTCCCCGTATATAAGGAGTGGATCGAGGAGGGGGAGGGCCGGCCCTCTCTATGGCGAGCCCCTCCCCCTAGTACAATTCGGACTAGGCCTTGGGGGGGGCGCCCAGCCTCTCCTCTCTATTTCCCCTAAAACCCAATAAGACCCATATACTCCCCGGCGAATTCCCGTAACTCTCCGGTACTCCAAAAATACCCGAATCACTCGGAACCTTTCCGATGTCCGAATATAGTCGTCCAATATATCGATCTTTACATCTCGACCATTTCGAGACTCCTCGTCATGTCCCCGATCTCATCCGGGACTCCGAACTACCTTCGGTACATGAAAACACATAAACTCATAATATAACCGTCATCGAACTTTAAGCGTGCGGACCCTACGGGTTTGAGAACAATGTAAACATGACCGAGACACGTCTCCGGTCAATTACCAATAGCGGAACCTGGATGCTCATATTGGCTACCACATATTCTACGAAGATCTTTATCGGTCAAACCGCATAACAACACACGTTGGTCCCTTTGTCATCGGTACGTTACTTGCCCGAGATTCGATCGTCGGTATCTCAATACCTAGTTCAATCTTGTTACCGGCAAGTCTCTTTACTCGTTCCGTAATACATCATCTCGCAACTAACTCATTAGTTACAATGCTTGCAAGGCTTATAGTGATATGCATTACTGAGTGGGCCCAGAGATACCTCTCCGACAATCGGAGTGACAAATCCTAATCTCGAAATACGCCAACCCAACAAGTACCTTTGGAGAAACCTGTAGAGCACCTTTATAATCACCCAGTTACATTGTGACGTTTGGTAGTACACAAAGTGTTCCTCCGGTAAACGGGAGTTGCATAATCTCATAGTCATAGGAACATGTATAAGTCATGAAGAAAGCAATAGCGAATACTAAGCGATCGAAAAGCTAAGCTAACGGAATGGGTCAAGTCAATCACATCATTCTCCTAATGATATGATCCCGTTAATCAAATGACAACTCATGTCTATGGTTAGGAAACATAACCATCTTTAATTAACGAGCTAGTCAAGTAGAGGCATACTAGTGACACTGCTTTGTCTATGTATTCGCACATGTATTATGTTTCCTGTTAATACAATTCTAGCATGAATAATAAACATTTATCATGATATAAGGAAATAAATAATAACTTTATTATTGCCTCTAGGCATATTTCCTTCAGTCTCACACTTGCACTAGAGTCAATAATCTAGTTCACATCACCATGTGATTTAATACCAATAGTTCACATCACCATGTGATTAACTCCCATAGTTCACATCGTCATGTGACCAACACCCAAAGGGTTTACTAGAGTCAATAATCTAGTTCACATCGCTATGTGATTAACACCCAAAGAGTACTAAGGTGTGATCATGTTTTGCTTGTGAGAGAAGTTTAGTCAATGTGTCTGCCACATTCTGATCCGTATGTATTTTGCAAATTTCTATATCAACAATGCTCTGCACAGAGCTACTCTAGCTAATTGCTCCCACTTTCAATATGTATCCAGATTGAGACTTATAGTCATCTGGATCAGTATCAAAATTTGCATCGACGTAACCCTTTACGATGAACCTTTTTGTCACCTCCATAATCGAGAAACATATCCTTATTCCACTAAGGATAATTTTGGCCGCTGTCCAGTGATCTACTCCTAGATCACTATTGTTCACTTTGTTCACTTTGCCATCCTTCTAAAATACTATTGTTCACTTTGTTCACTATTCTAAAATACACATCAATAATCTGTATATCAAATATACCTTTGTTCACTTTGCCATCCTTCTTATCCGCCAAATACTTGGGGTAGTTCCGCTTCAAAGGACCAGTCGCTTGCGAGAGAAGCACTCGATCTCGTGCTTAGGTCCGACTTGGGTTTCTTCTCTTGAGCAGCAACTTGCTTGCCGTTCTTCTTGAAGTTCCCCTTCTTCCCTTTGCCCCTTTTCTTGAAACTAGTGGTCTTGTCAACCATCAACACTTGATGTTTTTCTTGATTTCTACCTTCGCCGATTTTAGCATTGCGAAGAGCTTGGGAATTGTTTTCATCATCCCTTGCATGCTATAGTTCATCACAAAGTTCTACTAACTTGGTGATGGTGACTAGAGAATTCATCAATCACTATTTTATCTAGAAGATTAACTCCCACTTGATTCAAGCGATTGTAGTACCTGACAATCTGAGCACATGCTCCTTTGCTTGAGCTATTCTCCTCCATCTTTTAGCTATAGTACTTGTTGGAGACTTCATATCTCTCAACTCGGGTATTTGCTTGAAATATTAACTTCAAATCCTGGAACATCTCATATGGTCCATGACGTTCAAAACGTCTTTGAAGTCCCGATTCTAAGCCGTTAAGCATGGTGCACTAAACTATCAAGTAGTCATCATATTGAGCTAGCCAAACATTCATAACATCTGCATTTGCTCCTGCAATAGGTCTATCACCTAGCGGTACATCAAGGACATAATTCTTCTGTGCAGCAATGAGGATAATCCTCAGATCACGGATCCAATCCGCATCATTGCTACTAACATCTTTCAACATAATTTTTCTCTAGGAACATATCAAAATAAACATAGGGAAGCAACAATGCGAGCTATTGATCTACAACATAATTTTCAAAATACTATCAGGACTAAGTCCATGATAAAATTAAGTTCAATTAGTCTTATTACTTAAGAACTCCCACTTAGATAGACATCTCTCTAATCCTCTAAGTGATCACGTGATCCATATCAACTAAACAATAACCGATCATCACGTGAAATGGAGTAGCTTTCAATGGTGAACATCACTATGTTGATCATATCTACTATATGACTCACGCTCGACCTTTCGGTCTCAGTGTTCTGAGGCCATATCTGCATATGCTAGGCTCGTCAAGTTTAACCTGAGTATTCCGCGTGTGCAAAAACTGGCTTGCACCCATTGTAGATGGACGTAGAGCTTATCACACCCGATCATCACGTGGTGTCTAGGCACGACGAACTTTGGCAACGGTGCATACTCAGGGAGAACACTTTTATCTTGAAACTTAGTGAGAGATCATCTTATAATGGTACCGTCAATCAAAGCAAGATAAGATACATAAAAGATAAACATCACATGCAATCAATATAAGTGATATGATATGGCCATCATCATCTTGTGCTTGTGATCTCCATCTCCGAAGCACCGTCATGATCACCATCGTCACCGGCGCGACACCTTGATCTCCATCGTAGCATCGTTATCATCTCACCAATCTTATGCTTCTACGACTATCGCTAACGCTTAGTGATAAATTAAAGCATTACAGGGCGATTGCATTGCATATAATAAAGCGACAACCATATGGCTCCTGCCAGTTGCCGATAACTCGGTTACAAAACATGATCATCTCATATAATAAAATATAGCATCATGCCTTGACTATATCACATCAACATGCCCTGCAAAAAGAAGTTAGACGTCCTCTACTTTGTTGTTGCAAGTTTTATGTGGCTGCTACGGGCTGAGCAAGAACCGTTCTTACCTACGCATCAAAACCACAATGATAGTTCGTCAAGTTGGTGCTGCTTTAACCTTCACAAGGACCGGGCGTAGCCACACTCGGTTCAACTAAAGTTGGAGAAACTGACACCCGCCAGCCACTTGTGTGCAAAGCACGTCGGTAGAACCAGTCTCGCGTAAGCGTACGCGTAATGCCTGTCTGGGCCGCTTCATCCAACAATACTGCCGAACCAAAGTATGACATGCCGGTAAGCAGTATGACTTATATCGCCCACAACTCACTTGTGTTCTACTCGTGCATATGACATCTACGCATAAAACCAGGCTCGGATGCCATTGTTGGGGAACGTAGTAATTTAAAAAAAAATCCTACGCACACGCAAGATCATGGTGATGCATAGCATCAAGAGGGGAGAGTGTGTCCACGTACCCTCGTAGACCGAAAGCGGAAGCATTAGCACAACGCGGTTGATGTCGTCGTACGTCTTCATGATTCGACCGATCAAGTACCGAACGCACGGCACCTCCGAGTTCAGCACACGTTCAGCCCTATGATGTCCCTCGAACTCCGATCCAGCCGAGTGTTGAGGGAGAGTTTTGTCAGCACGACGGCGTGGTGACGATGATGATGTTCTACCGACGCAGGGCTTTGCCTAAGCACCGCTACAGTATTATCGAGGTGGACTATGGTGGAGGAAGGCACCGCACACGGCTAAAAGATCAAACGATCAATTGTTGTGTCTCCAAGGGATGCCCCCTCCCCGTATATAAAGGAGTGGAGGAGGGGGAGGGCCGGCCCTCTCTGTGGCGCGCCCTAGGAGGAGTCCTACTCCCATCGGGAGTAGGATTCCCCCTCTTCCAAGTAGTAGGAGTAGGAGTCAAGGAAAGGGGAGAGAGAGGAGAAGGCAGGAGGGGGCGCAGCCCCCCCTAGTCAAATTCGGACTAGGCCTTGGGGGGGCGCCCAGCCTCTCCTCTCTTTTACCCCTAAAGCCCAATAAGGCCCATATACTCCCAGGCGAATTCTCGTAACTCTCCGGTACTCCGAAAAATAGCCGAATCACTCGGAACCTTTCCGATGTCTGAATATAGTCGTGCAATATATCGATCTTTATGTATCGACCATTTTGAGACTCCTCGTCATGTCCCCGATCTCATCCGGGACTCCGAACTACCTTCGGTACATGAAAACACATAAACTCGTAATATAACCTTCATCGAACTTTAAGCGTGCGGACCCTACGGGTTTGAGAACAATGTAGACATGACCGTGACACGTCTCTGGTCAATAACCCATAGCGAAACCTGGATGCCCATATTGGCTCCCACATATTCTATGAAGATCTTTATCGGTCAAACCGCATAACAACATACGTTGGTCCCTTTGTCATCGGTACGTTACTTGCCCGAGATTCGACCGTCGGTATCTCAATACCTAGTTCAATCTCGTTACCGGCAAGTCTCTTTACTCGTTCCGTAATACATCATCTCGCAACTAACTCATTAGTTACAATGCTTGCAAGGCTTATAGTGATGTGCATTACTGAGTTGGCCCAGAGATACCTCTCCGACAATCGGAGTGACAAATCCTAATCTCTAAATACGCCAACCCAACAAGTACCTTCGGAGACACCTGTAGAGCACCTTTATAATCACCCAGTTACGTTGTGACGTTTGGTAGCACACAAAGTGTTCCTCCGGTGAACGGGAGTTGCATAATCTCATAGTCATAGGAACATGTATAAGTCATGAAGAAAGCAATAGCAGAATACTAAACGATCAAGTGCTAAGCTAACGGAATGGGTCAAGTCAATCACATCATTCTCCTAATGATATGATCTCGTTAATCAAATGACAACTCATGTCTATGGTTAGGAAATATAACCATCTTTAATTAACGAGCTAGTCAAGTAGAGGCATACTAGTGACACTCTGTTTGTCTATGTATTCACACATGTATTATGTTTCTGGTTAATACAATTCTAGCATGAATAATAAACATTTATCATGATATAAAGAAATAAATAATAACTTTATTATTGCCTCTAGGGCATATTTCCTTCATCATGTTCTTTGGCGCACCACTTGTCGCTGCCACCACCATTATCGTCGCCTGAGCCGGATTAACTTGTCGCCTGAGCCTGAGTCGGATTAACTTGCATATTAGATTTTTTAGGGCCTTGCATGCTAGATGCCTCCGGCAGAACATCCCTTTTATGTTGTGTGTGTTGATACTTTGTACGAGGTGAATTATGGTTGTTTATGGATGACGAGGACATCCCTAGTCTTTTACCATCCTTTTCCATTGATGATGTTGCTGCACGCGACAATTCCAATGAAATCAGAATTGGACCCATTACAAGAGCACGTGCAAAACTATTAGAACAACAAATGAATTCACTCTTTGTTGAATCTGACATTTTGTGTTAATGAGAATTTTATATTGCCTAAGTCTTTGCATGTTTGTATGATCAGATTTGGAGAGAAGACAAGCTTGGCGCGTGGAGATGAAGAATTGCAGAAAGAAGAATGCCCACCGTTGTCTAATATCAGCAAGTGCACGAGGGAGGGGAGGGAGGCAAGTGCACAACATAAAAGGAAGGAAAATCAGAACCGGACTCGGATTGACTACTAGGAGGCCCGAAAATGATATACGTGTAGAATCTGTGTTCGTGCACCAAATAAGGCGTGTAAATACAATTTGGAAAGCTTGAGTCATGTGCTTTCCAAACTGTATACCCGTAGCTTGCGGTTCGCGATTACCGAGTCGCAGTCATCAAAACAATATGGTGGTTTTTTTTTCTGCCAGTTTTCCAGATAAAGTCGTTTAAGTTAGGAAAGTTGGACGTCCATGGGTCTTTATATACCCTTGTAAGTCGTGGCTTTTAGGATTAGACCATGTTTTGATTAAATCACTACCAAATTGAATTGCTTTAGCATTCCTTTGAAATTATATTCTTCTTTGCATCGATCAGGAATATATATCTACACCAAATTCGTTTCGATAGGGTGTATTTGCTACTAGAAGTCAAGTGCTATGTGCCATTCCATTGGGAATCGGGAGATTGCAGAACCGCTTCGTGGTCGGTGGCTACGTGCGCAAGTGTGTGGTGTTGCAAATATCCATAGGGTTGAAGATCCGTCGCATTGCCAACGGGGGAACAATAGGAGAGTTCGTGAGCGTCTCACAAGTTATCCAATAAGTTCATCATCGACATCGTCCGCTCATTGAGAAGATCAGGCCACCCCATATAATCTACGCTGATACCAAACGATAAGGATATCCCTAGTCTTTTACCATCATTTTCCATTGATGATGTTACTGCACACGACAATTCCAATGTAATCAGAATTGGTCCAATTACAAGAGCACGTGCAAAACTACTAGAATAATTGGTGAATTCACTCTTAGTTGAATCTGACATTTGTGTTAATGATAATTTTATACTGCCTAAGTGTTTGCATGTTTGTGAAGGAAATATGCCCTAGAGGCAATAATAAAGTTGTTATTTATATTTCCTTATATCATGATAAATGTTTATTATTGATGCTAGAATTGTATTAACCGGAAAATTATTACATGCGTGAATACATAGACAAACAAATTCTCCCTAGTATGCCTCTACTTGACTAGCTCGTTAATCAAAGATGGTTAAGTTTCCTGACCATAGACATGTGTTGTCATTTGATGAACGGGATCACATCATTAGAGAATGATGTGATGGACAAGACCCATCCGTTAGCTTAGCATAAATGATCGTTTAGTTTTATTGCTATTGCTTTCATCATGACTTATACATGTTCCTCTGACTATGAGATTATGCAACTCACGAATACCGGAGGAACACCTTGTGTGCTATCAAACGTCACAACGTAACTGGGTGATTATAAAGATGCTCTACAGGTGTCTCCGATGGTGTTTGTTGGGTTGGCATAGATCAAGATTAGGATTTGTCACTCCAAGTACCGGAGAGGTATCTCTGGGCCCTCTCAGTAATGCACATCATTATAAGCCTTGCAAGCAATGTGACTAATGAGTTATTTGCAGGATGATGCATTGCGGAACGAGTAAAGAGACTTGCCAGTAATGAGATTGAACTAGGTATGGTGATACCGACGATCGAATCTCGGCAAGTAACATACCCATGACAAAGGGAATGACGTATGTTGTTATGCGGTTGGACCGATAAAGATCTTCGTAGAATATGTAGGAACCAATATGAGCATCTAGGTTCCGCTATTGTTTATTGACCGGAGATGTGTCTCGGTCATGTCTACATAGTTTTCGAACCCGTAGGGTCCGCATGCTTAACGTTCGATGACGATTTGTATTATGGGTTATGTGATTTGATGACCGAAGTTTGTTCGGAGTCCTGGATGAGATCACGGACATGAAGAGGATTCTCTAAATGGTTGAGAGGTAAAGATTCATATATTGGAAGGTTGCATTCGGACATCGGAATGGTTCCGAGTGATTCGGGTATTTCTCCGGAGTACCGGGAGGTTACCGGAACCCCCCGGGGGAAGATTGTGCCTTCATGGGCCATAGGGAAGAGGGGAGGCAACCCACAAGGGGCAGCCGCGCCCCCTCCCTATAGGGAGTCCGAATTGTACCAGGGAGGGGGCGCGCCCTCCCTTTTCTTCTCCTCTTCCTCTCCCTTCCCTCTTTCCCCCTCTCCGAAAAACGAAAGGGAGTCCAGCTAGGATTGGGTGTCCTAGTTGGACTCCCCTCTATGGTGCGCCCCATAGGCCGGCCACCTCCTCCTCCCCTCCTTTATATACGGGGGAGGGGCACCCCATAGACACACCAAGATTTGTCTTAGCCATGTCCGGTGCCCCCCTCCACAGTTACACACCTCGGTCATATCGTCGTAGTGCTTAGGCGAAGCCCTGCGCCGGTAACTTCGTCATCACCGTCGCCATGCCATCGTGCTGATGGAACTCACCCTCGTCCTCAACTAGATCAAGAGCTCGAGGGACGTCATCGAACTGAACGTGTGCTGAACGCGGAGGTGCCGTACGTTCGGTGCTTGAATCGGTTGGATCGCAAAGACGTTCGACTACATCAACCGCGTTACTAAACGCTTCCGCTTTCGGTCTACGAGGGTACGTGGACACACTCTCCCGCCTCGTTGCTATGCATCTCCTAGATAGATCTTCTGTGATCGTAGGAATTTTTTTGAAATACCGTGTTCCCCAACAGTGGCATCTGAGCCAGGTCTATGCGTAGATGTTATATGCACGAGGAGAACACAATGAGTTGTGGGCGATAATAGTCATACTGCTTACCAGCAACGTTTTACTTTGATTCGGCGGTATTGTTGGATGAAGCAGCCCGGACCGACATTACATAACCGCGTTCATAAGACTGGTTCTACCGACGTGCTTCGCACACAGGTGGCTAGCGGGTGTCTGTTTCTCCAACTTTAGTTGAATCGAGTTTGACTACGCCCGGTCCTTGTTGAAGGTTAAAACAACACACTTGACAAAAAATCGTTGTGGTTTTGATGCGTAGGTAAGAACGGTTTCTGCTAGAAGCCCGTAACAGCTAAAACTTGCAACAACAAAGTAGAGGACGTCTAACTTGTTTTTGCAGGGCTTGTTGTGATGTGATATGGTCAAGACGTGATGAGATATAAATTGTTGTATGAGATGATCATGTTTTGTAAAAGTTATCGGTAACTGGCTGGGGCCTTATGCTTGTCGCTTTATTGTATGAAATGCAATCGCCATGTAATTGCTTTACTTTATCACTAAGCGGTAGTGATAGTCGTAGAAACAATAGTTGGCGAGACGACAACGATGCTACAATGGAGATCAAGGTGTCAAGCCGGCGACGATGGTGATCATGACGGTGCTTTGGAGATGGAGATCAAAAGCGCAAGATGATGATGGCTATATCATATCACTTATTTTGATTTCATGTGATGTTTATCTTTTATGCATCTTATTTTGCTTAGTACGGCGACAACATTATAAGATGATCTCTTACTAAATTTCAATGTATAAGTGTTCTCCCTAAGTATGCACCGTTGATAACCCACAAGTATAGCGGATCGCAACAGTTTTCGAGGGTAGAGTATTCAACCCAAATTTATTGATTCGACACAAGGGGAGCCAAAGAATATTCTCAAGTATTAGCAGTTGAGTTGTCAATTCAACCACACCTGGAAAACTTAATATCCGCAGCAAAGTATTTAGTAGCAAAGTAGTATGTAAGTAACGGTAACGATGGCAAAGGTAACAGTAGAAGTTTTGAAGTAATTGTAACAGTGGTAACGGGAAAGTAACTAAGCAAAGATCAATATGTGAAATGCTCGTAGGCAATGGATCAGTGATGGATAATTATGTCGGATGTGATTCCTCATGCAACAGTTATAACATAGGATGACACAGAACTAGCTCCAGTTCATCAGTGTAATGTAGGCATGTATTCTCAATATAGTCATATGTGCTTATGGAAAAAACTTGCATGACATCTTTTGTCCTACCCTCCCGTGGCAGCGGGGTCCTATTGGAAACTAAGGGATATTAAGGCCTCCTTTTAATAGAGTACCAGACCAAAGCATTAACACTTAGTGAATACATGAACTCCTCAAACTACGGTCATCACCGGGAGTTGTCCCGATTATTGTCACTTCGGGGTTGCCGGATCATAACACATAGTAGGTGACTATTGAATTGCAAGATAGGATCAAGAACTCACATACATTCATGAAAACATAATAGGTTCAGATCTGAAATCATGGCAGTCGGGCCCTAGTGACAAGCATTTAGCATAGCAAAGTCATAGCAACATAAATCTCAGAACATAATGGATACTAGGAATCAAACCCTAACAAAACTAACTCGATTACATGATAAATCTCATCCAACCCATCACCGTCCAGCAAGCCCACGATGGAATTACTCACGCACGGTGGTGAGCATCATGAAATTGGTGATGGAGGAAGGTTGATGATGACGACGACAACGGATTCCCCTCTCCAGAGCCTCGAACAAACTCCAGATCAGCCCTCCCGATAGAGATTAGGGTTTGGCGGCGGCTCCATATCCTAAAACGCGATGAATTCTTCTCTCTAATTTTTTTTCTCCCCGAACGTGAATATATAGAGTTGGAGTTGAGGTCGGTGGAGCCTCAGGGGGGCCAGGAGACAGGGGGCACGCCCCCACTCTCGTGGACAGGGTGTGGCCCCCCTGGTCTTGATTCTTTCACCAGTATTTTTTTTAAAATTCCAAAAACATTCTCCGTGAAGTTTCAGGTCATTCTGAGAACTTTTATTTCTGCACAAAAATAACACCATGGCAATTCTGCTGAAAACAGCGTCAGTCCGGGTTAGTTCCATTCAAATCATGCAAGTTAGAGTCCAAAACATGGGCCAAAGTGTTTGGAAAAGTAGATATGATGGAGACGTATCAACCGTTGCTACAGTTCGTCGTGCCGAGACACCACGTGATGATCGAGTGTGATAAGCTCTACGTTCACATACAACGGGTGCAAGCCAGTTTTGCACACACATAATACTTGGGTTAAACTTGACGAGCCTAGCATATGCAGATATGGCCTCGGAACACTGAGACCGAAAGGTCGAACGTGAATCATATAGTAGATATGATCAACATAGAGATGTTCACCATTGAAAGCTACTCCATCTCACGTGATGATCGGACATGGTTTAGTTGGTATGGATCACGTGATCATTTAGATGACTAGAGGGATGTCTATCTAAGTGGGAGTTCTTAAGTAATATGATTAATTGAACTTAAATTTATCATAAACTTAGTCCTAATAGTTTTTGCATATCTATGTTGTAGATCAATAGCTCGCGTTTAGCCCCCTATTCTATTTTTATTTATGTTCCTAGAGAAAACTAAGTTGAAAGAAGATAGTGGCAATGATGCGTACTAGGTCCGTGATCTGAGTATTATCCTCATTGTTGAACAGAAGAATTATGTCCTTGATGCACCGCTAGGTGACAGAACTATTGCAGGAGCAGATGCAGATGTTATGAATGTTTGACTAGCTCGGTATAATGACTACTTGATAGTTTATTGCACCATGCTTTACGGCTTAGAACCGGGACTTCAAAAATGTTTTGAACACCAAGGAGCATATAAGATGTTCCAAGAGCTGAAATTGGTATTTCAGACTCATGCCCGAGTCGAGAGGTATGAGACCTCTGACAAGTATTTTGCCTACAAGATGGATGAGAATAGCTCAACCAGTGAGCATGTGCTCAGAATGTATGAGTACTACAATCGCTTGAATCAAGTGGGAGTTAATCTTCCAGATAAGATAGTGATTGACAGAGTTCTCTAGTCACTATCACCAAGTTACTAGAACTTTGTGATGAACTATAATATGCAAGGGATGAAGAAAACGATTCTCGAGCTCTTTGCAATGCTGAAATGGACGAAGGTAGAAATCAAGAAAAGCATCAAGTGTTGATGGTTGACAAGACCACTAGTTTCAAGTAAAAGGGCAAGGGAAAGAAAGGGAACTTCAAGAAGAATGGCAAGCAAGTTTCCACTCCCATGAAGAAGCCCAAAGCTAGACCCAAGCCTGAAACTGAGTGCTTCTACTGCAAAGGAAATAGTCACTGGAAGCGGAACTGCCCCAAATACTTGGCGGATCAGAAGGATGGAAAAGTGAACAAAAGTATATATGATATACATGTTATTAATGTGTACTTTACTAGTGTTCGAAACATGAATTACAAAGTGAACAGAGACTAGTTGAGGGCGAGGTGACGATGTGTGTTGGAAGTGATTCCAAGGTTGAGAAGATCACCATCGCATACTCCCTCTACCTTCGAGATTAGTATTGGACCTAAATAAATGTTATTTGGTGTTTGCATTGAGCATGAATATGATTGGATCATGTTTATTGCAATACGGTTATTCATTTAAAGTCAAGAATAAATTGTTGTTCTGTTTACATGAATAAAACCTTCTGTGGTCTTACATCCAATATAAAATGTTTACTGAATCTCGATCGCAGTAATACACATATTCATAATATTGAGGCCAAAAGATGCAAAGTTAATAATGATAGTTGCTACGTCTCCAACATATCTATAATTTTTGATTGTTCCAAGCTATTTTATTATCAATCTTGAATGTTTTATAATCATGTTATAGTCATTTTATATCATTTTTTTTTACTAACTTATTGACATAGTGCCAAGTGCCAGTTGATGTTTTTTTCATGTTTTTTACATCGCAGGAAATCAATACCAGACGGAGTCCAAATGCCACGAAACTCCATGATGATTTTTTATGGGCCAGATGGAAGATGTTGGGCCCTGGTTGCACCTGGGGGAGTCCCGAGGAGGGGACAACCCACCAAGGCACGCTAGGAGGCCCAGGCGCGCCCTGGTGGGTTGTGCCCACCTCGGGTGCCACTTGGACCGCCTCTTTGCTCTATAAATACCCCAAAAATCCCAGAACCCTAAAAGCATCGATGAAATATTCGTCTAGCCGCCGCAGAGTCCAGAACCACCAGATCTGTCGTGGTTTTGTCACGACAGATGTCCTCGTGAAAGGACTTAGTCATGGAGCCATCGCTATGGGTTAACTTAAAGGGGTTGAAGCGGACAAGGGACGCAAGAGAGTTTTATACTAGTTCGCCCCCTTGCGATAAAGGTAAAAGCCTACGTCTAGTTGTGATGGAATTGATGGGGTTTCGATGACCATGGAGCGAATACGCTTTGCCTGAATCTCGAGTTGTTCTGTCCCCTTGAACCGCCGCCGGGTCATCCCCTTATATACATGGGTTGATGCCCATCGATTTACAGAGTCCCGAGGCCGGCTCATAAACGTGTCTGGCTTGGTCTCCTCTCTTTCTACCTTACAATGCAAGTTACATATCAATGCCGGTTAATAGCTACATGCCTTAAACCGGTTCTAGGCCCTGGGCCTTTACACAGCGTCTCCGTCTGTCTTCATGGGCTTCAAGTATAATGAACTACTGTTGAAGTTAACCCGGCCTCTCCTGGACGGTTTACGCCTAGTAGTAATATCCCTAACATTAGGCCCCAGTCTGATTTGAACTGGTTCATGTCAGTCCTCAAGAAAACTTCATCTTCAACATCTACACGAAATTTTGTAAACCGCCATGACGTCATCTTACCAGGCCGTGATAACCCGTCGTGACGTCATCTGTTAAAACTGTGTATGACACATCTTTATTAATGGGTCTCCGACAATCGAGGCGACAGCTCCGCCTTATTTCCAAATTTCTGGCTCCTCGATTTTCGCGTCTGACACTTATCCCTTGCCTTTATAAATAGGACTGAGAAGTCATTTTCACCTTTCCCCCTCGTGTCTCTTCACATCATCGTCTTCCTCGCGCCGCTCAACATCTGGAGCTCCGCCGCCGCCATTGACCGTCGCCTCTGCATCAACTCTGGCCGCTGCATCACCCTGAACGCACCAGAGAATCGCGGTGCTTCCCCGCTCCTTCATCAGCACTGGTAAGCTTTCTGCTCTTCTGCCATAGATCTGTTCTAGGGTTTCGGTGTTTGTCCGTGTTCATTGCTTGCGTAGTAACCTTTTGATCCAAACCTTGATGTCCATCATGTTCAATGATAACCGTAGCTCTCCTTTTCCATCTAATGCACCTTGTTAAAATAGAAGATCCCATATGAACCTTCATCCATTGCTTCGGCACTACTTCTTAGGTCTGAATATATTTCCCTTTTCTGATATACGGTAGATCCAAAGGTATACTGCCAATTTGTGAAATCTGTTTGTCCTTCACTTACACATTTGTAGATTTGCATCTTCAATGTCAGACTAGGCGGTTTAACTTTGAAAGAAATGATGACCCGGTATATACAATTAGTCCCCTTGTTGAACCGCCAATGTACTTCCACTTATAGCCTTTATTTAGTAAATTCCGGTTTAGGATTACTAACTCCGGTTTAGGAACATGCTTATATCCTTGAACCGCCGAATAGTTGTTCACTGTAACTCTTAAATCGGTAGCTGTCATGTTGTAGATCATTCATTGCCATGGCCAAGCTAGTGTATGAATGCAACTGGGTCCCTTCTCGAGTAACAGAGGAACAGTTAGACAACCTTGTCAAAACGGGCGCTTTGACCCAGAAAGATATCATTCACTGGAGGGTCCCTGGCCCGGAATGTCCTCCTACACCCAAGGACGGAGAGGATGTTGTATTTGCTGATCACTTAGGCCGGGGTTTCAACCCTCCCGGTTAAAAAAATTTCCGGGACGTACTGGCCAGCTTTCAACTGCGCCCACAAGACATCGGTCCTAACTCGGTGACCAATATCTGCCACTTCCAAGTTTTTTGTGAGGTTTATCTTCAAGAGGAACCCATAGTAGAACTATTCAGGGATTTCTTTCACCTAAACCGTCGCACGGAATTCAAAGATGGACCCAACACAGAATTGGGTGGAATGGCGATTCAGAAGAGAAAAGAAGTCACCTTTCCTCATCCCAGTCTCCACAGTCACCCCAAAGAATGGAACCAGACCTGGTTTTATTGCAAGGACACGTCTCCAGCTGATGAAAATCCCTTGTCGGGTTACCGTCCTGAACGTCTGAGCAACACACATCCTCTTCCTCAAAGACTGACCGCCAAAGAAAGGGGCAAATATGCTCCTCAACTATCAAAGCTCAGGGCCTTTATGGCAAACGGTTTAACAGGAGTTGATCTTGCGCGCTGCTAGATAAGCTGGAGCGTGTTGCCCTTAAGCTGGCGCCCCGGTTTGATGTGTGAGTATAATGGGAACTTGAAGGATGCTCAGCGGCATATTGATATTCAGCTTACAGATGACGAAGTCATTGAAGCTGTAAAAAAAGATGCTGAATGAACCGGAGGATGTCTGTGCCCAAACCGGACTACTCCCTTTCTGCACCACCAACAGACCGCCAGTTGTAAGAATCATATAACTTGTATATCTGAAATTGCTTCTGTCCCAACATTCTCTGAAAGTGTGATTATTTTCTTGACAGGGTGATGATCCATTCTAGAACAAGAAACCCCCGCAAGACAAACCGGTGAAGCCAACCCGTCAAAAAACCAAAGTTGTAAAGAAACCTGCCAATAGGAAGAGGACCACTGCATCTTCCGATCCACCTGCTGACGATGATGTGGGTAACCCGGATTTAGAGGTAGAACTTGACTCACTTGGTTCATTTTTCATACGCCTTATTGATGATTATTATTGCCAGGATGACGCTGAAGTCAGTCACACCGATGTTGTAGAGGTAATCATTCTTTCCTCCGATTAAAACCCTTTGTCATCATTAAAAATCCGTCGAGCAAACTAGAAAGTTAAGTTTTCTCATCCTCTTGCTTATTTGGATCCAAACTTTCTTGTGAAGACACAACAACACGAGGCTCGCCGCACAACCCGGCATAGCGGCCAGGTAGTTACCTCCGCCGGTTTACCGAACAGTCCGGTTCGGAAACGCCGATCAGAGGTCTCTTATTCACTTGACATTTCATGCCCCAAAGCGGGTTGTTTTCGTCAACCTCTTAATTTTCCTGACTCAAATTATCAGGGCGCTTCTCATTCATCCTCTGGCGAGTCGTCTGCCACAAAACTTCCACCGCTTAAAACAGTGCTTGGTGAGCCATACTCTTACTTATGTTCTTGACATTTTACTTAATATATGTTGTACTGATCCTTCTTTTTATTTTTCTCAGAGCCAAGCCCAGACCCAGCAAAAAGGCTCGTCTGAATAAACTGACAGAGGAATACACAGTGCTGACCCGCAGAAATTGATGCCACCGGCCATGCCGACCAGCCAACAAGCCCTATCCGGACTGACAATCTTGTCAGTCTAGCAAAAAATGCTGACAAACTGGCAACTCCAGTATGAGCTGCTGAGGATAAAGACGATGACGTCTTTATTACTGGCATTGGCCATACAGACCCAGAAAATCCTGTCGCTTTGTCAAGGCACACTGCAAAAGAGGAATTTTCTGCAATTGGCAAAGGCAAATGGAATGCCGATCTGTCCACTTATGCTCATCTGAATGCTCAGGATCTTCATTCCGGCTATCTGAACCATCTATATACCAGTCGTGACTATTGAGGGAGTCCTGGATTAGGGGGTATCCGGACAGCCGGACTATATACATCGTCCAGACTATTGAAGCATGAAGATACAAGACTCAAGACTTCGACCCGTGTCCGGATGGGACTTTCCTTGGCGTGGAAGGCAAGCTTGGCGATCCGGATATTATATTTCCTTCCTTGTAACCAACTCCATGTAAACCCTAGCCCTCTCCGGTGTCTATATAAACCGGAGAGGTTGGTCCTTAGAAGGCCGATCACAATTACAATCATACCATCATAGGCTAGCTTCTAGGGTTTAGCCTCTACGATCTCGTGGTAGATCTACTCTTGTACTGCCCATATCTTCAATATTAATCAAGCAGGAAGTAGGGTTTTGCCTCCATCGAGAGGGCCCGAACCTGGGTAAACATTGTGTCCCTTGCTTCCTGTTACCATCAGCCTAAGACGCACAGATCGGGACCCCCTACCCGAGATCCGCCGGTTTTGACACTGACAACTATGAAGCCGGCTTGGTGAATATGATGAAGGAACGATATGAGGTAATTTCATAAGTGGTGCTCCCTTATTTTTTAACTGCAACTTATCAAACTCTAGTAGCCCCCAAGTGACGGTTTAAGATATCAATCTAAACCGGGACTTAGTAAAACTTTTATGCTTTGCATCTGAACTCCACTGAAGTAGCCCCCAAGTGCCGGTTTAACTTTATAAAGATGAACCGGGACTTTGTTTAAGAAACTCCTGTATCAGCATTTGTTGAGCAAATATCCATTAGCCCCCAAGTACCGAGGGCATAACTTGTTATGGGCTTGGTACTTCAAGTATGTACTGTCACCTCACCATATGACTGTCTCTTTGTAGGCTGAGCTGAGCAAGAAAGAGAGCCAAACCGCTGATCTCCAGGAGAACCTTAAATTGCAACAAGCTCAGACCTCCAAGATGAAGGAAGAGTTGACCAGCGCTCTAAGCGCTATGGAGAAACTGAAGGAAAGCTTCAACAAGGAATGGACGGATTGGGAAAGTGAAAAATCCGATTTGATCAAAAGGGCTGAGAAAGCAGAAGCCGCTCTTAATCCGGTGGTTGATGAACTGACCAGCGTAAAACGACAGGTTCATGCCATGACCGTAGCTGTGTTTGGTAAGCAACCTTAACTCCTGATTTGACCATATCCTTTCATGTATCTGCCGGTTTACTAATCCTTGCAATGATACAAGAGCTCGTATTGGCAACTTGGGATCTGATGTTCGGAAGAAGTTAAAAGCATCCTATACTCTGATAGAGCAGCTGTATACCGGCGCGCAGCGGATCATATATACTTCTTCTCACAACAATCCTCCTCCTACCTTGATTAAGGATACCTTAGAAAGTTTATCCATGATTCCTGCCCGGGTTGACGAACTGAAAAAGTCTGCTGCTAGGACGGGCGCTTTGGCTGCACTGACCCGGGCAAAGGCAAGGGTACCTGACTTTGATTCAATTGAAGCGGCCCAAGGTTATCCCAGTTTGAAGGAAGATGGGACCGAATTTGGTGAAGATGATCTCCGGATCATAAACCGGGAGGTACGCCCATTGGCTTGTCAACTAGTTGAAGAAGCGGACCTGTCATACTATCAAGCAAACTATGATGATATGAACAAGCAGGTTGCTGCACCAATCCCTGAAGCTCAGAATCTTATCCCGCCAATCCGTAAGCAAACTTATGCCCCTGACATTAAACCGTCCACGCTGATAAGTGATGAAGCTGTATTCCAAGCCCTAACTGGGATCGACTGGGCAACTGTTGATTTCCAGCCACTGGGTAGAGAAGAAGAAGCTGAACCGGCGTGAAATGATCCGCAACCGTCAGGCCAAGCTGGTGACCTATCATGAACCGGAGGCCGGTTTAGTCTTGGACATGCTGTGACATGTATTTGAGAAAACAATTATCCTTTTGGGCATGGGAACGCCTTGTAATAGGCTAGTTAAAAACATTTGGTCTGGTATGCCTTCATGCATTTTTATGTGCTTGCTCAAACCAACATGTTTATGATATTCATTATCCATAAGCATTTATTTAAGCTATTCCTGCAGATAAAAAGCTCAAAGCGCCCTGGCGGTTTACCGCCGGGCGGGTCATGATACTCATACATATATATATATATATATATATATATATATATATATATATATATATATATATATATATATATATATATATATATATATATATATATATGACCAAGGTGTATAACCAAGGCGATAAAAGATAACCAAACACAGACATATATGTAATACCTGTGACTTTGAGGCATAAGGTTGGCTAACCAACGTTGTAGTGAGGGGCATGACCCACTCTTGGAGAAACAACTCCTGTGGACATTAGGCCGGTTTATAGTATAAACCATTCCGGGTTATGATAAATGCCGGTTTAAAAAGCAACCAAAAAAATTTATCAAAGAAGAGAACAAAACTCAAACAAAGGCAAATAAAACAATTGTAGGCGAGGCTTTGAGCCGATCAAGAGGTGTGACTATGGTTCGGATACGACCAAGCCCCCAAATGACGTTATGGCATTATGCCGATCAAGAGGTGTAGCTGTGGTTCGGGTTCGACCAAGCCCCCAAGTGATGCTGTGGCATTGCACCGATCAAGAGGTGTAGCTATGGTTCGGATACGACCAAGCCCCCAAGTGATGTTGTGGCATTGCGCCGATCAAGAGGTGTAGCTATGGTTCGGATACAACCAAGCCCCCAAGTGATGATGTGGCATTGCGCCGATCAAGAGGTGTAGCTATGGTTCGGATACGACCAAGCCCCCAAGTGATGTTGTGGCATTGCGCTGATCAAGAGGTGTAGGTATGGTTCGGATACGACCAAGCCCCCAAGTGATGTTGTGGCATTGCGCCGATCAACAGGTGTAGCTATGGTTCGGATACGACCAAGCCCCCAAGTGATGTTGTGGCATTGCACCGATCAAGAGGTGTAGCTATGGTTCGAATATGACCAAGCCCCCAAGTGATATAACATAAAGCTTTGAGAAGCTAAATCAAGGGGTAAACCGGACGCCGCTTTAAAACAGAAGCTCCATGTAACCACACATGATGTAAGAAAACAACAGATACCCCGCTTTAGCTGAGGTTCCGGTTTATTATATTGATCATAATATACACATTGTCATAATATGTACATAAGCAGAGCCTATAGCACAAGTATAGTAGGGCCGAAGATGAGCAATATTCCATGGCCGGTTGGTCTCTTCCTCCGATTTACGTGAGTCCTTACGCTCTCGTACATCGATTAGGTAGTACGACCCGTTGTGTAGATTCTTGCTGACCACAAAAGGTCCTTCCCAAGGGGGGGATAACTTGTGCATATCCGTCTGATCCTGGATGAGCCAAAGCACCAAATCTCCTTCTTGAAAGGTTCTGGTTCTAACCCGGTGGCTATGATAGCGACGCGGATCTTGCTGATAAATCGCCGAATGGGCGGCCGCTATGTCACGCTCCTCATCTAACAGGTCGAGAGCTTCTTGCCATGCCTTCTCGTTGTCAGCTTCAACATATGTCGCTACACGAGGTGAGTCATGACAGATGTCACTAGGAAGAACTGCCTCCGCTCTGTAAACCATGAAGAACGGTGTGTATCCTGTCGACCTGTTGGGCGTGGTGTTGATGCTCCATAACACTGAAGGTAGCTCCTCAACCCAATGACCCGGCGTCCGCTGCAAAGGAACCATAAGCCGGGGTTTGATGCCTCTCAAGATCTCTTGATTAGCCCTCTCTGCTTGACCGTTAGACTGGGGGTGAGCCACTGATAATACATCAAGCCGGATGTGCTCACGTTGACAAAACTCCTTCATGGCACCCTTTGATAGATTGGTACCATTGTCGGTGATGATGCTATGTGGAAAACCAAATCGGAAGATCACTTTTTTGATGAATTGAACCGCCGTGGCTGCGTCACATTTGCTAACGGGCTCTGCCTCTACCCACTTTGTGAACTTATCAACCACCACCAAAAGGTGTGTCTTCTTGTCTTTGGACCTCTCGAAAGGCCCAACCATATCCAGCCCCCAAGTCGCAAACGGCCAAGTGATTGGAATCATCCTCAATTCTTGAGCCAGCACATGAGCGCGTCTTGAGAACTTCTGGCAGCTATCACATCTTCTGACCAGATCCTCAGCATCAGCATGAGCGATTAACCAATAGAAACCATGATGAATCGCCATAGCCACCAAAGATTTTGAACCGGCATGGTGACCACAATCTCCTTAGTGGATCTCGAGCAAAATTTCACAACCTTCTTCAGGAGATACACATCGTTGAAACGCCCCTGTCACGCTGCAATGATGTAACTCTCCATTGATGATAGTCATGGACTTGGACCGCCGGATTATCTGCCTGGCCAATGTCTCATCCTCTGGTAACTCGCCCCGGTTCATATACGCCAGATAGGGAACCGTCCAATCCAGGACAACATGAAGAGCCGCCACTAACTAAGCTTCCAGATCAGGAACAGCCAAATCCTCTTCACCAGGGAGCTTGACGGACGGGTTATGCAGAACGTCCAAGAAGACATTAGGTGGAACCAGTTTACGTTGAGAACCCAGGTAGCTTAAAGCGTCCGCTGCTTCGTTCTTCCGCCGGTCCACATGATCCACCTGATAACCTTTAAAGTGACCTGCAACAATATCCACCTCACGACGATACGCTGCCATGAGTGGATCCTTGGAATCCCAAGTGCCGACACTGTTGAGCTACCAGTCCGAATCATCAAGCACTTAACTCGCATAGGTTCATCTCCTTAGCCATCCGAAGACCATGAGTAAAGCCTCGTACTCAGCTGCATTGTTAGTGCAAGGGAACATTAAACGGAGAACATAACAAAACTTATCACCTCATGGGGAAGTTAATACGACTCCAGCCCCCGAGCCCTCCAATTGCCTGGACCCATCAAAATGAATAGTCCAATAAGTGTGATCCGGCTTCTCTTCAGGCGCTTGTAGTTCTGTCCAATCGTTGATGAAATCCACTAGTGCTTGAGATTTGATCGGCGTTCGGGGTATATATTTCAACCCGTGAGGCCCAAGCTCGATAGCCCACTTAGCAATCCGCCGCTTGCTTCCTCGTTTCGATTATATCTCCTAAAGGAGCAGAACTGACCACCGTGATGGGATGTCCTTGGAAATATTGCTTGAGCTTCCGGCTTGCCATGAAAAATCCATACACCAACTTCTGCCAGTGCGGGTACCTTTGCTTGGACTCAATAAGTACTTCACTGATATAATAAACCGGACGCTGAACCAGATATTCCTTTCCTGCCTCCTTGCGCTCCACCACAATAGCCACGGTAACAGCCTGAGCATTAGCTGCCACATGTAGTAACAATGGCTCCTTGTCAACCGGAGTAGCAAGAACTGGCGGGTTAGCTAGCTGCCGCTTTAAATCCTCAAACGCTTCATCTGCGGCAGAGCTTCAGACGAAGTTATCCATTTTCTTCAGCATCTGATATCCGTCATTGATACACTTCGGTTTAACCAAGGAGGTGATAGCCTTGATCTTGTCCGGATTAGCTTCAATGCCCCTGTTAGACACCAAAAAGCCCAAGAGCTTGCCTGTCGGTACACCAAAAACGCACTTGGCCGGATTAAGCATCAACTTTTAGACCCGCAGGTTATCAAAGGTTTCCTTCAAGTCATCAATCAATGTTTCCTTCTTCCTTGATTTTACTACAATATCATCTACATAGGCGTGAACATTGCGGCCGATTTGTTTGTGGAGGCAATTTTGCACACGCCATTGATAAGTCGCCCGGGCACTCTTGAGCCCAAAGGGCATGGACACATAGCAGAAGGCTCCAAAGGGGGTTATGAAGGCCATCTTCTCCTAGTCCTTAACTGCCATCTTGATCTGATGATAACCGGAATATGCATCCAAAAAGCTCAAACGCTCGCAACCCGCCGTAGCATCAATAATTTGATCAATACGGGGGAGAGCAAAAGGATCTGCTGGACAAGCTTTGTTGAGATCTGTGTAGTCCACACACACACGCCAAGTGCCGTTCTTCTTAAGGACCAGCACCGGATTAGCCGACCATTCAGGATGGAAAAATTCAACGACAAATCCAGCCGCTAAGAGCCTGGCCACTTGTTCTCCAATAGCTTTGCGTCTTTCTTCATTGAACTGGCGGAGAAACTGCTTGTCCGGTTTATACTTAGGATCAACATTAAGTGTGTGCTCAGCGAGTTCTCTCGGTACACCTGGCATGTCAGAAGGCTTCTGTCGATGTCAAAACCGGCGGATCTCAGGTAGGGGGTCCCGATCTGTGCGTCTAGGATGATGGTAACAGGAAGCAAGGGACACAATGTTTACTCAGGTTCGGGCCCTCACGATGGAGGTAAAACCCTACTTCCTGCTTGATTAATATTGACGATATGAGTAGTACAAGAGTAGATCTACCACGAGATCGTAGAGGCTAAACCCTAAGAGCTAGCCTATGATGGTATGATTGTAACTGTGATCGGCCTTCTAAGGACCAACCTCTCCGGTTTATATAGGCACTAGAGAGGGCTAGGGTTTACATGGAGTCGGTTACAAGGAAGGAAATATAATATCCGGATCGCCAAGCTTGTCTTCCATGCCAAGGAGAGTCCCATCCGGACACGGGACGGAGTCTTGAGTCTTGTATCTTCACACTTCAATAGTCTGGACGATGTATATAGTCCGGCTGTCCGGATACCCCCTAATCCAGGACTCCCTCAGTAGCCCCTGAACCAGGCTTCAATGACGATGAGTCCAACACGCAGTCTTGTCTTCGGCATTGCAGGACGGGTTCCATCTCCGAATACTCCAAAGTAATTATCGAACACTTAGACCGTGTCCGGATCAGCGAGGTGATTCTCACATACCATCTCAGGGAACATAACATAAACCCGATCTGTTGGCAATCTCCGTATGTCGTGCCCTTGCATCATGGCCCGGTCCAACACGAACTGGCGTTTCTTGCCCCACCTCGACTCATGTTGCGAGACGGTTTTATTGGCACGTCCTGCCAAAGCAGAGATCGTGTTCCTCTTATTACGGGATCTTCCATCAATATAGGCGAGCGTAACCCCACGACGACCGTTGGCATGACTCCGTGTGTTTATGGATAAGTCTCAAGCGGTCACACCGAGGACTCTTGATATTCACCCCCTTTATAAAGGGGCCGAGGCCTATGCCTCTTTTCCACCTCCCTCGCGCCCTCTCGCACCTCGAGTTCTAACACCGAGACCTAAGCTCCCACACCCCAGATCCTCCAATATGTCCGGATCCAACCCTCAAGGCCGGCGGGTGGCCTCCTCGATCCAATAGGAGGACATTGCGAAGCTTAGGGAGGTCGGATATTTGACCGCCGACATCCAGCACAGGCTTCTTGCTCCAGGGCAGGTCATCCCTACACCAGAGCCCAATGAGAGCATCGTGTTTGTTCCTCACTTCCTCTGCGGCTTGGGCCTCACCCTCGATCCCTTTGTGAGGGGGCTCATGTTCTATTACGGGTTGGATTTTCATGATCTAGCTCCAGACGCTATCCTCCAAATCTCGTCGTTCATTATTGTGTGCGAGGCTTTTCTCCACGTCACTCCACACTTCGGCTTATGGCTCAAGACCTTTAATGTGAAGCCGAAGATGATCAAGGGGCGACACGTGGAGTGTGGAGGTGCCATAATAAGCAGGAACACCGATGCCCCATGGCCAGAGGGTTCCTTCCCAGAAGTATCCGATGTATGGCAACATAGGTGGTTTTATGTCACGGCTCCTAGAGGCACAAAGTGGGTAGCCGCCCCCGAGTTCCGCTCGGGCCCTCCGTCACAACTAGCGTCTTGGACCGACGTAGGACGGAATTGGGGGCCCGCTGGCGATGTACCCGTACTGCAGAGCCGCATCCGGGAGCTTCTTGAGAGGGACATTAACCTTGTCAGCATAATTCAAGTGATGTTAATCCGACGGATGTTGCCCTGCCAACGCCGGCCTCTCCGGATGTGGGAGTTCAATCCAGAGGGTCCGCGGACTGTTAAGCACTTCTTCGGCCTGAAGCTCGAAGGGATGTGTAAATTATTCTTCGGACCAAAAGTAGAGTGTCCGGACACCACCGAGGATGCGGGCCTAAGCTGCAATCGCCTAGATACCCAAGTAAGTAACCTTGATATCGGACACCTTGTTTTATATTTGTCATAGTTGTTATTCTGAAAATCTTCCGTGGCCAGGAATGGCTCAATAAGGCGGAGAGAATCTGGTGTCCGGCGCCACTTCCCGAAGGCTCGCCTGGTCCCACCATGGCCAAGATGCTTGACCGGGTACTCAGCAAAATGCCCTCAGGGAAAGACAAGGGGAAGAACGAAGAAACCAAACTTCACACGCTGCCCATCCGAACCGGGGGAATTGTTACCTCCCCTGAGGAGGATAGTCGGGAAGGGGAGGCTAAAGCCTCCTCCCTGCACGGGAAGAAAAGGACTGCCTCCAAAGACTTGGAGACGGAGATGCCCAAACCGGGGAAAAAGGTATCACCAGGGGGCTCTGCCATGCCGGGCACCCTCACCGCGCCATGCCCGCCAACGGGCCATCCCTCCACCGAGCTGTAAGTTAATCGTTAATTCGAAGGTACTGTGTTTCCCCGAGATCAATAACCAGGATTCGTCTTTTGCAGTTCGGCTAGTAGTTCTTCTCAACAGAGTTCATCTTCAGGGGATCTTTCTCCGGAGATGATGGAGAGCGAGACCCCACCCACCCCTCCGCCTCATGAAGCGGGCGACACCGAGGTGTCGTCACGAAGGAGTCCGGATCTGCCGAAGCCGGAAGCCAATACGTCAGCCGCCCTAAGCCCGGAAAGTTTAGCTCCTCCGGGGGGCGATGAGAAGGGTCCGACGCGGTTCGATGCCCGGCCGGACATACTGACCGGCCTTCTGGAGCGAGCTGCACTCTCGGGGGAGCACCGCTCATTAATGAGCGCCGTGCTCAGGAAAATTTCATCCGCCACAAGCGGTTTGAATGAAGCATTTATGAGTCTGCTCAGAGGCTTTGAGGTATGTAGTGAAAAATACACAATTTTTGGCAGTGAGGCACGCGCTAGGTGTGCTCCATATGGATAGTAGCCCCTGAGACTCTGGTTGTCCGCCCTAAGCGGCAAACGGAGGATCATATTGTGTAAGTATCGATTGCACTGTACATATGCGCAGGTATCTAAGGATCCTGCTGCCGAACAGTCCGTTGAAGTTGCCGAACTAAGGAGGCAAATTGGATCTATTGATGCTGATATCACGCTGGTGAATGAGCGGCTGAACGAGTCACAAGGTATGTGTTTTGCTTTCCTTATTATGTTGCATAGGAAAATATGAGAGTAGCATAATATTAATGCAATATGCTTGGACTGCAGATGGTGCTGCTGCCGTGGAAGCCCTAAGGGCAGAACTTGCCTAGGCCAAGGAACAAGCTCGGGTTAGCAATGCGGCTTCCCTAAAGGCGGCCGAAGAATTGAGAGCCGAACAGGCTGCTCATCGCCGAAGCGAGCAAAAGATAGCCGAAATGGCTGTGGAGTTAAAAAATGCCGCCGACCGGTATGAACTCCTTGAAAAGAAGAATAAGGCTAATTCGGACGACCTGAGCAAGGCACTTAATGCCACCAAGGAGATGCGGACCGAGGTCAGGGGTGTGCCGGAGGAGCTTCAACAGGCCGGTAAAATCGTGGCTGGGGGTTCCTACTTACTGCGGATGAAGTTTTTGGATCCGGAGTATGCTCCCCTGGATGGACGCTGGAGTCCTGCAGATGCGTATGCGGACTTGGCGAAGAGTGCCGCTGATGCTGCCAAGTTTTTCGAGGATCAAGGTGATAAAGAAGTGGAGAAGCTTTTCTGGTCGCAATTCAATGCTCCCGCGCGTCCGCTGCCGTTAAGTGAGAAGATGGCTGCTGTGGCGGAGATTCACACGTTGTCCGGGCTTGCTATGCGATCTGTAATAGACCATCTTTGGCCAAGAGGGCCTAAGCCGGACAGTTACTTTGGTTTGGTGCAGCAGTTCCTTGGGGTTGTGCCTCAGATCGATGCCATGAGGAGATCGGCGTGCATAGAGGGTGCACGAATGGCTCTTGCCCGCGTTAAAGCATTTTGGACAGATATGGAGGCCACCGTTATAGCGACCTGAATCCGCGGACGGCAAGATCCGCCGAGCACTATTTGGCACGAGTAATGTAAGGTGCCCGCTAATAGAGTAGTCTTGCGAAGAATGTCTTATTCGAAAGGATGATCAAACCATTGTAAAAACAATGTTATTTTGGTTGTAAGGCTATATTTTTTTTTGCTGAAAGTATTATTTTGTCTCATGTGCGGCCGTTTATATATATATATATATATATGTGTGTGTGTGTGTGTGTGTGTGTGTGTGTGTGTGTGTGTGTGTGTGTGTGTGTGTGTGTGTAATCCGAAGTTAGCGATTATTTCAGCCCCCACGCATAAAATGTGGGGGTGTTCGCGAAAAATATGCATAATCACACTTGATCCAACGTCTTGGTCCATTAAGGAGGTGATCGCACGTCGAACTAGGCAACCGAACTATATAGCTGTAACACCTTTGCTTAGCCATGGGAGTCTAATGGTGGGGCTACTATGTAGCCCCTGGTACTTTCGCGTGCATCCGAATACGGGCGCGGGTGTACATGACCGGCAAATGGTCCTTCGTTAATGTGGAGGGATCCTAAAGATTCCGGTAAGTCTTCGAGTGGTTGAACAGTCTCTCACTGTATCATGATAGTCAGTTTTTGGCTTTCTCTACTGAGGTACTCATCCGGAATAACCAGGACACAATCGCAGTAGTTCTCCTTTGGCCGCCTTAGCCGATAAGAACGGAACGTAAGGCGGCAAACCTAGGAGTCGGGCAAACCCAACATTTAACCAAAGACATGATTCGGAGCTGATGCATATAAGGCCAAACTCGTGACGCCGAACACTCCCGAAGGTATTCGGACTTTGTAACAAAAAATGGGCTGAAGAATGCCCTTTCATTATAAACCCTGTATTTCCAGGTACGTGCGTTAATCTGCCGTGGCGAAATGCCAATAACGGCAGTATCCTCTGTGGGTGTAGTACCCATGGGATGTGTGAAGAACAAGAGGCAATATAAAGGTTTATACATGGGCTTAATCTAAAAAGAAACCTTTGAGCGGGGCCCTGCTGCACGTCTGCGCCTTTATCTCCGTGGTGCCGTTTCCTGGAAGGGTATCGCACGCGTTGTGTCTGTAAGAAAGAAAAACTCGTTTAGGAAAGTACAACGTAAGTATGCGATGGATAGTAAAAGTGTAAGACATTGGCCTGCCAATAGGGTTGAGCCAAGTGTGGGGCTATATTAAATATTTATAGCCCCTAGTGTCGTCTATGGCATTACATATACGGCGCCCTGGTTCATTTTTATCCAGGTAGCCGGACCTGTCTAACTGTGTCCGTGGTCTTGACGACAAGTCATGCTTTTTGGTATCGGAGGCCGCTTAGAGTTCGGCCGCTGGAGCCGTCGCGTGTTTCTCTGCGCGTGAAGAGCGCTCTGTGTTTCCGTTAATGGTGATGATGCCACGTGGACCGGGCATCTTGAGTGTAAGGTAGGCATAGTGCGGTATTGCGTTGAAGCGGACGAAGGCCGCTCTTCCAAGCAATGCGTGATAGCTGCTTTGGAAGGGTGCGATGGTGAAGAGTAGTTCTTCGCTTCTGGAGTTGCCTGGGGAGCCGAATGTTACCTCCAGTACGACAGAGCCCCTGCCGTAGGCTTCAACGCATGGTATTACCCCTTCAAAGGTGGTGTTGCTTTGGCTGATTCTGGATGGGTCTATCCCCATTCTGCGGATAGTGTCCTGGTATATTAAATTGAGACTACTGCCGCCGTCCATAAGGACGTGGGTGAGATAGTATCCGTCGATTATTGGGTCAAGCCCAAGGCCTCTGATCCTCTCTGCCGAATACCTGTTAGGCGGTCTGTGTGATCTAAGGTGATCGGACAAGCCATCCAGTAGTTAGGTGTGGGTATGATGGGCTCTATAGCGTATGCGTCTTTGAGCGCGCGTTCGTGCCTTCTCGTGGATGTGTGAGTCGCGTGGATCATGTTTACTGTTGTAACCTCTGGTGGGAATTTTTTCTGTCCCCCAGTGTTCGGCTGACGAGGTTCATCCTCGTCTTCACTTGGTGTTTCCCTTCCCTTGTGTTCGGCATTTAATTTGCCAGCCTGCTTGAAGACCCGGCACTCTCTGTGCGTGTGGTTCACAGGTTTGTCGGGGGTGCCATGAATTTGGCACAGTCTGTCCAGGACTCTGTTCAGACCGGACGGTCCCTCTTTAATGCCTTTAAGTGGCTTCTTTTGCTGATCGGGTCGAGAGCCCCTAAATCTGGCATTTACCGTTGTGTAGTCCGGGCTCTCTTCCTTGTTTTGGCGTTTGTTTTTATTACGCCGTGGTTTCTCGTTGCCATCCCTTATTTCGGATGTGCTGGGATCGCTGGTGCCTTTACGGGCCAGCCAGCTATCTTCACCTGCGCAAAAGTGGGTCATAAGGCTTGTTAAGGCTGCCATTGTCCATGGATTTTCTTGGCCGAGGTGTCTGGCGAGCCACTTGTCGTGGATGCTGTGTTTGAATGCCGCTAAGGCTTCGGCATCCGAACAATCAACAATTTGATTCTTCTTAGTGATAAATCTGTTCCAAAGCCTGCGGGCGGATTCTCCAGGCTGTTGGATTATGTGACTTAAATCGTCCGCATCCTGAGGCCGGACATAAGTCCCTTGAAAATTGGCCCTGAAAGCGTCCTCGAGTTCCTCCCAACTCCCAATTGAATTTTCGGGGAGGCTCTTCAACCAGTGTCGAGCTGGTCCCTTCAACTTGAGGGGAAGGTATTTAATGGCATGAAGGTCATCCCCGCGAGCCATGTGAATATACAGGATAAAATCTCGATCCGCACCCACGGTCTGCGTTCCGTCAGATGCTCTATGTTCACAGGTTTAAAACCTTGTGGGAATTCATGGTCCAGTACTTCTTCGGTGAAGCACAGGGGGTGGGCAGCCCCTCTGTATCTGGACATGCTGTGGCATGCCGTCGGCTGTTGTTGTGTCCGGTGCTTATTCCGAACTTGTATTTGGTTGGTATGATCGTTTTGGTGACCATAGTCTCTCGCCGGGGTGTGTCCTTTAGATCCGTAGATGGACCTGGCCGCGCCGGCTTTCTTATCCAGGTGCTCGCGCAAGTCGTGCGCGACGTCGGCAGCCGCTCCGTTGCGGTTATGAAGCGGTACGTCTGGCTTCCTGGTTGTGTTATTCTTTGGTGGAACGGCCTCATCATCGAATTCTGGCAGTAGCTTACGTTTTGGATAGCTATTTGTATGGCAATCGTCGCTGTATCTTTCTTCAGTTTCTAGCACTTTATTCCATCTGCGATTGAGCGTTTCCTGTGCGGCTTTTAGCCGTTGCTTCTGCTTCATTAGACTTCTTGCGGTGGCCATAAGCTTTTTGTGGAGGTTATCTCGTTCCACGCGTGTTTCCGGGATAATGAATGCATCGTCATCCGGACTTTGTTCTTGTCCTAGGGCAGTTTGATGAACTCGTCCCTTGGGATCATTGTGATCGGGCGTCTGCTCCGAACTGTGTTCCGCATGACATGGCTCGTCCTCCTCTGTCGCTGTGTCCGTATGGTCATTGTTGCCTTCGGAGTTGACTGGGGTGTCGATCTTTCTGGCACTCTTGTCGCTATTTTTACTGTTGCTGGACTTTGAGCGGCGTCTGCGCCGCCGTTTTGGCTTTTGCCTGGCGGTTTTATCTTCCGGATTGTCGCCGTCGTCCTTGGGTGTGTCCACCATGTATATATCGTGTGACGAGGTAGTAGTCCAGCGCCCCAGAGATTCCGAATCTTCTCCTGCATCGTCGTCCGTACCATCGATGCCTTCGGAGTCGAAGTCAAGCACGTCGGTTAAATCATCAACCGTGGCTATGAAGTGGGTGGTGGGTGGGCAATGAATTCCTTCGTCGCCTGCTTCCCACTCGAGCCGGACATAGTTCGGCCAAGAGCCTCCTGACAAAGAGAGAAACTTTAATGAGTTCAGCATGTCGCTAAAGGACGAGTGCTGGAAGACATCCGCAGCGGTAAACTCCATTACCGGAGCCCAGCCAAGCTCGGCAGGCTTGGGAGCGCGCGGACTGGAACCTACAACCGGATACGAGTCCATGGGTTTGGAGTCACAGGCTTCCTTAGAAGTGAGGCCTATGTTCGGCTCTACCGCCGATGAGTGTGCGGCCTGCGGGGCGGGGTCCATCCGTCCGTCCTTGGGCCACGCAGTCTGCCCCGGATTTAGGTCCAGGACTTCTACCGGGGTAATATCCTGGGCATTGTCCGACAGCAGGTCTAAGCCATGCTCATCCTGATTGTCCGCCGCTCCTGGCACAGGACCGACACCGTCGAAGATCAAGTCTCCGCGGACATCGGACGTGTAGTTCAGGTTTCCGAGCCTGACCTGGTGGCCAGGGGCATAGCTGTCGATCTGCTCCAGATGGCCAAGTGAATTAGCCCACAGTGCGACGCCGCCGAACACGAAGGTCTATCCGGGGATAAAAGTTTCACCCTGGACCATGTTGTTGACGATGATAGAAGGAGCCATCGAGCCTTGCAGCGATGACACAGAGGAACTCTCAATGAAAGCACCAATGTCGGTGTCAAAACCGACGGATCTCGGGTAGGGGGTCCCGATCTGTACGTCTAGGCTGATGGTAACAGGAAGCAAGGGACACAATGTTTACCCAGGTTCGGGCCCTCTCGATGGAGGTAAAACCCTACTTCTTGCTTGATTAATATTGACGATATGAGTAGTACAAGAGTAGATCTACCACGAGATCGTAGAGGCTAAACCCTAAGAGCTAGCCTATGATGGTATGATTATAATTTTGATCGGCCTTCTAAGGACCAACCTCTCCGGTTTATATAGGCACCGGAGAGGGCTAGGGTGTACATGGAGTCGGTTACAAGGAAGGAAATATTATATCCGGATCACCAAACTTGTCTTACACGCCAAGGAGAGTCCCATCCGGACACGGGACGGAGTCTTGAGTCTTGTATCTTCACGCTTCAATAGTCCGGACGATGTATATAGTCCGGCTGTCCGGATACCCCCTAATCCAGGACTCCCTCAGCTTCCACGCAAAGATGTCCCGATTCTCACGGATGAACTCGATGAGCGCGCTTTCCTATTTCTGATCCAAGTTAGCGTTGATGCTGAACTGTTTGGGTGAATCGCCAGGTACGAAGTCAACAAGCTTAGTCTCATCAGCCGATTTAAACTTCAGGTCCGGATCATGCTCGGTAGTTGGCTTCTTCAACAAAGTCATATCTGTCGGATCAACATTGTCCTTGTAAAACTTCAATTCTTCTGTGGGACAAACCGATTCAGCATACGCCGCATCACCTTATTCACACTCCAGAGCAATCTTGCGGCTCCCATGTACGGTTATAGTTCCCTTATGACCCGGCATCTTGAGCTGCAGATAGACATAGCAAGGCCGTGCCATAAACTTAGCATAAGGCGGCCATCCAAACAGGGCGTGATACGGACTTCTAATTTTCACCACTTCAAAGGTCAAAGTTTCTGATCTCGAGTCATGCTCGCCCCCAAAAGCCACCTCCAGAGCTATCTTACCAACAGGATACGCCGATTTACCAGGCACCACACCATGGAACACCGTATTGGACGGTTTAAGATTTTTATCTGTTAACCCCATGCGACGGAAAGTTTCATAGTAAAGGATATTGATATTGCTTCCTCCGTCCATGAGTACCTTGGTGAACTTATAACCTCCCACCTGAGGTGCCACCACCAATGCCAGATGACCTGGATTGTCAACCCGGTGTGGGTGATCTTCTTTGCTCCACACAATCGGCTGCTCAGACCAGCGCAGGTAACGGGGCACCGCCGATTCAACGGAGCTCACTTCCCTCTTATGAAGCTTTTGGTCCCGCTTGTCTAAGCTAGTGGTGAAAACATGATACTGCCCACTATTCAACTATTTCGGGTTGCTCTGGTAACCCGATTGCTGCTGCTGATGCTGATTGCCCTGATGATTGTATCCAGCTTGGTTTCCCTGATTACCTTGATTGTTATGTCCGCCTTGATTACCATGGAAGCTTGAACCGGAATTTCCTCCACCATAACCCGACCCATGAGATCCAGGGCCTGAACCGCCACCTGGTCCGTGATCATACCGGAAAGCATTAGAGTTTTTGAACTCTTGCATGATGTAGCAGTCCTTCCAGAGGTGTGTGGCCGGCATCTCCTTCATCCCATGTTTCGGGCAGGGCTGGTTCAATAGGTAAGATAGGCGGTCCGGGTTAGGACTAGGTGCTCCACCGCGTGGGGCGGTTTACCCTTGCGCCGTTGGCCCTTGTCCTGTGTGCTGGTATTAGCCACAGAGTCCAAGCTGTGATCCGCTTTACGTTTGCCGCCGTTTCCATGACCCGCCGAGTTGTGGTGCTGCCCCTTGGCGTTGCCGCTCCTTTTCCCCTTCCCTGCTTTATCATCATCAGACTCGGGATCCTTGGTACTATCAGAGTCGTCATACTTCACTAAAGCAGCCATGAGGGTTCCCATATCATTGCAATGGCGTTTGAGCCGTTCCAACTTCAACTTCAGAGGTTCAAACCGGCAATTGCCTTCCAAGGTCAGAACTACGGTATCCACATTGATGCGGTCCGATGAATGCAAAATTTCCGAAACCCGGCGCACCCATTGGGTTGTTGACTCTCCTTCCTCCTGGACACAGGCAGCTAAGTCCACAATCGACATAGGTTGCTTACATGTATCCTTGAAATTCTGGATAAACCGGGTTCTTAACTCGGCCCATGACCTGATAGAATTTGCCGGTAAATTCTTTAGCCAAGTACGGGTCGTCCCTTCCAACATCATGGTAAAATATTTTGCACATGCCGCATCATCCACATCCAGCATCTCCATGGCCATCTCATAACTTTCAACCCGTGTCTCAGGGGACAAATCGGCAGTGTAATTCGGCACCTTGCGCAGGCCTTTGAAATCCTTGGGCAGGCGCACATTGCGCAACGCTGGTACGAGACACGGCACCCCCAAGGAACTAGAGGTGACTCCTGGCTCTACTGATGTGGTTGGACGAACCGGAGCAAGCTGACGGGCTTCATGCTGCGCCGCTAACTCGGCCTCCCTGCGAGCTCGAGCCCGGTCCACTACCTCCTGAGCATCACCAGCGCCCCCTGCCGGATTGTCGCCACGGGGCGGTTCACGATTCCGCGCATTGCTTGATACGGCCGGTTCATCCATACGCCTGCTGTAACTCCAGCTTGGACGGGGGGTGGAATGAATCCGATCACGACTGTATGAATAAGCCTCCTGTTGAACCAAGGCTGTCCGAAGAAGCTCCTTAACCCGACGCGTCTCAACTGCCGCCGGAGAATCACCTTCAATTGGGATAGCCTCCAATCGTGAAGCGGCAGCAACAAGATTGTCCATCGGAGTAGAATAATGACCCGGTGGCGTTGGGACGGGCTGTGTCACAATGTTGTCCTGTCGAGGCGGATCCATCAAACGTGGCTGAACCGGCGCCCTTGCCCCTGGTACCTCCGCTCGGTTCACCATCGGCGGATTGCTGGTCCCTGCCCCTGGGGTGTTAAAAGGGTTCCTAGCATCATAAACCGGAGGCAGGCGAGAACGATGTCTCCTTTTCAGGACTTCGTGTGATGCATTCTGATCCAGCATAAGCTGGTAAGCCTGTGCATCCAAAGCGGCCCGCTCCGCGACCATCCTGGTATCTTCGGCTGCCAGATCGGCTTTGGCCTGAGTAATCTGATCCTTTACCTTCGCGATTTCCACATTGTGCGCGTCCTGATCCACCGGGTTAGCCTCCGCCATCAGCGTTGCCAACGCTTCAAATAAATCAAATAAAACCTGAGCCGACGGTCACATAGGGCATCCTGCCCCGGCTGCCGTCGCCGCTGCTGATCCGGAAATCATTGCTGCTGCGGTCGAAGAGTGGAGCGCCACTGCGTACCAGTCATGAAGATTCCAACCCGGTTGGGCAGATCAGGGGGGTCCGGAATACTGTCACCATCGGAACAGCCCCCAATATGGCCATCTTGTAGCTGATATAACGACTTGGTCTCTCCGGTTGCTGACTGTCGCCGGAATAAACGACTGTCTCACCACCAGATTCCGATTTGTCTTCGTATTCCCCTCCATGGATGACTTCCACGAAGGCACGCTTCATAACGGGCTTGACCCGGGTAGATCTCACACGCTGAGCCGTTTCGACGAGGTCGGTGCATATGTCCAGCTCAGGGCCCGGTTCACCGATCTTGCCGATGAAGACGTGTATGCCACCAAAGGGGACCCGGTACCCGTACTCGATTGAGCCGGCCTCGGGAGCCCAGCCTGCATCGTCGATGTAGAGCTTTCCGTGACGACTCTTGGTCATCTGGCCCACGACGTAACCCTTGAGTCTTTCGAAGCTACCCTCCAAGAACTTGAAACCATCGTGCGACTGCCCCACGGTGGGCGCCAGCTGCCGTGGTTTTGTCACGACAGATGTCCTCGTGAAAGGACATAGTCGTGGAGCCATTGCTACGGGTTAACTTAAAGGGGTTAAAGCGGACAAGGGACGCAAGAGAGTTTTATACTAGTTCGGCCCCTTGCGATGAAGGTAAAAGCCTACGTCTAGTTGTGATAGATGGAGTTTCGATGACCAGGGAGCGAATACGCTTTGCCTGAATCTCGAATTGTTCTGTCCCCTTGAACCGCCGCCGGCTCGTCCCCTTATATACATGTGTTGACGCCCGTCGGTTTATAGAGTCCCAAGGTCGGCTCATAAACGTGTCCGGCTTGGTCTCCGTATTTTCTACCTTACAATGCAAGTTACATATCAATGTCCGTTTATAGCTACATTCCTTAAACCGGTTCTGGGCCCTGGGCCTTTACACAGCGTCTCCGTCTGTCTTCATGGGCTCCAAGTATAATGAACTACTGATGAAGTTAACCCGGCCTCTCCTGACCGGTTTACGCCTAGTAGTAATATCCCCAACAAGATCCAATCTAGACACCATCTCGGATGGGGTTCACCACCTCCATTGGTGCCTCTCCGATGACGCGTGAGTAGTTCTTTGTAGACCTTCGAGTCCGTAGTTAGTAGCTAGATGGCTTTTGTCTCTCTTGCTGAATTCTCAATACAATGGTCTCTTGGAGATCCATATGATGTAACTCTTTTTGTGGTGTGTTTGTTGGGATCTGATGAACTTTGAGTTTATGACCAGTCATATCTTTTTATATCCATGGAAGTTATTTGAATTTCTTTGATCTCTTATATGCATGATCTCTAATAGCCTCGTATTTCTTCTCCGATATTTGGGTTTTGTTTGGCCTACTTGATCTATTTATCTTGCAATGGGAAGAGGTGTCTGGTAGTGGGTTCGATCTTACGGTGCATGATCCCAGTGACAGAAAGGGAACCGACACGTATGTATCGTTGCTACTAAGGATAAAAAGATGGGATCTATATCTGCCGCAATAGATAAACGGATCGTGTCTACATCATGTCATCGTTCTTATTGCATTATTCCGTTTTTCCATGAACTTAATACACTAGATGCATGCTGGATAGCGGTCGATGTGTGGAGTAATAGTAGTAGATGCAAGCAGGAGTCGGTCTACTAATCTTGGACGTGATGCCTATGTAATGATCATTGCCTGGATATCGTCATAATTATTTGAGGTTCTATCAATTGTCCAACAGTAATTTGTTTACCCATCGTTTTCTATCTTTCTCGAGAGAAGCCACTAGTGAAACCTACGGCCCCCGGGTCTTCTTTCTCATATATTTGCTTGCGATCTATTTTTCCTTTGCATTTTTATTCAGATCTACTAAATCAAAAATACAAAAAATACTTTGCTGCACTTTATTTATTTGCGATCTATTATTTCAATCTACTACAATTTTCTGACATCGTTACCCGAAAGGGATTGACAACCCCTTTAACATGTCGGGTTGCAGTGTGTTGTTATTTGTGTGCAGCTGTTGTTTATGTTGTGTTGCTTGGTTCTCCTACTGGTTAGATAACCTTGGTTTCTTCACTGAGGGAAATACCTACCTTCGTTGTGCTACATCATCCCTTCCTCTTTGGGTAAGTATCGACGTAGTCCTAGCAGGCAGGAGCTTTTCTGGCGCTGTAGTCAAAGAGCGACCAAAGGAATTTTTGGCGCCGTTGCCGGGGAGGATCTTCAACATATACCAGGTTCCTACTAAAAAATCTCCTATCCTTGCAATTTACATTATTTTCGATTTGCCTCTCGTTTTCCTCTCCCCCACTTCAAAAAAATTGCCATTTTATTCGCCTCTCTTTTTGTTCGTTGTTTTCTCGTCAGATCTATCTTTTTGGTTGCAATCTTGTTTGCTACCTTTGCTTGTATTACCATGTGCTTTCTATTTGCTTGCATCTTCACTTGATAAAAATCTATTGATATGGATCCTCGTCCACTTGCTAATCTTTTCAAAAGATCTGATTATGTTGAACCAATTGCTAGTGAGTTGAGTGCACTTGATTATCTTTATGAAGTTTTGCTTGAGATTCCTGAATGTGAAAATTGTGATGAAGAAATTTACGAAGTGATTCATGATAGCTCCTTGAATGAAAAGCATGATTGCAATGATTTTACTATAAATTCTCTTAATGTCAATGGTGCTAAAAATATGCAAAACCCCAAGCTTGGGGATGTTAATATTGCTATGTCCACTACTTATTGCAATGATCATGATTGGGGTGATAATGATTCTTATGATCTTGAGAGTTTATTTAAGCCTCATGATGAATATGTTTGCAATAATACTGAAAGTGGGTTTGGAAGAGTGTCAACTTTAGCTAAAAATAATCCCACATATTTGGAGAGTGTTCAATCTTATGATTTTTTTTATAAAAGTGGGCTTGGAGAGGTCATGAATTTATTTGATGATAATCCCACTATATTGGAAGAGTGTCAACTTTTCATGCATGTGGATCATGAAGATAATATCTTATGTGATAGCTATATTGTTGAGTTTGAATATGATCCCACATGTAATTATTACGAGGGAGGGAAATATGGTTGTAGAAATTTTCATTTTACTAAATTACCTCTCTTCATGTTGAGATTGTTATTGTTTTCTTACATGCATATGCTAGATCTTGCTTGTCTTGCTAATTTGTTTTCCTATAAAATTCCTATGCATAGGAAGTATGTTAGACTTAAATGTGTTCGTCACATGTTTTATGATGCTCTCTTTGTGTTTCAATTATTATCATCCTTGTGCCTAGCTAGGGGCGTAAAACTATAGCGCTTGTTGGGAGGAAACCCAATGAACAAATTTTGTTTTTTATTTTTGCTTTTTGTTCTTGGGTGTTAGCACAATTATGCTACTGTTATGATTGTGTTTTAATTAGTGTTTGTGCCAAGTAAATCCTTTAGGATCTTCTTGGGTGATAGTTGTTTGATCTTGCTGAAAAAGACAGAAACTTTGCGCTCACGAAAATAATTTTCTTAAATCACAGAAAAGAGCTCTTGATCTGATTCTTTTTGCAGAAGATTAATATACAAATTACCCTGGTCGTCCTAATTTTGTAGAATTTTTTGAGTTCCATAAGTATTCACAAAAGTCAGATTGCTACAGACTGTTCTGTTTTGACAGATTCTGTTTTCTTCATGTTGTGTGCTTATTTTGATGGTTCTATGGTTTTGTTTGATGAGTTTTTGGCATAGAAAAGTTGGAATACAGTAGATATAATACAAAAAAAATATGATTTGGTTTGATACAACACTTATAGTAGTGATTTATTTTTCTTACACTAACGGATCTCACGAAGGTTTTGCTGAGTTTTGTGTGATTGAAGTTTTCAAGTTTTGGGTTACCTTACGATGGATGAAGGAAGGATGTAAGAGCCTAAGCTTGGGGATGCCCCGGCATCCCAAGATATTATCCAAAATTGAGCAACCAACTAAGCTTGGGGATGCCCCCGAGTGGCATCCCCGTTTTCTTCCAACAACTATCGGTATTTTACTCGAGGCTATATTTTTATTAGTCACATGATATGTGTTTTGCTTGGAACGTCTTGTATGATATGTGTCTTTGCTTGTTTTATTTTGTGTTTTAATTCATCAATCCTTGCTAGAAACACTTGTTTGAGAGAGCCAAAATTATATCATGACTTGTTAGAATTTCTCCCTGTGCTTCACTTAAATCTTTTATAAGCTAGGACTTGCTCTAGTGCTTCACTTATATCTTTTTGAGCACGGTGTGCTTAGTATTTTTGAAGAAATGCTCTCTTGCTTCACTTAGATTTATTTGAGAGTTAGTAATTATTTTAAGAAATTCTCTCTTGCTTCACTTAAATTATTTTGAGAGAAAGAAATTTGTTATGCTCATGATCTTCACTTATATTTGTTTGAGCTTATGAAAAGCAACACATGAAAATTAGTCCCAAGGTGATCGATATACAGGAAGGATAAAGAAAAAATGTCATGAAGATCATTGGACAAAATAAACTTGATTCTTAGTAATAGTTTTGAGATATGATGATGTGATATGAGAGTTATGTTGATGAGTAATTGTGCTCTAGTAAGAATATTGGTATTAAGGTTTGTGATTCCCTATGCAAGTACGAAAGTCAATAGTACTGCAATGAAAATTATATCCTACTTGTGGTGCATTATTCGGTGTTAATTATGCTTAATTCTTGCTTACGAGATTATTCGTTTCTTGGTTGGTCGCTTCTCAATCTTTTTGCTAGCCTTCATTTTGCACTAAGTATGACCTCTACTTGTGCATCCAAAATCCTTCAAACCAGTTTTGCCACATGAATCCACTATATCTACCTATATGCGGTATTCTTTTGCCGTTCTAAGCAAATTTGCATGTGCCATCACTAATTTTCAAAATAAACTTCTCTTTTGCGTTTTTGTTTCGCTCGTGGAACGGTAACGGGTGGCTAATATTTTCCATGCTGGATGTGTTATTCTACAGATGAGTGTTTATTCATTGTCATTGCACGAGAGTAAGGCAAAGGTTTTAGGGATTCCTAGTCCCGAAATGCAAAAATGAATTTACTTTATGTTGTCAAATAATAAATTCCTTGGAAAGTGTTGGTATGGAGGGCAACCGTGGATACGGCTAGCCATGGAAAGTGAAAGAATGGTGAAAAAGGAATAAACTTTATTTTCTGTTTGGGAACCGCCTATGGCATATCTAGAATGGAAAGTGTTCGGAACTCTGAGTTGTTTTCGTTGGTGGGATGGATACACCTCCCAAAATGTTTTTATCTCTAATTTTTTCGCTTTGAGCTCTAGCACCTCTACAAATCCCTACTTCCCTCTGCGAAGGGCCTATCTTTTACTTTATGCAATTTTTATTGTTATTTTGAGTCTCCATCTTCTCTCATAAAAAGCACCAACTAGGAGGAAATATGATCATGCTTAAGTATTGGGTATAGCTAATATTCGAGTGTGTTTCATGAATGGATCAGTGTTTGAACATGATGGGCTAGGGATAACTTAATTTAGCGTTGATGTTCTGAAAGACATGGTTGCTTGTTGATATGCTTGAGTATCTAAATTATTATGTAAAAACTAGACTATTGCTTTGAATCACATAAAATTCCAAATGTCCATGTTATAAAGAAAAGAATATGATATGACATGATGAATAGCACTCCACATCAAAAATTCTATTTTTATCACTTACCTACTCGAGGACGAGTAGGAGTTAAGCTTGGGGATGCTGATACGTTTCCAACGTATCTATAATTTTTTATTGTTCCATGCTGTTTTATTATCAATCCTGGATGTTTTATAATCATTTTATAGTCATTTTATATCATGTTTTGGTACTAGCCTATTGACATAGTGCCAAGTGCCAGTTGTTGTTTTTTTCCATGTTTTTTACATCACAAGGAATCAATACCAGACGGAGTCCAAATGCCACGAAACTCCACGATGATTTTTTATGGGCCAGATGGAAGATGTTGGGCCCTGGTTGCACCTGGGGGGATTCCCTAGGAGGGAACAACCCACCAGGGCACGCCCTGGTGGGTTGTGCCCACCTCGGGTGCCCCCCGGACCGCATCTTTGCTCTATAAATACCCCAAAAATCCCAGAACCCTAAAAGCGTCGACAAAATATTCATCCAGCCGCCACAGAGTCCAGAACCACCAGATCCAATCTAGACACCATCTTGGATGGGGTTCACCACCTCCATTGGTGCCTCTCCGATGATGCGTGAGTAGTTCTTTGTAGACCTTCGGGTCCGTAGTTACTAGCTAGATGGCTTTCTCTCTCTCGCTGAATTCTCAATACAATGGTCTCTTGGAGATCCATATGATGTAACTCTTTTTGCGATGTGTTTGTTGGGATCTGATGAACTTTGAGTTTATGATCAGTCATATCTTTTTATATCCATGAAAGTTATTTGAGTTTCTTTGATCTCTTATATGCATGATCTCTTATAGCCTCGTATTTCTCCTCCGATATTTGGGTTTTGTTTGGCCAACTTGATCTATTTATCTTGCAATGGGAAGAGGTGTCTGGTAGTGGGTTCGATCTTACGGTGCATGATCCCAGTGACAGAAAGGGAACCGACACGTATGTATTGTTGCTACTAAGGATAAAAAGATGGGATCTATATCTGCCGCAATAGATAAACGGATCTTGTCTACATCATGTCATCGTTCTTATTGCATTATTCCGATTTTCCATGAACTTAATACACTAGATGCATGCTGGATAGCGGTCGATGTGTGGAGTAATAGTAGTAGATGCAGGCAGGAGTCGGTCTACTAATCTTGGACGTGATGCTTGTGTAATGATCATTGCCTAGATATCGTCATAATTATTTGAGGTTCTATCAATTGCCCAACAATAATTTGTTTACCCACCTTTTGCTATCTTTCTCGAGAGAAGCCACTAGTGAAACCTACGGCCCCCGGGTCTTCTTTCTCATATATTTGCTTGCGATCTATTTTTCCTTTGCATTTTTATTCAGATCTATTAAACCAAAAATACAAAAATACTTTGCTGCACTTTATTTATTTGTGATCTATTATTTCAATATACTACAATTTTCTGGCATCATTACCCGAAAGGGATTGACAACCCCTTTAACACATCGGTTTGCGAGGTGTTGTTATTTGTGTGCAGGTGTTGTTTACATTGTGTTTCTTGGTTCTCCTTGATATGTATCCAACGTATCTATAATTTTTTATTTCTCCATGCTATATTATCTACTTTTTTGGACCATATTGGGCTTTATTTTCCACTTTTATATTATTTTGGGACTAACCTATTGTCGGTGGGAAACAACACCTATGGGATCACTGGAATCACTTCTACGGTTGCGGGACGCGGGGATCGTGAGAAGAGCGGGACCAGCAGACAACACAAGGGGATTCACCCAGGTTCGGGCCGCGAGGATGCGTAAAACCCAAGTCCTGCTTTGGTGGACGTATTTAGTGTTCTTGAGCTCTCGAACTAGCTCTAGGTGCTGCGAGGTTCCAAAGAGCCGAATCCCTTCCCTGGTCGCCTCGGGCCTCCTTTTATAGGAAAAGGGGTCGCCACAGTGGCAATCAGGAGGTGGAAAGGGGTATTGTGTTGCGAGTCTATTGCTAGTATTACAGGACAAGACGCATTAAATGTGAGGCTTAGGTGTCCCTTCGCTTTATTGGGGACGGGGCGAGGCCCGTCCCATCCGTCTCCTCCTCCTTGCCCGACACGCGCATACAGCCAGCGATGCATGCGCCATGTAGGCAGGCAGCAGCTGAGGTGGCGCGGTGGTGGAGCCTCCACGAAGGATTGCATGACACCACGCAGGTGCCTGCCCAGCTGGTTGGGTCAGCAGCTGCATGCGAACGGTGGTGAAGACTTATCTGGGGCGGGCCTGGCAGTGGTCCAGCTGGTGCGCTTTGGCGAGAGCCTTGTCGGGTGGCCCGACAAGTGTCTTGTCAGGTGGCCCGGCAAGGGCCTTGCGGTGGCACGCTGGCCTCCCCGGCAAGGGTCTTGCCGTGGCGCGCTGGCCTCCCCGGCAAGGGTCTTGCTGGGGGTCTTGTGGGTTTCTTCGGTGAGGATGGTTGCCTTCTTATCCTCATTTGATCTTGAGCATTCTATGTCTTCACAAAGATCTGGATGCCACCATGGAGGTGCCTCCCGAGCCCTGTCCCAACGCATTTGTCTAAGCATTGGTGGGCTCAAGGGTGGCTCGCTCGGCTGGTGTGGGCGGGCTGCCCCGGTAAGGGTCTTGCCGGGGCCGCTGAGGCTGCCCCGACAAGGGTCCTTGTCGGGAAAACCTGCTTCGCCCATCCGATCCTTGTGGCCTTGGTCCTTGTCGCTGCTTCATTTGTCTTCATGGCCTTGGCTCCTCTCCAGCTCCCCTTTCCTGCCATGTCTAGGAGTGGTCGTGGCGGGAGGCTCTGACTGCCCATGCACAAGTAAAGGGGTCAAAAGCAGAGCCCCTCCTTTTGTACACCGACAGGAGCCCCCGGGCCTGGGCCACACATAAACGCAGCATGTTGTTGGGCCAGACCCAGAACGGTGCGCGGGCAGTTGGGGTGGATTTTTACCGCGGCAACTGTTTCGTCTGCTGCACTTCCCGAAGACACGTGTTGAATGCGCGGTGTGGGGGTCGTGCGCGCGCATGATGGAAGCATGCTGGCGTCATCTGGTGGTGGACAGTAAAGAGGCGGCTTGCGTATCTCTTCGAAACCGCAGGGGCGCCTCCCATTTACTGCCCTCGCTCGGGAACCGCCGTTCCACGTGTTCCACTGCGTCCGCCCCTTGCGCCATGTTCGCCGCATGCATAACGCAGAGCCAGTGACAGGCGCACAGGACTTGGGTAGTCGTGCGCGTGCGGGTTGATTCCCGCGTGCCTTCAATGGAGCGGGGAGGGCGGTCGACGGCCCCGCTTGCTGTCACTTCAGGAAGTCGGATTGGCCGAGAGGGGGCGGCCGAGCCCTGCCCCTGCCCCTTTATAAAGAGGGGAGCGGGAGGAGCGGTGCCCCTCAATCTTTCACCCGGCTCTCTCCATTCTTGCTTCCTTTCTTCTCCTGCCATGGCCAGGGGCGTGGGGACGCTTCATCGGTGGCGGCGAGGGTTTTGGCCATACAGCGCGTCGCTCCTCCCCAACAGCTTGTAGCGGCAGAGCCGGCCGCTAGAGGGAGGGGAAGGGAGCGAGGTCGAGGCCATCGCGGTGCTCGAGGGAGAGGAGGACGGGGCGGCATATCGGCCTCGCCTCCCCCAGCAGCCCCTCCTCCGATGGAGGGCCATGCCGGGGACAACCCCTGCGAATTCTTCGTCAGGCTGCGCCATCCACCGCGTCGTCGCCTTCACCTCCCGACCCCATTCGCGCGGGAGATGGAGCTGGATCCGCCGCAAGCGCTGCGGCTACACATGAGGGGTTGTGGGAACAGCGGCACATGGGTTGACGTCAAGTTCCCCGCCCCTCACGTCATGTATCTTCATCGAGGGTGGAAGACCTTCGCTCGCCTCCACAGCAGCCGGATGGGCTCGCTCTCCATTTCAAACTAATGGAGCGGCCTTCTCTCCGTCAAAATCTTGAACGCCGGGACCCGTGTGAGGTGCTGCGTGGAGAGCTCTTCTGATGATGAAGATTCCTCCTCGAGCGAGAGTGACGAGGAGGACAACGGCAGCGACGGCGAGGCCAGCGGGTGGCAGAATGACGGGTCCGACTAGGCGTCGGGCGCCGCTCCGGGCGACACAGGTGACCCCATCATCCGTGTCGCCGGCTCCTTGAACTTCTCAGGGTCGTCTCCTTGAGCGGCTGGCGTTGGGAGGCTGCGGAAGAGGAAGAGGGCGGGCGGCAAGGCTGTCAAGTCGGAGTACGTAGGCACTGATGCCTTCGTCGCGTACTGACGTCCTGCCGCCTCGTCTTCGAGCTCTGTCTCCGGCGCCGCCATCACCATCCAGCCCTTGGGCAGCCACCAAGATGTTCTCTTGGTGTCTTCTGCCACCCGTAGCTCGCCTAGGCACCCCTTTTGCCCTCCTGCTTTTCTTGTTCCATTTCCTGAGGAGAGGGACAAGAAAGGGATCTGAGCACCTTATCTCTTTTTAGTTTGTAAGCCTTCGGGCCTTAGTAGAATTTAAAGCTTGTAATCCCATTGCTCATGTTTTTCATTTCATATGAACTGTACCTGTACGGGATGTTTTTTTATAAAAAAGGGATGTTTGCCAGGATTTTTGTTCGCGGGAGGAACCCACGACAAGGAGTGAATCCTTGTCATCTTTATGACAAACGTTTTCTCGCCTGGCAACAGGCCTTGCCGTTTCCCCACTTTGCTCGACCTTTCTCACGCTCTTGGCGGAGGCAGGGCGAGGTGGGCTTAAACCCCCGTTCCTCTACTTTGCTGCCTGCAGCCTGACCAAATCAAACCCGGGGATAATCCTCGGGTGCCGAGAAGAACACGGTAGCTCGAGAGATAAACGGGGTTTCATGTATCCCATCCATAACGAAATGCATGATAGAGGATAAAGGACTTATCTGGATCTGCAGCCCCGGTGATCTTGGCTTGCAGCGAGGGACCCTTGTTCTTGCAGCCCCGGCAACTCGGCTTGCGGGGCCCGGCGCCTGTTCCCTTCCTTCCAAAACAGCTCGGCAAGAATACTTACGTGCCTGCGAACCAAAGGAGACAGAGAAGAACAGAGAAACACGCTTTTCGACCTCTAAGCTAGGGGTTAGCGCGCTAAGCACTATCAACCCTAACCAAGGAAGAGACTCAACCTAGCATGCATGCAACACTTAGGGCGCCGCCGTTTATTTATGCTCAGGGTCTGCGCCTGGCTTTGTACAAAGGGTTACATGCCTTGCCGGCAAGGCTTGTACAAAATGGTGGCTTGCTGGGAGGCCCGGCAGCCGCGCCTTATGGGTAAAACTTGTGAAGATACTCGATGTTCCAGGAGTTACTCGCTGGGATGGCATCTTCGATCTCCAGCCGGACTGCGCCGGGCCTGGTGACTCGTGTTACCCGATAAGGGCCTTCCCACTTCAGCGTCAACTTGTTGGAATTCTTGGCCAACTGAACATGCCGAAGAACAAGGTCGCCTTCCTCAAAACTCCGGGCATGAACCTTGAGGCTATGGTAGCGGCGCAAGGCTTGCTAGTAGCATGCTGCTCTCATAGCCGCCCGGAGACGATCTTCCTCAAGTAGCGTCGCGTCATCTTGCCACAATCGCTCTTGCTCAAGCTCATCATAAGCGAGCACTCGAGGTGACCCGTATATGAGTTCCGTGGGGAGAACTGCTTCGCCCGTAAACCAGGGGCAAAGGGTGTGCGGCGGTGGCTCGATTTGGCGTCGTTCTGATCGACCAAAGAACCGCTGGCAACTCATCAACCCAGCGCCTCCCGCTTTTGCGCAGTCTGTCAAAAGTCCTTGTCCTCAAGCCTCGCAGGACCTCAGCATTCGCTCTTTCCGCTTGGCCGTTGCGCCAAAATGTCGGTGGGAAACGACACCTATGGGATCACTGGAATCCCTTCTACGGTTGCGGGGTGCGGGGATCATGATAAGAGCGGGACCAGCACCCAGGGGGGATTTACCAAGGTTCTTGCCGCGAGGATGCGCAAAACCCTAGTCCTGCTTTGGTGGATGTATTTAGTGTTCTTGAGCACTCGAACTAGCTCTAGGTGCTGTGAGGTTCCAAAGAGCCGAATCACTCCCCTGGTCACCTCGGGCCTCCTTTTATAGGAAAAGGGGTCGCCAAAGTGGCAAGCAGGAGGTGGAAAGGGGTACAGTGTTGCGAGTCTATCGCTAGTATTACAGGATAAGACGCATTAAATGCGAGGCTTAGGTGTCCATTCGCTTTATTGGGGACGGGGGCGAGGCCCGTCCCATCCGTCGCCGCTCCTCCTTGCTTCGACACGTGCCCTGGTCAGCGATGCATGCGATGCCATGTAGGCAGGCAGGCAGCTGAGGTGGCGCAGTGGTGGAGCCTCCACGAAGGATAGCATGATACCACGCATGTGCCTGCCCAGCTGGTTGGGTCGGCAGCTGCATGCGAACGGCGGTGAAGACTTATCTGGGGCTGTCCTGGCAGTGGTCCAGCTGGTGCGCTTTGGCGAGAGCCTTGTCGGGTGGCCCGGCAAGAGTATTGTCGGAGTGGCGGCAAGAGACCTTTCTGATGTGCATCTGGCCTCCCGGCAAGGGTTTTGCCGGGTGGCCCAGCAAGGGTCTTGCCGTGGCGCGCTGGCCTCCCCGGAAAGGGTCTTGCCGGGGGTCTTGTGGGTTTCTTCGGCGAGGATGGTTGCCTTCTTATCCTCATTTGGTCTTGAGCATTCTATGTCTTCACAAAGATCTGCATGCCACCATGGAGCTGCCTCCCGAGCCCTGTCCCAACGCATTTGTCTGAGCATTGGTGGGCTCAAGGGTGGCTCGCTCGGCTGGTGTGGGCGGGCTGCCCCGGCAAGGGTCTTGCCGGGGCCGCTAAGGCTGTCCCGACAAGGGTCCTTGCCAGGAAAACCTGCTTCACCCATCCGATCCTTGTGGCCTTGGTCCTTGTCGCTGCTTCATTTGTCTTCATGGCCTTGGCTCCTCTCCAGCTCCCCTTTCCTGCCATGTCTATGCGTGGTCGTGGCGGGAGGCTCTGATTGCCGTGCACAAGTAAAGGGGTCAAAAGCAGAGCCCCTACTTTTGTACACCGACAGGAGCCCCCGGGCCTGGGCCACACATAAGCGCAACACGTTGTTGGGCCAGGCCCAGAATGGTCTTGTGAGCGGTTGGGGTGGATTTTACCGCGACCCTTTGTTCCGTCTGCTGCGCTTCCCCATGACCCGTGTTGAATCGCGGTGTGAAAGGTCGTCTTGTGCAGCATGATGAAAGCATCTTGGCGTCATCTGGTGGTGGACAGTAAAGAGGCGTCTTACGTGTATATTTGAAACCGCAGGGGCGCCTCCCATTTACTGCCCTCGCTCGGGAACCGTCGTTCCACGTGTCCCACTGCGTCCGCCCCTTGCGCCACGTTCGCCGCGTGCATAACGCAGAGCCAGTGACAGGCGCACAGGAAATGGGTAGTCGTGCGCTTGCGGGTCGATTCCCGCGTGCCTTCAACGGAGTGGGGAGGCGGTCGGCGGCCCGCTTTCATCGCCGAAGTCAGATTGGCGAGAGGCGGCCGAGCCCCTGCCCCGCCCTTTATAAAGAGGGGAGCGGGAGGAGCGGTGCCCCTCAATCTTTCACCCGGCTCTCTCCATTCTTGCTTTCTTTCTTCTCCTGCCATGGCGAGGGGGCGTGGTGGCACTTCATCGGTGGCGGCGAGGGTTTCGGCCAGACAGCGCGTCGCTAAAGATGTCGGTGGGAAACGACACCTATGGGATCACTGGAGTCCCTTCTACAGTTGTGGGGCGTGGGGATCGTGAGAAGTGCGGGACCAGCAGACAACACAAGGGGGATTTACCCAGGTTCGGGCCGCGAGGATGCGTAAAACCCTAGTCCTGCTTTGGTGGATGTATTTAGTGTTCTTGAGCTCTCGAACTAGCTCTAGGCGCTGCGAGGTTCCAAAGAGCCGAATCCCTCCCCTGGTCGCCTCGGGCCTCCTTTTATAGGAAAAGGGGTTGCCACAGTGGCAAGCAGGAGGTGGAAAGGGGTACAGTGCTGCGAGGTTATCCCTTGTATTACAGGACAAGACGCATTTAATGCGAGGCTTAGGTGTCCCTTCGCTTTATTGGGGATGAGGTCGAGGCCCGTCCCATCCGTCGCCGCTCCTCCTTGCTTTGACACGCGCCCTAGCCAGCGATGCATGTGGTGCCATGTAGGCAGGCAGGCAGCTGAGGTGGCGCGGTGGTGGAGCCTCCACGAAGGATTGCATGCCGCCACGCATGTGCCTGCCCAGCTGGTTGGGTCGGCAGCTGCTTGCGAACGGCGGTGAAGACTTATCTGGTGCCGGTCTGGCAGTGGCCCAGCTGGTGCGCTTTGGCGAGAGCCTTGTCGGGTGGCTCGGCAGGAGTCTTGCCGGGTGGCCCGGCAAGAGTCTTGTTGTGGCACGCTGGCCTCCCTGGCAAGGGTCTTGCCGGGGGTCTTGTGGGTTTCTTTGGTGAGGATGGTTGCCGTCTTATCCTCATTTGATCTTGAGCATTCTATGTCTTCACAAAGATCTGCATGCCACCATGGAGGTGCCTCCCGAGCCCTGTCCCATTGCATTTGCCTGAGCATTGGTGGGCTCAAGGGTGGCTAGCTTGCCGGACAGGACGCTGAAGACACACTTCTCAGGGTTCAATTTGAGGTTGATCTTGCGCAGGTTCCCAAATGTTTCCTCCAGATCTTGTACGAGCGTTGCTTTGTTCTTGGTTTTGACCACTATGTCATCCATATAAGCTTCCATATTTCTATGTAGCTGGGGCTCAAAACCAATTTGGACTGCTCCTGCAAAGGTCGAGCCAGCACTCTTCAACCCGAAAGGCATCCGTAAAAAGCAATACGTACCACATGGGGTGATGAATGTTGTCTTTTCGTCCTCTTCCTTTGTCATGAAGATCTGGTGGTATCACGAGTAGGCGTCCGGGGCGATAAGAGGTCACACCCAGCCGTGGAGTCAACAATCTGGTCGATCGTGTAGCGGTAAAGGATCCTTTAGGCAGGCCTTATTGATGTCTATGTAATCAGTACACAGCCTCCGTTTCCCATTTGCCTTGCGCACCACTACCGGATTGGCCAACCACGTTCGGTGGAGTACTCCTCTCACCAAGCCTGCCGCCTCTAGCTTTCTGATTTCCTCTATGATGAACTCCTGCCTCTCCAGAGCTTGCTTCTGACCTTACAGCAGCGGGCGCACATGAGGACAGACAGCAAGGTGGTGCTCAATCACCTCCACAGGAGCGCGGGGGATGTCGGAGCTTGCCATGCAAACACGTCGACATTACGCCCTTGGAAAGGCGGCAGAGCTCGCTTTCCTATTTGCCGTTGAGGTGGAGCTTATGGTAACCCCCGTACCGTCCTCCTTGCGGGCACCTTCTTGGTCTCTGGTGGCATGGCTCTGGACTTCTTGCTCCTGCGGCGGAGCTCTGGAGACGTCCTCAATGGGGCGAAACACCCGAAGGTGCACTTTCGGAGTGGGTGCTAGGAGTCTCGCGGTCTTCTTCCCCGAAGAAAGTCCGTCGGCGAGGCAGGTACCTTAGCGGCAGCTCTTTCAGCTGCTTCCCGGTAGAGTTGGTCGGCGCGAGATCAGCGCATCTTTCTTGTCGGAGGGGACGGTGATGATGTTCATCGGCCCGGGCATCTTCAGCATGTTGTAGGCGTAGTGTGAAGCCGCCATGACCTTGGCCAGTGCCGGGCGGCTGAGGATCCCGTTCTAAGGCAAGGGGATCTCGGCTACATAAAAAACAATCCTCTCCGTCTTGTGGTTCAGCTCGCCTCCGAATGTCACGGGCAGTGTGATCTTTCCCTTTGGCTGGCTCCTCCCCGGGTTAACCCCTTGGAACGTACCCGTCTCCTCGAGGTCTCCATCAGGGATCTGCAGCCTTCTAACCACAACGGGCAAGATCAAGTTCAGGCCAGCCCCGCCGTCAACCAACATCTTTGTCACCTTGAGGTTGCGGATTGTTGGTGAAACCAACAATGGCATGCACCCGACCACAGTGGTGCGGTCAGGGTGGTCCTCGGTGTCGAAGATGATGGGCGTGTTGGACCATTTCAGCGGCTTCCGTGCGTAAAGATGGCTCCGCCGATGTGATCTCACGCGCCCACTGCTTGAGTTGCCGGTGGGATGTGTGCGGCGAGGCGCCGCCATCGACGCACATTGTCTATGTGGCTTTCTGAAACTCGTGGTCGCCGGACTCGTCGTCCTCGTCATGATCATCGTCTTCCAGCTTCTTATCGCGGCCCGGCGGTCCTCTCTTCTGTCTCTCCTTGCGCGGTGGCCTTCTTGGCCACCACGTTTCTGCGGATCGCCCGGCACCATCTGAGCATTTCTCCTTGTCCGCCGCTCATACTCGGCTTTACGCTTCTCGGCGAGCAGCTCTACACCGCAGCAGTTTTGGAGGTCGTGGCCCTTGGTGTGGTGGATATTGCGATCTTGCTTGTCGAGCCTCTGGCTTGTCGGCAACCGCCAAGGCCATAAGCGTTACACCGGCAATCTCTTTGCGGGGTATTGCTTCTGTGGTCTTCTTGATGGTACCGGTGTCGTCGGATCCCTCAACGGCAATCACGGCCTTGCCCTTGCGCTTCCTATTACCGTGTCGGCCTTTCTTTGCTGGGGTGTGTGACACTCCAAATTTTTTGTTGTTTTTGTTTTCAGCAAAAGCCTTGCTTGGTTTGAAGAAGGTCATTTAAACCCTTCTTAAAAACCTCTCTTCTAAGTTTTCTTCTCAAAAGCATTTCTTGGATTTATTTTCTTCAAAAAAAAAGAAACCTTTTTGGTTTTGGGCTATTCTTTGGTTTTGATCCATCCTTGGTTTTACCATGCCTCTTGTGGTAAATTTCTCCCAAAACCCCTCCTCCCACTTTAGGGCAATCCAAACATTCTGTCCAAACAAGTTAAATCCATTTTTGGACTTTATTCCAGTTATTTCCCCTCCCAAAATAATTCTGTCTTCTCTTTTGAGCCAAGGTGATTTGCAAAGCAAGTACCATAATGCTTTTGATTTTTGACCTCAACTCCACACCCTTGGATAGTCCTTGGTACCCACAACCCAGAACCATCTTGATCCACTCTTCTTCTTCAAGTTTGGACCAGATTCATCATTTTTGGTGAAATTCATATCTCCTCTTCCCCAAAAATTCTACCAAAATTCAGGCAGCCCTCAGATGCAATGAGAGACCACCACACCAAAGATCAGCTCAAGAAAAATTTCCCACATTCCAAATTCATTTCATCGAACACTTGGCAGCCTTTGTTCATGTGCACTTTCGAGAAAGTTCGAGTTTGATGTCGTTTTTCGTCGATATTGGCACCGATCGCCCGTGCACCTGGCGCTTCTTGCGACCTCTTCCCCTGGCGAGCCTTGCGCTCGCTTGGGCAGACGCCTTGGCGTCGGTGGCGGTGAGCTTCTTCAACGCCGGCAGCCTCTGCTGGTCTGGAGGCCACCCGTGGCGGCGAGCAGGCCTGCTCCGGCTCTTAACGCCGTTCTGCGCCGCCCATTCGCCCTAGCCCTCCGCGTGGTCTCATGCATGCGGCGCACCCCGCCGCACCATCACCGTGGCCCGGCAAGCCGCAGGCGCACCCTCTGCCGCCAGCAGGCCCGCCCCCGTTCGTCGAATCCACCGGGCTCCTAATCCAAGCTTGTTTAGCGTCAAAAGCGGAACCGGTGGAACTCCGCAGCGCCCCTCCCTAAACCTCCCGACCAAACTCTGCGCCACGTAACCGCCGCCGGAGAAGTCCGTTCCACGCCACCGCCTCGGATCGCCTATAAAAAGGCCCGAGCTGCGCTCTCGTACACACACCACCTCGCACTTCACCAAGACCACTGCCTAGCCCTTTGGAAGAGCCCGAGAGTCTCCTTCCTCGACTCCGGCCGCGACCGACCATACGGGATCCAGCTCGATTCGCTCCCGTGCGTGCGCCTCTGCCTCCCATCTCTTGCGGTAGCTCTCTAGTACATCCCTCCTTCTAACCCGGCGCTTTAATTCAAAGTTTGCAGCACACCACGAGTTCCCCACCATCGCCCGAGCCGCCGTCCGCGGGAGAAAGTGTCGCCGTCGGCGTGGTGCTCCCGACGCCAAGTCCACCACCCACCGAGCGGAAGGACACGCTGATACTCTTGGTACCTCCGATCTCACGACTACGCCGTGGTTCGGCGCCGGCGACCACCGCAGCCTTGAGCGCCGTCGAGTCTTTCAAACTGACATGTGGACCCCCATGTCGGCCTCTCTTTCTTTCCCGCGAACCGTTTTCCGTTGGCGCCTTGAGCGAAATACGTTTTCCCTGTGGGCTTGCGCGTTTCTATTGAACCGTTTCTGTTTTCTCGGTTAAACCCTGGAACTTTTACATTTCATTAGAGATGAGTCCTGGACGAAACCCTTATAACTTTTAATAAATAGTGATTTTTGGTGATTCTTTTCTGACAGTCTTATAATTTTGTCTAGTTTTTTATGGGATTTATTTGGAAAATTTTGGAACAACTTTTATGCAGCGTTGGTTTTCACGTTAGTATGCCTTTTAAGCTATACCGTAGGTTCGGAGGAGGTGGCGGAACCGTGAACTTCGCCGAGCTAGACCCGACTACTACGAACCAGGCAAGCAAAGTTTGAACTTTTGATATGATGAGTGTCTGAGCATGTTTGCATTAATTTTGTATCATGGCATGTTCATGAGCATTTTCGATGATGGTTTATCTCGTGAGCATTGAGGAAAATGAGCTCGGTAAATCCGTGAGTTGTTGGAAACTTGTTGCATGGCCATGAGTTGGCATGAGTATGGGTAAGATGGCAGTGTTGTAGCATGCCAGGCTTATGCCATGTCGTTGACCACAATGTCAACATAAATCGGTCGATCTCCGTCCGTCTTCCTTTCCGTACTACCACCTGTTTCCCATAGGGAATCTGGCTTATGAGTTGCAAACCACTTCCTAGTACACACCAAATTGAGAGGCGGGATGAAGGTTCCATGGCCCTGGATTAAAGCCTTTCATCCGGTCGGGGGCATGGGTGTTTCGGTTGGGACCGAGAGGGCACCCTTAGGCGCCAGATATAAATTTGATCCCATGCTATTGAGATTGTGATCTCCCGCCTCAAAGTTTTTCTTAAGCGCTGTCTAGGGTGATTCACAGCAGCGTGAGGTGTGATGGGTGTGTACTAGCTAGTTGTGTTTCCTCTGAAATACCGTAAGCGGAACTAGTCCTTCGTGACTACGAAATCCGTTGGCTGTGGACAATTTTGGTACAAACTCTGCAGAGTCAAAATTCTTGAACTCATCTTATTCATGTCCAAGTTCCATGATCATCTCATCTTGTCAAGTGTCAGTCTCAGTGACAGAAACTCCTGAGAACCATTTGAGTATTGAATGTTTACTTTCCTGTGAACGGACTAACCCTCTTATTGTCTTGTGATGAATATTTTCCGTGAGCACTATATCTTGTCAGTTATGAATAATGAATTATAAGCCCTTTCTGCGATGTCGCTCAGATGTCCGACTGCGGCAATGTTGTTATTTATTTTCATTATAAGCCCTTTCTGCGATGCCGCTCAGACGTCCGACTGCGGCAATGTTGTTATTTATTTTCATTATAAGCCCTTTCTACGATGTCGCTCAGACGTCCGACTGCGGCAATGTTGTTATTTATTTCCATTATAAGCCCTTTCTGCGATGTCGCTCAGACGTCCGACTGCGGCAATGTTGTTATTTATTTTCGTTATCAGCCCTTTCTGCGACATCGCTCAGACGTCCGACTGCGGCATTGTTGTTATTTATTTTCACTATAAGCCCTTTCTGCGATGTCGCTCAGACGTCCGACTGCGGCATTGTTGTTATTTATTTTCATTATAAGCCTTTTCTGTGATGTCGCTCCGGCGTCCAAGCGATGTACGCGCATGTAATTTTTATTTCAATATAAGCCCTTTATGAGGTGTCGCCCAGACGCCCGACTGTGGCATGTTTTATTTGTTTTCACCCTTCGAGGCGTCACCTCAGACACTCTTTTGGTTTTGAGTTTATCTTTCTTTGGGTTTTCAAGCGGACTACCGCCGATTCCCTTCTTATTTTATTTTGGCTATACTAATTTATTTGAGCATTGTTGAAATTAATCATGACTCATTCATGCATTCATTTGTTATATCTTTTGTCCGAACTGTCTTGCGAGTACTTTCAAAGTACTCACCTGGCTTATTGATTTGGCGGATCTTGTGGCGATCTCATGGATGAAGAATTCGATAGCGAGTCCGGCGCCTAGAGGAATCCCAGTCAGTCTCGTCGACCCTGGATTAGTCATTGTGATATATCCGCTTCCGCTACCCAAATAAATTCATCGAGCCTCACCTCGGCCTTCGATGAGCCGCCAGGTCGATGAACTTATTAACCACCCGTTGTGTTATTCCGCCAACCACTCATAGCTCGAGTCGATAGTATTTCCACCCCACCCCTTTGAGTCATATCCGCGCTATGTATAATTATCGGCATGTTTGTAATAATTGGTTGGGCATCTTGATCCGACCCTGTAATATTGTAATGCTCTGGCTTATTGTATCAAAGTTTTGTCAACGGTATGAAGGATTTTCCTCATATTTGACTTCATAGGTCGGTTGTTCAATAAATATTTTTATTGAAAAACCGGTCATGACAGGGTGGCGGTATCGCCAGTGGAGTCGGTTTCCGCTCTGGCATCTTCGCGGGTACTTCCTTCCTTCCTCGACACGGCGCACGATCGGCGAACATAGAGCTTCGGCCACATCCTTAACCTTGTTCGCCGCCAGCTCTTCCGCATCTTGTGATTGCGCGCGTTCGATGGAGCATGCGATCCTGTGGCGGGATGAACATCGAGGATGTTATCTTGCACCAGCTGAACCTTTGGATGTACTTGCATAGATTTTCTCCTTCATACGGGGATGATGTGTAAATCACTACTTTGGCCATGAGCTTAGTGACCTCCGGTGAAAGGCGCCAACAAACTCATGGCGCAGATCTGCCAGAAGAGATGGAATCCACGAGCAAGTGCATCAACCATGACTATAACATTAGGCTTGAGTGCTAATGGGAAGTAGTTGGCAACCACCTTGTCGTCGCGGGCCCGGCAGCTTGCATCGCGATGGTGTAAATCTTTGAGGAATTCCGGCGGGTGAGTCTTGCCGTTGTACTTCGCCAACATAGGGTTTGAGCGTGCGGTGGGAGGCCCACTGAACTGCCGCAGCTCACGGGTGAAAGCGGACAACCCACCTCGTAAGGTAGGCCACCGTAGCCTCCGGCTGGGTGGTCCATAGCGAGCCCTGCCGCCTATCCGGCCAGTGGCGGCGCGTCACGTCGGCGCTCGATCGTGGTTCGAGCATCCTCGTGAGCCCGCTCCCGGAGGACTTGGCGCTGATCGCGGTTGGTCCGCGGGTCGGACGACGCGATGGAGATATCATCTCGAGCGTCGCCGCGACGGGCTGACGCCCGGGGCGGTCGGGATGGATGTGGGGAGAACATCGTGGCAGCGGAGCCTCCGGCGTGGCCTCCGCTAGCGGGTGGCAGCCCGGCGGAGCGACGGCCGACGGGTTCCGCCGGCCACAGCCTGTCATCATTGGCGATGCCGACGAGGCTCCGAACGGTGGACCTCCATTCGTCGAGCTTCTCCGCGGCGGGAGGAAAATCAAGGAGCAGCTGCGCACGCTAGGGCTTCCACTGGCGTGGGTGGCGGCGAAAGCTGGGTGGACTGCGATGCACCTCGACTTCTAACCATGTTAGAAGGAGCTTCGTCGCGGCTCCGCAGCCGTTCGCCACCTCCAGCAGGACCTCGGCGCGCATGCTAGCCCTCTCCTTCATGTGACGGACGCACGGGACTCTTCCCAGGGCGGCCCGCAGGGTCACCAGCAGGGTGACGCTGCTCATCACGCACAACCTGAGAGGAGCGCGCCATGGGCGCCGGTTTTGGTGCTTTGGAGATCGCTGTGCCGCCGCCTGGTGGGACGGCGGCACCCCTGGAGGGTCCCGCACCGCCTGCGAGGCCGACTCATCTCCGAGCTTCGCGGTTGGTGGCTCGCCGCCCGGCCTCGAGCAGCGCTGCTCGCCAGTCCGGACCATCGAGCCGAGGCAGCGGAGGAGGAGGCAGGTCGTCAACGCCCCTCCTCGGCGGTGGCCTTGCAGCTCCTCGGCGAGGCCCCTTGCCGGGCTCCTCGGCTGGCCCCTTGGCGGCATCCTCGGCGGCGCCCCTGGCTCCCTCCTCAGCAGCGATCTTCTCCGCCAACGCCGCGGCATCCGCGGCGACATCCTTGATGGTGGCGTTGACGTCCTCTAAGGAGAAGTCTGGATGCCACAAAAGAGATAGGGCGGAGCCAAGGTTGAAGGTCAATAAGGGAAAAAAGAAGAACGCAAGCGGAAGTGGAGAGCGAGTGGTTTACCCGTGCCGGGCTGAGAGGCGGAAGCCCCTTCGCTGCCAAGGTCTGGCGTCAAGGCAAGGCCACCGGCGCCTACGTTCCCCTCCCCCTCCTCCGTGTGCACAACCTCGATGCTTGGTTTCCTTGCCGGGAACGCCCCTTGGGGCGGTGTAGTCGACGGGGGCGGCACAATCGGAGAAGCCCCCTGTGGCTCCCCATGGTGCTGCTCCCCTCCTGCATCCATGGCACGGTTAACATTGAAGCATCACACGCGACACACGTTGATTGAGGGTGTGTGGTGGACTCACGCTGGGGGCTGGGCCGGGGGCTGCTCTCCGGACTGCTCGACACCACCAGTGGCGTACTGGAGGTACCTGCCGTGGGCTGGCCACTCGCCGAAACCCTGGCCCTCTTGATCCTCTGGGCCAGAATCTCCACATCCCTACAGGACAAAGACAGGTAAGCAACGCCGTTAAGGGGGGGGGGTGCAAGGAATGAGGGAGGAAAGCAGAGGCTTATTCTTCGTCCTCTTCCTCCTCCTCCTCTATTACTTTCCTCTTTCGCTCCAGGCGAGAGGCTCGAGCTCTCTCTCCGAGCTGAGAGGCCCGAAGTCAAACAAGTCACCCCCAATCCCTGCACCAATGTTTACCGGAGAGTGGGGAGGTGACGTCGTCCGGGCGTGCTTGGACGACGGAGAAGCAGGCATCCTCTTCTTCGACGCCACGGCTCTCGCCCTTTTCTTCGCCGCCACCGCCCTCGTCGGGCGCGCGGTCGCCTCCTGGGCTTGCCGCAGCTGCACAGCCCAGTCGAGGCGGACCGGCTCGCCGAAGGTGGCCCGCCACAGGACTCGCCTCCTTCTGGTGGTCAGAGGGTCGGCGATTGCGGTCCTCCCCTCCTCACCATCCTCTTCCGACGTCCCGTCGGCGGCGTCCTCGATGAGGGGAGCCCCGCTGTCGGCACCGCTGGCCTCCCCAGCGATTGTTTCCCACCGGGCGAGCTCCACCTCCTCCGCCTCCGCCGCGGCCTTGTCCACCATGCCGCCGGCGCTGCCGGCCTCCTTGACGAGCTTTTCCTCCTCCTCGGCAAGCCTCGCCTCCTCCACCCTGGCTGCGATATAATCCAGCTCCGCCGGGGAAGTGTCCTGGATGAGCCGCGGCTCGTCTGTGACGTATACCTCGTGCAGAGTATCGAAGAACTCCTGCACCGCGAGCTCGTCCGGCTCAACCCAATTCGGGTCGAGGCCGTGCGCGTTGAAGAGTGGCGTCATGGCGATGATCTCATTCCGGCGCGAGTTGTTGCTCAGCGGAACCACTCCCACTGGCAGCTTGAAAACAGGCTCCTTGTCGACCTTGTCGGCCTTCGCGGCGGCCCTGGCGAGCTTGCTGGACCGCTCGACCTCGCCCGCGTCGTCGACCTCGAGTTGAAAGATTCGCTGGCAGAGATGGGCGTGCCGCATCACCGTCAGGTTGTTATCGAGGGCGGGATAAAGCCTAATAATGTCGGCGGCATTCACATAGAGCCAGGCCGGCCTCCCTTTGTCATGCAGAGGAGCAATCCGGCGGCGGATGAAGTCTGCCCCGATCATCTCGAGGGTGAGCCCGTCCGGGGTAAGCCGGAGAATCCTAGTGGTGGCAATTATGAGCTTTGCGTCGTTGGTGTCGACGTCACTCCAATTGCCGCCACGGACCGGCGGCTTCTGGCGAACCTCGCAGAACGCTGGCGGGTTGATACGTCTCCAACGTATCTATAATTTTTGATTGCTCCATGCTATATTATCTACTGTTTTGGGCAATATTGGGCTTTATTATCCACTTTTATATTATTTTTGGGACTAACCTATTAACCGGAGGCCCGGCCCAGATTCTTTGTTTTATGCCTATTTGGTGTTTTGAGGAAAAGGAATATCGACGGAGTCAAAGCGGAGCGAAATCAAGCGGAGAAGTTATTTTGGAAGAAACCCACGTGATGGACTTGGACCCCACGTCGGAAGATACGGGAGGTGCTCACGAGGGTGGCGCGCCCCCTGCCTCGTGGGGCCCCGTGGAGTCCACCGACGTACTCCTTTCACCCATATATACCTACATACCCTAAAACTTCCGAGAATAGAAGATAGATCGGGAGTTCCGCTGCATAAGCCTCTGTTTCCACCAAAAACCTCTCGGGAGCCCGTTCCAAAGACCACGAAGAGAACCCATCACGGTGGCCATCTTCATCATCCGGCGCTATCCATGACGAGGAGGACTAGTTCACCCTCGGGGCTGAGGTATGTACCAGTAGCTATGTGTTTGATCTCTCTCTCTCTCTCGTGTTCTTGATTTGGAACGATCTTGATGTATCGCGAGCTTTGCTATTATAGTTGGATCTTATGTTTCTTCTCCCCCTCTACTCTCTTGTAATGGATTGAGTTTTCCCCTTGAAGTAATCTTATCGGATTCAGTCTTTAAGATTTGAGAACACTTGATGTATGTCTTGCGTGCGTATCTGTGGTGACAATGGGATATCATGTGCCACTTGATGTATGTTTTGGTGACCAACTTGCGGGTTCCGCCCATGAACCTATGCATAGGGGTTGGCTGCGTTTTCGTCGTGATTCTCGGTAGAAACTTTGGGGCACTCTTTGAGGTTCTATGTGTTGGTTTGAATAGATGAATTGAGATTGTGTGATGCATATCGTATAATCATACCCACGGATACTTGAGGTGACAATGGAGTATCTAGGTGACATTAGGGTTTTGGTTGATTTGTGTCTTAAGGTGTAATTCTAGTACGAACTCTAGGGCTGTTTGTGACACTTATAGGAATAGCCCAACGGTTTGATTGGAAAGAATAACTTTGAGGTGGTTTCGTACCCTACCATAATCACTACGTTTTTTCTCCGCTATTAGTGGCTTTGGAGTGACTCTTTGTTGCATGTTGAGGGATTGTTATATGATCTATCTATGTTATTATTGTTGAGAGAACTTGCACTAGTGAAAGTATGAACCCTAGGCCTTGTTTCCTATCATTGCAATACCGTTTACGCTCACTTTTACCACTTGTTACCTTGCTGTTTTTATATTTTCAGAATACAAAAACCTATATCTACCATCCATATTGCACTTGTATCACCATCTCTTGGCGAACTAGTGCACCTATACAATTTACCATTGTATTGGGTGTGTTGGGGACACAAGAGACTCTTTGTTATTTGGTTGCAGGGTTGCTTGAGAGAGACCATCTTCATCCTCGCCTCCACAGTTGATAAACCTTAGGTCATCCACGTGAGGGAAATTTGCTCTTGTCCTACAAACCTCTGCACTTGGAGGCCCAACAACATCTACAAGAAGAAGGTTGTGTAGTAGACATCACGGGTCTTCTTCCTCAATCCAGCACCACCGGCCCCGCCATTCTTCCCACCTCTCCTTCATGGCGCCATCCGGGTATGCCCCCTTGGCCCTCGGGATCCAGGCGACACAGCCGCAATGGCGCCCCTGCTGGATCCGAGGGAAGTAATGGCGGAAGAGCGCGTCTTTGGGTGCACCAGCGAAGCCCTCGCGGAGATAGGCGAAGAGGGCCATACACGCCACGGCATTCGGAGTAAAATCCAGGAGGTGGAAGCCGTAGGTGTGCATGATGTCCTCGAAGAAATCAGAAAAGGGAGGATAGAGCCCGCAAGAGAAATAGTCGACGAAGAAGGGGTATCGATGCGGGGAGGGGGCGGCGCTGGCAAGGACGACGGTCGTGGCCGGATGCCCTGTCTTCTCTCCCCCCGTCTTCACACCCCACAAACACTTGAACATCTCCCGAAGCTCGGGCATGCCAACCGTCGAGGGGGAGAAGAAGGCGGATTGCATCCGCTGCACCGCCAACGCACCCTCCGGTGCCTCCGTCACTCCGACGTCCTTGGCCCCTCCTTTACCCCTGGTGGATTTGGGCACCATGGCGACAGCGGGAAGTGGAAAGGCAGAGGACGGAGAAGGCACGTCAGCGATGGGCGAAAGCAGAAAGGCTCGAGAGGAAGGGGGCGGCGGTTCTGAGATTGGAGGAAGGCGCAGGGAAGGGGTAAAAGTGAGCAGCGCGCTCGCGGTTATTCCTTTTTATGGGGAAGGCGCGGGCCGCCTCCTTTCACATTAACTGCGACGCGATGCATGCGTGCAGGCGTTGTCCCACGCATGCCTCCCACGTCATACGCACGCGCACGACCCCCACGTCACGCGTTCAACGCGGGTCGTGGGGAAGCGCGGCGGAAGGAACAGTGGCCGCGGTAAAAATCCACCCCAACTGCCCGCGCACCATTCTGGGCCTGGCCCAACAACGTGCGACGCTTATGTGTGGCCCATGCCCGGGGGCTCCTGTCGGTGTACAAAAGTAGGGGCTCTGCTTTTGATCCCTTTACATGTGCACAGGCAGTCAGAGCCTCCCGCCACGACCACGCATAGACATGGCAGGAAAGGGGAGCTATAGAGGAGCCAAGGCCATGAAGACAAATGAAGCAGCGACAAGGACCAAGGCCACAAGGATCGGATGGGCGAAGCAGGTTTTCCCGGCAAGGACCCTTACCGGGGCAGCCTCAGCGGCCCCGGCAAGACCCTTGCCGGGGCAGCCCGCCCACACCAGCCGAGCGAGCCACCCTTGAGCCCACCAATGCTCAGAAAAATGCGTTAGGACAGGGCTCGGGAGGCACCTCCATGGTGGCATGCAGATCTTTGTGAAGACATAGAATGCTCAAGATCAAATGAGGATAAGAAGGCAACCATCCTCACCGAAGAAGCCCACAAGACCCCTGGCAAGACCCTTGTCGGGGAGGCCAGCGCGCCACGGCAAGACCCTTGCCGGGGAGGCCAGGCGATCCCCAAAGGCCCTTGCGAACCAAACAAGACTCTTGCGGGCCACCCGACAAACCTCTCGCCAGCGCACCAGCCAGGACGCTGCAGGCCCGCCAGATAAGTCTTCACCGCCGTTCGCATGCAGCTGCCGACCCAACCAGCTGGGCAGGCACTGCGTGGCGGCATGCAATCCTTCATGGGCTCCACCACGCGCCACCTCGGCTGCTGCTGCCTACATAGCCTTTGCATGCATCGCTGTCGAGCGGCGTGTCGAAGCAAGGAGGAGGCGGCGGATGGGGCGGGCCTCGCCCGTCCCCAATAAGCGAAGGACACCTAAGCCTCGCATTTAATGCGTCTTGTCCTGTAATACTAGCGATAGACTCGCAGCATTGTACCCCTTTCCACCTCCTGCTTGCCACTGTGGCGACCCCTTTTTCTATAAAAGGAGGCCCAAGGCGACCAGGGGAGGGATTCGGCTCTTTGGAACCTCGCAACACCTAGAGCTAGTTCGAGAGCTCAAGAACACTAAATACATCCTCCAAAGCAGGACTAGGGTTTTACGCATCCTCGCGGCCCGAACACAGGTAAATCCCCCTTGTGTTTTCTGCTGGTCCCGCTCTTCTCACGATCCCCGCGCCCCGCAACCGTAGAAGGGATTCCATGATCCCATAGGTGTCGTTTCCCACCGACATCTTTAGCGGAAGTCCGTAGGTTCGACCCCTACCTAGCGCGCCAAATATGTCGGTGGGAAACGACACCTATGGGATCACTTGAATCCCCTCTACGGTTGCGGGGCGCAGGGATCGTGAGAAGAGCAGGGCCAGCAGACAACACAAGGGGGATTTACCCAGGTTCGGGCCGCGAGGATGCGTAAAACCCTAGTCCTGCTTTGGTGGATGTATTTAGAGTTCTTGAGCTCTCGAACTAGCTCTAGGTGCTGCGAGGTTCCAAAGAGTCAATCCTCCCCGGTCGCCCGGCCTCCTTTTATAGGAAAAGGCGCCACAAAGGGCAAGGTGAGGTGGAAAGGGCAGCTGCGAGTCTATCGCTAGTATTACAGACAAGACGATTAAATGCGAGGCTTAGGTGTCCTTCGCTTATTGGGGACGGGCGAGGCTGCTCCCATGGCCTCCTCCTGGCTCTCGCCAACGATGCATGCGGTGCCATGTAGGCGCAGCAGCTGAGGTGGCGCGTGGTGGAGCCTGCATGAAGGATTGCATGCCGCCACGAGGTGCCTGCCAGCTGGTTGGGTCGGCAATGGGCGGTGAAGACTTATCTCGAGCCCGGCAAGGGTTTAGCTGGCGCTGGCAGAGCCTTGTCGGGCTGCCCGGCAAGGGCTTGCCATGGCTTGCCCTGGCCCTGCAAGGGTCTGGCCTCCTGTCAAGGGTCTTGCACAGGGTCTTGTGGGTTTCTTGGCGGGGGTTTCTTCGGTTGCCTTCTTATCCTCATTTGATCTTGAGCATTCTATGTCTTCACAAAGATCTGCATGCCACCATGGAGGTGCCTCGCCAGCCCTGTCCCAACGATTTGTCCGAGCATTGGTGGCTCAAGGGTGGCTCGCTTCGGTTGGTGGGCGGCTACCCCAAGGGTCTTGCAAGCGTCCTTGCCAGGAAAACCTGCTTCGCCCATCCGATCCTTGTGGCCTTGGTCCTTGTCACTGCTTCATTTGTCTTCATGGCCTTGGCTCCTCTCCAGCTCCCCTTTCCTGCCATGTCTATGTGTGGTCGTGGCGGGAGGCTCTGACTGCCCGTGCACAAGTAAAGGGGTGAAAAGCAGAGCCCCTACTTTTGTACACCGAAACCTATTAACCGGAGGCCCAGCCCAGATTTGCTGTTTTTTGCCTATTTCAGTGTTTCGAAGAAAGGGAATATCAAACGGAGTCCAAACGGAATGAAACCTTCGGGAACGTGATTTTCTCACCGAACATGATCCAGGAGACTTGGACCCTACGTCAAGCAACCAAGAGGGTAGGCACGAGGTAGGGGGGCGCGCCCTCCCGCCCAGGCGCGCCCTCCACCCTCGTGGGCCCCCTGTTGCTCCACCGACGTACTTCTTCCTCCTATGTATACCTCACGCCCTCGAGCGATCGACATCGGAGCCAAAACCTAATTCCACCGCCGCAACTTTACGTATCCACGAGATCCCATCTTGGGGCTTGTTAGGAGCTCCACGGAAGGGAATCCACCATGGAGGGCTTCTACATCATCATAGCCTCTCTGATGAAGTTTGAGTAGTTTACTTCAGACCTTCGGGTCCATAGTTAGTAGCTAGATGGCTTCTTCTCTCTTTTTGGATCTCAATACAATGTTCTCCCCCTCTCTCGTTGAGATCTATTCGATGTAATCTTCTTTGTGCGGTGTGTTTGTTGAGATCGATGAATTGTGGGTTTATGATCAATATTATCTATGAGCGATATTTGAATCTTCTCTGAATTCTTTTATGTATGATTGGTTATCTTTGCAAGTCTCTTCGAATTATCCGTTTGGTTTGGCCAACTAGATTGGTAGTTCTTGCAATGGGAGAAGTGCTTAGCTTTGGGTTCAATCTTGCGGTGTCCTTTCCCAATGATGAAAGGGCAGCAAAGGCACGTATTGTATTGTTGCCATCGAGGATAACAAGATGGGGTTTTATCATATTGCATGAATTTATCCCTCTACATCATGTCATCTTGTTTAAGGCGTTACTCTGTTTTCATTAACTTAATACCCTAGATGCATCTTTGGATAGCGGTCGATGAGTGGAGTAATAGTAGTAGATGCATGCAGGAGTCGGTCTACTTGTCTCGGACGTGATGCCTATATACATGATCATACCTAGATACTCTCATAACTATGCTCAATCATCAATTGCTCAACAGATAATTGCTCACCCACCGTGAAATACTTATGCTCTTGAGAGAAGCCACTAGTGAAATCTATGGCCCCTGGGTCTATTCTCTATCATATCAATCTTCCATCACTTTATTATTGCTTTGCTTTTTATTTTACTTTGCATCTTTATACCAAAAATACCAAAAATATTATCTATCATCTCTATCAGATCTCACTCTCGTAAGTGACCGTGAAGGGATTGACAACCCCTAATCGCGTTGGTTGCGTTGAGCTATTTGTTTTGTGTAGGTACGAGGGACTTTTGCGTGGCCTCCTACTGGATTGATTCCTTGGTTCTCAAAAACTGAGGGAAATACTTACGCTACTCTGCTGCATTATCCTCTCCTATTCGGGGAAATCCAACGCAAGCTCAAGAGGTAGCACTCCTACTGGTTCGATAACCTTGGTTTCTTCACTGATGGAAATACCTACCTTTGCTGTGCTACATCATCGCTTCCTCTTTGGGGAAATACCGACGTAGTCCTAGCAGACAGGAGCTTTTCTGGCGCTATAGTCAGAGAGCGATCAATAGTGCAACATATTTGTGGCACTACCGTTCAGGTCATATTGGTGTAAAGCGCATGAAGAAACTCCAAGCTGATGGGATTTTGGAATCACTTGATTATGAATCACTTGATGCTTGCGAACCATGCCCCATGGGCAAGATGACTAAGACTCCGTTCTCCGGAACAATGGACTGAGCCAATGACTTATTGGAAATAATACATACCGATGTATGTGGTCCAATGAGTGTTGTGGATCACGGCGGGTATCGTTATTTTCTGACCTTCACAGATGATTTGAGCAGATATGAGTATATCTACTTAATGAAACACTAGTCTGAAACATTTGCAAAGTTCAAATAATTTCAGAGTGAAGTGGAGAATCATCATAACAAGAAAATAAAGTTTCTATGATCTAATCGCAGAGGCGAATATTTGAGGTATGTGTTTGGCCTTCATTTAAAACAATGTGGAATAGTCTCACAACTCACGCCACATGGCACACCACAGCATAATGGTGTGTCCGAATGTCGTAACCGTACTTTATTAGAAATGGTGCGATCTATGATGTCTCTTACCGATTTACCACTATCATTTTGGGGTTATGCATTAGAGACAACTGCATTCACGTTAAATAGGGCACCATCTAAACCCGTTGAGACGACACTGTATGAACTGTGGTTTAGCAAGAAACCTAAGCTGTCGTTTCTTAAAGTTTCGGGTTACGATTCTTATGTGAAAAAACTTCAGCCTGATAAGCTCGAACCCAAATCGGAGAAGTGTGTCTTCATAGGATACCCAAAAGAAATTGTTGGGTACACCTTCTATCATCGATCCTAAGGAAAGATCTTTGTTGCTAAGAATGGATCCTTTCTAGAGAAGGAGTTTCTCTCGAAAGAAGTGAGTGGGAGGAAAGTAGAACTTGACGAGGTATTTGTACCTTCTCTCGAGTTGGAGAGTAGTTCATCACAAAAATCAGTTCCAGTGATGCCTACACCAATTAGTGAGGAAGTTAATGATGATGATCATGAAACTTCAGATCAAGTTACTACCGAACCTCGTAGGTCAACCAGAGTATGTTCCGCACCAGAGTGGTATGGTAATCCTGTTCTGGAAGTCACGTTACTATACCATGATGAACCTGCGAAGTATGAGGAAGCGATGATGAGCCCAGATTCCGCAGAATGGCTTGAGGCCATGAAATCTGAGATGGGATCCATGTAAGAGAACAAAGTGTGGACTTTGGTTGACTTGCCAGATGATCGGCAAGCCATAGAGAATAAATGGATCTTAAAGAAGAAGACTGAGGCTGACGGTAATGTTACGGTTTACAAAGCTCGACTTGTTGCGAAAGGTTTTCGACAAGTTCAAGGAGTTGACTACGATGAGACCTTCTCACCCATAGAGATGCTTAAGTCTGTCCAAATCATGTTAGCAATTGCCACATTTTACGAAATCTAGCAAATGAATGTCAAAACTACATTCCTTAATGGATTTCTTAAAAGGGTTGTATATGATGCAACAACAAGGTTTTGTCAATCCTAAAGGTGCTAACAAAGTGTGCAAGCTCCAGCGATCCATCTATGGACTGGTGCAAGCATCTCGGAGTTGGAATATACGCTTTGATGAGTTGATCAAAGCATATAGTTTTATCTGAGACTTGCGGTGAAGCTTTGTATTTACAAGAAAGTGAGTGGGAGCACTAAAGCATTTCTAATAAGTATATGTGAATGACATATTGTTGATCGGAAATAATGTAGAATTTTCTGGAAAGCATAAAGGAGTGTTTGAAAGGATTTTTTCAAATAAAGACCTCGATGAAGCTGCTTACATATTGAGCATCAAGATCTATAGAGATAGATCAAGACACTTGATAAGTTTTTTCAATGAGTACATACCTTGACAAGATTTTGAAGTAGTTCAAAATAGAACAGTCAAAAAGGAGTTCTTGCCTGTGTTGCAAGGTGTGAACTTGAGTAAAGACTCAAAACCCGAACATGGCAGAAAATAGAAAGAGAATGAAAAGTAAATCCCTATGCCTCAGTCATAGGTTCTCTAAAGTATGTTATGCTGTGTACCAGACCTATTGTGTACCTCACCATGAGTTTGGCAAGAGGGTACAATAGTGATCCAGGAGTGGATCACTGGACAGCTGTCAAAATTATCCTTAGTGGAATAAGGAGATGTTTCTCGGTTATGGAGGTGACAAAAAGTTTGTCGTAAAGGGTTACGTCGATGCAAGCTTTGACACTGATCCGGATGACTCTAAGTCTCAATCTGGATACATATTGAAAGTGGGAGCAATTAGCTAGAGTAGCTCCGTGCAGAGCATTGTAGACATAGAAATTTGCAAAATACATACGGATCTGAATGTGGCAGACCCATTGACTAAACTTCTCTCACAAGCAAAACATGATCACACCTTAAGTACTCTTTGGGTGTTAATCACATTGCGATGTGAACTAGATTATTGACTCTAGTAAACCCTTTGGGTATTGTCACATGGCGATGTGAACTATAGAGTGTTAAATCACATGAGGATGTGAACTATTGGTGTTAAATCACATGACGATGTGAACTAGATTATTGACTCTAGTGCAAGTGGGAGACTGAAGGAAATATGCCCTAGAGGCAATAATAAAGTTATTATTTATATTTCCTTATATCATGATAAATGTTTATTATTCATGCTAGAATTGTATTAACCGGAAACTTAGTATATGTGTGAATACATAGACAAACAGAGTGTCCTTAGTATGCCTCTACTTGACTAGCTCATTAATCAAAGATGGTTAAGTTTCCTGACCATAGACATGTGTTGTCATTTGATGAATGGGATCACATCATTAGAGAATGATGTGATGGACAAGACCCATCCGTTAGCTTTGAAGGAAATATTCCCTAGAGGCAATAATAAAGTTATTATTTATTTCCTCATATCATGATAAATGTTTATTATTCATGCTAGAATTGTATTAACCGGAAACATAATACATGTGTGAATACATAGACAAACATAGTGTCACCAGTATGCCTCTACTTGACTAGCTCATTGATCAAAGATGGTTGAGTTTCCTAGCCATAGACATGAGTTGTCATTTGATTAACGGGATCACATCATTAGGAGAATGATGTGATTGACTTGACCCATTTTGTTAGCTTAGGCACTTGATCGTTTAGTTTACTGATATTGCTTTCTCCATGACTTATACACGTTCCTATGACTATGAGATTATGCAACTCCCGAATACCGGAGGAACACTTTGTGTGCTACCAAACGTCACAACGTAACTGGGTGATTATAAAGGTGCTCTACAGATGTCTCCGATGGTGTTCGTTGAGTTGGCATAGGTCGAGAATAGGATTTGTCACTCTGATTGTCGGAGAGGTATCTCTGGGCCCTCTCGGTAATGCACATCATTATAAGCCTTGCAAGCAATGTGACTAATGAGTTAGTTACAGGATGATGCACTAAAAATGAGTAAAGAGACTTGTCGGTAATGAGATTGAGCTAGGTATTGAGATACCGACGATCAAATCTCGGGCAAATAACATACCGATGACAAAGGGAACAACGTATGTTGTTATGCGGTTTGACCGATAAAGATCTTCGTAGAATATGTAGGAACCAATATGAGCATCCACGTTTCGCTATTGGTTATTGACCGGAGACGTGTCTCGGTCATGTCTACATAGTTCTTGAACCCGTAGGGTCCGCACGCTTAAAGTTCTGTGATGATCGGTATTATGAGTTTTTGTGTTTTTATGTACCGAAGGCAGTTCAGAGTCTCGGATATGATCACGAACATGACGAGGAGTCTCGAAATGGTCGAGACGTAAAGATCGATATATTGGAAGCCTATATTTGGACATCGGAATGGTTCCGGGTGAAATCGGGATTTTACCGGAGTACCGGGAGGTTACCGGAACCCCCCGGTAATTGTATGGGCCTTAATGGGCCATTGTGGAGAGAGAGAGAGAGAGGAGGCTAGGGCAGGCCGCGCGCCCCCTTCCTCTCTGGTCCAAATTGGACTAGGAGGGGGGCGGCGCCCCCCTTTCCTTCCTCCCTCTCTCCCCCTTCCTTCTCTCCTAGTCCAACTAGGGAAGGGGGGAATCCTACTCCCGATGGGAGTAGGACTCCTCCTAGCGCACCCTGCTAGGGCCGGCCGGCCTCCCCCGTTGCTCCTTTATATGCGGGGGCAGGGGGCACCCCATAGACACACAAGTTGATCATTGATCTCTCTTAGCCGTGTGCGGTGCCCCCCTCCACCATAATCCACCTCGGTCATATCATAGCGGTGCTTAGGTGAAGCCCTGCGTCGGTAACTTCATCAACACCGTCACCACGCCGTCGTGCTGATGAAGCTCTACTGGATCGTGAGTTCGCGGGACGTCACCGAGCTGAACGTGTGTTGAACTCGGAGGTGCCGTACGTTCGGTACTGAGGATCGGTCGATCGTGAAGACGTACGACTACATCAACCGTGTTTTAATAATGCTTCCACTTACGGTCTACGAGGGTACGTATACGACACTCTCCCCTCTCGTTGCTATGCATCACCATGATCTTGCGTGTGCGTAGGATTTTTTTTTTGAAATTACTATGTTCTCCAAGAGTGGCATCCAAGCCAGGTTTATGCGTAGATGTTATATGCACGAGTAGAACACAAGTGAGTTGTGGGTGATACAAGTCATACTGCTTACCGACATGTCATACTTTGGTTCGGCGGTATTGTTGGATGAAGCGGCCGGACCGACATTACGCGTGACGCTTACGCGAGTCTGGTTCTACCGGCGTGCCGCACCACATTGGCTGGCGGGTGTCGGTTTCTCCAACTTTAGTTGAACCGAGTGTGACTACGCCCGGTCCTTGTTGAAGGTTAAAACAACACTAACTTGACGAAATATCGTTTTGGTTTTGATGCATAGGTAAGAACGGTTCTTGCTCAGCCCGTAGCAGCCACGTAAAAATTGCAACAACAAAGTAGAGAACGTCTAACTTGTTTTTGCAGGGCATGTTGTGATGTGATATGGTCAAGGCATGATGCTATATTTTATTGTATGAGACGATCATGTTTTGTAACGGAGTTATCGGCAACTGGCAGGATCCATATGGTTGTCGCTTATTGTATGCAATGCAATCGCCCTGTAATTGCTTTACTTTATCACTAAGCGGTAGCGATAGTCGTAGAAGCAATAGTTGGCGAGACGACAACGATGCTACGGTGGACATCAAGGTGTCGCGCCGGTGACGATTGTGATCGTGACGGTGCTTTGGAGATGGAGATCAAAGGCACAAGATGATGATGGCCATATCATATCACTTATATTGATTGCATGTGATGTTTATCCTTTATGCATCTTATTCTGCTTTGATTGACGGTAGCATTATAAGATGATCTCTCACTAAATTTCAAGGTACAAGTGTTCTCCCTGGGTATGCACCGTTGCCAAAGTTCGTCGTGCCGAGACACCACGTGATGATCGGGTGTGATAAGCTCAACGTCCTTATACAATGGGTGCAAGCCAGTTTTGCACACGCAGAATACTCGGGTTAAACTTGACGAGCCTAGCATATGCAGATATGGCCTCGGAACACTGAGACCGAAAGGTCGAACGTGAATCATATAGTAGATATGATCAACATAGTGATGTTTACCATTGAAAACTACTCCATTTCACGTGATGATCGGTTATGGTTTAGTTGATTTGGATCACGTGATCACTTAGATGAAAAGAGAGATGTCTATCTAAGTGGGAGTTTTAAGTAATATGATTAATTGAACTTAAATTCATCATGAACTTAGTACCTGATAGTATTTTGCTTGTCTATGTTGTTGTAGATAGATGGCCCGTGTTGTTGTTCCGTTGAATTTTAACGCGTTCCTTGAGAAAGCAAAGTTGAAAGATGATGGTAGCAATTACACGGACTGGGTCCATAACTTGAGGATTATCCTCATTGTTGCATAGAAGAATTACGTCCTAGAAGCACCGCCGAGTGCCAGGCCTGCTGCAGATGCTACTGATTTCATTAAGAACGTCTGGCAGAGCAAAGCTGATGACTACTCGATAGTTCAGTGTGCCATGCTTTGCGGCTTAGAACCGGGACTTCAACGACGTTTTGAACGTCATGGAGCATATGAGATGTTCCAGGAGTTGAAGTTAATATTTCAAGCAAATGCCCGGATTGAGAGATATGAAGTCTCTAATAAGTTCTACAGCTGTAAGATGGAGGAGAATAGTTCTGTCAGTGAACATATACTCAAAATGTCTGGGTATAATAATCACTTGATTCAACTGGGAGTTAATCTTCCGGATGATAGTGTCATGGACAGAATTCTTCAATCACTGCCACCAAGCTACAAGAGCTTTGTGATGAACTATAACATGCAAGGGATGGATAAGAAAATTCCCAAGCTCTTCGCAATGCTAAAAGCTGCGGAGGTAGAAATAAAGAAGGAGCATCAAGTGTTGATGGTGAACAAGACCACCTGTTTCAAGAAAAAGGGTAAAGGGAAAAAGAAGGGGAACTTCCAGAAGAACAGCAAACAAGTTGCTGCTCGGGAGAAGAAACCCAAGTCTGGACCTAAGCCTGAGACTAAGTGCTTCTACTCCAAAGGGACTGCCCCAAGTATTTGGCGGATAAGAAGGATGGCAAGGTGAACAAAGGTATATGTGATATACATGTTATTGATGTGTACCTTACTAAAGCTTGCATGCACACGGTATTTGATCTGGTTACATTGCTAATATTTGCAACTCAAAACAGGGACAACGGATTGAGCGAAGATTGGTAAGGACGAGGTGACGATGCGCGTGGGAAATGGTTCCAAAGTCGATGTGATCGCCGTCGGCACGCTACATCTACATCTACCTTCAGGATTAGTTTTAGACCTGAATAATTGTTATTTCGTGCCTACGTTAAGCATGAACATTATATCTGGATCTTATTTGATGCGGGACGGTTATTCATTTAAATCTGAGAATAATGGTTGTTCTATTTATATGAGTAGTATCTTTAAGGTCATGCACCCTTGAAGAGTGGTCTATTTGTGTTAAATCTCGATAGTAGTAATACACATATTCATAATGTTGAAGCCAAAAGATGCAGAGTTCATAATGATAGTGCAACTTATTTGTGGCACTGCAGTTTGGGTCATATTGGTGTAAAACACATGAAGAAACTCCATACTGATGGACTTCTGGAATCACTTGGTACTTGCGAACCATGCCTCATGGGCAAGATGACTAAAATGTCGTTCTCCGGAACAATGGAGCGAGCAACAGATTTGTTGGAAATCATACATACTGATCTATGTGGTGAATATTGAGGCTCGTGGCGGGTATCGTTATTTTCTCACCTTCACAGATGATTTGAGCAGATATGGGTATATCTACTTAATGAAACATAAGTCTGAAACATTTGAAAAGTTCAAAGAATTTCAGAGTGAAGTGGAAAATCATCGTAACAAGAAAATAAAGTTTCTACGATCTGATCGTGGAGGAGAATATTTGAGTTACGAGTTTAGTCTACGTTTGAAACAATGCGAAATAGTTTCGCAACTCACGCCACCTGGAACACCACAGCGAAATGGTGTGTCCGAATGTAGTAATCGTACTCTACTAGATATGGTGCGATCTATGATGTCCCATACTGATTTACCGCTATCGTTTTGGGGTTATGCTTTAGAGACGGCTGCATTCACATTAAATAGGGCACCATCGAAATCCGTTGAGACGACGCCTTATGAACTGTGATTTGGCAAGAAACCAGAGTTGTCGTTTCTTAAAGTTTAGGGCTGCGATGCTTATGTGAAAAAGCTTCAACCTGATAAGCTCGAACCCAAATCGGAGAAATGTGTATTTATAGGATACCCAAAGGAAACTGCTGGGTACACCTTCTATCACTGATCCGAAGGCAAGACATTTTTTGCTAAGAATGGATCCTTTCTAGAGAAGGAGTTTCTCTTGAAAGAAGTGAGTGGGAGAAAAGTAGAACTTGATGAGGTAACTGTACCTGCTCCCTTATTGGAAAGTATTTCATCACAGAAACCCGTTTCTGTGACGCCTACACCAATTAGTGAGGAAGCTAATGATGTTGATCATGAATCAACAGATCAAGTTACTACCGAACCTGTAGGTCAACCAGAGTAAGATCCGCACCAGAGTGGTACGGTAATCCTATTCTGGAAGTCATGTTACTTGACCAAGGCGAACCTATGAACTATAAAGAAGCGGTGGTGAGCCCAGATTCCAGAAAATGGTTTGAAGCCATGAAATCTGAGATGGGGTCCATGTATGAGAACAAAGTGTGGACTTTGGTTGACTTGCCCGATGATCGGCAAGCCATAGAGAATAAATGGATCTTCAAGAAGAAGACGGACGCTGACGGTAATGTTACTGTCTACAAAGCTTGACTTGTTGCGAAAGGTTTTTGACAAGTTCAAGGGGTTGACTACGATTATACTTTCTCCCCTGTAGCGATGCTTAAGTCTGTCCGAATCATGTTAGCAATTGTGGCATTTTATGATTATGAAATTTTGCAAATGGATGTCAAAACTGCATTCCTGAATGGATTTCTGGAAGAAGAGTTGTATATGATGCAACCAGAAGGTTTTGTCGATCCAAAGGGTGTTAACAAAGTGTGCAAGCTCCAGCGATCCATTTATGGACTGGTGTAAGTCCCTCGGAGTTGGAATAAACATTTTGATAGTGTGATCAAAGCATATGGTTTTATACAGACTTTTGGAGAAGCCTGTATTTACAAGAAAGTGAGTGGGAGCTCTATAGCATTTCTAATATTATATGTAGATGGCATATTGTCGATTGGATAAGATATAGAATTTCTGGATAGCATAAAAGGATACTTGAATAAGATTTTTTTCACTGAAAGACCTCGATGAAGCTGCTTATATATTGGGCATCAAGATCTATAGAGATAGATCAAGACGCTTAATTGGACTTTCACAAAGCACATACCTTGTTAAAGTTTTGAAAAAGTTCAAAATGGATCAAGCAAAGAAAGGGTTCTTGCCTGTGTTACAAGGTGTGAAGTAGAGTCAGACTCAATGCCCAACCACTGCAGAAGATAGAGAGAAAATGAAAAGTGTTCCCTATGCTTCAGCCATAGGCTCTATCATGTATGCAATGTTGTGTACCAGACCTGATGTGTGCCTTGCTATTAGTTTAGCGAGGAGGTACCAAAGTAATCCAGAGTGGATCATTTGGGCGGTGGTCAAGAACATCCTGAAATACCTGAAAAGGACTAAGGATATGTTTCTCGTTTATGTAGGTGACAAAGAGCTCGTCATAAATGGTTACGTCGATGCAAGCTTTGACACGGATCCGAACGATTCTAAATCGCAAACCGGATACGTGTTTACATTAAATGGTGGAGCTGTCAGTTGGTGCAGTTCTAAACAAAGCGTCGTGGCCGGGTCTATGTGTGAAGCGGAGTACATAGCTGCTTCGGAAGCAGCAAATGAAGGAGTCTGGATGAAGGAGTTCATATCTGATCTAGGTGTCATACCTAGTGCATCGGGTCCAATGAAAATCTTTTGTGACAATACTGGTGCAATTGCCTTGGCAAAGGAATCCAAATTTCACAAAAGAACCAAGCACATCAAGAGACGCTTCAATTCCATCCGGGATCAAGTCCAGGTGGGAGACATAGAGATATGCAAGATACATACGGATCAGAATGTTGCAGACCCGTTGACTAAGCCTTTTCCACGAGCAAAACATGATCAGCACCAAGACTCCGTGGGTGTTAGAATCATTACTGTGTAATCTAGATTATTGACTCTAGTGCAAGTGGGAGACTGAAGGAAATATGCCCTAGAGGCAATAATAAAGTTATTATTTATTTCCTCATATCATGATAAATGTTTGTTATTCATGCTAGAATTGTATTAACCGGAAACAAAATACATGTGTGAATACATAGACAAACATAGTGTCACTAGTATGCCTCTACTTGACTAGCTCGTTGATCAAAGATGGTTGAGTTTCCTAGCCATAGACATGAGTTGTCATTTGATTAACGGGATCAAATCATTAGGAGAATGATGTGATTGACTTGACCCGTTTCATTAGCTTAGCACTTGATCGTAAAGATCGATATATTGGAAGCCTATTTGGACATCAGAATGGTTCCGGGAGAAATCGGGATTTTACCGCAGTATCGGGAGGTTACCGGAACCCCCCGGTAATTGTATGGGCCTTAATGGGCCATAGTGGAGAGAGAGGAGGCCAGTGCAGGACGCGTGCCCCCTTCCCCTCTGGTCCGAATTGGACTAGGAGGGGGGCGGCGCCCCCCTTTCCTTCCTCCCTCTCTCCCCCTTCCTTCTCTCCTAGTCCAACTAGGGAAGGGGGAATCCTACTCCCGGTGGGAGTAGGACTCCTCCTGGCGCGCCCTGCTAGGGCCGGCCGGCCTCCCCCCTTGCTCCTTTACATACGGGGGCAGGGGGCACCCCATAGACACACAAGTTGATCATTGATCTCTCTTAGCCGTGTGCGGAGCCCCCCTCCACCATAATCCACCTCGGTCATATCGTAGTAGTGAGGCGAAGCCCTGCGTCGGTAACTTCATCAACACCGTCACCACGCCGTCGTGCTGACGAAGCTCTTCCCTGAAGCTCTACTGGATCGTGAGTTTGCGGGACGTCACCGAGCTGAACCTGTGCTGAACGCGGAGGTGCTGTACGTTCGGAACTGAGGACCGGTCGATCGTGAAGGCGTACGACTACATCAACCACGTTGTCATACGGTTCCGCTTATGGTCTACGAGGGTACGTAGACGACACTCTCCCTTCTCGTTGCTATGCATCACCATGATCTTGCGTGTGCGTAGTATTTTTTTTGAAATTACTACGTTCTCCAACAAGCTTAGCATAAATGATCATTTAGTTTTATTGCTATTGCTTTCATCATGACTTATACATGTTCCTCTAACTATGAGATTATGCAACTCCCGAATACCGGAGGAACACCTTGTGTGCTATCAAACGTCACAACGTAACTGGGTGATTATAAAGATGCTCTACATGTGTCTCCGATGGTGTTTGTTGAGTTAGCATAGATCGAGATTAGGATTTGTCACTCCAAGTATCGGAGAGGTATCTCTGGGCCCTCTCGGTAATGCACATCACTATAAGCCTTGCAAGCAATGTGACTAATGAGTTAGTTGCGGGATGATGCATTGCAGAACGATTAATGAGACTTGCCGGTAACGAGATTGAACTAGGTATGGTGATACCGACGATCAAATCTCGGGCAAGTAACATACCAATGACAAAGGGAACAACGTATGTTGTTATGCGGTTTGACCGATAAAGATCTTAGTAGAATATGTAGGAACCAATATGAGCATCCATGTTCTGCTATTGGTTATTGACCGGAGATGTGTCTCGGTCATGTCTACATAGTTCTCGAACCCGTAGGGTCCGCACGCTTAACGTTCGATGACAATTTGTATTATGAGTTATGTGATTTGATGACCGAAGTTTGTTCAGAGTCCCGGATGAGATCACGGACATGACGAGGAGTCTCGAAATGGTCGAGTGGTAAAGATTCATATATTGGAAGGGTGCATTCGGACATCGGAATGGTTCCAAGTGATTCAGGCATTTTTCCGGAGTACCGGGAGGTTACCGGAACTACCCAGGGAAAGATTGGGCCTTCATGGGCCATAGGGAAGAGGGCAGGCATCCGACAAGGGGCAGCCGCGCCCCCTCCCTATAGGGAGTCCGAATTGGACTAGGGAGGGGGCGCCCCCCCCCCTTCATTCTCCTCCTCTCCCTTCCCTCTTTCCCCCTCTCCGGAAAAGGAAAGGGAGTCCAACTAGGATTGGGAGTCCTAGTTGACTCCCCTCTATGGCGCGGCCCCTAGGCTGGCCGCCTCCTCCTCCCCTCCTTTATATACGGGGGAGGGGGGCACCCCATAGACACAACAAGATTTGTCTTAGCCAGGTGCGGTGCCCCCCTCCACAGTTACACACCTCGGTCATATCATCGTAGTGCTTAGGCGAAGCCCTGCGCCGGTAACTTCATCATCACCATCGCCACGCCGTCGTGCTGACGGAACTCTCCCTCGTCCTCAACTGGATCAAGAGCTCGAGGGACGTCATCGAGCTGAACGTGTGCTGAACACGGAGGTGCCGTACGTTCGGTGCTTGGATCGGTTGGATCGCGAAGATGTTCGACTACATCAACCGCGTTACTGAACGCTTCGCTTTCGGTCTACGAGGATACGTGGACACACTCTCCCATCTCGTTGCCATGCATATCCTAGATAGATCTTGCATGATCGTAGGATTTTTTTTTTTTGAAATACTGTGTTCCCCAACAATTTGTATGATCAAATTTTTAGAGAAGACAAGCTTGGCACGTGGAGATGAAGAATTGCAACAAGGAGAACACCTACCATTGTCTAATATCAGCAAGTGCACGAGGGAGGAGAGGGAGTCACGTGCAACATAAAAAGAAGGAAAATCAGAACCAGACACGGATTGACTGCCAGGAGGCCCGAAATTGATATACATGCACAATATGTGTTCGTGCTCCAAATAAGGCATGTAAATACAATTTGTAAAGCTTGAGTCGCGTGCTTTCCAAGATGTATACCCGCAGCCCACGATTCACGGTGACCGAGTCGCAATCATCAAAACAATACGGTGGTTCTTTATGTCAGTTCTCCAGATAGAGTCGTATAAGTTAGGAAAGTTAGATATATGGTTGATTTCGACTCCGACACAATGTTGGACGTCCAGGGGTCTTTATATACCCTTGTAAGTCATGGCTTTTAGGGTTGGACCACACTTTGATTAAACCTCTACTGGATTGAATTGCTTTAAGCATTCATCTAAAATTATATTCCACTTTGCATCAATCAGGAATATTTATCTACACCAAATTCGTTTCGATATGGTGTATTTGGTACTGAAAGTCAAGTGCTATCAGTCGTTCCATTGGGAACTCGGAGATTGCAGAACCGCTTCATGGTCGGCGGCTACATGCGCAAGTGTGTGGTGTTGCGAATATCCATATTGTTGAAGATCCGTCACATTTGCGGCGGGGGAATAGCCGGAGTGTCCGTGAGCGTGTCACAAGTTATCCAATAAGTTCATCATCAACATCATCCGCTTATTGAGAAGATTGGGCCAGCCAATATCATCTTGGTATCAGATTTCCAGCATTTCTTTTATCTATAAAGAGGGACGAGAACCTTTTCCGATACTACCGGTAGAGGAAAAGTTATGGACAATTTATTTGCGTTTATTAAGAGATAACTTTCAATCTTTGATTATCTTAGTAGGTAGACGATGCAAGCCACAAAAGTGCTAAAATGCATGTTCATTGTAGCTTAGTGCAACGAGAGGCGTCGTGCAATTTTATTACCTTTTGGTTGTTTTAGCATTTTGGCCATTTCGTACCCGTGTGTGTGATCTTTAGAGCTTAAAACTCTTAATAATAGTTTCATACATAAACCTCAATAATGCAAGGCAACATGCACCAATCGCATGATGTAGACGCCGGGATTCCCCCTGCTTTGTGCCCCTAACTCAAATCCACTACTTAGATTTACCCCTCATTTGTGTCCCTAACTCGAACCCACTACATTTGTGCCCCTAACTCGAACTCATTAGATTTACCCCTAATTTCGAAACATGCTCAAATTTACCCCTCTGTCATTAAGTGCCCTTATAGAAATGCTCTTCCGTGTCATTACTGTCCAGTCAAAGGGCTTTCACTGTCTACTAGACGTTTGTTCGACATTTTGCCTCTGTCTCCATGTGTCACTTACGGGTGGGCCCCGTTATCCATAGGATTTTTTAAAGAAACAACTGTCTCTCCTCTCACTTTCACTTACGGGTGGCCCCCTCGTCAATAAAAAAAGAAAAAGGAAAGTAAGAAAACATATCCATAGTGTATGGTTAGTGGGCCAACAGGGTATCAGGCCCACTTGTCATATGCTCTTTATTTTAGTTTAAATATACCTAATCTAAGTCAAAAACAAAAAAATATACCTAATCTAAAAACCCAATATGGTAGTGGGTCCAACTGTAAGTGTCACGACCTGGGCCCCACACATTAGTGTCCCAGGCGGCGTTTTAAACAGCGACGAGTGCTATGGTGACCAAAACCACGGTGGTGACAGCCGGAATCGCAGCTCCGGTGACCATTTGGTTGGTGGAGAGTCTCGTTCAAATGAGTGCAATGAGGCGCGTTCTCTGGCACCAGTGGCGCATGTAGGCGTGGTCAGAATTAACTGTGGAGATGAGCTGGGAGGCGGCCGACGGTGGTGCTAGGCAGATTCGAGCAGGCGGGCGCAAATCCAGTGGTTTAGGGGACTGGACGACATTGTAGGGGCACCATGAGCACGACTGAGGTATTCTGTGTGGCTTGGCAGTGCAGAGGCGACGAATGGACGATGGCGCTCTGGTGGCCGCAGACAAGGAGGTCAATCTAGTCACGTTGTGGTGGTCCTGCACGAGCTGCTCCGGGGAGGCGATGTAGTCGAGATGTGCGTGTCTCTTAGACAGCGTTTCAGCCGGTTGGGAGGATGATTGTCGTAGCAACGGCAAAGGTCACGGCGGCGGTGGCTCTCAGGTGCGGCTGTGGGGAGGAAAGCGAGCGAGGGAATAGAGGGAAAGCAATCTAGGGTTGTCCAGGGGGCTGCGGGCGTCACTAAGTATCCTTCCTCGAGCAACTGTGGCGCGGCTGTCGGACATCGGCTATCGAAGGCGTGCACCGGCGCGTGCGCAGAGGAAGACAACGACCGGCAAGGGTGGGCTGAGTGTGACACTGTGCACTTGGGTCGAAGTGCACACTGCACTTGGGTCAAAAGGTAAGCGTGCTCTCTCTCTCTCTCAGTGTCTCTTTGTCTCTCTCTCTCTATCTTCTCTTTTAATTTCGGTTTTGTATTTTTTTCAAGGGCGAAAATGTGCAGCAAACGCCCAAAAAAGGGTCAAAACCCTTTGACCAGGCGAAAATAAAACGGAAGGGCATTTCTATAAAAGGAATTGACGACAGAGTGGCAAATTTGAGCATGCTTAGAAATTAGGATAAATCCTAGTAGTGGGTTCAAGTTGTGCACAAATGTAAATGTCCCAAAACAAAATTACAACTAGAAAATAAATAAATATTAAACTTTTCTATAGTCTATCTCAATTTGATTCTTTCCTTCAAAATACCACGAAAATCATTCCTTCGTGAAACTTTTCACATGAGTAGAACACTATACAACTTCCGTTTTTATTTATTCAGCATATTAGCTTTGCCTCAAGTCAAACTTCATAAAGTTTGATCAAGCTTACATAAAAATATTAACATCCACAATATCAAATAAATACCATTAGAATCAATATTTAATATATATTTTGCATTATATATATGGGATCCCTATATATATTTGTTATTGTGAAAGTTTATATTATTTCCTATAGACTTGGTCAAGTTTTATAAAGTTTAACTTAGTCAAAGCTAATATGCAAAGGGAATGAAAACAGAGTGAGTATTTGTCATAAAAAAAAGTTTCTAAAATGTTTGACTTTCTTATTGTTTTTTATTTTATTTTTCAATTCAGGTACATGTGCCCCATGAACCAGTGATATTTCCGTAAATGTTCATGTCAGGTAACAAATGAGTAAGTTTTTTCCGAAAAAAACAAATGAGCAATTACATTTGCTCTCTTCTCACATATTTTTTGTGAAAAGGCCTAAGGCCACATATTAAGTATTACATGTTTTTGCAAACACGCCATTGCAACAAAGAAAATTACATCAATTCCTTAGGTGTGCCAAAATCTTCTTCCTCCCACATCCACTTGCTGCGTGAGGTGAGCAAAGTTTGATGTCGCCTCTTGGCCTTCGCCTCGACGAAGCAAACTTTTTTAAACCTAGGAGTTTGTAACGGAAATGCGGGGCACGTAAGTGTGAGGCACTCACCTACCAAGTCCTGTCGCCGACTCGTTTTGCCTCGCGATTCGCACATTAGTTCAATCTCGCACGAGGGCACAGTAAAAAAGGGAAATCCCTCAAATATTTAAAGTTTCTTTCTTTTTGCGGAAAAATATTTAAATTTTCAATCATGCAACTTACTGTTTTTGTATCTAAAGCTGTCAGGTTTCAACCAGTTTCAGAGATATAACTTCAAGCAATTTTTTTTGTCAATCATAGACACAAAATAATTGATTTTTATCGGTCGCTCGTACTAAGTTTCATCATTGAAACTTCACTTTTTTTAAAGTCATCAAAATATATTCAAAATGGGTCTTATTTGAAACCGATGGTCATAAGAAACAACTCAATTTAGAATTTTATTTAAAAGATATAAAACTTTGAAAATTGAAAGTCAAAATAAAAAGTGGGCACCAGGGACTTGCGTGCCCCAAATCATGTCCCGAGTTTGTAAAAGTAGCGGTTGGGAAGCCGTCGATGTAGACTAGAAGACGGCGGTGGCCGCGATCTTTATAGAAAATCGCCGCCTCTTATAAGAAGACATTGAAAAGAGCATGTAGATACTCCAAATACCACGAGCGCCGACAGAATCCAATCGACGGATCCACGAAGATCATTAGAGATACACCTCCACAATCACTCCACAGACGCTAAGCGCATTAATGGAACGAGGATAGGACGGGGGGACATTATTCCTAAACTGGAGACCGGTCATCGGGAACAAGAATAGGTAGTCCCTTCATTGACATCATGGAACTGATATTTATTATTTGCGGCGTATTTTCTTGACCAAATCGATGTTTGTCATGTTGAAGACCGTTTGAATGCCATATAGGACAGTATTGTGACATGGACAGTATAAGACCGTTTCATTACACTGTCATGTCAGCCAGTATGCTAGTATTTCGGGAGAAGGTTGTGTACCTAACCTTCCATTACAGATACTACCTTATCGTCACTTCACATAGCTTGTCCTTTTGACAAAAGTAGTTAGATTGCACACGATACGTCCAAAAGCATCTATCTCTACTACTATTAAAGAAGCAAACATATTCATCGTTAAGTGCATCTATTCTAAACTACACAAAACAGCACAGATCAATTACAGCCTCACGATCAGGATCACTTAATCTAATCTAACCGCTAAGATTATGCTAACCCTCAGCCAAAAGTGCGTTTAGCAATTTTCGTGGGCAGACGAAAACTCTGTCGTCTCACGTTCGCGATCTCTACCACCGCTCTAAAATAGGAAACTGATCGCAATCAGATATCCTTAATTTGTGTGCTGCGATTGCTGGTGCTCGCTCAAAACAATTACCCTGCGACCCAGCCGCATGAGACGCGAATGGACGAGCGCCTTCCCATCTAATAAACCACAACAAAGATCGGAGGCGGCGAGGGCGCGGCCCATGGGGCGGGACGTCGCTGCTGGCAATGCTCCTCGGCAAGACGATGCTGGAGATCGGCTAGGCCAGTCAGTTCGCCCGGGACATCATTGCGCGAAGGCTGATCCGCCCAAGATCTCGCAGCGGCGACACCCATCGCGAGGACCAGGAAAGCCACCGCGGAGCAGATGCCGCTCCATGCCAACCGCGCCAAGGAGAAGCAGAGACAGCGGGGCACGGCCGGAGCCGAGGCCGGCACGCCGCCGTTGCGTGGGCGCGTCCGGTACCACGTACAGTTCAAGCCCACCTAGCCCCGCTGGCCACCCGTATGTGTCGGCAGCGAATAGGGTGTCCCCCAAGAACCGGCTGTCGCACCCTCCTCCTCCACGGTGTACGCCTAGCCGCCGGCGAGAAAGAAACAGAAGCTGTCCTACAAGACTCGGTACCTTGTCATGGCCGCGCAAACGCTGCACAAGTTCCTGGGTTAGTGATCTATGGATCTATTATATTTCTTTGGATCTTACCTTCTTATTTATCTTTCAAGGACACCAGCAGCTGTTGGAGCTAATGGCCTAATGCAGATCTGAAAAAATATCAACGTAAGAGGAAGACCAACTACTTCAGTTGGATTTTACTTTTGTCATGGTGCTCCCCGTTGACTATTGTTTGCTTGTTGAGTTAGCTCGTACATAGATGTACTCCCTTCTTATCAGATGAGATGCAGTTTGTTACCACATCCAAGAATTGGTTTTCTTCCGCATGCAGAAACAATGCCCTGCATGTTTAAATCAGTTATCTTGTCATTCCTCAAGTTTCTTACTTTCTTTTGACCTTGTTTTGCAGAGCTGGAGGTAGTTCTGGGGCGAGATCCGATGTGTGTTGACGTAGAGTAGCTCACCGATGCATCGGGGCTTCTTTTTTATTTGCCGGTACCTGACGAACTCTATGAGCTTTCATCGTGGATTGGAGACATTATTAGCTACCTCCAAGTTGATTCTTTGATTTTTTTTTTTTTTTTGCTCATTCTCTGCTCAGTGGGTGCAGGATCGGTGCAACGTGGTTGCAAGCTGTCCCGTCATAACGCATGTCTCCCTAAAGGTTCGTGACCCCTTTCTCTTTTTTTCCATACCTATCTTTCGAGGTTTTTTGTGTCAAAGTATCTGCTAATCATTGAAATTTTCATTATCCGTCATGTTCTATTTTATGATTGGTTGATTAGCTCTGGTGATATTTTGAAATAATCTTGATTTAACCATATTGATCAGAAATTGGTACAACTCTTTACACATTTCCTTGCTCACTGTGCTGAATTAAACATCAAGTCGATAATATGATATGCTTACATATAGACGTCATTCAATTGATATGACTGCATGAGCGCGAAACAAGCAGCAGCTCAGAGCTTCAACGACAAGATAAGGTTTAACAGTTGAGTGGTATTTTTGTTAGATGTATTTCTTTCAATGTTTATCTGAATAGCCATGAACATATAGCTGCAGATGTTATTAAGCAAGCTACTAGGAGTCCTTGAACAAGCATCCAAAGTTACCTGCTCTAGCTGAACTGCCACCTTAGACTCAGAGGGCTCTCAAGAACCCCGCAACGCTTGCCTGACTAATGAGTTGCTATTCAATTCTCAGTCTCTCAATTGGATCAGAGTCTTCATATGTGCATCTTTAACTCATTATTATGTGTGTTTATTTAGTATAGTTGGATTGAGTTACTTTATGTGCTTATTCCCAGTTGACTATGCTCAATTCAGTTAATAGAATTTTTGGATTCAATTTTCAGAAATATTTCATATGCAGAATAACTGAGGCACATGTGTGGTCATTGGGCGATTGGTTTGCCAAGTTGTGAATCATCAGGTATTTAGATAGGTTGATATGAGGATCTGCTTTCAAATGCATCAAGTAAGGAGCTACCGGGTTTGATTCAAGGTGATTTGTGTTGATTAATGTCTGAATATCAATTGAAACTAGGTACTTGTGTATATTGCAATACATTAGTTTGTCTCCTTCAGAGATGTGTTTTATACTCTTCTGATGTAATTTTACACCAGGTTCGTCTTCATGTCAAATGACATAGAGAAGCTTCCATCATATTAGAATAGTTGTGTAATGTGTAGAGTTCATTTTTACACGTCATGTTTGAAGCACCGGGAGAATTACATATGGTGTGTTTCGTAAATTGATATTAATTATGTAAGTGAGAATAGAACAATCTATTCTCTTTTATTATGCTTTCGTCACCCATACACTGCATTGTTATATAGTAGTATATGAATGTCATGAGGAACCAACATATTAGTTAAAGCTCTCTGATGTGGACTGAAGAAGTCATTTCGGACAAGCTCAATAATTCTTATAAGTATTTCGACACAGGCAAAGCGATTCGTCGGGTGATGCCAAGTGTTCCCCATGTGCATCGCATGCCTTGTGTGGGTTGAAATGTAGAAGTATCAGTGTAAGAGGTTTTACTTCAACAAGTGTGATAGTGACAATCATTCTACCTATGAGGCTACGAGCACCATGACGAAAAAACTCGGCAGGAGTGGCAATACGAAGATGGTCTATTTAAACACATGAGAAATGAGACTTTGACCATGGAGTATTAAAGAGTGATTACGTGCAATGCACATGCAATCTTACTAGTAAATAAAAATAATCAAACCCTTTTGTAGGTCTAAATCTATCCATGGCGCATCATGATCCTTGTTAATTAGCACACCACTGGCGCGCGTGCATGTGTTGCTGTATCGTACGTGCACAGCAAATTAACTCGCGCCGTCCGTTGCCTTGGGACTAGACTAGAAAGATGGGCGTCTTTACATGTCTCTTGTTTCTTCACCAACAATCCAAAATCCAAAGTCAGTGCCTGCCATCCTTTCGAAAAAGAAAAAAAATCTCAACGCACCCGTCCTTCCAGAAAACTGTTCTGCCACAGCGATCGCGGGTGTGCACCTACCTCTACAAGCTCCAACAGCTCTGCAATGGAAGAAGTTATTAATCGAGTTGAGCTAGCTAGCCAAGCACTAGCATAGCAGCGGATGCATGCCTGCATCTGCTGATCTGCATGGAGATGGAGTGGTGGCGCAGCGTGGTGGTGGTGCCGTGCTTTTGGCCGGCCGGCACGGTTGGCATGATGCAACGCGCACAACCTCATCTCGCATGCATGGGGTGTGGTGTGGTGTGCTGCGGGTCCGGCCGGGGAGTAGCTAGCTAGAGCCTCCTCATGAGCCATGAGCCCGGCGTGATGGTAACAAACCCGCCCGCGCGGAGGGGAGGCGCTTTTGCTCGCCGCCGCAGGGTTTGGTTCGGTTGGGTCAGTGGGTGGGGGTCCGGTCCGGTCCGGTACTATGCTCGGGTTGGCTGTTGCACTAGTATCATCCACGTCCATGTCAAGCGTTAACACACACCGACACGACGTACACACGGACGGACGGACGGAAGGGAATTTGAGGGGCCGGCTGATCCATGATGTGAACTACTGTACTACCTTGGACTGTGAGAAACTCACCATCGGAACAACAGACAGCATGGACATGGATCACCTCTGTCCATGTACAAAAGCAACCGTTCCCTGGACCCAACGTGAACCTGACTCCACGCTCAAGATACTATTAGTAGTATAGCACATTTCCTCACGACGATAGGCCGACAGATTCTCTGGCAACTCATGCAGCATCCAAATTCTGGTGTCCGCCTCAGTACGAAACATGATTAACTTGATATGATTGATTGTTAGAGCATCTTCAGTCGCGCCCTCAACAGGTGCTCCTCAGGCGTTTTTGCCGCGCCGGCGTCGAAAAAATTACCCAGTCGCCTCCCAGAAGCCCGTTTTTCGCCGGTTCGGGCCGAATTTGGTGCCGGCGGACTCAGGCGGAACCCGGCGCCCTGGGGCGCCTGGGGCGCCAGCACAAGCGAAAAGGCGCGCGTGGGTCCGCCATGTCGGCGAGCCGAGCGCCTCTTCCCATCGTTTTTCCCCGCTTTTCCCCCAGTTTCCTCCCTTTTTCTCTTTTCCTCCCTCCATTCTCTCTTCCGCTCGCCTCCCGCTCGCCTCCTAGCCGGCCGCCATGGGACCGAAGAAGTACGTTGTTCCCCGCCCCGCGGCGACCGCGACCGCCTCCGTCGCCCAGCCGAAGCGGAGGAAGCCGAGGGCGCCGCCGTCAAAGCCGCCGGGCATGACAAACGCCGATTGGAGGGTGGAAGTACAGCGACGGGAGGCCGTCACCACCGACCGGCGGAACAGGGCCCTCACCAAGAAGGCCCGTGACAACGCGGCACGCGCTGCCGCAGCCGCTGCCGCTGCCGCTTCCGCGGACCAAGCCGAGGCCGAGCGACGGGGACGTGCACGGTGGGATCAACCCAAATGTCACGTTCCCCCATGGACACCCGGTCCAGCGCACGCCCTCCCCCGCCTTCACCGGCGTGCAGTACCCTCCATACAACTACTCACCGCCCGCGTACGCCTCCTCCCTGACGCCTCCTCTCCGCCGTGGCGCACTGCCCTTCTCGCACCTCGGCGACGCCGACGAGACCGAGGACGACATGGACGACATCATCGCGGAAGGATCGGCCCGCGCCGCGTCTCCCGGGTTCACCGCGGATGAGGCGGTCGATCTCAGCGGCGGCATGCACGGCGAGCTCGGCTACGTCTACGGCGACGAGGAGCAGGAGGAGCAGGAGGAAGAGGAAGAGGAGGAGGACGAGGAGGAGGAGGAGCCGGCGAGGAGGCGCAAGAAGAAGAAGCGGACGGCCAGGTCAGCCGAGCCGCGCATCAAGTGGGCGTCCAAGGAGGAGGATTGCCTCGCCGAGGCATGGAAAGTCGTCTGCCTCGACCCGACAACTAGCGCGAACCAGAGCATCGAGACGTACTGGGAGCGCATCAAGGCCGAGTTCGACGAGCGCAAGCTCGTCGACCCCTACTTCAAAGGCGTCTACATGCAGCGCGGGTCGAAGGCGATGGCGAACCATTGGGGGCGCATCCAGGGGGCGTGCAACAAATGGCATGGTGTCGTCGAGGAGGTGGCCGCTCGCCCGGAGAGCGGCGCCAGCTTTGAGGATCAGGCATGCCACGCCCCTCTCCCGTCTCTCTTCGCCGTGTGCGCACGCCAGCCAACTGTTTGTTTGTCCCGGCGCAGTTGATGCGCATGTTCGGCCTGTATAGGCAGAGCAACAACGACGCCGAGTTCAAGTACTTCCACGTCTACAAGCGCATTGACAAGTGCGACAAGTGGGCGGAAGTCCGGCGCACCCACGAGAAGGCCAAGGAGACATACAAGCTGGACGCGCCGGCTCCGGGTGCGTCTGAAGGGCGTCCGGACGGCAACAAAGGTGCCAAGAAGGGCAAACACGCCGACGCGGCCACCGCTCGCGTGCAGGAATCCATCCAGCACTCCCTCGCCGACGCACAGGCCCAGGGCGTCCTTCGTGAAGAGAAGACCGAGGCCCAGTGGTCGGCATTGATGTCGACAAGCGCGTCAAGCTCGACCTACTCCGGACCAACGTCGCCGCGAAGAAGAGGAACACCGACCTGGCTTTCCTGCTGGGCGGGGCGGACATGCTCCAGAACACCGACGAGGCGGTTAAGGCGTGGTACAGGCGCATGTCGGCCTCATCCTGGACCAGCTGCCCACGCCCACGCCCACGACGACGCCGCCCACGCCCACGCACACGCCGACGCCGCCGCCAAGCCCGACCGATTATGCCGCCGAGACTGCCCGCAGCGCAGAAGCCACGCCGCCAAGCACATAGACCCCGTCAAACCCGCGCACGCCGACTCCGCCGACGCCGGAGGCCGACCTCGCCGTCTGATGCGCGTTTTCGTTGTGATTTTTGTACGCCAAACTTTTCATCGATCGCCGATCACCGCTTGATCAGCGGATTGTGGCATTTATTTCTGGGCGCGAGAAAAAATTACGTTTGAATTTGCCAAGGCTAGGGGGGGGCGCCTGGGGGCGTGACTGAGAGCTAGGCCGCCCCCAGAGGCCGAACTAGCGCCGGCTCGCCCTCAGGGCGCAGTTTTTTGACGCCCTGAGGGCCGAATGGCTGGAGATGCTCTTATGGGTAACAAGTGAGAGAGAGACACACACGGTTGACGTGTTGCTGGCTCTGCACTTTCACGGGACTCGAAGCAGTCGTCATGGCCCGTACGCGTGGTTGCGCCGCCCCAGGAGACATCACAGCACAGAGTCGTCATCGGATCTTTTCGGACGTGTATGTATGTTGGCGGCCCGATCCACCATCACCTTCTTCTTCGGTTCCAAACCTTCCAATTCGGCAATACCCCTACCGACCTTTGCGTGCCCATGCAGGTTGTTGCTGGTTCCGGGGACACCTGTGCTCGTAGAGGAAGAGCCTTCCATGGAGAGAGCGTGACCCATCCCGATACCTTTTTTCACTTGTCGAGAAAGGGACATCCAGGACATCACCGGCCGGCGCACCCCAGTTTCCACCGCCCGGCGCCAATTACAGGTCATCCTGGACTTTGTGGTACGGTTCGTCTCCTTGAATAAAAGAACCGGAGGCTGGAATGCTTCCAGACAGTGATGATTTCTTTATCTAGTGGCTAGCGGGCAATCTTTTGTCTTTCGGATATGAAAGAAACTGCTATCTACCCCGCAAAAAAAAAACTGCTATCTATGTCTTTCAGAAAGTCAAACAAAAAAACTCTTGATGCATTCTTTTGAACGAAGTGCGTAGGGACGTTCATTATAGGAAAATAACCCCGGCCCGTGATGGACAACTTCAATTTTATTTAAAATGTAGCCTCTGTTACAATACTCAGAAATAATAATGGTTTAAAAAAGGACCTCGATAAATCCCGAACGTTCGGATTTTATCCAAGGCAAATCTAACATTTTTTATAAGAATTTTAGTTGACTTGAGGATGACACATTTAGTTGGTAAGCACAACAATTTTGTCCTTGGTTTGTTTTTGTTAGAAAATTATCATGCTTACCAACTAAACTCGTCATCGATGTGTTAAGTAAAATTGCCTTAAAAATTGTTTAATTTGCCATGGACAAAATTTGAACGTTCGGTATTTATCATTTCTTAAAAAAAAAGGGTCGGTAATAGATACATGGTTCATCCATGTAGCCTATTACTGGCACGTCAGTCAAACCAGTTGAATGTATCATAGGAAAGTTGTCAATGGGTAGGTGTAGTTTCACCTTTGGAGAAGCCGTTTGGTTCTCCGTTTATTCTATCTTTAGGTCATCTCCAACGTTGACCCCATGAAAGCCATTCAACATGGTTCTATATCGGTTTGCTTGACGGTCTGGATGCACTTTTTCCCACAAAGTGGAGACAAAGTGGGTGGAGGGGGGTTTGCGAGAGTCCTGACAACGGGACTCCGACAACCCAGGCCCACTAAATCTGCCCTCCTGGTCCCATTTTCTTCCGCTCCGCCACTTCCCTTCCTTACTTTGTATCTGCAGCCTCCAACTCCGTCGTTGCCGTTGTACCTCTCTGGCCACCACACAGGCATTGCTGGTCGTTCGCAACCAACACCGACGCGCCCGCTCGCCTTTCACAACGGCATTGTCCATCCTAGAGCCGTTTGTACCCAGGCACACTCTGCCACCCTGTCGACGACCTCCATGGCGGCCAGCATGCCCGACAGGTGTTCAGTCAAATGCCATTGAGCTTATTTTCGAACGGCGTGTCGTTTTTTTCAGAGTAAGAAGGATGGAGGGGTACTTGACCATGGAGGATGAGTTGTTGTGCGATGCGTGGTTGACTGTATCCGCGGATTTCGTAGACATGAGCAGATGGGAGACATTCTGGCAGCAAGTGCATGAATCGTTTCATGCACGAAAGCACATTGCCCCCTACAACATGCACATCATCCATGATCACAATATGAGGTCGTTATCGTATTGATGGTACGCCATCCAGACCATCGTCACCAAGTTTTGTCACGTAGTTGCTTAGCTGGAGGCAAGGCGGCCATTGCACGCGGCAGAGGAGGAGATCGTAAGTTTTGCTTCTTCTTTCTCAACTTCTTGATTGAATCATTCATTCACTCAATGTTGCTCTACACATTTTGTGGCCTATACGCGTTGTCGTGATGTACCACGGAAAAGAGGAGCGGTCATTTGCGTAATTGGATGAGGCTGAAGGGCTAGTATGTATGGGATGGCACGATCCGTTGAAAAACTTGTTGGACATCGAATTTGAGACATTATTATACTAGACTTATTTGCATGCTACGTACGGATGATTTGTGTTATTTTCTTTTCAAACTTTGATGAATATCAGCCGGTTTGCATGAATTTCATCCACTAAGTAAAAAACCCGGCTTGAAATGTATACGAGCAGCATTGGAGGGCCGGCCCCGGCATCTATGTCCGCGGACGGATACCGGAGCAAATTTGTGGGTCAGTGTTGAAGATGTCCTTACAAGGCGCTTAACTCTTTTCGCCCAATTTGAAATGACAAAGTTTTCTTACCCTTTACGAAACAATTACCTTTAAAAATAAAATGATTTCTGTTGACAGCTTGCTTACTAGATTTGGAACCATAGGTATAAACTTCTTTCAATTCTAACCCATTTCAAATATTGTTATGATGCTGGTAAATTCACTCCAACTATGGGCATTTTCAACGCCTGTTCGGACTGTGGAAGCCATCCAACGCGGTTATGTATCGGTCTGCAGTGCGGTCCGAACGCAATTTCTTCTGGAAACCGGAGACAAAAATGGGAAGGTTTGCGGGAGTCCTAACCGATTCCAAGCCCGCTTCTAGCAGCCACGGCCCACAACCCCCCTCCCCCCTGCAGCGCTTCCCGCCTGGCGCCAGCTGTCTGCATTCATGCCGGCGTAAAGCGCGCCGCTCTGCATTGAAGGTGGCTCAGGGCGGACGTGACCTCTCACTACCTTCGTCATTGAAGCGCGCGCCAGCCGAGGGCACCGCCCGCTGCATGTCCGGCTCAACGCACCTCCTCGCCGCATTCATACGCCTTCATTAAACCTGCATGGAAGCCGAGAAACCTACTTTGGAGTCAGTTGCCACCCTAAGTCGGCGTGTGGTTCAGCAACTCGCCGCTCTAGGCCAGCTCGATTAGGAGTGGCGAGTTGCTCCACGCTGGCACGACGGGGAGCACGGCGGCACGGTCGTCATCGCTGTCGTCGACGCTGCCGCATCGTATCGCGCCTTCAGTGCCTGTGACAACACCTCCCGTGCCTGCGGCCACGCCATGCAGGCAGAGACAGAAGCCGGGTGCGCGGAAAGCCACGAGTCGATGGCCAGCGCCTCCGCATCCGCCACCATCATCGAGGAGAAGCAGAACACGGGTGGCCACCGTCGCTTGGCTCTCATGAGCCACCGCCGAGGCGACGCCTGCATACACAACTGGTGTCTTGCCCGGTTCTTCTCTTGCGAGGACCTCCGTCGATCTCGCATGGGCTCCACGGAAGCGGAGGCGCCGCCTTCCTTACTCGCTGAAGCATCAACTGGGGGTTCCACTTCGATTAACGGTGGGGAAGCGAGCCGTCTTTTGCACAGAAGCATATACCTCCGGGGCTTCTGGCAGTCCGTTGATCGGGCTGTCGAACATAAGGAAGTCAAAGGGATCCACCAGCGGCCATTTAGATTAGGTATTATTATAGCTCCAGAGTCGGACTAGCACCGCTTAGTTGATATAATGTAATTCGTCATGTTTATATGAAAATCCGTTTTTTTAATAAAATTCATCATGTTTATGAAAGCAGTGTTTGCATGAATTTCGTTCGATTGATTCGTGTCGTTGTGGAAATGTATGCGGCTATGGTTGGATGGCGTCCTTCTACATCCGTCTTCATGGACTCGTGCCCCTGTCCGCGCACGAATGCGGAATGATTTTTGTGGGTTGCCGTTGGAGATGCCCTAACTAATCTGGATAGAAACCTAATTTTGATCGCCGTAGAACTTATGTTAATAGCACAATTATAAGTTTTATTTATCTAATTTGCTTGGTCACATGATACGGCAATCGTAAAGCAAAGTATTGCGCCCTCAGTTCGAGTAGTTTTAGATGTTGATATGGTGTACAAGGTGACCATCAGGAATAGAATTATGAGTGGACAAATCTTAACTTGATAAGAAAAACTAAAAAAGGCATATATTACGGCTCAGTGAAAACAAAAGTAAAAAATGCAGTCACAATCAGATTTGATCTAGGCAAGTACTCCCTCCGTCTTATAATATAAAACGTTTTTTAGCTCTAGTGTAATATAAAAAATCGTCTTACATTATAAAACAGAGGAAGTATTTAGACAGTGAGATAACGTTGTTTATTACTAGTAGTCCGGAAACGCACATTAGCTTGTTCCCGCAAAGAAGAAAACGCACACTAGCTTGAGTGTCCGTCACCAGTTCGAGAAGATGTCAGTATAACTTCAAAAAAAGCTTTCGGGAGAGGGAAGGTATAAAATGAGATCTGCAGGTGCAACTAACCCTTGTCATTCTTTCTTTCTTTTTTTGTGTGAGAAAACTTCCGGTTTATTCATCAAACCGTTAAGGTACTCCCTCCGTTTCTTATTACTCTGCGTCTAAGTTTTTCTCTTTTTTTCAATTGCTCTGCGCGATAGCCTATTTCTCCGTTTTCTTCCAACTTTGCCCCTTCCAGCTAGCCAATCCGTTGCATGGCAGAGCAATTAGTGGAGCAGTCAGTGTGCATACATGAGCAGGTTAGCTGCATGCAGGGCAGCCGAGGCGCACGGGCCAATTAGCTGCATGGAGTTACTTTTTTTTTCTCGAATATGCACGGTTGTGCATATCATATATTAAAAAAGAAAGGCAAAAAAAGCCTCCATCACAGTTACACAGTTACTTAATACTTAATACATATTACTCCTCACTAGCCTCCCACCTCTCCACCCTACTAAAGAAGGGAGCTACATCCCCTTTCAATAGCCCGGCAAATGCCCACATTTGGCCCTCCTGCCTCACTCTCCCTAGTAGATATTCCAAAGAAGGACGCGCCCCGTCAAAGATAATAACATTCTTATGCTTCCACAACTCCCACCAGACTAGCGCAACAATAGTACGAAGATCCTTCCTGCTCATGCCTTCTAATCCTTGCTTGGCCACCGCCCATTCCGCCAGCGTGTCCTGTTGAGTGGGGGTCCAATCCGGTTTGCCCAAGGCCTCGCAGATCCTCGCCCAAGCAGTCCTAGCAAAGACGCAAGTAAGTAGAATGTGGTTAATGGTTTCGTCCTCCTGGTCGCAAAAAGGGCACGTGTCCTGGTGCGGCAGCCCTCTCCTCGCTAGTCGATCCGACGCCCAACATCGATCCCTGAGGGCCAACCAAGTGAAGAACCTGCACCATGAGGGTGCACGTGACTTCCAAGTTAGATCCGCTGTCACACTACCTTCTCGACCCCAAAAGCCAGCTGCATAAGCAGATTTTACAGAGAACTGCCCGGTGGCCTCCCACGACCATGACACCTTGTCAGGCACATCCACCCTGGGCTCCCAAGCTGAAACTAGTTGCCATACCAAGAAGAACTCGTGCAACACAGTAGGTTCTATGTCCGGGCCAACGTCCAAAGCCAACTCCCATTCTCCACCGCCGGTCCAACTAACCAGGAGGCTCTGATGCGCTTTGGAACCAAGTTGTAAAGGAGTGGTGCAACCTCCTGAATTCTTCTGCCATCAAGCCATTGGTCCTCCCAAAAAAGTGTCGTGAACCCAGAATTAGCCACACTCCTCATGGCCGCCAGGCAAAGCCCCATTGACTCCTCCGGGACTTTGATCTTGAACTCTCTCCATGGCCTCGTCACATTTGTCCTCGCAAGCCACGGCCATCTCACTTGCATTGCTATGTTCATCCAGCGCAGGTTCGGCAAACCAAGGCCACCTGCCCACTTCGGTGCGCACACCGCATCCCAAGCCACCGCACAATTTCCACCATTAGCCTCCGCGCGTCTACACCACAAGAAACCTTTGCAGATCTTATTCATTGCAGCAATGGTTTTCATTGGTAGATCCAACGCCATCATTGCGTGGATCGGCATGGCACATAGCACCGATTGGACCAAGGTTAGCCTGCCACTCTTTGGCATAAGCGCTGCCTTCCATTTTGGCAGCTTATTTGCCATATGATCCACCAAGTACTTCAACTGTGTCACCGATGGCTTCCTCAACGAGAGTGGCAGCCCCAAGTACTTGATCGGGAAGGATCCCAAGGAGCACTGGAGCTCGTCACATGCCATGGTAATCTAGTCCTCCGAGCATCTAATAGGAATAGCTGCCGATTTTTGCATGTTGATCCTCAGCCCTGACGCTTCTCCGAAGATCTCCAAGATGCACTTGCACGCCGCAAGATCCACCTTATTGGGCTTGACAAATAAGACAACGTCATCCGCAAAAATTGATAGTCGCTTCTCCATGCCCACTCGCGCCAAAGGTGCCATCACCCCTCGGTTCACTGCTAACTGCATCATCCTTCGCATCGGCTTCATAGTTAAGATGAAAAGCATTGGGGATATAGGATCCCCTTGCAGTAGCCCTTTGCAGTTGTAGATCGTGTCACCCAGTTCACCGTTAACCATCACCTTTGTGGTAGAATTTGAGAGGATGCCACAAATCCATGACCTCCGCCTTGGCCCAAATCCCATATGTTGCAACACCTCAACCAAGAAGGGCCATTGCACCGAGTCAAAAGCTTTTGAGATGTCTAGCTTAAGCAAAATTGCAGAGTTCTTCAGCGCATGCAGCCGTCTTGCCGTGCTTTGCACAAGCATGAAATTATCATGCAAAGATCTGCCCTTGATGAAAGCACTTTGGTGATTACCAACCAGCTTTGGTAGATCTTCCACGAGTCTACACGCAAGCACCTTCTCGAAAATCTTCACTGCCCCATGCACAAGGTTGATGGGTCTGAAGTCACTCACCTCCAGGGCTCCATCTTTCTTGGGTAGAAGAGAAACCAAGGACTTATTGATGGCCGACAAGCCCCTCATTTCACCATTATAGAAGCAGCCCATCGCTTTCATGAAATCCTCCTTGATTATACTCTAGCAAGTTGCATAGAATCTGCCTGTAAAACCATCTAGACCCGGCGCTTTATCCCGGGGCATCAACTTGATCACTCCTTCAACCTCCTCCTCCGTAAACGGCCGATCGAGGTGCGCCAGATTAAGACGTGGAAGGCCCAGCTCCTCCAGATTGAGCGCATGCCTTCGAGAGCAAGCCACCCCGAAGGCCGCACCAAAATAAGCATCCACCGCCGAAGCCACTTCATCCTGCCCGGAGTATAATTGATCATTGAACTTTACCGTCTTCAAGACATTCTTTCTTTGCCTATGACTTGCTTGCTGATGAAACAGCCTCGTGTTCCCGCCGCCCTCACGTATTTGCAGCATTCTAGATCTCTGCCTAGCGATTGTTCTCTCCAATGAGCTCAAACCCAAAAGCTTCCTCTTCAAGCACTTTCTCAAATCCCTCTCCGCATCTGAAAGTGTCCTTGCCTCCATAGCAATATCCAATTGCTTAATCACCTCAATAGCAATGGCAATTTGAAGCTTCACATTGCCAATCCAGCGATCACTCCACTTTTGTAGACTCCGCGCCGTAGCCCTTAGCTTGTTTTGCAAGGTGAGGTAGTCATTAGAGGCCACCGGAGTCGTAGTCCAAGCCAACTTGACCACATCAAGAAAACCCTCCGCACAAGTCCAGAAAGACTCAAACTTGAACCTCTTCTTAGCACAGATGGAAACATTCATATCCAACATTAACGAGCAATGGTCCGAGACCACGGTGCCCAGAGCTGAGAGGAAACACACCGGGTACGCCTCATCCCACTCGTTTGACACGAACACATGATCGATTTTCTCCAAAGTAGCCATCTGCCTCTCGTTAGACCACGTATACCGTCTGCCATTCAGGTAGAGCTCCTTCAGCTCGAGCAGGTTCAACTTCGCTCTGAACCTGCCCATCATCCTACGGTTGATCTACTTAAAGCGCGCCAGTTCCCAACATGCAATGAACATGAGAGGAAGGGTAAGACGGTCCAAGAAACAGCCAGCGGTATGCTCCTTGGTATGCGGGCTTCAGGTTATGCGCAGAGAAAAGAAAAACGGAGGGAGTAGTACAAAGAACACTAGAAGTAAAATTTACATCCAGGTCCGTAGACCACCTAGCGACGACTACAAGCACTGGAGCGAGTCGAAGGCGCGCCGCCGTCATCGCCCCTCCCTCATCGGAGCCGGGCAAACATTGTTGTAGTAGACAGTCGGGAAGTCGTCGTGATAAGGCCCCATAGGACCAGCGCACCAGAACTGCAACCGCCGCCGGTGAAGAGAAACATAAACCGGAAGGATCCAACCTGCAGACACACAGACATACACGAACGAAGACCGGATCCAGTCGGATCCACCGAAGACTAACGCCAACCGGATCCCACGAGATCCGCCGGAGACAAACCTCCACACGCCTTTCGATGATGCTTGAAACGTCACCGGGACGGGAGCTAGGCGGGGAGGACCTTATTCCATCTTCAAGAATTCGCCGCCGCCTCGTCTTCTTGAGCATGGCACAAACCCTAACTAAACTCAGAAAACCATCAAAAAACGGAGCCCTCCCGCCGGCAAGAGCCGGGATCCACCGTGCCTCCATAGTCCAAGGACCATAGGAGCTGAGTCGGACCGGCGGCGCCGGCGAGAGGCAAGGAAAACCTAGATGGGAGTTGGCACGTGGGCAGGAGCGAAAGGTCATTCTTTCTTTCTTTTCACCCTTTTTTGAACGAAAGATATACTACTATAGAAAAGAGACAGCCATGATCAGCAGCATTATAAGCAAATACTATTAGTCACACCAAACCTTCTTTAGGTACAAGAAAAGAAAAGTTTACATGAAGGATCTCACAGCCATACAATATTGGCAACGCCCACCCAAATGTGACACAAAAGTATTATCAACTCCGATTGAGCAATAGGAGCCAAGAGATCCTGGATGTTGAAATGTGAGGCCATTGTGCTGGCCTTTTCATGTTCAATTGTTTTTTATGACACCAAGGAAAGTCCACCTTCCCTTGGAAAAGGGACAAGAGATGGAGATCGTTCATCACACCCGGTCGCACACTGCCATGTGAAGTGCACCGTTTGAGCCTCTGAGGTTTGACCAACAACTAGCCTGCCTAGCACAAGCTGAAACCAAGGGCCAGATAAACAAGCAGGGGACCCAAATGAATCATCCATCCATGTGCCCCGGGCCTGGTTTTGTGGTCTGATCCAAAATCATAGCGTGTGTGCATGAAAAAGGGAGGGAGGCAGCCCAATCATTCGACTGTCTGCACAGTCCAATACGGTGCGAGTGAGAATTCTTCTTCTCCAGTGAAGGATCTCACACTGACAACGTTGTTTGTTTAAGAAAAGAAGGTCTCCTGGCCGGGAAGAGATGTGTGTCACGTGAGGTGGTACGCCTTGCCTTGGATCCCCTTGCTTGTTTGTTTTTAAGAGAGAAGAAGAAGCGCGGGCAGTGTAACGTGGGAGGTCACAGGTCACAAGAGATGTTGTGCTGCTCAAGTTACGTCCGTGTGGAGCAGCCCCCGTGTTGTGCGCGTCCGTGCCGTTGTGCCGGTGTCGGTCGCCCCCTGTTTCTGGTTCGTGCTCTGCATCTGCTCTGCCGCGTGGTGCCCAACTCCCTCCCCGAAGCGCGGGTCCACCACGTTTCGTTTTCCTAAGAGGCGACCGGGAGGCGATCGTGTTGGCGATCGGGAGGCGGCGCCTAGGGTTAGGGTTTCGAACGTCGGGTGGTGATCTTCAGGGCAGTGAGGGCGCGGCGACGGCGCTGCGACTTCAGCTGTGCCCTGCATTTTGTGGTGCTCCTACTCGACGGCGTGACCATGGCGACGTCCGCGAGTAAGGGAGAGAAGGCGCCTTCTGTGGCAGCGACCCCGACGAAGCGGACTCCGCAGAAGACGGGGGAGACGGGAGACAAGGTGGGCCGGAGATCCTCAGAGTCTCCGGCCGATGGCAAGACCACAGAGGAGGCGGCGTCCCTGTCGGCAAAGATGGGGGGGCTGGTGCTGACTGAGAAGGAGGCGGCCGGGTTTGTGTTTGAAGATCCTGACCCAAGAACAAAGAGAGAGATCAAGTGGGTTGTGGTGGGCAAATCCTTCTCTCCACGACCGCTGATCAAACACGCTTTTGAGAGAGCTATGCAACGCGCATGGGGCCTCCACAGGGAAGCCCAATTCAAGTTGCTGGGAGGAAACATGTTCATGATCAGATTCGGTAGCGAAGGGGATTGGAAACACGTTCTTAATAATGGTCCATGGCAGTTTGATTTTAAAGTGGTTGCGCTGAAGGAATATGATGGGGTAACTCGGCCTTCGGAGATGGTTTTCAATTCGAGATGGTTTTCAATTCGATAGAGGCTTGGACTGTGTGGGGAGGAGTGGAGGTTTAGCTTTGCTCTGGAGGGATCATGTGTCGGTGATTGTGAGGCCGTGGTGCCAGTACTATATTGATACCGAGATTGGTTTGGAGGGAAAACTATTAGATTCACTGGAGTCTATGGTGAACCTCGTACGGAACACAAGCGGAAAACATGGGATGCCCTTCGTTATCTGAGGAGACAGGATAACTTGCCATGGCTTTGCGCGGGATACTTTAATGAAATTCTTTTTCAGACAGAGCAACGTGGGGGAAATCCAAGGAGTTTCAACCAGATGGAGGACTTTCGGGAATGCTTGGGTGATTGTGGCCTTGCGGATTTGGGTTTCACGGGATACCCATTCACGTGGGACAACAAACAAGATCAAGAGAGTAATATACAGGTTCGCCTTGATAGAGCTACATGCAATGATGAGTTTTTGAATTACTTCCCCGAGACGGTAGTGGAGCATATCCTCACACAGGAATCAGACCATGAGGCACTGATTATCCGGGTGGCGGCAACACCGGATGCGGGCAGAAAGAACAAGGCGGGGGGTTAGATACGAGGAGGCTTGGACAAGGCATGATGACTATGATCAGATGTTTGCTCGGGTGTGGGAGCAAACCAACCAGCAGCAGGGGGAGTCGGCCAGCATGGGAACCAAACTGCACGCGATTTCCAAGGCCATGCAAACATGGAGTAGAGAGGTTTTTGCCTCCCTGCGTCGGCAGATTTCCAAGCTTAAGATGCAGCTCAAGGACGCTAAGGAGAGATCACTGGTAATCGGATTTTTTCAAGAGGTAAAGGACATTGAGAGTCAGCTCCATGATCTCTATGAGAAAGAGGAAATCTATTACAAACAGCGATCACGGTTAGACTGGATGCAATGGGGAGACCAAAATACCAAGTACTTTCAAAACCGAGCTTCTCACAGGAAGAGGAAAAATACGGTGAAGGCCCTGTGCAGAGAGGATGGTACGCGGTGTACTTTTGACGACGAGATGCGTGCGCTGGCTGCGGGCTTCTATGCTTCTCTGTTCCAATCTGAGGGCTCGAGCGGGGCTGATAGAGTATTGCAACACTTTGACATGTTAGTCTCAGAGGAGATGAATGGAAAACTCACGGCCATGATCTCAGACTTGGAGATAGAGACAGCTCTCTTCCAGATGGGTCCGACTAAGGCCCCGGGACCGTACGGATTCTCGGCCTTGTTCTACCAACGACACTGGTCGGTGGTGAAAGAGGATGTGTGCAAAGCGGTAAAGGATTTCTTATATGGAGTTGATACACATGCAGGCTTTAATGATACTATAATTGTGATGATTCCAAAAGTCAACTCACCGGAGTTGCTGGCCAAATTTAGACCGATAAGCCTATGTAATGTGCTCTACAAAATTGCTACGAAGGTACTGGCAAACAGACTGAAGGGAATTCTCCCCTTGTTAATCTCGGAGGAGAAAAGTGCTTTTGTACCGGGAAGGCTTATCACGGATAATGTTTTGGTAGCATATGAGTGCATCCATGCGATAAGAAAGAGGAAGAGGAGGAAACCTCTTTGTGCGGTAAAGTTGGATATGATGAAGGCATACGATCGAGTGGAGTGGAATTTCCTGGAAAGGGTGATGGAGAGACTTGGCTTTAATGCAATTTGGATTCAGATGATAATGAGATGTGTGACTTCGGCACGATTCAGGGTGAAGCTCAATGGGAGGCTCTCGGAGTCCTTCCTACCTTCGAGGGGCCTCCGCCAAGGTGATCCATTGTCTCCCTACCTTTTCTTGTTTTGTGTTGAAGGATTCTCAGCGTTACTCAAAAATGCTCAAGTTGTGGGTGATTTGCGAGGGGTTTATTTTGGGAGCACTGGCCCCATGGTTACCCATATCCTTTTTGCGGACGACAACATTGTCTTTTTTGAAGGTTCTGAGGAAAATCTCCATACTCTCAAAACGATCTTGGTCGATTATGAGATGGCGTCGGGACAGAAAGTGAACATGCAAAAGTCGGCTATCTTTTTTGGGAGGGGGAGTTCGGATGAGAGTAAAGAGCAGCTGAAGGCGGTCATCGGAATCAATTCAGAAGCATTGAGCGAGAAATATTTGGGTTTACCTACTGCGGTGAGCAAGTCCAAAGATGGTACATTCAAATATGTGCGTGAGAGTGCAAAAGGAAAAGTCACGGGGTGGAAAGGGCAAGGACTATCCAAAAAGGCTTGTGAGGTGTTGGTAAAATCGGGGCTCCAGTCTACCCCAACCTTCACTATGAGTTGCTTCCAACTCACCAAAAAATTGTGCGGGAACCTGACATCTATTTCTTCAAACTTTTGGTGGGGCAAAGCTAATGGTGAGAAAAAGGTACACTGGATTGCTTGGCAGAAAATGTGCGCGAGCAAACGTGAGGGTGGTATGGATTTTCGTGACATGGATTTTTTTAATCAAGCTCTTCTGGCAAAGCAAGCGTGGAGAATTATGCCTATTCCTTCCTCGTTGTGTGCACGAGTCCTCAAGGCTCGATATTTTGAGGATGGTTCTATTCTCAATGCTACATGTCCGAGTGGTGCCTCATACACCTTCAAAAGCATCTTGTTCGGTCGGGACCTGTTGTTGGAGGGACTTATCTGGAGAGTGGGAGACGGCTCAAATATTCGCATCCATCATGATAATTGGATTCCTCGTATGGGTAGTCTTCGGCCACTGGGCCAGCTATTCATTCCCGGAATCTCACGAGTGTGCGATCTTCTCAATGCAGATGCTTCGGGATGGGATCGCCCCAAGCTAGAGGCGATGTTCTCAGAAGGAGACGTGCAAGATATTCTGCAAATCCGTGTTGGGGGAGCGGGAACAGATGATACACTTGCTTGGAACAATACAAAGAGCGGACACTTCTTGGTTAGATCTGCGTACCATCTGGGCATGGAAAAGAAGCGGGCGAGATCGGGACAGCCCGGATCGTCATCTTCGGTGACTATGCACAAAGGCTGGATGGCACTTTGGAGTACGAATGCTCCAGGGAAGGCTCTCATTCATGCTTGGCGACTGATTAGGAATGGCCTTGCGGTGGGCTCAGAGCTACTCCGGCGGAAGATAGAAGCGGGTGCATTATGTCCGGCGTGTGGGCGAGAAGAAACGGTATACCACAGATTTTGGGGCTGCTATCATTCCGCGTGTTTCTGGAACAATTTGAGCTCAATATTGGGTGTGAAGGTGGTGATCCCACCTCGGCCGGTTAGCACCCAGAGCTTGATTGCATCGTGGCTGCTGCAATGGATGTCCGAAGCATCCGATGATGAAAAGGTGGCGATGATCCAGGGTCTGTACGCCCTATGGCTAGCACGGAATGACACAAGGGATGGAAAACGCATTGAAGATGCGGATTTATTGGCAAGGCGCGTGGCGGAGCTGATGGACGAATGGAAGAAAGTGCGGGGCAGGGAGGATACTCCAGCAAGAACAACCCCACATGCAATATGGGAACCACCGGAGGATGGCTGGCTCAAAGCTAATGTTGATGGTGCTACCTCTCGGGCGGGCCACGACGGAGGTGCGGGTGTCGTTATCAGAGATGCAACGGGAGCTTTTAGGGGAGCGGTTTATGTCTTCCTTCCAGGGATCGCGCAGGCAGAGACTACAAAGCTGTTGGCATGCAGAAGGGCGGTGCAACTGGCGCTACAGCTAGATATTCCAAAACTGCATGTGGAGACTGATTGCCTTGGTGTGGCTAGGATGCTAAATGAGAAGGAAAAGAACTTGTCGGTGGTGGGCATTGTCGTTGAAGAGATCAAGACGATGGCAAGGAACTTGGGTGATTTCAAGGTTACATGGGTCCGGAGGAGTGCTAATAAAGCGGCTCATGAGTTAGCTCGTTTCGGTTTATGTAATGGTGTCTCGGTTTCGTGGGACTCAGCTCCCCCAGATTGTATTCTTAGTATTGTGTCAGATGAACTACCGAATCTATTCTAAATAAAGTGGGGTAGTAACATTCAAAAAAAAAAACTCCCTCCCCGAAAGGAGGAGGAATGTGTGCTTGGTTGATTTTTTTTCAAAACTATGATATATTTTTTAGCATTTTCGGAAACTATAGGACGTAATGCAAAAAAACCAAAACTAGTAGCCCGTCGGCCATCTTCTGGCCGAAGTAGTAGTTTTCGGCCATCTTTTGGCCGAAGTAGAAGTTTTCGGCCACAGTTAGGCCGAAGTAGCGTTTTCGGCCATCACTTGGCCGAAGAGTGGGGCACCTGGCCGAAAAGGTACTTTTTGGTCAACTCTAGGCCGAAAAGTACTTTTTGGTCTCGTGTAGGACGAAGTTGCATGGCTCATGCTGAAATGTATTTTCTCGCCACCCTTTCCCGCCAACCCCTTCCCGCCACCCGTTTCCTGCCAACCCCTTCCCGCCATATGTTCCCGCCACCCGTTTCCCGCCAATCCCTTCCCGCCTTATTTTCTCGCCAATCCCTTCCCGCCTTATTTCCCCGCCAACCCTTTCCCGCCATACCGCAGTTATTCTTTCCCGCCATTTTCTCCTCTGTATCTATAAAACCCCCTTCCGACAAAGGTGGATAAGCATTCCAGTGTAGTGTAGTCGAGATGTCCCATTATCTATTCGATCGTAGCTTTCACCCTGGGATGAGCAGCACTCTTCTGAGTCTAGTTACCGATTTCAGGATGGACAATAGGATAGTTCCATGGGATGAACTCACCGGTAGTGACACCATAATGAATTAGTTGGCTCACCAATTACGAGGTCCAGGGTGGTCTGAAAGGACCTATGAGGAGGTACGCCAAGAACTTCTTAGGTTGCATGAAAGGTGGAAGAAGGTAGTGGAGCCAAGAGTGAAACTTTCGTAAGGACTGCAGCAAAGAATACATTTTATGGACTGAGGAGAGCGAGGACGACGAAGATATCTTCATGCCGCCGCTTCCGGGTTCTGCATCGTCAAGGGCAAGAGTTCTGCATCGTCCAAAGGCAAGACTTCTGCATCCTCGAAGGGCAAGAGTTCTGCATCCAGCAAGGGCAAGAGTTCTGCATCGACGGAGGACAAGAGGACCGCATCGTCGAAGGGCAAGAGGGCTGCATCAACGGAGGATGACGATGATGACTTCATGTAGTATGTAAGATGTATTCCAGTTGTACCATTTCATTTAGATGTATTTGCATTATTAGTTTGTATTGTATTATTGTAGGGCATTATGTTCTATCTGAATTTCATTTTGTAGTATGTAAGATGTATTGCACAAGTTCAGCCGCACCGTTTAATTCAGATGTACTTGTATCTTAATTATCGGTTGTAATCTATTTGGAAATGTAACTGGAATAAGAATGTGAATTAATAGTAATATGTCTCTCGCATACATAAAACAATATATGTCTCCCGATCGATAGAAGGAAGTGCGATAGTAACACATACATGAAGCATGTCTCATACATAAATATTGACACACATATGCGAATAGTCTGAAACTAACATAGATAATGAGTCATACATAGATAGATAAGCATATCATCTGCGAGGGGACGGCGACGAGTCTGGGTCTTCCTCGGCGAGGACCGAAGGCGATAAGCGCCGAGGCGGTGGACGAGGCTCGCGATAACCACGACCATAGTTAACCTCGTCAGTCACAGTCTATGTCTCCTGCGTCGGTGGTGGTGGTGGAGTGTGAAACACTGTCTGCGAGAAGCCATAAATGTTTGTAGCATGGTCATCATCCTCGCGGTCGCCCTCAAAGTAATCAGCACCACCACTAAGGATGGGTGACTGCTCTGAATGCATGAATGGTTGCGACTGGTTGCCGCCTGCGGTAAAGTAAAACATGTAAAATTGATACAAATGCATGAACGATTACTACACTGTTGAAAAGAATGTAGTGAGTAGGGTTACCTAGTTCCATCTGCTGATGCCAGTAAGCGCTCCCTAGCTGTGAAGGAGGTGGCTCATGCCAGGAAGAGCTCCCTGGCTGTGAAGGAGGTGGCTCATGCCAGGAAGAGCTCCCTAGCTGTGAAGGAGGTGGCTCATGCCAGGAAGAGCTCCCTGGCTGTGAAGGAGGTGGCTCATGCCAGGAAGAGCTCCCTGGCTGTGAAGGATGAGGTTCTGCACGGTGCACAGAGGGTCGTGGTTGTGAACGGTGCACAGAGGGTCATGGTTCTGAATGTTGTACAGAGGGACGTGGCGGACGATGTGCTGGAGGAGGAAGTGCAACATCGGAAGACCGTCCACACGTAACAGCTGCGTAAATCCCGTGTAGCTTGTCATCAAGACGCCTCAACCATGAGACGCCCTCTCGCGGTGGGATAGTTTCTCCCCTCTGAAAGCGCCGCATTAAAGCGGAAACCTCCTCTCGCGCCTGTACGGCATTCTCCTCCTTCCGCACAGGTTGCACAAGTACATATGGGTGGATTCTTCGGTCTCGGCAGCGTCTTAACAGGGACAACCAATGTTGGCTCCTATCTACCGGCATCAACTCCCACTTGACATTTTTACAAGATTTGGTCCACAATGCGTGAATACTGACGGAACATACTTGAGATCCAGCCCGAAACTAGTTGTCAGCCAGTACTTCAATTGTCTAATGTCCAGTCTGTCCGGATCTGCTAGTGTCATGAAGCCATTTTTAAACTCGCTAAGATCAACTCCCAACTCATTATATCGAATGTTACCAGCGCCGTAGTAAACAGTCAAATTTACTGATTCAGACATTTTCACCTGTCAGACATTGTCATCTTCTCATTAATCACAATGAACACTAATATTACCCGCTACACTAACTACGCGCTAAAATGCCACCACAAACATATTAACACTAAATAATAAACTATACAATTTAGAGAAAATTTGTGACGCCATGGTTATACCTTCGAAGCGTGTGTCTCTTCCGGTCACCGGCACCGGCCACCGGACAACGGCAGCGCCGCCCACTTGACGACCGGAGGTTCAACTCCGGTCACCCCCCAAGCTGCTGCTCCTCCTCACCACCTCCTCCTCCACAGCTGCTGCTCCTCCTCACCACCACCTCCTTCCCAACCGGACCTCCTCCACCCCACCATGGCTCCTCCCACAAGCGCACAAAAAACTATCCCATAACAAAAAAAACACCGTAGGCCGGTCGAGAATGCTATGATCTATCTATTATGTGTCTTGGTTGTGTAAATGAGTGCAAATTGGAGGAGATCAGGGAGGAGATGGGAGCTCTACGGAGAAGAACGAGAGGAACGAGAAAGAAGAGAGGCGAGCACGAAGAGGAAGGTGACGACGGGATTGGCCTTATCCAGACCTTTTCGGTCTAGGCCTGGCCGAAAAGCTTTTCGGCTGCGGGCTGGCCGAAAACGGCCCATTTCGGTCTAGGCCTGGCCGAAGCTACTATTTTTGGCCCACCCCCACCTGACGAGACCTCTTCGGCCCAACTGAGGCTCATTTCGCCTACAGCTGGACGAAAAGTCCTTTTCGGCCAAGTTCTGGCCGAAAACTACCACTTCGGCCACGACGAGACCGACAGGGTCATATTTTTAATATATTGGCAATGGGTACTATAGTTTCCGAATTAGCTATAAAAAGTTGATAGTTTTGAAAAAAAAATCTGCTTGGTTTGGTAAACCTACGGATGGGATGGGATCATGTTTGGTTGTAGTCCAGTTTTGAAGGGACCGCATCTGCGTGCATCAGAGAAGGCCGGCCGGTAGCCCGGCACCGACAGACACATGTACGTACGTATGCCGGACTACCGGTACATGTTGTTTGATGTGCCGGCCGTTTGGGACCGTACGTACGTAGCAAGTGGTCCGATCCGAGCAACATGGGATGTACACCATGTTCAGATCGAGGTGTGCGGGTGCAGCAGCCATGCCCGTGCATAGCATGTGGCGCCATAAAGCCGCTCTGCTCCGGTGCGTTGCCACCGCCGTCATTAACTGGAGCCGGAAGAGGATTTGAAATATGAAGATGGGGTCTGCCGAGACCGGTTGAGTGGAAGATACGTTCGACTGCGCCTAGGAAGGAAGGAAGGAAGGATCTCCGAACATGGCGAAAATGCAGTCGAGAGTGAAGTGTCCCATCGCCATGCCATGCTTCCCGGCCGTGGCATGGACGGACGGATGGGCACTCGGGGCTTGGGAGGACATCAGAACATGTCTCTGGCTCCACCAGAGCAGCCGCTGCTTCTGCTCACTCTTTTCTCTTGGTTCTTGTGGAGGGCCAGTTCTTATACTAGATGACCTGCTGTGCCCATGGCGCAGAAAGCTTAGGCCAGCCGAGTACTGAAACCTTGTGTATATGACAGTTTAATAAATATAATTTTATCTAATTATATTGTATCTGCTTATCATGTGTTTCTCTGTTAACATGAAGGTGTTCAAATGATCGGCTGTAGTAAAAATAAATGTGTTAGAGGTGCATTTAGATAGTACAATGCGAATACAAAAGGTGCGTAGCAAAGGTATCAGAAGATGGAATCTCAACAGGAAAAAAGAAAGATGCAAAATATCTTCTTTGTTCTTGTTTGTAAACATGTCGCTAAATAGGCGTCTTCTGAATATAAGAGACACTTGCATGAAACAATAGGGAATAGACGCAAGTCACATAGATAAGTTACATTTGTTTAACATAACAAATTGTATTCCATATTTATACACGACCAGAGGGAAGTTTGTAAAGGAAACAAGTTCCTAAGGTGAAGCTATAAACACAGGGCTTCACATCTTATTTAAGTGATCCAGTAAACTAAACATAATAACCAGATTGGCTACTACCAGAGCCAGAAAGAAGCAAGCTCTCATGGTGAAGCTATACTATATAGAGCTTCACATGCCGATCAGATAGCTCAATATGCTCACAGAGATCGCACATAGTGAGCATAGTCATCGTCCATGTCTTGATGATAATCTTCATTAGAAACTCCACTAGAAAGTCCACCATATCCTGAATCAGATATGTCATCATGTAGGTAGATGCCTTTCTTTTGCACTGAGAGACACACCATGGCAGTAACATTCTGAAATGCAGCTATAGTGTCATGAATCTTTAGGAGATTTTCTAGTTAAGATGTCCATATTCAGACTAAGGAAACTATTTGTAGTAACAAAGATGAGTCTTGTAGCTACATATTGATTTTTAACATTTTTTTGTATCAAGAAGATAACGAAGTTGATGTTTAGGTTTGTTATTTAATTTTTTAAATGATGCTATGTTTGTGTCAATGTCAAATACATAACGAGCTGAATTGTTACCTTTTGAAGATGTGAATCAGATATTGTATTTTTTTCTTTTGAATTGAATAGTGTTTGGACGCACAAACATCTAAATAGGAAATTGAATCACAACAAAAATATAAAGTAGACAGAGAAATATATTTTATTTCCTCTCTAGCTAGCACCTGAATAATATCTCAAGTTTCAACCTCATCACATGGAACCTAACCAAGTTCAGGAAAGTAACAATGAATACATAATTCACTATCTGTCTTCTTTTCAATAAGAAATTGGCCGAAGCCATCCAAATTGCAAACGAACATTGTGAAGACAACCACAATCAAAGTAGGTGTTTTGTCAAATGGAAACAAAATAAAAAAGCATGAAGGCCTATGAAAGATAGTGGGAAACGCAGACTAACCACCCTTGTTATGAGCACGGAGCCTATTCAACAAGAAGCTGTACCTTTTACGGTTTTTGGCAGTTTCAGCAGAACTAAGCAATGGAAAGAACCCATCCTGTTGGACATGGAAAACAAAACACACGCTAAGGGAACAAGGCCTGTCTAGCAAGGCATGTGGAAAGAAATGAACAGCATCAGCAGAGTTAAGGAACATACGCTTCCTCTTTCGAACAACAGGAGCAAGAGGCCTCAGACGTATAAAAGGCAAAACAGGAACAACACGAGCAGCACGGAGCAGAGGAACAAAATGACATGCAACAGGAGTATGTCCCGAAGGAACTGCTCATCGAGTAGGAACAGTACGTCGCGGAGGCATGCCGTAAGCAGGGTTAAAAGGATGGAAACATTTATATACCACCCTGCTACAAGGAACGAGTAAACAAACAACAACGAGTTTTGAGAGTGTTATAATGAAGGTTAAGAAAGAATAGGTAAAGTGTCATAGAAAGAAACATCATACAGAACACTTAAGATAGACAATCTTTGGTAAATCTATGAGCACTTGCTCAATCAACCACGACACCTACGATCGTCATAGGTAAGCAAGAATTAAAAAAACATAAAACCAAATAGGCTAAAGACACAGACATTATTCGAACTACCATCATGAAGCAAGTAAATAAACCTGGGCAGTATGTGACCACTAAACATGGATAAGGCAATAAGAGCACCTCTCACAACTAAGCAGAAGACATTGACGCTAAAAAGACTCCGGTACAACAATGCTAGGTCATGAGGCGGGTGTGGCTCGTAGAGGCCCAATTTTTTTATCTGCGACATTAGCAAGACATCGCCCCCAGGAACTTCAATTTCTACCCCAGCAAGGACATGCCCATCTCCATCTACCTTACAGTAGCTAGGAGGAGGCAAATCACGGTGCGCCACCATTGTTTTTAGAATCGTTCTCACAAAGGTCTGGACAGATTCAAACTGAAATTAAAAGTCAATTTTAGGACAAAGTTATGTTGGGGTCAAACATGTAAAGAAGAAAATTCTGCTAGGCAAAGTTCACTTAAGTACTTTATGAATTTCCCTCCTCTCCTACAATGTGAATTCCCATTCCCTGCTACCCCAGTTCAAAATAATAAGATAACATGCATACATACATAGTTTGATGGGTAAACATGACTGGGCGTGTCAGTGCTTCCAACTTACTGAATTTGGAGTGGGTGGCTCCATATTGCAAGGACGAACCTGGGGCAAACCAAAGCAACAAAAAATGTTTATACAATGATACTTAGCAGTGGATAGCAGGTAAAATAACAACATTAAGCAATAAAATTTGTTTATATATACAACAATAATTAGCATTATATAGCAGGTAAAGTAGCATCATTTACAAAAAAAAAACAGTATGTGAAGAGCATGCTAAGAAGTAAAAGTTCTTTTACCGTCATATTGTATTTGGGCATTTCGAGTGATCAAAGCCATGTAGTGCTTCATCAACCGAGGCTATGCTGCAACCACAAAACAAAATTTGCTCCATCGTATCTACATTTGAGATCCTCCTCTTAAGATGGTGCAAGCCTGCAGCTGTCTAGCAAACCTGGAGGTGGTCCATTACATGTCCCATGGTGTGATAAGTTGGACTCACATAATTATATAGGAGCAATGCTAGAACGACGGACAAATTTTACTTACTTTACGGAATGGTGCTAGCTGGCAGTGTTTGATTGGGAATTAGAGAGGGCGACGGGCCCCATCCCCTGAAAATCAGGGGGTTAGAGATAATTAGTGTAGAAAGGCCCGTGAACCCTCTGTAATCGTCCATGCATTTAGAATTATCCATTACGGAACCAAATCAAAGCCCAGGAGGGAAGATATCAACAAGGAAACAGCCCAAAACATACCCTGGAAAACGTGAAGAAAATGGGAAAAGGAAGACTGGTTAGGAAGATGAGGAAAGAAGCAATAAAAACAGAAGGAAGCTCACATGTACCGGAGTCTCGTCCGCAAACTGGGGTCTCGACCAGCAGGGGTTCCCACAGATGCTAACCTCACTGCATAACTTCACCACCCACGCAGTGGCCTGCTTAGCAGACACGCCCATGTACGTCGCCTCGGCCACCATGCCTAAGTGCTTTAGCCGCCGACCCCATAACATACCAAACCAAACCAAAGTTTAATAGCATTGTCTGTTCAAACCAAATCAAGCCTAACTGTATTGTTTGTTCAAATATTAATAGCATTGTCTATCATACCAAACCAAAGTTTCAGATTTCAAAAGAACCTGCATCAAAACCTGAGCGCAATCACCCCTTAGCCCAATTCTTCCTAAACCTTGGAATAATCACACAAAAAAACACGGAAAATTTAGTCTGACCATAAATAATATCCATTCATTTTGGTTATTTGCATCAAATTGGGAACCAATCAATGTATCAAAAAAGTGAAACTTGATGAAGTATCAAGGAAATTAGCAATGCATGACATGAATTATTACACCACGACATCAGTCAAATTAGTATAACAACCTGAATTAGTATTTGAAAAGAATGAATCATGAAAGAAGTGGAGACAATAAACCATGAAAGGGTACCAACACAGATGGAGCACAAGGGGCGAGAGTATGGGAGGCATGTCATCCAAGAAAATGGGGGCGGATCTTTTGGACGAGCAGGCAGATTAAATCCAAGGTGTGTATATTCACATCTCAAGCTTAAATCGGTTCAGATTATCTCAAAGCAGATTAGGGGTGAGCATAGCAGAGCGTCGCAAATGGGGGCGAGCAGGCAGGCAAAAGGCAAGGGATCCGCACGGACTAAAAGAATCTCTGTTAGACTACTAATGATTTGACATCGAATGGTGTTCTCCACTCTTTGCGGGATTCTGATACTAAAACAGTACGACAGTTATTCGCAATAGAAACAACTTTGCATGCCATGATCTAACACACCACTAAGTTATTCTGTATAACTAATTAACGATTGGAACAGGGCTTCCAATCTAATGCGAACAGGAATGCACACTGCAACAAGGTTAGCGAATTAGAGATGAGCAGTAATCTAATCCACAATGCGTGCCTTCCATCCACACATAAACAATGGGTAGGGTTTGAGCGGCACGGACCTTGACCGGGACGCTGAGGAAGAAGAAGTGGAGGTGGCCCTCGACCTCGACGACGGCGTCAAAGGGTATGGACCAGCACGTGAGGTCCTCGAGCAGGTAGGTGGCATCCTCGACAACGCGTATCCCGTCGAGGCGGAGGTATGCGTCGACGTAGGAGACGGCGCGCGCGCGGACGCGGCCGCCGACGGAGATGACAGTGCCGAGCGGCTCGCCGCGGTAGCTGATGGACACGTCGAGGCGGGCGTAGTCCAGCGCGAACAGGTTGGGATTGCGGACGCGGGCCTTGAGCGCTGCGGAGACGTTGAGGACGACGGTGTGGCGCGCGACAAGGGAGGAAGGAGGAGGACGGATGCGGGAGTAGTGCAGCGACCATGGGGATCGGGGGGAAGGGGAGCTTGGGACAGCGGGGGGCGAGGGGCGGCGCGCGAATGGAGGAGAGGCGAGGAGGCGGCGCGGATGGAGGAGGAGGCGAGGAGGCAGGTAGGGTTCGTGGGGAAGACGCGCTGCCCCTTTTTCTTTCCCTGCCGCTGCCCGCGCTGGCTGCCCCTTTTTTTTCCCTGCCGTTGCCCGAACTGCCTGGCCGCTCGCTCGCTCGCTCGATACACTATTCATAGCGCAAAAAGGAGACGTGGCCAGTGCCGCTAGTTGGGCGAGGGGCTTCATCTTTTACCATGTAAATGCCGCCCGCAAAGCGTCAGATAGTTCGCGCGATGCCTGCGGGCGCCCCAAACCCAAAACCTCCGTGCCCTGCCGCCCCGCCCGGGCCTCGGTTTCTCCGTCGCTTCACCGTTGTCCCCTCCTCGGCGCCTTCGTAAGAGCAACTCTAACGGGGCGATTCAAACGGACGCACGCTTTCTTCGCTTTTCGTTTGTTTGAATCGGCTAGGTGAACGTGCACGTCCGCATTCTCAAATGGGTCAGCTTGACCGTCTAACGGGAGGCGGACCTAAATATGCCGGCATAGAAAAACAAACAGGTCACCGAAATAAACATGATTAAACATTAAGTAGCCGGTCAACTGCATGCCAAAGTTTACTTAAGCCTAATTAAACATTAATTAAAACATAAAAAAGTATGTGCCCACACGCTGCCCTAGACGTCGTCGGCCTTGCCCTTGCCGTTGATGTCGACGTCGCCATCGCCATCGCCGCCGGTAAGGTCGATGAAGATGGGAGCAGGGTCAGCCCACCCAAACGCCGCTTGGTACGCTGTGAGGGCAGCCTCCTCCGGCATCTGCTGGGGTGACAGCATTGCGGCCCGCCGGGCGCGCTCCTCCTCCTCAAGCCGCAGCGCTTCCGCGTCGCGTTGCAGCAGCTGCTCCCAACCCATCCGCCGCTCGCCGTCGGCCTCCTCCTGGGCGAGCCAGTGCGCCTTCCAGCGCTCAAGGTTGCCCGCTCCTCCTCCGGCGTCGCTGCGTAGTGGACCGGAGGCGCGCTCACCCACTCGTGGTACTGGCCAGTCCACGTGTAGGCCTCCTCCGGCCAAGTGGGTGAAGGCGGGGAGCGCTTCTGCGTTGGCTCTGGATCCATCTTGGGCTCGATGACGGGCGGCGGTGGCGGAGGCTGGACGAAGAGTGGGGTGTGGACGGAGTCCCCCGCCGCTGACAAGGCAAGGGCTTGCTCCAGCACATCCCAATGTGCGTCCTCCTTGAGCCGGCTAGCTTCCAGCGCATGCTGCAGAGCCTCCTCGAGGGTGGCTTGGTACTCTGCCTCCGCCTCCATTTCCTCTGGCTCTACTCGCGGGGGCGGCGGTGGAAACTGTTGGGGAACGTAGTAATTTCAAAAATTTTCCTACGATCACGCAAGACCATGGTGATGGCATAGCAACGAGAGTATAGAGTATCCGCCCACGCACTCGTGAGACCGAAAGCGAAGCGTTATAACAACGCGGTTGATGTAGTCGCATTTCTTCCCGATCCAACCGATCCAAGTACCGAACGCACGGCACCTCCGAGTTCTGCACACGCTCAGCTCGATGACGCCCCTCGAACTCCGATCCAGCCGAGTGTTGAGGAGAGTTTCACAAGACGACGGCGCGGTGGCGATGATGATGTTCCACCGACGCAGGGCTTCGCCTAAGCTCATGATCGAGGTGTAATCTGGTGGAAGGGGCACCGACACGGCTAAGGAACGATCTAATCGATCAACTTGTGTGTCATGGGGTGCCCCTGCCCTCAGATATAAAGGAGGGAAGGGAGGGGCTGGCCGGCCAGGAGGGAGGCGCACAGGGTGTCCTACTCCTACTAGGAGTAGGATTCCCCCAAATCCTAGTCCAACTAGGGTTTGACCAAGGGAGAGGGAGAGAGGGCGCCACCCCTCTCCTAATCCTAATAGGACTAGGGAAGGGGAAGGCTGCGCCAGCTATAGGGCCCCTTTTCTCTTTCCCACTAAGGCCCATCAAGGCCCATTGACCCCCGGGAGGTTCCAGTAACCCCTGCACTCTAAAATTCCCAATTTCACCCGGAGTGATTCCGAGTCCAAACATAGGCTTCCAATATATCAATCTTTATGTCTCGACCATTTCGAGACTCCTCGTCATGTCCGTGATCTCATCCGGGACTCAACAACCTTCGGTACATCAACATCATAAAACTCATAGTAACTGCCATCGAACGTTAAGCGTCAAGGACCCTACGGGTTCGAGAACTATGTAGACATGACCGAGACACCTCTCTGGTCAATAACCAATAGCGGACCTGGATGCCCATATTGGTTCCTACATATTCTACGAAGATCTTTATCGGTCGATCCGCATAACCATATACGTTGTTCCCTTTGTCATCGGTATGTTACTTGCCCGAGATTCGATCGCTTCGGTATCCAATACCTAGTTCAATCTCGTTCATCGCAAGTCTCTTTTCTCGCTCCGTAATACATCATCTCATAACTAACTCTTTAGTTACAATGCTTGCAAGGCTTAGGTGATGAGCATTACCGAGAGGGCCCAGAGATACCTCTCCGACAATCGGAGGACAAATCCTAATCTCAAATATGCCAACCCAACATGTACCTTCGGAGACACCTGTAATGTACCTTTATAATCACCCGCTTACGCCAGGACGCTTGGTAGCACCCAAAGTGTTCCTCGGCAAACGGGAGTTGCATAATCTCATAGTCATAGGAACATGTATAAGTCATGAAGAAAAGCACTAGCAACAAACTATACGATCAGGTGCTATGCTAATGGAATGGGTCATGTCAATCAGATCATTCAACTAATGATGTGATCCCGTTAATCAAATAACAACTCCTTGTTCATGGTTAGGAAACATAACCATCTTTGATTAACGAGCTAGTCAAGTAGAGGCATACTAGTGACACTCTGAGGTTTATGTATTCACACATGTATTATGTTTCCGGTTAATACAATTCTAGCATGAATAATAAACATTTATCATGATATAAGGAAATAAATAATAACATTATTATTGCCTCTAGGGCATATTTCCTTCAGTCTCCCACTTGCACTAGAGTCAATAATCTAGTTCACATCGCCATGTGATTTAACATTAATAGTTCACATCTATATGTGGTTAACACCCATAGTTCACATCGACATGTGACCAACACCCAAAGGGTTTACTAGAGTCAGAATCTAGTTCACATCGCTATGTGATTAACACCCAAAGAGTACTAAGGTGTGATCATGTTTTGCTTGTGAGATAATTTTAGTCAACGGTCTGTCACATTCAGAGCCGTAAGTATTTTGCAAATTTCTATGTCTACAATGCTCGCACGGAGCTACTCTAGCTAATTGCTCCCACTTTCAATATGTATCCAGATAGAGACTCGAGTCATCTAGATCAGTTTAAAACTTGTATCGACGTAACCCTTTACTTACCTAACCTTCTTTCACTTCCATAATCGAGAAACATATCCTTATTCCACTAAGGATAATTTTGACCGCTGTCCATTGATCTACTCCTAGATCACTATTGCACTCCTTGCCAAACTTAGTGGTAGGGTATGCAATAGATCTGTACACAACATGACATACTTTATAGAACCTATGGCTGATGCATAGGAATGACTTTCATTCTCTTTCTATCTTCTGCCGTGGTCGGGTTTTGAGTCTTACTCAATCTCACACCTTGTAACACAGGCAAGAACTCTTTCTTTGACTGTTCCATTTTGAACTACTTCAAAATCTTGTCAAGGTATGTATTCATTGAAAACTTTATCAAGCATCTTGATCTATCTCTATAGATCTTGATGCTCAATATGTGAGCAGCTTCACCGAGGTCTTTCTTTTAAAAAAACTCCTTTCAAATACTCCTTTATGCTTTGCAGAATAATTCTACATTATTTCCGATCAACAATATGTCATTCACATATACTTATCGAAATGCTGTAGTGCTCCCACTCACTTTCTTGTAAATACAAAGCTTCTCCAAAGTTCAGATAAAACCATATGCTTTGATCAAATCATCAAGCATATATTCCAACTCGAGATGCTTGCACCAGTCCATAGATGGATCATTGGAGCTTGCACATTTTGTTAGCTCCTTTAGGATTGACAAAACCTTCTGTTGCATCATATACAACTCTTCTTTAATAAATCCATTAAAGAATGTAGTTTTGACATCCATTTGCCAGATTTCATAAAATGTGGCAATTGCTAACATGATTCGGACAGACTTAAGCATCGCTACGCTTGAGAAAATCTCACCGTAGTCAACACCTTGAACTTGTCAAAACCTTTTTGCGACAAGTCGAGCTTTGTAGATAGTAATGCTACTATCAAGATCTGCCTTCCTCTTGAAGATCCATTTATATAATATGGCTTTGCCGATCATCGGCAACTCCATCAAAGTCCACACTTTGTTCTCATATATGGATCCCATCTCAGATTTCATGGTCTCAAACCATTTCGCTGAATCTGGGCTCATCATCGCTTCCTCATAGTTCGTAGGTTCATCATGGTCTAGTAACATGACTTCCGAACATGATTACCGTATTCACTCAGTGCGGATCATACTCGGAAGACCTCGAGGTTTGGTAGCAACTTGATCTGAAGTTTCATGATCATCATCATTAACTTCCTCACTAATTGGTGTAGGAATCACTGAACTGATTTCGTGATGAACTACTTTCCAATAAGGGAGAAGGTACAATTACCTCATCAAGTTCTACTTTCCTCCCACTCACTTCTTTCGAGAGAAACTTCTTCTCTAGAAAGGATCCATCTTAGCAACGAAGAACTTGCCTTCGGATCTGTGATAGAAGGTGTACCCAATAGTTACCTTTGGGTATTCTATGAAGACGCACTTCTCCGATTTGGGTTCGAGCTTATCAGGTGAAAACTTTTTCACATAAGCATCACAACTCCAAACTTTTAAGAAACGACAGCTTAGGTTTACTGTTAAACCATAGTTCATACGGTGTCGCCTCAACGGATTTAGATGGTGCCCTTTTAATGTGAATGCAGCTATCTCTAATGCATAACCCCAAAACTATATCTGGTAAGAGACATCATAGATCGCACCATATCAAAATAAAGTACGGTTACGACGTTCGGACACACCATAACGTTGTGGTGTTCCAGGTGGCGTGAGCTGTGAAACTATTCCACATTGTTTTAATTGAAGACCAAACTCGTAACTCAAATATTCATCTCCACGATCAGATCGCAGAAACTTTATTTTCTTGTTACGATGATTTTCCACTTCACTCTGAAATTCTTTGAACCTTTCAACTATTTCAGACTTATGTTTCATCAAGAAGATATACTCATATCTTCTCAAATCATCTTGTGAAGGTCAGAAAATAACGATACTTGCCACGAGCATCAACACTCATTGGATCGCATACATCGGTATGTATGATTTCCAATAAATCTGTTGCTCTCTCCATAGTTCCGGAGAACGGTGTTTTAGTCATCTTGCCCATAAGGCACGGTTCGCAAGTGCCAAGTGATTCATAATCAAGTGACTCCAAAAGTCCATCAGCATGGAGTTTCTTCATGCGTTTTACACCGATATGACCTAAACGGCAGTGCCACAGAAAAGTTGCACTATCATTATTAACTTTGCATCTTTTGGTTTCAATATTATGAATATGTGTATCACTATGATCGAGATCCAATGAACCATTTTCATTGGGTGTGTAACCATATAAGGTTTTATTCATGTAAACAGAACAACAATTTATTCTCTTACTTAAATGAATAACCGTATTGCAATAAACATGATCAAATCATATTTATGCTCAACACCACATAACACTTATTTAGGTTCCACACTAATCCCGAAAGTATAGAGAGTGTGCGATGATGATCATATCAATCTTGGAACTACTTCCAATACTCATCGTCACTTCCCCTTCAACTAGTTTCTGTTCATTCTGCAACTCCTGTTTAAAGTTACTACTCTTAGCAACTGAACCAGGATCAAATACCGAGGGTTGCTATTAACACTAGTAAAATACACATCAATAATCTGTATATCAAATATACCTTTGTTCACTTTGCCATCCTTCTTATCCGCCAAATACTTGGGGTAGTTCCGCTTCTAGTGACCAATTCCATTGCAGCAAAAGCACTTAGTCTCATGCTTAGGTCCAGACTTGGGCTTCTTCACTCGAGCAGCAACTTGCTTGCCGCTCTTCTTGAAGTTCCCTTTTTCCTTTGCCCTTTTCCTTGAGACTAGTGGTCTTGTCAACCATCAACACTTGATGTTTTTCTTGATTTCTACCTTCACGATTTTAGCATCGCAAAGAGCTTGGGAATTGTTTTCGTCATCCCTTGCATATTATAGTTCATCACGAAGTTCTAGTAACTTTAGTGATGGTGACTAGAGAATTCTGTCAATCACTATCTTATCTGGAAGATTAACTCCCACTTGATTCAAGCGATTGAAGTACTCGCACAATCTGAGCACATGCTCACTAGTTGAGCGATTCTCCTCCATCTTTTAGCTATAGAACTTGTTGGAGACTTCATATCTCTCAACTCGGTATTTGCTTGAAATATTAACTTCAATTCTGGAACATCTCATATGGTCCATGACGCTCAAAACGCCTTTGAAGTCCCGATTCTAAACCGTTAAGCATGGTGCACTAAACTATCAAGTAGTCATCATATTGAGCTAGCCAAACGCTCATAACGCCTCGCATCTGCTCCTGCAATAGGTCTGTCACCTAGCGGTGCATTAAGGACATAATCCTTCTGCAGCAATGAGGATAAACCTCAGATCACGGATCCAATCCGCATCATTGCTACTAACATCTTTCAATACAATTTTCTCTAGGAACACATATAAAAACAAAGGGAAGCAACAACGCGAGCTATTGATCTACAACATAATTTGCAAAATACTACCAGACTAAGTTCATGATAAATTAAAGTTCAATTAATCATATTACTTAAGAACTCCCACTTAGATAGACATCTCTCTAGTCATCTAAGTGATTACGTGATCCAAATCAACTAAACCATGTCCGATCATCACGTGAGATGGAGTAGTTTCAATGGTGAACATCAATATGTTGATCATATCTACTATATGATTCACGCCGACCTTTCGGTCTCCGTGTTCCGAGGTCATATCTTATATGCATAGCTCGTCAAGTATAACCTGAGTATTCGCGCGCGCAACTGTTTTGCACCCGTTGTATTTGAACGTAGAGCCTATCACACCGATCATCACGTGGTGTCTCAAAGACGAAGAACTTTCGCAACGGTGCATACTCAGGGAGAACACTTCTTGATAATTTTAGTGAGAGATCATCTTATAATGCTACCGTCAATCAAAGCAAAATAAGATGCATAAAGGATTAACATCACATGCAATCAATATAAGTGATATGATATGGCCATCATCATCTTGTGCTTGTGATCTCCATCTCCAAGCACCGCCATGATCACCATCGCCACCGGCGCGACACCTTGATCTCCATCGTAGCATCGTTGTCGTCTCGCCAACTATTGCTTCTCGACTATCGCTACCGCTTAGTGATAAAGTAAAGCAATTACATGGCGTTGCATTTCATACAATAAAGCGACAACCATATGGCTCCTGCCGATTGCCGATAACTTCGTTACAAAACATGATCATCTCATACAATAAAATATAGCATCACGTCTTGACCATATCACATCACAACATGCCCTGCAAAAACAAGTTAGACGTCCTCTACTTTGTTGTTGCAAGTTTTACGTGGCTGCTACGGGCTGAGCAAGAACCGTTCTTACCTCGCATCAAAACCACAACGATACTTCGTCAAATAGACTCCGTTTTAACCTTCTCAAGGACGGGCGTAGCCACACTCGGTTCAACTAAAGTGAGAGAGACAGACACCCGCCACCACCTTTAAGCAACGAGTGCTCACAGCGGTGAAACCAGTCTCGCGTAAGCGTCTGCGTAATGTCGGTCCGGGCGCTTCATCTCACAATACCGCTGAACCAAAGTATGACATGCTGGTAGGTAGTATGACTTGTATCGCCCACAACTCACTTGTGTTCTACTCGTGCATATGACATCAACGCATAAAACCTGGCTCGGATGCCACTTTGTTGGGGAACGAGTAATTTCAAAAATTTTCCTACGATCACGCAAGACCATGGTGATGGCATAGCAACGAGAGTATAGAGTATCCGTCCACGCACCCTCGTGAGACCGAAAGCGAAGCGTTATAACAACGCGTTGATGTAGTCGCATTTCTTCCCGATCCAACCGATCCAAGTACCGAACGTCGGCACCTCCGAGTTCTGCACACGCTCAGCTCGATGACGCCCCTCGAACTCCGATCCAGCCGAGTGTTGAGGGAGAGTTTCGTCGAAGACGATGGCGTGGTGGCGATGATGATGTTCCACCGACGCAGGGCTTCGCCTAAGCTCCGCTACGGTATGATCGAGGTGTAATCTGGTGGAAGGGGCACCGCACACGGCTAAGGAACGATCTAATCGATCAACTTGTGTGTCATGGGGTGCCCCTGCCCTGTATATAAAGGAGGGAAGGGAGGGGCTGGCCGGCCAGAGGGAGGCGCACGGGGTGTCCTACTCCTACTAGGAGTAGGATTCCCCCAAATCCTAGTCCAACTAGGGTTTGACCAAGGGGAGAGGGAGAGAGGCCACCCCTTCTCCTAATCCTAATAGGACTAGGGAGGGGGAAGGCTGCGCCAGCTATAGGGCCCCTTTTCTTTCCCACTAAGGCCCATCAAGGCCCATTGACCCCCGGGAGTTCCGTAACCCCTGTACTCGGTAAAATTCCCAATTTCACCCGGAGTGATTCCGAGTCCAAACATAGGCTTCCAATATATCAATCTTTATGTCTCGACCATTTCGAGACTCCTCGTCATGTCCGTGATCTCATCCGGGACTCAAACAACCTTCGTACATCAACATCATAAAACTCATAGTAACCGCCATCGAAACGTTAAGCGTGCGGACCCTACGGGTTCGAGAACTATGTAGACATGACCGAGACACCTCTCGGTCAATAACCAATAAGCGGGACCTGGATGCCCATATTGGTTCCTACATATTCTACGAAGATCTTTATCGGTCGAGACCGCATAACCATATCGTTGTTCCTTTGTCATCGGTACGTTACTTGCCCGAGATTCGATCGTCGGTATCCAATACCTAGTTCAATCTCGGGCAAGTCTCTTTTCTCGGTAATACATCATCTCATAACTAACTCTTTAGTTACAATGCTTGCAAGGCTTAGGTGATGAGCATTACCGAGAGGGCCCAGAGATACCTCTCCGACAATCGGAGTGACAAATCCTAATCTCGAAATATGCCAACCCAACATGTACCAACACACCTGTAATGTACCTTTATAATCACCCGACGTTGTGACGTTTGGTAGCACCAAAAGTGTTCCTCGGGCAAGCGGAGTTGCATAATCTCATAGTCATAGGAACATGTATAAGTCATGAAGAAAAGCACTAGCAACAAACTATACGATCACTCCTCATGTTCAAGGGCAAACCAAGCCTCCCAGTTGGGAGAGTCGGCGGCGTACTCGGGCATCCATCTTTGTGCCAAGCGTGAGCTGTGCCATTTATCATGATATAAGGAAATAAATAATAACATTATTATTGCCTCTAGGGCATATTTCCTTCGAAACGCACCTCCTCGTCGTGTGCCTGCTGTGTTCGCGGAACCGTCGGCACCGGGATTCGGTGCGGATCGAGGTGCCAGTGGTGCGGCAGCGTGACGTCGGGGTAGGGCAGCTGCTGCTTGTACTCCCAGTGCCACCGCGCTTGGTGCACCGGGATGTGTAGACGCTGGCGACCTGGGCGGACACGCGCTGGCGGCAGAGGAGGAGGGGGAGGAGGAGCACGTGTGGATGAGGCGTCGGGGGTGCACTTTCCCTTGTCGTTGCTGCTGCCGAAGAAGCCCATTGCTAGGGTTTGGGGTGTCGCTGGCAAGGAAGCACAAGGGGGGTGGCGGGGGGCCAGATATGGACAGAAGTGGATGAGGTCGGCCCCCGCCGCATGCATGGGTTAAAAAAAGACGCTTTCACTGGCTGACTAGTGGGCCCGTGATGTCTAATACACAACCTTCTTCTTGTAGACGTTGTTGGGCCTCCAAGTGCAGAGGTTTGTAGGACAGTAGCAAATTTCCCTCAAGTGGATGACCTAAGGTTTATCAATCCGTGGGAGGCTTAGGATGAAGATGGTCTCTCTCAAACAACCCTGCAACCAAATAACAAAGAGTCTCTTGTGTCCCCAACACACCCAATGCAATGGTAAATTGTATAGGTGCACTAGTTCGGCGAAGAGATGGTGATACAAGTGCAATATGGATGGTAGATATAGGTTTTTGTAATCTGAAAATATAAAAACAGCAAGGTAACTAATGATAAAAGGGAGTGTAAACAGTATTGCAATGCTAGTAAACAAGGCCTAGGGTTCATACTTTCACTAGTGCAGGTTCTCTCAACAATAATAACATAATTGGATCACATAACTATCCCTCAACATGCAACAAAGAGTCACTCCAAAGTCACTAATAGCGGAGAACGAACGAAGAGATTATGGTAGGGTACGAAACCACCTCAAAGTTATTCTTTCCGATCAATCCATTGGGCTATTCCTATAAGTGTCACAAACAGCCCTAGAGTTCGTAGTAAAATAACACCTTAAGACACACATCAACCAAAACCCTAATGTCACATAGATACTCCAATGTCACCTCAAGTATCTGTGGGTATGATTATACGATATGCATCAAACAATCTCAGATTCATCTACTCAACCAACACATAGAACCTCAAAGAGTGCCCCAAAGTTTCTACCGGAGAATCAAGACGAAAACATGTGCCAACCCCTATGCATAGGTTCATGGGTGGAACCCGCAAGTTGATCACCAAAATATACATCAAGTGAATCACGTGATATCCCATTGTCACCACAGATACGCACGGCAAGACGTACATCAAGTGTTCTCAAATCATTAAGACTCAATCCGATAAGATTACTTCAAAGGGAAAACTCAATCCATTACAAGAGAGTAGAGGGGGGAGAAGCAACATAAGATCCAACTATAATAGCAAAGCTCGCGATACATCAAGATCGTGCCAAATCAAGAACACGAGAGAGAGAGATCAAACACATAGCTACTGGTACATACCCTCAGCCCCGAGGGTGAACTACTCCCTCCTCGTCTTGGAGAGCGCCGGGATGATGAAGATGGCCACGGTGAGGATCCCCCCTCCGGCGGTGCTTAACAGGCCCCGATTGGTTTTGGTGGCTCTGAGAGGCTTATGGGCGGCGGAACTCCCGATCTCTTTTGTTCCCCGATCGTTTTAGGGTATATGGATATATATATAGGCAGAAGAAATACGTCAGGGGAGCCACGAGGGGCCCACGAGGGTGGAGGGCGCGCCCAGGGGGTGGGCGCGCCCCCCTGCCTTGTGCCTCCCTCGTTTCTTTCCCGACGTGCACTCCAAGTCTCCTGGGTTAATTTCCTTCCAAAAATTAACTTCTCGAGAAGGTTTCATTTCGTTTCGACTCCATTTGATATTCCTTTTCTTCGAAACACTGAAACAAGGGGAAAAACAGGAACTAGCACTGGGCTCTGGGTCAATATGTTAGTCCCAAAATTAATATAAAAGTGTAAAATAAAGCCCATAAACATCCAAGATGGATAATATAATAGCATGAATACTTCATAAATTATAGATACGTTGGAGACGTATCAGCATCCCCAAGCTAAATTCCTGCTCGTCCTCGAGTAGGTAAACGATAAAAGAAATAATTTATGAAGTGTGAATGCCAGCAGGTGCATAAGTTTGATCAATGATAATTTCAATCACCTTTTCTAGCATCATTATATGTCATAACAGTAGTTCAACTCATAGAACTTTGCATGATCAAGTAACAAGCTATTCACATGTTAAAGTATAGATCATAAACTTTCTTGAAAACCAACAAACTATGTTCTGAGTCATCAAACAATTGCAATTAATCTTATTTCCAGGAAGAGTCTATGTCAGAGCTTTGATTCAGCAAACTTCACATACTCAGCTATCATTTAGTCTTCCATGATTGCTACCACTCAAAGCATATTTTTAGAACAAATAGTATTCATCGAACACAGAGAAAGATAGGGGCTTAATGTTTCGCCTCCCAACCTTTTACCTCAAGGGTAATGTCAACAATAATAATTCATGATCAAATATATTTGAATGGCCATATATGCTCAGATCTTTCCATCACATGACGCTTGCCAACTAAAGAGTAGGTTGGAATGAGAAGGAATACTACTGACTCTTGCATAAAAGTAAAAGATAGGCCATTCGCAGAGGGAAGCAGGGATTTGCAGAGGTGCCAGAGCTCGAAGCAAAAACAGAGATGAAAATAATTTTGAGAGGTATGCTTTCATTGTCAACATAACGACCAAGAGTTTCCAATATCTTCCATACTACATACATTATAGGCGGTTCCCAAACAGAAAGGTAAAGATTTTTACTCCCCATCCACCAACAATCATCAATCCATGGCTTGCCCGAAACAACGGGTGCCTCCAACTAACATCAATCCTGGGGGAGTTTTTTTGCAATTATTTTTGATTTCATTTTGATCTTTTTATCATGGGACTGGGCATTACCAGCCATTTTCTCATGAATGATGAGCGGAGTCCACTCATCGTGAGAATAACCCACCTAGCATGGAAGATACTGCTAACCCCTAGTCGCTACATGAGCGATTCGGGCATACAAAACAAATTATTATTTGAAGGTTTAGAGTTTGGCACATGCAAATTTACTTGGAACAGCAGGTAAATACCGCATATAGGTAGATATGGTGGACACTCATGGAATAAACTTGGTTCAAGGAATTTGGATGCACAAGCAGCATTCCCGCTTAGTACAGATATTTTGGCTAGCAAAGGATTCTAAATAGCAAGCACCACATGTTAGAGGATCCAAAACAATATAACTTATACAAATATACCCAAGCATAACTCATTATGTTGTCTTCCTTGTCCAGCTTCAACTAATTTGCTCAGGTTTGAAAATAATTAATGGGGATCACAATCATAGAAGATGTCCAAGATAGTATTATATGTGAAATCTCTCTTCCTTCAATATTCTTTCATGAATTGTTCAAGTGAACAATACAATGTTTGCTAACCTTCAAAAATTTACCACCTCTACTTCTTATATGTGAAGGCATTACTCCCCATGGGATAAGCATATGAAACATATATAATTTCAGATTTATGACATTCAAATCAGTCAAATATTTACTCATAGGATATAAGTGAAGCACATGAGTAAATGGCAAACTACTCTAAAAAGATATATAAGTGAAGATTAATGAGTAGTTAAATAATTATGTAACTATGTGAAGACTCTCTAACATTTAAGGATTTCATATCTTGCTATTTTATTTCAACAGCAAGCAAAGCAAAATAAAATAAAATGACGCTCCAAGCAAAACACATATCATGTGGTGAATAAAAATATAGCTCCAAGTAAAGTTACCGATGAACGAAGACGAAAGAGGGGATGCCTTCCGGGGCATCCCCAAGCTTAGACGCTCGTTTATCCTTGAATATTACCTTGGGGTTCCTTGGGCATCCCCAAGCTTAGGCTCTTGCCACTCCTTATTCCATAGTTCATCGAATCTTTACCCAAAACTTGAAAACTTCACAACACAAAACTCAACAGAAAACTCGTAAGCTCCGTTAGCGAAAGAAAACAAAACACCACTTCAAGGTAATGTAATGAATTCATTATTTATTTATATTGGTGTTAAACCTACTGTATTACAACTTCTCTATGGTTTATAAACTATTTTACTAGCCATAGATTTATCAAAAATAAGCAAATAACACACGCAAAACAGAATCTGTCAAAAACAGAACAGTCTGTAGTAATCTGTAACTAACGCAAACTTCTAGAACTCCAAAAATTCTAAAATAAATTGGTGGACCTGAGGAATTTGTCTAGTAATCATCTCCAAAAATAATCAACTAAATAGCACTCTCTAGTAAAAAGTTTTAGCTAATCTCGTGAGCCCTAAAGTTTCTGTTTTTTACAGCATGATCATAAAGACTTCACCCAAGTCTTCCCAAAGGTCCTACTTGGCACAAACACTAACTAAAATACAATACCACATCTAAACAGAAGCTAGATGGATTATTTATTCCTAAACAGAACCAAAAAGCAAGAAACCAAAATAAAATTGGGTTGCCTCCCAACAAGCGCTATCGTTTAACGCCCCTAGGTAGCCATGATGATTTCAATGATGCTCACATAAAAGATAAGAATTGAAACATAAAGAGAGCATCATGAAGAATATGACTAGCACATTTAAGTCTAACCCACTTCCTATGCATAGGGATTTTTTGAGCAAACAACTTATGGGAACAATAATCAACTAGCATAGGAAGGCAAAACAAGCATAACTTCAGAACTTTAAGCACATAGAGAGGAAACTTAATATTATTGCAATTCTTACAAGCATATATTCCTCCCTCATAATAATTTTCAGTAGCATCATGAATGAATTCAACAATATAACCAGAACCTAAAGCATTCTTTTCATGGTCTATTTGCATATAAATTTTACTACTCTCCACATGAGCAAAATTCTTCTCATTCGGAATAGTGGGAGTATCATAAGAGACTTGAATACTATAAATTGTTTCCACATTAAATGAATAATGTTCAGAAAAAGGGTAATCATAATCATGACAAGTTTTATAAGTATAATCATCACTACTTTTTATAGCATAAGTTTCATCACAATAATCATCATAAGTAGCAACTTTGTTCTCGTCATAATCAATTGAAACCTCTTCTGAAATAGTGGATGCATCACTAAATAAAGTAATGACCTCTCCAAATCCACTTTCATAAATATTATAAGATTCAACATCCTCCAAAATAGTGGGATCATTACTTCCTAAAGTTGACACTCTTCCAAACCCACTTTCATCAATATAATCATCATAGGTAGAAGGCATGCTATCATCATAACAACTTTGCATATCAAAACTTGGGAGGCTAAAAATATCATCTTCATTAAACGTAGCATCCCCAAGCTTGGGACAAACGTTAATTGCACCAAATATATTCTCAACTATGTCATTCTCATCAAACATAGCTTCCCCAAGCTTAGCCCTTTTCATATCATAAGCATAACACTCTCATCATTAATAGTATGGATAGCACCAATAGTATAGCAATTATCATATTCTTCCAAGCAAGTGCCAAAAAGATTTTCAAGATCAGAAGTATCATTATCTTCCCAATCATAATCATCACAACAAGCAATAGGCATAACGAGATCATCATCAAGTGCATCATCTTTCACAATTATTTTTGATTCATTTTCATGAGGCACAACAATAATAGGAGCAACATTATTTGGGAGAGATATCTTTTTACCTCTCTTCTTTTTTCTTTTCTTCTTCTTCACCACATCATGTGTGGGTTCAATCCTATTTTTGGAGCTCCTTATTAATGAGATTGGTTGAATAGAAGGCTCCTCCTCGTTACCTGATTCATCATAAGAAATAATAGGAGGATATTGGGAAGTCTCTTCCTTTTCATTAGTATTTTCTTCATCTTCTATTTGTTTTATTTTCTTTATGTAATTGGCAATATAAGGATTTTCAATGCAATTCACCGCACAATACATATAAATTTCTTCTAGATCAAAATCAAAAATTTATCGAGATTAAATTTTGGAATACCCTCAGTTATACATTTCATTTCTTCACAACCCAAAAGAAGACTAAGCTCTTTATGATGCTCAAGGGTAATCAAGTTATCACAATTTTTGGACACGACTTGATCATGAAACAAATAGCATTGGAGCTTCAAATGACCATGTTCATTGCAAAGTTCACAAGGATGGCGATAAATATTGAATCTTTCAGCACAAACATCTAACCTTTCTTGCAACAATTTAGTTTCTAAATGCTTATGCCTCTTGCAATATCTATCTTTCCTATTTGGTGTGTACTTGCAAACCCAATGCACTCCCCACAAAAATGACAGAAGAGGATGGCTCTCCCCTCTCCCACCCCTCTCTCCCACCTACCCACACCTCTCAACCATGGTGAATTTTGATCTTGCTGATCATGGAAGGCCTTCTGCATTGGGATTTTTCCCCCGGCCTCGCGGTCGCGGACCAGGTGCGTCATCGCTTTGGATCTACCGTTCACTTCTCCCCCTCTGGCTCGAACAAAGAATTTTTCTTGGTGGTGCATTTCTCTTCGGCTAGCTTTCCGCTCAATGAAGACTCGATTGCCGTTGCCCTACAATGTTGTATTGGATGGGTACCTTCTGGTCTTAATTTGACACATCTTTCGGGACGAAGGTTTCGTTTTTCAGTGGCTTCCAATAAAGTCGGTCACTTCATCTATGGTCTCAAAGATCGTGTTTGGCCGGATTTTGTCTGTCATTTTAGTCTTTTCCGCCAGAGCTACATTGGTGCATCGTCCATGGATTCATCTTGGCACCTGGATTCTCACATTCCTGAGGTGGCGGCGCGTTCTCCTGTCGCGATCAAGTCTAAGTTCAAGTTCACAAAGCAGCATCCCAATGAGTTGCGTGCATCACAACAGGTTCTATCAAAGTTTGGATTTTTAATGGATATGGGGGCCGATCTTGGGAAGTCGCCGGAAGGCTCATCGCCGGCGTCTCTTTTGCCAACTCCGGCAGTGCCGAGCCCGACAGTCAACCCCCCTACAATTGCGGGCATTAACCAACCTTCCATGAACTCTGGCATCATCTTTGGTAGTTTCCAGCCGGCAATTATTTCAGGAGTTAATACCATTAATTACAAATTTGAAGGCTGTCGGTTTAAGGAGCAGGCTTGGACCAACATTCTGAATTTTATGCTGCTCCATATTCTTGACCAACGGCATTTTGGGTATTCTGATTCCCGTATTGCAGCTATCTGGTCTCTGGATTCGATCCCTCCATCGGAATATATTTATGGCAAGCTGAATTTGTGCTCCAATTGTAAATTGATGGGCCACCTTGCTTCTGTTTGTCCCGATATTAATTGCTCGGTATGTCTCGCTGCCATTTGCAGCTGCCCCCCGCCTTCTACTCAGGTTATTTCCGGTATGCCCACTAAGGTGATCGGCCCTGGGCCGCGCTCGAGCCCACGAATATGTACTACATGTGGCTCTTCCAACCACCTTTTTTTCCAATGCCCGGCCTATCTCAAATGTGACTCTTGCTTCTTTCTGGGCCACACGAGGCACAACTGTCTGGATACTAAAGCTAAACATTATTTTTGGAGGCCCAAGACTGCGCAGGATTTAGTTCCTCCTTGCTCTGGAGTAACAAATAATTTTGATCTTTCTTTGAAAGGAAAGAATCCTATTGATCCCATTGTTAACGTGGACTCATTACAATGCATACCTTCTACTAGTCGCTCTGGCATGCCCATCTTGGGAAACGAGAGGTTAATTGATTTTGGTCCAGTCAAATCCGGGTCTGCACGGATTCCTTCCTCTCGTTCGCAATTACCACAGACACGTATTTTCTGCCCCATCGTTCGACCCAAGCCATCATCGACCGTCCATGACAATCTGTGTGGTTCGATGGGACACGTGGCTTCATCCTGTGGAAAGCGGCAGCGTTCCTGCAAGGCATCTTGGTTGCCCAAACCATCCATACCCCCTGCCGCTACGCATTCCGCCTCGCCTGCTGTGCCTCCTCCTGCGCACGCTCTGCTCTACTCTCCTCCACCTTCAATGGCGAACTTCCCTGTCAATGTCGTCCCCTACCTCCCGCAGGGCATGACAGTGGAGCTCGGCCCGCCCGATCGGAAGGTGCGTGCTGATATGGTGGTCAGCGCTGTGCCTCCTCTGCGGCATGATTTCTTGGCCATTGCTTTGAGGCCAACAGGTTCATCCCGCAGCATCGAGCGGCGGCCCTCCGTGATACAATCCAAGGTTTGCTCCATGAATCCTAGTAGATCCCCACTGAAGTTGAAGATCACCCCTTAGGGATTGGTATTTTTGGATTCGAGGATTCCCTTGTGCGTGACTCTGTTGTGGGGACTACCTTTGAGCTAGATGAGCTACAAGCTGATGAACACACGGTTATTTCATTTGTACCTCATGATGCTGCACTGAATATGAGGCTCACCTCTTTTGGTCCGGAGATTTGGATCTTATATGTAGGCTATCCTTACGATTATCAAACGCAGCATTACATCCATAAGTCAGTTGATAGCTTTGGCACTCTGCTTGAATGGCACAACCCTAGGGGCGACAGCGCTGGTTACAGTAAAGGCAAGGGTTATTCATCTCCGCCTAGTCCCTAAGAGTATCATCATGAGGCAGATTGGTGGTGCCCATCATTGCTGGACTGTTCTTTGTGACCATGTTGCGTAGTTACATTGGAATGCACACTTGCTCGAAGTTCCACCTGCTGGCGAGGATCCTCCTCCGAGGATGGTGTCCCTCATCCTCTCTTTGGTGAGGGCCTGATCATGGAGCAGATTTATCAAGCACAACTTCGCAACTGGATGGCTCGGAATGTGGCTGCGGATCATGAGCTGCACCAGGCTAATCAGGCTAATGGTGATGTGGTTGTGGATCAACAGGTTCAGTTTCAAGCTAATTGGGGAGCCTGGCCAGCACCTCCTCCTCCCACTGTATACAACTTTCAAGCTTGGTTGGCTGCTGAAGGGTTGCAGGTTGCTGATGGAATTGTCCCTGAAAACAATCTTCTCAACAGTCCTGCTGCAGCTTGGAATGACTCCATTTCCTGGAGCAGCAGTTCTGAATCTTCTGTTAATTCTGATGGACTGGTTCTTGTGCCTGTCAACATCCTCAACAACCTTTGGCGACAGAATTTCGACAGCTCTGCTAGCACTCCCATGGTTCCTCTCCTGCAGCCGACTGAGAGTCTTAGTATGGATCTTTCCTTGAACAACTCTGGTATGCATCTGTCTTTGTCTAACAATGGAAATATGGTGGCCACAATGTTATTCCACTCCTCCAGGCCGGCGAGGCAAATCAATGACTATCTCCTTCAGGCTATCAAACCGATTATGGCTATGGTCCTTGGAGCTCTGGGCTGGGCTTCAGGGATTCTCTGAAGATTCATGTTGAGGTCCATTGCAGCAATGATTCATTTGTGATTTCGGCTGGGCATCAGATCACCACGAGCAATGACGAATGCCTCTCTGTGGTTCACTCCTGGACTGTTCCCAGTGACGACTCTGCTATGCTTCAGGCAAACTGTTCCCTCTCTTTGCCTCCTTCCGAGGGGCCCCAGAGTGTGATCGGCGCTTCTTCGTACCGTGGCAAAGTGCAGGCTCCAGAATGTGAAATCTCTCTCCGTCGCAGTGAGAGTACGACAGGGTGACCCGTTGTCCCCCTTAATCTTTGTCTTGGCGGCAGATTTATTGCAAGCTGCGATTAATGACTCCTTTCGGAGGAATGAACTCCACTTGCCCTTCAACCGTCCCAACCAATCGGACTACCCAGTGATCCAATACGCGGACGACACTATCATTTTGTTACCGGCGTGTCAAGACAAGGCGACTCTTGTCAAAAACATTCTCACCGATTATGCCACGTCTGTTGGACTGAAGATCAACTTTCACAAGTCAACCCTGGTGCCAATGAATTGCGACGCTGCAACTGCCCAACATATTGCCCAAATTTTCGGCTGCGTGGTGGGGAAGCTCCCTTTTACCTATCTTGGATTGCCAATGGGCACGGATGGCCGGACTATAGCCTTCCACCTCCCCCTTTCCATGCAAGCTTACAATGAACTGCGAGACATCTAGGAGATCACATTACATGTTGGCAATGATGCAGAAGAGGGCGTAGATGCATGGGTCTACGAGTGGGGATCTAAGATTTACACAGCAAAATGATACTACAAGTTCTACTTTCGAGAGGTCACTGCTCACGATAGTTATAAATGGCTCTGGAAATCTTCGGCCACAATCAAATTAAAGGTTTTTGGTTGGCTACTACTATCTGATCGTCTAAATACCAGAAACATGCTTAAGAGAGGTCATTATAACATTGGAGACAATCACGGTTGCATCTTGTGTGGCGGTACAGAGGAAGAAACTGTCGAGCACATGATTTTTACGTGTCATTTCAGTTTAACTTGTTGGGACACTTTGAACATCAACTGGACAACTAATGGAGATCGTCTCAATTGGATCAAAGAAGCAAAAACGGCATGGCACAATCTAATGTTCATGGAGATCTTCCTATGCGCCTCCTGGAGTCTTTGGAAAGAAAGAAATAACAAACACTTCCGAAGGATAAACCCCACGCTAGGATCATGGGCAAGAAGATTCATAGAGGATTTCTCTCTACTCAGACATAGAGCCAAAGAGAAGCACATAACATTTGTTTCCTCTTTTGCCCAAACTTTTGTTGTACCATAACCTTGTATTCTCCTTGGTTTCCCATCTCTAGCTTAGTTTGTCAATGGCTATGGATGTAAGGTTATGACCTTGTAAGAACTTTTTTTGATGCTTTAATATACACAGTAGGAGCCTCTCCTGCTGTTTTAACTGTAAAAAACAAAAATTGAAATATTTATAGGAGACATTTTCATCATAACTAGTGCAATCATCATTAGTACTATGGATATTCAAGGAGTTCATACTAACAACATTGGAATCATGCTCATCATTCAAAGATTTAGTGCCAAACATTTTAATGCATTCTTCTTCTAACACTTTGGCACAATTTTCCTTTCCATCATACTCACGAAAGATATTAAAAAGATGAAGCGTATGAGACAAACTCAATTCCATTTTTTTTGCAAACTAAACTAGTGATAAAACAGGAAACTAAAAGATTCGGTTGCAAGATTTAAATATATACCTTCAAGCACTCACCTCCCCGGCAACGGCGCCAGAAAAGAGCTTGATGTCTACTACACAACATTCTTCTTGTAGACGTTGTTGGGCCTCCAAGTGCAGAGGTTTGTAGGACAGTAGCAAATTTCCCTCAAGTGGATGACCTAAGGTTTATCAATCTGTGGGAGGCGTATGATGAAGATGGTCTCTCTCAAACAACCCTGCAACCAAATAACAAAGAGTCTCTTGTGTCCCCAACACACCCAATACAATGGTAAATTGTATAGGTGCACTAGTTCGGCGAAGAGATGGTGATACAAGTGCAATATGGATGGTAGATATAGGTTTTTGTAATCTGAAAATATAAAAACAGCAAGGTAACTAATGATAAAAGGGAGCGTAAACGGTATTGCAATGCTAGTAAACAAGGCCTAGGGTTCATACTTTCACTAGTGCAAGTTCTCTCAACAATAATAACATAATTGGATCACATAACTATCCCTCAACATGCAACAAAGAGTCACTCCAAAGTCACTAATAGCGGAGAACAAACGAAGAGATTATGGTAGGGTACGAAACCACCTTAAAGTTATTATTTCCGATCAATCCATTGGGCTATTCCTATAAGTGTCACAAACAACCCTAGAGTTCGTAGTAAAATAACACCTTAAGACACACATCAACCAAACCCTAATGTCACCTAGATACTCCAATGTCACCTCAAGTATCCGTGGGTCTGATTATATGATATGCATCACACAATCTCAGATTCATCTATTCAACCAACACATAGAACCTCAAAGAGTGCCCCAAAGTTTCTACCGGAGAATCAAGACGAAAACGTGGGCTAACCCCTATGCATAGGTTCATGGGCGGAACCCGCAAGTTGATCACCAAAACATACATCAAGTGAATCACGTGATATCCCATTGTCACCACAGATACGCATGGCAAGACGTACATCAAGTGTTCTCAAATCATTAAAGACTCAATCCGATAAGATTACTTCAAAGGGAAAACTCAATCCATTACAAGAGAGTAGAGGGGGGAGAAGCAACATAAGATCCAACTATAATAGCAAAGCTCGCGATACATCAAGATCATACCAAATCAAGAACACGAGAGAGAGAGAGAGAGAGAGAGAGAGAGAGAGAGAGAGAGATCAAACACATAGCTACTGGTACATACCCTCAGCCCCGAGGGTGAACTACTCCCTCCTCGTCTTGGAGAGCGCGGGATGATGAAGATGGCCACCGTGAGGATCCCCCTCCGGCAGGTGCCTAACAGGGCCCGATTGGTTTTGGTGGCTACAGAGGCTTGCGGCGGCGGAACTCCCGATCTCTTCTGTTTCCGATCGTTTTAGGGTATATGGATATATATAGGCAGAAGAAATACGTCAGGGGAGCCACGAGGGGCCCACGAGGGTGGAGGGCGTGCCCAGGGGGGCTGGGCGCGCCCCCCTGCCTTGTGCCTCCCTCATTGCTTTCCCGACGTGCACTCAAAGTCTCCCGGGTTGCTTTCCTTCCAAAAAACTTCTCCAGAAGGTTTCATTCCGTTTCGACTCCGTTTGATATTCCTTTTCTTCGAAACACTGAAAAACAAGGGAAAAAACAGGAACTGGCACTTGGCTCTGCGTCAATAGGTTAGTCCCGAAAGTAATATGAAAGTGTAAAATAAAGCCCATAAACATCCAAGATGGATAATATAATAGCATGAATACTTCATAAATTATAGATACGTTGGAGACGTATCAGCCCGCTGTCGGTGGTCATCATAAATTAGACGACGGATGGTAGTTGGGTGGCCACCAAGTAAGACTGCGGCGGACACCGAGGAGACGCGCGGCGCGTCCGTGTTGGGCCGCAAATGCGTCTGCGCGGACGCGATTTTGGTTTGGGTCGGCGCGTTGGGCCTCCAGTTTTGTCCGCGCCGACCCAAACAAACGTAGGCGGACAAAATGGATCGTCCCATTGAAGTTGCTCTAAACTCCTCGGCCGTCGCCGCCCCTCCTCAAATGCCCGAGACCTCCACGACCCCTTTCGGTGCCTACCCGTCCACACCACATGGCCCCCAGTATCCTCCGTGCCACCCCCTACACCGCCGGCCCCGGCAGAAGCCGCGGCACCGTGCCGGTGAGTGAGACTCCCGCCTTCCCCATTTCCAGGGCTTAGCGATTCTGATTTGCTAATTCGTAGCTATTCCTGGGGTGCGGAAAATCGGTGATTCAAGGGCGTGCGGCGTTGCCCTTAGGGTGGGAGGATCTGGACGGTGAGTTAGCTATCATGTCTGAGGCTTGAGCTTTGTAGCTTTGTTGCTTTGGATGAGTGGCCCGACTGCAGAATTATCTGCACCGTTCTGAATTTTTGCTATGATATGTGAGGGAGTCCTGGATTAGGGGGTGTACGGATGGCTGGACTATAGCCTTTGGCCGGACTCCTGGACTATGAAGATACAAGATTGAAGACTTCGTCCCGTGTCCGGATGGGACTTTCCTTGGCGTGGAAGACAAGCTTGGCGATACGAATATGTAGATCTCCTACCATTGTAACCGACTCTGTGTAACCCTAACCCTCTTCGGTGTCTACATAAACCGGAGGGTTTTAGTCCGTAGGATGAACAACAATCATACCATAGGCTAGCTTCTAGGGTTTAGCCTCTCTGATCTCGTGGTAGATCTACTCTTGTACTAGCCATATCATCAATATTAATCAAGAAGGAGTAGGGTTTTACCTCCATCGAGAGGGCCCGAACCTGGGTAAAAACATCGTGTCCCTTGTCTCCTGTTACCATCCGCCTAGACGCACAGTTCGGGACCCCCTACCCGAGATCCGCCGGCTTTGACACCGACATTGGTGCTTTCATTGAGAGTTCCTCTGTGTCGTCATCTTTAGGCCCGATGGCTCCTCCGATCATCAACAACGATGCGGTCCAGGGTGAGACTTTTCTCCCCGGAAAGATCTTCGTATTCGGCAGCTTTGCACTGCGGGCCAATTCGCTTGGCCATCTGGAGCAGATTGAAAGCTATGCCCCTGGCCATCAGGTCAGATTTGGAAGTTTGAACTACGGTGGCGTCGCGAAGACTTGATCTTGACGGGTTCGAGCCACACCCGCGCGCGCCGCCTTTATCACGAGGGCATGATCTAGCTCTGCCGCCGAACAGTGTCCTGGAGGCCGCGCCAGTGTCCGCTCCGACCCTTAGTTCGGAGCCGACTGCGCCGATCGAGGACGGGTGGTTGGACACCGCCTCGGGGGCTGCGATCTCTACGGCGATAGAGCCGAACACCAACCCTGTCCTTTGCGAAGCTCGTGACCCCAAGGTGCAGGACTCCTCTCCGGACTCCGAACCTTCTGCGCCCTTGCCAATCGAATCTGATTGGGCGCCGATCATGGAATTCATTGCCGCGGACATCTTTCAGCACTCGCCCTTTGGCGACATCCTGAATTCGCTAAAGTCTCTCTCTTTATCAGGAGAGCCCTGGCCGGATTATGGTCAGGAAGGTTGGGATGCGGACGACAATGGAATACAAAGCCACCCACCACCCACTTCGTAGCCACTATCAATGATCTAACCGACATGCTCGACTTCGACTCCGAAGACATCGACGGTATGGACGATGATGCAGGAGACGACCAAGAACCAGCGCCTATAGGGCACTGGAAGGCCACCTCGTCATATGACATATACATGGTGGACATCCCAAAAGATGGGAATGGCGATGGAACAGTGGAGGATGACCCCTCCAAGAAACATCCTAAGCGTCGGCGTCAGCGACGCCGCTCTAAATCCCGCCACAACAAAAACGGTGATTCCGGCACGGAGATAATAACACCCCGGACAGTGCCGAAGACAACCTCCTCCAGCAGGATTCAGCACAGGAGGATGGAGAAGCCAACCCTCATGATAGAGCGGTAGACAGAGAGGTAGAGGACGATAATTGTATGCCTCCCTCCGAAGACGAGGCAAGCCTCGACGACGACGAATTTGTCGTGCCTGAGGATCCCGTCGAACAAGAGCGTTTCAAACGCAGGCTTCTGGCCACGGCAAGCAGCCTCAAGAAAAAGCAACAGCAACTTAGAGCTGACCAAGACTTGCTAGCTAACAGATGGACTGAAGTCCTTGCGGCCGAAGAGTATGAACTCGAACGCACCTCCAAGAGCTACCCAAAACGTAGGCTGCTACCCTGATTAGAGGAGGAAGCACTTAAACCTACATCACCAGCGCATGGCACGGCCGACCGGCCACCTCGTGGCCGCGACAGAGAGGCCTCTAGGCCCTCCACTCAAGCCGCACCCTGGCGTCGCTCGAAAAGTACCAAAGCACGGGGAAATGTGCCAAACCTGCGAGACATATTGGAGGACAAGGCAAGGCAAACAAGATCGATCTACGGATCGCGTGGGCGCCCCATGACACGTGATGACAACCATCACGCCGGATACAGCAATCCCGGCTGGCGAACACAGTAGACAAAGCTCATTTGAGCTGCGTCGTGATATAGCCTAATACAGAGGCGCCGCACACCCACTATGCTTCACAGATGAAGTAATGGATCATCAAATCCCTGAGGGTTTCAAACCCGTAAACATTGAATCATACGATGGCACAACAGATCCTGCGGTTTAGATCGAGGACTATCTCCTTCATATACACATGGCCCGCGGTGATGATCTACACGCCATCAAATATCTCCCACTCAAGCTTAAAGGACCATCTCGGCATTGGCTTAACAGCTTGCCAGCAGAGTCGATCGGTTGTTGGGAAGACCTTGAAGCCGCATTCCTTGACAACTTCCAGGGCACATATGTGCGACCACCAGACGCTGATGACCTCAGCCACATAATTCAGTAGCCAGAGGAATCGGCCAGACAATTCTGGACGCGGTTCCTAACCAAGAAAAATCAAATCGTCGACTGTCCGGATGCAGAGGCCCTTGCAGCCTTCAAACATAACATCCGCGACGAGTGGCTTGCCCGGCACCTAGGACAGGAAAAGACGAAATCCATGGCAGCCCTCACAACACTCATGACCCGCTTTTGCATGGGAGAGGACAACTAGCTAGCTCGCAGTAACAACTTGACCAAAAACCCTGGTAATTCGGATACCAAGGACAGCAATGGCAGGTCGCGTCGCAAAAAGCACTAAGCGCCGCATTAATGGCGATAATGCTGAGGATACGGTAGTCAATGCCGGATTCAGAGGCTCTAAACCCGGTCAGCGGAAAAAGCCATTTAAAAGAAATACTCTGGGCCCGTTCAATTTGGACCGAATACTCGATCGCTCGTGCCAGATACATGGCACCCCCGTAAAACCAGCCAACCACACCAACAGGGATTGTTGGGTGTTCAAGCAGGCAGGCAACATAAATGCCGAAACAATGAAAAGGGGCTGCATAGCGATGACGAGGAGGAGCCCCGGCCGCCGAACAATAGAGGACAGAAGGGTTTCCCCCCACAAGTGCGGACGGTGAACATGATATACACAACCCACATACCCAAAAGGGAGCGGAAGCGTGCACTAAGGGACGTATATGTGATGGAGCCAGTCGCCCCAAAGTTCAACCCGTGGTCCTCCCCGCCCGATCACTTTTGATCGCGAGGACCACCCACTAGCATCCGCCACGGCAGATTCGCGCATTGGTTCTTGACCCAATCATTGTGGATTTCACCTCACTCGAGTCCCGATGGGCGGCGGCAAGAGCTTGAACCTGCTTTATCGGATATACGGTCGCAAAATGGGCATAGACCCTCAAGGATTAAACCCACAAAGGCGACCTTTAAAGGTGTCATACCCGGTGTAGAGGCCAATTATACAGGCTCGATTACACTCGAAGTGGTCTTGGATCCCGGATAACTTCGAGCGAGAATTAATCTTGACATAGTCCCGTTCATGGCGGCTATCACGCCTTTGCTCGGACGAACCGCATTCGCAAAGTTCAATGCGGTGCCGCACTACGCGTACCTCAAGCTCAAGATGCCAGGCCCTCGAGGAGTAATTACGGTCAATGGAAACACCGAACGCTCTCTTCGAACGGAGGAGCATACGGTGGCCCTCGCGGCAGAAGTACAAAGCAGCCTCTCAAGTCAATTCTCGAGCCCGGCTATTAAACGTTTAGACACCGTCAAGCGCGCCCGGAGTAACCTACAACAAGACCGCCTGGCATGTTTCGAGCACGCGTAGCAATGCGGCCCCAACCCCAGCCCTCGCGAAATTGCGAAACCAGTACTACGCGTACATAACTACGCTCTGGAAATACCATGGGCATAGGGGAAGGGGCACGACCACGGCATGCCCAGAATGCAGCTCAACCGCACTAGGGGCTCCCGATTGTGTCATTCTTTTTTCTTTTTCTCTTAATTTCAGGACTCCGTTCTCCAGAAGCCCTGTCCGGCATTAGAATCGCCGAACACACGATGCAACAGCCAGGGAAGCAGAAAGCTACGTCGAGTGTCCAGGTGGTCTCTATTACGAGCAGTATACCTGTTTTACATACCATCCCGCAGCTTACCCCTGGAAGGGGACATGTCAAAAAGTCCCATCCCTTGCTTATCGCACTATTTGTATCGTTCTGCTTTTACTGCAGCCCTTTTGAATAAACAATACATAGCTTTTTGCCTATTATTGCATTCCTTTTTTTATCTATATATGTTCAGTTATGACATTGTGCAACCATACACTTTGCTACGGCCAATACACCAGGGGCTTATGTACCCCAAAATATGGTGTGATAAGTCCAAACACTTTCACAAGTGCGGCACCCCAAACTTATAGCATTATCTGCATCGGCTCCGAATCGTGTCTTGGGTCAATAGTTGGGTTTGCCTGGCTCCCATGTTTTGGTACCTTACGTTCCGTTATATCGGCTAAGGTAGCGCTGGGAGAACCACTGCGATTGTGCCCCGGTTGAGCTGGGTTAAGCACCTCAGTGGAGAAAGCTAAAACTAACCATCATGATAGGGCGAGAGCCGGTCGCTGTTCGAGAGGTTTTCGAGTCCCTAAAGACTTATGCCGCTTAGAGCGAGGAGTCGGCATTGTCAGGCCTAGGCGTGGATAGCGCCCCGAACTCGGTCTTCCGAATACTAGGGGCTTCACGAAATTTAAAATTATAGAATTCTATGGCTAAGTGAGAGTGTTCAAGCATTATAGTCTGGTTGCCTTGTTACGTTGCGTTGGCGCCTCCTCGAAGGACCCAAGAATGGGAAAAAAGCGCTCAAGTTTATCCCGAACACCCCACTTTCGTGGCATGGGGGCTGAAGCCGACGACTCGCCATCTCTCAAATTTAATAAACGACCGCACAGAAGGTAATATTCTAAATTCAAAAGTGTTGCTTAGCGCATATGAACAAGTTTTCAGCGTACAGGATAACAAATGCGAGTCTACTAAAAAATTACATCTTTGGAGAATTCACCCGCTATAAGGAGGGCACCCTTCAGGACGCCCCTCATAATACATCTCAGGCTTGCGATGCTCCTTTCCCGGCGGTGGTCCATCCGTCACAAGCTTCTCAGCGTCCATCTTACCCCAGTGCACTTTAGCACGGGCAAGGGCCCTACGGGCACCTTCGATGCAGACGGAGCGCTTGACGACTTCAATCCATGGAAAGGCGTCCACCAGCCGCCGCACCAGCCCGAACTAGCTCCCAGGCATGGCTTCCTTGGGCCACAGCCGAACTATGAGGCCCTTCATGGCATGTTCGGCCACTTTATGGAGCTCGGCCAGCTGCTTCAGCTGGTCGCTCAAGGGCACCGGATGTCCAGCCTCAGCATACTGAGACCAGAACACCTTCTCAGTCGAGCTCCCCTCCTCGGCTCGGTAGAATGTGGCAGCATCGGACACACTGCGGGGCAGATCTGCAAATGCTCCTGGAGAGCTCCGGATTCGGATAAGTAACACATAATTCACTTTCACGTGCTTGCTTTGCATAAGGAATGCCTTACCCGCCGCTATCTTCTTCATCGCCTCAATCTCCTGGAGGGCTTTTTGGGCTTCGGCCTTAGCGGCTTTGGCACTCTCAAGGGCCGAGGTGAGCTCGGACTCTCGATTCTTTGAGTCACGCTCCAAACTCTCGTGTTTTTCCGCGAGAGCCTGGAGCTCTTGCCGCACCTCCGCCACCCGCGCCTCCTGTTTCTCTCGCTCAGAGCGCTCCACGGCCGCACTGCTTTCGGCCTTGGACACCGCCTCCTTCAGGGTCGCCACCTCGTTTGTGGCCCCTGCAATACACACGTTAATCCTGTCATCTTTTGCAACCACATCTTTTATATAATCCCATAAGGTATTACTTACCTACCTTGTCCTCGAGCTGCTTTTTGGCAAGGCCGAGCTCGTTCTCGGACCGCTCGAGGCTCTGCTTCAATGCATTGACCTCCGTAGTTACTGCGGCAGAGGTCCGCAGCGCAGCCTGCATTCCAATATTGACATACTTATGTTAGACTCCTGCGTATATCTTTTTAGATCCTCAGTTCGGTTTTTCTTTCCGAACACCAAACTGAGCATCAGGGGCTACTGTCTATGCAGTAATGTTTTTACGTATCCTAAATACATACCTCAAAGCGTGTTGGGAGGCTGGTACAGGATTCAGTCAGCCCGCTCTTGGCGGACTGAACTTTCCGGATCACCACACTCATAACAGTGCGGTGCTCCTCGTCGATGGAGGCGCCGTTAAGCGCCTCCAGCAAGCTATCCAGCGCCTCCGGTTGGACGGAGGCCTCCGGTGTCGCAGTCTTGCCCTTCTTACGAAGGGACCACCTGCCGGACTCCGGAACCCCTGAAGGTTCCGGTGCGGAGTCCGGACTAGGGCCGGACCTAGAGCCCTTTGGGGTTTTATCCCCTTTGCGCCCGGAGTCCGGGAGGTCGCCTTGCGGCGCCTCCAGGACCACCTCCTCCTGGCTGGGCCCCTTTTGGGACTCCACCGCGGCGTCGTCTGCATCACGAGGAGAGGAGGCGGTCGGAAGTGAAGTGCTATTCACATCCGACGAATCTAGGGAGCCGCTCGACGAAGCGGCGAGCTCGTCCTTGGGCGGGCTGCATGGTTGTATTCGGCGTTAGAAGAGACTATGCGAGAAATGAAAAGCCATGAGTTATTCTGGTATCCGGACACTTACGATTTCGCCGGGGGCTTGGCCCTTGATGGCAACTCCTCTTCGCCGTCATCGGCGTTGGTGGAGTATTCCGGAGGAAGGATCCTTCCCTTTTTGGACCCTCCGGCCTCCACAGTTAGGGCGGCCTTCCTTTTCTTCTCTCCCCCCGCTAGGGGAGAGGCCTCTTTTTCCTCCTCCTCGTCTTCACGGGAGGAGTCCGCCTCGGAGTCATCGGACGATGAGTCCGACAACACCTGGCGCCGGGCACTCCTTCGAGTTCATGTGGCCTTCTTCTCGGCTTCTTCTCCGGCACCACGTGAGGTGCCGGAACCAGCACCCCCCATCAGCGGGCGTCCGCTGGGTCTTCTGGCAAGGGAGCCGGACAATTAACCTACCCGGACGTATTCTACCAGTCCTGTCAAAGGTAAGGGAGTTTAGATCCCACATAGAGTCAAACTATGAAAAACAAGAGTCTCGTAAATGGTAAAATAGCTTACCTCGCTGGCCTGACGCTGCGAGCTGAATCCGCGATCTTCGGTAACGGGTGCGGGAGCCATGGCGCCCTTGAACAGCACCTTCCAGGCATCTTCGTACATAGTGTCGAAGAGCCTGCTCAAGGTTTGGTGCTGTCCCGGATCAAACTCCCACAATTTGAAGGCCTGTTGTTGGCATGGGAGAATCCGGCGGATGAGCATGACCTGGACTACGTCGACAAGCTTGAGATTCTTGTTCACCAGGTTTTGGACGCAGGTTTGGAGTCCGGTCAGCTCTACCGAATCACCCCACGTTAGGCCCGTCTCTTTCCAGGAGGTGAGCCGTGTGGGGAAGCCAGATCGGAATTCGGGGACAGCCACCCATTTAGAGTCACGCGGCTCGTTGATGTAGAACCACCCCGATAGCCACCTGAGGGAGTCCTGTACTAGGGGGTGTCCGGATAGCGAACTATCATCTTTGGCGGACTCCTGGACTATGAAGATACAAGATTGAAGACTTCGTCCCGTGTCCGGATAGGACTTTCCTTGGCGTGGAAGGCAAGCTTGGCGATACGGATATGTAGATTTCCTACCATTGTAACCGACTCTGTGTAACCCTAACCCTATTCGGTGTCTATATAAACCGAAGGGTTTTAGTCCATAGGACGAACAACAATCATACCATAGGCTAGCTTCTAGGGTTTAGCCTATCGATCTCGTGGTAGATCTACTCTTGTACTACCCATATCATCAATATTAATCAAGCAGGGTAGGGTATTACCTCCATCGAGAGGCCCGAACCTGGTAAAACATCGTGTCCCTTGTCTCCTGTTACCATCCGCCTAGACGCACAGTTCGGGACCCCCTACCGAGATCCGCGGTTTTGACACGACATTGGTGCTTTCATTGAGAGTTCCTACGTATGCGTCACCTATAGGCCCGATGGCTCCTTCAATCATCGACAGCGCAGTCCGGTGAGACTTTTCTACCCGGACAGATCTTCGTATTCGCGGCTTTGCTGCGGGCCAATTTGCTAGGCCATCTGGAGCAGATCGAAATCTACGCCCGCCATCAGGTCAGATTTGGAAGCTTGAAATATCGGCCGATGTCGCGGAGACTTGATCTTGACGGATTCGAGCCACACCGGCGCGCCGCCTTTGTCTCGATGGGTATGATCTAGCTCTGCCGCCAAACGATGCCTCGAGGCCGCACGATGCCGCTCCGACCCTTAATCCGGGCGGTTTAGCGATCGAGGGCGGTTGGTTGGACACCGCCTCGGGGCTGAAATCTCTCTGGCGATTGAGTCGAACACCATCCTGTCCTTTGCAAAGCTCGTGACTCCAGTGTGCGGACTCCTTTCCGGACTCAAACCTCCTGCGCCCTGCCGGTCGAATCCGGTAGGCGCGCGGTTATGGAGTTCACCGCCGCGGACATCTTTCGGCACTCACCTTTTGGCGATATCCTGAACTCATTAAAGTCTCTCTCTTTGTCGAGGAGCCCTGGCGAACTCTGGTCGGGAAGGTTGGGATTCGGACGACGAAGAAATTCAACACCCACCCACCACCCACTTTGTAGCCACTGTCGATGACTTAATGACATGCTCGACTTGACTCGAGGACATCGGCGATATGGACGACGGCGCGAGAGCGACCAGAACCAGCGCCCACAGGGAACTGGATGGCCACCTCAAGTTACGATATATATATGGTGGACACACCTAAGGGAAGCGATAACGAGGAACGACGAGACGCTGCGAAAGAAAATTCCCTTGGGAAGCAGTCAAAGCGGCGGCGTAAGCGCCGCTCAAAACCCCACCTCGACAAAGATAGCGCCCACACAGACCCAGCCATAGAGCAGGGTGAGCCCGCCGACGACAAACATGCCAATGAGCAACCATCCGAACCGGCCAACTTGGACAAACAACCCGTCCCCGGCAAGGACAACAGTCCGGACGATCTCACGCCGGACACGTCATTGGATCAGAAGAACCTCCACAAAGAGCTCCTCGCTACTGCGTGTAGCTTGAAAAAGCGAAAGCAGAGGCTCGTAACAGCGGAAGACGCACTCCGAATGAGATGGAGTAAATTACTCAACATTGCGGACAAATATGGCGACGGCCGCCAAGCAAAGAAACTACCCAAAGCGCAAACTACTGCCCGAATTCGATGAGGAGGCGTAGAAACCCCACGATCAAAAAACAAAGAGGCCGCCGGGTCGGATAGACAACCACATGGCAAACGTAGAGCGGCAAGCGGCGCCGCACACAAGCCGGCACGCGATCCGCATAAGGAGTCGCACCAAAAGGACGGCCTAGTTAGATCTATCTACGGGCCAAGAAACAAGTTCTGGCGAGCAATACAACACGTCAAATATCCGAACATCACGGCACACCCAAATACAGGGCGCGCGCACCCTCTATGTTTCACCGATGAGGTCTTTGGATCATGAATTTCCAGCGGATTCAAGCCCGTAAACATAGAGGCATCTGACGGAACGACAGACCACAGATGCGGATTGAGGATCATATCCTCCACATACACATGGCCAGAGGAGATGATCTCCACGCCATAAAATACCTACCCCTCAAGCTCAAAGGGCCAGCCCGACATTGGCTTAAAAGCCTCCCCGAAAACACCATTGGTAGCTGGGAAGAGCTTGAGGATGCTTTTGGTGCCAATTTCCAGGGAACCTATGTCCGACCTCCTGACGCAGACGATCTAAGTCACATAACCCAACAGCCCGGAGAGTCAGCTCGAAAATTCTGGAACAGGTTCCTCACCAAAAAGAACCAAATAGTCGATTGTCCGGACGCCGAAGCCTTAGCGGCTTTTAAACACAACGTCCGAGACGAATGGCTCGCCAAACACCTTGGCCAGGAAAAGCCAAGAACAATGGCCGCACTAACAAGCCTCATGACCCGCTTTTGCGCGGGAGAGGATAGCTGGCTAGCAAGATGCAGTACCAGCGACCCAAGTACATCCAAAGTCAGGGATGGGAATGGGAAACCACGATGCAGCAAGGACTAGTGCCGGATTAAGGGGAACGGTCCAAAGAGCGTGGCAGTCAACGCCGGATTCAAAAGCTCACGGCAGAACAATAAAAAACTGCCCCTTAAGGACAATAGCAATGAGCTATCCAACTTAAACAAAATCTTGGACAAGATATGCCAAATCCACAGTACTCCCGGGAAGCCTGCAAACCATACCCAGAGAGATTGTTGGGTCTTCAAGCAGTCCGGCAGACTCAACGCCGAACACAAGGGGCTCGACACACCAAGTGAGGATGATGACGAGCACCACAAGTAGAGCCCCGGAAAATAAAAGAATTTCCCACAAGAGATGAACGTCGTGTTATACCCGTCCAGGATACGGCACAACGGAGACACAGGCGCAGACGTGCAGCTGGGACCCGTTGCAAGGATTCTTTTCAGATTAAGACCCTGCGTAAACCTTTTTCACTGCCTCTTGTTGTTACTCATCCCCCGGTTTCTTATTATAACCGAGGAGGAGGCTGGCGTTTTGGCATCGGCCGCGTCAGAATTTTGCACGTACCTGGACACCAGGGGCTTGTTACCAAGGGCATTGTTCGGCCCGCTTTATAAAAGACCGAATACCTTAGGGAGTGTTCGGCGTCTCGAGTTAGGCCTTATATGCATCAGCTCCGAATCATGTCTTTGGTCAAATGTTGGGTTTGCCCGGCTCCTGTGTTTTGCTGCCTTACGTTTCGTTCTATCGGCTAACGCGGCACCAGGAGAACTACTGCGATTGTGCCCCGGTTCGGCCGGGCGAGCACCTCGAGAAAGCCGCTGACTATCATGATATAGCGAGAGACTGGTCAACCACTCGATGACTCACCGGAATGTTTAGAATTCCTCCGCATTAACGAAGGACCGTTTTCCGGTTAGGCACATACGCACCCCGAATTCGGGAGAGTGCGGTGCCCCCAGGGGCTATATAGTAGCCCCACCATCGAACTCCTATGGCTAAGTGAAAGTGATAAAGCATTATAGTCCGGTTGCCTAGTTTGCTATGCTACCACCTCCTTTATAGGACCAAGATGTTGGATTAAGTGTGAAAGCGCGACTTCTTTGCAAACACCCCCGCACTATGTGCGTGGGGGCTGAAGCCGAGGACTGCCATCTTTTATGTTATGTAAATTTACAAACGTAAAAACATAGTGTAAAATATACATAAACTACAAATTTTCTTGAGGTAGTTTGCTACTTGAAGGCACAAGTATAAAAAGCTCTCACATTAAATTGAATATATTGTTTCATAAAATTATACATGTCATTCAAACATAACATCCTTGAATATATATCAACGTGCATCTCTATTAAGCGTATAAAAGCTCTTACATTAAGAACTTCCTCAAAATAGCGCTCGAGCACTGTACTATTAAACTGCCGTCCGAATCTGGGGCCGCAATCTAAATATCGGTGGCCTTCATCTCAGCCCAGTATGCCTTGACACGGGCAAGAGCCATCCGCGCCCCCTCAATACACGCCGACCTCTTCATTGCGTCGATACGCGGTACCGCACCAAGGAACTGCGGCACTAAGCCAAAATAACTCTTCGGCTGGGGTCCGCCTGGCCACAAATGAGTCATGACATGCTTCATGGCAAGTCGGATAATCGATTCAGCTCGGCCCACTCGGCCAACCGATCGGTCAACGGAAGAGGACGCTCCGGACTATGGAATTGCGACCAAAATAGCTCTTCCCTCCTGTGCCCCTTCTGGCCTCGGAAGTGCTCAATCGCGTCCGCAGCGCTCGCCGCTAAGTCCAGATAAGCATCCTCTGAACTCCACAGCTTGTCCAGCGAGCATACTTGGATCCGTATATTTCCTCCGCAGCGAAGCGGTTTTCCAGCCGCAATATCCCGGCCCGACTCAGCTCCTCCTTGGCAGCTCTCATAGCGGAGCAGGCATCCTTGGATTCGGTGGCCTTTTTCAGTCCTCTTGTTACGCTTGACATTCTTTTTCAAGAACCTCGCAGCGGTCGGTAGTATTCTTCAGTTTCAGGCCAAATCGGCCATTTCCTCTTTAACTTGGCGATGAGCAGCCCGTTCGGCTTTCAGCTCTTCAGCCGCCTTTAAAGCGGCTGCATTACTCTTTCGGGCTTGCTCTTTAGCTCGGGCAAGTTCCGCCTGCAGCCTCTCCACAGCAGCGGCACCATCTGCATCAAGGCATACAAGTAGTAAGGCATGGGCGTCAAGCTCCCTTACCAGGTGTCCGCGGAGAAGTCGCATACCTTGTGACTCGTCAAACCGTTTATTGACCAGCGCGATATCCGCATCCGCCTCGTCAAGTTGCCACTTTAGTTCGGCAAATTCATCAGTCCGGCTAGCCACGGACGCCCCGCCACCTACATAGGAACGGCGACATGTTAGTACTGAGATTATGATCCTCGGCACGCTGTCAGTTGTGACAATATACCGAGTCTCAGGGGCTACTATCTATACAGGGCGCATTCTATATGCATAACTGTCAGAAGGTACATCATTTTTTTCGTACCTCAAACCACGTCAGTAAACTTCTGGCGGCTTCATGCAATCCGCTCTCAGCGGATGCAATTCTTTCAATTAGCGTAGCCATTAGCGCACGGTGATCTTCTGAGATATATGCTCCCCCGAGAAGGTCCTTCAGCTCCTCCGACCGCACGCCAGTTGGCGCCGGACCGTCAGGCCCCGGCGGACTAGGGGAAACTCTCCGTGACGACATTTCAGGGTCGCCCGCCTCGCACGAAGGCATGATAGGTGGAGGCATTTCGCTCTCTATCATCTCCGGACGAAGATCCCCCGAAGACGAGCTCTGCTGAGAAGGGTTGAGATCCGAACTACAAGGTACAATTTCAGTTATCTTCAGAAATAAATACAGGGATGTTCTTTATTCACAGGACCCCTTCTTTTTACTTACGGCTCATTGGAGGCTGATCCTTGGGGAAATAGTGCGGCTGGGGTACTTCCCGGCGCCGGACTTTCTGACGAAGACTTCTTTCCCCGTTTTGAGGCCTTGGCTTCCAGGTCTTCGGAAGCGGTCCTCTTCCCCTCCTTGGAGGGGATGATCCCTGATCCCCTCTTCCTTGAAAGCCTCCTTCGTGGAGGCAGTTGCTTCCCTGCTCCCCCCTTCGCCTTCTTTAAAAGGCGCGGCCTTCAACATCTTGGTCAGCATGGGATCCGGCTTGGTCTCAGGAGGGAGCGGACACCTTATCAACTTTGCCTTGGCTATCCACTCCTGTTCAAGAAACGGCTCCTTAAAGGGCATATATATGATAAATGAATGAACTACCTGTCCGTTCTGAGGTTACTTACTTGAGTATCTAGGTGATTGCAGCTTAGACCTGCGACCTCGGTCAAGTCCGGACACTTCTCTTGTGATCCGAAGAACAGTTTGTACATCTCCTTGGGCGTCGCGCCCATAAAATGTTGGAGGCTCGTGGTCCCTCGGATTAAACTCCCATAGGCGGAGGGGGCGTTTGCGAGGCGAAGGCACGAATCAGCATAACCTGCGCCGCCACGACCAGATTGTTATCTCTTTCTTGGAGGTCTCGAATCGGCCCTGCAACGAGAGGAACGTCCTTGGGCGGCCCCAGTCGAGCCCCGGTTGACCCATGATGCCAGCCAGCTGTGGTGGACTGGCCGGAAGGCGGGTGGCGCCACCCATTTGATGCCCACAGGGCGGTGATATAAAACCACTCCCGTTGCCACAAACCAAGCTCCTCTTGAAAAGAGCCCTCGGACCCGGAGCATCAGCACACTTGCTTATGACCGCCCCTCCGCTTTCTCTGCTTGTTGCCCCTCGATCATCTTGGCTCCACCTTGAAGGTCTTGAGCCACAATCCAAAGTGAGGGTAATATGGAGGAAGGCTTCACATCGACAATGAATGGCGAGATATGGAGGATGGACTCAGTTCAAGTCATGGAAATCCAGCCTATAATAAAACATGAGCCCCGCACAAAGGGATCCGTCGGGAAGCCTAAACCCGAAGGAAGTGCGACCACGAGCACCACGCTCTCGCCGGGCTCGGGAGTGGGAATGACCTGCCCGGAGCAGGCAGCCTATCTGAAATCTCGCGGTTAGATACTGGCGTCTCGCAGCTTTAGCACATCTTCTTCGTGACGGAAGAAGACATCCATCGGCCGAGCTGGTCGAGCCGGACATCGTCGAAGGTCGAAGCGCCTAAATCTGAAGCTTTGGGTGTTAGAACTTCGAAGCGAGGCGAATTCGATGGAGGTGGAAAAAGAAGAGGGCCTTGGTTCATTTTAAAGAGGTTGAATACCAAGAGCCCTCCCGTGGTCGATTGGGACTCGCCGATAGAGGAGGTGTGCCAGCGAACGCGGTTGGGTTACTGCGTCCGTATTGATGAGAATCCTGAAATAAGGGGCACGATCTACGCTTTGATAAGGCGTGCCAAGAAACCACCTCGCTAAGCGCTGAGGTGGGACAGTAAAAAGCGATTGAATAAAGGCCTGGCCGTGGTGTGATGTCACGCCGCGGAATACATCAGCAGATCTGTGCAAAAAATTATTCTCTCTACGGTGGTATGTGGAACTTGTTTTGCAGAGCCGGACACTATCCTTGTGTTCAAAACCTTCTATCAAGTATTCGGAGGAGGAACCCGCCTTGCAATGCCGAAGACAATCAACACGCCGGACTTATCATCATTGAAGCCTAGTTCGGGGGCTACTTAGGGAGTCCTGGACTAGGGGGTGTCCGGATAGCCGAACTATCATCTTTAGCCGGACTCCTGGACTATGAAGATACAAGATTGAAGACTTTGTCCCGTGTCCGGATAGGACTTTCCTTGGCGTGGAAGGCAAGCTTGGCGATACGGATATGTAGATTTCCTACCATTGTAACCGACTCTGTGTAACCCTAACCCTATTCGGTGTCTATATAAACCGAAGGGTTTTAGTCCATAGGACGAACAACAATCATACCATAGGCTAGCTTCTAGGGTTTAGCCTCTCTGATCTCGTGGTAGATCTACTCTTGTACTACCCATATCATCAATATTAATAAAGCAGGAGTAGGGTATTACCTCCATCGAGAGGGCCCGAACCTGGGTAAAAACATCGTGTCCCTTGTCTCCTGTTACCATCCGCCTAGACGCACAGTTCGGGACCCCCTACCCGAGATCCGCCGGTTTTGACACCGACACCACCCCTTTATGGTCTCCACAAAGGAGCCCTCGAGCCATAGGACGTTGGCCATCCGGCCCACCGTGGCACCTCCGCACTCCGCTTGGCGGCCGCCCACTACCTTCGGCTTGACATTAAAGATCTTCAGCCATAAGCCGAAGTGGGGCTGGATGCAGAGGAAGGCCTCGCACACGACGATGAACGCCGAGGTGTTGAGGATGAAATTCGGGGCCAGATCGTGGAAATCCAGGCCATAGTAGAACAAGAGCCCTCGGACAAATGGGTGAAGTGGAAAACCTAGTACGCGGAGGAAGTGGGTGAGGAACACCACCCTCTCATGGGGCCTGGGGGTGGGGATGAGCTGCCCCTTATCGGGGAGCCGATGCGCGATGTCGCTGGACAAGTATCCGGCCTTCCACAGCTTTTTGACTTGCCCCTCCGTGACGGAGGAGGCCATCCACTTGCCTCCCGCTCAGGACATGGCTGGAGAAGGTTGAGGTGGGATGTTGTTGTGGAACGTAGTAATTTCAAAAAAAATTCCTACGCACACGCAAGGATCATGGTGATGCATAGCAACGAGAGGGAGAGTGTTGTCCACGTACCCTCATAGACCGTAAGCGGAAGCGTTATGACAACGCGGTTGATGTAATCATACGTCTTCACGATCCGACCGATCCAAGTACCGAACGTACGGCACCTCCGAGTTCAGCACACGTTCAACTCGATAACGATCCCCAGACTCCGATCCAGCAAAGTGTCGGGGATGAGTTCCGTCAGCACGACGGCGTGGTGACGATCTTGATGTTCTACCATCGCAGGGCTTCGCCTAAGCACCGCTACAATATTATCGAGGTGGTCTATGGTGGAGGGGGGCACTGCACACGGCTAAGGAACGATCACGAAGATCAACTTGTGTGTCATGGGGTGCCCCCTACCCCCGTATATAAAGGAGCAAGGGAGGGGTGGCGGCCTAGGAGGGGCGCACAGGAGGAGTCCTACTCCCACCGGGAGTAGGATTCCCCCCATTCAAGTAGTAGGAGTAGGAGTCAAGGAAAGGGGAAGAGAGAGAAGGAAGGAGGGGCAGCCCCTCCCCTAGTCCAATTCGGACTAGGCCTTGAGGGCGCCCAACCTCTCCTCTCTCTTTCCCTAAAGCCCAATAAGGCCCATATACTCCCGACGAATTCCGTAACTCTCGGTACTCCCAAAAATACCGAATCACTCGGAACCTTTCCGAACTCCGAATATAGTCGTCAATATATCGATCTTTACGTCTCGACCATTTCGAGACTCCTCGTTATGTCCCGATCTCATCCGGGACTCGAACTCCTTGGTACATCAAAACTTATAAACTCATAATATAACCATCGCCGAAACCTTAGCGTGCGGACCCTACGGGTTCGAGAACAATGTAGACATGACCGAAACACGTTTCCGGTCAATAACCAATAGCGGAACCTGGATGCTCATATTGGCTCCCACATATTCTACGAAGATATTTATCGGTCAAAACGCATAACAACATACGTTGTTCCCTTTGTCACCGGTATGTTACTTGCCCGAGATTCGATCGTCGGTATCCAATACCTAGTTCAATCTCGTTACCAGCAAGTCTCTTTACTCGTTACTTAATAAATCATTCCGTAACTAACTCATTAGCTACATTGCTTGCAAGGTTTATACTGATGTGCATTACCGAGAGGGCCCAGAGATACCTCTCCGATAATCGGGGTGACAAATCCTAATCTCGAAATACGCCAACCCAACATGTACCTTCGGAGACACCTGTAGAGCTCCTTTATAATCACCCAGTTACGTTGTGACGTTTGGTAGCACACAAAGTGTTCCTCCGGTAAACGGGAGTTGCATAATCTCATAGTCATAGAAACATGTATAAGTCATGAAGAAAGCAATAGCAATATACTAAACGATCGAGTGCTAAGCTAACGGAATGGGTCAAGTCAATCACATCATTCTCCTAATGATGTGATCTCGTTAATAAAATGACAACTATTTGTCCATGGCTAGGAAATGTAACCATCTTTGATTAATGAGCTAGTCAAGTAGAGGCATACTAGTGACACTCAGTTTATCTATGTATTCACACATGTATCATGTTTCCGGTTAATACAATTCTAGCATGAATAATAAACATTTATCATGAAATAAGGAAATATATAATAACTTTATTATTGCCTCTAGGGCTTGTTTCCTTCAGTCTCCCACTTGCACTAGAGTCAATAATCTAGTTCACATCGCCATGTGATTTAACACCAATATTCATATTTGTATATGATTAACACCCATAGTTCACATCGTCATGTGACCAACACCCAAAGGGTTTACTAGAGTCAATAATCTAGTTCACATCGCTATGTGATTAACACCCAAAGAGTACTAAGGTGTGATCATGTTTTGCTCGTGAGAGAAGCTTAGTCAACGGGTCTGTCATATTCAGAGCCGTATGTATTTTGCAAATATTCTATGTCTACAATGCTATGCACGGAGCTACTATAGCTAATTGCTCCCACTTTCAATATGTATCCAGATTGAGACTTATAGTCATCTGGATCAGTGTAAAAGCTTGCACTGTTGTAACTCTTTACGACGGGCTCTTTTATCACCTCCATAATCGAGAAATATTTCCTTAGTCCTCACTAAGGATATTCTTGACCGTTGTCCAGTGATCTACTATTAGATCAAAATTGTATTCATTTGCCAAACTCAGATCAAGGTATACAATAGGTCTGGTTCACAGCATAGCATACTTTATAGAACCTATGACTGAGGCATAGGGAATGACTTTTCATTCTCTTTCTATTTTATGCCGTGGTCGGGCTTTGAGTCTTACTCAATTTCACACCTTGTAACACAGGCAAGAAACTCTTTCTTTGATTGTTCCATTTTGAACTACTTCAAAATCTTGTCAAGGTATGTACTCATTGAAAAACTTATCAAGCGTCTTGATCTATCTCTATAGATCTTGATGCTCAATATGAAGCAGCTTCACCGAGGTCCTTCTTTGAAAAAACTCCTTTCAAATACTCCTTTATGCTTTGCAGAATAATTCTACATTATTTCCGATCAACAATATGGCATTCACATATACTTATCAGAAATGTTGTAGTGCTCCCATTGACTTTCTTGTAAATACAGGCTTCTCCAAAAGTCTGTATAAAACCATATGCTTTGATCAACTCATCAAGCATATATTCCAACTCTGAGATGCTTGCACCAGTCCATAGATGGATCGCTGGAGCTTGCACATTTTGTTAGCACCTTTAGGATTGACAAAACCTTCTGGTTGCATCATATACAACTCTTCTTTAATAAATCCATTAAGGAATGCAGTTTTGACATCCATTTGCCAAATTTCATAAATGTGGCAATTGCTAACATGATTCGGACAGACTTTTAAGCATCGATACGAGTGAGAAAATCTCATTGTATTCAACACTTTGAACTTTGTCAAAAACCTTTTTCGACAAGTCTAGCTTTGTAGATAGTAACACTACTATCAGCGTCCGTCTTCCTCTTGAAGATCCATTTATTTTCCATGGCTTGCCGATCATCGGGCAAGTCAATCAAAGTTCACACTTTGTTCTCATACATGGATTCCATCTCAGATTTCATGGCCTTAAGCCATTTTGCGGAATCTGGGCTCATCATCGCTTCCTCATAGTTCGTAGGTTTATCATGGTCTAGTAACATGACTTCCAGAATAGGATTACCGTACCACTCTGGTGCGGATCTCACTCTGGTTTACCTACGAGGTTCGGTAGAAACTTGATCTGAAGTTACATGATCATCATCATTAGCTTCCTCACTAATTGGTGTAGGAATCACTGGAACTGATTTCTGTGATGAACTACTTTCCAATTCGGGAGAAGATACAAATTACCTTATCAAGCTCTACTTTCCTCCCACTCACTTCTTTCGAGAGAAACTTCTTCTCTAGAAAGGATCCATCTTAGCAACGAATAACTTGCCTTTAGATCTGTGATAGAAGGTGTACCCAACAGTTTCCTTCGGGTATTTTATGAAGACGCAATTCTCCGATTTGGGTTCGAGCTTATCAGGTTGAAACTTTTTCACATAAGCATTGCAACCCCAAACATTAAGAAACGACAGCTTAGGTTTATTGCTAAACCATAGTTCATACGGTGTCATCTCAACGGATTTAGATGGTGCCCTATTTAAACGTGAATGCAGCTGTCTCTAATACATAACCCCAAAACGATATTGGTAAATCGGTAAGAGACATCATTGATCGCACCATATCAAATAAAGTGCGGTTTATGAAGTTCGGACACACCGTTACGCTGTGGTGTTCCAGGTGGCATGAGTTGTGAAACTATTTCACATTGTTTCAAATGAAGACCAAACTCGTAATTCAAATATTCGTCTCCATGATCAGATCGTAGAAACTTTATTTTTCTTGTTACGATGATTTTCCACTTCACTCTGAAATTCTTTGAACTTCTCAAATGTTTCAGACTTATGTTTCATCAAGTAGATATACCCATATCTGCTCAAATCATCTGTGAAGGTCATAAAATAACGATACATGCCACGAGCCTTAACACTCATCGGATCGCATACATCGGTATGTATTATTTCCAATAAGTCAGTAGCTCGTTCCATTGTTCTGGAGAACGGAGTTTTAGTCATCTTGCCCAAAAGGCACGGTTCGCAAGCATCAAATGATTCATAACCAAGTGATTCCGAAAATCCATCTTTTATGGAGTTTCTTCATGCGCTTTACACCGATATGACCCAAAAGGCAGTGCCACAAATATGTTGCACAATCATTATTAACTTTGCATCTTTTGGCATCAATATTATGAATATGTGTATTACTACGATCGAGACCCAACAAACTATTTTCATTGGGTGCATGACCATTGAAGGTTTTATTCATGTAAACTGAACAACAATTATTCTCTGACTTTAAATGAATAACCGTTTTGCAATAAACATGATCAAATCATATTCATGCTCAACACAAACACCAAATAACATTTATTTAGGTTTAACACTAATCCTGAAAGTATAGGGAGTGCGTGATGATGATCATATCAATCTTGGAACTACTTCCAACACTCATCGTCACTTCCCTTTCAACTAGTCTCTGTTTATACGTAACTCTGTTTGAGTTACTAATCTTAGCAACCGAACAAGTATCAAATACTCAGGGGCTACTATAAACACTAGTAAGGCACACATCAATAACCTGTATATCAAATATACTCTTGTTCACTTTGCCATCCTTCTTATCCACCAAATATTCAGGGCATTTCCGCTTCCTTGACCATTTCCTTTGCGATGTAAGCACTTTCGATTTCAGGCTTTGGTCCAGCTTTGGTCTTCTTCACGGGAGTGACAACTTATTTGCCATTCTACTTGAAGTTTCCCTTTCTTTCCCTTTGCCCTTTTCTTGAAACTAGTGGTCTTGATAATCATCAACAGTTGATGCTCTTTCTTGATTTCTACCTTCGTCGATTTCAACATCACGAAGAGCTCGGGAATCTTTTTCGTCATCCCTTGCATACTATAGTTCATCACGAAGTTCTAATAACTTAGTGATGGTGACTTGAGAATTCTATCAATCACTATCTTATCTGGAAGATTAACTCCCACTTGATTCAAGCGATTGAAGTACCCAGACAATTTGAGCACATGCTCACTAGTTGAGCGATTGTCCTCCATCTTTTAGCTATAGAACTTGTTGGAGACTTCATATCTCTCGACTCGGGTATTTGCTTGAAATATTAACTTCAATTCTTGGAACATCTCATATGGTCCATGACGTTCAAAACATCTTTGAAGTCCGGATTCTAAGCCGTTAAGCATGGTGCACTAAACTATCAAGTAGTCATCATATTAAGCTAGCCAAACGTTCATAACGTCTACATCTGCTCCTGCAATAGGTCTGTCACCTAGCGGTGCATCAAGGACATAATTCTTCTGTGCAGCAATGAGGATAAACCTCAGATCACGGATCCAATCCGCATCATTGCTACTAACATTTTTCAACATAATTTTTTCTCAAGGAACGCATTAAAATTCAACGGAACAACAGCACAAGCCATCTATCTACAGCAATCATAGACAAGCAAAATACTATCAGGTACTAAGTTCATGATAAATTTAAGTTCAATTAATCATATTACTTAAGAACTCCCACTTAGATAGACATCCCTCTAATCTTCTAAGTGATTACGTGATCCGTATTAACTACACCATGTCCGATCGTCACGTGAGATGGAGTAGTTTCAACGGTGAACATCAATATGTTGATCATATCTACTATATGATTCATGCTCGACCTTTCGGTCTCCATGTTCCGAGGCCATATCTGTTATATGCTAGGCTCGTCAAGTTTAACCTGAGTATTCGCGTGTGCAACTGTTTTGCACCGTTGTATTTGAGCGTAGAGCCTATCACACCCGATCATCACGTGGTGTCTCAGCACGAAGAACTTTCGCAACGGTGCATACTCAGGGAGAACACTTCTTGATAATTTTAGTGAGAGATCATCTTAAAATGCTACTGTCAATCAAAGCAAGATAAGATGCATAAAGGATAAACATCACATGCAATCAATATAAGTGATATGATATGGCCATCATCATCTTGTGCTTGTGATCTCCATCTCCGAAGCACCGTCGTGATCACCATCGTCACCGGCGCGACACCTTGATCTCCATCATAGTATTGTTGTTGTTACGCCATCTATTACTTCTACGACTATCGCTACCGCTTAGTGATAAAGTAAAGCAATTACAGGGCATTTGCATTTCATACAATAAAGCGACAACCATATGGCTCCTGCCAGTTGCCGATAACTTCGGTTACAAAACTTGATCATCTCATACAATAAAATATAGCATCACGTCTTGACCATATCACATCACAACATACCCTGCAAAAACAAGTTAGACGTCCTCTACTTTGTTGTTGCAAATTTTACGTGGCTGCTACGGGCTGAGCAAGAATCGTTCTTACCTACGCATCAAAACCACAACGATAGTTTGTCAAGTTGGTGCTGTTTTAACCTTCGCAAGGACCGGGCGTAGCCACACTCGATTCAGCTAAAGTGAGAGAGATAGACACCCGCCAGTCACCTTTAAGCACGAGTGCTCGTAACGGTGAAACCAGTCTCGCGTAAGCGTATGCGTAATGTTGGTCCGGGCTGCTTCATCTCACAATACCGCTGAGCCAAAGTATGACATGCTGGTAAGCAGTATGACTTGTATCGCCCACAACTCACTTGTGTTCTACTCGTGCAAATAACATCAACGCATAAAACCTGCCTCGGATGCCACTGTTGGAGAACATAGTAATTTCAAAAAAAATTCCTACGCACACGCAAGGATCATGGTGATGCAACGAACGAGAGGGGAGAGTGTTGTCCACGTACCCTCGTAGACCGTAAGCGGAAGCGTTATGACAACGCGGTTGATGTAGTCGTACGTCTTCACGATCCGACCGATCCAAGTACCGAACGTACGGCACCTCCGAGTTCAGAACACGTTCAGCTCGATGACGATCCCCGGACTCCGATCTAGCAAAGTGTCGGGGATGAGTTCCGTCAGCACGACGGCGTGGTGACGATCTTGATGTTCTACCGTCGCAGGGCTTCGCCTAAGCACCGCTACAATATTATCGAGGTGGTCTATGGTGGAGGGGGGGGGGCACCGCACACGGCTAAGGAACGATCACGAAGATCAACTTGTGTGTCATGGGGTGCCCCCCTGCCCCCATATATAAAGGAGCAAGGGAGGGGGTGGCCGACCTAGGAGGGGGCGCACCAAGGAGGAGTCCTACTCCCACCGGGAGTAGGATTCCCCCCTTCCAAGTAGTAGGAGTAGGAGTCAAGGAAAGGGGGAAGAGAAGAGAAGGAAGGAGGGGGCGCAGCCCCTCCCCCTAGTCCAATTCGGACTAGGCCTTGGGGGGGCGCCCAACCTCTCCTCTCTCTTTCCCCTAAAGCCCAATAAGGCCCATATACTCCCCGGCGAATTCCCGTAACTCTTCGGTACTCCCAAAAATACCCGAATCACTCGGAACCTTTCCGAACTCCGAATATAGTCGTCCAATATATCGATCTTTACGTCTCGACCATTTCGAGACTCCTCGTCATGTCCCCGATCTCATCCGGGACTCCAAACTCCTTCGGACATCAAAACTCATAAACTCATAATATAACTGTCATCGAAATCTTAAGCGTGCGGACCCTATGGGTTCGAGAACAATGTAGACATGACCGAAACACGTTTCCGGTCAATAACCAATAGCGGAATCTGGATGCTCATATTGGCTCCCACATATTCTACGAAGATCTTTATCGGTCAAACCGCATAACAACATACGTTGTTCCCTTTGTCATCGGTATGTTACTTGCCCGAGATTCGATCGTCGGTATCCAATACCTAGTTCAATCTCGTTACTGGCAAGTCTCTTTACTCGTTACTTAATAAATAATTCCGTAACTAACTCATTAGCTACATTGCTTGCAAGGCTTATAGTGATGTGCATTACCGAGAGGGCCCAGAGATACCTCTCCGATAATCGGGGTGACAAATCCTAATCTCGAAATACGCCAACCCAACATGTACCTTCGGAGACACCTGTAGAGCTCCTTTATAATCACCCAGTTACGTTGTGACGTTTGGTAGCACACAAAGTGTTCCTCCGGTAAACGGGAGTTGCATAATCTCATAGTCATAGGAACATGTATAAGTCATGAAGAAAGCAATAGCAATATACTAAATGATCGAGTGCTAAGCTAACGGAATGGGTCAAGTCAATCACATCATTCTCCTAATGATGTGATCTCGTTAATCAAATGACAACTCTTTGTCCATGGCTAGGAAACATAACCATCTTTGATTAATGAGCTAGTCAAATAGAGGCATACTAGTGACACTCAGTTTGTTTATGTATTCACACATGTATCATGTTTCCGGTTAATACAATTCTAGCATGAATAATAAACATTTATCATGAAATAAGGAAATATATAATAAGTTTATTCTTGCCTCTAGGGCATATTTCCTTCAGATGTGCGGACTTGGGCGCTGGAGCTCAAGTGCGCGGAAATGGATGAGCAAAGGAGGAAGAAGGCGTAGGTGAAAAGGTGGATCCTTATCCCCTTATATGGACAGATGAAGTTATGCGTCCCCACCAGCCTGATAAAACTCGCTTATCTCCCAAGCGCCGCAATCAATGGCATAGTTGGGTTACCCACGCCCGTATTGATGAGAATCCCGGAATAAGGGGGCACGATCTCCGCTTTGATAAGATGGGCCAAGGAAACCGCCTCGCTAAACGCGCTGAGGTGGGACAGTAAAAACGATTCGAATAAAGGCCTGGTCGTGGTGTGATGTCACGTCGGGGAATACGTCAGCAGATTTGTGTAAAGATTATTCTCTCTACGGTGGTATGTGTAACTTGTTTTGCAGAGCCGGAGACTATCCTTGTGTTCAAAATCTTCTATGAAGTATTCGGAGGAGGAACCCGCCTTGCAATGCCGAAGACAATATGCGTGTCGGACTCGTCGTCATTTAAGCCTGGTTCGGGGAGCTCTTGAGGAGTCTGGATTAGGGGTGTCCGGATGGCGGACTATAGCCTTTGGCGGACTCTGGACTATGAAGATACAAGATTGAAGACTTCGTCCCGTGTCCGGATGGGACTTTCCTTGGCGTGGAAGGCAATCTTGGCGATACGGATATGTAGATCTCCTACCATTGTAACCGACTCTCTGTAACCCTAACCCTCTACGGTGTCTACATAAACCGGAGGGTTTTAGTCCGTAGGACGAACAACAATCATACCATAGGCTAGCTTCTAGGGTTTAGCCTCTCTGATCTCGTGGAAGATCTACTCTTGTACTACCCATATCATCAATATTAATCAAGCAGGAGTAGGGTTTTACCTTCATCGAGAGGGCCCGAACCTCGGTAAAAACATCGTGTCCCTTGTCTCCTGTTACCATCCGCCTAGACGCACAGTTCGGGACCCCCTACCCGAGATCCGCCGGTTTTGACACCGACAATATGTTTTCGCCACTCTTGGATCTCTGGATGGGTGATGATAAGTTTTTAGAGTAGTGTCTGTGTTTATGTGGAGCTGTTGAGTTTCTTGCTGCCTAGCATTGTAGCTTGCATGCAAGTTTTTTTACGGGTTAATTTAGCTGGCCTCTCAATTCTCAGTGTCACTAGTTTAATGTGCATGGCTCTGTTCTTCCTATTTCATCAGTGTTATGGAAGACCGAAAGAGATCCAAAATTGGGAATAAGGCTAGTCATAGCGGGGAGCAACTTAGACTAGTAACATAATATGTTACTAGTCTATGTTACTACCTCCATAATGGGAAGTGTCATAGGTGTAGTAACATACATATATTCATTTATTTCTTTGTAGACTTATTTTGCATTGGATAGCGCTATGTGATGGTTAATCTATTTGTCTCTCTCCTCTTTAATTACATGACACATCATCTTTTTTGCTTATGTGGCATGTATGTTACTAGTTATGTTACTCCCACTATGATTGGCCTAATAAATCTTAGCATGTGTGATTCTTTTAAGGAAGGAAGCGGTGTAATTATGCAACTTTGATTAATCGAAGTTGTATAATTACACCGCTTCCTTCCTTAATACTACCTCCATCTATGTGAATAATTCATTCACGTAGTTCTAGGTCATTCATTTGAGGAATTACATATGTATTATATGTCATGAAAATTATATCACTAGATTTCTACATGGATGTAGTTTCTAAATATATATTTTTATCACATATAATACATATTTAGATAGTTAAATAGTCGACCTAAAACTACGTGAATGACTTATTCACTGAGACGGAGGTAGTAATATGGAATAGGAAACTGAAGAAGCTCATCGACGGCAATTGTAATTTGTGGTGATGTAGAATCCGGGCGAGCTCCGTTTAGATTAGGTTTCACGTTGCATGTAATAATATAAATTTGGGATTTCTAATTTGAGTCGTCAGATTGTAGAATCAAAATTTAAGGCATAACCGGTCACTGTTTGCGGACGCGCCCGGTCGCATGCGCGGGCGTTGGAGGGCTGGATTTGTCAAGTCCGGCTATACATGCTCTTAACAAGCGGCCGAAGCGCAACGCCGTCGATGAGCTTCTTCAGGTTTCCTGTGTTGGGGAACGTAGTAATTTAAAAAAAATTCCTACGCACACGCAAGATCATGGTGATGCATAGCAACGAGTGGGGCGAGTGTGTCCACGTACCCTCGTAGACCGAAAGCGGAAGCGTTAGCACAACGCGGTTGATGTAGTCGTACGTCTTCACGATCCGACCGACCAAGTACCGGACGCACGACACGTCCGAGTTCAGCACACGTTCAGCTCGATGATGTCCCTCGAACTCCGATCCAGCCGAGTGGTGAGGGAGAGTTTCGTCAGCACGACGGCGTGGTGACGATGACGATGTTCTACCAACACAAGGCTTCGCCTAAGCAACGCTACAGTATTATCGAGGTGGACTATTGTGGAGGGGGGCCCCGCACACGGCTAAAAGATCAAACGATCAATTATTGTGTCTTCAAGGGGTGCCCCCTCCTATATATATATATATATATATATATATATATATATATATATATATATATATATATATATATATATATATATATATATATATATATATATATATATATATATTCATTTATTGCTTTGTAGACTTATTTTGCATTGGATAGCGCTATGTGATGGTTACTCTATTTGTCTCTTTCCTTTTTAATTACATGACACATCATCTTTTTTACTTATGTGGCATGTATGTTATACTAGTTATGTTACTCCTACTATGACTGGCCTAATAAATCTTGGCATGTGTGATTCTTTTAAGGAAGGAAGCGGTGTAATTATGCAACTTTGATTAATCGAAGTTGCATAATTACACCGAGTCCTTCCTTAATACTATCTCCGTCTAGGTGAATAAGTCATTCGCGTAGTTCTAGGTCATCCATTTGTGGAATTAAATATGTATTATATGTCATGAAAATTATATCGCTAGATTTCTACATGGATGTAGTTTCTAAATATATATTTTTGTCACATATAATACATATTTAGATAGTTAAAACGTCGACCTAAAACTACGCGAATGACTTATTCACCGAGACGGAGGTAGTAATATGGAACAGGAAACCTGAAGAAGCTCATCGACGGCAATTGTAATTTGTGGTGATGTAGAAACCGGGCGAGCTCCGCTTAGATTAGGTTTCACGTTGCATGTAATAATATGGATTTGAGATTTCTAATTTGAGGCATCCGATTGTAGAATCAAAATTTAAGGCATAGCCGGTCACTGTTTGCGGACGCGCCCGGTCGCATGCGCGGGCGTTTGAGGGGCCGGATTGTCAAGTCCGGCTATACATGCTCCTAACAAGCAGCCGAAGCGCAACACCGTCGATGAGCTTCTTCAGGTTTCCTGAGCCGGATTCGTTTCAATAGGGTGTACTTGCTACTAAAAGTCAAGTGCTATGTGTCATTCCATTGGGAATCGAGAGATTGCAGAACCGCTTCATGGTCGGTGGCTACGTGCACAAGTGTGTGGTGTTGCGAATATCCATAGAGTTGAAGATCCGTCGCATTGCCAACGGGGGAACAAAAGGAGAGTTCGTGAGCATCTCACAAGTTATCCAATAAGTTCATCATCGACATTGTCCACTCACTGAAAAGATCAGGCCACCCCATATAATCTGCTCTGATACCAGATGATGAGGACATCCCTAGTCTTTTACCATCATTTTCCATTGATGATGTTACTGCACACGACAATTCCAATGAAATCAGAATTGGTCCAATTACAAGAGCACGTGCAAACCTACTAGAACGATAGGTGAATTCACTCTTAGTTGAATCTGACATTTGTGTTAATGATAATTTTATACTGCCTAAGTCTTTGCATGTTTGTGAAGGAAATATGCCCTAGAGGCAATAATAAAGTTGTTATTTATATTTTCTTATATCATGATAAATGTTTATTATTCATGCTAGAATTTTATTAACCGAAAACTTAGTACATGTGTGAATACATAGACAAACAAAGTCTCCCTAGTATGCCTCAACTTGACTAGCCCGTTAATCAAAGATGGTTAAGTTTCCTGACCATAGACATATGTTGTCAATTGATGAACGGGATCAGATCATTACAGAACGATGTGATGGACTAGACCCATCTGTTATCTTAGCATAAATGAACATTTAGTTTTATTGCTATTGCTTTCATCATGACTTATACATGTTCCTCTGACTATGAGATTATGCAACTCCCGAATACCGGAGGAACACCTTGTGCACTATCAAACGTCACAACGTAACTGGGTGATTATAAAGATGCTCTACAGGTGTCTCCGATGGTGTTTTTTGAGTTGGCATAGATCGATATTAGGATTTGTCACTCCAAGTATCGGAGAGGTATCTCTGGGCCCACTCGGTAATGCATCATCATAATGAGCTCAATGTGACCAAGTGTCTGGTCACGGGATCATGCATTACGGTACGAGTAAAGTGACTTGCCGGTAACAAGATTGAACGAGGTATTGGGATACCGACGATCGAATCTCGGGCAAGTAACGTATCGATTGACAAAGGGAATTGTATACATGATTGATTGAATCCTCGACATCGTGGTTCATCCGATGAGATCATCGAGGAGCATGTGGGAGCCAACATGGGTATCCAGATCTCGCTGTTGGTTATTGACCGGAGAGTCGTCTCGGTCATGTCTACATGTTTCTCAAACCCGTAGGGTCTACACACTTAAGGTTCGGTGACGCTAGGGTTGTAGAGATATTAGTATGCAGTAACCCGAAAGTTTTTCGGAGTGCCGGATGTCACGAGGAGTTCCAGAATGGTCCGGAGGTAAAGATTTATATATAGGTAGTCAAGTTTCGGCCATCGGGAAAGTTTCGGGGTCACCGGTATTATACGGGGACCACCGGAAGGGTCCCGGGGGTCCATCGGGTGGGGCACCTATCCTAGAGGGCCCCATGGGCTGAAGTGGAGAGGGGAACCAGCCCCTGGTGGGCTGGTGTGCCCCCCTTGGGCCTCCCCCTGCGCCTAGGGCAGGAAACCCTAGGGGTGGGGGGCGCCCCCTTGGCTTGGGGGGCAAGCCACCCCCTTGGCCGCCGCCCCCCTTGGAGATCAGATCTCCTAGGGCCGGCGCCCCCCAGGGGGCCTATATATAGTGGGGGGAGGGAGGGCAGCCGCACCCTAGCCCCTGGCGCCTCCCTCTCCCTCCCAACACTTCCTCCTCCTCCGTAGAGCTTGGCGAAGCCCTGCCGAGATCCCCGCTGCATCCACCACCACGCCGTCGTGCTGCTAGATCTCCATCAACCTCTCCTTCCCCTTGCTGGATCAAGAAGGAGGAGACTTTTTCCCCAACCGTACGTGTGTTGAATGCAGAGGTGCCGTCCGTTCGACACTCGGTCATCGGTGATTTGGATCACGACGAGTACGACTCCATCAACCCCGTTCTCTTGAACGCTTCCGCTCACGATCTACAAGGGTATGTAGATGCACTCCTTTTCCCTCGTTGCTAGATAACTCCATAGATTGATCTTGGTGATGCATAGAAATTTTTTGATTTCTACTACGTTCCCCAACAGCACCGCACACGACTAAGAGATCAAGAGATCAATTGTTGTGTCTAGAGGTGCCCCCCTGCCCCCGTATATAAAGGACCAAGGGGGAGGAGGCGGCCGGCCAGGGGAGGGCGCGCCACGGAGGAGTCCTACTCCCACCGGGCGTAGGTGTCGGTGTCAAAACCGGCGGATCTCGGGTAGGGGGTCCCGAACTGTGCGTCCAAGGCGGATGGGAACAGGAGGCGGGGGACATGATGTTTACCCAGGTTCGGGCCCTCTCGATGGAGGTAATACCCTACTTCCTACTTGATTGATCTTGATGATATGAGTATTACAAGAGTTGATCTACCACGAGAACGTAGAGGCTAAAACCCTAGAAGCTAGCCTATGGTATGATTGTGGTTGTCCTACGGACTAAACCCTCCGGTTTATATAGACACCGGAGGGGGCTAGGGTTACACAGAGTCGGTTACAAGGGAGGAGATCTACATATCCGTATTGCCAAGCTTGCCTTCCACGCCAAGGAGAGTCCCATCCGGACACGGGACGAAGTCTTCAATCTTGTATCTTCATAGTCCAACAATCCGGCCAAAAGATATAGTCCGGCTATCCGAGGACCCCCTAATCCAGGACTCCCTCAGTAGCCCCTGAACTAGGCTTCAATGACGATGAGTCCGGCACAGATTGTCTTTGGCATTGCAAGGCGGGTTCCTCCTCTGAATACTCCATAGAAGATTTTGAACACAAAGACAGTGTCCGGCTCTGCAAAACAAATTCCACATACCACCGCAGAGAGAATAATATTTCCACAAATCTAATCTACTGACGTATTTTGCAGCATGACATCACACCACGGCCCGGTCATTATTCAAACCATTTTTCACAACCAGCCACTGCATATATCGCGAGGCGGTTTCCTTGGCACGTCTTGTCGAAGCAGAGATCGTGTCCCCTCATCACGGGATTCTCATCAATACGGGTGTGGGTAACCCAACCGCGCCATCAATTACGGCGCTTGGGGAATAAGAGGTTTTATCAGGCAAGTGTGAAGGCGCAGAATCCCTGATGCCTTTATAAGGGGATAAGGACTCCCTTTCGCACCCATGCTTTCTACTTCCCGATTCATTCCCTTCCATCAAGCTCCAGCGCCCAAGCGTTCGTCTTCTCTGCCCACAAAAGGTCCGCCGAAGATGTCCGGATCCGGAGCAGCAGGCAAATGGATGGCCTCTACCGTCCGAGAGAAGGATATCAAAAATCTTCGGGAGGCCGGGTACCTAGGCAAGAAAATCAGCCACCATCTCCCGACTGCGGGACAGATCGTCCCTACACCGGAACCCCGTGAGAGGGTTGTATTCCTCCCTCACTTTGTCCGCGGGCTAGGGCTTAACCTCCACCCGTTCGTTCGCGGCATCATGTATTATTATGTTATCGATCTTCACGACCTGTCCCCTAATTCCTTCCTCAACATCCCGACATTCATTGTCGTGTGCGAGGCTTTTCTCCGCATTTCACCGCACTTCGGTTTATGGCTGAAGATTTTTAATGTAAAGCCCAAGGTGGTGGGTGACGAGCACGCCGAGTGTGGGGGTGCCATGGTGAGCAAGATGCCCAACGTCATATGGCCAATGGGAATCTTTAACGATTCTGTCAAGGAGTGGCAACAGCAGTGGTTTTATGTCCCTGAACAGCGCGGCAGAGAGTGGGCCGCCTCTACCAAGTTCTGATCCGACGCCCCACTGCGGCTTACATCCTGGGTCAAGAAAGGCCTGGACTGGTCCTCGTCCGACAAACTGTCGGTGCTCCAGACGCGCGTTGAGGATATGGGAGACAAGAACATTGAACTTGTCAATGTGGTCAAGGTGATGTTAGTTCCCCAGATCTTGCCTTGTCAGCACCGGACTTGCAATTTATGGGAATTTGATCCGGCCAGGCACCAAACTTTGCGAGAGCTTTTCGGCTCCTCGCATAAGGACATTTGGAAGGTGTTTTTCAAGTCCCGCAAATCGTGGCCGGACTCCGCCGAGGACCGTGGGTACCAACTGTCCTGCCCGGCAAGTTCGGTAATTTATCAAACTTTTCTATCCGCGTAACTCAAAGGAAGCGCTTAACGTGTTTTATACAAATCTCCCAGGGCTAGACGAAAAAGGCGGAGCGGATCCATTGTCCGGCCCCGCTGCCCGAAGAACCGGCCATCCCACTTCTGACGAAGATGCTGGTCCCGGCGCCTTACAAGGTGCCGAAGAAGACGGCCAAGAAGGAGGCTGTCGGTGTCAAAACCGGCGGATCTCGGGTAGGGGGTCCCGAACGGTGCGTCTAGGCGGATGGTAACAGGAGACAAGGGACACAATGTTTTTACCCAGGTTCGGGCCCTCTTGATGGAGGTAATACCCTACTCCTGCTTGATTGATATTGATGATATGGGTAGTACAAGAGTAGATCTACCACGAGATCAGAGAGGCTAAACCCTAGAAGTTAGCCTATGGTATGATTGTTGTTCGTCCTACGGACTAAAACCCTTCGGTTTATATAGACACCGAATAGGGTTAGGGTTACACAGAGTCGGTTACAATGGTAGGAAATCTACATATCCGTATCGCCAAGCGTGCCTTCTACGCCAAGGAAAGTCCCATCCGGACACGGGACGAAGTCTTCAATCTTGTATCTTCATAGTCTAGGAGTCCGGCCAAAGATGATAGTTCGGCTATCTGGACACCCCCTAGTCTAGGACTCCCTCAGTAGCCCCTGAACCAGGCTTCAATGACGACGAGTCCGGCGCGCATATTGTCTTCAGCATTGCAAGGCGGGTTTCTCCTCCGAATACTTCATAGAAGATTTTGAACACAAGGATAGTGTCCGGCTCTGCAAAACAAGTTCCACATACTACCGTAGAGAGAATAACTTTTGCATAGATCTGCTGACGTATTCCGCGGCGTGACATCACACCACGGCCAGGCCTTTATACATTTTTACTGTTCCACCTCAGCGCGTTTAGCGAGGCGGTTTCCTTGGCACGTCTTATCAAAGTGTAGATCGTGCCCCCTTATTCCGGGATTCTCATCGATACGGACGTGGGTAACCCAACCGTGCCCATTGGCACGCCTCCTCTATCGAAGGCGAGTCCCAATCGACCACGGGGAGGGCTCTTGGTATTCAACCTCTTTATAATGAGACCAAGGCCCTCTTCATTTTTCCACCCTCCATCGAGTTCGCCTCGCGCTTCGAGTTCTAATACCCAAAGCTTCAGATTTAGGCGCTTCGGACCTTCGAAGATGTCCGGCTCCGACCAGCTCGGCCGATGGATGTCTTCTTCCGTCACAGAAGAAGATGTGCTAAAGCTGCGAGACGCCAGGTATCTAACCAGCGAGATTTCGCATAGGCTGCCTGCTCCAGGGCAGGTCATTCCCACTCCCGAGCCCGGCGAGAGTGTGGTGTTCGTTCTCACTTCCTTCGGGGTTTAGGCTTCCCGACGGATCCCTTTGTGCGGGGGCTCATGTTTTATTACGGGCTGGATTTCCATGACTTGAATCCGGAGTCAATCCTCCATATCTCGTCATTCATTGTCGTATGTGAAGCCTTCCTCCATATTACCCCTCACTTTGGATTGTGGCTCAAGACCTTCAAGGTGGAGCCGAAGATGATCGAGGGGCAACAAGCAGAGTGCGGAGGGGCGGTCATAAGCAAGTGTGCTGATGCTCCGTGGCTCGAGGGCTCTTTTCAAGAGGAGCTTGGTTTGTGGCAACGGGAGTGGTTTTATATCACCGCTCCCACGGGCACCAAGTGGGTGGCGCCACCCGCCTTCCGCTCAGGTCCACCACAGCGGCTGGCATCATGGGTCAACCGGGGGCTCGACTGGGGGCCGTCCAAGGACGTTCCTCTGTTGCAGGGCCGTATTCGAGACCTCCAAGAAAGAGAGATCAATCTGGTCATGGCGGTGCAGGTTATGCTAATTCGGTGCCTTCTGCCCTGCAAACGTCGCCCCCTCCGTCTATGGGAGTTTAATCCGGAGGGACCACGAGCTCTCCAACATTTTATGGGCGCGACGCCCAAGGAGATGTACAAACTGTTCTTCGGATCACAAGAGAAGTGTCCGGACTTGACCGAGGACGCAGGTCTAAGCTGCAATCACCCAGATACTCAAGTAAGTAACCCTGTAATCGGACAGGCTGTTCATTCATTTATCATATATATGCCCTTTAACGGAGCTGTTTCTTGAACAGGAGTGGATAGCCAAGGCAAAGTTGATAAGGTGTCCGGCTCCCCTCCCAGAGACCACGCAGGATCCCATGCTGACCAAGATGTTGAAGGCCGCGCCTTTTAAAGAAGGCGAAGTGGGGAGCAGGGAAGCAACTGCCTCCGCGAAGGAGGCTTTCAAGGAAGAGGGATCGAGGATCCTCCTCCAAGGGAGAAGAGGACCGCTTAAGACTCGAAGCCAAGGCCTCAAAGCGGGAAAGAAGTCTTCGTCGGAAAGTCCGCGCCGGAAGTACCCGGCCGCACTATTTCCCCAAGGGATCAGCCCTCGAGGAGCCGTAAGTAAGAAGAAGGGGTCCTGTGAATAAAGAACATCCTGTATTTATTTACGAAGATAACTGAAATTGTACCTTGTAGTTCGGATCTCAGCCCTTCTCGTGAGCTCGTCTTGGGGATCTTCGTCCGAGATGATAGAAGCGAAACACCTCCACCTATCGTGCCTTCGTGCGGCGGGCGACCTGAAGTGTCGCCACGGAGGGTTTCCCGAGTCCGTGGGGCAGGCGGTCCGCGCCAAGCGGCATGCGGTCGGAGGAGTGAAGGACCTGCCCGGCGAAAGCGATATCTCGTAAGATCACCGTGCGTTAATGGCTATGGTAATTGAAAGAATTGCATCCGCGAGAGCGGATTGCATGAAGCCGCCAAGTTCTTGTGACGGGTTTGAGGTACGAAAAAATGATGTACCTTCCGACGCTTATGCATATAGAATGCGCCTGTATAGATAGTAGCCCACGAGACTCGGTATCTTGTCTGGCGACAGCGTGCCGAGGATCATAATCTCGGTACTAACATGTCGCCGTTCCTATGTAGGTGGAGGGGCGTCCGGTGGCTAGCCGGACTGATGAATTTGCCGAGCTGAAGCGGCAACTTGACGTGGCGGATGCGGACATCACGCTTGTTAATAAGCGGCTTGACGAGTCACAAGGTATGCGACTTCTCCGCGGACACCTGGTAAGGGAGCTTGACGCCCATGCCTTACAACATGTATGCTTAATGCAGATGGTGCCGCTGCTATGGAGAGCCTTCGGGCGGAGCTCGCCCGAGCCAAGGAGCAAGCCAGAAAAAGTGATCCGGCTGCTTTAAAGGCGGCCGCAGAGCTAAAAGCCGAACAGGCTGCTCACTGCCAAAGCAAGAAAGAGATGGCCGATATGGCCGTGAAATTGAAGAATGCTACTGACCGTTGCGAGCTTCTTGAAAAAGAAGATCGGGCGAAACTAGAGGACCTGAAAAAGGCCACCACCGAGGCCAAGGATACTCGCTCTGCGATGAGAGCTATGAAGGAGGAGCTACGTCAGGCCGAAGATATTGCGGCTGGAAAGCCCTTTCTGCTGCGGAGGAAATTCACGGATCCTAAGTATGCTCAATTGGACAGGCTGTGCGGTGCGGAGGATGCTTATCTGGACTTGGCGGCGAGTGCTGCAGACGCGGCCGAACACTTCCGAGGTCAAAAGGATCACGGAATGGAAGAGCTTTTTTGGTCGCAGTTCCATAGTCCGGAGCGTCCACTTTCGTTAACCGATCGTTTGGCCGAATGGGCGGAGCTGAATAGGTTGTCCTGACTTGCCATGAAGGCTGTCGTGACTCATTTGTGGCCAAAAAGCCCCAAGCTGAAGAGTTATTTTGGCTTGATGCAATAGTTCATTAGTGCGGTGCCGCATATCGATGCAATGAAGCGGTCAGCATGCATAGAGGGAGCGCGGATGGCTCTTGCCCGTGTCAAGACATACTGGGCGGAGATGAAGGCCACCGACCTTGCATCCCAAGATTCGGACGAAGCGAGTACACCGCCGAGCACTATTTTGAGGAAGTCCTGCAGGGCGCTCGTTTAATAGAGACGCAGTGCTCGAAGGATATTATGTTTAAATGACATGTATGATTTGTGAAAACAATGTTTCAATATAATATAAGAGCTTTTTATACTTGTGCGTTCAAGTATTAAAACGCCTCCTGTGCGGTCGTTGATGTATATGTGTATATAACCTGAAAGATGGCAGTCTTCAGCTTCAGCTCCCACGCACATAGTGCGGGGGTGTTTGCAAAAAAGGCGCATTTTCACACTTAATCCAACATCTTGGTCCTGTGAAGGAGGTGATAGCGTAGCAAACTAGGCAACCGGACTATAATGCTTTATCACTTTCACTTAGCCAGAGGAGTTCGATGGTGGGGCTACTATATAGCCCCTAGGGGCACCGCGCTCTCCCGAATTTGGGGCGCGTGTGTGCCTGACCGGGAAACGGCCCTTCGTCAATGCGGGGGAATTCTAAACATTCCGCTGGGTCATCGAGTGGTTGACCAGTCTCACGCTATATCATGACAGTCAGTTTTAGCTTTCTCCACTGAGGTGCTGAACCCAGCTCAACCGGGGCACAATCGCAGTGGTTCTCCCAGCGCTACCTTAGCCGATATAACGGGACGTAAGGTACCAAAACATGGGAGCCGAGCAAACCCAACATTTGACCAAAGACATGATTCGAGCTGATGCATATAAGGCCTAACTCGAGGCGCCGAACACTCCCTAAGGTATTCGGTCTTTATGAAAGCAGGCGAATAATGCCCTAAGCCCCGTGTCCAGTGCAGCGCAAAAAATTCGGTGCGGCCGATGCCAAAACGCCAGCCTCCTCCTCGGTTATAGTAAGAAACCGGGATGTGTATCAACAAGAGACAGTAAAAAGGTTTACGCAGGTCTTAATCTGAAAAGAATCCTTGCGGCGGGTCCTCGCTGCACGCGTCTGCGCAGGTGTCTCCGTTGTGCGTATCTGGGCGGGTGTAGCACGGTGTTCATCTGTAAAGAGAAGAACTTAGTTGAAAAGAAAAAATATCGTGCGAGAAATGTACTTTATATTAAATAAGCAGAGTACGGTTCGGAAGGTGAATAAAATTGAGCTTTATTGTCTCTTGATGTACGTCGTGCAGCCCATTGTATGGGGGTATGCGCTAGTAAGCGCCGGACTCGTCTAGCCGTGTCCGGGTTTGAATGACCTATTCAGTGCTTTGATTAGCGGAGCCGATTGGTGTGGGGCTGTCAAGGCAGTCTCACGTTCTTCCGTGCTTTCGAGTAACACTAATACTCCCTTTTAATGAGATGATGCCGCGTGGACGGGCATTTTAAGTGTAAGAGATGCATAATGCGGTATTGCGTTAAAGGCGGTAAAGCTTCACGCCCAATGAGTGCTTGATAGCTACTTTCAAATGGGGCGATGTGGAAGGTTAACTTTTCGCGGCGGAAGTTGTCGGATGAGCCGAACACAACTTCTAGCAGTAGGGAGCCCGTACAATGGGCATACAGGCCTGGCATTACCCCTTTGAAGGAGGTGTTGCTATGGCGAATTTTGGTTGGGTCTATCCCCATTTTGCGAATTGTGTCCTGATATAGTAAGTTTAGATCGCTACCTCCGTCCATTAGGACTTGTGTAAATTGGAGTCCGTCGATTATAGGATCTAATATCAAGGCAGTCCATCATGCGCTCCGGATACTTCTAGAATAGTCCTGATGATCGAAGGTGATTGGTTTTGACAACCATCATTGGGACTCTGCTGGGATAGACCGTGCGGCACATGTTTCTATGGGCGCCGCTCTATTTTTCCCTTTTGTTACTTGAAGTAAGTTTACTGTTTTGACCTCTAGGAAATTCTTTTGTTTTCCAGGGCTCTGCTTGTGGTGCTCGTCATCATCCTCACTTGGTGTTTCGAGCCCCTTGTGTTCGGCGTTGAGTCTGCTGGACTGCTTGAAGACCCAACAATCTCTATGGGTATGGTTTGCAGGCTTCCCGGGAGTACTGTGGATTTGGCATATCTTGTCCAAGATTTTGATTAAGTTGGATAGCTCATCGCTATTCTCCTTAAGGGGCAGTTTTTTATTGTTCTGCCGTGAGCTTTTGAATCCGGCGTTGACTGACGCGCTCTTTGGACCGTTCCCCTTAATCCGGCGCTGGTCCTTGAGGCGTCGTGGTTTCCCATTCCCATCCCTGACTTCGGATGTACTTGGGTCGCTGGTACTGCATCTTGCTAGCCAGCTATCCTCTCCCACGCAAAAGCGGGTCATGAGGCTTATTAGTGTGGCCATTGTTCTTGGCTTTTCCTGGCCAAGGTGTCTGGCGAGCCATTCGTCTCGGACGTTGTGTTTAAAAGCTGCTAAGGCTTCGACGTCCGGACAGTCGACTATTTGGTTTTTTTGGTGAGGAACCTGTTCCAGAATTTTCGAGCTGACTCCCCAGGCTGTTGGGTTATGTGACTTAGATCGTCTGCGTCCGGAGGTCGGACATAGGTTCCCTGGAAATTGGCCCGAAAAGCATCCTCAAGCTCTTCCCAACTACCAATGGTGTTTTCGGGGAGGCTTTTAAGCCAATGCCGGGCTGGCCCTTTGAGCTTGAGGGGTAGGTATTTTATGGCGTGGAGATCATCTCCTCTGGCCATGTGTATGTGGAGGATATAATCCTCAATCCAGACTCTGTGGTCCATCGTTCCGTCGTATGCCTCTATGTTTACGGGCTTGAATCCACTGAAATTCATGATCCAAAGCACCTCATCGGTGAAACATAGAGGTGTGCGCGCCCATATTTGGGTGTGCCGTGATGTTCGGATATTTGACGTGTTGTATTGCTCGCCAGAACTTGTTTCCTTGGCCCGTAGATAGATCTAACTGAGGGCCATCCTTTTGGTGTGAATCCTTATGCGGATCGTGTGCCGGCTTGTGTGCGGCGCCGCTTGCCGCTCTACGTTTGCCATGTGGTCATCTATCCGACCCGGCGGCCTCTTTGTTTTTCGATCGTGGGGGCTCTACGGCCTCCTCATCGAATTTGGGCAGTAGTTTGCGCTTTGGGTAGCTCTTTGCTTGGCGGCTGTCGCCATATTTGTCTGCAGTGTTGAGTAATTTACTCCATCTCATTCGTAGTGCGTCTTTCGCTGTTCTGAGCCTCTGTTTCTGCTTTTTCAAGCTACGCGCAGTAGCGAGGAGCTCTTTGTGGAGGTTCTTCTGATCCAATGACGTGTCATGCGTGAGATCTTCTGGACTGTTGTCCTTGCTGGGGACGGGTTGTTTGTCCAAGTTGGCCTGTTCGGATGGTTGCTCAATGGCATGTTCATCGTCGGCCGGCTCACCCTGCTCTATGGCTGGGTCTATGTGGGCGCTATCTTTGTCAAGGTGGGGTTTTGAGCGGCGCTTACGCCGCCGCTTTGACTGCTTCCCGAGGGAATTTTCTTTCGCAGCGTCTCGTCGTTCCTCTTTATCGCTTCCCTTAGGTGTGTCCACCATATATATATATATATATATATCGTAAGTTGAGGTGGCCATCCAGTGCCCTGTGGGCGCTGGTTCTTGGTCGCCTCCGGCGTCGTCGTCCATATCGTCGATGTCCTCGGAGTCGAAGTCGAGCATGTCTGTTAAGTCATCGACAGTGGCTACAAAGTGGGTGGTGAGTGGGCGTTGAATTTCTTCGTCGTCCAAATCCCAACCTTCCTGACCGTAGTTCGGCCAGGGCTCCCCTGACAAAGAGAGAGACTTTAATGAGTTCAGGATATCGCCAAAGGGCGAGTGCTGAAAGATGTCCGTGGCGGTGAACTCCATAACCGGCGCCCAGTCGGATTCGTCTGGTAGAGGCGCGGGAGGTTCGGAGTCCAGAAAGGAGTCCGGCACCTGGGAGTCATGAGCTTTGCAAAGGATAGGGATGGTGTTCGGCTCAATCGCCGTAGAGATTTCAGCCCCCGAGGCGGTGTCCAACCAACCGTCCTCGATCGCTAAACCGCTCCGAATAAGGGTCGAGGGGGCATCGTGCGGCCTCGTGGCAATGCTCGGCGGCAGAGCTAGATAGTACCCATCGAGACAAGGCGGGGCGCCGGTGTGGCACGAATCCGTCGAAGATCAAGTCTCCGCGGACATCGGCCGTATAGTTCAAGCTTCCAAATCTGACCTGATGGCGGGCGAAGCTTCGATCTGCTCCGGATGGCCTAGTGAATTGGCCCGCGGTGCAAAGCTGCCGAATCTGAAGATCTGTCCGGGAGAAAAGTCTCACCGGACTGCGTCGTTCTTGATGATTGAAGGAGCCATCGGGCCTATAGGTGACGACATACGAGGAACTCTCAATGAAAGCACCAATGTCGGTGTCAAAACCGCGGATCTCGGTAGGGGGTCCCGAATCGTGCGTCTAGGCGGATGGTAACAGGAGACAAGGGACACGATGTTTTTACCCAGGTCCGGGCCCTCTCGATGGAGGTAATACCCTACTCCTGCTTGATTGATATTGATGATATGGGTAGTACAAGAGTAGATCTACCACGAGATCAGAGAGGCTAAACCCTAGAAGCTAGCCTATGGTATGATTGTTGTTCGTCCTATGGACTAAAACCCTTCGGTTTATATAGACACCGAATAGGGTTAGGTTTACACAGAGTCGGTTACAATGGTACGAAATCTACATATCCGTATCGCCAAGCATGCCTTCTACGCCAAGGAAACTCCCATCCGGACACGGGACGAAGTCTTCAATCTTGTATCTTCATAGTCTAGGAGTCCGGCCAAAGATCATAGTTCGGCTATCCAGACACCCCCTAGTCCAGGACTCCCTCAGAGGCCAAAAAGACCCGGGGCTGCCTTCGTCGCCGCGGCACTTCGGACACAATATCCGAAGGCTCCAATGCCCATTCCGCCTCTGAAGAGGACGAGGAGGAGGAGGAAGATGAATCCCCTGGGGGGGGAGAAGCAGACGGCCTCCGTACACTTGGAGGCTGAGCTGCCCAAAAGGGGAAAGGCTCCTCTTCCGGAGGAGTCTACTGCCGCCGCCGACAGCGGCCCGACATGGGATCCCAGGGCCCAGCCCCTGGTGAACTCGTAAGTATATAAAATCCGAGTACGTTTTAGGCGCCCGGACTCATCGTGGCTTAGTATTTTAACCTAAGCCATATTTTTTTTAGTCCGGCGAGGTCCCGTATCAAACAATCCTCATCAGAGGACTTGTTGAGCTCAAATGCTATGGAGAGCGGGACGCCCCCAAAGGCCCCTTCCTCCAAACAGGTGCATAACACCGAGGCTTCGTCCCAGAAGGACACCGGCCAAGGAGGAAAGCGAAAAACCGTGAAGGCGGCGCCTGGAGGTCAAACCTCAGAGGTCGGACAAGTCGGGGAAAAGATTCCCATGGGAGCTGACGGCGGGGGCGATCCTGAGTTCGGCTCCCAGCCGGATGCGAATCCAGAGACCAATACAGCTCCAGAATCAAGCAGGCAGCCTCCCTCGGCTGGAGGGGGCGTGCCTGTTCCATCGACGACCTCTGTCCATCTAGAAGTGTCGGATGCTTTGTTGGTGGCGTTGAAAAATGCCTCCATCGTTGATGAACACCGTGCCCTTATGGGTGCGGTGATTGAGAAGCTTCAGTCAACTGAGAGTGGACTGAACGAAGCCTGTATCAGCCTTATAAGAGGCTTTGAGGTATGTTTTATGAGTTGTCGAAGAGTGTCATAGTATAGATAGTAGCCCCTGATACACTGTTCGGTGAAAGAAAGAACCAGACGGGGGATCGAATTGATGATCGCAGGAAGACTCATTGAATGATATTGATTTCTCTTCTATTACAAGCAGGCGTCTGTAGCGGCTGCTGCCTCTCATACTGCGGAGATCTCCGGACTGAATCAAAGTCTGGAGCGGGCCATAGAAGAACTTGGCCAATTGAGAATGCAGTTGAGAGATAAACAAGGTATGCACAAGCTTTGCTCGCGTTTGCGAGTAAATTTTCAGTACGAAATAAGCTGCATAATTTGTGCTAGGGATTATGACCGAAGTCGAGGCCCTTAAAAGGGCCATTGCCGAGGCCGAGAAAAAGGCAGCCACAGAGCAGACTCTTCGTCAGAAACACGAGGCCAGAGTTATTAAAGCTGAGCAGGAGCTACAAGAGGCCGTAAGGAAATGCGAGACCTTGGAGCAGAGTTTAACGGAGAAAGAATCCGAACTCACCTAGGCGCGCCAGGCCACGAAAGAGGGAACGCCACCCGGGGCATACCCTAGCTTAGGGCTCTTGGTTGTCCTTGAATATTACCTTGGGGTGCCTTGGGCATCCCCAAGCTTAGGCTCTTTCCACTCTTATTCCATAGTCCATCGAATCTTTACCCAAAACTTGAAAACTTCACAACACAAAACTTAACAGAAAACTCGTAAGCTCCGTTAGCGAAAGAAAACAAAACACCACTTCAAGGTACTGTAATGAACTCATTATTTATTTATATTGGTGTTAAACCTACTGTATTCCAACTTCTCTATGGTTTATAAACTATTTTACTAGCCATAGATTCATAAAAATAAGCAAACAACACTATGAAAACAGAATCTGTCAAAAACAGAACAGTCTGTAGTAATATGTAACTAACGCAAACTTCTGGAACTCCAAAAATTCTAAAATAAATTGGTGGATTTGAGGAATTTGTCTAGTAATCATTTGCAAAAGAATAAACTAAATAGCACTTTCCAGTAAAAGGTTGAAGCTAATCTCGTGAGCGCTAAAGTTTCTGTTTTTTACAGCATGATCATAAAGACTTCACCCAAGTCTTCCCAAAGGTTCTACTTGGCACAAACACTAATTAAAACACAAAACCACATCTAAACAGAAGCTAGATGGATTATTTATTCCTAAACAGAACCAAAAAGCAAGAAATAAAAATAAAATTGGGTTGCCTCCCAACAAGCGCTATCGTTTAACGCCCCTAGCTAGGCATGATGATTTCAATGATGCTCACATAAAAGATAAGAATTGAAACATAAAGAGAGCATCATGAAGAATATGACTAGAACATTTAAGTCTAACCCACTTCCTATGCATAGGAATTTTGTGAGCAAACAACTTATGGGAACAATAATCAACTAGCATAGGAAGGCAAAACAAGCATAACTTCAAAACTTTAAGCACATAGAGAGGAAACTTGATATTGTTGCAATTCCTACAAGCATATATTCCTCCCTCATAATAATTTTCAGTAGCATCATGAATGAATTCAACAATATAACCAGCACCTAAAGCATTCTTTTCATGATCTACAAGCATAGAAATTTTACTACTCCCCACATAAGCAAAATTCTTCTCATGAATAGTAGTGGGAGCAAACTCAACAAAATAACTATCATGTGATTGAAAATTAAGATCAAGATGAAAAGTTTCATGGTTATCATTATTCTTTATAGCATACTTCTCATCACAATAATCATCATAGATAGGGGGCATGCTTTCATCATAGTAAATTTGCTCATCAAAACTTGGGGGACAAAAAATATCATCTTCATCAAACATAGCTTCCCCAAGCTTGTGGCTTTGCATATTATTAGCATCGTGGATATTCAAGGAATTCATACTAACAACATTGCAATTATGCTCACCATTCAAAGATTTAGTGCCGAACATTTTAATGCATTCTTCTTCTAACACTTTGGCACAATTTTCCTTCCCATCATACTCACCAAAGATATTAAAAAGATGAAGCGTATGAGGTAAACTCAATTCCATTTTTTTGTAATTTTCTTTTATAAACTAAACTAGTGCTAAAACAAGAAACAAAAGATTCGATTGCAAGATCTAAAGATATACCTTCAAGCACTAACCTCCCCGGCAACGGCGCCCAGAAAAGAGCTTGATGTCTACTACGCAACCTTCTTCTTGTAGACGTTGTTGGGCCTCCAAGTGCAGAGGTTTGTAGGACAGTAGAAAATTTCCCTCAAGTAGATGGCCTAAGGTTTATCAATCCATGGGAGGTGTAGTATGAAGATGGTATCTCTCAAGAAACCCTGCAACCAAATAACAAAGAGTCTCTTGTGTCCCCAACACACCCAATACAATGGTAAATTGTATAGGTGCACTAGTTCGGCGAAGAGATGGTGATACAAGTGCAATATGGATGGTAGATATAGGTTTTTGTAATCTGAAAACATAAAAACATCAGGGTAACTAATGGTAAAAGTGAGCGTAAACGGTATTGCAATGCTAGGAAACAAGGCCTAGGGTTCATAATTTCACTAGTGCAAGTTCTCTCAACAATAATAACATAATTGGATCATATAACTATCCCTCAACATGCAACAAAGAGTCACTCCAAAGTCACTAATAGTGGAGAACAAACGAAGAGATTATGGTAGGGTACGAAACCACCTCAAAGTTATTCTTTCCAATCAATCCGATGGGCTATTCCTATAAGTGTCACAAACAGCCCTAGAGTTCGTACTAGAATAACACCTTAAGATACAAATCAAACAAAACCCTAATGTCACCTAGATACTCCAATGTCACCTCAAGTATCTGTGGGTATGATTATACGATATGCATCACACAATCTTAGATTCATCTAGTCAACCAACACATAGAACCTCAAAGAGTGCCCCAAAGATTCTACCGGAGAATCACGACGAAAACATGTGCCAACCCCTATGCATAGGTTCATGGGCGGAACCCGCAAGTTGATCACCAAAACATACATCAAGTGAATCATGTGATATCCCATTGTCACCACAGATACGCACGGCAAGACATACATCAAGTGTTCTCAAATCTTTAAAGACTCAATCCGATAAGATTACTTCAAGGGGAAAACTCAATTCATTACAAGAGAGTAGAGGGGGAGAAGAAACATAAGATCCAACTATAATAGCAAAGCTCGCGATAAATCAAGATCGTGCCAAATCAAGAACACGAGAGAGAGAGAGAGAGAGAGAGAGAGAGAGAGAGAGATCAAACACATAGCTACTGGTAAATACCCTCAGCCCCGAGGGTGAACTACTCCCTCCTCGTCATGGAGAGCGCCGGGATGATGAAGATGGCCACGGTGAGGTTCCCCCCTCCGGTGCCGAAAGGGGTCCCATTGGTTTTTGGTGGCTACAGAGGCTTGCGGCGGCGGAACTCCCGATCTATTCTCGTCTTCGGAAGTTTTAGGGTACGTGGGTATATATGGGTGAAAGAAGTACGTCGGTGGACCTCCGAGTTGTCCACGAGGTAGGGGGCGCGCCCTAGGGGGGTGGGCGCGCCCCCCACCCTCGTGGGCAGCCCGGGACTCCCCTGGTGAGCTTCCGATACTCCGTGGGCTTCTTCTGGTCCAAAAATAAGTTCTGTGGAGTTTCAGGTCAATTGGACTCCGTTTGATATTCCTTTTCTTCGAAACACTTAAATAGGCAAAAAAAACAGCAATTCTGGGCTGAGCCTCCGGTTAATAGGTTAGTCCCAAAAGTAATATAGAAGTGGAAAATAAAGCCTAATATGGTCCAAAACAGTAGATAATATAGCATGGAGCAATCAAAAATTATAGATACGTTGGAGACGTATCAGGAGGTGCTCAGCACAACGAACCAGGAAATCGAACTATAGGGCTTTATCACTCTCACTTAGCCATAGGAGCTTTAGTAAGGTAGGCGCAGCCCCTGGTGTTCGGAAGACCGTACTAGGGGCTCCGTAAGCACCTGATCGGAGAAAAGACCGATCCATCGCACGCTGCATTGGTTATGGCATTATGCGGGAGAAATTCTTCAAGAGTTTATGACCTCTCGAACAGCGGACCAGCTCTCGCCGTATCATGATAGTCAGTTTTCGGCTTTCTCTACTGAGGTGCTCGTCCGGAAGAACCGGGACACAATCGCAGTAGTTCTCCCAGTGCTACCTTAGCCGATATAGCGGAACGTAAGGTACCAAAACATGGGAGCCGGGCAAACCCAACTATTGACCCAAGACATGATTCGGAGCTGATGCATATAATGCTATAGGTTCGGGGTGCCGAACTTCCATGAAGGTGTTCGGACTTTATTGCCATGTTATGAGTAAAACAAAGCCCCTGGCATATTTTAGGGCATATCGCTGTGTACAGATGCCACTTGACAAAAGAATTTCAATAAGAAATAACAACAGGTAAATGTCATATAAATCCACATGTTGTATCTGAATAGTACGTCTATGCGTATGAGTACAAGTAATGTGATAGAAATGGAATATGATTGCGGAACCTGCTGAGACCAGGGGGAAGAAGCTGAGTGCGGATCCATGATATAGCCGGATGGTCATTGCGGGGAATGTCTACGGATTCCCTTGCGCGTTCGAGCTGCCTCCGTATGGCCCGTCCTGGTCGGCGCAAAGGTGAACCTGCGAAGAAAATGTAAGAAACATTTGTGTGCCGGAGAGCGGTTGAGCCGCTGAGCTCGGCCTGTCCTGGCCTTTGCCGGAGTGTTTAATTGAGCTCTGGACGAGCCGGGCTATCCTTCCGCGGGGCAGTTCGGAGTCCCTTGATGGTGTCCGGGAGCCTGGACGTCGACTCGGTGTTCGGCTTCAAGGTGCTGCTTGTTGCTTCTGCTGCTAAAGTAGTAGTGTATTTGTTTGTGCCGGGGGAAGGTTCGGCCTTGCCATTGACCATGATGACGCCGCGTGGACCGGGCATCTTGAGCTTACAGTAGGCATAATGTGGCACCGCGTTGAATCGAGCGAACGCGGTCCGTCCGAGCAGTGCCTGATAATCACTGCAGAAAGGGACGATTTCGAATATTAACTCTTCGGTACGGTAATTTTCTGGTGATCCGAAGACTACCTCAAGGGCAATGGAGCCTATACAGCTTGCTTCCACACCTGGTATAATGCCTCTGAAAGTGGCCTTAGTGGGTTTGATCACGGAATGATCGATGCCCATCTTGCGCACTGTGTCCTGGTAAAGCAGATTTAGGTTGCTGCCTCCGTCCATAAGGACTCGAGTGAGGTGGAACCCGTCTATTATTGGGTCAAGGACTAGTGCGGTTGCATTGCCATGATTGGCGTTAACCGGACGATCCGTGCGGTTGAAGGTGACCGGCCCTAGTTTATATTCTGGGACGGCTAGTTCCGTTAAGTCGGCATCCCTAAGGGTGCGTATCCGGTCCGAGTTAGTAATTTGGGTGGTATTTACCACATTCACCGATTGAATATGCGGGGGAAACTTATTTTGCCTTCCTGTGTTTGGTGATCTGGGCTCTTCATCGCCATCATCGCTTTGGGACCCCCCTTCTCCATTTTTGGAACTTGCCCTGCCGTGTTGTTTGAAGACCCAGCATTCTCTGTTGGTATGGGTGGCTGGCGCTCTTGGGGTGTCGTGAATTTGGCATTGGCGATCGAGTATGCGGTCCAAACTGGATGGACCTGAATTATTATTTTTGGGTGGCCCCTTCCGCTGACCGGACTTTGAGCCCCTGAATCCGGCATTGACTGCCGTATCTTTGGCGTTTTCACCATATTTGTGGCGCTTATGTTTGTTGCGTCGTGGTTCGCCATTGTTATCCCTTCTTAAGGTGTTATTCTAGTACGAACTCTAGGGCTGTTTGTGACACTTATAGGAATAGCCCAACGGATTGATTGGAAAGAATAACTTTGAGGTGGTTTCATACCCTACCATAATCTCTTCGTTTGTTCTCCGCTATTAGTGACTTTGGAGTTACTCTTTGTTGCATGTTGAGGGATAGTTATATGATCCAATTATGTTATTATTGTTGAGAGAACTTACACTAGTGAAAGTATGAACCCTAGGCCTTGTTTCCTAGCATTACAATACCGTTTACGCTCACTTTTACCACTTGTTATCTTGCTGTTTTTATATTTTCAGATTACAAAAACCTTTATCTACCATCCATATTGCACTTGTAACACCATCTCTTCGCCGAACTAGTGCACCTATACAATTTACCATTCTATTGGGTGTGTTGGGGACACAAGAGACTCTTTGCTATTTGGTTAGGGTTGCTTGAGAGAGACCATCTTCATCCTACGCCTCCCACGGATTGATAAACCTTAGGTCATCCACTTGAGGGAAATTTGCTACTGTCCTACAAACCTCTGCACTTGGAGGCCCAACAACATCTACAAGAAGAAGGTTGCGTAGTAGACATCAAGCTCTTTTCTGGCGCCGTTGCCGGGGAGGTTAGTGCTTGAAGGTATATCTTTAGATCTTTCAATCGAATCTTTTTGTTTCTTGTTTTAGCACTAGTTTAGTTTATAAAAGAAAATTACAAAAAAATGGGATTGAGTTTGTCTCATACGCTTCATCTTTTTAATATCTTTCGTGAGTATGATGGAAAAGAAAATTGTGACAAAGTGTTAGAAGAAGAATGCATTAAAATGTTGGGACTAAATCTTTGAATGATGAGCATGATTGCAATGTTGTTAGTATGAACTCCTTGAATATCCATGGTACTAATGATGATTGCACTAGTTATGATGAAAATGTCTCCTATAAACATGTCAATTTCTGTGGAGTGCATTGGGTTTGCAAGTACACACCAAATAGGGAAGATATATATTGCAAGAGGCATAAGTACTTAGAAACTAAATGGTTGCAAGAAAGGCTAGATGCGTGTGCTGAAAATTTAAACTTTATTAGACATACTTATGAACTTTGCAATGAACGTGATCATTTCAGTACCCAATGCAAATTGTTTCATGATCGTATCGTGTCCAAAAATTGTGATGACTTGATTTCCCTTCCACATCATAATGAACTTAGTTTGCTCTTGGGTTATAAAGAAATGAAACGTATAACTAAGGATATTCCAAAATTTGGCCTTGATAGAAGTTTTCATTTTGATCTAGAGGAAACTTATATGTATTGTGTGGTGAATTACATTGAAAATCCTTATATTGCCAATTACAAAAAGAAAATAAAACAAATAGAAGATGAAGAGAATACTAACGAAAGGGAAGAGACTTCCCAATATCCTCCTATTATTTCTTATGATGAATCAGGTAACGAGGAGGAGCCTTCTATTCAACCAATCTCATTAATAAGGAGCTCCAAAAAGAGGATTGAACCCACACATGAGGTGAAGAAGAAGAAAATAAAAAGGAAGAGAGGTAAAAAGGTATCCCTCCCAAATAATGTTGCTCCTATTATTGTTGTGCCTCATGAAAATGAATCAAAAATAATTGTGAAAAATGATGCACTTGTTGATGATCTCGTTATGCCTACTGCTTATTGTGATGATTATGATTGGGAAGATAATGATACTTCTTATGATCTTGAAAATCTTTTTGGCACTTGCTTGGAAGAATATGATAATAATGTTTTCTATACTATTGGTGCTATCCATACTATTAATGATGAGAGTGATTATGCTTATGATATGAAAAGGCCCAAGCTTGGGGAAGCTATGTTTAATGAGGATGACATATTTGAGAATATATTTGTTGAAATTAATGTTTTCCCCAAGCTTAGGGATGCTATGTTTAATAATGATGATATTTTTAGCCTCCCAAGTTTTGTTATGCAAATTTGTTATGATGATAGCATGCCTCCTACTTATGATGATTATATTTATGAAAGTGGGTTTGGAAGAGTGTCAACTTTAGGAAGTAATGGTCCCACTATTTTGGAGGATGTTGAATCTTATAATATTTATGAAAGTGGATTTGGAGAGGTCATGACTTTATTTAGTGATGTATCCACTATTTCAGAAGAGGTTTCAATCGATTATGATGATTATTTTGATGAAACTTATGCTATAAAGAGTAGTGATGATTATATTTATAAAACTTGTCATGATTATGAGTACCCTTTCTCTGAACATTACTCTTTTAATGTGGAAACAATTTATAGTATTCAAGTCTCTTATGATACTCCCACTATTCCGAATAAGAAGAATTTTGCTTATGTGGAGAGTAGTAAAATTTCTATGCAAGTAGATCATGAAAAGAATGCTTTAGGTGCTGGTTATATTGTTGAATTCATTCATGATGCTACTGAAAATTATTATGAGGGAGGAACATATGCTTGTAGGAATTGCAATATCAAGTTTCCTCTCTATGTGTTTAAAATATTGAAATTATGCTTGTTTTACCTTCCTATTCAAGTTGATTCTTGTTCCCATAAGTTGTTTGCTCACAAAATCCCTATGCATAGGAAGTGGGTTATACTTAAATGTGCTAGTCATATTCTTCATGATGCTCTCTTTATGTTTCAATTCTTATATTTTATGTGAGCATCATTGAAATCATCATGCCTAGCTAGGGGCGTTAAACGTTAGCGCTTGTTCGGAGGCAACCCAATTTTATTTTAGTTTCTTGCTTTTTGGTACTGTTTAGGAATAAATAATCCATCAAGATTATGTTTATATGTGGTTTTATGTTTTAATTAGTGTTTGTGCCAAGTAGAACCTTTGGGAAGACTTGGGTGAAGTCTTTATGATCATGCTGTAAAAAACACAAACTTTAGCGCTCACGAGATTAGCTTCAACTTTTTACTGGAGAGTGATATTTAGTTGATTATTTTTGCAGATGATTACTAGATAAATTCATCAGGTCCAACAATTTATTTTAGAATTTTTGGAGCTCCAGAAGTTTGCGTTAGTTACATATTACTACAGACTGTTCTATTTTTGACAGATTCTGTTTTTCGTGTATTGTTTGCTTTCTTTGATGACTCTATGGCTAGTAAAATAGTTTATAAACCTTAGAGAAGTTGGAATACAGTAGGTTTAACACCAATATAAATAAAGAATGAGTTCATTACAGTACCTTGAAGTGGTGCTTTGTTTTCTTTCGCTAACGGAGCTTACGAGTTTTCTGTTGAGTTTTGTGTTGTGAAGTTTTCAAGTTTTGGGTAAAGATTCGATGGACTATGGAATAAGGAGTGGCAAGAATCTAAGCTTGGGGATGCCCAAGGCACCCCAAGGTAATATTCAAGGATAACCAAGAGCCTAAGCTTGGGGATGCCCCGGAAGGCATCCCCTCTTTCGTCTTCGTTCATCGGTAACTTTACTTGGAGCTATATTTTTATTCACCACATGATATGTGTTTTGCTTGGAGCGTCATGTCATTTTATTTAGCTTTTCTTGCTGTTTGAATAAAATACAAAGATCTGAAATTAATAAATGGGAGAGTCTTCACATAGTTATATAATTATTCGACTACTCATTGATCTTCACTTATATCTTTCGGAGTAGTTTGTCATTTGCTCTAGTGCTTCACTTATATCTTTTAGAGCATGGTGGTAGTTTTATTTTGAAGAAATAGATGAACTCTTATGCTTAACTTAGATTATTTTGAGAGTCTTAAATAGCATGGTAACTTTCTTAAACAATCCTAATATGCTTGGTATTCAAGATTAGTAAAAACTTTCTTATAAGTGTGTTGAATACTAAGAGAAGTTTGATGCTTGATGATTGTTTTGAGATATAAAGATGGTGGTATTAGAGTCATGCTAGTTGAGTAGTTGTGAATTTGAGAGATACTTGTGTTAAATTTTGTGATTCCCGTAGCATGCGCATATGGTGAACCGTTATGTGATGAAGTCGGAGCATAATTTATTTATTGATTGTCTTCCTTATGAGTGGCGGTCGGGGACGAGCGATGGTCTTTTCCTACCAATCTATCCCCCTAGGAGCATGCGCGTAATACTTTGCTTTGATAACTTGTAGATTATCGCAATAAGTATATGAGTTTTTTATGACTAATGTTGAGTCCATGGATTATACGCACTTTTCCTCCTTCCACCATTGCTAGCCTTTCTAATACCGCGCACTTTTCGCCGGTATCATACACCCACCATATACCTTCCTCAAAACAGCCACCATACCTACCTATCATGGCATTTCCATAGCCATTCCGAGATATATTTCCATGCAACTTTCCACTATTCTGTTTATTATGACACGCTTCATCATTGTCATATTGCTTAGCATGATCATGTAGTTGATATCATATTTGTGGCAAAGCCACCGTTCATAATTCTTTCATACATGTCACTCTTGATTCATTGCATATCCCGGTACACCGTCGGAGGCATTCATATAGTCATATTTGTTCTAAGTATCGAGTTGTAATTGTTGAGTTGTAAGAAAGTAAAAGTGTGATGATCATCATTATTAGAGCATTGTCCCAAGTGAGGAAAGGATGATGGAGACTATGATTCCTCCACAAGTCGGGATGAGACTCCGGACTAAATAAATAAATAAAAAGAAAAAAGAGGCCATAAAAAAGAGAAGGCCCAAATAAAAAAATAAAAAAAATGAGAGAAAAAGAGAGAAGGTGCAATGCTACTATCCTTTTACCACACGTGTGCTTCAAAGTAGCACTATGATCTTCATGATAGAGAGTCTCCTATGATATCACTTTCATATACTAGTGGGAATTTTTCATTATAGAACTTGGCTTGTATATTCCAATGATGGGCTTCCTCAAAATGCCCTATGTCTTCGTGAGCAAGCGAGTTGGATGCACACCCACTTAGTTTCTTTTGTTGAGCTTTCATATACTTATAGCTCTAGTGCATCCGTTGCATGGCAATCCCTACTCACTCACATTGATATCTATTGATGGGCATCTCCATAGCCTGTTGATACGCCTAGTTGATGTGAGACTATCTTCTCCGTTTTTGTCTTCTCCACAACCACCATTCTATTCCACCTATAGTGCTATGTCCATGGCTCACACTCATGTATTGCGTGAGGATTGAAAAAGTTTGAGAACATCAAAAGTATGAAACATTGCTTGGCTTGTCATCGGGGTTGTGCACGATTTAAATATTTTGTGTGGTGAAGATAGAGCATAGCCAGACTATATGATTTTGTAGGGATAACTTTCTTTGGCCATGTTATTTTGAGAAGACATAATTGCTTTGTTAGTATGCTTGAAGTATTATTATTTTTATGTCAATATTAAACTTTTGTCTTGAATCTTTCGGATCTGAATATTCATACCACAATTAAGAAGAATTACATTGAAATTATGCCAAGTAGCATTCCACATCAAAAATTATCTTTTTTATCATTTACCTACTCGAGGACGAGCAGGAGTTAAGCTTGGGGATGCTTGATACGTCTCCAACGTATCTATAATTTTTGATTGCTCGATGCTATATTATCTACTGTTTAGGAAAATTTTGGGCTTTATTATCCACTTTTATATTATTTTTGGGACTATGCTATTAACCGGAGGCCCAGCCCAGAATTGTTGTTTTTTGCCTATTTCAGTGTTTTGAAGAAAAGGAATATCAAACGGAGTCCAATTGACCTGAAACTCCATAGAACTTATTTTTGGACCAGAAGAAGCCCACGGAGTACCGGGAGTGCACCAGGGGAGTCCCGGGCTGCCCACGAGGGTGGGGGGCGCGCCCACCCTCTAGGGCACGCCCCCCTGCCTCGTGGACAGCCCGGAGGTCCACCGACGTACTTCTTTCACCCATATATACCCACGTACCCTAAAACTTCCGAAGACGAGAATAGATCGGGAGTTTCGCTGCCGCAAGCCTCTGTAGCCACCAAAAACCAATCGGGACCCTGTTCCAAGCACCACCTGCGGGGGGGATCCCTCACCGATGGCCATCTTCATCATCCGGCGCTCTCCATGACGAGGAGGGAGTAGTTCACCCTCGGGGCTGAGGGTATGTACCAAAGAGCTATGTGTTTGATCTCTCTCTCTCTTGTGTTCTTGATTTGGCACGATCTTGATGTATCGCGAGCTTTGCTATTATAGTTGGATCTTATGATGTTTCTCCCCCTCTACTCTCTTGTAATGGATTGAGTTTATCCTTTGAAGTAATCTTATCGGATTGAGTCTTTAAAGATTTGAGACCACTTGATGTATGTCTTGCCGTGCGTATCTGTGGTGACAATGGGATATCACGTGATTCACTTGATGTATGTTTTGGTGAACAACTTGCCGGTTCCGCACATGAACCTATGCATAGGGGTTGGCACACTTTTTCATCGTGATTCTCCGGTAGAAACTTTGGGGCAGTCTTTGAGGTTCTATGTGTTGGTTGAATAGATGAATCTGAGATTGTGTGATGCATATCGTATAATCATACCCACGGATACTTGAGGTGACATTGGAGTATCTAGGTGACATTAGGGTTTTGGTTGATTTGTATCTTAAGGTGTTATTCTAGTACAAACTCTAGGGCTGTTTGTGACACTTATAGGAATAGCCCAATGGATTAATTGGAAAGAATAACTTTTAGGTGGTTTCGTACCCTACCATAATCTCTTCGTTTGTTCTCCGCTATTAGTGACTCTTTGTTGCATGTTGAGGGATATTTATTGTGGGGACCCCGACTCATAAGTCGTGATCACCGAATGCACGTGTACAGTGATCCCAGAGATCAATGCTCACTGAACACACAGAAGCTGAATAACAAGAGTCTTACATCCATACATACCGTCTTACACAAATTGTGACCATTATGGTCAAGTCTTACATTGATAAAGCCTTAAGGGCTGAACCTCAAATGAAACACAAGCAGCGGAAATCTTCGTCGATAAGTAGAACCCATGACATCTGCCTTAACCCTACAGGCATTCTGACTGGGAAACGTCCTAGTTCGCATGTTCATCTCCAAAGAACTCTTCTTCGAACTCTGGTTCTTCCATGCCTGGCCAATTAAATAACCAGTGGCAAACCAATGAGTACTTTGAATGTACTCGCAAGCAACCCATGTTTTGGTTCCAGATATAACAATGCATGATATAGGTAAATTTTTGCAGAAAGCTAGTTTTGAGTGCAATAATATGTTCAACAACTTGTAAGACATGCATCAGGAGAATTCAAGTAACCATGAGGACTGGTTACAGATATCAACATAAATAGAGTGGGCACCAACCCAACTCAATCATGTCAAGCCCTTTGACTTGACCCAAGTAGATCTTTCCACTTATCCAAACACACACACTGGTTTGTAAACATGTGGACGTCGCCCAAGAGCGGTTACCCACCTGTCCTTGACCGTGGACACGGCTATTCGAATAGTTTTACACTCTGCAGAGGTTGCACACTTTACCCACAAGATCCGGGAACTTCCGTGTCATCCACGACCGCGATACCTCAAGTACCTCATTTGGTAAGCACCCGATCACTATCTTTCCCTAGACGACACTAACAAGGAGTCCACTCGTTGTTCCGTATCCTCATGATGTACATCATACGAGACTCACTCAAGATCGTAACATACGAATTTTCTTGGAATTTTTGGAGAATACTTCCTTTGTAAATATTTCAAAAGCTTGAAATATCCAGAAAGGGTTTTTGAGGGGTTCGACCAATATTTTGAACATGACCATGTGTTGAAACTCTTATGTATGGACAATATATGTCCACTGAGGTTCCCTAGGTTTTTTTCAAATATTTTTGAAACAATAAAATAATTTTTCCTATTAAAGACCATTTCTGGCCTTAAGAAAAAGCGTTTCAATAAAATAGGAAAATAACTTTTAAAATTATATTTTTGTGGTTTATGGGAGTCCTACACATAATAGGAATCAAACATACTCTTTGGAAGATTTTTCATAACCCAAATCAAGTACTTGCAGTGCAAACCTCAATTCAGGGGTTTTTGGAAAACTAAATTTAGAAAAATACTTTTTGGCCAAATTATTTTTGTAAGAAAATTCTATATTTTACTATACACATGGTATGATCATTGGGCAGAAGTTTTGGATCAAGGAAAGGAAGTATAAAAGGTGAAGCTATGTTGACTTTTAAGAGCACTTGAAAACACAGAGAGAAAACCAACTCCAAATAAAAAGTCAAATAATGCAAAAGTTTTTGTCAAACCACATTTTATCATGATTTATCATCTTAAGTGTTGTGCCATGAAAATCAGGGTGTGACAGTTATATGATCCAATTATGTTATTATTGTTGAGAGAACTTGCACTAGTGAAAGTATGAACCCTAGGCCTTGTTTCCTAGCATTACAATACCGTTTACGCTCACTTTTACCACTTGTTATCTTGCTGTTTTTATATTTTCAGATTACAAAAACCTTTATCTACCATCCATATTGCACTTGTATCACCATCTCTTCGCCGAACTAGTGCACCTATACAATTTACCATTGTATTGGGTGTGTTGGGGACACAAGAGACTCTTTGCTATTTGGTTGCAGGGTTGCTTGAGAGAGACCATCTTCATCCTACGCCTCCCACGGATTGATAAACCTTAGGTCGTCCACTTGAGGGAAATTTGCTACTGTCCTACAAACCTCTGCACTTGGAGGCCAACAACGTCTGCAAGAAGAAGGTTGCGCAGTAGACATCAGCGTCCAAGGCGGATGGTAGCAGGAGGCGGGGACATGATGTTTACCCAGGTTCGGGCCCTCTCGATGGAGGTAATACCCTACTTCCTGCTTGATTGATCTTGATGATATGAGTATTACAAGAGTTGATCTACCACGAGATCGTAGAGGCTAAAACCCTAGAAGCTAGCCTATGGTATGATTGTTGTTGTCCTACGGACTAAACCCTCCGGTTTATATAGACACCGGAGGGGGCTAGGGTTACACAGAGTCGGTTACAAGGGAGGAGATCTACATATCCGTATTGCCAAGCTTTCCTTCCACGCCAAGGAGAGTCCCGTCCGGACACGGGACGAAGTCTTCAACCTGGTATCTTCATAGTCCAACAGTCCGGCGAAAGGATATAGTCCGGCTATCCGAGGACCCCCTAATCCAGGACTCCCTCAGTAGGACTCCCTCTTTTCCTAGTTGGAGTAGGAGGGGGGAAGGAAGGGAAGGAGAGAGGGGGAAGGAAAGGGGCGCCCCCCCTCCTTGTCCAATTTGGACTAGAGGGGTAGGGGACGCGCGGCCAGCCCTAGCCGCCCCACCTCTTCTCCACTAAGGCCCATCTTGGCCCATTAAACTACACGGGGGGTTCCGGTAACCCCCCAGTACTCCGATATATGTCCGAAACTCCCCGAAACCATTCCGGTTTCCGAACATAGTCGTCCAATATATCAATCTTTACGTCTTGACCATTTTGAGACTCCTCGTCATGTCCGTGATCACATCTGGGACTCCGAACAACCTTCGGTACATCAAAACACAAAAACTCATAATACAATCATCACCAAAACTTTAAGCGTGCGGACCCTACGGGTTCGAGAACAATGTAGACATGACCGAGACACGTCTCCGGTCAATAACCAATAGCGGAACCTGGATGCTCATATTGGCCCCTACATATTCTACAAAGATCTTTATCGGTCAATCCGCATAACAACATACATTGTTCCCTTTGTCATCGGTATGTTACTTGCCCGAGATTCGATCGTCGGTATCCCAATACCTAGTTCAATCTCGTTACCGGCAAGTCTCTTTACTCATTCCGTAATACATCATCTCGCAACTAACTCATTAGTTACAATGCTTGCAAGGCTTATAGTGATGTGCATTACCGAGTGGGCCCAGAGATACCTCTTCGATAATCGGAGTGACAAATCCTAATCTCAAAATACGCCAACCCAACAAGTACCTTCGGAGACACCTGTAGAGCACCTTTATAATCACCTAGTTACATTGTGACGTTTGGTAGCACACAAAGTGTTTCTCCGGTAAATAGGAGTTGCATAATCTCATAGTCATAGGAACATGTATAAGTCATGAAGAAAGCAATAGCAACATTCTAAATGATCAAGTGCTAAGCTAACAGAATGGGTCAAGTCAATCACATCATTCTCCTAATGATGTGATCCCGTTAATCAAATGACAACTCATGTCTATGGCCAGGAAACATAACCATCTTTGATTAACGAGCTAGTCAAGTAGAGGCATACTAGTGACACTCTGTTTGTCTATGTATTCACACATGTATCATGTTTCCGGTTAATACAATTCTAGCATGAATAATAAACATTTATCATGATATAAGGAAATAAATAATAACTTTATTATTGCCTCTAGGGCATATTTCCTTCAGTCCCCCACTTGCATTAGAGTCAATAATCTAGATTACACAGTAATGATTCTAACACCCATGGAGCCTTGGTGCTGATCATGTTTTGCTCGTGGAAGAGGCTTAGTCAACAGGTCTGCAACATTCAGATTCGTATGTATCTTGCAAATCTCTTTGTCTCCCACCTGGACTTGGTCCCGGATGGAATTGAAGCGTCTTTTGATGTGCTTGGTCCTCTTGTGAAATCTGGATTCCTTTGCCAAGGCAATTGCACCAGTATTGTCACAGAAGATTTTCATTGGACCCGATGCACTAGGTATGACACCTAGATCGGATATGAACTCCTTCAACTAGACTCCTTGATTTGCTGCTTCCGAAGCAGCTATGTACTCCGCTTCACACGTAGATCCCGCCACGACGCTTTGTTTAGAACTGCACCAATTGACAGCTCCACCATTCAACATAAACACATATCCGGTTTGCGATTTAGAATCGTCCGGATCAGTGTCAAAGCTTGCATCAACATAACCATTTACGATGAGCTCTTTGTCACCTCCATAAATGAGAAACATATCCTTAGTCCTTTTCAGGTATTTCAGGATGTTCTTGACCGCTGTCCGTGATCCACTCCTGGATTACTTTGGTACCTCCCTGCTAAACTTATAGCAAGGCACACATCAGGTCTGGTACATAGCATTGCATACATGATAGAGCCTATGGCTCAAGCATAGGGAACATCTTTCATTTTCTCTCTATCTTCTGCAGTGGTCGGGCATCGAGTCTTACTCAACTTCACACCTTGTAACACAAGCAAAAACCTTTCTTTGCTTGATCCATTTTGAACTTCTTGAAAACTTTGTCAAGGTATGTGCTTTGTGAAAGTCCAATTAAGCATTGCTACCTCTTGAGCACTGCATTGGATTTCCTTGAAGAGGAAAGGATGATGCAGCAAAGTAGCGTAAGTATTTCCCTCATTTTTTGAGAACCAAGGTAACAATCCAGTAGGAGGCTACGCGCGAGTCCCTCGTACCTGCACAAAGCAAGTAACTCCTCGCAACCAATGCGATAAGGGGTTGTCAATCCCTTCACGATCACTTACGAGAATGAGATCTGATAGATATGATAGATAATATTTTTGGTATTTTTGTGATAAAGATGCAAAGTAAAATAAAAGCAAAGTAAAAAAAGCAAAGGCAATAATAAAGTGTAGGAAGATTGATATGATGAAGATAGACCCGAGGGCCATAGATTTCAGTAGTGGCTTATCTCAAGAGAATAAGTATTTTACGGTGGGTGAACGAATTACTGTTGAGCAATTGACAGAATTGAGCATAGTTATGAGAGTATCTAGGTATGATCATGTATATAGGCATCACGTCTGAGACAAGTAGACCGACTCCTGCCTGCATCTACTACTATTACTCCACTCATCGACCGCTATGCAGCATGCATCTAGAGTATTAAGTTCAAGAAAACAGAGTAATGCCTTAAGCAAGATGACATGATGTAGAGGGATAAATTCATGCAATATGATAAAAAACCCATCTTGTTATCCTCGATGGCAACAATACAATACGTGCCTTGCTGCCCCTACTGTCACAGGGAAAGGACACCGCAAGATTGAACCCAAAGCTAAGTGAGGGAGTCCTGGACTAGGGGGTGTCCGGATAGCCGAACTATCATCACGGCCGGACTCCAAGACTATGAAGATACAAGATTGAAGACTTCGTCCCGTGTCCGGATGGGACTTTCCTTGGCGTGGAAGGCAATCTTGGCGATACGGATATGTAGATCTCCTACCATTGTAACCGACTCTGTGTAACCCTAACCTATCCGGTGTCTATATAAACCGGAGGGTTTTAGTCCGTAGGACAAACAACAATCATACCATAGGCTAGCTTCTAGGGTTTAGCCTCCTTGATCTCGTGGTAGATCTACTCTTGTACTACCCATATCATCAATATTAATCAAGCAGGAGTAGGGTATTACCTCCATCGAGAGGGCCCGAACCTGGTAAAACATCGTGTCCCTTGTCTCCTGTTACCATCCGCCTAGACGCATGATCGGGACCCCCTACCCGAGATCCGCCGGTTTGACACCGACATTGGTGCTTTCATTGAGAGTTCCTCCGTGTCGCCACCGATAGGCCCGATGGCTCCTTCGATCATCAACAACGACGCGTCCAGGGTGAGACTTTTCTCCCGGACAGATCTTCGATTCGGCGGCTTTGCATGCGGGCCAATTAAGCAGCCATCCGGAGTAGATCGAAAGCTACGCCCCTGGCCATCAGGTCAGATTTGGAAGTTTGAACTATACGGCCGATGTCCGCGGAGACTTGATCTTCAACGGATTCGAGCCGCAGCCGAGCGTGCCGCACTGTCTCGATGGGCATGATCTAGCTCTGCCACTGAACAGTGCCCTGGAGGCCGCACCAGCATCCACTCCGACCCTTAGTCCGGAGCCGGATTCCCCGATCGAGGACGAGTGGTTGGACACCGCCTTGGGGGCTACGATCTCTACGGCGATTGAGCCGAACTCCATCCCTGTCCTTTGTGAAGATCGTGACTCCAATGTGCCGGACTCTTCTCCGGACTCCGAACCCTCCGCGCCCCTGCCGATCGAATCCGATTGGGCGCCGGTCATGGAGTTCACTGCCGCGGACATCTTTCAGCACTCGCCTTTTGGCGATATCCTGAACTCACTAAAGTCTCTCTCTTTATCCGGAGAGCCCTGGCCGGACTACGGACATGAAGGTTGGGATGCGGACGATGAAGAAATTCAACGCCCACCCACCACCCACTTTGTAGCCACTGTCGATGATTTAACCGACATGCTCGACTTCGACTCCGAAGACATCGACGGTATGGACGACGATGCCGGAGACGACCAAGACCCAGCGCCTACAGGGCACTGGAAGGCCACCTCGTCATACGACATATACATGGTGGACATCCCAAAAGATGGGAACGGCGATGGAACAATGGAGGATGACCCTCCAAGAAGCAACCGAAGCGCCCGGCGTCGTGGCGCCGCTCTAAATCCCGCCACAAAAAAAAAGTGATTCCAAGACGGAGATAATAACACCCGGACAAGGCCAAAGACAACCCCTCCAGCGGGACTCGGCGCAGGAGGAGGAAGAAGCAACTCCGCACGACAGTGCGGTAGAAAGAGAGGTAGAGGACGATAATTATGCGCCTCCCTCCGAAGATGAGGCAAGCCTCAACGACGACGAATTCATCGTGCCTGAGGATCCCGTCGAACAGGAGCGTTTCAAACGCAGGCTTATGGCCACGGCAAGCAGCCTCAAGAAAAAGCAGCAATAGCTTAGAGCTGACCAAGACCTGCTAGCTGACAGATGGACTGAAGTCCTTGCAGCCGAAGAGTATGAACTCGAATGCCCCTACAAAAGCTACCCCAAACGCAGGTCATTGCCTCGATCAGAGGAGGAAGCACCCAAGTCACCAGCGCACGACATGGCAGACCGGCCACCCCGTGGCCGCGACAGAGAAGCCTCTCGGCCCTCCGCTCAAGCCACACCCCGACGCCGCTCAAGAAGTACCAAGGCACGGGAAAATGCGCCGGACTTGCGAGATATATTGGAGGATAAGGCAAAACATATAAGATCGATCTACGGATCGCGTGGGCGCCCAACGACTCGGGATGATTACCGTTGCGCCGGATACAGCAAACCCGGTCGGGCCGAACACAGTAGACAAAGCTCATATGAGTTATGTCGTGACATAGCCCAATACAAAGGCGCCGCACACCCGCTATGCTTCACAAATGAAGTAATGGATCATCAAATCCCCGATGGCTTCAAACCTGTAAACATCGAATCATACGATGGTACCATAGATCCTGCGGTCTGGATCGAGGACTATCTCCTCCATATCCACATGGCCCGCGGTGATGATCTACATGCCATCAAATACCTCCCACTCAAGCTTAAAGGACCAGCTCGGCATTGGCTCAACAGCTTGCCGCGAGAATCAATTGGTTGTTGGGAGGACCGGAAGCCGCATTCCTTGATAACTTCCAGGCACATATGTGCGACCACCAGACACCGATGACCTCAGCCATATAATTCAGCAGCCAGAAGAATCGGCCAGACAATTCTGGACACGGTTCCTAACAAAGAAAAATCAAATCGTTGACTGTCCGGATGCAGAGGCCCTTGCAGCCTTCAAACATAACATCTGCGACGAATGGCTTGCCCGGCACCTAGGACAGGAAAAGCCGAAATCCATGGCAGCCCTCACAACACTCATGACCCGCTTTTGTGCGGGAGAGGACAGCTGGCTAGCTCGAAGCAACAACTTGGCCAAACACCCTGATAGTTCGGATACCAAGGACAGCAATGGCAGGTCGCGTCGCAACAAGAACAAGCGCCGCATTAATGGCGATAATGCTGAAGATACGGCCGTCAATGCCGGATTCAGAGGCTCTAAACCCGGTCAGTGGAAGAAGCCATTCAAAAGAAATACCGGGGCCCGTCCCAACTTGGACCGAATACTCAATCGCTTGCGGATACATGGCACCCCGAAAAACTAGCCAATCACACCAACAGGATTGTTGGGTGTTCAAGCAAGCGAGCAAGTTAAGTGCGAACTCAATGACAAGGGGCTGCATAGCGATGACGAGGAAGAGCCCCGGCCGCCGAACAATAGAGGACAGAAGGGTTTTCCCACACAAGTGCGGACGGTGAACATGATATACGCAACCCATATACCCAAAAGGGAGCAGAAGCGTGCACTAAGGGATGTATATGCGATGGAGCCAGTCGCCCCGAAGTTCAACCCATGGTCTTCCTGCCCGATCACCTTCGATCGAAGGGACCACCCCACTAGCATCCATCACGGCGGTTTCGACGCATTGGTTCTTGACCCAATTATTGACGGATTTCACCTCACCAGAGTCCTGATGGACGGCGGTAGCAGCCTGAACCTGCTTTATCAGGATACAGTGCGCAAAATGGGCATAGACCCCTCAAGGATTAAACCTACAAAGACGACATTTAAAGGCGTCATACTGGGTGTAGAGGCCAATTGTACGGGCTCAGTTACACTCGAAGTGGTCTTCGGATCCCCGGATAACTTCCGAAGCGAAGAGTTAATCTTCGACATCGTCCCGTTCCGCAGTGCCTATCATGCACTTCTCGGACGAACCGCATTTGCAAAGTTCAATGCGGTGCCGCACTACGCATACCTCAAGCTCAAGATGCCAGGCCCTCGAGGAGTAATAACGGTCAATGGAAACACCGAACGCTCTCTCCGAACAGAGGAGAACACGGTGGCCCTCGCGGCGGAGGTGCAAAGCAGCTTCTCACAGCAATTCTCGAGTCCGGCCACTAAGCGTCCGGACACTGTCAAGCGCGCCCGGAGTAACCTACAACAAGACCGCCTGGCATGATTCAAGCACGCGTAGTAATCCGGCCCCAACCCTAGCCCTCGCGAAATTGCGAAGCCAGTACTACGCGTACATAACTATGCTCTGGAGATACCGTGGGCATAAGGGGAGGGGCACGACCACGGCACGCCCGGAATGCGGCTCAACCGCACCAGGGGCTCCCGATTGTGTCATTCTTTTCTTTTTCATTTTTTCTTCCTTTTTCTTACTTTCAGGACTCCGTTTTCCAGAAGTCCTGTCCGACACTAGAATCGCCGAACTCACGATGCAACAGCCAGGGAAGAAGAAAACCACGTCGAGTGTTCAGGTGGTCTCTATTACGAGCATTATACCTGTTTTACATACCATCCCGCAGCTTACCCCTGGAGGGGGACATGTTAGATAGTCCCATCCCTTGCTTATCGCACTATTTGTATCGTTCTGCCTTCATTGCAGTACCTTTCTGAATAAACAATACATAGCTTTTGCCTATTATTGCACTCCTTTCTTTATCTATATATATGTTCATTTCATGACATGTTGCACCCGTACACTTTGGTACGGCTAATACACCAGGGGCTTAAGTACCCCAAAATTATGGTGTGACAAGTCTGAACACTTTCACAAGTGCGGCACCCCGAACTTATAGCATTATATGCATCGGCTCCGAATCATGTCTTGGGTCAATAGTTGGGTTTACCTGGCTCCCGTGTTTTGGTACCTTACGTTCCGTTATATCGGCTAAGGTAGCACCGGGAGAATCACTGCGATTGTGCCCCAGTTGAGCTGGGTCGAGCACCTCAGTGGAGAAAGCTAAAACTGACCATCATGATAGGGCGAGAGCCGGTCGCTGTTCGAGAGGTTTCTTCGGGTCCCTAAAGACTTATGTTGCTTAGAGCGAGGAACCGGAATTGTCCGGCCAAGGCGTGGATAGTGCCCCGAACTCGGTCTTCCGAATACTAGGTACTTCGCCGAAATTTAAAATTATAGAATTCTATGGCTAAGTGAGAGTGTTCAAGCATTATAAGTCCAGTTGCCTTGTTCGTTGCGTTGAGCGCCTCCCTAGATGGACCCAAGAATGGGAACAAGAGTGCTCAAGTTTATCCCGAACACCCCATCACTTGTGGCATGGGGGCTGAAGCCAACGACTTGCCATCTCTCAAATTTGATAAACGGCCGCACAGAAGGTAATATTTTAAATTAACAAGCGTTGCTTAGCGCATATGAACAAGTGTTCAGCGTACAGGATAACAAATGCGAGTCTATTCAAAAATTACATCTTTGGAGCACTCATCCGCTATTCGGCGGGCACCCTTCAGGAGGCCCTCATAGTACATTTCGGGCGTGCGATGCTCCTTGCCCTTCGGTGGCCCATCCGTCACAAGCTTCTCCACATCCAGCTTGCCCCAGTGCACTTTAGCACGGGCAAGGGCCCAACGGACACCTTCAATGCAGACGGAGCGCTTGATGACTTCAACCCATGGACAGGCGTCCACCAGCCGCCGCACTAGCCCAAAGTAGCTCCCAGGCATGGCTTCCAATGGCCACAGCCGAACTATGAGGCCCTTCATGGCCTGTTCGGCGACCTTGTGGAGCTCGACCAGCTACTTCAGCTGGTCGCTTAGGGGCATCGGATGTCCGGCCTCAGCATATTGAGACCAGAACACCTTCTCCGTTGAGCTCCCCTCCTTGGCGTGGTAGAATGCGGCAGCATCAGACACACTACGGCGCAGATCTGCGAATGCTCCTGGAGAGCTCCGAATCCGGGTAAGTAATAGGTAATTCACTTTCACATGCTTGCTTTGCATAAAGAATGCCTTACCCGCCGCTATCTTATTTAATGATTCAATTTCTTGGAGGGCTTTTTGGGCCTCGGCCTTAGCAGCTTTGGCACTCTCAAGAGCCGAGGCAAGCTCGGACTCTCGGGTCTTCGAGTCACGCTCCAAACCCTCGTGTTTTTTCACGAGAGCCTGGAGCTCTTGTCGCACCTCCGCCAGCTGCGCCTCCCCCTTCTCTCGCTCGGTGCGTTCCGCGGCCGCTTTGCTTTCAGCCACGGACACCGCTTCCTTCAGGGTCGCCACCTCGTTCGTGGGCCCTGCAGTACCCATGTTATTCCTGTTATTTTTCGCAACCGAAACCTTTCTATAAGGTATTACTTACCTTCCTTGTCCTCGAGCTGCTTCTTGGCAAGGCCGAGCTCGTTTTCGGAATGCTCGAGGCTCTGCTTCAATGCATTGACCTCCGCAGTCAGTGCGGCAGAGGTCAGCAGCGCAGCCTGCATTCCCATATTGACATACTTATGTTAGACTCATGCGTATATCTTTTTAGATCCTTAGTCCGCTTTTCTTTCCAACACCGAACTAAGCATCGAGGGCTACTGTCTATGCGGTAATATTTTTACATATTCTAAAATTACCTCAAAGCCTGTTAGAAGGCTGGTACAGGCTTGTCAGCCCGCTCTTGGCGGATGAATCTGTCCGGATCACCGCACTCATAAGTGGCGGTGCTCCTCCTTGATGGAGGCGCTGTTAAGCGCCTCCAGTAAGTTATCCGGTGCCTCCAGTTGGACGGAGGACACCGGCGTCTTACCCTTCTTACGAAGGGGCCGCTTGCCGGACTTCGAAGCCGCTGAAGGTTCCGTTATGGAATCCGGACAAGGGTCGGGCGTAGAGCCCCTGAGAGTCTCGCCCCCCACGCGCCTGGAGTCCGGGAGGTCGCCTTGCGGCGCCTCCTACGCCACCGCCTCTTGACCAGGCCCCCCTTGGGGCCCCACCTCGGCGTCGTCCGTAGCGTGAGGCGAGGAGGCGGCCGGAAGTGAAGTACTCTCCATTTCCGACGAACCTAGGGACCCGCTCGACGAAGCGGCAAACTCGCCCTTGGGCGGGCTGCATAATTGTTCGGCATTAGAGAACACTATGCAATGATAAAAAGCCAGGGGTATCCGGACACTTACGATCTCGCCAGGGGCTTGGCCCTCGTTGGCCACTCCTCCTCGTCGTCGTCGACGTTGGTGGAGAAGTCCGGAGGAAGGGTCCTTCCCTTCTTAGACCCTCCGGCCTCCCCAGTTGGGGCGGCCTTCCTTTTCCTCTCCTCCCCCGCTGGGGGAGAAGCTTCTTTTTCCTCCTCCTCATTCTCAGGAGAAGATTCTGCTTCAGAATCTGAAAGCACCTGGCGTCGGGAGCTCCTTCGAGTTCCCGTGGCCTCCTTCTTGGCCTTCTTCTCCGGAACCACATGGGGTACCGGAGCCAGCAGCCCCGTCAATCGGGCGTCCGCTGGGTCTTCCGGGAAAGGAGCCGGACAGTTAATCTGTCCGGGCGTCTTCAGCCAGTCCTGTCAAAGATTAGGGAGTTTTAGATCCCGCATAGTATCAAACTATGAAAAAAGAGTCCCGTAAAGGGTAAAATAACTTACCTTGCCGGCTTGACGCTGCGAGCTGTATCCGCGATCTTTGTTAGCGGATGCGGGGGCTTCGGCGCCCTTGAACAGCACCTTCCAGGCATCTTCGTACGTAGTGTCGAAGAGCCGGCTCAAGGTTCGGTGCTGTGCCGGATCAAACTCCCACAAATCAAAGGCCCGCTCCTGGCATGGGAGAATCCGACGGATGAGCATGACCTGGACTACGTGGACAAGCTTGAGCTTCTTGTCCACCAGGTTTCGGTCACAGGTTTGGAGTCCGGTCAGCTCTTCCGAATCACCCCACTTCAGGCCCGTCTGTTTCCATGATGTGACCCGTGTGGGGGAGCCAGATCTGAATTCGGGGGCCACCGCCCAGTTGGAGTCGCGCGGCTCGGTGATGTAGAACCACCCCGATTGCCACCCCTTTATTGTCTCCACGAAGGAGCCCTCGGGCCAAAGGACATTGGGCATCCTGCCCACCATAGCGCCTCCGCACTCCGCCTGTCGGCCGCCCACTATCTTCGGCTTGACGCTAAAGGTCTTCAACCATAAGCCGAAGTGGGGTTGGATGCAGAGGAAGGCCTCGCACACGATGATAAACGTCGAGATATTGAGGATGAAGTTTGGGGCCAAATCGTGGAAATCCAGGCCATAGTAAAACATGAGCCCCCGGACAAATGGTTGAAGTGGAAAACCTAGTCCGCGGAGGAAGTGGGTGAGGAACACCACCCTCTCATGGGGCCTGGGAGTGGGGATGAGCTGCCCCTCGTCGGGTAGCCGACACGAGATGTCGCCGGACAAGTATCCGGCCTCCCGCAGTCTTGTGATGTGCCCCTCCATAACGGAGGAGGCCATCCACCTGCCTCCCGCTCCGGACATAGTTGGAGAAGGTTGAGGTGGGGTGTGCGGACTTGGGCGCTGGAGCTCGAGTGCGCGAAAATGGATGAGCAAAGGAGGAAGAAGGCGTAGGTGAAAAGGTGGATCCTTATCCCTTATATGGACGGACGGCTATCGTCCCCACCAGCCTGGTAAAACTCGCTTATCTCCCAAGCGCCGTAATCAATGGCGCGGATGGGTTACCCACGTCCGTATTGATGGGAATCCCGGAATAAGGGGGCACGATCTATGCTTTGATAAGAAGTGTCAGGGAAACCGCCTCGCTAAACGCTACCTGAGGTGGAACAAGAAAAACGATTCATATAAAGGCCTGGCCGTGGTGTGATGTCACGCCATGAATACGCCAGCAGATCTGTGCAAAAGTTATTCTCTCTACGGTGGTATGTGGAACTTGTTTTGCAGAGCCGGACACTGTCCTTGTGTTCAAAACCTTTTATGAAGTATTCGGAGGAGGAACCCGCCTTGCAATGCCGAAGACAATATGCGCGCCGGACTCCTCGTCATTGAAGCCTGGTTCAGGGGCTACTAAGGGAGTCCTGGACTAGGGGGTGTCTGGATAGCCAAACTATCATCACGGCCGGACTCCAAGACTATGAAGATACAAGATTGAAGACTTCGTCCCGTGTCCGGATGGGACTTTCCTTGGCATGGAAGGCAAGCTTGGCGATACGGATATGTAGATCTCCTACCATTGTAACCGACTCTGTGTAACCCTAACCTATCTGGTGTCTATATAAACCGGAGGGTTTTAGTCCGTAGGACGAACAACAATCATACCATAGGCTAGCTTCTAGGGTTTAGCCTCCTTGATCTCCTGGTAGATCTACTCTTGTACTACCCATATCATCAATATTAATCAAGCAGGAGTAGGGTATTACCTCCATCGAGAGGGCCCGAACCTGGGTAAAAACATCGTGTCCCTTGTCTCATGTTACCATCCGCCTAGACGCACAGATCGAGACCCCCTACCCGAGATCCGCCGGTTTTGACACCGACACTAAGCACTTCTCCCATTGCAAGAAAAACCAATCTAGTAGGCCAAACCAAACTGATAATTCGAAGATACTTGCAAAGATAACCAATCATACATAAAAGAATTCAGAGAAGATTCAAATATTGTTCATAGATAATCTTGATCATAAACCCACAATTCATCGGTCTCAACAAACACACCGCAGAAAGAAGATTACATCGAATAGATCTCCAAGAGAGAGGGGGAGAACATTGTATTGAGATCCAAAAAGAGAGAAGAAGCCATCTAGCTACTAACTATGGACCCGAAGGTCTGAGGTAAACTACTCACACTTCATCGGAGAGGCTATGGTGATGATGTAGAAGCCCTCCGTGATGGATGCCCCCTCCGGCGGAGCTCCGGAACAGGCCCCAAGATGGGATCTCGTGGGTACAGAAGGTTGCAGCGGTGGAATTAGGTTTTGGCTCCGTGATCGATCGCTTTGGGGGTACGTAGGTATATATAGGAGGAAGGAGTACGTCGGTGGAGCAACAGGGGGCCCACGAGGGTGGAGGGCGCGCCCCCCTACCTCGTGCCCTCCTCCTTTCTTTCTTGACGTAGGGTCCAAGTCTCCTGGGTCATATTCGGTGACAAAATCACGTTCCCGGAGGTTTCATTCCGTTTGGACTCCGTTTGATATTCCGTTTCTTCGAAACTCTGAAATAGGCAAAAAACAGCAATTCTGGTTGGGCCTCCGGTTAATAGGTTAGTCCCAAAAATAATATAAAAGTGGATAATAAAGCCCAATATTGTCCAAAAGAGTAGATAATATAGCATGGAGCAATCAAAAATTATAGATACGTTGGAGAAGTATCAGGCATCCCCAAGCTTAATTCCTGCTCGTCCTCGAGTAGGTAAATGATAAAAACAGAATTTTTTATGCAGAGTGCTATTTGGCATAATTTCAATGTAATTCTTCTTAATTGTGGTATGAATATTCAGATCCGAAAGATTCAAGACAAAAGTTTAATATTGACATAAAAATAATAATACTTCAAGCATACTAACAAAGCAATCATGTCTTCTCAAAATAACATGGCCAAAGAAAGTTATCCCTACAAAATCATATAGTATGCCTATGCTCTATCTTCACCACACAAAGTATTTAAATCTTGCACAATCCCGATGACAAGCCAAGCAATTGTTTCATACTTTTGACATTCTCAAAACTTTTTCAATCTTCACGCAATACATGAGCGTGAGCCATGGATATAGTACTATATGTGGAATAGAATGGTGGTTGTGGAGAAGACAAAAAGGGAGAAGATAGTCTCACATCAACTAGGCGTATCAACGGGCTATGGAGATGCCCATCAATAGATATCAATGTTAGTGAGTAGGGATTGCCATGAAACGGATGCACCAGAGCTATAAGTATATGAAAGCTCAACAAAAGAAACTAAGTGGGTGTGCATCCAACTCGCTTGCTCACGAAGACCTAGGGCATTTTGAGGAAGCCCATGATTGGAATATACAAGCAAAGTTCTACAATGATAAATTCCCACTTGTATATGAAAGTGACAAAATGAGAGACTCTCTATCATGAAGATCGTGGTGCTACTTTGAACCACAAGTGTGGTAAAAGGATAGTAACATTGTCCCTTCTCTCTTTTTCTCTCATTTTTTTTATTTTGGGCCTTTTCTCTTTTTTATGGCCTCTTACATATATTTTTTATTTATTTTTCGTCCGGAGTCTCATCCCGACTTGTGGGGGAATCATAGTCTCCATCATCCTTTTCCTCACTTGGGACAATGCTCTAAAAATGAAGATCATCACACTTTTATTTTCTTACAACCCAACAATTGCAACTCGATACTTAGAACAAAGTATGACTCTATATGAATGCCTCCGGCGGTGTACCGGGATATGCAATGAATCAAAGAGTGACATGTATGAAAGAATTATGAATGGTGGCTTTGCCACAAATACGATGTCAACTACATGATCATGCTAAGCAATATGACAATGATGGAGCGTGTCATAATAAATGGAACGGTGGAAAGTTGCATGGCAATATATCTCGGAATGGCTATGAAAATGCCATGATAGGTAGGTATGGTGGCTGTTTTGAGGAAGGTATATGGTGGGTGTATGATACCAGCGAAAAGTGTGTGGTATTAGAGAGGCTAGCAATGGTGGGAGAAAGAAAAGTGTGTATAATCCATGGACTCAACATTAGTCATGAAGAACTCATATACTTATTGCAAAAATCTACAAGTTATCAAAACAAAGTATTACGCGCATGCTCCTAGGGGGATAGATTGGTAGGAAAAGACCATCGCTCGTCCCCGGCCGCCACTCATAAGGAAGACAATCAATAAATAAATCATGCTCTGACTTCATCACATAACGGTTCACCATACGTGCATGCTACGGGAATCACAAACTTTAACACAAGTATTTCTCAAATTCACAACTACTCAACTAGCATGACTCTAATATCACCATCTTCATATCTCAAAACAATTATCAAGCATCAAACTTTTCTTAGTATTCAACACACTCAAAAGAAAGTTTTACAAATCTTGAATACCAAGCATATTAAGATTTTTTAAGCAAATTACCATGCTATTTAAGACTCTCATAATAATCTAAGTGAAGCATGAGAGATCAATAGTTTCTACAAAACAAATCCACCACCGTGCTCTAAAAGATATAAGTGAAGCACAAGAGCAAAACTATATAGCTCAAAAGATATAAGTGAAGCACATAGAGTATTCTAACAAATTCCAAATCATGTATGGCTCTCTCAAAAGGTGTGTACAGCAAGGATGATTGTGATAAACTAAAAAAACAAAGACTCAAATCATACAAGATGCTCCAAGCAAAACACATATCATGTGGTGAATAAAAATATAGCTCCAAGTAAAGTCACCGATGGAAGTAGACGAAAGAGGGGATGCCTTCCAGGGCATCCCCAAGCTTTGACTTTTTGGTGTCCTTAGATTATCTTGGGGGTGCCATGGGCATCCCCAATCTTAGGCTCTTGCCACTCCTTGTTCCATAATCCATCAAAATCTTTCACCCAAAACTTGAAAACTTCACAACACAAAACTTCACAGAAATCTCATGAGCTCCGTTAGCAAAAGAAAACAAAATACCACTTCAATGTACTGTAATGAACTCATTCTTTATTTATATTGGTGTTAAACCTACTGTATTCCAACTTCTCTATGGTTTATAAACTATTTTACTAGCCATAGATTCATCAAAATAAGCAAACAACACACGAAAAACAGAATCTGTCAAAAACAGAACAGTCTGTAGTAATCTGTAACTAACGCAAACTTCTGGAACTCCAAAAAATAAGCCAAAATAGGATGACCTAGGATTTTTTTTATTTATCAGCAGCAATTGGAATCACTATTTTATCACGTTCTGGTGATTTTTAACAATTGTTTTCGTGAACAGAAAGTTTCTGAAAATTACAGAAGATCAAATAACTATCATCCAAGAAGATCCTATAGGTTTAACTTGGCACAAACACTAATTAAAATACATCTAACCAGAGGCTAGATCAAAGATTTATTCCTAAACAGAAGCAAGAGGTTGTGCCCTCCCAAGGGGCTTCTGGTGGTCTTATTGTGCTATGGGATAGCTCTGTTTTCTCTGGATGTGTGTTTTGCTCTGAATTTTTTTCGTTGGGCATTCAGTTAACTTCTGTGCACTCTGGCAAGTCCTGGAATCTTGTTAATGTTTATGGACCTTGCGCTGGACCTGGCAGATCCACTTTCATGTCTTGGCTGTTTGCTCTGGATATACCTGACAATGAGGATTGGTTATTCTGTGGGGATTTCAACTATATTAGAGCACCAGATAATCGCAACAAGCCAGGTGGGGATGTTAATGGCATGCTCACGTTTAATGATTTCATTCGCGCTCAGGCTCTGGTTGAGTTACCAATTAAGGGCAGGCAATACACGGGAGCAATATGCACCACCGCTTGAACAAATTGATCGGTTCTTCACCTCGCCTCCAATTATCCAAACACCACTGTGCGTCCCTTCCCAAACCAGATCCAAGGGTAAGATATTTAGGTTTGAAAACTTTGAACCCTAGAGGCAATAAATGTTATTATTTATTTCCTTATATCATGATAAATGTTTATTATTCATGCTAGAATTGTATTAACTAATACATGTGTGAATACATAAACCTCGTGTCACTAGTATGCCTCTACTTGACTAGCTCGTTAATCAAAGATGGTTATGTTTCCTAACCATGAACAAGGAGTTGTTATTTGATTAACCACATCATTGGTTGAATGATCCATGACCCATTCCATTAGCAAACCATCGTATAGTTTGTTGCTAGTGCTTTTCTTCATGACTTATACATGTTCCTATGACTATGAGATTATGCAACTCCGTTTGCCCGAGGAACACTTTGGGTGCTACCAAACGTCACAACGAATCGGGTGATTATAAAGGTACATTACAGGTGTCTCCGAAGGTACATGTTGGGTTGGCATATTTGAGATTAGGATTTGTCGATTGAGAGGTATCTCTCGCCCTCTCGGTAATGCACATCACAGGGCCTTGCAAGATTGCATAAATTAGGTTTGATGTATTACGGAACGAGAAAAGAGACTTGCCATAGAACGAGATTGAACTAGGTATTGGATACCGACGATCGAATCTCGGCAAGTAACATACCGATGACAAAGGGAACAACGATGTTGTTATGCGGTCTGACCGATAAAGATCTTCGTAGAATATGTAGGAGCCAATATGGGCATCCAGGTCCCGCTATTGGTTATTGACCAGAGAGGTGTCTCGGTCATGTCTACATAGTTCTCGAACCCGTAGGGTCCGCACGCTTAAGGTTTCGATGATGCTTATATTATGAGTTTATGAGTTTTGATGTACCGAAGGAGTTCGAGTCCCGGATGAGATCGGGACATGACGAGGAGTCTCGAAATGGTCGAGACGTAAAGATCGATATATTGGACGACTATATTCGAGTTCGGAAAGGTTCGAATGATTCGGTATTTTTCGAGTACCGGGAGTTACGGGATTACGGGAGAAGTAATGGGCCTTGATTAGTGGGAAGAGGAAAAAGGCTGCTGCGCCCCCCCCTCTAGTCCGAATTGGACTAGGGAAAGGGGCCGCCACCTCTCCTTCTCCTCCACTTCCTTCTCCCTTCCTCCCTCTTGGTGGACTCCTACTAGGACTTGGAGTCCTAGTAGGACTCCACACCCTGCCGCACCTATTGCCTTGGCCGGCCTCCTCCTCCTCCATCCTTTATATACGGGGCAGGGGGCACCCCATGGGACACAAGTTGATCTACGGATCGTTCCTTAGCCGTGTCGGTGCCCCTCCACCATATTCCACTTCGGTCATATCGTCATGAGCTTAGGAGAAGCCCTGCGCCGGAGAAGTCATATCGTCATGAGCTTAGGCGAAGCCCTCGTCGGTGGAGCATCAACATCGCCACCACGCCGTCGTCTTGACGGAACTCATCCCGACACTTTGCTGGATCGGAGTCCGGGATCGCCATCGAGCTGAACGTGTGCAGAACTCGGAGGTGCCGTGACGCTCGGTGCTTGGATCGGTCGGATCGTGGAGACGTCGACTACATCAACCGCGTTGTTATAACGCTTCCGCTTTCGGTCTCACGAGGGTACGTGGACGGACACTCTCCCTCTCGTTGCTATGCCATCACCATGGTCTTGCGTGATCGTAGGAAAATTTTTGAAATTACTACGCTTCCCAACAGTGGCATCCGAGCCTGGTTTTATGCGTTGATGTCATATGCACGAGTAGAACACAAGTGAGTTGTGGGCGATACAAGTCATACTACCTACCAGCATGTCATACTTTGGTTCAGCGGTATTGTGAGATGAAGCGCCCGGACCGACATTACGCGACGCTTACGCGAGACTGGTTTCACCGCTGTGAGCACTCGTTGCTTAAAGGTGACCGGCGGTGTCTGTCTCTCACTTTAGTTGAACTGAGTGTGGCTACGCCCGTCCTTGAGAAGGTTAAACGGAGTCTATTTGACGAAGTATCGCTGTGGTTTTGATGCGTAGGTAAGAACGGTTCTTGCTCAGCCCGTAGCAGCCACGTAAAACTTGCAACAACAAAGTAGAGGACGCCTAACTTGTTTTTGCAGGGCATGTTGTGATGTGATATGGTCAAGACGTGATGCTATATTTTATTGTATGAGATGATCATGTTTTGTAACCGAAGTTATCGGCAATCGGCAGAAGCCATATGGTTGTCGCTTATTGTATGAAATGCAACGCCATGTAATTGCTTTACTTTATCACTAAGGAGTAGCGATAGTCGAGAAGCAATAGTTGGCGAGATGACAACGATGCTACGATGGAGATCAAGGTGTCGCGCCGGTGACAATGGTGATCATGACGGTGCTTCTTCGAGATGGAGATCACAAGCACAAAATGATGATGGCCATATCATATCACTTATATTGATTGCATGTGATGTTAATCCTTTATGCATCTTATCTTGCTTTGATTGACGGTAGCATTATAAGATGATCCTTACTAAATTATCAAGAAGTGTTCTCCCGAGTATGCACCGCTATGAAAGTTCTTCGTGCTGAGACACCACGTGATGATCGGGTGTGATAGGCTCTACGCTCAAATACAACGGTGCAAAACAGTTGCACACGCAGAATACTCAGGTTATACTTGACGAGCTATGCATATAAGATATGACCTCGAACACGGAGACCGAAGGTCGAGCGTGAATCATATAGTAGATATGATCAACATATTGATGTTCACCATTGAAACTACTCCATCACACGTGATGATCGGTCATGGTGTAGTTGATATGGATCACGCAATCACTTAGAGAATTGGAGGGATATTTTTCTAAGTGGGAGTTCTTAAGTAATATGATTAATTGAACTTTAATTTATCATGAACTTAGTCCTGGTAGTATTTTGCAAATTATGTTGTAGATCAATAGCTCGCGTTGTTGCTTCCCTATGTTTTTATATGTGTTCCTAGAGAAAATTGTATTGAAAGATGTTAGTAGCAATGATGCGGATTGGATCCGTGATCTGAGGTTTATCCTCATTGCTGCGCAGAAGAATTATGTCCTTAATGCACCGCTAGGTGACAGCTCAACTTTGAACGTTTGGCTAGCTCAATATGATGACTACTTGATAGTTTAGTGCACCATGCTTAACGGCTTAGAATCGGGACTTCAAAGACGTTTTGAACGTCATGGACCATATGAGATGTTCCAGGAATTGAAGTTAATATTTCAAGCAAATACCCGAGTTGAGAGATATGAAGTCTCCAACAAGTTCTATAGCTAAAAGATGGAGGAGAATCGCTCAACTAGTGAGCATGTGCTCAGATTGTCTGAGTACTTCAATCGCTTGAATCAAGTGGGAGTTAATCTTCCGGATAAGATAGTGATTGACAGAATTCTCTAGTCACCATCACTAAAGTTACTAGAACTTCGTGATGAACTATAATATGCAAGGGATGACGAAAACAATTCCCAAACTCTTCGCGATGCTAAAATCGGCGAAGGTAGAAATCAAGAAAAACATCAAGTGTTGATGGTTGACGAGACCACTAGTCTCAAGAAAAAGGGCAAAGGGAAGAAGGGAACTTCAAGGAAAACGGCAAGCAAGTTGTTGCTCGAGTGAAGAAGCCCAAGTCTAGACCTAAGCCTGAGACTAAGTGCTTTTGCTGCAATGGAACTGGTCACTGGAAGCGGAACTACCCCAAGTATTTGGCGGATAAGAAGGATGGCAAAGTGAACAAAGGTATATTTGATATACAGATTGTTGATGTGTATTTTACTAGTGTTCATAGCAACCCCTCAAGATTTGATACTGGTTCAGTTGCTAAGAGTAGTAATCAAACGGAGTTTCGTAATGAATGAAACTAGTTGAAGGGAAGTGACGATGAGTGTTGGAAGTAGTTCCAAGATTGATATGATCATCATCTCACACTCCCTATACTTTCGGGATTAGTGTGGAACCTAAATAAGTGTTATTTGGTGTTGAGCATAAATATGATTTGATCATGTTTATTGCAATACGTTATTCATTTAAGTAAGAGAATAAATTGTTGTTCTGCTTACATGAATAAAACCTTATATGGTTACACACTCAATGAAAATGGTTCATTGGATCTCGATCATAGTGATACACATATTCATAATATTGAAACCAAAAGATGCAAAGTTAATAATGATAGTGCAACTTATTTGTGGCACTGCCGTTTAGGTCATATTGGTGTAAAGCGATGAAGAAAACTCCATGCTGATGGACTTTTGGAATCACTTGATTATGAATCATTTGATGCTTGCGAACCGTGCCTTTTGGGCAAGATGACTAAAACTCCGTTCTCGGAACAATGGAACAAGCTACTTGACTTATTGGAAATAATACATACCGATGTATGCGATCCAATGAATGTTGATGCTCGTGGCAAGTATCGTTATTTTCTGACCTTCACAAGATGATTTGAGTAGATATGGGTATATCTACTTGATGAAACATAAGTCTGAAATAGTTGAAAGGTTCAAAGAATTTCAGAGTGAAGTGGAAAATCATCGCAACAAGAAAATAAAGTTTCGCGATCTGATCGTGGAGATGAATATTTGAGTTACGAGTTTGGTCTTCAATGAAAACAATGTGGAATAGTTTCACAGCTCACGCCACATGGAACACCACAACATTATGGTGTGTCCGAACGTCAGAATCAGTACTTTTATTTTGATATGGTGCGATCTATGATGTATCTTACCGATTTACCACTATCGCTTTGGGGTTATGCATTAAAGACAGCTGCATTCACGCTTAATAGGGCACCATCTAAACCGCTGAGATGACACCGTATGAACTATGGTTTAGCAATAAACCTAAGCTGTCGTTTCTTAAAGTTTGAGTTGTGATACTTATGTGAAAAAGTTTTCACCGATAAGCTCGAACCCAAATCGAGAAATGCGTCTTCATAGAATACCCAAAAGTAACTATTGGGTACACCTTCTATCACAGATCCGAAAGCAAGATATTTGTTGTTAAGATGGATCCTTTCTAGAGAAGAAGTTTCTCTCGAAAGAAGTGAGTGGGAGGAAAGTAGAACTTGATGAGGTAATTGTACCTTCTCCCTTATTGGAAAGTAGTTCATCACAGAATCAGTTCCAAAGATTCCTACACCAATTAGTGAGGAAGTTAATGATGATGATCATGAAACTTCAGATCAAGTTGTTACCAAACCTCGTAGGTCTTCCAGAGTAAGATCCGCACCAGAGTGGTACGGTTATCCTATTCTAGAAGTCATGTTACTAGACCATGATGAACCTACGAACTATGAGGAAGCGATGATGAGCCCAGATTCCGCGAAATGGTTTGAGACCATGAAATCTGAGATGGGATCCATATATGAGAACAAAGTGTGGACTTTGATGGAGTTGCCCGATGATCGGCAAGCCATATTATATAAATGGATCTTCAAGAGGAAGACAGATGCTGATAGTAGTATTACTATCTACAAAGCTCGACTTGTCGCAGAAAGGTTTTCGACAAGTTCAAGGTGTTGACTACAATGAGATTTACTCAATCAGTAGCGATGCTTATGTCTGTCCAATCATGTTAGCAATCGCCACATTTTATGAAATCTGGCAAATGGATGTCAAAAATACATTCTTTAATGGATTTATTAAAGAAGAGTTGTATATGATGCAACCGAAGGTTTTGTCAATCCTAAAGGAGCTAACAAAATGTGCAAACTCCAGCGATCCATCTATGGACTGGTGCAAGCATCTCGAGTTGGAATAAACGCTTTGATAGTGTGATCAAAGCATATAGTTTTATACAGACTTGCGGAAGCCTGTATTTACAAGAAAGTGAGTGGGAGCACTACAGCATTTCGATAAGTATATGTGAATGACATATTGTAGATCGGAAATAATGTAGAATTATTCGCAAAGCATAAAGGAGTGTTTCAAAGGAGTTTTTCAAAGAAAGACCTCGGTGAAGCTGCTTACATATTGAGCATTAAGATCTATAGAGATAGATCAAGACGCTTGATAAGTTTTTCAATGAGTACATACCTTGACAAGATTTTGAAGTAGTTCAAAATGGAACAGTCAAAGAAAGAGTTCTTGCCTGTGTTACAAAGGTGTGAAATTGAGTAAGACTCAAAACCCGCCACGGCAGAAGATAGAAAGAGAATGAAAGTCATTCCCTATGCCTTGGCCATAGGTTCTATAAAGTATGCCATCTCAGTGTACCAGATCTATTGTATACCCTGCACTTGAGTTTGGCAAGGAATACAATAGTGATCTAAGAGTAGATCGATGGACAAGAAATTATCCTTAGTAGAATAAGGATATGTTTCTCGATTATGGACTGACAAAAAGTTCGTCGTAAAGGGTTACGCCGATACAAGTTTTGGCACTGATCTAGATGATTCTAAATCTCGGTCTAGATACATATTGAAAGTGGGAGCAATTAGCTATAGTAGCTCCGTGCGAGAACATTGTTGACATATAGATTTGCAAAATACATACGGATCTGAATGTGGCAGACCCGTTGACTAAACTTCTCTCACAAAGCAAAACATGATCACACCTTAGTACTCTTTGGGTGTTAATCACATAGCGATGTGAACTAGATTACTGAATCTAGTAAACCCTTTGGGTCTTTGTCACATGGCGATGTGAATTATGGGTGCTAATCACATGATGATGTGAACTATCGATGTTAATCACATGGTGATGTGATCTAGATTATTGACTCTAGTGCAAGTGGGAGACTGAAGGAAATATGCCCTAGAGGCAATAATAATGTTATTATTTATTTCCTTATATCATGATAAATGTTTATTATTCATGCTAGAATTGTATTAACCGGAAACATAATACATGTGTGAATACATAAACCTACAGAGTGTCACTAGTATGCCTCTACTTGACTAGCTCGTTAATCAAAGATGGTTATGTTTCCTAACCATGAACAAGGAGTTGTTATTTGATTAACGGGATCACATCATTGGTTGAATGATCTGATTGACATGACCCATTCCATTAGCATAGCACCTGATCGTATAGTTTGTTGCTAGTGCTTTTCTTCATGACTTATACATGTTCCTATGACTATGAGATTATGCAACTCCGCTTGCCGAGGAACACTTTGGGTGCTACCAAACGTCACAACGAATCGGGTGATTATAAAGGTACATTACAGGTGTCTCCGAAGGTACATGTTGGGTTGGCATATTTCGAGATTAGGATCGCCTTATGGGCTTTAGCGTTGGAGCAAAAGGATCTCTCGGCTGAATCTATGTATTGATAACTCCAAGCTGGGCCCTCCACCATATTCCACTTCGAACTTGACAATATCGAAGACCAAAGACCCTCACCACGGTGCATCCCGACACTTTGCTGGATCGAAGCAAACTTGCCGTGAGAAATTCTCAAAAAACACCTAATCACCCTTCTTGACTATAAACGAGAATATTGGAAAAAGAGATATACGGTCCGATGGTTTTCTTGCGGAGGTGACAATACCAAATTTTTTCATTCCGCGGCCTCGGAACGATATCGCAAAAACTCCATATCCTCGCTGAAACTTCAGGATGGTACGGTAGTTTCGGATCACGTTGGTAAAGCCAATGAGTTGTTTAGTACTTACAGTGAGAGATTGGGCACGAAAGGTCAGTTTGATATGAAGTTTGACTTGTCTAGAATCATTAAAAAGGTGGAAGGGTTGGAGGAACTCACCACACCATTCACACACGTAGAGATTGACAGAGTTGTTAGAGAAATGCCCTCGGATAGAGCGCCTGACCCGGATGGCTTCAACGGGTGTTTTCTGAAATCGTGTTGGCACATTATCAAACATGACTTCTATAATTTGTGCAATGATTTTTATGAGGGTGCCATTCATCTCAGGAGCCTGAACTCAGGGTTCATAACTCTCATACCAAAAACCCAGTCGCCAGAGACTGCTAATGATTTCAGACCCATCACGCTGCTCAATTGTTGTCTGAAACTGATAACTAAACTGTTGGCTAACCGTTTGCAGAAACTGGTGCTCAAGATCATTCATCGGAACCAATACGGTTTTATGAAGGGGAGATCGATCCAGGATTGCCTAACCTGGGCGTTTGAATACATACATCAATGCCAGTCGTCGGGAAGAGCTTGTTGCATCCTGAAACTCGACTTTGCGAAGGCCTTCGATACTATACAGCATGAACCAATGATTGAGATCATGAAACACATGGGTTTCGATGAGAGGTGGTTGGGGTGGATCAAATGCATCTTCTCCTCGGGTAGCTCTTCGGTGCTGCTTAATGGAACCCCTGGGAAACAATTTGATTGCCTTTGTGGGGTCCGACAAGGAGATCCTTTGTCCCCACTGATCTTTGTTCTTGCAGCGGACCTTCTTCAGTCAGCAATCAATGATGCCACTCGGGGTGGACTTCTACAGCTACCTCTCCCCACTTCTGACAGCAATTACCCCGTTATTCAGTATGCGGACGACACGATCGCTGTGCTCCCGGCCTGTGTCTCACAAGCGCAAGTTCTGGAGTCCATCCTAGTCGATTACGCGACGTCGGTGGGCCTAAAAATAAACTTCCACAAGTCGACTTTAGTGCCCATCAACTCTGATCCGGTGCTGGCAGGGGAAATTGCTGCAATCTTCGGTTGCTCTATTGGCAGCATGCCGTTCACGTACTTGGGCCTGCCCATGGGAACCACGCGCCCGAGTGTGAATGATTTGATGCCAATAGTCTCCTCTGTTCAGCGTCGGATACCCGCTGCAGCCTCTCTTCTGGACTATGGATCCAAGCTCACTCTGCTCAACTCTGTGGTCACTTCCCTGGTGGTTTATGCCATGTGTTCCATCAAGATAAATTCTAAAATCATTGAGCACCTTGATAAACTGCAAAGGTCGTGTCTATGGGTGAGAAAATCCGATGATGGGATCAGGAGCGAATCGTTGGCGGCCTGTGATATGATATGTAAACCCAAGGGCAAAGGAGGTCCGGGGATCATTGACCTTAAGACTCAAAACCAGGGGCTCTTGCTAAAACAACTTCACAAGTTTTATAACAAGCATGATGTTCCCTGGGTCAATCTGATTTGGGATACTCACTATGTGGGTAAAATACCGTATGCCTCCGACCCTTGTGGTTCCTTCTGGTGGAGAGACCTCATGTCAATATATGATATATTCAGAGGAGTCACTAAATCTGATGTGTTTGCTGGTGACACAATCTTGTTTTGGAAGGACAATTGGAACACGGATACTCTTCAAGACAGATACCCGAGAGCCTTTTCTTTTGCTAGAGATCCAGATGTGTCTGTTAGACATCTCCTATCTTCGGAGAGACTGGGAGAGGTTTTCCACCTGCCCCTATCTTTAGAGGCTAAGCAGGAGGTAATTCAAATACAGTCAGAAACCCTTGATATCTCATTGACTGATGACAGGGATGTGTGGTCTTGTATTTGGGGAGACGCAAACTTTCGATCTTCCAAATATTATGCCCACTGTTTTAGTCAGGTCCAAGCGGACGAGATCTTTGGCTGGATCTGGAAAAAAAAATGCACAATGCAGTGGAAGGTGTTCCTCTGGTTGTTGTTGGCTGACAGACTGAATACCAGGAATATGCTTCGGAGAAGACATTTCATAATCCATAATGACAATTATGACTGTCTTCTATGTAACCAGCCGCCGGAGGAAGACATTGTCCATCTATTCTTCACTTGCCCTTTCAGTCAGAGATGCTGGGCTGCGCTGGGAATACATTGGCCAAATGAAAATGACTAGATTAAAATGGTGCATGAAGGGAAGAACAGGTGGACTAGGCCAATGCTCTTGGAAGTTTTTGCAGTTGCTGCTTGGGTAATATGGAAGGAGAGGAATGACAAACACTTCAGAGGGATTCAGCCTTCCTTTGATTCCTGGAGGAACAGATTCAAGAAGGACTTTGCTATGCTGGTTCATAGATCAAAGCAGGAGCAGGGCCCCTGCATTATTTCAATTGTCAACTTGCTTTGATTTTCTGCTTGTTGGATTGTATAGCTAATCCCCCCAACCCCTCTCTCACACCACCATGTGAATTGTACAGTCCTGGACATTCTAACCCACCCTAACCCTTTATTTATAATATAAAAGGCAGTGAGAGTTACTCACTGTCGTCAGTTCTAAAAAAAACAGAAGCAAGAGCAAAAAAACTAAAAATAAAATTGGGTTGCCTCCCAGCAAGCGCTATCGTTTAATGCCCCTAGCTAGGCATAAAAGCAAGGATAGATCTAGGTATTGCCATCTTTGGTAGGCAATCCATAAGTGTCTCTCATGATAGATTCATATGGTAATTTCATTTTCTTCCTAGGGAAGTGTTCCATGCCTTTCTTTAATGTAAATTGGAATATAATATTCCCTTCCTTCATATCAATAATTGCACCAACCGTTCTAAGGAAAGGCCTACCAAGAATAATAGGACATAAAGGATTAAATCTATATCAAGAACGATAAAATCTACAGGCACATAATACCTATTTGCAACAATAAGAACATCATTAATTCTTCCCATAGGTTTCTTAATAGTGGAATCCGCAAGGTGCAAGTTTAGAGAGAAATCATCAAAATCACGGAAATCTAGCAAATCACACAAAGTTTTGGGAATAGTGGAAACACTAGCACCCAAATCACATAAAGCATAAAATTCATGATCCTTAATCTTAATTTTAATAGTTGGTTCCCACTCATCATAAAGTTTTCTAGGGATAGAAACTTCCAACTCAAGTTTTTCTTCATAAGATTGCATCAAGGCATCAACGATATGTTTAGTAAATGCTTTATTTTGACTATAAGCATGAGGAGAATTTAGCACAGATTGCAACAAGGAAATAAATCAATTACAGAGCAACTTTCATAATTAAATTCCTTGAAATCCAAAATAGTGGGTTTAGCAACATTTAGGGTTTTGCTTTCTTCAATCCCACTTTTATCAATTTTAGCATCAAGATCTAAAAACTCCGAATTTCTGGAATGCCTTCTAGGTAAAGGTGGATCATATTCAGTCCCATCATTATCAAGATTCATATTGCAAAACAAAAATTTAATAGGGGACACATCAATAATTTTTAGATCTTCATCTTTATTTTCATGGAAATTGGAAGAACACGCTTTAATAAAGGCATCTTTCGTAGCACGCATCCTAGCGGTTCTTTCTTTGCACTCATCAATGAAAATTCTGATGGCTTTGAGAGACTCATTGATATCATGCTTAGGAGGAATAGATCTAAGCTTTAAAGAATCAAAATCAAGAGAAATTATATCGATGTTCCTTGCCAATTCATCAACTTTAAGCAATTTCTCTTCAAGCAAAGCATTGGAATTCTTTTGCGAATTCATAAACTCTTTAACACTAGTCTCAAATTCAGAGGGAATCTTATTAAAATTTCCATAAGATTTGTTGTTGGAATTTCCATAATTGTTAGAAGGATTACTAAGATAAGGCCTAGGATTAAAGTTCCCTCTGTACGCGTTGTTACCAAAATTATTCCTACCAACAAAATTCACATCCATAGATTCATTATTATTCTCAATCAAAGTAGACAAAGGCATATCATTAGGATCAGAAGAAACACTCTTAGTAGCAACTAATTTCATAAGTTCATCCATCTTTCCACTCAAAACATTGATTTCTTCTATCGCATGCACTTTGTTATTAGTAGATCTTTCAGTGTGCCATTGAGAATAATTAACCATAATATTATCTAGGAGTTTAGTAGCTTCTCCTAAAGTGATTTCCATAAAAGTGCCTCCCGCGGCCGAATCTAAAAGATTTCTAGAAGCAAAATTCAATTCGGCATAATTTTTTTGTATAATCATCCACAAATTCAAACCATGAGTAGGGAAATTGCGTATCATTAATTTCATTCTCTTCCAAGCTTGTGCAACATGTTCATGATCAAGTTGCTTAAAATTCATAATATCGTTTCTAAGAGAGATGATCTTAGAGGGAGGAAAATACTAAGAGATAAAAGCATCTTTGCACTTGTTCCAAGAATCAATACTACTTTTAGGCAAAGACGAAAACCAAGCTTTAGCATGATCTCTAAGCGAAAAAGGAAATAGCTTCAATTTAACAATATCATTATCAACATCCTTTTTCTTTTGCATATCACACAAATCCATGAAGCTATTTAGATGAGTAGCGGCATCTTCACTAGGAAGGCCGGCGAATTGATCTTCATAACAAGATTCAACAAAGTAGTATTGATTTCACAAGATTCAGTGTTGGTAAGAGGAGCAATGGGAGTGCTAAGGAAATCATTATTGTTGGTATTGGTAAAGTCACACAATTTGGTATTATCTTGAGCCATCATGACAAACTAGCAATCCAACACACAAGCAAACAAAAAGCAAGCGAGAAAGAGGCAAACGGAAAAAGAGAGGGCGAATAAAACGGCAAGGGTGAAGTGGGGGAGAGGAAAACGAGAGGGAAATGGCAAATAATGTAATGCGGGAGATAAGGGATTGTGATGGGTACTTGGTATGTTGACTTTTGTGTAGACTCCCCGGCAACGGCACCAGAAATTCTTCTTGCTACCTCTTGAGCACTGCGTTGGATTTCCTTGAAGAGGAAAGGATGATGCAGCAAAGTAGCGTAAGTATTTCCCTCAGTTTTTGAGAACCAAGGTATCAATCCAGTAGGAGGCTACGCGCGAGTCCCTCATACCTGCACAAAGCAAATAACTCCTCGCAACCAACACGATAAGGGGTTGTCAATCCCTTCACGGTCATTTACGAGAGTGAGATCTGATAGATATGAAAGATAATATTTTTGGTATTTTTGTGATAAAGATGCAAAGTAAAATAAAAGAAAAGTAAAAAGCAAAGGCAATAATAAAGAGTAGGAAGATTGATATGATGAAGATAGACCCGGGGGCCATAGATTTCACTAGTGGCTTCTCTCAAGAGCATAAGTATTTTACGGTGGGTGAACGAATTCTCGTTGAGCAATTGATGAATTGAGCATAGTTATGAGAGTATCTAGGTATGATCATGTATATAGGCATCACGTCCGAGACAAGTAGACCGACTCCTGCCTGCATCTACTACTATTACTCCACTCATCGACCGCTATCCAAAGATGCATCTAGAGTATTAAGTTCAAGAAAACAGAGTAAGCCTTAAGCAATATGACATGATGTAGAGGATAAATTCATGCAATATGATAAAACCCCATCTTGTTATCCTCGATGGCAACAATACAATACGTGCCTTGCTGCCCCTCATCCTTTGGGAAAGGACACCGCAAGATTGAACCCAAAGCTAAGCACTTCTTCCATTGCAAGAAAAACCAATCTAGTAGGCCAAACCAAACTGATAATTCGAAGAGACTTGCAAAGATAACCAATCATACATAAAAGAATTCAGAGAAGATTCAAATATTGTTCATAGATAATCTTGATCATAAACCCACAATTCATCGGTCTCAACAAACACATCGCAGAAAGAAGATTACATCGAATAGATCTCCAAGAGAGAGGGGGAGAACATTGTATTGAGATCCAAAAAGAGAGAAGAAGCCATCTAGCTACTAACTATGGACCTGAAGGTCTGAGGTAAACTACTCACACTTCATTGGAGAGGCTATGGTGATGACGTAGAAGCCCTCCGTGATGGATGCCCCCTCCGGTGGAGCTCCGGAACAGGCCCCAAGATGGGATCTCGTGGGTAGAGAAGGTTGCGGCGGTGGAATTAGGTTTTTGGCTCCGTATCTGATCGTTTGGGGGTACGTAGGTATATATAGGAGGAAGGAGTACGTCAGTGGAGCAACAGGGGGCCCACGAGGGTGGAGGGCGTGCCCCCCTACCTAAACAGAAGCAAAAGCAAAAAAAACTAAAATAAAATTGGGTTGCCTCCCAACAAGCGCTATCGTTTAACGCCCCTAGCTAGGCATAAAAGCAAGGATAGATCTAGGTATTGCCATCTTTGGTAGGCAATCCATAAGTGGCTCTCATGATAGATTCATATGGTAATTTTATTTTCTTCCTAGGGAAGTGTTCCATGCCTTTCTTTAATGGAAATTGGAATCTAATATTCCCTTCCTTCATATCGATAATTGCACCAACCGTTCTAAGGAAAGGCCTACCAAGAATAATAGGACATAAAGGATTGCAATCTATATCAAGAACGATAAAATCTATAGGCACATAATTCCTATTTGAAACAATAAGAACATCATTAATTCTTCCCATATGTTTCTTAATAGTGGAATCCGCAAGGTGCAAGTTTAGAGAGAAATCATCAAAATCACGGAAATCTAGCAAATCACACAAAGTTTTGGGAATAGTGGAAACACTAGCACCCAAATCACATAAAGCATAAAATTCATGATCCTTAATCTTAATTTTAATAGTTGGTTCCCACTCATCATAAAGTTTTCTAGGGATAGAAACTTCCAACTCAAGTTTTTCTTCATAAGATTGCATCAAGGCATCAACGATATGTTTAGTAAACGCTTTATTTTGACTATAAGCATGAGGAGAATTTAGCACGGATTGCAACAAGGAAATACAATCAATTAAAGAGAAACTTTCATAATTAAATTCCTTGAAATCCAAAATAGTGGGTTTAGCAACATCTAGGGTTTTGCTTTCTTCAATCCCACTTTTATCAATTTTAGCATCAAGATCTAAAAACTCCGAATTTCTGGAACGCCTTCTAGGTAAAGGTGGATCATATTTAGTCCCATCATTATCAAGATTCATATTGCAAAACATAGATATAATAGGGGACACATCAATAATTTTTAGATCTTCATCTTTATTTTCATGGAAATTGGAAGAACACGCTTTAATAAAGGCATCTTTCGTAGCACGCATCCTAGCGGTTGTTTCTTTGCACTCATCAATGGAAATTCTCATGGCTTTGAGAGACTCATTGATATCATGCTTAGGAGGAATAAATCTAAGCTTGAAAGAATCAACATCAATAGAAATTATATCAACATTCCTAACCAATTCATCAACTTTAAGCAATTTCTCTTCAAGCAAAGCATTGAAATTCTTTTGCGAATTCATAAACTCTTTAACATTAATCTCAAATTCAGAGGGCATCTTATTAAAATTTCCATAAGAGTTGTTGTAGGAATTTCCATAATTGTTAGAAGTATTACTAGGATAAGGCCTAGGATTAAAGTTCCCTCTGTACGCGTTGTTACCAAAATTATTCCTACCAACAAAATTCACATCCATAGATTCATTATTATTCTCAATCAAAGTAGACAAAGGCATATCATTAGGATCAGAAGAAACACACGTAGTAGCAAATAATTTCATAAGTTCATCCATCTTTCCACTCAAAACATTGATTTCTCCTTTCGCATGCACTTTGTTATTAGTAGATCTTTCAGTGTGCCATTGAGAATAATTAACCGTAATATTATCTAGGAGTAGTAGCTTCTCCTAAAGTGATTTCCATAAAAGTGCCTCCCGCGGCCGAATCTAAAAGATTTCTAGAAGCAAAATCCAATTCGGCATAAATTTTTCGTATAATCATCCACAAATTCAAACCATGAGTAGGGAAATTACGTATCATTAATTTCATTCTCTCCCAAGCTTGTGCAACATGTTCATGATCAAGTTGCTTAAAATTCATAATATCGTTTCTAAGAGAGATGATCTTAGCGGGAGGAAAATACTAAGAGATAAAAGCATCTTTGCACTTGTTCCAAGAATCAATACTATTTTTAGGCAACGACGAAAACCAAGCTTTAGCATGATCTCTAAGCGAAAAAGGAAATAGCTTCAATTTAACAATATCATTATCAACATCCTTTTTCTTTTGCATGTCACACAAATCCATGAAGCTATTTAGATGAGTAGCGGCATCTTCACTAGGAAGGCCGGCGAATTGATCTTCATAACAAGATTCAACAAAGCAGTATTGATTTCACAAGATTCAGTGTTGGTAAGAGGAGCAATCAGAGTGCTAAGGAAATCATTATTGTTGGTATTGGTAAAGTCACACAATTTGGTATTATCTTGAGCCATCATGACAAACTAGCAATCCAACACACAAGCAAACAAAAAGCAAGCGAGAAAGAGACGGAAAAAGAGAGGGCGAATAAAACGGCAATGGTGAAGTGGGGGAGAGGAAAACAAGAGGCAAATGTCAAATAATGTAATGCAGGAGATAAGGGATTGTGATGGGTACTTGGTATGTTGACTTTTGTGTAGACTACCCGGCAACGGCGCCAAAAATTCTTCTTGCTACCTCTTGAGCACTGCGTTGGATTTCCTTGAAGAGGAAAGGATGATGCAGCAAAGTAGCGTAAGTATTTCCCTCAGTTTTTGAGAACCAAGGTATCAATCCAGTAGGAGGCTACGCGCGAGTCCCTCGTACCTGCACAAAGCAAATAACTCCTCGCAACCAACACGATAAGGGGTTGTCAATCCCTTCACGGTCACTTACGAGAGTGAGATCTGATAGATATGATAGATAATATTTTTGGTATTTTTGTGATAAAGATGCAAAGTAAAATAAAATCAAAGTAAAAAAACAAAGGCAATAATAAAGTGTAGGAAGATTGATATGATGAAGATAGACCCAGGGGCCATAGATTTCACTAGTGGCTTCTCTCAAGAGCATAAGTATTTTACGGTGGGTGAACGAATTACTGTTGAGCAATTGACAGAATTGAGCATAGTTATGAGAGTATCTAGGTATGATCATGTATATAGGCATCACGTCCGAGACAAGTAGACCGACTCCTGCCTGCATCTACTACTATTACTCCACTCATCGACCACTATCCAGCATGCATCTAGAGTATTAAGTTCAAGAAAACAGAGTAACGCCTTAAGCAAGATGACATGCTGTAGAGGGATAAATTCATGCAATATGATAAAAACCCCACCTTGTTATCCTCGATGGCAACAATACAATACGTGACTTGCTGCCCCTACTGTCACTGGGAAAGGACACCGCAAGATTGAACCCAAAGCTAAGCACTTCTCCCATTGCAAGAAAAACCAATCTAGTAGGCCAAACCAAACTGATAATTCGAAGAGACTTGCAAAGACAACCAATCATACATAAAAGAATTCAGAGAAGATTCAAATATTGTTCATAGATAATCTTGATCATAAACCCACAATTAATCGAACTCAACAAACACACCACAAAAAGAAGATTACATCGAATAAATCTCCAAGAGAGAGGGGGAGAACATTGTATTGAGATCCAAAAAGAGAGAAGAAGCCATCTAGCTACTAACTATGGACCCGAAGGTCTGAGGTAAACTACTCACACTTCATCGGAGAGGCTATGGTGATGATGTAGAAGCCCTCCGTGATGGATGCCCCCTCCGACAGAGCTCCGGAACAAGCCCCAAGATGGGATCTCGTGGGTACAGAAGGTTGCGGCGGTGGAATTAGGTTTTTGGCTCCGTATCTGATCGTTTGGGGGTATGTAGGTATATATAGGAGGAAGGAGTACGTCGGTGGAGCAACAGGGGACCCACGAGGGTGGAGGGCGCGCCCTTGGGGGGTGGGTGCGTCCCCTACCTCGTGCCCTCCTCCTTTCTTTCTTGAAGTAGGGTCCAAGTCTCCTGGGTAATATTCGGTGAGAAAATCACGTTCCCGAAGGTTTCATTCCATTTGGACTCCGTTTGATATTCCGTTTCTTCGAAACTCTGAAATAGGCAAAAAACAACAATTCTGCGCTCGGCCTCCGGTTAATAGGTTAGTCCCAAAATAATATAAAAGTGGATAATAAAGCCCAATATTGTCCAAAACAGTAGATAATATAGCATGGAGCAATCAAAAATTATAGATATGTTGGAGACGTATCAAGCCTCTTGATCTATCTCTATAGATATTGATGCCCAATATGTAAGCAGCTTCACCGAGGTCCTTCATTGAAAAACTCTTATTCAAGTATCCTTTTATGCTATCCAAAAATTCTATATCATTTCCAATCAACAATATGTCATCCACATATAAGATTAGAATTGCTACAGAGCTCCCACTCACTTTCTTGTAAATATAGGCTTCTCCAAAAGTCTGTATAAAACCATATGCTTTGATCACACTATCAAAGCGTTTATTCCAACTCCGAGAGGCTTGCACCAGTCCATAAATGGATCGCTGGAGCTTGCACACTTTGTTAGCTCCCTTTGGATCGATTAAACCTTCAGGTTGCATCATATACAACTCTTCTTCCAGAAATCCATTCAGGAATGCAGTCTTTACATCAATTTGCCAAATTTCATAACCATAAAATGCGGCAATTGCTAACATGATTCGGACAGACTTAAGCATCGCTACGAGTGAGAAGGTCTCATCGTAGTCAATCCCTTGAACTTGTCGAAAACCTTTCGCAACAAGTTGAGCTTTATAGGCAGTAACGTTACCGTCAGCGTCTGTCTTCTTCTTGAAGATCCATTTATTCTCAATTACTTGCCGATCATCGGGTAAGTCAACCAAAGTCCACACTTTGTTCTCATACATGGATCCCATCTCAGATTTCATGGCCTCAAGCCATTTTGCGGAATCTGGGCTCACCATCGCTTCTTCGTAGTTCGTAGGTTCGTCATGGTCTAGTAACATGACCTCCAGAACAGGATTACCATACCACTCTGGTGCGGATCTCACTCTGGTTGACCTACGAGGTTTGGTAGTAACTTGATCTGAAGCTTCATGATCATCATCATTAGCTTCCTCACTAATTGGTGTAGGTGTCACAGGAACCGGTTTTTGTGATCAACTACTTTCCAATAAGGGAGCAGGTACAGTTACCTCATCAAGTTCTACTTTCGTCCCACTCACTTCTTTCGAGAGAAACTCCTTCTCTAGAAAGGATCAATTTTTAGCAACGAATGTTTTGCCTTCGGATCTGTGATAGAAGGTGTACCCAACAGTTTCCTTTGGGTATCCTATGAAGACAAATTTCTCCGATTTGGGTTTGAGCTTATCAGGTTGAAGCTTTTTCACATAAGCATCGCAGCCCCAAACTTTAAGAAACGACAACTTTGGTTTCTTGTCAAACCACGGTTCATAAGGTGTCGTCTCAACGGATTTTGATGGTGCCCTATTTAACGTGAATGCAGCTGTCTCTAGAGCATAACCCCAAAACGATAGCGGTAAATCAGTAAGAGACATCATAGATCACACCATATCTAGTAAAGTACGATTACGACGTTCGACACACCATTACGTTGTGGTGTTCCGAGTGGCGTGAGTTGCGAAACTATTCCGCATTGTTTCAAATGTAGACCAAACTCGTAACTCAAATATTCTCCTCCACAATCAGATCATAGAAACTTTATTTTCTTGTTACGATGATTTTCAACTTCACTCTAAAATTCTTTGAACTTTTCAAATGTTTCAGACTTATGTTTCATTAAGTAGATATACCCATATCTGCTTAAATCATCTGTGAAGGTGAGAAAATAACGATACCCGCCATGAGCCTCAACATTCATTGGACCACATACATCAGTATGTATGATCTCCAACAAATCAGTTGCTCGCTCCATAGTTCCGGAGAATGGCATTTTAGTCATCTTTCCCATGAGGCACGGTTCGCAAGTACCAAGTGATTCATAATCAAGTGATTCTAAAAGTCCATCAGTATGGAGTTTCTTTGTAGTGACCCGACCTCAGACGGTCAAGCCTCTGTGTTGCTGTGCCATCCCTGGATCAGTATGCTGGCACACACAGTACATCAATGTATATATCAAAGTGCAATCACATGTATAATTAACGTAAAACTGATATATACCTCATAAGTCACAGCGGAAACAAATAGTCGGGTGTGGAGTCCCATCAACGCCATCGGCAGGTTGAGTGTAGACCGTAACCTCAGTATCGTAACTCTTACTCGTCGAGGAAATATCTGCAACATGATACATTGCAGCCGTGTAGGTCAGTACATTGAATGTACCGGCAAGATCACAATAAGAGAAAACAGATGATAAACTATACTATATGGCTTTGTGGCTCTGTATCTGAGTTTTGTTTGCGTAAAAGCTGGTTTTATTTCCCCTACATCAAAGGAATAAATGAAGTCTGTACTATAGAGTTTTCTATCATGACATGGTTCCGCTAACCGATGTCTCATAGCCCAAATTCATCATAAGTTGCCCACAATTAAGTTATCGATCCGGTGTTGAGAGTTCCGAGATAGATCCAAGTCCGAGGCTCAAATTGTCCGTAATCGGGACACGGCTAATCGATTAGGTTTAAACCCTCTGCAGAGGTTTGTACACTTTACCCGCAAGATTTGATCCTCTTTTTACGTTCTCGCACTTCGTGGTGTTTGAGAACAAGACGATCAAACATGGTCTTCGAAGAGTTCCTCGACCACCGTCCGGTGCTCATCCAATCCTACCGTAGTTCTACATCTGCTAGCACCGCCCCAGCCAGAGTCACAACTAAGGTCAACCAAGCGAGCCCATAGTGACTTGCGGTTGCACAGTAAGCTTCCGGGCATGAAGTATTCTTCCGTCTCTTTGAGTCTGGGTGAAGCTTTCGCAAGATGTCATGGCGCTTCTCCATGCATCCCGCCAACCACTGGTTTCTCCAGGTGCCCACAACCGCCCTTCACCCAAAGAGTGTGTATTGGATTCTGTCTTGAGTCTTGAAGTCTTGAGGTCTTGAAGATGCAGTCCTTGCAGATTCCATCATGGAGTTGTCGTCATTGACGAGAATCCTCCATTCTCACACCACTCCAGTACTCATACCAAACCCGTCTACTATAGCGTAGCATTAAAATAAAATATCGTCCGGGCTTGGTAACAGGGGATGGGTTCCTACCTCATGCATACTACTCAACTACAAGGATTCAATAACACTCTTGAGGGTGGTTGCAAAGATGTCACTAAATGCAATAAAACATAGGTATGAAAGCATGGTCAAAGTGAACTTGCCTTGTTGACGATCTTCGAAAACTAGGGATTCATAGTAGCAAACTTCGCACTCCGGAAATTCTACCGAGGCAAACAATGAACACAATAAGCATATATCATATCATCACTTAACACAATAGTAACATAGTAACATAACACACCAAAACAACCAAATCAAAACTCAAGGGAAAAACTCAAAGAAAAATCAATTCAAAGTTTTTTTCCTACTTCAAACAACAACTAGAATAGTTTTATATAACAAAAATTTCTTAACATAACCTAATCATGGTTTTATGTTAACTTAACAGAAAAGGATGCATTAAGCAACTAGGAGCAAAAAGAATTAATTTAAAATCTATTATGAAACTCCTATTAGGCCTAATTCAATTTCTATTAAGAAAATAAAAATAAACTTTTATTTATTATAAATAAAAGTTCATCCTATAAAGTGACAGAAACTATCCTAGAATAATCAATCACAAGTTAAAAATAAATTTATTTACTAATTAAAATAATAGGAAAACAGTAGCTAGTCAATTAATTAGGATTAACAAGATTCTGCTTAAAACTATTTTTTATTAATCCTAAAATACCCAAATTAATTTCTATGGTTTGGCAATGTCAAAATAAAGTTGGGACAAAAGAATCATCCAAAATAATTTTTCTAACTCAAGTTATAGCAGATTTACTATTCTGACTAAAACTAAATTAAAGCAATTTTAATTAATTTTAACATAGCTAAATATATATTCTACAGAAACTACAGAAAATTTGCAAACCAACAAAAAAAGAATCACTCAATTTGAATCTATAAAATAAAAGATATAGAATATCTAAGATTGAAACTTTTCTGTTTTTTTACACATACGAACATAAATAAAAACGGAAAGTCTCATGGGCTAGGAGCTGAGCGATCTGTAACTAAACGGCGCCGGTTGTGACTTAACAAAAACATGCATGTACGTTTAAAACAGAAAACCAGCAAACCGGTTTGACCTAAAACAAGAATAAACCGTAAATAAACTATAAGCTAAACCACAACCTAAAACCATAAACTAAAACCGATCTAGAGAAAAAAAACGCGTCGATCTAACATGAAAAAAATACGAATGGAGGAGGAGGTGCGTACAGAGAGGAAACGGGCGAGGCAGAGAAGAAGAGATCGGCGGGGGCGACGGCTCCGGTGACCAGCAGCGGAGACGGCAATGTCCAGCGGATGTAGAACTCCGAGGGGGTCCGATTTTCTATGGATAGTGAGGCGAGGGAACGTCGGGTCGAGCGTGGCATCCAGGTGAACTTCGTGAACTCCGGCGGCGTTGTGAGCTCGAGGCGGTGGCTCCGGTGCTCCCTGGGCGTCCAAAACATGTCAAAGAGGTTCGCAACAACGAGGGATAGTTGGCTATGGAAGGAAAGGTTTCGGGGATACTTACAAGCGTCGGAAACGACCGGTGAACCGCGTGAACTCCGGCGAGATCCAAACGGTGAGGTCGCGTGACACGGTGGGTTTTGGCGAGGGTTTTCGAGGGGAATCGGTCGAGGAGCCTCATGGCTATTTATAGGACAACTTGCTTGGACGAGGGGAAGACTAGAGATAGGGTTTCTAAGAGAATCGGACGTGGCGGCGGCGTCGGGTATGTGTACGTGTAGGTTTTTGTATCATTGGGTTTGTGGGGGAGAAGAAAGAAGAGGTGGGGCCTGCCTGGCAGCGATCGTGGGGAAGGGAGAGAGGGTCGGGCGACCGACGCGCTAGGGATCGGGCGAGCGTGGGTGCTGGGGCAGCGTGAGGCGCTGAGGCGGCCGCTCGGCCTCGCTGGCGGCTAGCGGCTGCGGCTGGCCTGCTGGCGGCGTGGGCCGTGGCCTCGCCTCGCCTGCTGGGTGGGCCGGTTGGCCTGCCTAGTGGGCGCGTTTTTTTCTAATTTTTTAAACAGCGAAAAAAAAGACAAATAAACAGAAATAGAAAAACATTTTATATAGGCGTATTATATATCAACATTTTCAGAAAAAAATTTCCTAAAACATGAACATATTTTCAAGACCAAATAAAATACTAAAAATCATTTTTTTACAATAACTCCAAAATGAAATAGAATTTGAGTTTCAAATAAATTTTCAAATATTGTCTCTTATTTTTGGAGTGTCATATTACTCCTCTCATATTATTATTTTATTAGAGAATTGTTTTTTTGACAAGCTTCAAACTAAAAATTAAATAGGGATTCAATTAGAAAATTTTGGGAAAGTCCTTTTATTCCCTCTCATTCAACTTTCAAAAATTCTCAAATTGCACTCAATTTCACTCAATCATTGACACAACAATCAAACAAACAATCGAAACTAATTATTTAATATAACAGTCCAAAATTTAGAATTTTGGGATGTTACATTCTTCATGCGCTTTACACCAATATGACCCAAACGGCAGTGCCACAATTGCACTATCATTATCAACTCTGCATCTTTTGGCTTCAACATTATGAATATGTGTATCACTACTTTCGAGATTCAACAAAAACAGAGCACTCTTCAAGGGTGCATGACCATAAAAGATATTACTCATATAAATAGAACAACCATTATTCTCAGATTTAAATGAATAACCGTCTCGCATCAAACAAGATCCAGATATAATGTTCATGCTCAACGCTGGCACCAAATAACAATTATTCAGGTCTAAAACTAATCCCGAAGGTAGATGTAGAGGTAGCATGCCGACGACGATCACAACGACTTTGGAACCATTTCCCACGCGCATCGTCACCTCGTCCTTAGCCAGTCTTCGCTTAATCCGTAGTCCCTGTTTCGAGTTGTAAATATTAGCAACAGAACCAGTATCAAGTACCAAGGTGCTACTGCGAGCTCTGGTAAGGTACACATCAATAACATGTATATCACATATACCTTTGTTCACCTTGCCATCCTTCTTATCCGCCAAATACTTGGGGCAGTTCCACTTCCAGTGACCAGTCTGCCTGCAGTAGAAGCACTCAGTCTCAGGCTTGGGTCCAGACTTGGGTTTCTTCTCTTGAGCAGCAACTTGTTTTCTGTTCTTCTTGAAGTTCCCCTTCTTTTTCCCTTTACCCTTTTTCTTGAAACTGGTGGTCTTATTGACCATCAACACTTGATGCGCCTTCTTGATTTCTACCTCCGCAGCCTTTAGCATTGCGAAGAGCTCGGGAATTGTCTTATCCATCCCTTGCATATTATAGTTCATCACGAAGCTCTTGTAGCTTGGTGGCAATGATTGAAGAATTCTGTCAATGATACTATCATCTGGAAGATTAACTCCCAGTTGAATCAAGTGATTATTATACCCAGACATTTTGATTCACTGGTAGAACTATTATCCTCCATCTTGTAGCTGTAGAACTTATTGGAGACTTCATATCTCTCAATCCGGGCATTTGCTTGAAATATTAACTTCAACTCCTGGAACATCTCATATGCTCCATGACGTTCAAAACGTAGTTGAAGCCCCGGTTCTAAGCCGTAAAGCATGGCACACTGAACTATCGAGTAGTCATCAACACGCCGATCGCCGTGCATTCACAATGTCTGCGATTCTTTGGCGCGGGTGGTACACCCAGTGGTGCTTCCAGGACGTAATTCTTCTGTGCACCGATGACGATAATCCTCAAGTTATGGACCCAGTCCGTGTAATTGCTACCATCATCTTTCAACTTTGCTTTCTCAAGGAACGCATTAAAATTTAACGGAACAACAGCTAAGGCCATCTATCTACAAACAACATAGATAAGCAAAATACTATCAGGTACTAAGTTCATGATAAATTTAAGTTCAATTAATCATATTACTTAAGAACTCCCACTTAGATAGATATCCCTCTGATCATCTAAGTGATCACGTGATCCAAATCAACTAAACCATGTCCGATCATCACGTGAGATGGGGTAGTTTTCAATGGTGAACATCACTATGTTGATCATATCTACTATATGATTCACGCTCGACCTTTCGGTCTCAGTGTTCCTAGGCCATATCTGCATATGCTAGGCTCGTCAAGTTTAACCCGAGTATTTTGCGTGTGCAAAACTGGCTTGCACCTGTTGTAGATGAATGTAGAGCTTATCACACCCGATCATCACGTGGTGTCTCGGCACGACGAACTTTGGCAACGGTGCATACTCAGGGAGAACACTTTTATCTTGAAATTTAGTGAGAAATCATCTTATAATGCTATCATCAATCAAAGTAGAATAAGATGCATAAAGGATAAACATCACATGCAATCAATATAAGTGATATGATGTGGCCATCATCATCTTGTGCTTGTGATCTCCATCTCCGAAGCATCATCATGATCACCATCGTCACCGGCGCGAGACCTTGATCTCCATTGTAGCATCGTTGTCATCTCGCCGACTATTGCTTCTACGACTATCTCTACCGCTTAGTGATAAAGTAAAGCATTACAGGGTGATTGCATTGCATACAATAAAGCAACAACCATATGGCTCCTGCCAGTTGCCGATAACTCGGTTACAAAACATGATCATCTCATACAATAAAATATAGCATCATGTCTTGACCATATCACATCACAACATGCCCTGCAAAAACAAGTTAGACGTCCTCTACTTTGCTGTTGCAAGTTTTACGTGGCTGCTACGGGCTGAGCAAGAACCGTTCTTACCTACGCATCAAAACCACAACGATAGTTCATCAACTTGGTGATGTTTTAACCTTCTCAAGGACCGGGGTAGCCACACTCGGTTCAACTAAAGTTGGAGAAAGTGACACCCGCCAGCCACCTGTGTGCAAAGCATGTCGGTAGAACCAGTCTCGCGTAAGCATACACGTAATCTCGGTCCGGGCCGCTTCATCCAACAATACCACCGAACCAAAGTATGACATGCTGGTAAGCAGTATGACTTGTATAGCCCACAACTCACTTGTGTTCCACTCGTGCATATAACATCTATGCATAAAACCAGGCTCGGATGCCACTGTTGGGGAATGTAGTAATTTCAAAAAAAATCCTATGCACACACAGGATCATGGTGATGCATAGCGACGAGAGGGGAGAGTGTTGTCCACGTACCCTCATAGACCGAAAGTGGAAGCGTTAGCACAACGTGGTTGATTAGTCGTACGTCTTCAGGATCCGACCGATCCAAGTACCGAATGTACGGCACCTCCGAGTTCAGCACACGTTCAGCTCGATGACGTCCCGTGAACTCTGATCCAGCAGAGCTTCACGGGAGAGTTCCGTCAGCACGATGGCATGGTGACGGTGATGATGATGCTACCGACGCAGGGCTTTGCCTAAGCACCGCTATGATATGATCGAGGTGGAATATGGTGGACGGGGCACCGCACACGGCTAAGAGATCAAGAGATCAGTTGTTGTGTCTAGAGGTTCCCCCCTGCCCCCGTATATAAAGGACCAGGGGGAGGAGGCGGCCGGCCAGGGGAGGGCGCGCCAGGGAGGAGTCCTACTCCCACCGGGAGTAGGACTCCCTCTTTTCCTAGTTGGATAGGAGGGAAAGGAAGGAAGGAGAGAGGGGAGGGAAGGGCGCCTCCTTGTCTAATTCGGACTAGAGGGGTAGGGGGCGCGCGGCCAGCCCTAGCAGCCCCACCTCTTCTCCACTAAGGCCCATCTTGGCCCATTAAACTCCCCGGGGGGTTCCATAACACCCTAGTATTCCGGTATATGTCCGAAACTCCCCGAAACCATTCCGGTGTCCGAACATAGTCGTCCAATATATCGATCTTTACGTCTCGACCATTTCGAGACTCATCGTCATGTCCGTGATCACATCCGGGACTCCGAACAACCTTCGATACATCAAAACACAAAAACTCATAATACAATCATCACCGAAACTTTAAGCGTGCGGACCCTACGGGTTCGAGAACAATGTAGACATGACCGAGACACGTCTCTGGTAAATAACCAATAGCGGAACCTGGATGCTCATATTGGCTCCTACATATTCTACGAAGATCTTTATCGGTCAAACCGCATAACAACATACGTTGTTCCCTTTTTCATCGGTATGTTACTTGCCCGAGATTCAATCGTCGGTATCTCAATACCTAGTTCAATCTCGTTACCGGCAAGTCTCTTTATTCGTTCCACAATACATCATCTCGCAACTAAATCATTAGTTACAATGCTTGCAAGGCTTATAATGATGTGCATTACCGAGAGGGCCCAGAGATACCTCTCTGACAAGCGAAGTGACAAATCCTAATCTCGAAATACGCCAACCCAACAAGTACCTCAAAGCACCTTTATAATCATCCAGTTACGTTGTGACGTTTGGTAGCACACAAAATGTTCCTCCGGTAAACGGGAGTTGCATAATCTCATAGACATAGGAACATGTATAAGTCATGAAGAAAGCAATAGCAACATACTAAACGATCAAGTGCTAAGCTAACAGAATGGGTCAAGTCAATCACATCATTCTCCTAATGATGTGATCATGTTAATCAAATGATAACTCATGTCTATGGCCAGGAAACATAACCATCTTTGATTAACGAGCTAGTCAAGTAGAGGCATACTAGTGACACTCTGTTTGTCTATGTATTCACACATGTATCATGTTTCTGGTTAATACAATTCTAGCATGAATAATAAACATGTATCATGATATAAGGAAATAAATAATAACTTTATTATTGCCTCTAGGGCATATTTCCTTCACTACGCAAGCTGAGTTGGTGGATAACGGTTGGATTTGTTCTTCCACTATACAAGGGGTGTCTTCTTCTCTGAGTTGATTATCTCTTCCGTCCCCAAGCTCCATTGTTGCTCCAAGCTCCATTTTCGCCCGATCTCTCTCCCAAGCCAATCAAACTTGTTGATTTCTAGGGATTGGTTGAGAAGGCCCCGATCTACACTTCCACCAAGAGAAATTTGATCCCCCACTAATCCCGTGTGGATCTTGTTACTCTTGGGTGTTTGAGCACCCTAGACGGTTGAGGTCACCGCGGAGCCATATTCCATTATGGTGAAGCTTCGTGGTGTCGTTGGTAGCCTCCAATTAAGTTGTGGAGATTGCCCCAACCTTGTTTGTAAAGGTCCGGTCGCCGCCTCCAAGGGCACCAATAGTAGAATCACGGCATCTCGCATTGTGTGAGGGCGTGAGGAGAATACGGTGGCCCTAGTGGCTTCTTGGGGAGCATTGTGCCTCCACACCGCTCCAACGGAGACGTACTTCCCCTCAAAAGGAAGGAACTTCGGTAACACATACTCGTCTTCACCGGCTCCACTCTTGGTTATCTCGTGCCTTTACTTATGCAAGCTTATTTGTGTTATATCCCTTGCTTGCTTGTGTGCTTGTGTTGTTGCATCATATAGGTTGCTCACCTAGATGCATATCTAGACAACCTACTTTGATGCAAAGTTTAAATTGGCAAAGAAAAGCTAAAAATTGTTAGTTGCCTATTCACCCCCCCCCCCCTCTAGTCAACTATATCGATCCTTTCAATAGTGATCCAGGAGTGGATGACTGGACAGCGGTCAAAATTATCCTTAGTGGAATAAGGATATGTTTCTCAGTTATGGAGGTGACAAAAAGTTTGTCGTAAAGGGTTACGTCGATGCAAGCTTTGGCACTGATCCGGATGACTCTAAGTCTCAATATGGATAAATATTGGAAGTGGGAGCAATTAGCTAGAGTAGCTCCGCGCAGAGCATTGTAGACATAGAAATTTGCAAAATACATGCGGATCTGAATGTGGCAGACCCGTTGACTAAACTTCTCTCATAAGCAAAACATGATCACACCTTAACTACTCTTTGGGTGTTAATCACATGGCGATGTGAACTAGATTATTGACTCTAGTAAACCCTTTGGGTATTGGTCACATGGCGATGTGAACTATAGAGTGTTAAATCACATGACGATGTGAACTATTGTTGTTAAATCACATGGCGATGTGAACTAGATTATTGACTCTAGTGCAAGTGGGAGACTGAATGAAATATGCCCTAGAGGCAATAATAGAGTTGCTATTTATATTTCCTTATATCATGATAAATATTTATTATTCATGCTAGAATTGTATTAACTGGAAACTTAGTACATGTGTGAATACATAGACAAACATAGTGTCCCTAGTATGCCTCTACTTGACTAGCTCGTTAATCAAAGATGGTTAAGTTTCCTGACCATAGACATGTGTTGTCATTTGATGAACGGGATCACAACATTATAGAATGATGTGATGGACAAGACCCATACATTAGCTTAGCATAAATGATCGTTTAGTTTTATAGCTATTGCTTTCATCATGACTTATACATGTTCCTCTGACTATGAGATTATGCAACTCCCGAATACCGAATACCTTTTGTGCTATCAAACATCACAACGTAACTGGGTGATTATGAAGATGCTCTACAGGTGTCTCTGATGGTGTTTGTTGAGTTGGCATAGATCGAGATTAGGATTTGTCACTCCAAGTATCGGAGAGGTATCTCTGGGCCCTCTCGGTAATGCACATCACTATAATCCTTGCAAGCAATGTGACTAGTGAGTTATTTGCAGGATGATGCATTGAGGAACGAGTAAAGAGACTTTCCGGTAACGAGATTGAACTAGGTATGGTGATACCGACGATCGAATCTCGGGCAAGTAACATACCGATGACAAAGGGAACAATGTATGTTGTTGTGCGGTTTGACCGATAAAGATCTTCGTAAAATATGTAGGAACCAATATGAGCATCCAGATTCCGCTATTGGTTATTGACCGTAGATGTGTCTCGGTCATGTCTACATAGTTCTCAAACCCGTAGGGTTCGCACGCTTAACGTTCAATGACGATTTGTATTATGAGTTATGTGATTTGATGACCGAAGTTTGTTCAGAGTCCCGGATGAGATCACGGACATGACGAGGAGTCTCGAAATGGTCGATAGGTAAAGATTCATATATTGGAAGGTTGCATTCGGACATCGGAATGGTTCCGAGTGATTTAGGCATTTTTCCGGAGTACAGGGGCAGCCGCGCCCCCTCCCTATAGGGAGTCCGAATTAGACTAGGGAGGGGGGTGCCCCCCCCCTTTCCTTCTCCTCTTCCTCTCCCTTCCCTCTTCCCCCCTCTCCGGAAAAGGAAAGGGAGTCTGAGGGAGTCCTGGATTAGGGGGTGTCCGGATAGCCGAACTATCACCGTTGGCCGGAGTCCTGGACTATGAAGATACAAGATTGAAGACTTCATCCTGTGTCTGGATGGGACTTTCCTTGGCGTGGAAGGCAAGCTTGGCGATACGGATATGTAGATCTCCTACCATTGTAACCGACTCTATGTAACCCTAAACCTATCCGGTGTCTATATAAACCGGAGGGTTTTAGTCCGTAGGACGAACAACAATCATACCATAGGCTAGCTTCTAGGGTTTAGCCTCTCTGATCTCGTGGTAGATCCACTCTTGTACTACCCATATGATCAATATTAATCAAGCAGGAGTAGGGTTTTACCTCCATCGAGAGGGCCCGAACCTGGGTAAAACATCGTGTCCCTTGTCTCCTGTTACCATCCGCCTAGACGCACAGTTCGGGACCCCCTACCCGAGATCCGCCGGTTTTGACACCGACATTGGTGCTTTCATTGAGAGTTCCTCTGTGTCGTCATCCTTAGGCCCGATGGCTCCTTCGATCATCAACAACGACGCGGTCCAGGGTGAGACTTTTCTCCCCGGACAGATCTTCGTATTCGGTGGCTTTGCACTGCGGGCCAATTCACTTGGCCATCTGGAGCAGATCGAAAGCTACGCCCCTAGCCATTAGGTCAGATTTGGGAGTTTGAACTACACGGCCGACATCCGCGGAGACTTGATCTTTGACGGATTCGAGCCACAGCCAAGCGCGCCGCACTATCTCTATGGGCACGATCTAGCTCTGCCGCCGAACAGTGCCCTGGAGGCCGCACCAGCGTCCGCTCCGACCCTTAGCTCGGAGCCGACTCCGCCGATCGAGGACGAGTGGTTGGACACCGCCTCGGGGGCTACGATCTCTATGTCGATTGAGCCGAACTCCATCCCTATCCTTTGCGAAGACCGTGACTCCAAGGTGCCGGACTCCTCTCCGGACTCCGAACCCTCCGCGCCCCTGACAATCGAATCCAATTGGGCGCCGGTTATGGAGTTCACCTCCGCGGACATCTTTCAGCACTCGCCCTTTGGCGACATCCTGAATTCACTAAAGTCTCTCTATTTATCAGGAGAGCCCTGGCCAGACTACGGTCAGGAAGGTTGGGATGCGAACGACGAAGAAATTCAACGCCCACCCACCGCCCACTTTGTAGCCACTGTCGAAAGCTTAAACGACGTGCTCGATTTCGACTTCGAAGACATCGACGGTATGGACGACGATGTAGGAGACAACCATGAACTAGCACCTATAGGATACTGGACAGCCACCTCATCCCACGATGTATACATGGTGGATACACCTAAAGGAAGTGACGACGAGGAACAACGGGACACTACGAAGGATAAATCCCTCGAAAAGCAGTCAAAACGGCAACGTAAACGCCGCGCCAAGTCCCGCCTCGACAAAGTCGGCAGCCACACAGACCCAGCCATAGAGCAGGGTGAACTGGTGGACGACGAACATGCTATCGAGCAACCATCCGAACAGGACAACTTGGATAAACAACCCGTCCCCGGTGAAGATAACAGTCCGGACGATCTCACGCCAGACAAATTGTTGGAGCAGAAGAACCTCCACAAAAGGCTCGTCGCCACTGCACGTAGCCTGAAAAAGCAGAAGCGGAAGCTCAAAACAGCGGAAGATGCACTCAGAATCAGATGGAGCAAAGTACTCAACACCGCAGAGAAATACGGCGACAATCGCCAAACAAAGAGCTACCCGAAGCGCAAATTACTGCCCGAATTCGATGAGGAGGCCGTAGAGCCCCCGCAATCAAAGAACAAAGAGGCCGCCTGGTCAGATAGACGACCACATGGCAAACATAGAGCGGCAAGCGGTGCCACACACAAGCCGGCACGCGATCCGCATAAGGATTCGCATCAAAAGGATGGCCCAGTTAGGTCCATCTATGGGCCGAGAAAGCAAGCTCTTCCAAGCAATGCAACACGCCAATTATCCGAACATCACGGCACACCCAAATATAGGGGTGTCGCACACCCCCTGTGTTTCACCGATGAGGTGCTGGATCACGAATTCCCACCGGGATTCAAACCCGTAAACATAAAGGCATACGACGGAACAACAGACCCTGGAGTCTGGATTGAGGATTATATCCTCCACATACACATGGCTAGAGGAGATGATCTCCACGCCATAAAATACTTACCCCTCAAGCTCAAAGGGCCAGCCCGGCATTGGCTCAAAAGCCTCCCTGAAAATACCATTGGAAGTTGGGAAGAGCTCGAGGATGCTTTTCGGGAAAATTTTCAAGGGACTTATGTCCGCCCTCCGGATGCGCATTTATTTAAGTCACATAACTCAACAACCCGGAGAGTCAGCCCGCAAATTCTGGAACAAGTTCCTCATCAAAAGAACCAAATAGTCGATCGTCCGGACGCCAAGCCTTAGCAGCTTTCAAACACAACGTCCGAGACGAATGGCTCGCCGACACCTCGCCAGAGAAGCCGAGAACAATGGCTGCATTAACAAGCCTCATGACCCGCTTTGCGCAGGAGAGGATAGTAGGCTGGCAAGACGCAGATAGCGACCCAAGTACATCCAAGTCGGGATGGAAATGGAAAACCACGATGCATCAAGGACCAGCGCGGACAAAGGGAAACAACCCAAGAGCACGGCAATCAACGCCGGATTCAAGCTCCGGCAGAATCATAAAACCTGCCCTCAAGGACAACAGCGACGAGCTATCCAACCTAAACAAAATCTTGGACAAAATATGCCAAATCCACAAGACTCCGGGAAGCCTCGCAAACCATACCCACGGAGATTGTTGGGTCTTCAAGCAGTCCGGCAAACTCAATGTCGAACACAAGGGGCTCGACACACCAAGCGAGGACGATGACGAACCCCACAAGCAGATCACCGGAAAACAAAAGAATTTCCCACAAAAATTCAAAACAGTGAACTCACTTCAAGTGACAAAAGGGAAAAACAGAGCGGCGCCCATAGAAACACGCGCCGCATGGTCTATCCCAGCAGAGTCCGAACGATGGTTGTCAAAACCAATCACCTTCGATCATCAGACTATTCCGAAGTATCCGAACGCAGGATGGACTGCCTTGATATTAGATCCTATAATCGACGGACTCCAATTTACACAAGTCCTAATGGACGGAGGTAGCGATCTAAACCTGCTATATCAGGACACAACCCGCAAAATGGGGATAGACCCAACCAAAATTCGCCATAGCAACACCTCCTTCAAAGGGGTAATGCCAGCCTATATGCCCATTATACGGGCTCCCTATCGCTAGAAGTTGTGTTCGCTCATCCGACAACATCCGCCGTGAAAAGTTAACCTTCCACATTGCCCCATTCGAAAGTAGCTATCAAGCACTCATCGGGGCGTGAAGCTTTACCGCTTTAATGCAATACCGCATTATGCATCTCTTACACTTAAAATGCCCGGTCCACGCGGCATCATCTCATTAAAAGGAGTATCAAGTGTTACTCGAAAGACGGAAGAACGTGAGACTGCCTTGACAGCCCCACACTAATCCGCTCCGCTAATCAAAGCACTGAATAGGTCATTCAACCCGGACATGGCTAGACGAGTCCGCGTAAACATATAAACGCTTACTAATGGCATACCCCGCATAAGGGCTGCACGCATGTACAACAAGAGACAATAAAGCTCAATTTTATTCACTTTTCAACCGTACTCTGTTTATTTAATATAAAGTACATTTTTCACATGATCTTTTTTTCTTTTCAACTAAGTTCTTCTCTTTACAGATGAACACCGTGCTACACCCGTCCGAGATACGGCACAACGGAGACACAAAGCAGACGTGCGGTAGGGACCCGCTGCAAGGATTCTTTTCAGATTAAGACCCTGCGTAAACCTTTTTTACTGTCTCTTGTTGATACACATCCCCCGGTTTCTTGCTATAACCGACGAGGAGGCTGGCGTTTTGGCATCGGCCGCACCCGAATTTTTGCGCGTACCTGGACACCAGGGGCTTAGGGCATTATTCTGCCCGTTCTCATAAAGACCAAATACCTTAGGGAGTGTTCGGCATCTCGAGTTAGGCCTTATATGCATCAGCTCCGAATCATGTCTTTGGTCAAATGTTGGGTTTGCCCGGCTCCTGTGTTTTGCTGCCTTACGTTCCGTTCTATCGGCTAACGCGGCACCAGGAGAACTACTGCGATTGTGCCCCGGTTCGGCCAGGTGAGCACCTCAGTAGAGAAAGCCGAAAACTGATTGTCATGATATAGCGTGAGACTGGTCAACCACTCGATGACCCACCGGAATGTTTAGAATTCCCCCACATTAACGAAGGACCGTTTCCCGGTCAGGCACATACGCGCCCCGGAATCGGGAGAGCGCGGTGCCCCTAGGGGCTATATAGTAGCCCCACCATCGAACTCCTATGGCTAAGTGAAAGTGATAAAGCATTATAGTCCGGTTGCCTAGTTTGCTACGCTATCACCTCCTTTACAGGACCAAGACGTTGGATTAAGTGTGAAAATGCGCCTTTTTGCAAACACCCCCGCACTATGTGCGTGGGGGCTGTCAAGACTGCCATCTTTCAAAGTTATATACACATATACATCAACGGCCGCACAGGAGGTGTTTTAATACTTGAACGCACAAGTATAAAAAGCTCTTATATTATATTGAAACATTGTTTTCACAAATCAAACATGTCACTAAAACATAATATCCTTCGAGCATTGCGTCTCTATTAAACGAGCGCCCTGCAGGACTTCCTCAAAATAGTGCTCGGCGGGTACTCGGCTTCTGTCCGAATCTTGGGATGCAACGTCGGTGGCCTTCATCTCCGCCCAGTATGTCTTGACACGGGCAAGAGCCATCCGCGCACCCTCTATGCATGCTGACCGCTTCATTGCATCGATATGCGGCACCGCACGAAGGAACTGTTGCACCAAGCCAAAATAACTCTTCGGCTCGGGCCTTTTCAGCCACAAATGAGTCATGACAGCCTTCATGGCAAGTCCGGACAACCTATTCAGCTCAGCCCATTCGGCCGAATGATCGGTTAATGAAAGTGGACGCTCCGGACTATGGAACTGCGACCAAAAAAGCTCTTCCATTCCGTGATCCTTTTGACCTCGGAAGTGTTCGGCGCGTCATGCACTCGCTTTTCGCCGCCAAGTCCAGATAAGCATCCTCCGCACCCCACAGCCGGTCGAATTTAGCGTACTTAGGGTCCGTGAATTTTCTCCGCATCAGAAAGGGCTTTCCAGCCGCAATATCTCCGGCCTGACGTAGCTCCTCCTTCATAGCTCTCATCGCAGAGCGAGTATCCTTGGCCTCGTGGCGGCCTTTTCAGGTCCTCTTGTTTCGCTCGATCTTCTTTTCAAGAAGCTCGCAACGGTCAAGAGTATTCTTCAATTTCATGGCCATCTCGCCATTTCTTTCTTGCTTCGGCAAAGGAGCAGCCTGTTCGCTTTTAGCTCTATGGCCGCCTTTAAGGCCGCCGATCACTTTTTCTCGCTTGCTCCTTGGCTCGGGCGAGCTCCGCCGAAGGTTCTCCATAGCAGCGGCACCATCTGCATTAAGCATACATGTTGTAAGGCATGGGCGCCAAGCTCCCTTACCAGGTGTCCGCGGAGAAGTTGCATACCTTGTGACTCGCTGCTGCTTATTAACAAGCGTGATGTCCGCATCCGCCACGTCAAGTTGTCGCCTCAGTTCGGCAAATTCATCAGCCCGCTAGCCACCGGACGCTTCGCCACCTACATAGGAAGAGCGATATTATACTGGGTTATGATCCTCGGCGCGCCGTCATTTTTGACACCGCACCAAGTCTCGGGGCTACTATCTATACAGGCGCATTTATATGCAAAACTGTCGAAGGTACATCATTTTGCGTACCTCAAAACCCGTCAGTAAACTTACGACAGCTTCATGCAATCCGCTCTCAGCGGATGAAATCTTTTCAATCATCGTATCCATTAACGTATAGTGATCTTCCGAGATAGACGCTAGCCCGAGCAGATCCTTCAGCTCCTCCGACCGTACACCGGTTGGTGCCGGACTCGTCCGGTGGCCTTTTTCGAAGAACGGACACGGAGGGCTTTGAGGGGACATACGGCTGCCTTCTGGCCCCGCCGGATTCGGAGAAGCCCTCCGTGACGACACCTCAGGGTCGTCCACCTCGCATAACGGTACGGCAGGCGGAGGCGTTTCGCTCTCCATCATCTTCGACCAAGATCCTCAAGACGAAGCTCACTGTGAAGGGCTGAGATCCGAACTACAAGGTAAATTTCGTTACCTTCGAAATAAAACGGGATGTCTCTTTTTAAAAACGCCCCTTTACTTACGGCTCATTGGAGGGCTGATCTCCTTGGGAAATAGTGCGGCGGGTCATCTCCCCGCCGCAGACCCTCTGGTGAAGATTTCTTCCCCGCTTGAGGCTTTGGTCTCCGGATCTTCGAGCGGTCCTCTTCTCCCCTTGGAGGGAGGGATTCTCGATCCCCCCTTTCTTGATAGCCTCCTTCACGGAGGTAGTAGTTCCCTTGTTCCCCCCTTCACCTTCTTCAAAAGGCACAAGCTCTAGCATCTTGGTTAATACAGGATCCGGCGTGGTCTCAGGGAGGCGGCCCGGCCACCTGATCAGTTTTGCTTTTGCTATCCACTCCTGTTTAAAGGATAGCTCTTTTAAGGGCAAGTGTATGATAGATATGCGGATGACATGTCCGGGTACGGGACTACTTACTTGAGTATCCGGGAGATTGCAGCTCAGACCTGCGTCCTCGGATAAGTCCGGACACATTGCTTGTGATCCGAAGAATAGTTGGTACATCTCCATGGGCGTTAAGCCCATAAAATGTTGGAGAGCTCGTGGTCCCTCCGGATTAAACTCCCACAGGCGGAGGGGGCGACGTTTGCAGGGCAAGGTGCGACGAATCAGCATGACCTGCGCTACTACGACCAGATTGATCTCCCTCTCTTGGAGGTACGTCCTTGGACGGTCCCCAGTCAAGCCCTTTATTGACCCATGACGCCCGCCGCAGTGGAGGACCCGAGCGGAAGGCAGGTGGCGCCGCCCATTTGGTGCCCCTGGGAGCGGTGATATAAAACCACTCCTATTGCCATAAATTGAGCTCCTTTTGAAAAGAGCCCTCGGGCCATGGAGCGTCCGCATTCTTGCTTATAAAAGCCCCTCCGCACTCTGCCTGATGCCCCTTGATCATCTTCGGGTCCACTTTGATGGTCTTGAGCCACAATCCAAAGTGAGGGGTAATGCGGAGGAAGGCTTCACATACGACAATGAACAACGAGATGTGGAGGATGGACTCCGGATCCAAGTCATGGAATTCCAGCCCATAATAAAACATGAGCCCCCTCACAAAGGGGTCCGTCGGGAAGCCTAAACCCCGAAGGAAGTGAGACACGAATACCACGCTCTCACCAGGCTCAGGAGTGGGAACAACCTGCCCTTGGGCAGGCAGCCTATGCGAAATTTCGCCGGTTAGATACCTGGCGTCTCTCAGCTTTAGCACATCTTCTTCCGTGACGGAGGAAGACATCCACCGGCCGTGCAGCTCGGAGCCGGACATCGTTGAAGGTCCGAAGCGCCTAAATCTGGAGCTTTGGGTGTTGGAACTCGAGGCGAGGGGCGGATTCGATTGAGATTGAAAGAAAAGAGCGGGCCTTGGTCTCGTTATAAAGAGGTTGAATACCAAGAGCCCTCCCCGTGACCGTTCAGGACTCACCTTCGATGGAGGAGGCGTGCCAACGGGCACGACTGGGTTACCCACGCCCGTATTAATGAGAATCCCGAAATAAGGGGGCACGATCTCCGCTCTGATAAGACGTGCAAGAAACCGCCGCTAAACGCTACTGAGGTGGAACAAAGAAACGATTCATATAAAGGCCTGGACGTGGTGTGATGTCACGCCGCGGAATACGTCAGCAGATCTGTGCAAAGGTTATTCTCTCTACGGTGGTATGTGGAACTTCTTTTGCAGAGCCTGACACTATCCTTGTGTTCAAAATCTTCTATGAAGTATTCGGAGGAGGAACCCGCCTTGCAATGCCGAAGAAAATGTGCGCGCCGGACTCATCGTCATTGAAGCCTGGTTCAGGGGCTACTGAGGGAGTCCTGGATTAGGGGGTGTCCGGATAGCCAAACTATCACCGTTGGTCAGACTCCTGGACTATGAAGATACAAGATTGAAGACTTCGTCCCGTGTCCGGATGGGACTTTCCTTGGCGTGGAAGGCAAGCTTGGCGATACGGATATGTAGATCTCCTACCATTGTAACCGACTATGTGTAACCCTTAACCCTATCCGTGTCTATATAAACCGGAGGGTTTTAGTCCGTAAGACGAACAACAATCATACCATAGGCTAGCTTCTAGGGTTTAGCCTCTCTGATCTCGTGGTAGATCCACTCTTGTACTACCCATATCATCAATATTAATCAAGCAGGAGTAGGGTTTTACCTCCATCGAGAGGGCCCGAACCTAGGTAAAAACATCGTGTCCCTTGTCTCCTGTTACCATCCGCCTAGAGGCACAGTTCGGGACCCCCTACCCGAGATCCGCCGGTTTTGACACCGACAGAGTCCAACTAGGATGGGGAGTCCTAGTTGGACTCCCCTCTATGGCGCGCTCCCTAGGCCGGCCGCCTCCTCCTCCCCTCCATTATATACGGGGGAGGGGGCACCGCATAGACACACCAAGATTTGTCTTAGCCGTGTGCGGTGCCCCCCTCCATAGTTAGGCACCTCGGTCATATCATCGTAGTGCTTAGGCGAAGCTCTGCGTTGGTAACTTCATCATCACCTTCGCCATGCCGTCGTGCTGACGGAACTCTCCCTCGTCCTCAACTGGATCAAGAGCTCGAGGGACGTCATCGAGCTGAACGTGTGCTGAACGCGGAGGTGCCGTACGTTCGGTGCTTGGATCGGTTGGATCGCGAAGACATTCAACTACATCAATCGCGTTACTAAACGCTTGCCCTTTCGGTCTACGAGGGTACGTGGACACACTCTCCCGTCTCGTTGCTATGCATCTCCTAGATAGATCTTGCGTGATCGTAGATTATTTTTTGAAATACTGCATTCCCCAACAGTTTGTATGATCAAATTTTAAGAGAAGACAAGCTTGGCACGTGGAGATGAAGAATTGCAACAAGGAAAACACCTACCGTTGTCTAATATCAGCAAGTGCACGAGGGAGGAGAGGGAGTCAGGTGCAACATAAAAAGAAGGAAAACCAGAACCAGACTCGGATTGACTGCCAGGAGGCTCGAAATTGATATACGTGCAGAATATGTGTTCGTGCTCCAAATAAGGCATGTAAATACAATTTGTAAATCTTGAGTCGCATGTTTTCCAAGATGTATACCCGCAGCCCACGATTCACGGTGACGGAGTCGCAATCGTCAAAACAATACGGTGGTTCTTTATGTCAGTTCTCCAGATAGAGTCGTATAAGTTAGGAAAGTTAGAGATATGGTTGATTTCGACTCCAACACAATGTTGGACATCCAGGGGTCTTTATATACCCTTGTAAGTCATGGCTTTTAGGGTTGGACCATACTTTGATTAAACCTCTACTGGATTGAATTGCTTTAAGCATTCATCTAAAATTATATTCCACTTTGCATCAATCAGGAATATTTATCTACACCAAATTTATTTCGATATGGTGTATTTGGTACTGAAAGTCAAGTGATATCTATCATTCCATTGGGAACTCGGAGATTGCTCAACCACTTCATGGTCGGCGGCTACATGCGCAAGTGTGTGGTGTTGCGAATATCATAGGGTTGAAGATCCGTCACATTTGCGGCGGAGGAACAGCCGGAGTGTTCGTGAGCGTGTCACAAGTTATCAAACAAGTTCATCATCAACATCATCCGCTCATTGAGAAGATCGGGCCACCCCATATCATCTTGGTATCATATTTCCAGCATTTCTTTTATCTATAAAGAGGGACGAGAACGTTTTCCGATACTACCGGTAGAGGATAAGTTATGGACATATTATTTGCGTTTATTAAGAGATAACTTTGTATCTTTGATTATGTTAGTATGTAGACGATGCAAGCCACAAAAGTGCTAAAATGCATGTTCATTGTAGCTTAGTGCAATATGAGGCGTCGTGCAATTTTATTACCTTTTGGTTGTTTTAGCATTTTGGCCATTTCGTACCCGTGTGTGCGATATTTAGAGCTTAAAACTCTTAATAATAGTTTCATACATAAACCTCAACAATGCAAGGCTACATGCACCAATCGCATGATGTAGACGCCGGGATTCCCCCTGTTTTGTGCCCCTAACTCAAATCCACTACTTAGATTTACCCCTCATTTGTGTCCCTAACTCGAACCCACTAAATTTGTGCCCCTAACTCGAACTCATTACTCAGATTTACCCCTAATTTCGAATGTGCTCAAATTTGCCCCTCTTTCATTAAGTGCCCTTATAGAAATGCTCTTCTGTGTCGTTGCCATCCTGTCAAAGGGCTTTCACCGTCTACCAGACGTTTGTTCGACATTTTTCCTCTGTCTCCATGTGTCACTTACGGGTGGGCCCCGTTATCCATAGGATTTTTTTAAAGAAACAATTGTCTCTCATCTCACTTTCACTTATGGGTGGCCCCCTCGTCAATAAAAAAGAAAAAGGAAAGTAAAAAAACATATCCATAGTGTATGGTTAGTGGGCCAATAGGGGATCAGGCCCAATTGTCATAGGCTCTTTATTTTAGTTTAATTAAACCTAATCTAAGTCAAAAACAAAAAAAACTATACCTAATCTAACAACCCAATGTGGTAGTGGGTCCAACTGTAAGTGTCACGACCTGGGCCCCACACATCAGTGTCCCAGGCAGCGTTTTAAATAACGACGAGTGCTATGGTGACCAAAACCACGGCGGTGACGGCCGGAATCGCAGCTCCGGTGACCATTTGGTTGGCGGAGAGTCTCGTTCAAATGAGTGCGATGAGGCGCGTTCGCTGGCACCAATGGCGCGTGCAGGCGTGGTCAGAATTAACTGTGGAGATGAGCTGGGAGGCGACCGATGGTGGTGCTCGACGGATTCGAGCAGGCGGGCGCTAATCCAGTGGTTTAGGGGACTGGACGACATTGTAGTGGCACCATGAACACGACTGAGGTATTCTGTGTGGCTTAGCAGTGTAGAGGCGACGAATGGACGACGGCGCTCTGGTGGCCGCGACAAGGAGGTCAATCTGGTCGCGTTGTGGTGGTCCTGCACGAGCTGCTCCGAGGAGGCGATGTAGTTGAGGCGTGCGTGTCTCTTAGGCAACATTTCAGCTGGTTGGGAGGATGATGGTCGTAGCGACATCGAAGGTCATGGCGGCGGTGGCTCTCGGGTGCAGCTGTGGGGAGGAAAGCGAGCGAGGGAAGAGATGAAAAGCAATCTAGGGTTGTCCAGGGGGGCTGCGGGCGTCACTAAGTATCCTTCCTCGAGCTACTGTGGCGCGGCTGTTGAACATCGGCTGTCGAAGGCGCGCACCGGCGCGTCCGCTGAGGAAGACGACGACCGACGAGGGTGGGCTGAGCGTGACACTGTGCACTTGGGTCGAAGTGCACACTGCACTTGGGCCAAAAGGTAAGCGTGCTCTCTCTCTCTCTCTCTCTTTTTAATTTCGGTTTTATATTTTTTTCAGGGGCGAAAATGTGCAGGAAACACCCAGAAAACGGTCAAAACTCTTTGACCGGGCGGAAATAAAACGGAAGGGCATTTCTATAAAGGGAATTGACGACGGAGGGGCAAATTTGAGCATGCTTAGAAATAAGGAATAAATCCTAGTAGTGGGTTCAAGTTAGGTGCACAAATGTAAATGTCCCAAAACAAAATTAAAACTAGAAAAAAAACGATATTAAACTTTTCTATAGTCTATCTCAATTTGATTTTTCCGTTCAAAATACCACGAAAGTCATTCCTTCGTGAAACTTTTCACATGAGTAGAACACTATACAACTTTCCTTTTTATTTATTCAGCATATTAGCTTTGTCTCAAGTCAAACTTTGTAAAGTTTGATCAAGCTTACATAAAAAATATTAACGTCCACAATATCAAATAAATACCATTAGAATCAATATTGAATATATATTTTGCATTATATATATGGGATCCCTATATATATTTGTTATCGTGAAAGTTTATATTATTTCCTATAGACTTGGTCAAGTTTTATAAAGTTTAACTTAGTCAAAGCTAATATGCAAAGGGAATGAAAACAGAGAGAGTATTTGTCACAAAAAAAAGTTTCTAAAATGTTTGACTTTCTTGCTTGTTGGGGAACGTTGCAGAAAATTAAAAATTTTCCTACGGTTTCACCAAGATCCATCTATGAGTTCATCTAAGCAACGAGTTAAGGGAGTGAGTTTGCATCTACATACCACTTGTAGATCGAAAAGTGAAGCGCTCAAGGGGATGGTGATGATGGAGTCGTACTCGGATCACCGATGACCAAGTGCTGAACGGACAGCACCTCCGCGTTCAACACACGTACGGTACGGACGACGTCTCCTCCGTCTTGATCCAGCAAGGAGAAAGGAGAGGTTGAGGAAGATGGCTCCAGCAGCAGCACGACGGCGTGATGATGGTGGAGTCACAGTTCTCCGGCAGGGCTTCGCCAAGCACACGCGGAGGAGGAGAGGTGTTGGGGAGGGGAGGGGCTTTGCCTTCAATTGTGTGTTGCAGCCCTCCCCTCACCCCTCTATTTATAGGGGAAGGGAGGAGGGGGGCCGGCCCCTCTAGATGCATCTAGAGGGGGGGCGGCGGCCAAGGGGAGGGGGGCTTGCCCCCCAAGCAAGGGGGGCGCCCCCTCTAGGGTTCCCCCCTCAACCCTAGGCGCAAGGGCCCAAGGGAGGGGTGCGCCCAGCCCACCAGAGCTGGCCCTTCCCACGCAGCCCAGTGGCCCCGGGAGGTGGCCCCTCCCGTGGTCCTCCGAACCTTTCCGGTGGCCCCAGTACAATACCGATATGACCCAAACTTTTCCTGTCCGCTTGACAACTTCCCATATATAAATCTTTACCTCCGGACCCTTCCGAACTCCTCGTGACGTCCGGGATCTCATCCGGACTCAACAACATTCGTAATCACATACTAGTCTTCCTAATAACCCTAGCGCCACCGAACCTTATGTGTAGACCCTACGGGTTCGAGGACATGCGAACATGACCGAGACGCTCTCCGGTCAATAACCAACAGCGGATCTGGATACCCATGTTGGCTCCCACATGCTCCTCGATGATGTCATCGGATGAACCACGATGTCGAGGATTCAAGCAACCCGTATACTATTCCCTTTGTCAATCGGTACGTTACATGCCCGAGACTCGATCGTCGGTATCCCAATACCTCGCTCAGTCTCAAGCATCGCAAGTCACTTTACTCGCATCCGTAATGCATGATCCCGTGACCGACACTTGGTCACTTTGAGCTCATTATGATGATGCACTACCGAGTGGGCCCGTGATACCTCTCCGCCATACGGAGTGACAAATCCTGCCTCAATCCGTGTCAACCCAATGACACTTTCGGAGATACCGTAGTGCACCTTTATAGTCACCCGCCATTTGTGACGCTTTGGTACACCCAAAGCATTCCTACGGTATCCGGAGTTACACGATCTCAAGGTCTAAGGAAGAGATACTTGACATTGGAAAAGCTCTAGCAAAACGAACTACACGATCTTGTGCTATGCTTAGGATTGGGTCTTGTCCATCACGTCATTCTCCTAATGACGTGATCCCGTTGTCAATGACATCGATGTCCATAGTCGAAACCATGACTATCTGTTGACCAACGAGCTAGTCAACTAGAGGCTCACTAGGGACGATTGTGGTCTATGTATTCACACGTATCACGATTTCCGGATGATACAGCTTATAGCATGAATAAAAGACAATTATCATGAACAAGGAAATATAATAATAATGCTTTTATTATTGCCTCTAGGGCATATTTCCAACAGTCTCCCACTTGCACTAGAGTCAATAATCTAGTTACATTGTGATGAATCGAACACCCATAGAGTTCGGTGTTGATCATGTTTTGCCCATGGAAGAGGTTTAGTCAACGGATCTGCGACATTCAGATCCGTATGCACTTTGCAAATTTCTATGTCTCCATCTTGAACATTTTCACGGATGGAGTTGAAGCGACGCTTGATGTGCCTGGTCTTCTTGTGAAACCTGGGCTCTTTGGCAAGTGCAATAGCTCCAGTGTTGTCACAGAAGAGTTTGATCGGCCCCGACGCATTGGGTATGACTACTATGTCGGTGATGAACTCCTTCACCCAAATTGCTTCATGTGCTGCCTCCGAGGCTGCCATGTACTCCGCTTCACATGTAGATCCCGCCACGACGCTTCGCTTGCAGCTGCACCAGCCATCGCTCCACCATTCAACATATACACGTATCCGGTTTGTGACTTAGAGTCATCCAGATCGTGTCGAAGCTAGCGCCGACGTAACCCTTCTGACGAGCTCTTCGTCACCTCCATAAACGAAAACATGTCCTTTGTCCTTTTCGGTACTTTAGGATATTCTTGACCGCTGTCCAGTGTTCCTTGCGGGATTACTTTGGTACCTTCCTACCAAACTCAAGGCAAGGTTTACATCAGGTCCGGTACACAACATGGCATACATAATAGATCCTATGGCTGAAGCATAGGGGATGACACTCATCTCTTCTTTATCTTTTGCCGTGGTCGGGCATTGAGCCGAGCTCAATCTCACACCTTGCAATACAGGCAAGAACCCCTTCTTGGAGTGATCCATTTTGAACTTCTTCAAAATCTTATCAAGGTATGTGCTTTGTGAAAGACCTATGAGGCGTCTCGATCTATCTCTATAGATCTTGATGCCTAATATATAAGCAGCTTCTCCAAGGTCCTTCATTGAAAAACACTTATTCAAGTAGGCCTTAATGCTGTCCAAGAATTCTATATCATTTCCCATCAAAAGTATGTCATCTACATATAATATGAGAAATGCTACAGAGCTCCCACTCACTTTCTTGTAAACGCAGGCTTCTCCATAAGTCTGCATAAACCCAAACGCTTTGATCATCTCATCAAAGCGAATGTTCCAACTCCGAGATGCTTGCACCAGCCCATAAATGGATCGCTGGAGCTTGCATACTTTGTTAGCATTCTTAGGATCGACAAAACCTTCCGGCTGCATCATATACAGCTCTTCCTTAAGATAACCGTTAAGGAACGCTGTTTTGACGTCCATCTGCCATATCTCATAATCATAGTATGCGGCAATTGCTAACATGATTCGGACGGACTTAAGCTTCGCTACGGAGAGAAAGTCTCATCGTAGTCAATCCCTTGAACTTGCCGATAACCCTTAGCGACAAGTCGAGCTTTATAGATGGTGACATTACCATCCGCGTCCGTCTTCTTCTTAAAGATCCATTTGTTTTCTATCGCTCGCCGATCATCGGGCAAGTCACCAAAGTCCATACTTTGTTTTCATACATGGATCCTATCTCGGATTGCATGGCTTCAAGCCATTTGTTGGAATCTGGGCCCGCCATCGCTTCTTCATAGTTCAAGGTTCTCCGTTGTCTAACAACATGATTTCCGTGACAGGGTTGCCGCATACACTCACAGTGCGGAACGTGTCCTTGTGGACCTCGGTTCAAGAGCAACTTGATCCGGTACCTTGATCATCATCATTATTTTCCTCCTCGGTTGGTGTAGGCATCACAGAACATTTTCCTGAGCTGTACTACTATCCTGCTCAAGAGGTAGTACTTCATCGAGTTCTACTTTCCTCCCACTTACTTCTTTCGAGAGAAACTCTTTTCCGTAAAGGATCCGTTCTTGGCAACAAAGATCTTGCCTCGGATCTTAAGTAGAAGGTATACCCAATGGTTTCTTTAGGGTATCCTATGAAGACGCATTTTTCGACTTGGGTTCGAGCTTTTCAGGTTGAAGTTTCTTGACATAAGCATCGCATCCTCAAACTTTTAGAAACGATGACTTAGGTTTCTTCCCAAACCATAATTCATACGGTGTCGCCTCAACGGATTTAGACGGTGCCCTATTTAAAGTGAATGTAGCTGTCTCTAGAGCGTATCCCCAAAATGATAGCGGTAAATCGGTAAGAGACATCATAGATCGCACCATATCCAATAGAGTGCGATTCGACGTTCGGACACACCGTTCTGTTGAGGTGTTCCAGCGGCGTGAGTTGTGAAACGATTCCACATTTTCTTAAGTGTGTACCAAATTCGTGACTTAAGTATTCTCCTCCACGATCCGATCGTAAGAATTTTATCTTTCGGTCACGTTGATTCTCTACTTCATTCTGAAATTCCTTGAACTTTTCAAAGGTCTCAGACTTGTGTTTCATCAAGTAGACATACCCATATCTACTCAAGTCATCTGTGAGAGTGAGAACATAACGATATCCTCCATGAGCCTCAACGCCATTGGACCACACACATCGGTATGTATGATTTCCAACAAGTTGGTTGCTCGCTCCATTGTTCCGAGAACGGAGTCTTGGTCATCTTGCCCATGAGGCATGGTTCGCATGTGTCAAATGATTCATAATCTAGAGACTCCAAAAGTCCATCAAGATGGAGCTTCTTCATGCGCTTGACACCAATGTGACCAAGGCGGCAAGTGCCACAAGTATGTGGGACTATCGTTATCAACTTTACATCTTTTGGTATTCACGCTATGAACATGTGTAACATTACGCCGAGATTCATTAAGAATAAACCATTGACCATCGGAGCATGACCATAAAACATATCTCTCATATAAATAGAACAACCATTATTCTCGGATTTAAATGAGTAGCCATCTCGCATTAAACGAGATCCGGATACAATGTTCATGCTCAAACTTGGCACCAAATAACAATTATTAAGGTTCAAAACTAATCCCGTAGGTAAATGAAGAGGTAGCGTGTCGACGGCGATCACATCGACTCTAGAACCATTCCCGACGCGCAAGATCGTCACCTCGTCCCTTCGCCAGCCTCCGCTTATTCCGCAGCTCCTGCTGTGAGTTACAAATATGAGCAACGACACCGTATCAAATACCCAGGGAGTTACTACGAGTCTTGGTAAGGTACACATCAATTACATGTATATCAAATATACCTTTGGTGTTGCCGGCCTTCTTATCCGCTAAGTATTTGGGGCAGTTCCGCTTCGAAGACCCTTCCCTTGCAATAAAAACACTCTGTCTCGTGCTTGGGTCCATTCTTTGACTTCTTCCCGGCAACTTGCTTACGGCGCGGCAACCTCCTTGTCGTCCTTCTTGAAGTTCTTCTTGCCCTTGCCCTTCTTGAACTTAGTGGTCTTATTGACCATCAACACTTGATGTTCTTTCTTGATTTCAACCTCTGCTGACTTCAGATAGAGAATACTTCAGAATGGTCTTTACCATCCCCGCATATTGTAGTTCATCACAAAGCTCTTGTAGCTTGGTGGGAGCGATCAAGGATTCTGTCAATGACCGCCTCATCGTGGAGGTTAATATTCAGTTGGGTCATACGGTTGTGCAACCCGGACATCTTGAGTATGTGCTCACCGACGTAACTATTTTCCTCCATCTTACAACTATAGAACTTGTCGGAGATGTCATATCTCTCGACCGGCGTGAGCTTGGAAAACCAGTTTCAGCTCCTCGAACATCTCATATGCTCCGTGATGCTCAAAACGCTTTTGGAGCCCGGTTCTAAGTCTGTAAAGCATGCCGCACCGAACGAGGGAGTAATCATCAAGACGAGACTGCCAAGCATTCATAATGTCTTGGTTCTCAGACGGAGCGTCACCTAGCGGTCCTTCTAGGACATATTGTTTCTGGAAGCTATGAGGATGATCTCAAGTTCCGGACCCAGTCCGTATAGTTGCTGCCGTCATCTTTCAGCTTGGTTTTCTAGGAACGCGTTGAAGTTCAAGTTGACATGAGCGTTGGCCATTTGATCTACAAGACATATTATGCAAAAGTTTTAGACTAAGTTCATGATAATTAAGTTCATCTAATCAAATTATTTCAATGAACTCCCACTCAGATTAGATATCCCTCTAGTCATCTAAGTGTTACACGATCCGAGTCGACTAGGCCGTGTCCGATCATCACGTGAGACGGACTAGTCATCGTCGGTGAACATTCTCATGTTGATCGTATCTTCCATACGACTCGTGTTCGACCTTTCGGTCTCCGTGCTCCGAGGCCATGTCTGTACATGCTAGGCTCGTCAAGTTAACCCTAAGTGTTTTGCGTGTGTAAATCTGTCTTACACCCGTTGTATGTGAACGTAAGAATCCATCACACCCGATCATCACGTGGTGCTTAGAAGCGACGAACTTTAGCAACGGTGCACAGTTAGGGGAGAACACTTCTTGAAATTGTTGTAAGGGATCATCTTATTTACTACCGTCGTTCTAAGTAAACAAGATGCACAAACATAATAAACATCACATGCAATTATATATAGTAGTGACATGATATGGCCAATATCATATAGCTCCATTGATCTCCATCTTCGGGGCTCCATGATCATCTTGTCACCGGCATGACACCATGATCTCCATCATCATGATCTCCATCATCATGATCTCCATCATTGTGCCTCCACGAAGTTGTCACGCCAACGACTACTTCTACTTCTATGGCTAACGCGTTTAGCAATAAAGTAAAGTAATTTACATGGCGTTCTTCAATGACACGCAGGTCATACAAAAATAAAGACAACTCCTATGGCTCCTGCCGGTTGTCATACTCATCGACATGCAAGTCGTGATTCCTATTACAAGAACATGATCTCATACATCACAACATGTCATTCATCATTCATCACAACTTGGCCATATCACATCACATGACAATTGCTGCAAAAACAAGTTAGACGTCCTCTAATTGTTGTTGCATCTTTTACGTGGCTGCAATTGGGTTCTAGCAAGAACGTTTTCTTACCTACGAATAACCACAACGTGATCTTGTCAACTTCTATTTACCCTTCATAAGGACCCTTTTCATCGAATCCGCTCCAACTAAAGTGGGAGAGACAGACACCCGCCAGCCACCTTATGCAACTAGTGCATGTTAATCGGTGGAACCGGTCTCACGTAAGCGTACGTGTAAGGTTGGTCCGGGCCGCTTCATCCCACAATACCGCGGAAGCAAGATAAGACTAGTAGCGGCAAGCAAGTTGATAAGATCTACGCCCACAACCAAATTGTGTTCTACTCGTGCAATAGAGAACTACGCATAGACCTAGCTCTGATACCACTGTTGGGGAACGTTGCAGAAAATTAAAAATTTTCCTACGGTTTCACCAAGATCCATCTATGAGTTCATCTAAGCAACGAGTTAAGGGAGTGAGTTTGCATCTACATACCACTTGTAGATCGAAAAGCGGAGCGTTCAAGGGATGGTGATGATGGAGTCGTACTCGGATCACCGATGACCAAGTGCTGAACGGACAGCACCTCCGCGCTCAACACACGTGCAGTGCAGACGACGTCTCCTCCGCCTTGATCCAGCAAGGAGAAAGGAGAGGTTGAGGAAGATGGCTCCAGCAGCAGCACGACGGCGTGATGATGGTGGAGTCACAGCCCTCGGCAGGCTTCGCCAAGCACACGCGGAGGAGGAGAGGTGTTGGGAGGGAGGGCTGCGCCTTCAATTGTGGGTTGCAGCCTCCCTCACCCCTCTATTTATAGGGGAAGGAGGAGGGGGGCCCCTCTAGATGCATCTAGAGGGGGCGGCGGTTAAGGGAGGGGGCTTGCCCCCAAGCAAGGGGCGCCTCTAGGGTTCCCCCTCAACCCTAGGCGCAAGGGCCCAAGGGAGGGTGCACCCAGCCCACCAGAGCTGGCCCTTCCCACACAGCCCAGTGGCCCCGGGAGGTGGCCCCTCCCATTGGTCCTCCGAACCTTTCCGGTGGCCCCAGACAATACCGATATGACCGAAACTCTTCCGGTGTCCGCTTGACAACTTCCCATATATAAATATTTACCTCCGGACCCTTCCGAACTCCTCGTGACGTCCGGGATCTCATCCGGACTCAACAACATTCGTAATCACATACTAGTCTTCCTAATAACCCTAGCGCCACCGAACCTTAAGTGTAGACCCTACGGGTTCGGAGACATGCGACATGACCGAGACGCTCTCCGGTCAATAACCAACAGCGGGATCTGGATACCCATGTTGGCTCCCACATGCTCCTCGATGATGTCATCGGATGAACCACGATGTCGAGGATTCAAGCAACCCCGTATACTATTCCCTTTGTCAATCGGTACGTTACATGCCCGAGACTCGATCGTTGGTATCCCAATACCTCATTCAGTCTCGTTACCGGCAAGTCACTTTACTCGTACCGTAATGCATGATCCCGTGACCAGACACTTGGTCACTTTGAGCTCATTATGATGATGCACTACCGAGTGGGCCCAGTGATACCTCTCCGTCATACGGAGTGACAAATCCCTGTCTCGATCCGTGTCAACCCGACAGACACTTTCGGAGATACCTGTAGTGCACCTTTATAGTCACCCAGTTACGTTGTGACGTTTGGTACACCCAAAGCATTCCTACGGTATCCGGGAGTTACACGATCTCAAGGTCTAAGGAAGAGATACTTGACATTGGAAAAGCTCTAGCAAAACGAACTACACGATCTTGTGCTATGCTTAGGATTGGGTCTTGTCCATCACGTCATTCTCCTAATGACGTGATCCCGTTGTCAATGACATCTGATGTCCATAGTCAGGAAACCATGACTATCTGTCGACCAACGAGCTAGTCAACTAGAGGCTCACTAGGGACGTATTGTGGTCTATGTATTCACACGTGTATCACGATTTCCGGATGATACAGTTATAGCATGAATAAAAGACAATTATCATGAACAAGGAAATATAATAATAATGCTTTTATTATTGCCTCTAAGGCATATTTCCAACATTGCTGTCTTTTATTTATTTTTCAGTTCAGGTACATGTGGCCATGATCCAGTGATATTTCCGTAAATGTTCATGTCAGGTAACAAATGAGTAAGTTTTTTCCGAAAAAACAAATGAGCAGTTACATTTGCTCTCTTCCCACATATTTTTTGTGAAAAGGCCTAAGGCCATATATTAAGTATTACATGTTTTTGCAAACACACCATTGCAACAAAGAAAATTACATCAATTCCTTAGGTGTGCCAAAATCTTCTTCCTCCCACATCCACTTGCTGCGTGAGGTGAGCAAAGTTTGATGTCGCCTCTTGGCCTCCGCCTCGACGAAGCAAACTTTTTAAAACCTAGGAGTTTGTAACGGAAATGCGCAGGGCACGTAAGTGTGGGGCACTCATCTACCAAGTCCTGTTGCCGACTCGTTTTGCCTCGCGATTCGCACATTAGTTCAATCCCGCACGAGGGCACAGTAAAAAAAGAAAATCCCTCAAATATTTAAAGTTTCAATCATGAAACTTACTGTTTTTGTATCTAAAACTGTCAGGTTTCAACCAGTTTCAGAGATATAACTCCAAGCAATTTTTTCTGTCAATCGTAGACACAAAATAATTGATTTTTATCGGTTGCTCGTACTAAGTTCAACATTGAAACTTCACTTTTCTTTGAAGTCATCAAAATATATTCAAAATGGGTCTTATTTGAAACCGATGGTCATAAGAAACACGAATATGAAAACATAACTTAATTTAGAATTTTATTTAAAAGATATAAAACTTTGAAAATTGAAAGTCAAAATAAAAAGTGGGCACCAGGGACTTGCGTGCCCCAAATCATGTCCTGAGTTTGTAAAAGTAGTGGTTGGGAAGCCGTCGATGTAGACTAGAAGACGGCGTGGCCGCGATCTTTATAGAAAATCGTTGCCTCTTATAAGAAGACATCAAAAAGAGCATGTGGATACTCTAAATACCACGAGCGCCGACCGAATCCAGACAGATCCACCGAAGACCAGAATCGACGGATCCACGAAGATCCATTAGAGATACACCTCCACAATCACTCCATAAACGCTAAGCGCATCGATGGAACGAGGATAGGACGGGGGGACATTATTCCTAAACCGGAGACCGGTCATCGGAAACAAGAATAGGTAGTCCCTTCATTGACATCATGGAACTGATATTTATTATATGCGGCGTATTTTCTTGACCAAATCGATGTTTGTCATGTTGAAGACCGTTTGAATGCCATATAGGACATTATTGTGACATTGACAGTATAGAACTGTTTCATTACACTGTCATGTCAGCCAGTATGCTAGTATTACAGGAGAAGGCCGTGTACCTAACCTTCCATTAGGGCATGTACAATGCATAGCCTTAAGGTGATGCCTCGCATGCCATGTAGGATCGGATAGGACGTAAAGTGGGTTCGGATAGAGAAGCGGGATCCTCTCCAAAAGGCAGGTGCTTGAAGAGAAAAGTGTGGTCCGGTAACAAAAGCTGAAAAGGTTGAAGTGAAAAGTAGAGATGCATGTGTACTAAAGTCTTTATTTTCTATTTCTTAATGAGGCCCACTAATAGTAGCTTGCATTGGGGAGAAAAAATAAATATAGGTGTCTCAAATTATCTTTTGTCATGAGGCATATGTATCCATATGCTATCATTGTACATGCCCTTACACATACTACCTTATCGTCACATTGTTTGTCCTTCTTGACAAAAGTAGTTAGATTGCACACGTCGAAAGCATCTATAACTAAAAATAATCAAATCCTTTTGTAGGTCTATCTATCCATGGCGCATCATGATCCTTGTTAATTAGCACACCACTGGCGCGCGTACATGTGCTGTAGTACCGTACGTGCACAGCAAATTAACTTGCGCCGTCCGTTGCCTCTTGGGCGCTTGGGACTAGAATAGAAAGACGGGCGTCTTTACGTGCCTCTTGTTTCTTCACCAACAATCCAAAATCCAAAGTCAGTGCCTGCCACCCTTTCATTATTTTTTTCCTCAACGCACCCGTCCTTCCGGTAAACTGTTCCGGCAAGTGTGCACCTATCAGCTCCAACGACTCTGTAATGTGAGGCAAAGAAGCAACCATAAGGTACGGAAAAGGAATGGTGCAGCTGAAACCGTAGTGGGAATGGATGCGATGGAGCCATTAAGGGGCGTTCCCTTGTTTATTTATGGAGGACAAGAGAAGAGAACAGTGGAAGAAGTTACTAATCGGTTTGAGCTAGCTAGCACTAGCATAGCAGCGGATGCATGCATGCCTGGATCGTTTGATCTGCATGGAGTGGTGGCGCAGCGTGGTGGTGGTGGTGGTGCCGAGCTTTTGGCCGGCCGGCACGGTTGGCATGATGCAACGCGCACAACCTCAGCTCGCATGCATGGGTGTAGTGTGGTGTGCTGCGGGTCCGGCCGGGGAGTAGCTAGCTAGAGGATCCTCATGAGTCATGAGCCCGGCGTGATGGTAACAAACACGCCCCGGCCCGCCCGCGCGGAGGCGCTTTTGCTCGCCGCCGCAGGGTTCGGTTTGGTTTGGTTCGGTTGGGTTAGTGGGTGGGGGTCCGGTACTATGCTCCGGTTGGGTGTTGCACTAGTATCATCCACGTCCATGTCAAGCGTTAACACACACCGATACGACGTACACGCGGACGGACGGAATGGAATTTGAGGGGCCGGCTGATCCATGATGTGAACTACTGTACTACCTTGGACTGTGAGAAAGTCACCATCGGAACAACAGACAGCATGGACATGGATCACCTCTGCCGATTTTTACTACAAAAGCAACCGTTCCCTGGACCCAACGTGAACCTGACTCCACGCTCAAGATTAGTAGTAGTATAGCACATTTCCTCACGACGATAGGCTGACAGATTCTCTGGCAACGCATGCAGCATCCAAATTCTGGTGTCCGCCTCAGTACGAAACATGGTTAACTTGATATGCTTGATCGTTATGGGTGCACGTGAGAGAGAGACACACACACGGTGTTGACGTGTTGCTGCCTCTGCACTCCAAGCCCGTACGTGTGGTTGCGCCGCCCCTGGAGACACCACAGCGTCACCGGATCTTCTCAGACGTGTATGTTTGTTGGCAGCCCGATCCGAGCACCTTCTTCGGTACCAAACCTTCCAATTCGGCAATACTCCTACCGACCTTTGCGTGTCCATGCTGGCTGTTTCTGGTTCCTGGGACACCTGTGCTCGCAGAGAAAGAGTCTTCCATGGAGAGAACGTGACCCATCCCGATACCTTTTTCACTTGTTGAGAAAGAGATATCCAGGACATCACCGGCCGGCCGGCCGGCACACCTCAGTTTCCACCAGCCGGCACCAATTCCAGGTCACCCTGGACTTTGTGGTACGGTTCGTCTCCTTGAAAAAAGAATTGGAGGGTGGAATGCTTCCAGACAGTGATGATTTCTTTATCTAGTGGCTAGTGCACAATCTTTGTCTTTCGGATAGGAAAGAAACTACTTATCTATGTCTCTCAGAAAGTCAAACAAAAAAAACTCTTGACGCATTCTTTTGAACAAAGTGCGTAGGGACGTTCATTATAGGAAGACCTTTTTTAAGGAAAACAAACCCGTCATCTACATCAAGTGATGGCCAAATTCATTTTTTTATTTAGAAAATAGTACTTCCTCTGTTCGCTTTTATAAGACCTTAAAGACATTTCAGACAATGTGCAAAACAGCTTATTTTGAGTTGTCTGAAATGATTTACAAAAGTGAACGGAGGGAGTAGTGTTTTTATCTGTTACAAAAATCAGAAATAGCAATGGCTAAAAAATGGACCCAGTAAGTCCCGAATGTTCAGATTTTGCCCATGGTAAGTCGGACACTTTTTTATGGTGATTTTAGTTGACGTGAGGATAACAAGTTTGGTCATAAGTATAACAATTTTGTCCTGAGTTTATTTTTGACAGAAAATTGCCATGCTTGCACACCAAACTTGCTATCCTTGCGTTAAGTAAAAATGTCATAAAAAATGTTCTATTTGCCATGGGCTAAATCTGAACGGCCGGGACTTATCATTTTCATAAATAAAAAAACAGGTCGATAATAGATACATGGTTCATTCACGTAGCTATTACTGACACGTCAGTCAAACCAGTTGAATGTACCATAGGAAGGTCGTTAATGGGTAGGTGTATCTTCAAGCCGACCCTCAAACCGCTCGCATACGTCCGGACTATGGAAGCCATCAAATGCTGTCCTACATTAGTCTGCTCGGTGATCCGGACGCCACTTTGTCCCGCAAAGTGGAGACAAATTTTGAAGTGAGTCTGACATCATCCATGTTAGACTCCGACACCCCAGGCCCACTAAATCCGTCCTCCCGGCTCCATTTTCGTCCACTCCGCCATCTCTTCCCTTTGCTTTGCATCCACGTCCTCTATCTCTGCGTCGTCGCTATACCTCTACGACCGCCACACAGGCATTTTCTGACATTCGCAGCTAGCACCGACGCGCCCGCTCACTTTTAACGACGGCGTTGTCCATCCTGGAGCCGTTTGTACCCATGTACACATCGTCACCCAGTCGACGACATCCATGGCGGCCACCACGCCCAGCAGGTGTTCGGTCAAATGCGATTGAGCTTATTTTCAGATGTCATGTCGTTTTTCAGAGTAAGAAGGATGGCGGGGTACTCGGCCATGGAGGATGAGTTGTGCGATGTGTGGTTGGCCGTATCCGCGGATTTCATAGGCAGGAGCAGAGTGGACCTTTTGGCAGCAAGTGCACGAATCATTTCACGCATGAAAACACATTGCGCCATATGACATACACATCATCCATAATCGCAATATCATGTTGTTATCGTATCGATGGTACGCCATACAGACCATCGTCACCAAGTTTTGTCACGTACTTGCTCGGCTTGAGGCAAAATGGCCATTGCACGTGGCAGAGGAGGGCACTACTAGGGAAAAGGCTAGCAGCAGCGCGGGTTTTAGATGTATCAGTAGCGCGGGTATAGGCGCTACTAATAAGGCGCTACAGCTATTGCTTAGCAGCAGCACGTGCCAGCCCGCGCTACTGCTAGGACAAATAGCTGCAGCGTTTGTTCGTTACCACGCTGCTGCTAAGGTAACTACTTGCAGCGTGTTTTCTGTCCATCGCTACTAGTACTTTTTTTATTTTTTTATTTTTAGTGTATTTATGCGCCATCATACAAATATTGGTACAATACTAGTTATGAGGTTTACATCATTATGTCCATAACAGTGTGTCAAATGAAGGTGGATTAGGTTCAAGTGGAGGCAATATGTGGTGCATGTCAAAAGTATACTACTAATCCAAACTTGATCTAGTTTGGACTAGTAGTACTTTCGATGAGCGCCACATGTTGCCTCCACTTGAATCTAATCCGCCAGCACAAGATATTTAATCATCATCATGGTCATTACCACCAACAGTATTTATTTAATCATCACTAACACTAGCTAATAATAATCATCATAGTCATTACCACCAACACTAGTTATTTTATCATCATAGTAATAGTGTAGCACATCATCATCCTGAAACTCATTTCTAGCTAGCTAATCACTCATGCTGCTCTCTCTTAGGTAAAACAACATAAAACATGTGTAGCTCTCCTCCTTGATCAAGTTGGAGCATGCAGATGAACCTGTCTCCTAATCGTGGAAAGCGCCTCTGTTTGCTGCCCCCTAGTACTTCTCTGCGCTCCCCCAACACATATTTGGTCCAGTCTTGCACTATTAAGCATCCGTCGCTAATCTTGAATGCACTACAGTAATCTGTAGGATATCTTGGCCGTAAGCTGATAATACTCATGGTACCTTTAGTCTCGATCCCATAAGGCACAACATTCATCGGGAGTCCCTGTTGAAGAACATCGTATAGTAACATACTTAGCAATGGAGTTTAGCTTCAAAAATAATGTATGGAAAAGATGCAATGAGGACAAATAGTAAAAATCTTACCATCCTTCCTAAATGGATGTGACCGTAGTTCATTACGAACACTATTGGTCGCACGTTTTCAGTACTAACATTTCTAAATTCAGGAAGAAAATTTGTCTTGACAGTATCAAGATCCTCAAGCCATGAAACATAATGACTTAGCTCCTCGCAGTTTAGTTCAGCCTCGGGACAGTAGTAGGTCCTGTCTACCAAGCGCTGGACATGTTTCCTTGCACGAAATAAGTGACAATACAAATTAGTTGTCAACTATTTTGAATAAACAATATCAAAGACATAAATATGGTTGAGAAACTTACATAATGGTATAATTGGGCGTCGCACATCGACCCGATATGTCGGTATTACCTTCAATATCATCTTCGGACGAATATCAAAGGTGATAACCATATCAGGCTCAAATGCATAAGTCTTGCATAGTGCTCGCCATGTTTTGCATCCAAAATAGGTGTAGTCGTCTGAATTGTATAATTTTGCATGGAAAATATAACCATGCTTGGTCTTTAAATAAACTTTCTTTACCTCCATGATGACTGAAACCTATCTTATCCAATACAAAAACTCTTGCATGGCAGGGATACGCTAGTAGAATAGTAAAAAATATAAGTTCAAGCAAATGAAGCAGATGTCATGCTTAATTACGAAAAAAGACTTGTCGCTGTGACTTCTCAGTATCCACTTGAAGTTTTCGTCCAGCTTGATCTTTGAAGCGCCTATCATCATCTAGAAAGATTCCGTCACAAAGGCCGCGCTCGTCTTCGCAGTATTTGCAAATACCGAAATCCTTTTTGTCGTCAGACATTTCCTATGTTCATAGTTAAAACATTAATTGAAAATCGATCAAAGACAACTACCAAGATACTCAACACACAAATCCGGGGCACTCGATATTTCCTACATATTCTGGCACAAGTCATGACAAAATTCACGGAAAAATCCGGCATGACCTTTGCTAAAATAGGACATATCGAGTGCCTGAAATTTGCCGGAACGGAAATGAATCAACACTCCGGTAAAACATAGGCCACTCGGAGGTGTAACCTGCAAACATGAAGGGCCACTTGGATATTGAGCAATACAAGATATACATTTCAAAATATCTTATAGGACTCAAATTAGCATGCATTCAATAAGCAAAAGTAAATCACGAATAGTGTCATACATATAACATCACTAATAGAACTAAAACCCTAGCACACGACGGGTATCGGCGCGGGCGGTGGACACCCACGAGAAGGAACCATCACGGGATCATAGCTCGGTGAGATCCTGGAGCACTGCCGGTATTGGAGAACGGCACGTGCTCCAACGCAAACAAGTAGCGATGGACGTGCGCGTCCTCCTCATCGACACGGTGGCGCACCACCTCCATGGAGTCCTCGAGCCTCTCGATCGTCATCGCCCACGCGACCGCCACAAAAGAAGGTTGGTCAGCGACAGTGGCTCCTCACCAACCTGCGCCCCCGGTGAGTAGCGCCTCCAGTACCACCCAGGCGGAGCCCAGGTCCCGGACATGGCCGATCTGGTCAAGCAGGTGTAGTCCTCCGCCGACTCGGCGATGAGGATGCGGGATAGGCATCGTCCACGTCGAGGCGGAAAAATTGCTTTAACTAAAAAATAGAAACAAGTTCTTACTAACTAGTTCTATTAATTCAACTAGTTCTTACTAAAAATAAACTTACTATAAATAAAAATATTCTAGTACCTAATTAGTACCTAGTTCTTAATATGCAACTAAAATAAACTTACTATAAATAAAAATAAACTTAATATGCAACTAAAATATAAAGAAACCTTAGGCAGAGGTAGGGAGAGGGAGGAGCGGCGTTCTCACCTCGGGTGCCTCTGACGAGGAGGGGAGGCGGCGTCGAGGTCGAGGTCGGGCTCGAGCGCGCGTCGTCGGCGGCGTTGAGGTCGAGGCGGGCGGCGTTGAATCTGGGGTCGGGCGGCGTTGAGGTCGAGGCGGGCGGCGTTGAGGTCGGGGTCGGGGGCGTGGAGGTCGGAGGCCTTGGCCCGACGAGGCGGCGCGGAGTGGAGAGAGTTGGATTTGGGGAAAGTGGCGTGGGGAAGGACGAACCGGCCCGTGGTTAAGTCGAAGTAGCGATGGCGTTCGAGAAAAGCTGCTGCTACCTTAGCTACAGCTAGCGTTCACGATACACGCCATCTGCTACTCCTTTCTTTTTTCCCTTTTTCATTTAGTTTTCTTCACATTTTATTTGTTTCCTTTCACCTTATTCTATTTCTTTCATTTTCAATTACCTTTCCATTTTCTTTCCATTTAATTTTATAACCTTTAGTAGCAACGAGTTTATATAAAACAGCTGCTACAAACAGCGTAGATAGCGTAGCGCTTAAATCATAGATCGCTACTACTATGTGTAGCTTATGGGCTAAGCCGTGGGAATTTTAGTAGTAGCGTGTACAGCAAGACGCAGCCATCTTGCTAGATCTTTATCTGCAGCGCGGTTACCTCAGGCGCGCTACTGCTAATTAGCACCAGCGTGCTTTTTTGACCCACGCTACTGCTAAAGTTCTGTGTATAGGGTTTTCCCTAGTAGTGGGAGATCGTAAGTTTTTCTTCTTGTTCCTCAACTTGTTGATTGAAATATTAGTTCACTCAATGTTGCTCTACACATTGTGTACCCGGTACGTGTAGTGATGTACCACAGAAAAGAGGGACGACCATTTGTATACACACTGTTGGATGAAGCTGAAGGTGTAGTATGTGTGGGACGACGTGATCCGTTGAAAAACTTGTTGGACATCGAATTTGAGACATCATTATACTAGACTTATTTGCATGCTATGTACGGATGGTTTGTGCTATTTTTCTTTCAGAACTTTGATGAATATCAGCCGGTTTGCATGAATTTCGTCCGCTAAGTCAAAACCCGGCTTGAATGAATAAGAAAAACTAAAAAAGGCATATATTATGGCTCAGTGAAAACAAAAGCCAAAAATGCAGTCACAATCAGATTTGATCTAGGCGATATTTAGATAGTGAGGCAACGTTGTTTATTAGTATTAACTTCGGAAACGCACATTGGCTTGAGTGTCCGTGACCAGTTCTAGAAGATGTCAGTACAACTTTTAGAAATCCTTTGGGAGAGGGAAGGTATAATATGAGATCTGCAGGTGCAACTAACCCTTGTCATCGTTTCTTTCTTTTCACCTTTTTTGAACCAAAGATATACGCTATAGAAAAGAGACATGCATGATCAGCAACACTGTACGCAATACTGTTAGTCACACAGAACCTTCTTTAGACACAAGAAAAGAAAAGTTTGCATGAATGATCCCACAGCCTTACAATATTGGCAGCGCCCACCCAAATGTCAGACACAAAAATATTGTTAACTCCGGCTGACCAATAGGAGCCAAGAGATCCTGGATGTTGAAATGAGAGGCCATTGTGCTGGCCTTTTCATGTTTAATTTTTTTTAACTGAACACCAAGAAAAGTCCACCCTTGCCTTGGAAAAGGGACAAGAGATGGAGATCATCATTCATCACACCCGGTCGCACACTGCCATGTGAAGTGCACCGTTTGAGCCTCTGAGGTTTGACCAACAACTAGCCTAGCACAAGCTGAAACCAAGGGCCAGATCCCAACAAAGGGACACAAACGAATCATCCATCCATGTGCCCCTGGGCCTGGTTTTGTGGTCTGATCCAAAATCATAGCGTGTGTGCGTGAAAAAGGGAGGGAGGCAGCCCAATCATTCGATTGTCTGCACAGTCCGATACGGTGCGAGTGAGAATTCTTCTTCTCCAGTGAAGGATCTCACACTGACAACGTTGTTTGTTTTAAAAAAGAAGGTCTCCTGGCCGGGAAGAGATGTGTGTCACGTGAAGTGGTACGCCTTGCCTTGGATCCCCTTGCTTGTTTGTTTTTAGGAGAGAAGAAGAAGAAGCGTGGGCAGTGCAACGTGGGAGGTCACAAGTCACATGAGATGCTGTGCTGCTCAAGTTACGTCCGTGTGGAGCAACCCCCGTGTTGTGCGCGTCCGTGCCGGTGGTGCTGGTGCCGGTGCCGGTCGCCCCCTGTTTCTGCTTCGTGCTCTGCTGCGTGGTGCCGAACCGAACTCCCTCCCCGAAAGGAGGAGGAATGTGTGCTTGGTTTGGCCAACCTACGGATGGGATGGGATCATGTTTGGTTGTACTCCAGTTTTGCATATGCATATGCATCAGAGAAGGCCGGCCGGCAGTCCGGCACCGACAGACACATGTACGTACGTATACCGGTACACGTTGTCTGATGTGCCGGCTGTTTGGGACCGTACGTACGTAGCGAGTGGTCCGATCCGAGCAACATGTGATGTACACCATGTTGAGATGGAGGCGTGCAGGTGCAGCAGCCATGCCCGTGCATGTGGCGCCATAAAGCCGCTCTGCTCCGCTGCGTTGCCACTGCCGTCATTAATTGGAGGAAGCAAGCAACCAATAACTGCCTGCGCCCCCAAGAGGAAGACCGGTTCAGTGAAAGAAAGATACGGCCGGCTCGGTTGCGCCTAGGAAGGAAGGATCCCTGAACACGAACACGAATCGGTGGAGTGGAGTGTCCCATGCCAATGCCATGCTCCCCGGCATCGGAATGGACGGGCACTTCACTTGGGAGGACATCGGAACATGTCTCTGCCTAGACATGTTAATTTGGGGTTTGCTAGCTTACCCACCGGTTCCGTTTGCTTTTTTCCACCTTTTTATCCTGTTTGCAGTGTTTTTTTCCCTTCTGTTTTCTCTGTTTTGGCTCTTTTTTTCATTTGATATATTTTAGCTTTCCTATTATTTTCTTCTCTTTCTTGTGTGTTATATACAAAAATGTTCATCATATTTAAGAAAATGTTCAACATACATCACAAAAATGTTTAATGTGTATTTCAAAATGTTTAAAACAAAAACCGAGTGAAAAACAGGCCCGCCACAGTGAACCAGATGCTACACTACAGGGAGGGCCGCTGCAGTGAACTGGGTGCTACGGTGTTAGAGCATCTACAGCCGTTGGCCCTCAGGGGCGCCTAAAATCGCCGCTGAGGCGAGTTAGTTTCACTCGCCCCCCAGGGCCGCCCAGATCTTATAATTTTTCAAAAAACGTTCGTTGGCGAGTTCGTTTAAACACGACTAAATTTCGGCAAACTTTGGCATATATTGACATGTTCGGCGGTACATAGCAAATATAACTAAAAAAGAAATCGCTGAACGCCAAGTAGTCGCCGTCGTCGCCGCCATCCTCGCCGCCGCCGTCGCCGGCGGCGGCCTTCTCCTCCTTGACGCGGCCGTCCCTAGTGGACCCCTGACCGGCGTCGCCAACGCGGGCTGGTGGCGGCGGCGCGTCGTCGTCGTCGCTGTCCTCGATGACGACGACTCCTCCTTCGTCGCGGCCCCGGTGGCGCTGCTTGAACCGCCGCAGGGCGGCGCACTGGCGCTCCCTCGCCATCTTCAGGGAGTCCATGCGCGCCCATTTCAGAGCCGCGTCGTCGTCGAGCTCCACGTCGCCGTGCTCCGTCTTCACGGCGGGGAGACCCGACTCCGTCTTCACCAGTGCGAGCCCCGGCTCCGTCTTTGGCTTGACGAAGCGCGGAGGAGCCGGCGAGGAGGCGCGCCGGCCGCCCTCGTTGATGACGATGCCGGCGCTGCGAGTGCGCCGGCTGAGCGGCGTCTCCGCTGCGGGCTCGGCCTTGACGCCGAGCAGCGTCGGAGAGCTGGAGGAGTGGGAAGAAGCCCGTGAGGAGTGCGAGGAGGAAGACGAGGAGGAGCCGAACCTCCTGGGCATCCATTGACCGGCGCGTCGGCGGTGGGCCGGGGCGGCCGCCCTCGCCGGGGGAGGGTACGCCAGCGGCGGGTTGTTGCCGCCCTCAAGGTGCGCCAGCACGCCCTCGAGCGTGCGGCCTGGGACGCCCCACCACAGGTGACGCCCCTCGCTGTTCTTCGTGCCGCCCACCACATGCGCCCGTTGGTGGACGCCAGCCTCTGCTGCTGACGGCGCTCGAAGTACGCCGCCCACGCCGCATGGTTGTCGGCGGCGTACCGGGGGAGGGCGCGCTGCTCGTCGATGAGGGAGGCGCGCACGATCTCGACCTCGTCGGCGAAGTAGCGAGGGCACGCCACGGCGTCGGGCAACGGGGGAATGGGCACTCCCCCGTTGCTGAGCCTCCACCTCGTCGGCCCGGCGCGCATGTCCGGTGGCGCCAGGATGTTGGCCTCGAACAGGAGCCACGACTCCTGTTCGCGCAGCGAGCGGCGGCCGAAGCCGTTCGCCGCCGCCTCGTCGCCGGGGAAACGCTCGACCATCGGGGCTGTCGGTGGGGGAGGGCTCGAAGGCGGCGCACGGGGGAGGGAGAGGGAGGGCTCGGCGGCGGCGCACTGGAGAAGGAGAGCTCGACGGCTAGGGCTTGGTGTGGCCGGAGGCGAGGGGGTGATACGTCCACTTTGCATCATGCTTTTATATCGATATTTATTGCATTATGGGCTGTTATTACACATTATGTCACAATACTTATGCATATTCTCTCATTTTACAAGGTTTACATAAGGAGGAGAATGCGGCAATTTGGAATTCAAATTTGGAAAAGGAGCAAATATTAGAGACCTATTCCGCACAACTCAAAAGTCCCGAAACTCCACGGAAGTTATTTTTGGAAATAATGAAAATACTTGAGCGGAAGAAATACCAAAGGGGCCCACACCTATCCACGAGGGTGGGGCGCGCCTACCCCAGGCACGCCCCACCTCGTGGGCCCCCTGTTGGCCCTCCAGTGCCCATCTTCTGCTATATGAAGTCTTTCGTCCGAAGAAAAATCATAAGCAACCTTTCGGGACGAGACTCCGCCGCCACGAGACGGAACCTTGGCAGAACCAATCTAGGGCTCCGGCGGAGCTGTTCTGCCGGGAACATGTAACACCCCGGAAGTAACTTTCCATATTTGTAACTCCAACTCTTGCCATTTTCGGCATTGTTATATGATATTCCCTCCGTGGTTGGGTTTTTTTCTCCTTTTTGCATTTTGTCCGTGTCATGCATTTTATATTATGTCATCATGTGCATCGCATTTGCATACGTGTTCGTCTCATGATTCCGAGCATTTTTCCCGTTGTCCGTTTTGCAATCCGACACTCCTATCTCCCCCGGCGGTCCCTTTTACGTTTTTCCGTGTGCGGGTATTAAACCATCTCGAAATGGACCGAGGTTTGTCTAGTGGCCTTGGTATAACACCCGGAGACCACCGGTCAAGTTTCGGGTCATTTGGAGCTCGTTTGGTACTCCAACGGTTAACCGCACTCTCGCAGAGGCCTCTTTTAAGTTGCAGCCCAACACCCCTTCAAAACAGCCCAATAACCCATCTAAGTCACCTCCATGCTCTCCGTCGTTCGATCACGATCGTGTGGGCGAAAACTACACCTCATTTGGACTCTCCTAGCTCCTCTATGCCTATTTAAGTAAACCCCCAATCCGGATCATTCCCCGAAACCCTAAAAATTTCCTCTCGATACGGACGTCGTCCGCCGCCGCCCGACCTATCGCGCGCCGCACGTGGCGAGCCCAGCGCCCGCTCGCCGCCCGACCCCCAGGGTTCGCGAGGCCGTCTGGGGCCCTCCCTGCCCGGCCATGAGCTCCCCCAGCGCCCGCCGCCTCCGCCCGCCGCCTCCGGCGCCAGCCGCCCGCCCGCCGCCTTCCGCCCGTCTCCGTGACCCATTGCCGCCCGCCCGCCCGCCCACGCCCACCCCGCCAGCCATGTGGGGACCCGCCGCCCTCGGCCGCGCCGCCGCGAGCTCCCTCCTCTTCCCAGCGAACCCGGCGCCCGATCCGGTCGGTCGAGGCCCGATCAACCTCGGACCCAAGCGCGCGTTGACCTCTTCTCCTCTCTTTTCCCCTAAGTCCTAAATCTTGGTAATTTTGGGCAATTTTCAACATGCTATATCTTAGCATCCGTAGATCCATTTTTCGCGTATAATATGTCAAAATGTTCGTCTCGAAGAGTAGATCATTTCATTCCATTGCATCATTTTCATTTGAGCTCATCTTGATGCCCGAAATGCTGTTGGAAGAGTGCAATGTGCTGATAGTTTCTGATTTTTATCAGAAGTTGCACTTTTGTTATTTTGCTATGATTAATATGTGCACCCTATGGATTTGAGTCCTACATGAGTTTTGTAAAATGCCATGTCATCTTTCCAGTGGTATATGCCATGTATTTTTGTGATCTATGTGGTGACTAGCACAAGCATGCAAAGTAGGTGTCCTATTGTTGCTGATTTCAGCCCTGTTTTAGCTGATTTTGATGCCATGTTTGCTTGATGATACCGAGAGATCTATGCATATTTTGAGATACTTCAGTAAGGGTGTTTTGTAAAGCATGACTTGCTCTATCCATCCATGCCTTTGTTTGCAATTATGGGATGCCATAGCTTGAGTCAATCGAGCTCTTCTTTTGCTACAAAATGTTTCCTGGCAGATTGTATACGTGTTATTCAATTTTGCCTAGCTTGTTATGGTTGATCCATATATGCTATGTTAGTGTTCTTGCCATGTATGTCTTCTATGTCAGGTCTTCTTGATGTATGTATGCTTAGTTTATCATTTGAGGCTCTGTAGTGAGTGCATTGAGCTTGTTAACATGCCATCTCGTTATCAGTTTTTGACATGTCAAGTTGCTGAATTCTGTTAACAAGACTTTCAATATTGACATGAGTGTTACTATATTTTCTAGTCCTTTTTGGCTTATGGTCAGTAAGATACTTTTGAAATAGGCTTTGAGTAGATTCATGCCATGCCATGTTTTGCTATTTTAAGTTCCTGTAGCATGTAGTTTTGATGCTCTGAACTTTGCAACCTGTTACTGTTTTTGCCATGTCCAGCCTGTTACTTTGAGCATTTTTGCCATGCTTGTTTGAACCTGTTATGATGTGAACTAGCCGTAGCTCAGTGCTCATCTTTTGTCGAGCATCATGTGTAGATTATTGCCATGTGCTTTTTGTTACGTTTGGGTGCAGTAGCTTAATTATTTGTTGCTTGCAAAGTGGCATCATGCTGTTAATGGCAGATTTGCGCCATTCTTGTTTTGCTTGCCATTTGCAAACCGTGCATCCGTTTCCGGTGATCTTTATATCGATTTCAACCGAAATCATCTCATCTTTCAGTGGCATGCTTGGTTTGCCAAGTTGATGCCTGGTTCATCATTACCTTCGGGCCTTTATACGCATTGCATATCGCATCTCGCATATCATGTCATGTTTTGCATCATGTTGATTGTGCATTGCACCGTGATTTATTGTGGTTCCTTTGTTTGTGTTGTTGCTTTGGGTAGAGTCGGGAGACGAGTACGTGAACGAGGAGCCTGTTGAGAACGTTTTCGAGGATCAAGCTTTCGACAACTCTGAGAACATTGCAGGCAAGATGACCATACCCTCGAAATCACTTCTATTTTTGCTATGCTAGTTGCTCGCTCTTTTGCTATGCCTATGCTGCGATGCCTACCACTTGCTATATCATGCCACCCATATTGCCATGTCAGCCTCTAACCATCCTTTCCTAGCAAACCGTTGATTGGCTATGTTACCGCTTGCTCAGCCCCTCTTATAGCGTTGTTAGTTGCAGGTGAAGAAGAATTTTGTTCCCTGTTGGAACATGGAGATGTTGTTCCTTATTGGAACATGTTTACTTGTTGGGGTTATCACAATACCTATCTGCTATAATTAATACATCTATATACTTGGTAAAGGGTGGAAGGCTCGGCCTTATGCAGTGTTTTGTTCCACTCTTGCCACCCTAGTTTCCGTCATACCGGTGTTATGTTCCTTGATTTTGCGTTCCTTACGGTTGGGTGATTTATGGGACCCCCTTGACGTTTCGCTTTGAATAAGACTTTTCCAGCAAGGCCCAACATTGGTTTTACCATTTGTCACCTAAGCCTTTTTCCCTTGGGTTCTGCAGACTCAAGGGTCATCTTTATTTTAACCCCGGGCAGTGCTCCTTGAGTGTTGGTCCAAATCTGTCACCGCCGGTGTACCACCAGGGCAACTCTGGGTTGGCCTACGGAAGCTTGGACGATCCGGTGTGCCACGAGACCGAGATATGTGCAGCTCCTATCGAGTTTGTCGGCACATCCGGGCGGCTTTGCTGGACTTGTTTTATTGCTGCCGAGATGTCTTGTAGTCCGGGATTCGAGATTGATCGGGTCTTCCGTAGAAGGAATATCCTTCGTTGACCGTGAGAGCTTATAATGGGCTAAGTTGGGACACCCTGCAGGGTAATATCTTTCAAAGCCGTGCCCATGTTATGAGGCGATGGGAATTTGTTAATGTCGGTTGTAGAAAACCTAAAGTGGACCTCAATAAAATACACATCAACGCGTGTGTAACCGTGATGGTCTCTTCTCGTGGTCCGGAAGTGAACACGATGTTGGAGTTATGTCGGCGTAAGTAGTTCAGGATCACTTCTTGATCACTACTAGTTTCACGACCGTGCTTTGCTTCTCTTCTCGCTCTTGTTTTGCGAAATAGCCACCATATATGCTAGTAAACACGCAGCTCCACTTTAATACTATGTCCTCCTAAAGCTTAAATAGTCTTGATCTCGCGGTGTGAGATTGCTGAGTCCCGTGACTCACGGATACTTCAAACACGATTGCGAGTTCCGATGAGGCGGTCAGGTGATTCCACCGAGCTCAAGTGGGAGTTCGACGAGGAACGTGGTCGTTACTATGTGTCGTTTCAGATGATCAGTAGTGGTGCCCAGTTGGGGCGATTCGGGATCTGTGTTAGCATTTGGGGTATCTTCTTTATTTTGGTTCCGTAGTCGGACCTTGAGTGTACTCGAATGATGAATGTTTATTCATGTCTTGTGTGAAGTGGCATTGTAAGCCAACTATGTATCTTTCCTTAATTATTACATGGGTTGTGTGAAGATTACCTCACTTGCGACATTGCTTTCAATGCGGTTATGCCTCTAAGTCGTGCCTCGACACGTGGGAGATATAGCCGCATCGAGGCGTTCAAGTTGGTAATCGAGCCTTCCCGACTTAGGAGCCCCTACTTGATTGTTTGCTGCCGTTGTTGAGTCTAGAATGGAAAATGTTTTGAGTCTTAGGATTATATATATCGGAGAGTAGGATTCTTTTACTTCCCACCTTCGTCGCTCTGGTGAGGTATCTGACGAGAGTTTTGACTCTTCTCTCCTCAAATTTCACTAAAATTTTTTAGGATCACGTGGGTATCTTGGAATCGTTCGATGGTTTTGTGGCGAGAACATTGTTCTTGGTGCCTCGACATTTAGGGGTTGTGGCGGTGTCCGGGAGTTGAGCTCCGAGGTGTTGTCGTCACAATTTTATCGTTGCGATTCGGAATACGAGTTTTGCCGATATCGAAATCTCTTTTGTGCAGTTGTTGGTGAGATAACCCCGATAGCCCGATCTTTGTGGCGAGTCTTGAGTATTGCCATGACTTGCATAACGGATGTTTTTCAAGGTCGAGGTACCACGATTTCGAGGATTTCTTGGTTATGTGTTGACGGATGGATCAAATGGATCTAGGTATTGTTAGTTTGGGTGATATATTTTGTGTCCCCTGTATCCCCAACACCAGATTGCATAACCAGAAAGTTTCGGGAGTTATAGGTGGGAATTCTAGTAGCTTACAGGATATTCTTTCCGACAGATGTATGATTTGAGATTGGGGTTCAACGTCTAGTGGTCCGCCCATTCACGGTCGATTCTGATGGTCGCGAGACGTCTTAAAGAATCCTTGGCTATGCTGATTCGGGGACGTCTTGTTAGTCATTCGTGACGTCCGCTATACGTCGTGTCCGTGTGGGCCCCACCACGAACACTTTGAGCGTAATCTCTATCATGTGTTTGTTCCGGCTCATTCTAGTAGCCAACCTTTTGTTTTCAGTTGTGATATTCGAATTGTTTCTAAGACAGATGTTGTTTCTATATCTTTATCTAAGTGGCTTCTCACCTTAATGGACGTGTGATGATTAACTTTGAAATTCATTCGTTCATTCTTGTTCGAATGTTTATTGTGAAGACTATATGTTGCAATTTCTATCCGTTGATTCTACTTATCATTTGTCTATCAAAGGACTAACGGATGTCACCCTCTTCAGATGGCTCCGCCAACGCGTCTCGAATCCGGATCGCAATGATGGGGATCGATCGAATCCTCCACCTCCACCTCCACCTCCGCCTCCGAAGCACGGCAAGCTATCATGGCAGCCACAAATGCCAATGCTCGATGATTTTGCAGCTCTTGCAAGAACGTACTCGAGGCAAGGCAATCAAGGCAATCAAGGCAATCAAGGCAATCAAGGTCAAGGCAACAATCAGCCACACTTTGCTACTCTCGATCGGTTCCTCGCTAATCAGCGAAGTCTTTCGGTTTACGTGTCGAGGCCACGAGCGCCGATGATTGGTTAGTGGACATCTGCAAGCACTTTGGTAGTAGCAATGTCGGACTGAGGATTTTGTCAAGTTTGCATCGTTTCAACTCAAGGATCAAGCTGCTGAGTGGTTCCAACAATACTGAGAGATTCGAGAGGAGGTCGTGTCATTACAGGGATGAGTTCCGCCGTGATTTCGAGCTCATCACATTCAAGAGTGTTGTTGAGAGCAAGCGTGAGGAGTTCCGCAATCTCAAGCAAGGCACCATGTCTGTCTATCAATACAATATCCAGTTCGAAGCTCGCTGCGTTTTGCTAAGCAAGATGTACACGATGAAAGGAGTATGATCTATCGCCTCGGAGGTGGTCCGAGAGAAGATCTGCAATTACCTCTTGTGCTGTTTGAGCCGATAAGTATGATGATTTCTACAACATGGCTCTCAAGCAAGAAGCGGCACAGCTCAAATCTGAGGCTTCTAAGAAGAGAATCGGGGATGCGATTCAGTCCTCCTCGTCCTCTCAAGTGGCAGCCAAGCAGCGAAGTTTTACCTGCCCCTCCTCCGTTCCGTCGGCCTTACCAGCGAGAAGAACTCAGGTGGCCGTGGATCTTCCCACCCACCCAACCCAAGCTATCGTAACAAGTCTAATTCTCAAGCTCCAAGGTCAAGTGCTCCTTACCACCGTCCGCTTTACGAGGTCACTTGCAACAAGTGTCGTGAGAAGGGTCACTATCTTGAACAAGTGCTTCAACCAGAGGCGCCTTCCGCCTCCTCCTCCTGTGAAATCTTCCAGCAATGCGGTGGTCAAGCATAATCCAAAGTATGCCAAGGTCAATATGATGAATGCAGCTCGAGCGGAGGATTCTTGAGATGTGCTCATGGGTAATCTTCTTGTTAATGATATTCCTGCAAAAGTTCTCTTTGACACTGGTGCATCGCTTAGTTTCATCTCTAAACCATTTGCATCTAAGCATGATTTGTCTTTCCAAATTTTGCCAAGACCATTAGCAGTTGTCTCTCCGGGTAAATGCATGAATGCAAGCTACATGGTTCCGGATGTCTCTATCAAGATGGGCGATTATAGATTTCTGTCTAAACCAGTTGTCCTTGGTGACTCGGATATTGATCTTATTCTCGGAATGGACAACAACAGCTTCCAAGCGAGTTCGGGCAAGGCCCCATTCGAAATTCTCTATGGCAGAAAGTGCCGTACTCCTCTCAATTGGTGCAGAGACGGTGAGCGCCAACTTCTTGGCAATGACTTGATCACGAAGCGTAAGAAATGTGCCAAGTCATTCGTGAGAATCTCAAAGCAGCATAATCGCGCCGTAAGAGCTATTATGATGATAAGCACCGTGATGTGACTTTTGAAATCGGAGACCATGTCTACCTCCGCGTCTCTCAATGAAAGGCACTTTCGTCGCCGGTATCAAAGGGAAGCTTGCCCCTAGATCGTGGGTCCTTTCAAGATCATTGGGAAAAGAGGCGATCTCGCCTATCAACGAGCTTCCATCCAAATTTGCAAGCGTGCGATGTGTTTCACGTGTCACAGCTTCGCAAGTGCTTCAAGACTCCTGAGCGCACTATCAACTTCAAGAGATTGACCTTCAAGAAGATCTCTCTTATCATGAGCACCCGTTGCTATTCTTGAAGAAACCGAGCGCAAGACTCGCAACAAGTCAATCAAATTCCGAAAGTGAAGTGGTCACACCATTCCGACCGAGAAGCTACACGGGCGCGAGGATCACCTCCGTTCGAGTATCCGGAGTTCTTTCAGTCCTAGATCTCGGGGCGAGATCCTCTTGTAGTGGTGGAGTGTTGTAACACCCGGAAGTAACTTTCCATATTTGTAACTCCAACTCTTGCCATTTTCGGCATTGTTATATGATATTCCTCCGTGGTTGGGTTTTTTTCTCCTTTTGCATTTTGTCCGTGTCATGCATTTTATATTATGTCATCATGTGCATCGCATTTGCATACGTGTTAGTCTCATGATTCCGAGCATTTTCCGTTGTCCGTTTTGCAATCCGACACTCCTATCTCCCCGCGGTCCCTTTTACGTTTTTCCGTGTGCGGTATTAAACCATCTCGAAATGGACCGAGGTTTGTCTAGTGGCCTTGGTATAACACCGGAGACCACCGGTCAAGTTTGGTCATTTGGAGCTCGTTTGGTACTCAACGGTTAACCGCACTCTCGCAGAGGCCTCTTTTAAGTTGCAGCCCAACACCCCTTCAAAACAGCCCAATAACCCATCTAAGTCACCTCCATGCTCTCCGTCGTTCGATCACGATCGTGTGGTAAAACTACACCTCATTTGGACTCTCCTAGCTCCTCTATGCCTATTTAAGTAAACCCCCAAATCCGGATCATTCCCCCGAAACCCTAAAAATTTCCTCTCCGATGCGGACGTCGTCCGCCCGCCCATCCCGGACCTATCGCGCCCGCCACATGGCGAGCCGCCCACCCGCACCGCCGACCCAGCAGGGCCCGCGAGGCCGTCTGAGGCCTCCCTCTCGGCCCGGCCATGAGCTCCCCATGCCGCCCGCCGCCTCCGCGCCCGCCGCCTCGGCGCCCGGCCGCCCAGCGCCCGCCGCCGCCAGCCCGTCTCCGCGACCCCGCCGTCGCCCGGCCGCCCCATGCCCGGCCACCGCCACCCCACCTTGCCGGACCCGCCGCCCTCGGCCGCGCCGCCGCGGAGCTCCCTCCTCTTCCCGATTTAACCCGCGCCCGATCCGGTCGGTCGAGGCCCGATCAACCTCGGACCCAGCAAGGCGTTGACCTCTTCTCCTCTCTTTTCCCCTAAGTCCTAAATCTTGGTAATTTTGGGCAATTTTCAACATGCTATATCTTCGCATCCGTAGATCCATTTTTCGCGTATAATATGTCAAAATGTTCGTCTCGAAGAGTAGATCATTTCATTCCATTGCATCATTTTCATTTGAGCTCATCTTGATGCCCGAAATGCTGTTGGAAGAGTGCAATGTGCTGATAGTTTCTGATTTTTATCAGAAGTTGCACTTTTGTTATTTTGCTATGATTAATATGTGCACCCTATGGATTTGAGTCCTACATGAGTTTTGTAAAATGCCATGTCATCTTTCCAGTGGTATATGCCATGTATTTTTGTGATCTATGTGGTGACTAGCACAAGCATGCAAAGTAGGTGTCCTATTGTTGCTGATTTCAGCCCTGTTTTAGCTGATTTTGATGCCATGTTTGCTTGATGATACCGAGAGATCTATGCATATTTTGAGATACTTCAGTAAGGGTGTTTTGTAAAGCATGACTTGCTCTATCCATCCATGCCTTTGTTTGCAATTATGGGATGCCATAGCTTGAGTCAATCGAGCTCTTCTTTTGCTACAAAATGTTTCCTGGCAGATTGTATACGTGTTATTCAATTTTGCCTAGCTTGTTATGGTTGATCCATATATGCTATGTTAGTGTTCTTGCCATGTATGTCTTCTATGTCAGGTCTTCTTGATGTATGTATGCTTAGTTTATCATTTGAGGCTCTGTAGTGAGTGCATTGAGCTTGTTAACATGCCATCTCGTTATCAGTTTTTGACATGTCAAGTTGCTGAATTCTGTTAACAAGACTTTCAATATTGACATGAGTGTTACTATATTTTCTAGTCCTTTTTGGCTTATGGTCAGTAAGAGACTTTTGAAATAGGCTTTGAGTAGATTCATGCCATGCCATGTTTTACTATTTTAAGTTCCTGTAGCATGTAGTTTTGATGCTCTGAACTTTGCAACCTGTTACTGTTTTTGCCATGTCCAGCCTGTTACTTTGAGCATTTTTGCCATGCTTGTTTGAACCTGTTATGATGTGAACTAGCCGTAGCTCAGTGCTCATCTTTTGTCGAGCATCATGTGTAGATTATTGCCATGTGCTTTTTGTTACGTTTGGGTGCAGTAGCTTAATTATTTGTTGCTTGCAAAGTGGCATCATGCTGTTAATGGCAGATTTGCGCCATTCTTGTTTTGCTTGCCATTTGCAAACCGTGCATCCGTTTCGGTGATCTTTATATCGATTTCAACGAAATCATCTCATCTTTCAGTGGCATGCTTGGTTTGCCAAGTTGATGCCTGGTTCATCATTACCTTCCGGCGCATATACGCATTGCATATCGCATCTCGCATATCATGTCATGTTTTGCATCATGTTGATTGTGCATTGCACCGTGATTTATTGTGGTTCCTTTGTTTGTGTTGTTGCTTTGGGTAGAGTCGGAGACGAGTACGTGAACGAGGAGCCTGTTGAGAACGTTTTCGAGGATCAAGCTTTCGACAACTCGAGAACATTGCGAGCAAGATGACCATACCCTCGAAATCACTTCTATTTTGCTATGCTAGTTGCTCGCTCTTTTGCTATGCCTATGCTGCGATGCCTACCACTTGCTATATCATGCCACCCATATTGCCATGTCAGCCTCTAACCATCCTTTCCTAGCAAACCGTTGATTGGCTATGTTACCGCTTGCTCAGCCCTCTTATAGCGTTGTTAGTTGCGGTGAAGAAGAATTTTGTTCCTGTTGGAACATGGAGATGTTGTTCCTTATTGGAACATGTTTACTTGTTGGGGTTATCACAATACCTATCTGCTATAATTAATACATCTATATACTTGGTAAAGGGTGGAAGGCTCGGCCTTATGCAGTGTTTTGTTCCACTCTTGCCACCCTAGTTTCCGTCATACGGTGTTATGTTCCTTGATTTTGCGTTCCTTACGGTTGGGTGATTTATGGGACCCCTTGACGTTTCGCTTTGAATAAGACTTTTCCAGCAAGGCCCAACATTGGTTTTACCATTTGTCACCTAAGCCTTTTTCCCTTGGGTTCTGCAGACTCAAGGGTCATCTTTATTTTAACCCCGGGCAGTGCTCCTTGAGTGTTGGTCCAAACTGTCGACCGCCGGTGTACACCAGGGCAACTCTGGGTTGGCCTACCGGAGCTTGACGATCCGGTGTGCCTGAGACCGAGATATGTGCAGCTCCTATCGATTTGTCGGCACATCCGGGCGGCTTTGCTGGACTTGTTTTATTGCTGCCGAGATGTCTTGTAGTCCGGGATTCGAGATTGATCGGGTCTTCCGGTGAAGGAATATCCTTCGTTGACCGTGAGAGCTTATAATGGGCTAAGTTGGGACACCCTGCGGGTAATATCTTTGAAAGCCGTGCCCGCGGTTATGAGGCAGATGGGAATTTGTTAATGTCGGTTGTAGAAAACCTAAAGTGGACCTCAATAAAATACACATCAACGCGTGTGTAACCGTGATGGTCTCTTCTCGGCGGAGTCCGGAAGTGAACACGATGTTGGAGTTATGTCGGCGTAAGTAGTTCAGGATCACTTCTTGATCACTACTAGTTTCACGACCGTGCTTTGCTTCTCTTCTCGCTCTTGTTTTGCGAAATAGCCACCATATATGCTAGTCGCTAAACACGCAGCTCCACTTTAATACTATGTCCTCCCTAAAGCTTAAATAGTCTTGATCTCGCGGTGTGAGATTGCTGAGTCCCGTGACTCACGGATACTTCAAACACAGTTGCGAGGTTCGATGAGGCCGGTGCAGGTGATTCCACCGAGCTCAAGTGGGAGTTCGACGAGGAACGTGGTCGTTACTATGTGTCGTTTCCAGATGATCAGTAGTGGTGCCCAGTTGGGACGATTCGGGGATCTGTGTTAGCATTTGGGGTATCTTCTTTATTTTGGTTCCGTAGTCGGACCTTGAGTGTACTCTGAATGATGAATGTTTATTCATGTACTGTGTGAAGTGGCGACTGTAAGCCAACTATGTATCTTTCCCTTAATTATTACATGGGTTGTGTGAAGATTACCTCACTTGCGACATTGCTTTCAATGCGGTTATGCCTCTAAGTCGTGCCTCGACACGTGGGAGATATAGCCGCATCGGGGGCGTTTCAGAACACTTCCCTCCGGTAGGGGGAAATCATCTCCATCGTCATCACCAATGCTCCTCTCATCGGGAGGGGGCCAATCTCCATCAACATCTTCACCAGCACCATCTCCTCTCAAACCCTAGTTCATCTCTTGTATCCAATTCTTGTCTCTAAGTCTGGGATTGGTACATGTAGGTTGCTAGTAGTGTTGATTACTCCTTGTAGTTGATGCTAGTTGGTTTATTTGGTGGAAGATCATATGTTCAGATCCTATATGCATATTAATACTCCTCTGATTATGAACATGAATATGCTTTGTGAGTAGTTACGTTTGTTCCTGAGGACATGGGAGAAGTCTTGCTATTAGTAGTCATGTGAATTTGGTATTTGTTCGATATTTCGATGAGATGTATGTTGTCTCTCCTCTAGTGGTGTTATGTGAACGTCGACTACATGACACTTCACCATTATTTGGGCCTAGAGGAAGGCATTGGGAAGTAATAAGTAGATGATGGGTTGCTAGAGTGACAGAAGCTTAAACCCTAGTTTATGCGTTGCTTCTAAGGGGCTGATTTGGATCCATATGTTTCATGCTACGGTTAGGTTTACCTTAATACTTCTTTTGTAGTTGTGGATGCTTGCAATAGGAGTTAATCATAAGTGGGATGTTTGTCCAAGTAAGGGCAGCACCCAAGCACCGGTCCACCCACATATCAAATTATCAAAGTACCGAACGTGAATCATATGAACGTGATGAAAACTAGCTTGACGATAATTCCCATGTGTCCTTGGGAGCGTTTTCCTTCATATAAGAGTTTGTCCAGGCTTGTCCTTTGCTACAAAAAGGATTGGGCCACCTTGCTGCACTTTATTTACTTTTGTTACTTGTTGCTCGTTACAAATTATCTTATCACAAAACTATCTGTTACCTATAATTTCAGTGCTTGCAGAGAATACCTTGCTGAAAACCGCTTATCATTTCCTTCTGCTCCTCGTTGGGTTCGACACTCTTACTTATCGAAAGGACTACGATAGATCCCCTATACTTGTGGGTCATCAAGACTCTTTTCTGGTGCCGTTGCCGGGGAGTGAAGCGCCTTTGGTAGGTGGAATTTGGTAAGGAAAAATTTATATAGTGTGCTGAAATTTACTGTCACTTGTTACTATGGAAAGTAATCCTCTGAGGGGCTTGTTCAGGGTATCTTCACCCCGACCAGTAGAGCAAAGATTTGCTCCTCAACCTATTGAACCTACTGAAAATGAAAATGTCTACTTTGAAATTCCTTCGGGTATGATAGAAAAACTGCTAGCTAATCCTTTTGCAGGAGATGGAACATTACATCCTGATGAGCACCTAATATATGTGGATGAAGTTTGTGGATTATTTAAGCTTCCAGGTATGCCCGATGATGTTATCAAGAAGAAGGTCTTCCCTTTATCTTTTAAGGGAGATGCACTGACATGGTATAGGCTATGTGATGATATGGGATCATGGAACTACAAACGATTGAAATTAGAATTTCATCAGAAGTTTTATCCTATGCATCTTGTTCATCGTGATCGCAATTATATATATAATTTTTGGCCTCGCGAAGGAGAAAGCATCGCTCAAGCTTGGGGGAGGCTTAAGTCAATGTTATATTCATGCCCCAATCATGAGCTCTCAAGAGAAATGATTATTCAAAAAATTTATGCTCGGCTTTCTGATAACAATCGCACCATGCTCGATACTTCTTGTGTTGGCTCTTTTATGATGAAGACTATTGAATTCAAATGGGATTTATTGGAAAGAATTAAATGCAACTCTGAAGATTGGGACCTCGATGAAGGTAAGGAGTTGGGTATGACACCTAAGTTTTATTTTGTTCAATCTTTTATGGATACCGATGTTTTCCGTAAATTTAGCACTAAATATGGACTTGACTCTGAGATAGTAGCTTCTTTCTGTGAATATTTTGCTACTCATGTTGATCTCCCTAAGGAGAAGTGGTTTAAATATCATCCTCCCATAGAAGTAAAAGTAGCTGCACCTATTAAAGTTGAAGAAAAGACTATCACTTATAACGATCCTATTGTTCCTACTACCTATGTTGAGAAACCACATTTCCCTGTTAGAAAAAAGGATCATGCTAAAGCTTCAACTGTGGTTCGTAAAAGCAATATTAGAACTTATACACCTCATGAGCAAGTTAAAGTTGAACCTAATATTGCTATTGTTAAAGATCTCTTGGCTGATAATATTGATGGGCATGTTATTTATTTCTGTGATGAGACTGCTAGAATTGCTAAACCTTGTGCTAAAGATAAACATAGACCTGTGGTAGGCATGCCTGTTATTTTTGTTAAAATAGGAGATCATTGTTACCATGGCTTGTGTGATATGGGTGCTAGTGCTAGTGCAATACCTATTGACTTATAGAAAGAAATTATGCATGATATTGCACCTACTAAGTTAGAAGAAATTGATGTTACAGTTAAGCTTGCCAATAGAGATACTATATCACCAATTGGAATTGTTAGAGATGTTGAAGTCTTATGTGGGAAAACTAAATATCCGGCTGATTTTCTCGTTCTTGGTTCCCCACAAGATAGCTTTTGTCCCATTATATTTGATAGACCCTTCTTAAACAATGTTAATGCTAGGATAGACTACGAAAAGGATATTGTTACTATTGGTTTAGGTGATATGTCTCATGAGTTTAACTTTTCTAAATTTCGTAGACAACACCGTGAAGAAGAATTGCCTAGTAAAGGTGAAATTATTGGTCTTGCTTCTATTGCCGTACCTCCTAGTGATCCTTTAGAACAATATTTGCTAGACCATGAAAATGATATGTTTATTGAATGAAAGAAGGGAAATAGATGAAGTGTTCTTTAAACAGGGACCTATTCTGAAACACAGCTTGCCTGTTGAAATCCTAGGGGATCCTCCTCCACCCAAGGGTGATCCCGTGTTTGAGCTTAAACCATTGCCTGATACCCTTAAATATGCTTATCTTGATGAAAAGAAGATATACCCTGTTATTATTAGTGCTAACCTTTCAGAGAAGGAGGAAGAAAAATTATTGAAAACTCTGAAGAAGCACCTTGCTGCTATTGGATATACTCTTGATGATCTTAAGGGCATTAGTCCCACTCTATGCCAACACAAAATAAATTTGGAGAAAGTTGCCAAACCAGTTATTGATCATCAACGACGGATGAATCCTAAAATGAAAGAAGTGGTAAGAAAGGAAATACTAAAGCTCCTTGAGGCAGGTATAATCTATCCCGTTGCTGATAGTCAGTGGGTAAGTCCTCTCCATTGTGTCCCTAAGAAGGGAGGTATTACTGTCGTTCCTAATGATAAAGATGAATTGATTCCGCAAAGAATTATTACAGGTTATAGGATGGTAATTGATCTCCGCAAATTAAATAAAGCTACTAAAAAAGATCATTACCCCTTACCTTTTATTGATCAAATGCTAGAAAGATTATCCAAACACACACATTTTTTGCTTTCTAGATGGTTATTCTGGTTTCTCTCAAATACCTGTGTCAGCTGATGATCAAGCTAAGACCACTTTTACTTGCCCTTTCGGTACTTTTGCTTATAGACGTATGCCTTTTGGTTTATATAATGCACCTGCTACCTTTCAAAGATGCATGATGGCTATATTCTCTGATTTTTGTGAAAAGATTTGCGAGGTTTTCATGGACGACTTCTCCGTCTATGGATCCTCTTTTGATGATTGCTTGAGCAACCTTGATCGAGTTTTGCAGAGATATGAAGAAACTAATCTTGTCTTGAACTGGGAAAGGTGCCACTTTATGGTTAACGAAGGCATTGTCTTGGGGCATAAAATTTCGGAAAGAGGTATTGAAGTTGATAAAGCTAAAGTTGATGCTATTGAAAAGATGCCATGTCCCAAGGACATCAAAGGTATAAGAAGTTTCCTTGGTCACGCTGGATTTTATAGGAGGTTCATTAAGGACTTCTCAAAAATTTCTCGGCCTCTGACTAATCTATTACAAAAAGATATACCATTTGTCTTTGATGATGATTGTGTAGAAGCATTTGAAATACTTAAGAAAGCATTGATTTCTGCACCTATTGTTCAGCCACCTGATTGGAATTTACCCTTTGAAATCATGTGTGATGCTAGTGATTATGTTGTAGGTGCTGTTCTAGCGCAAAGAGTTGATAAGAAATTAAATGTTATTCAATATGCTAGTAAAACTCTAGACAATGCCCAAAGAAATTATGCTACTACTAAACTTAGCAGTTGTATTTGCTTGTGATAAGTTCAGACCTTATATTGTTGATTCTAAAGTAACTATTCACACTGATCATGCTGCTATTAAATATCTTATGGAAAAGAAAGATGCTAAAACTAGACTTATTAGATGGGTTCTCTTGCTACAAGAATTTGATTTGCATATTATTGATAGAAAGGAGCTGAGAACCCGTTCTGCACAACTTGTCTAGGTTAGAAAATGTTCTTGATGACCCACTACCTATTGATGATAGCTTTCGATGAACAATTAAATGTCATAAATGCTTCTCGTACTGCTCCATGGTATGTTGATTATGCTAATTACATTGTTGCTAAATTCATACCACCTAGTTTCACATACCAGCAAAAGAAAAAGTTTTTCTATGATTTGAGACATTACTTCTGGGATGACCCGCATCTTTATAAAGAAGGAGCAGATGGTGTTATTAGACGTTGTGTGCCTGAGCATGAACAGGAACAGATCCTATGCAAGTGCCACTCCGAGGCTTATGGAGGACACCACGCTGGGGATAGAACTGCACATAAGGTATTGCAATCCGGTTTTTATTGGCCTACTCTCTTCAAGGATGCCCGTAAGTTTGTCTTATCTTGTGATGAATGTCAAAGAACTGGTAATATCAGTAGACGTCAAGAAATGCCTATGAATTATTCACTTGTTATTGAACATTTCGATGTTTGGGGCTTTGATTATATGGGACCGTTTCCTGCCTCTAATGGGTATACACATATTTTAGTTGTTGTTGATTACGTTACTAAGTGGGTAGAAGCTATTCCAACTAGTAGTGATGATCATAACACTTCTATTAAGATGCTTAAAGAAGTTATTTTTCCGAGGTTTGGAGTCCCTAGATATTTAATGACTGATGGTGGTTCACATTTTATTCATGGTGCCTTTCGTAAAATGCTTGCTAAGTATGATGTTAATCATAGAATTGCATCTCCTTATCACCCGCAGTATAGTGGTCAAGTAGAATTGAGTAATAGAGAGCTCAAATTAATTTTACAAAAGACTATTAATAGATCTAGAAAAAGAATTGGTCCAAGAAACTTGATGATGCATTATGGGCCTACAGAACTTCATATAAAAATCCTATGGGTATGTCTCCGTATAAAATGGTTTATGGAAAAGCATGTCACTTACCTCTCGAACTAGAACATAAGGCATATTGGGCTATTAAAGAGCTCAATTATGACTTTAAACTTGCTAGTGAGAAGAGGTTATTTGATATTAGCTCACTTGATGAATGGAGAACCCAAGCCTATGAGAATGCCAAGTTGTTTAAAGAAGAAGTTAAAAGATGGCATGACAAAAGGATACAAAAGCGTGAGTTTAAGTAGGTGATTATGTATTGCTATACAACTCTCCTTTAAAAATTTTTGCAGGAAAACTTCTCTCCAAATGGGAAGGTCCTTACGTTATCGAGGAGGTCTATCGTTCCGGTGCCATAAAAATCAACAACTTTGAAGGCACAAATCCGAAGGTGGTGAACAGTCAAAGAATCAAACATTATATCTCAGGTAATCACATAAATGTTGAAACCAATGTTATTGAAACCGTAACCCCGGAGGAATACATAAGGGACACTTTCCAGAACGTTTCAGACTCCGAAAAGGAATAGGTATGTGGTACGGTAAGTAAACCAGCTCCAAAACAGTTCTAATGGCAATTTTTCTCTGTTTTGGAATATTTAGAAAAATAGAAAAATAAGAAGCAGTCCGGGAAGGACATGAGGGCTCCACGAGGGTGGAGGGCGCACCCTATCCCCCTGACCGCGCCCCCCTGCCTCGTGGGCACCTCGTGCGCTCTCCGGACTCCATTTTCTTGCACGATACGTATTTTGGTCGGTAAAAATTCATTATATAATCTCCCGAAGGTTTTGACTCCTGTATCACGCAAATACCTTCTGTTTTTGTTTCGAGCTGTTTTTCTGACAGATCTAGATCGTCATGACGTCTCCAAGCGCCCCCAAGGACAAGTTCTTCGAGAAGGTCATCAACCCTTACCTCGCGGAGGTGCTGCGACACCCTCAGACCATTGAGATGCATGATGGGTTGCTGCACATCCGCGATGTTGAGGGACCGAAGGGGACCGGAAGCATGGAGACGAGGCTCGAAGCAATGGAGCAACAAGTTTTCAAGTGCCAAGGGATGGTGGAATGTGGACTCAACTCCAACCACATGATGATCGCGGATTTCACCAACAACCACAAGCTGGATGCCAAGAACATTGGGGATACCATCTTCAAACTTCAGGAGAATATCGAGCACCTCCAAGCCCAAATCTATGACATGCAAAACCAAAATTATGAGTATGAATATAGATTCAAGAGGATGAGTTTGGCTGCAGATTTGAGGATCCCGGAGACTCGATCATCCTTCTATGATGGTGAGCCTATGCCTTGGAAGATGGACGACAAACCCACATAATCAACAACTCCACCACCTTCCTCACCAACAAAGGAGATATAATCACATGGGTATGGGCACTCCCCTTGGCAACTGCCAAGCTTGGGGGAGGTGCCCCGGTATCGTATCACCAACACACTCCTATCTTTACCGTTTTCTTAGTTCGATCCTTTTAGTAATATCTTGATCTAGTAGAATAAAGTTTTTGGTATGATCTAGTTTTGAGTTTTGCTTTATGTGAAGGAAATATGCCCTAGAGGCAATAATAATGTTATTATTTATTTCCTTATATCATGATAAATGTTTATTATTCATGCTAGAATTGTATTAACCGGAAACATAATACATGTGTGAATACATAAACCTACAGAGTGTCACTAGTATGCCTCTACTTGACTAGCTCGTTAATCAAAGATGGTTATGTTTCCTAACCATGAACAAGGAGTTGTTATTTGATTAACGGGATCACATCATTGGTTGAATGATCTGATTGACATGACCCATTCCATTAGCATAGCACCTGATCGTATAGTTTGTTGCTAGTGCTTTTCTTCATGACTTATACATGTTCCTATGACTATGAGATTATGCAACTCCCGTTTGCCGAGGAACACTTTGGGTGCTACCAAACGTCACAACGTAATCGGGTGATTATAAAGGTACATTACAGGTGTCTCCGAAGGTACATGTTGGGTTGGCATATTTGAGATTAGGATTTGTCACTCCGATTGTCGGAGAGGTATCTCTGGGCCCTCTCGGTAATGCACATCACATAAGCCTTGCAAGCATTGCAACTAAATGTGTTAGTTGTGAGATGATGTATTACGGAACGAGAAAAGAGACTTGCCAAGAACGAGATTGAACTAGGTATTGGATACCGACGATCGAATCTCGGGCAAGTAACATACCGATGACAAAGGGAACAACGTATGTTGTTATGCGGTCGACCGATAAAGATCTTCGTAGAATATGTAGGAACCAATATGGGCATCCAGGTTCCGCTATTGGTTATTGACCGAGAATAGTTCTAGGTCATGTCTACATAGTTCTCGAACCCGTAGGGTCCGCACGCTTAAGGTTTCGATGATGGTTATATTATGAGTTTATGAGTTTTGATGTACCGAAGGAGTTCGAGTCCCGGATGAGATCGGGGACATGACGAGGAGTCTCGAAATGGTCGAGACGTAAAGATCGATATATTGGACGACTATATTCGGAGTTCGGAAAGGTTCGAATGATTCGGTATTTTTCGAGTACCGGGAGTTACGGGATTACGGGAGAAGTAATGGGCCTTGATGGGCTTTAGTGGGAAGAGGAAAAAAGGCTGCTGCGCCCCCCCTCTAGTCCGAATTGGACTAGGGAAAGGGGCGGACACCTCTCCTTCTCCTCCTATTCCTTCTCCTTCCTCCCTTTTGATGGACTCCTACTAGGACTTGGAGTCCTAGTAGGAATCCATATCCTGGCCGCACCTTTGCCTTGGCGGCCTCCTCCTCCTCCATCCTTTATATACAGGGGCAGGGGCACCCCATGGACACACAAGTTGATCATTGAGATCGTTCCTTAGCCGTGTGCGGTGCCCCTTCCACCAAACTACACCTCGAATATACCGTTGCGGAGCTTAGGCGAAGCCCTGCGCCGTGGAACATCATCATCGTCACCACGCCGTCGTCGACGTGAAACTCTCCTCAACACTCGGCTGGATCGGAGTTCGAGGGACGCCATCGAGCTGAACGTGTGCAGAACTCGGAGGTGCCGTGACGTTCGGTACTTGGATCGGTTGGATCGGGAAGAAGTACGACTACTTCCTCTACGTTGCGTCAACGCTTCCGTTCTGGTCTCGAGGGTACGTGACAACACTCTCATCTCGTTGCTATGCATCACCATGATCTTGCGTGATCGTAGGAAAATTTTGAAATTACTACGTTCCCCAACAGTGGTATCAGAGCCAGGTTTTATGCGTTGATGTCATATGCACGAGTAGAACACAAGTGAGTTGTGGGCGATACAAGTCATACTACCTACCAGCATGTCATACTTTGGTTCAGCGGTATTGTGAGATGAAGCGGCCCGGACCGACATTACGCGTACGCTTACGCGAGACTGGTTTCACCGCTGTGAGCACTCGTTGCTTAAAGGTGACTGGCGGGTGTCTGTCTCTCTCACTTTAGTTGAACCGAGTGTGGCTACGCCCGGTCCTTGAGAAGGTTAAAACGGAGTCTATTTGACGAAGTATCGTTGTGGTTTTGATGCGTAGGTAAGAACGGTTCTTGCTCAGCCCGTAGCAGCCACGTAAAACTTGCAACAACAAAGTAGAGGACGTCTAACTTGTTCTTGCAGGGCATGTTGTGATGTGATATGGTCAAGACGTGATGCTATATTTTATTGTATGAGATGATCATGTTTTGTAACCGAGTTATCGGCAACCGGCAGGAGCCATATGGTTGTCGCTTTATTGTATGAAATGCAAACGCCATGTAATTGCTTTACTTTATCACTAAGGAGTAGCGATAGTCGTAGAAGCAATAGTTGGCGAGACGACAACGATGCTACGATGGAGATCAAGGTGTCGCGCCGGTGACGATGGTGATCATGACGGTGCTTCGGCGATGGAGATCACAAGCACAAGATGATGATGGCCATATCATATCACTTATATTGATTGCATGTGATGTTAATCCTTTATGCATCTTATTTTGCTTTGATTGACGGTAGCATTATAAGATGATCCCTTACTAAATTATCAAGAAGTGTTCTCCCGAGTATGCACCGTTATGAAAGTTCTTCGTCTGAGACACCACGTGATGATCGGGTGTGATAGGCTCTACGTTCAAATACAACGGGTGCAAAACAGTTGCACACGCAGAATACTCAGGTTATACTTGACGAGCTATGCATATAAGATATGACCTCGAACACGGAGACCGAAGGTCGGCGTGAATCATATAGTAGATATGATCAACATATTGATGTTCACCATTGAAACTACTCCATCACACGTGATGATCGGTCATGGTGTAGTTGATATGGATCACGCGATCACTTAGAGAATTGGAGGGATATTTTTCTAAGTGGGAGTTCTTAAGTAATATGATTAATTGAACTTTAATTTATCATGAACTTAGTCCTGGTAGTATTTTGCAGATTATGTTGTAGATCAATAGCTCGCGTTGTTGCTTTCATATGTTTATTTTAATATGTTCCTAGAGAAAATTGTATTGAAAAATGTTAGTAGCAATGATGCGGATTGGATCCGTGATCTGAGGTTTATCCTCATTGCTGCACAGAACGATTATGTCCTTAATGCACCGCTAGGTGACAGACCTATTGCAGGAGCGGATGCGACGTTATGAACGTTTGGCTAGCTCAATATGATGACTACTTGATAGTTTAGTGCACCATACTTAACGGCTTAGAATCGGGACTTCAAAGACGTTTTGAACGTCATGGACCATATGAGATGTTCCAGGAATTGAAGTTAATATTTCAAGCAAATACCGAGTTGAGAGATATGAAGTCTCCAACAAGTTCTATAGCTAAAAGATGGAGGAGAATCGCTCAACTAGTGAGCATGTGCTCAGATTGTGCAGGTACTTCAATCGCTTGAATCAAGTGGGAGTTGATCTTCCGGATAAGATAGTGATTGACAGAATTCTCTAGTCACCATCACCAAGTTAGTAGAACTTCGTGATGAACTATAGTATGCAAGGGATGACGAAAACGATTCCGAGCTCTTCGTGATGTTGAAATTGACGAAGGTAGAAATCAAGAAAAACATCAAGTGTTGATGGTTGACAAGACCACTAGTCTCAAGGAAAATGGCAAAGGGAAGAAGGGAACTTCAAAAGGAACGGCAAGCAAGTTGCTGCTCGAGTGAAGAAGCCCAAGTCTAGACCTAAGCACGAGACCGAGTACTTTTGCTGCAATGGAACTGGTCACTGGAAGCAGAACTACCCCTGAATATTTGGTGGATAAGAAGGATGGCAAAGTGAACAAGGTTATATTTGATATACAGGTTATTGATGTGTGCCTTACTAGTGTTTATAGTGGCCCCGAGTATTTGATACTGTTCGGTTGCTAAGATTAGTAACTCAAACAGGAGTTCTGAATAAACAGAGACTAGTTGAAGGGAAGTGACGATGAGTGTTGGAAGTAGTTCCAAGATTGATATGATCATCATCGCACACTCCCTATACTTTCGGGATTAGTGTGGAACCTAAATAAGTGTTATTTGGTGTTGAGCATAAATATGATTTGATCATGTTTATTGCAATACTGTTATTCATTTAAGTAAGAGAATAAATTGTTGTTCATTTACATGAATAAAACCTTATATGGTTACACACCCAATGAAAATGGTTCATTGGATCTCGATCATAGTGATACACATATTCATAACATTGAAACCAAAAGATGCAAAGTTAATAATGATAGTGCAACTTATTTGTGGCACTTGCCGTTTAGGTCATATTGGTGTAAAGCGCATGAAGAAAAACTCCATGCTGATGGACTTTTGGAATCACTTGATTATGAATCATTTGATGCTTGCGAACCGTGCCTTTTGGGCAAGATGACTAAAACTCCGTTCTCGTAACAATGGAACAAGCTACCGACTTATTGGGAATAATACATACCGATGTATGCGATCCAATGAGTGTTGATGCTCGTGGCAAGTATCGTTATTTTCTGACCTTCACAAGATGATTTGAGAAGATATGGGTATATCTACTTGATGAAACATAAGTCTGAAATAGTTGAAAGGTTCAAAGAATTTCAGAGTGAAGTGGAAAATCATCGCAACAAGAAAATAAAGTTTCTGCGATCTGATCGTGGAGACGAATATTTGAGTTACGAGTTTGGTCTTCAATGAAAACAATGTGGAATAGTTTCACAGCTCACGCCACCGGAACACCACAAGCGTTATGGTGTGTCCGAACGTCAGAATCGTACTTTATTTTGATATGGTGCGATCTATGACGTATCTTACCGATTTACCACTATCGTTTTGGGGTTATGCATTAGAGACAGCTGCATTCACGTTTAATAGGGCAACCATCTAAATCCGTTGAGATGACACCGTATGAACTATGGTTTAGCAGTAAACCTAAGCTGTCGTTTCTTAAAGTTTGGAGTTGTGATGCTTATGTGAAAAAGTTTTCACCTGATAAGCTCGAACCCAAATCGGAGAAAATGCGTCTTCATAGAAAACCCAAAGGCAACTATTGGGTACACCTTCTATCACAGATCCGAAGGCAAGTTTTTCGTTGCTAAGATGGATCCTTTCTAGAGAAGAAGTTTCTCTCGAAAGAAGTGAGTGGGAGGAAAGTAGAACTTGATGAGGTAATTGTACCTTCTCCCTTATTGGAAAGTAGTTCATCACAGAAATCAGTTCCATGATTCCTACACCAATTAGTGAGGAAGTTAATGATGATGATCATGAAACTTCAGATCAAGTTGCTACCAAACCTCGTGAGGTCTTCCAGAGTAAGATCCGCACTGAGTGGTACGGTAATCCTATTCTAAAAGTCATGTTACTAGACCATGATGAACCTACGAACTATGAGGAAGCGATGATGAGCCCAGATTCCGCGAAATGGTTTGAGACCATGAAATCTGAGATGGGATCCATGTATGAGAACAAAGTATGGACTTTGGTTGACTTGCCCGATGATCGGCAAGCCATTAAGAATAAATGGATCTTCAAGAGGAAGACGGACACGATAGTAGTGTTACTATCTACAAAGCTCGACTTGTCGCAAAAGGTTTTGACAAGTTCAAGGTGTTGACTACAATGAGATTTTCTCAATTGTAGCGATGCTTAAGTCTGTCTCAATCATGTTAGCAATTGCCACATTTTATGAAATCGGCAAATGGATGTCAAAACTACATTCTTTAATGGATTTATTAAAGAAGAGTTGTATATGATGCAACCGAAGGTTTTGTCAATCCTAAAGGAGCTAACAAAATGTGCAAGCTCCAATGATCCATCTATGGACTGGTGCAAGCATCTCGGAGTTGGAATAAACGCTTTGATAGTGTGATCAAAGCATATGGTTTTATACAGACTTTTGGAGAAGCCTGTATTTACAAGAAAGTGAGTGGGAGCACTACAAAGATTTCGATAAGTATATGTGAATGACATATTGTTGATCGAAATAATGTAGAATTATTCGCAAAGCATAAAGGAGTGTTTGAAAGGAGTTTTTCAAAGAAAGACCTCGGTGAAGCTGCTTACATATTGAGCATCAAGATCTATAGAGATAGATCAAGACGCTTGATAAAGTTTTTCAATGAATACATATCTTGACAAGATTTTGAAGTAGTTCAAAATGGAACAGTCAAAGAAAGAGTTCTTGCCTGTGTTACAAGGTGTGAGATTGAGTAAGACTCAAAACCCGACCACGGCAGAAGATAGAAAGAGAATGAAAGTCATTCCTATGCATCAGCCATAGGTTCTATAAAGTATGTCATGTTGTGTACTGGATCTGTTGCATACCCTACCACTAAGATTGGCAAGGAGTGCAATAGAGATCTAGGAGTAGATCAATGGACAGCGGTCAAAATTATCCTTAGTAGAATAAGGATATGTTTCTCGATTATGGAAGTGAAAAAGGTTAAATAAAAAGGTTACGCCGATGCAAGTTTTAACACTAATCTAGATGACTCGAGTCTCAATCTAGATACATATTGAAAGTGGGAGCAATTAGCTAGAGTAGCTCCGCGAGCATTGTAGACATAGAAATTTGCAAAATACTTACGGCTCTGAATGTGATGCACCGCTGACTAAAATTATCTCACAAGCAAAACATGATCACACCTTAGTACTCTTTGGGTGTTAATCACATAGCGATGTGAACTAGATTACTGACTCTAGTAAACCCTTTGGGTGTTGGTCACATGTCGATGTGAACTATGGGTGTTAACCACATATAGATGTGAACTATTGATGTTAAATCACATGGCGATGTGAACTAGATTATTGACTCTAGTGCAAGTGGGAGACTGAAGGAAATATGCCCTAGAGGCAATAATAATGTTATTATTTATTTCCTTATATCATGATAAATGTTTATTATTCATGCTAGAATTGTATTAACCGGAAACATAATACATGTGTGAATACATAAACCTACAGAGTGTCACTAGTATGCCTCTACTTGACTAGCTCGTTAATCAAAGATGGTTATGTTTCCTAACCATGAACAAGGAGTTGTTATTTGATTAACGGGATCACATCATTGGTTGAATGATCTGATTGACATGACCCATTCCATTAGCATAGCACCTGATCGTATAGTTTGTTGCTAGTGCTTTTCTTCATGACTTATACATGTTCCTATGACTATGAGATTATGCAACTCCCGTTTGCCGAGGAACACTTTGGGTGCTACCAAACGTCACAACGAATCGGGTGATTATAAAGGTACATTACAGGTGTCTCCGAAGGTACATGTTGGGTTGGCATATTTGAGATTAGGATTTGTCACTCCGATTGTCGGAGAGGTATCTCTGGCCCTCTCGGTAATGCACATCACATAAGCCTTGCAAGCATTGCAACTAAATGTGTTAGTTGTGAGATGATGTATTACGGAACGAGAAAAGAGACTTGCCATGAATGAGATTGAACTAGGTATTGGATACCGACGATCGAATCTCGGGCAAGTAACATACCGATGACAAAGGGAACAACGATGTTGTTATGCGGTCTGACCGATAAAGATCTTCGTAGAATATGTAGGAACCAATATGGGCATCCAGGTTCCGCTATTGGTTATTGACCGAGAATAGTTCTAGGTCATGTCTACATAGTTCTCGAACCCGTAGGGTCCGCACGCTAAGGTTTCGATGATGCTTATATTATGAGTTTATGAGTTTTGATGTACCGAAGGAGTTCGGAGTCCCGGATGAGATCGGGGACATGACGAGGAGTCTCGAAATGGTCGAGACGTAAAGATCGATATATTGGACGACTATATTCGGAGTTCGGAAAGGTTCCGAATGATTCGGGTATTTTTCGGAGTACCGGGGAGTTACGGGATTACGGGAGAAGTAATGGGCCTTGATGGGCTTTAGTGGGAAGAGGAAAAAAGGCTGCTGCGCCCCCCCTCCCCTCTAGTCCGAATTGGACTAGGGAAAAGGGGGCCGGACACCTCTCCTTCTCCTCCTATTCCTTCTCCCTTCCTCCCCTTTTGATGGACTCCTACTAGGACTTGGAGTCCTAGTAGGAATCCATATCCTGGCCGCACCTTTGCCTTGGCCGGCCTCCTCCTCCTCCATCCTTTATATACAGGGGCAGGGGGCACCCCATGGACACACAAGTTGATCATTGAGATCGTTCCTTAGCCGTGTGCGGTGCCCCCTTCCACCAAACTACACCTCGAATATACCGTTGCGGAGCTTAGGCGAAGCCTGCGCCGTGGAACATCATCATCGCCACCACGCCGTCGTCGACGAAACTCTCCTCAACACTCGGCTGGATCGGAGTTCGAGGGACGCCATCGAGCTGAACGTGTGCAGAACTCGGAGGTGCCGTGACGCTCGGTACTTGGATCGGTTGGATCGGGAAGAAGTACGACTACTTCCTCTACGCTGCGTCAACGCTTCGTTGCTGGTCTCACGAGTGCGTGAGACAACACTCTCATCTCGTTGCTATGCATCACCATGATCTTGCGTGATCGTAGGAAAATTTTTGAAATTACTACGTTCCCCAACATTATGATTCCTCTATCTAATCGAGTCCATGAGCTATATAATAAAGATTAGTGTTGAGTCAAGGGCTTGATTATTTTGCCATGATCTTGAGTGAATAAAAGAAAAGAGAAAAGAATAAAAAGAAATAAAGAGATCATATTGATCTTATGAAGAGTAATGGCTTCACATAGAAAGTGTATGACGATTAAAAAGTTATTGAGAGTTGACAAACATAGATTTGGTCATCGTTGCAATTAATAGGAAGTAATAAAGAAAGAGAGGTTTCACATATAAATATACTATCTTGGACATCTTTTATGATTGTGAGCACTCATTAAAATATGACATGCTAAAGAGTTGATGTTGGACAAGGAAGACAACGTAATGGGTTATGTTTTCTTATATCTGAAATAAATTATATTGTTATGGATCATCCAACATGTTGAGCTTGCCTTTCCCCCTCATGCTAGCCAAATTCTTTGCACCAAGTAGAGATACTACTTGTGCTTCCAAAAACCCTTAAACCCAGTTTTGCCATGAGAGTCCACCATATCTACCTATGGATTGAGTAAGATTCTTCAATTAAGTTGTCATCGGTGCAAGCAATAAAAATTGCTCTCTAAATATGTATGATTGATTAGTGTGGAGGAAATAAGCTTTATACGATCTTGTGATGTGGAAGAAATAAAAGTGACGGACTGCATAATAAAGGTCCATGTCACAAGTGGCAATATAAAGTGACGTTCTTTCGCATTAAGATTTTGTGCATCCAACCCTGAAAGCGCATGATAACCTCTGCTTCCCTATGCGAAGGGCCTATCTTTTACTTTTATCTCTTAACCTTATGCAAGAGTCATGGTGATCTTCACATTTCCTTTTTATATTTTATCTTTTGTCAAGCACAGTGTGTTGGAAAGATCCAAACATATATATCTAATTGGATGTAATTTAGCATGAACTATTATTGTTGACATTACCCTTGAGGTAAAAGGTTGGGAGGCGAAACTATAAGCCCCTATCTTTCTCTGTGTCCGATTAAAATTCTGTAACCACAAGTATTGCGTGAGTGTTAGCAATTGTGAAAGACTAAATGTTAGGTGAGTATGTGGACTTGCTGAAAAGCTCTAACATAGACTCTTTCTGATGTTATGATAAACTGCAATTGCTTCAATGACTGAGATTATAGTTTGTTAGTTCTCAATAAAGTTTCTGATTCATACTTTCCATTGTGAATAGATTATTTTTAGCATAAGAAATCATATGAAATTATCCATATATGTTACTGTTATGAGAATAATCATGATGCCCTCATGTCTGTATTTTATTTTATCGACGCCGCTACCTCTAAACATGTGGACATATTTATCGTTATCGGCTTCCGCTTGAGAACAAGCGAGGTCTAAGCTTGGGGGAGTTGATACGTCCATTTTGGATCATGCTTTTATATCGATATTTATTGCATTATGGGCTGTTATTACACATTATGTCACAATACTTATGCATATTCTCTCTTATTTTACAAGGTTAGAATGCCAGCAGCTGGAATTCTGGGCTGGAAAAGGAGCAAATATTAGAGACCTATTCTACACAACTCCAAAAGTCCTGAAACTCCACGGAAGTTATTTTAGGAAATAATGAAAAATACTGAGCGGAAGAAATACCAGAGGGGCCCACACCTGCCACGAGGGGGCGCCCGCCTCATGGGCCCCTGTTGGCCCTCCGGTGCCCATCTTCGCTATATGAAGTCTTTCGTCCAAGAAAAATCATAAGCAAGCTTTGACGAGACTCACGCCACGAGGCGGAACCTCATGGAACCAATCTAGGGCTCCGGAGGGGCTGTTCTGTCGGGACACTTCCCTCGGAGGGGAAATCATCGCCATCGTCATCACCAACGCCCTCTCATCGGAGGGGCCAATCTTCATCAACATCTTCACCAGCACCATCTCCTCTCAAACCCTAGTTCATCTCTTGTATCCAATTCTTGTCTCTAAGTCAGGATTGGTACCGAGGGTTGCTAGTAGTGTTGATTACTCCTTGTAGTTGATGCTAGTTGGCTTATTTGGTGGAAGATCATATGTTCAGATCCTATATGCATATTAATACTCCTCTGATTATGAACATGAATATGCTTTATGAGTAGTTACGTTTGTTCCTGAGGACATGGGAGAACTCTTGCTATTAGTAGTCATGTGAATTTGGTATTCGTTCGATATTTTGATGAGATGTATGTTGTCTCTCCTCTAGTGGTGTTATGTGAACGTCGACTACATGACACTTCACCATTATTTGGGCCTAGAGGAAGGCATTGGGAAGTAATAAGTAGATGATGGGTTGCTAGAGTGACAGAAGCTTAAACCCTAGTTTATGCGTTGCTTCGTAAGGGGCTGATTTGGATCCATATGTTTCATGCTATGGTTAGGTTTACCTTAATACTTCTTTTGTAGTTGCGGATGCTTGCAATAGGAGTTAATCATAAGTGAGATGTTTGTCCAAGTAAGGGCAGCACCCAAGCACCGGTCCACCCACATATCAAATTATCAAAGTACCGAACGCGAATCATATGAACGTGATGAAAACTAGCTTGACGATAATTCCCATGTGTCCTCGGGAGCGTTTTCCTTCATATAAGAGTTTGTCCAGGCTTGTCCTTTGCTACAAAAAGGATTGAGCCACCTTGCTGCACTTTATTTACTTTTGTTACTTGTTGCTCCTTACAAATTATCTTATCGCAAAACTATCTGTTACCTATAATTTCAGTGCTTGCAGAGAATACCTTGCTGAAAACCGCTTATCATTTCCTTATGCTCCTCGTTGGGTTCGACACTCTTACTTATCGAAAGGAGTACGATAGATCCCCTATACTTGTGGGTCATCAGGGGGCCACCGGCTTATATAGCCGCGTGCCGTGTGTACGCCGTGCCCGTGTGTACGCGTGCGCGGGAGGGGAGGCGTCGGCGCGCCGCCCCGTGACGCGCCGCCCGTGAGGAATCAATGGCAAGGCTGACCGGCGGCGGCAGCCTTGGCATTGATTCCCGCGGGAACCGAGGCGATGAGGGCGATGAAGCACCCGTCTCGCTGACTCGGCGGGCCCGCGGCTCTTCCACGCCAAAAACGATTCGCCCGGCGCCCCCAGGCGCCCCCAGCGCGTCGGGTTCGGGCTGGGTCCGCCGGCGCTGATTTCGTGCCAGGCCGGCGAAAATCGGGCTCCTGGGGACGCGCTGGGACGTTTTTTGGCGCCGGCGCGAAAAAATCGCCTGGGGAGGCCTTTCTGGGGGCGCGGCTAGAGATGCTCTTACACCCTCCGTTCCAACACTAGTGTCAAAGTTTTAGTTCATATTGGTTTTAGTTTAAATATGTACTTATTTTTGTATCTCCTGCAATGTTTCGTATTTTGATATGAAATTTTGAGACAATTTACATTGATGTTGTGTGAATGTGTAAGATTTTTGAAAATATTTTAAAATGCACGGCATCATCCGGTGCACCAATAGCACCAGATACGTCCCTGCCTTCTAGTTGCTACAATGTCGTTTCTCTTCATGGCGTCTAAAAATGGGTTGGCCCAGTTGGTTCGTCTCTGTGCGAAAGCGCCTCAATTTGACGTCTACAAACGTTCTAACAGCTCCTCTAGAAACCCCCATCCCCTCCCTCACGCGACGCGCTGCCTGCTGCTGGGACCTTAGCCGCCCTCCTCCGACCCCACCTCCCTCCCCTCCTCCCCGCCGCCGCCTACGAGCCCTGTCGAGCAAAGACCGGTGGGCGCGGCGGCGGTGGGGCCCTTCACCCCCTCTGCTCGTGGTGGCTGGCGCGGGCGGTGTCTTCGAGCGGCGGCGGCGGGGCCTTTCTCCCCCTCGACGTGGTATCTTTGGCGCTGGCGGCGTCTTCGAGCGGCGGCGGGTGGTGGCTACGCGCAGCGCGTGGCGGCGGGCTCATGGGCGGCGGGGTGGCTGGCTGCTGGTGGCGCGCTGGCGTCCTAGATCCGCGCGCAGCGGGTGGCTACGGCGCTCCCTTCTCGGGGGGTGGCACGCGGACGGCCTCCTGCTGGATCCGGCCGGATCTGGTAGTGGGGGTCGGCCGGCGACGCTTGGCTTCGGTGGTGCGTGGCCGGCGGCTCCGGCGCTTGGAGCTCGCCGGGCTACGCGGGTAGGGCAGAGGTCTGGTGTGGCCGTTGCTCCGGCCGGGCACGGCGGCGTGGGGAGGCCCGACGCATGGTGGCGGCTTCCCGGTGTCGTGGTGGCTTCCCGGTGGCTCGGCGGATCTGCCTGCGGCGGCGGCCGTCTTCTCCGGCGTCGGCTTGCTTGCAATCGGTCCGTCTCGGCCTTCACCCCATCTCCTCGGCACCTGGGCGCTTGTTCCATCGGAGGGCTGGCCCTCTCCCAGTTGCGGTCCATCGTGCGTCTCGCCCCCGGCGTAGTAGGACCGAGCTCGTCTCGCGCACGGTGCAGCAGGACAGACCTCGTCCCCCTCTCGGTGCTACAGGACCGAGCTCGTCTTATGCTCGGGGTTGCAGGACGGGTCGATGGATGCCTGGGCTGGCCGGCCTATTGGGTCTCGACGCTGGGGGTTGCCCAGGGGTGTGAAAGGTGGGACCTTTCCGCCCGTCTCTCCGGTTGGGGTAGCGGCGGGTCTCGGGTGAGGTGGTGTCAAGGTCTTGGATGCCGGGGCGACGACCCTGGAGGCGCGGTGCTCTTGGGCAGAGACCGTGGCTTTGGTGCTGCCTGGTGGCCATGGCCGTGTGGGCGGCGTGGTAGCCGGGGTGTGGCGTTCGGTAGCGGTGAGTGTTGGCCGGGGTGAAAACCTGTTCTGTCTTTGGACGGACCGGCGGCGGCGAAGCTCGTTCCCTTCTTGAAGGCGTCGTCGCGGCTCTCACGGCCCGTCGTGCAGCTCCAAGGGAAACTCTGATCCTTGGATCAGGAGGTGGCGCTGTTCCCGTGTCGTATCCTTCCTGAAGGCGTCGCGTTGGAGTTCACAGTTCGTCGTATGCGGCTTCATCTCTTCGTGGTAGTGCTAGAGATGGTGTTGCTGCGCTCAGCGCCTTTGTTCCTTGCCTTAGGTGTGTGTGATGATGGCCTGCGTATGTATCGGATGATGTGAATCTTTGCTTTATATATAAAGCGGGACGGAAGCCTTTCTGGGTAACAGCTCCTCTATGACATGAGAACTATATCTCGGTCATAGTCGGATGGACGGATCTGCCACATCGAGTGTTTTACTCTCTCATTGTTTTTTGGGCCTGTCCGGTTCAATATTTTTTCTTACCATATGCAGGCTTTCTCCCTCGCTCGATCTCTACTATTCGTTCATTTAGTTCATTTTTTAATTTTGTTTTCTTTGTTTCTTCACAGTATTCCTGGCGGTTTTCGTTTTCCTTTGTTTTTCATTGGTTTTCTTTGTTCCTTTCACGGTTTTACTACTTTTTTTTTCTTTTTTCTATTATTCATTTTTATTGTTCCTATCTTTGTTTTCGCATGCTTTTCTTGCTTTCCTATTTCTTTTTCTTTGTTTATTTTCTCGGTTTTCATCATTATTTTTCCTTCCTTGGTTTCACCAATTCATTGTTTACATTGCTTTTCTTTGGTTTTTGTTTTATATTTTATATTTTTGTCATTATTTGTCGGTTTTTACTTGGTTTCTTAGTTTTTCCTTTGTTTCTTTGTTGTTCTGTGTCGATCTCTTTTTTGTTCAACTTATGTCCTTATTGTACACCTAAGTTTTTTGTCGATTTTACTAATACTCAGGATGTAATATTTGTCTTTAACGTACACACAAACCATTTTTTCAAAAACACAATGTCTATTTTCTTTTAATAAATGTCTTGAACACTTTTCTTCAATAAAAGGTTTATTTGTTTTCAAATTCACAATGTAAATTTTCTTTTAATAAAGGTTTTGAACAATTTTTTGAGTAAAAGTTCAACATTTTCCCATATACATGATGTATATTTTATTGTAATAAGCATTTTTTAACTGCACGAACATTTACTAAATAGATGGCTAACATTTTTTCAAACACATGTTTTTTGCCTATTTTTTCATACACATTTAAACATTTTTATACATATTTACTCCCTTCGTCCCATAATATAAGAACGTTTTTTACACTAGTGTAGTGTCAAAAACGTTCTTATATGATGGGACGGAGGGAGTAACATTTTCCAAATACATTATTATTCTTTTTCAAATACATTATTAATATTACAAAAATATATTATTAATATCTATAACATTTTGTATATATTTAAATCTTCCAAAATACATTACTAATAATTTTCTGAATGTATATTTTCATTGCTACTTTTTCATACACATTTACACCTTTCTTGTATACATTAGTAACTTTCCTATACATATTTTAAAAATTACAAATACATTATTAACATTATTTAGAACATATATTTTATGTCTACATTTTTCATAAAGGTTGTACAATTTTGCATTCATCAGGAATGTTTTTATAACATATTTACCATTTTTCAAATACATTATTAACATATTTTAAACTTACATATTTTATATCTGATATTTTTATAGTTTGTTTATTTTCAAAAACTTATAATGTACATGTTTAAAATTTCTGAAACGGATGATTTTTTCATATATATATTTTGAAGCCTACTTATTTCTGTGTACATTGTATATTTTTTCATACATCCGGATATTTTTGTATACATGTTTAACATTTTTCAGTTTTGTATGTAAAGTAATTTTTATAATATACAAATTTATAATATATCTAAATATAAGCAAAAGTAAAAGAAATATAAAGAATTTTTTAGGGGAAAGAAATATAAAGCTAAGATGAAAAAAAAAAGGAATCTACAGAAGCACAAAAGTCTTGTGGTCCGTGCTGGGCTGGCCTATATTCTGGGCGAGTGCTCTCCCTGAAGGCCAGTGCAAATGGGGGGTGGGCAGGCTCACTCTTCTCGTGACAGGTTTTCTATTATTATTTTCATTGGGTGTTTAGTCGATTTTTCATTCAAAAACACTGGATGTTGTTTTTAGGACCTAGATATTTTAAACCTATTAAAAATAGATAAAAATATTATAGAAGTTTTTGCAGTACTCTATGTGGTATATACTCCCTCCATACTTAAATATATGACGCTTTGGAAGGCTACCAAACGTCAGATATTTAGGTATGGAGGGAGTGCATATATAAAAATGGGAAAATATAGATTATTAAATGTTCAGTTTTTTGATAAAAATGTTCGTAGCATGATTTCAAAAATTCATCATACATTAAAGAATGTTATATAAGAAAAAATATTTATTGTATTTCAGAAAAATATTCACCATACATTAGCAAAAATTAACTGTATATTGTGAAAACTATGAAACTAAGAAACTGTAAAAAAAGAAGAAAATCAGAAACTTCAAAAATATAATAAATGTTAAAAAAGAAAAAGAATGAAAACTGAAATGGAAAACGGAAACAAAAAACCACGCACAGCAACAAAAAAGATGAAAATCGCGCGCACGCGTCAAATGGCCCTGCCCATCTCGTACCACGCTTCCGCCAAGGATATGATGCAGAGTCCTCCTCGATTTTTTTTAGGGGTTGCAGAGTCCTCTTAGGGTGGATGCATACATGCCCTTATGCGCCCCTTTTGCCTCGTGCCGCTCACGATTAGCTCCCTTGGGTGTGCCCGTTTAGCTTTTTTTAACATAATATAAACGCAAGCACTCATATACACGTACATACACTCATTTCTATGAACACACAGGCACACCGTATCTCTATGAGCACCTTTAAAAGGCTGAGCTGACATATCATCTTGAAATTTATGAAGTCACCGTAGGCATCCCGTCGTTGACGGGAACGTCTCCCCCCATTAAATGCGCATCGTCGGAAATCTTGAAATAATCCAGGAATAAATGCAAGCACTAGGACTTGAACCCTGGTGGGCTTGGAATACCACAGTTCCTCTAACCATCCATCCACGATCCCTTCATTCGATCGCTTCTGTTTGACAAAAAGCAACTCGCTCGTTTAATTCAATTAACTGCCTTGATCGTTGAGTTGGGTTGACCGCATTGACCATTAAACTTTTGACCGCTTCGCGGTTCACCATGTTGACTTTTCACTAAAAACATCAAATTTGAAAAAAAGTTTCTCGACTTGAAAAGTTCACTGATTTTCAAAAAGTTCATCAAATTTTGCAATAAGTTCATCAATTTGAATAAAAAATTCATTGATTTGGAAAAAAAGCTCATAGATTTTTTTTAAAAAAATCACCAATCTTCAAAAAAGTTCATCAAATTTGAAAAAAAGTTCATCCAATTTGGATAAAAGTGCATCAAATTTGAAAACAAATTCATCAAATTGAAACAAAGTTCATCCAATTTGAAAAAAGTTCATCAATTTAGAAGAAAAAATCATGAATTTAAAAAAAGTTCATCGAACCAAGGAAGAAGAAATAGAAAAAAAGGAAAAGCGAAAAAGAAAAAAAGGAAATAAAAACAGAAGAACAAAAGAATGAACTAAAGATATAAAAAGGCAAAAGTAGCAAATCCAGTTGGGAATGGCGGGTTTGTTACCGCAGCTTACAGTTAAGCAGGATGTCCCCGGTCCGAATAGCATCACTAGCAGATTTCTTTTTGCGTTTTGAAATAAAACAGAGAAGAAAGCTAGATGGGCCGATCCAACGGAGAGGGGGGTTATCGCCCGCTTATGAGTTGTATTAGGCGGCGCGAGAGGGCGCCGAATAGGATTTAGCTATGATGCATTTGAATTACAACACTAGCAGATTTTTTTGCGTTTAAAAAAAAGAGAAAAAAAGCTAGATGAGCCGGCCCAGCGGAGCGGGGGGTATGCGCTGTTTGTAAGTTGTACGCGGGCACAGAGGGTGCCGAATAGGATTTAGCTATGATGCATACCTTTCTCTCAAAAAAATGATGCATGCCTCATTTTTTAATGTTTTTCTTGTTATGTTTTTTCACTTTTCTTTATACTGCCAGTTATTCTAAATAAATATATTACAAAAACACTTTGCTACATTAGGTGTTTTCTAGCCTATGATTGTAACCCTGCAATTACCTAGATGTACAGACTATTTTCATCCTAAAACAACACTTTACATAAAACATTTGAAAAAACAGTTAAACAAGCGTTTGAAAAATGTTGAATGTGCATAGAGAAATGTTTCCCATGTATATTTAAAATGTTTACAAAAACTGTTAAACAAGTGTGAGAATTTTCCAAAAAGGTTAATAAAGCATTTGAAAAAATTAAACAAGTATTTGAAAAATGTTAATCAAGCAATTGAAAATGTTAAACGTGTATAGAAAAAATGTTGAATATGTATTCCAAAACTTTTAAACAAGTATTTGGAAAATGGTAATCAAGCATTTAAAAATGTTAAGCATGTATTAAAAAATGTTAAATGAAAATTTGAAAATATTAATCAAGCATTTGATAATATATAAAATGTGTATAGAAAAACGTTGACCATGTATTCAAAAACATTAATCTTTATTTGAAAATGTTAATCAAGCATTTGAAAAAAAAGTTAAAGGTGTATATAAAATGTTGTCCATGTACTAAAAAATGTTAAAATTGTATTTGAAAAATGTTAAGCGTGTATTATATATATACGAATGATGTACAATGTGTATGGAAAAGATAGACATAAGAAAAGTATAAGATCTCCAAAATGTTAATCATGTATTTCAAAATGTTAAATGTGTATATAAAATATTTTGATGTATAAAATAATATTGAATGTGTACTCAAAACACAGTTTACATGTGTTAAGAAAAGAAATCGATGAAAATCAACAAAAATCATAGGAAAGCAAAGAATCCCACTAAAAGAGAAAAAAAAAGGAATGCATCGAAATTCAAACATAATCCAATGGAAATGAGTTTTATATGAAAAAATGATCAGAAAAATGCAACTATATGTTTCTACCATGGGCATGCATGTTTGAACATCAGGTTTATATAATATGGATTAATTCAATAGTCCAAAAAAATCCTTTAATATTCCAAGAAAATTATTGTGAGGCCCATATGGATTATATGAGCTCATTCCTAATTCTTAGGATATTAGAAAGGTCTTTTGGAATTTTTGGAAAATTTTGAGGGGTTTTCTGTTCTATTAAAATTGAGGCTTTGGAATCCCCTCAATTCATTTTTTTTAATTTAAACATGATGCATGCTATACTCCGTAATGTAACTATTATATTACCCAAGACTCCGTCGATGACAATTAAGTTTAACAGATCTTAGGTGGTTCTTTTCCCATGAAGTGCTTTTCAATGGCTACCACACATCACCAGATGATTCACTAACTCGGTTTCCCCAAGATAACAATAAGCATTTTGTGTACAAATGAGCCATGGAACTATTCTATTCTATCATGGTGATCCAAAATGCATACAAATTGATCTAGAAACACTAGTCATACGCTTTCATATTTTTCACGTACACAATTCTCCAAACAAGTTTCTAGTTCTTGATCAAACTGATGAATAGTCATTAATGATTTGAAAATTCAAAGAATAGATAGCATGCGAGAAAATAGGATCAGTCTTGCTCTTTGGCCCAGAAATACAAAAAGGGAACTATGAATTTGCAGGTGGCCATGCCTTATCATGACACTTCCTTATCAGGATATTCGATGACACACAAAAACTATGAATAAAAGGAAGCATAACATTTCCATATTACATGCAGCAAGCTCACATTTTGTACAACAAGTATTTCACATTTGTTGTCTTGCCAAATTTAGCAAATTAACACCACATGACAGGGAAAACACCAACAAATTCACCCACAAATGCAACCAAATGTAGCGTCTTAGTACTCATCCTACTCCTCACATAGTTAATCAACTACACCCTCCATTTCAGAATATAAGGTGTATCAATTTCCATCCAAGTCAAACTATTTGACCAAGATTAATAAAATATCAACATTTGCAATACTTAATAGATAAAATATGAAAATAATTTTCATGATGGGTCAAATGATATACATTTAGTAATGTAGATATTGGTATATTTTCTAAAACTTGGTCAAACATGCACATGTTTGACTTAAAAAAACTAATACACCTTATATTTTGGAAAGAAGGGAGTATACAACTAGTCATTGTTCAGAAAAATCAATAGGTTTATCCTACCAATGGGAAGGACAACTATCTACAAAATAGCACACTGAACTTTTTAGTGGGATTAGAAGGTTTCTAATAATGCAGTATAACAAGCAGGCTAGAAACCTAAATGACCAACTTCACTTTTGTAGCATCTCCGAGTTTGGACGAACCAGAAACAACAAGTGTGCAGAGTTAATTCGATATATTAAAATTCATTATTACAATGATTACATGCAGAGAAACGCTTCTTCACTTTTTTAGTCTTATGTGGTGAAGTAATATAGTTATATATAAATATAATTCATTTTCTAGGATTTCCTGCAAATTGAATCCAGAGGGCATTGTTGTAAACAGAGAAAACTTGCTAATTGATCCCTCGTTGTTTGGGCAACCACACAGATACCATACCACTGGCAGGGATAGATAAAAACTTCAAAGGGCAAAAGGGTAATAGGTGCAGATCTAGGGGGCAAGCACTATTTTCCCCCATATAAGCCCTCCAATTTTTCCTCCTCGCACTTCCTCCAACAGTTGGGGGTGGGGTGGGGACAATGGCCCCCTCGCATACACATGCCACCGCCACTGCACCATACTATTACGGATTCTGGGACAACATTAAAATACTTGGTGGATAAAGTTGTTGAACTGTAGACATTTCATCTTTTCATTACTACAATGAGCAATAAAAAAACTTGCTAAAATTATAATATTCTCTAATGCTACTATCTTTTCAACTCTTGTAGATTGATTCAACGGTCTCTCAATAGGTATGTACGACCTTCAGGAATGGTGACTAGTGTTTTATAACATCTACCAAGTCTTTAACAACTCTTAGTTATGATTGAGCAAACTGAATTACTTATACATAACTTTTCTTCTCCACTACTAGTGTTCACTTGTCATTTCTATCTGTGACACTTTATTTTGCGGGTGTTGTGGTGATTCAACTGAAACCCCCTAACTAACTAATTTTATCTATATGTCTTAAGGCACTTCTGCATTGTGCTAGAAGCTTAGAAGTTTGTGGATGTACACCTAGTTGATTGTTTGTTAACTTGTTTAAAATGATACGATATTATAGGATGACCAATTGACATATTGCATTGCCTAGCAAAAGGTAAACAACTCACTATACTAGGAGGTTAGTCAAATTACCTCTAACTATAAGATCACAGATGTCGTTCCATCTTGGATGTCAAATACTATTCGAAAATAAATTGGTGAATAGCCCTAAGGCTTGAAATTTTTCCTAACCATTTCTCTTTGTCACAGAAACAATTTTAATGTATAAAATCATGTCCGCGACATTGAGAACATGGACTTTTGGTAGGTGGATTATGACTATGAGTTATTTTTTTCATTATCAGTTTGATAGCAAGTTGTTTGCTTTTATATCCTTACAGTCGATTAGTGTTATAAGTTTATTATTAGGCTCTCATTGGGCTAATATCACAACATCATCTGAGGCAAAACACGACCATATCCACACATTCTCGAGTGTTGTTTTTGTGCTTACATTGCTTCTCTTTTGCCATTCCTAGTTACAAGGTATGATGTATATATTTCTTACACGAGTACACTATTAGCCTTAGCATGATCACTTTTGTATCTCCCTCGTCAGCTAAGTGCTTTTAGTAGTTCTACTAACACAAAAATAAAATCATCCTAAATGATGTGTATCTAGCCTTGAGTCACTTGATCGGGAGCTAGAAGTTTTTCTTAACTCTGGCTTTCAATATCATGTTCTAGGATCTGCCTACTCACAAAAGTGAAAAGGTGCAATTGGATATACAAGTTGGTACAACTAAAACAATATGTAACCATAAATAAAAAATGCAATAGTGCATTATTTGGTAAGAAAAATATAGGTGAATCCTTGTAGGTCAAATGTACATATTCTGGTTTCGGTTATCACAATGAACCCATATTTCTTGGTCTAGAAAGAAAATCAAACATGCGTTTGTTATGAGAAGTGATAAGTCTTAACATGTATTGACAAGATTGATACGTCACCAACATATCTATAATTTTTGAAGTATTCATGCCATGTTTACAACAATTCTATATGATTTGAATGGAACTAACCTGGACTGATGTTGTTTTCAACAGAACTACTGTGGTGTTGTTTTTTGTGCAGAAATAGAAGTTCTCGGAATTGGATGAAACTTTTTGGAGATTTTTTTGGGAAATATAAAAAATACTGGAGCAAAAACCCACTAGAGGGGGGCCCTTGCCGCCCACTAGGCACCAGGGCACGCCACCCCCCTCTGGCGCGCCCTAGTGGGTAGTGGGCCCCCTAAGGTCCATCTTCGCGTGAAACCAACGCCAAAAAAAATCCTATAAATACAGAAACCCCCAAAAATAACCCTAAATAGGAAGTTCCGCCGCCGCAAGCCTCTGTAGCCATGAAAAACCAATCGGGACCCTATTCCGGCACCCTGTCAGAGGGGGAAATCATCACCGGAGGCCATCTTTGTCATCCCAGCGGCCACCATGATGAGGAGGGAGTAGTCCACCCTCGGGGCTGAGGGTTTGTACCGGTAGCTATGTGTTTATTCTCTCTCTCTCTCTCTCTCTCTCTCTCTCTCTCTCGCGTGCGCGTTCTGGAGTTGGCGCGATCTTGATGTATCGCGAGCTTTGTTAATATAGTTGGATCATATGATGTTTTCCCCCTCTCTATCTTCTTGTAATGAATTGAGTTTTCCCTTTGAGATTTCGTTATTATCATATTGAATACTTTTATGGAGTTGATAACACTTGATGTATGTCCTGCTATGAATACCCGTGGTCACAATGGGGTATCATATTGATTCACTTGATGTATGTTTTGGCACTCAACACGCGGATTCCCGAGGTGACTGTCGGTATCAAAACCGACAGATCTCGGGTAGGGGGTCCCGAACTGTGCGTCTAGGCGTATGGTAACATGAGACAAGGGACACAATGTTTTTACCCAGGTTCGGGCCCTCTCGATGGAGGTAAAACCCTACTCCTGCTTGATTAATATTGATGATATGGGTAGTACAAGAGTAGATATACAACGAGATCAGAGAGGCTAAACCCTAGAAGCTAGCCTATGGTATGATTGTTGTTCGTCCTACGGACTAAAACCCTCCGGTTTATATAGGCACCGAAGAGGGTTAGGGTTACATAGAGTCGGTTACAATGGTAGGAGATCTACATATCCGTATCGCCAAGCTTGCCTTCCACGCCAAGGAAAGTCCCATCCGGACACGGACGAAGTCTTCAATCTTGTATCTTCATAGTCCAGAGTCCGCCAAAGGCTATAGTCCGCTATCCGGACACCCCTAATCCAGACTCCTCAAGAGCCCCGAACCAGGCTTCAATGACGACGAGTCCGGTGCGCATATTGTCTTCGCATTGCAAGGCGGGTTCCTCCTCCGAATACTTCATAGAAGATTTTGAACACAAGGATAGTGTCCGCTCGCAAAATAAGTTCCACATACCACCGTAGAGAGAATAATATTTACACAAGTTCAATCTGCGACGTATTCCGCAGCGTGACATCACACCACGCCAAGCCTTTATTCAATCGTTTTCTCGTCCCACCTCGGCTAGCGTTTAGCGAGGCGGTTTCCTTGGCACGCCTTGTCAAAGCAGAGATCGTGTCCCCTTATTCCGGATTCTCATCAATATGGGCGTGGGTAACCCAACCGCACCATTGATTACGGCGCTTGGGAGATAAGCGAGTTTTATCAGGCGGTGGGGACGATAGCTTTGTCCGTCCATATAAGGGATAAGGATCCACTTTTCACACGCCTTCTTCCTCCTTTGCTTATCCATTTCCAAGACTCGAGCTCCAACGCCCAAGTCCGCACATCCCACCTCAACCTTCTCCAACTATGTCCGGAGCGGGAGGCAGTGGATGGCCTCCTCCGCCACGGAGGGGCACATCAAAAAAGCTGCGGAAGGCCGGATACTTGTCCGACGACATCGCGCATCGGCTCCCCGACAAGGGGCAGATCATCCCCACCCCCAGGCCCCATGAGAGGGTGGTGTTCCTCCCCCACTTCCTCTGCGGACAAGGGTTTCCACTTCACCCATTTGTCCGGGGGCTCATGTTCTATTACGGCCTAGATTTCCACGATCCGCCCCGAATTTCATCCTCAACATCTCGGTGTTCATCGTCGTGTCGAGGCCTTCCTTCAGATCCAGCCCCACTTCGCTTATGGTGAAGACCTTCAATGTCAAGCCAAGATAGTGGGCGGCCGCCAAGCGGAGTGCGGAGGTGCCATGGTGGGCAAGATGGCCAACGTCCTATGGCTCGAGGGCTCCTTTGTGGAGACCATAAAGGGGTGGCAATCGGGGTGGTTCTACATCACCGAGCCGCGCGACTCTAAATGGGCGGCGACCCCCGAATTCCGATCTGGCTTCCCTACACGGCTCACCTCATGGAAAGAGACGGGCCTGACGTGGGGTAATTCGGAAGAGCTGACCGGACTCCAAACATAGGTCCGAAACCTGGTGGACAAGAAGCTCAAGCTTGTCAACGTAGTCCAGGTTATGCTCATCCGCCGGATCCTCCCATGCCAGCAACGGGACTTCAACTTGTGGGAGTTTGATCCGACACAACACCGAACCTTGAGCCGGCTCTTCGACACTACGCACGAAGATGCCCGGAAGGTGCTGTTCATACGCCGAGGCTCCGCATCCGCCATCAAGATCGCGGATTCAGCTCGCGCATCAAGCCGATGAGGTAAGCTATTTTACCCTTTACGGGACTCTTTTTCATAGTTTGACTCTATGCGGATCTGAAACTCCCTCACCTTTGACAGGACTGGCTGAAGACGTCCGGACAGGTTGACTGTCCTACTCCCTTGCCAAAAGACCCAGCGTACGCCCGATTGACGGGGCTGCTGGTTCCGGCACCTTACGTGGTGCCGGAAAAGAAGGCCAATAATAAGGCCACGGGAACTCGGAGGAGTTCCCGGCGCCAGGTGTTGTCGGACTCATCGTCCGATGACTCCGAGGCGGACTCCTCCCGCGAAGACGAGGAGGAGGAAGAGGCCTCTCCCGGGGGAGAGAGAGAAAAGGAAGGCCGCCTAATCGGGAGGCCGGAGGGTCCAAGAAGGGAAGGACCCTCCCTCCGGACTACACCACCAACACCGACGACGGCGGAGAGGAGTGGCCACCAAGGACCAAGCCCCTGGTGAAATCGTAAGTGTCCAGATACCAGAATAACTCACGGCGTTCCATTTATCGCACAACATCTTCTAACGCCGAATATAACCATGTAGTCCGCCCAAGGACGGGCTCGACGCAACCGAGGCGGCTCCTCGGATTCGTCGGATGTGAATAGCACCTCACTCCCGACCGCCTCGTCTCCTCCCGCCGCGGATGACGCCGGGGTGGAGTCCCAAAAGGGGCCCAGCCAGGAGGAGGTGGCCCTGGAGGCGCCGCAAGGCGTCTTCCCGGACTCCGCGCGCAAAAGGGATAAAACCCCAAAGGGCTTTAAGTCCAGCCCTGTGCCGGACTCCGTACCGGAACCTTCAGTGGTTCCGGAGTCCGATAGGCGACCCCTTCGTAAGAAGGGCAAGACTGCGACGCCGGTGACCTCCATCCAACCGGAGGCACCAGATGATTTGATGGAGGTGCTTAACAGCGCTTCCATCGACGAGGAGCACCGCACTGTTATGAGTGTGGTGATCCAGAAAGTTCAGTCCGCCAAGAGCGGGCTGACTGAAGCCTGTGCCACCTTCTAACAGGCTTTGAGGTATGTATTTAAGATATGTAAAAATATTACCGCATAGACAGTAGCCCCTGATGCTCAGTTTGGTGTTCGGAAAGAAATAGCCGAACTGAGGATCTAAAAAGATATACGCAGGAGTCTAACATAAGTATATCAATATGGGAATGCATGCTACGCTGCTGACCTCTGCCGCCCTGACTGCGGAGGTTGATGCATTAAAGCAGAGCCTCGAGCGGTCCGAGAACGAGCTCGGACTTGCCAAAAAGCAGCTTGAGGACAAGGAAGGTAAGTAATACCTTATGGGAGTATTTAAAATATGTGGTTGCAAAAGATGACAGGAATAACGTGAATACTGCAGGGCCACGAACGAGGTGGCGACCACAAGGAAGCGGTGTCCAAGGCCGAAGCAATGCGGCCGCGAGCGCACCGAGCGAGAGAAGCAGGAGGCGCGGGTGGCGGAGGTGCAGCAAGAGCTCCTGTGCTCTCATGGAAAAACACGAGAGTTTGGGCGTGACTCAAAGACTCGAGAGTTCGAGCTCGCCTGCCCTTGAGAGCGCCAAAGCCGCTAAGGCCGAAGCCCAAAAAGTCCTCCAGGAAATTGAGGTGATGAAGAAGATAGCGGCGGGTAAGGCATTCTATATGCAAAGCAAACATGTGAAAGTGAATTATCTGTTACTTACCCGAATCCGAGCTCTCCAGAGCATTTGCAGATCTGCCTGCGGTGTCTCGATGTCGCCGATTCTACCGAGCCGAGGAGGAAGCTCGACGGAGAAGGTGTTCTCGTCTCAAGATCTTGAGGCAGGACACCCGTGCCCTTAAGCGACCAGTTAAAGCAGCTGGTCGAGCTCCATAAGGTGGCCGAATAGGTCATGAAAGGCCTCACAGTTCGGCTGTGGCCTAAGGAAGCCATGCCTGGAGCTACTTGGGCTGGTGAGGCGGCCGGTGGACGCCTGTCCATGGGTTGAAGTCGTCAGCGCTCCGCTCTGCATCGAAGGTGCTCAGAGGCCCTTGCCCGTGCTAAGGTGCACTGGGGCAAGATGGACGCTGAGAAGCTTGTGACGGACGGACCACCACCGCGCAAGGAGCATCGCAAGCCTGAAATGTATTATGAGGGCGTCCTGAAGGGTGCCCGCCTTATAGCGGATGAATGCTCCAAAGATGTAATTTTTGAGTAGACTTGCATTTGTTATCCTGTACGATGAAAACTTGTTCATATGCACTAAGCAACACTTTTGAATTTAAAATATTACCTTCTGTGCGGCCGTGTATTAAATTTGAGAGATGGCGAGTCGTCGGCTTCAGCCCCCATGCCACGAGTGCTGGGGTGTTCGGGATAAACTTGAGCGCTCTTGTTCCCATTCTTGGGTCCTTCGAGGGAGGCGCTCAACCCAACAAACAAGGCAACCGGACTATAATGCTTGAACACTCTCACTTAGTCATAGAATTCTATAATTTTAAATTTCGGTGAAGCCCCTAGTATTCGGAAGACCGAGTTCGGGGTGCTATCCACGCCTAGGCCGGACAATGCCGACTCCTCGCTCTAAGCGGCATAAGTATTTAGGGACTCGAAAACCTCTCGAACAGCGACCGGCTCTCGCCCTATCATGACGGTCAGTTTTAGCTTTCTCCACTGAGGTGCTTAACCCAGCTCAACCGGGGCACAATCGCAATGGTTCTCCCAGCGCTACCTTAGCCGATATAACGAAACATAAGGTACCAAAACATGGGAGCCGGGCAAACCCAACTATTGACCCAAGACATGATCTGGAGCCGATGCATATAATGCTATAAGTTCGGGGTGCCGCACTTGTGGAAGTGTTCGGACTTATCACACCATGTTGTGGGGTACTTAAGCCCCTGGTGTATTGCCCGTACCAAAGTGTGCGGTTGCACAATGTCATAAATGAACATATCTATATAGAAAAAAGGGAATTCAATAATAGGCAGAAGCTATGTATTGTTTGTTAAAAGGGCTGCAGTAAGAGCAGAACGATACAAATAGTGCGATAAGCAAGGGACGGGACTTTTTGACATGTCCCCCTCCAGGGGTAAGCTGCGGGATGGTGTGTAAAACAGGTATACTGCTCGTAATAGAGACCACCTGGACACTCGACGAAGCTTTCTGCTTCCCTGGCTGTTGCATCGTGCCCCTCCCCCTATGCTCATGGTATTTCCAGAGCGTAATTATGTACGCGTAGTACTGGTTTCGCAATTTCGCGAGGGCCGGGGTTTGGGCCGCATTGCTATGCGTGCTCGGAACATGCCAGCGGTCTTGTTGTAGGTTACTCCGGCGCTGCGGTGTCCGGACGCTTAACGATCGGACTCGAGAATTGCCTTAAGAGGCTGCTTTGTACTTCCGCCGCGAGGGCCGCCGTATGCTCCTCCGTCCGGAGAGAGCGTTTGGTGTTTCCATTGAACGTAATGACTCCTCGAGGACCTGGCATCTTGAGCTTGACATATGCGTAGTGCGGCACCGCATTGAAGTTTGCAAATGCGGTTCGTCCGAGCAGTGCGTGATAGCCGCTGCGGAACGGGACTATGTCGAAGATTAACTCCTCGCCGGAAGTTATCCGGGATCCAAGACCACTTCAAGTGTAATCGAGCTCATGCATAGCTGGCCTCTACACCTGGTATGACGCCTTTAAAGGTCGTCTTCGTGGGTTTAATTCTTGATGATTCTATGCCCATTTTGCGCACTGTGTCCTGATAAAGCAGGTTCAGGCTGCTGCCGCCGTCCATTAGGACTCTAGTGAGATGAAATCCGTCAATGATTGGGTCTAGAACCAATGCGGCGAATCCGCCATGGCGGATGCTAGTGGGGTGGTCCCTTCGATCAAAAGTGATTGGGCAGGAAGACCACGGGTTGAACTTTGGGGCGATTGGCTCCATCGCATATACGTCCCTTAGTGCACGCTTCCGCTCCCTTTTGGGTATGTGGGTTGCGTATATCATGTTCACCGTCCGCACTTGCGGGGGAAGCCCTTCTGTCCTCTATTGTTCGGCGGCCGGGGCTCCTCCTCGTCATCGCTATGCAGCCCCTTGTTATTGTTTTCGCATTTAACTTGCTCGCTGCTTGAACACCCAACAATCCTGTTGGTGTGATTGGCTGGTTTTTCGGGTGCCGTGTATCCGCACGAGCGATCGAGTATTCGGTCCAAATTGGGCGGGCCCGGAGTACTTCTTTTAAATGACTTTTTCCGCTGACCGGTTTAGAGCCTCTGAATCCGCATTGACCGTCAGATCCTCGGCATTATCGCCGTTACGCGGCGCTTTGTGCTTGTTGCGAGGCGACCTGCCATTGTTGTCCTTGGTATCCGAATTACCAGGGCTCTTGGTCATGTTGTTACTACGAGCTAGCCAGCTGTCCTCTCCCGCGCAAAAGCGGGTCATGAGTGTTGTGAGGGCTGCCATGGATTTCGGCTTTTCCTGTCCTAGGTGCCGGGCAAGCCACTCGTCGTGGATGTTGTGTTTGAAGGCTGCAAGGGCCTCTGCATCCGGACAATCGACGATTTGATTTTTCTTGGTTAGGAACCGTGTCCAGAATTGTCTGGCCGATTCTCTGGCTGCTGAATTATGTGGCTTAGGTCATCGGCGTCTGGTGGTCGCACATATGTGCCCTGGAAATTGTCAAGGAATGCGGCTTTCAGGTCTTCCCAACAACCAATTGACTCTGCTGGCAAGCTGTTAAGCCAATGCCGGGCTGGTCCTTTAAGCTTGAGTGGGAGGTATTTGATGGAGTGTAGATCATCACCGTGGGCCATGTGGATGTGAAGGAGATATTCCTCGATCCAAACCGCAGGATCTGTTGTGCCATCATATGATTCAATGTTTACGGGTTTGAAACCCTCAGGGATTTGATGATCCATCACTTCATCTGTGAAGCATAGTTGGTGTCTTGGCGCCTCAGATTATTATATCACGACGCAGCTCAAATGAGCTTTGTCTCATCGTGTTCGCCCGCCGAGTTGCCATATCCGGCGTGACGGTTATCGCCACGCGTGTCGCGGGGCGCCCACGCGATCCGTAGATCGATCTTGTTTGCCTTGCCTTGTCCTCCAATATGTCTCGCAGGTCCGGCGATTTCCCGTGCCTTGGTATTTTTGAGCGGCGCTGGGTGCGGCTTGAGTTGAGGGCCGAGAGGCCTCTCTGTCGCGGCCACGAGGTGGTCGGTCAGCCATGTCATGCGCTGGTGATGTAGGTTTGGGTGCTTCCTCCTCTAATCGGGGTAGCAGCCTGCGTTTTGGGTAGCTCTTGGAGGGGCGCTTGAGTTCATACTCTTCGGCCGCAAGGACTTTAGTCCATCTGTCAGCTAGCAAGTCTTGGTCAGCTCTAAGTTGTTGCTGCTTTTTCTTGAGGCTGCTTGCCGTGGCCATGAGCCTGCGTTTGAAACGCTCTTGTTCGACGGGATCCTCGGGCACGATTTAATTGCGTCGTCGAGGCTTGCCTCATCTTCGGAGGGAGGCATGTAATTATCGCCCTCTACCTCTCTTTCTGCTGCTCTCTCATGAGGGTTGGCTTCTCCATCCTCCTGCGCTGAATCCTGGTGGAGGGGTTGTCTTCGCACTTTATCCGTGGTGTTATTGTCTCCCGTCTTTGGAATCACCGTTTTTGCTGTGGCGGATTTAGACCGCGCCACGACGCCCGCTTAGGCTGTTTCTTGGAGGGGTCATCCTCCGCTGTTCCATCGCCATTCCCATCTTTTGGGATGTCCACCATGTATATGTCGTATGACGAGGTGGCCTTCCAGTGCGTTGTGGGCGCTGGTTCTTGATCGTCTCCTGCATCGTCATCCATACCGTCGATGTCTTCAGAGTCGAAGTCTAACATGTCGGTTAAAATCATCGACAGTGGCTACGAAGTGGGTGGTGGGTGGGCTTTGAATTTCTTCGTCGTCCGCATCCCAACCTTCCTGACCATAATCCGGCCAGGGCTCTCCTGATAAAGAGAGAGACTTTAGCGAGTTCAGGATGTCGCCAAAGGGCAAGTGCTGAAAGATGTCCGCGCAGTGAATTTATGATCGGCGCCAATCGGATTCGATTGGCGGGGCGCGCTGAAGGTTCGGAGTCCGGAGAGGAGTCCGTACCTTGAGTCACGAAGCCGCAAAGACGGGTAGGTGTACGGCTCAATCGCCGTGAGATCGCAGCCCCAAAGGCGGTGTCCAGCCACCCGCCTCGACAGCGCAGTCGGCTCCGAGCTAAAGGTCGGAGCGACACTGGTGCGGCCTCCAGACACTGCTCGGCGGCAGAGCTAGATCATGCCCTCGTGATAAGTCGGGCGCTTGGCCGTGGCTCAACCCGTCAAGATCAAGTCTCCGCGACGCCATCCATGTAGTTCAAACTTCCAGATCTGACCTGGTGGCTGGGCGTAGCTTTCCATCTGCTCCAGATGGCTGCTTAATTGGCCCGCAGTGCAAAGCCGCCGAATACGAAGATCTGTCCGGGGAGAAAAGTCTCACCCTGGAGCGCATTGTCGTTGATGATCGGAGGAGCCATCGGGCCTAAGGATGATGACACAGAGGAACTCTCAATGAAAGCACCAATGTCGGTATCAAAACTGGCGGATCTCGGGTAGGGGGGTCCCGAACTGTGCATCTAGGCGGATGGTAACAGGAGACAAGGGACACGATGTTTTTACCCAGGTTCGGGCCCTCTCGATGGAGGTAAAACCCTACTCCTGCTTGATTAATATTGATGATATGGGTAGTACAAGAGTAGATCTACCACGAGATCAGAGAGGCTAAACCCTAGAAGCTAGCCTATGGTATGATTGTTGTTCGCCCCACGGACTAAAACCCTCCGGTTTATATAGGCACCAAGAGGGTTAGGGTTACACATAGTCGGTTACAATGGTAGGAGATCTACATATCCGTATCGCCAAGCTTGCCTTCCACGCCAAGGAAAGTCCCATCCGGACACAGAACAAAGTCTTCAATCTTGTATCTTCATAGTCCAGGAGTCCGGCCAAAGGCTATAGTCCGGCTATCCGGACACCCCCTAATCCAGGACTCCCTCAGTGACATTGGGGTAATCTATGCATAGGGGTTGATGCACATTTTCGTCTTTGTTTCTCTGATAGAAATCTTGGGGCACTCTTTGAGGTTCTTTGTATCAGATTGAGTATTATGAATCTGAATTTGTTTTTGTGTTATTTTAGTACGAACTCTAGGGCTGTTTGTGACACTTATAGGAATAGCTCAATAGATTGATCGGAAAGGGTAACTTTGAGGTGGTTTCGTACCCTGCAAACAATTTCGTGTTATGTTCTCCGCTAGATAAGAACTTTGCAGTGATTCTTTATCGCACGTTGAGGGATTGCCATATGATCTAACTATGTTAACATTGTTGAGAGATTGCACTAGCGAAAGCATGAACCTTAGGCCTTATTTTCAAGCATTGCAATACCATTTGTGCTATGTTTTACCAATTGCTACCTTGCTGTTTTTTTATTTTTAGATTACAAAAATCAATATCTACTATCATTACTACACTTGTATCACCATCTCTTCACCGAACTAGTGCACCTATACAATTTACCATTGTATTGGTTGTGTTGGGGACATAAGAGATTTCTTGTATTTGATTGTAGGGTTGTTTGAGAGAGACTATCTTCATCCTATGCCTCGCACGGATTGATAAACCTTAGGTCATCCACTTGAGGGGAAATTGCTACTGTCCTACAAAACTCTCCGCTTGGAGGCCCAACACGAGTCTACAAGAATAAGTTGTGTAGTAGACATCAAAGATATTCATCCAATTCATGTCCACATATCCTTTCAATAATATCCCATCTACCACCCACACTTTTATTATAAAAGCATCCCAATAAGAACTATTAAGTATTTCCCCATCATATTGAGGAAGTCTTGCATACAAATTATCAACATTTGTCCTTTTGGAGAAATCATGACTGGGTAATTTGAGTAACAATGGTTTAAGCCTCCCCAAAGCCTTGGTCATGCTCTCTCCGGTATGAGGCCAACAATTATAAATATAATTCGTATCCTCATGCACTTGATGAAGAGGGTAAAATTTTGGGTGAAACTTGGAGTAAAGATCAAAACATTATATTTATTTGAGATGGACCATTCAGAAGCTTAAGCCATTCCAATGTCTTTCCTTCTAGATATAAAGTAAATAATTTCTTCTTAACCTCGTCAATAGGTAAACGTAGAATCTTAAAGAGACTACATATATCCTCAAGCATAAGCAAATGTTCTCTAGGATATATAGTTTCGTCACCTGCATATCAGTTAACTCTTACATGCTAAAGGTGGAAGCTCTATTCTAATATTCATAGGAGAGTACACAAGGCCTCCCAACAAGTTATTAGTGGCAAGAGTTTCCATAGGGAACTAAAGGAACAAACAAAACTAAAAAAAAGTAATGACACCGAAAAACGTCTTGGTAACCCATAAGTGTAGGGGATCAATTGTATATTTTTTCGACAAGTAGAGTGTCAAATCCAACGAGGAGCAAAAGTAAAGGTCAATTTAAAATAGGAAGGAATCAGTGCAAAAGTTGCAAAGGTTGTCTGTATGTTTGTGTGATCACTAAAATAATTGCAGTATTTTTTAGTGGTGCAACAAATAGCCCAATCCTTATTTATGTATTGTTCTAATGTGGCAGCAAGTAGCTAGCACTTATATGAATCAAAGCGCTCTCGAGGACGGCGAGAATTTCACCTAGTTCCATTGACATTAACTTTCGTTGTTTTGTTAAGTGTTTTGTGGTCGAGCCTAAATTTATGTACCGTTCGTACTTGAACAAAATACATACTTATGATTATAACCTCTATCCAAGCATCCACAAATACAAAGACAATAATTAAGATAACATATAACCATAACATTAAACTTTGGAGTCCCCACTTATTCCTTATGCAATAACTCCACAAACTCAGGACATGGTAATATCTGTCACTCCGACCATCCATCCTAAGAAAAATTATCACATAATGCTCTCCACTAGGCCTATAAAAGGTGAAGTCACATGCAATCGACATTTGCACATCACTACTAGAGAATTAGAACACAACGTAATAATAAAACATTGAACTTTATTCATTTTCTCATGGTTACTAGGAACAAGGTGTTGTTCTATCAGGTCTGTGGAATCATTGGGCACAACCGCGAGGGAAGAAGTGATGGTGTTTGGAAACCGAAGGATAAGCAATGGGGTTTATGGATGCTGGCATAGAAACGCTCTGCTCCAAGCACGTCACCGCAAGGTGAATCGCGTTCTTTAACAGGTGGACATGGCAAGGGCAGAGGTAGAGCTGGGCGTTGTAGCTACATGCCATGAAAGTGATCTTCTTAGGACGCAGATCTGGATAAGGAGGATGACACAATTGGCACGACGACCAACCCGCTGATAAAATCCCGTCAATGTGTAGGAATATGGGGAGGAACCAAGTGCGGCCATGAAGAAACTTGATATGCCTAATGAATAGGTGGATGGAGCAGCAGAGACAGAGTCGCCCTGAGAAAACACTGTTGGGAATCGTTGCATGGAAAACAAAAAAAATTCTACGCAGACGCAATGATCTATCCATGGAGATGCATAACAACGAGGGGGAGAGTGTGTCTATGTACCCTCGTAGACCGAAAGCGAAAGCGTTTGGCAACACGGTTGATGTAATCGAATTCTTCTAGCTCCGACTGATCAAGCACCGAACGTACGGCACCTCCGAGTTTTGCACACGTTCAGCTCGGTGACGTCCCTCGCCTTCTTGATCCAGCAAGGTGTCGAGGTAGTAGATGAGTTCTGTCAGGAAGACGACAGGGTGATGGTGATGGTGAAATGATCCTCGCAGGGCTTCGCCTAAGCAGCGGGAAAATATGACCGGGGGTGTAAACTGTGGAGGGGGGCGCCGCACACGGCTAACAATTGATGTTGTATGTTCTAGGCGACCCCTCCCCACATATATATAGGTGGCAGGGGAGGAGAGGCTGCCAGGGGGTGCCCCAAGTAGGATCTGAATCCTACTTGGGGTTTCCCCAAGTGCCGCCCCCCTTTCCTATTTCCACCGGAGAAGAAAGGAAGTGGGAAGAAGAGAAGGAAGAGAGGGGCCGAACGCCTTCTTCTCCTTCTTTGGTCCACCTGCCATAGGGGGCGCGCCACCCCTTGTGGGCTGGTGTGCTCCCCTCTCATGGCCCATATGGCCCATATATTCCCCCCGGGGGTTCCCGTAACCCCCCAGTACTCCGATAAATACCCGATACATTTTGGAACATTTCCGGTGTCCGAATACTAGCGTCCTATATATCAATCTTTACTTCTCGACCATTTCGAGACTCCCCGTCATGTCCGTGAACTCATCCGGGACTCCGAACAACATTCGGTCACCAAATCACATAACTCATATAATACAATATTGTCATCGAACATTAAGCGTGCGGACTGATACGTCTCCGTCGTATCTACTTTTCCAAACACTTTTGCCCTTGTTTTGGACTCTAACTTGCATGATTTGAATGGAACTAACCCGGACTGACGCTGTTTTCAGCAGACTTTCCATGGTGTTATTAATGTGCAGAAACAAAAGTTCTCGGAATGACCTGAAACTCCACGGAACGTCTATTTGAAAATAATAAAAAATCCTTGCAAAATATGAAGACCAGGGGGCCCACACCCTAGCCACGAGGGTGGGGGGTGCGCCCCCCCTAGGGCGCGCCCCCTACCTCGTGGGCCCCCTGGAGCTCCTCCGACCTCAACTCCAACTCTATATATTTGCTTTCGGGGAGAAAAAAATCAGAGAGAAGAATTCATCGCTTTTTACGATACGGAGCCGCCGCCAAGCCCTAAAACCTCTCGGAGGCTGATCTGAGTCCGTTCGGGGCTCGGGAGAGGGGATTCATCGCCGTCGTCATCATCAACCATCCTCCATCACCAATTTCATGATGCTCACCGCCGTGCGTGAGTAATTCCATCGTAGGCTTGCTGGACGGTGATGGGTTGGATGAGATCTATCATCTAATCGAGTTAGTTTTGTTAGGGTTTGATCCCTAGTATCCACTATGTTCTGAGATTGATGTTGCTATGACTTTGCTATGCTTAATGCTAGTCACTAGGGCATGAGTGCCATGATTTCAGATCTGAACCTATTATGTTTTCATGAATATATGTGAGTTCTTGATCCTATCTTGCAAGTCTATAGTCACCTACCATGTGTTATGATCCGGCAACCCCGAAGTGACAATAATCGGGACCACTCCCAGTGATGATCATAGTTTGAGGAGTTCATGTATTCACTATGTGCTAATGCTTTGTTCCGGTACTCTATTAAAAGGAGGCCTTAATATCCCGTAGTTTCCATTAGGACCCCGCTGCCACGGGAGGGTAGGACAAAAGATGTCATGCAAGTTCTTTTCCATAAGCACGTATGACTATATTTGGAATACATGCCTACATTACATTGATGAATTGGAGCTAGTTCTGTGTCACCCTATGTTATGATTGTTACATGATGAACCACATCCGACATAATTCTCCATCACCGATCCAATGCCTACAAGCTTTTCACATATTGTTCTTCGCTTATCTACTTTTCCGTTGCTAATGTTACAATCACTACAAAATACCAAAAATACTACTTTTGTTACTGTTACCACTACTATCATATTACTTTGCTACTAAACACTTTGCTGCAGATACTAAGTTATCCAGGTGTGGCTGAATTGACAACTCAATTGCTAATACTTGAGAATATTCTTTGGCTCCCCTTGTGTCGAATCAATAAATTTGGGTTGAATACTCTACCCTCGAAAACTGTTGCAATCCCCTATACTTGTGCGTTATCAAGACTATTTTCTGGCGCCGTTGCCGGGGAGCATAGCTCTATTCTTCGAGTCACTTGGGATTTATATCTGCTGTTCACTATGAAGAACTTGAAAGACGCTAAGACAACAATTTATCCCTCAACTACGAGGGAGGTAAGGAACTGCCATCTAGCTCGCACTTGATTCACCTTCATTTTGAGTAAGCTTGCGCACCTAAACCTGCTTACGCTATTCGCTCGATATGCCGCATGTTATTGATGATGCCACTTCTACTATGCATGATACTTATGATGAAACTACTTCGATGCTTGATACTACTGTGCCACTTGGTGAATTTCTTGATGAACAAATTGCTAGGGCTAGAGAGAAAGAAATTATTGAAACTGATTATATTGATGAAAGTGACGATGAAAACTTGCCTGTTATTCCTGAAGGTTATGTTTTTGATAAAGAAGCTTCTTTAGCTATTTTAGCTTGCAAAGATAGATACGAACTCAAGAGGTTATTAGCTAAATGGAATCAGCAATCTCTTAATGATAGAATGAAACCTGACCCTGCTTTTGCTACTTCACCTATCTGTGTTACCGATAAGGATTATGAATTCTCTGTTGATCCTGATATAATTACTTTGGTTGAATCTGATCCTTTTCATGACTATGAATCTGAAACTATCGTGGCACATCTTACTAAATTAAATGATATAGCCACCCTGTTCACCGATGATGAGAGATCTCACTACTTTTATATCCTTAAAATATTTCCGTTCTCATTGAAGGGTGATGCTAAGATATGGTTTAATTCTCTTGATCCTGGTTGTGTGCGTAGTCCCCAGGATATGATTTATTACTTCTCTGCTAAATATTCCCTTGCCCATAAGAAACAAGCTGCTTTGAGGGATATATATAATTTTGTGCAAATTGAAGAAGAGAGTCTCCCACAAGCTTGGGGGAGGCTTCTCAAGTTACTTAATGCTTTGCCTGATCATCCTCTTAAGAAAAATGAAATACTTGATATCTTTTATAATGGACTAATCGATGCTTCCAGAGATTACCTGGATAGTTGTGCTGGTTCTGTTTTCAGGGAAAGAACACCGGATGAAGCCGAAGTTCTATTGAATAATATGTTGACAAATGAAAATAATTGGACACTTCCCAAGCCAGCTCCTGAGCCTATTCCTAAACCAACTCCGAAGAAGAGAGGTGTTCTATTTCTCAGTCCTGAAGATATGCAAGAGGCAAAGAAATCTATGAAAGAAAAAGGTATTAAAGCTGAAGATGTTAAGAATTTACCTCCTATTGAAGAAATACATGGTCTTAATTTACCGCCTGTTGAAGAAACATATGATCTTAATCCATTACCTATTGAAGAAACTCATGGTCTTGGTAACCCGACATAGGTAGTAAAGGTAAATTCTCTCTATAGATTTGATAAAGGTGATATTCCTCACTATAAGTCTGCTAGACAATGCTTAGAAGAGTTTGATAATTTTATTGTTAAACAAGAAAACTTCAATGCTTATTTTGGTAGACAATTGAAATACAATTCTGATACGCTTGAACACTTGAGTAATTACATGGCTAATGTTAAAGGTGAACTTAAACTTATTACTAAACATGCTTCTATGGTTACCACTCAAGTAGAAGAAGTACTTACGGCTCCGAATGATTTGCTCAATGAAATGAATAGTAAGAAAAATGATTATGCTGTTAGAGTGGTTACTAGAACTGGTAGAATGACTGAGGAACCTTTATATCCTGAAGGCCACCCTAAGATAATTGAACAAGATTCTCAGGGAAATAATACTGATGCACCTAGTTCTTCTAAAAATAAGAAAAAGAAAAATGATAGGACTTTGCATGCTTCTAGTGAACCTGTTGCTGAACCACCTGAGAATCCAAATGATATATCTATTTCTGATGCTGAAACACAATCCAGTAATGAACATGAACCTAGTGATAATATTAATGATGATGTTCATGATGATGCTCAACCTAGTAATGATAATAATGTAGAAACTGAACCTGCTGTTGATCTTGATAACCCACAATCAAAGAATCAACATTATGATAAGAGAGACTTTGTTGCTAGGAAACATGGTAAAGAAAGAGAACCTTGGGTTCAGAAACCCATGCCTTTTCCTCCCAAACCATCCAAGAAAAAGGATGATGAGGATTTTGAGCGCTTTGCTGAAATGATTAGACCTATCTTTTTGCGTATGCGATTAACTGATATGCTCAAAATGAATCCTTATGCTAAGTATATGAAGGATATTGTTACGAATAAAAGAAAGATACCGGAAGCTGAAATTTCCACCATGCTTGCTAATTATACTTTTAAGGGTGGAATACCTAAGAAACTTGGAGATCCAGGAGTACCAACTATACCATGCTCCATTAAAAGAAATTATGTTAAAACAACTTTATGTGATCTTGGAGCCGGTGTTAGTGTTATGCCTCTCTCTTTATATCGTAGACTTGATTTGAATAAGTTGACACCTACTGAAATATCTTTGCAAATGGCTGATAAATCAACTGCTATACCTGCCGGTATTTGTGAGGATGTGCTGTTGTGGTTGCAAACGTTACTATTTTAACGGACTTTGTTATTCTTGATATTCCCGAGGACGATAATATGTCTATTATTCTTGGAAGACCTTTTCTGAATACTGCAGGGGCTGTTATTGATTGCAACAAAGGCAATGTCACTTTTCATGTTAATGGTAATGAGCACATAGCACACTTTCCGACGAAACAACCTTAGGTCCACAATATCAACTCTATTGGAAAAATTCCATCGATTATATCTGGAGGTTTTGAATTCCCTCTACCTACTGTCAAGAAGAAATATGATATTCTTATTATTGGGGATGTGCATATCCCCGTTGAGGTAACTTAGTGTTATTCAAAATTTCTCCGGTTTCATGTAATTCGGAATGAGTTTATTAACAAGACTTGATCAACCTTATTAGTGGATTCCTTTTGATGAGCATGAGATGGATGAAACTAGAAGGCACAACCTTCTGTACCCTCCTTCTACTTTTGTTATTTAGTTCAAATAAAGTAAAAATAGTATTTTTCTGTCTGTTTTCTGATTTATCCGTGTAATATGAAAATACCCCGAAAATAAAAGTTCTCCAAATGCCCTGAAAATGCAATATGATTTTAGAATTTTTGACAATATCTGGCACTGAGAACACATCAGGAGGGGCAAGCACCTGGCCACGAGGGTGGAGGGTGCGCCCTACCCCCCAGGGCGCGCCCCCTGCCTCGTGGGCCCACGGTGGCCCTCATCCACTTATTCCTGCATCCATACACTCCTCCTTCCTCCCACAAACACCAATATCCAGCTCAAGCACGAGTTCTAGCTCATTTTGCTGCGATTTTCGATCTCCTTGCTCAAAGCACCTCTCACAAAACTGCTTGGGGAGATTGTTCCTTGGTATGTGACTCCTCCATTGGTCCAATTAGTTTTTGCTCTAGTGCTTTATTCATTGCAAATTTGTGCTGCCTAGGTGACCACGTTCTTGAGCTTGCATGTCAAATTTATATGGTTCCAAGTAGTTCTAATGCTTGATAAAGTCTCTAGGCACTTGTAGGAGTAGTTGCTATCAATTTTATTGAGGTTGGTTCACTTTTGTTTGAAGTTACTAAAAATTTCAAAAAAAATTCAAAGGAAGAAATATGCTTAGGAAAATGTTCCAAGGTGGTTCTTCAAGGAAGCAAGGACCCAGGCTTGCAATGCGTGATGCTGATGAGGAGCCACCAAGGGACGCTCCGGTGCGGCCCTGTGTGGCCTTCAAAAAAATTTTATGGATCGAGCGGGAATCAAGGAAGAATTTAACGCATATTTGCGTAACGCTGATCTTGTGAGCTTGAGGCAGATAGATGCCGCCAGTACCACTATCTCACTAGTACATTTGTGAGGAGGTTTGAATTTTCATCTTCACGTAATTCTCCAACTGTCCTGTTTGATCTTTATGAAAAATCTTATACCATGGACTTAGAGGATTTTACTTCTGCTTGCAAACTTCCACAATGGGGTAGTGCTAGTGAACCCCGTAAATCCGAATTTAGAAACTTTCTTGCTGGTATAACCGTGGGGGAATCTAGAGATATAGCACAAGTTACAATAGGGATCATTCACTTTCCTGCTATACATTATTTTGCTCTCTTTCATAGGTAGGTGCATAAATGGTAAAGATGAAGCATGTCATATGTGTGTTCCTGGCCTCAGTATTCTTAGGAGTGCTGTGTTAGGAGACAAATCTTATAATTTGGGAGCCATTGTTGCACGTAGGTTGCATAATAATAGATTTAATGGAGATTTCTTTGGCGGAATTTATGCAACCCGCTTAGCTGATTTTCTTGGTGTGGACGTTCATGAGGATGATATTGAGTTGCCTCCTACTTATTTAGACTATAATTCTATGGTCTACCACCAGTTTGTCGAGAGGAATGAATCACCTCTTCATTATCGCTTAATCTTTGACATACGTCATGTTGTCCATATTAGTCTCCCTGCTCCTGCCTTCTTTGATTATCAGGCAAGAGGAAGACATTTCATTACTAGAGAGGAGGTAGGTGAGTACGAGAGGAGGGCGGAGGTAGCTCGCCGCCACGCTGCAGCTCAGGAGGCAATAGCCGCTGCATCTTAGTACGACCCCAACTACAACTATGGATATCCGCCAGGCCATCCGTGGCAATAAAGCAACTTAGGCCAAAAGCCTAAGCTTGGGGGAGTACATATTTCCTGCCGACATTACATTTATGTTCACACACTCATTGCTAGATGTCGGTGCTCATACTTTTTCACTGTAATATCCATGCTAGTTTATTTTTCCTTTTTTTATGCTTTCTTCTTGTGTGTTTGATAAACTTTAAGAAAAAAACCAAAAAAATTAGTTGTAGCTTTTAGCTAGTTTACTTTCTTGCAGTAGTAGTAATTAAAAAGAAAACCCAAAAATATTTCCCGTTCTTCTTTTGCTTGTTGGGAGCTTTCCCATGTAAATAGTTTTATTTCTTTTCTTTTCTTTGGGGGTCGATAGGAGAAGACCATAATTAAATTGTTGAAGTGGCTCTTATATGCATTATTGTTGATTTAACCAAGAGCCATATTTACTTGTCTTCTCCTGTTTATTGAATGCTCGCAGATTCCAACTTAGTCCAATGCACGTGCACTCTTATTATTATCACTTCGTTCGGTCGTGCAAGTGAAAAGCAATTATGACGATATATGATGGACTGACTGAAATGAGAAAAGCTGGTATGAACTCGACCTCTCTTGTTTTTGTAAATATGATGAGTTCATCGTTCCTGATTCAGCCTATTATGAATAAACATGTTTGCAATGACAATTAGAGATCATAGTTGCTCGTGCCATGATTGATTAGCTATGAGTTATAATGGTTTACCTTGCGTGCCAACATGCTATTAAAATGGTTGTGATGTGGTATAGTGGGGTGGTATCCTCCTTTGAATGATTTTAGTGACTTGACTTGGCACATGTTCACACATGTAGTTGAAACAAATCAACATAGCCTTCACGATATTTATGTTCATGGTGGATTATATCCTACTCATGCTTGCATCCAATGTTTATTAATTTTAATGCATGTTCATGACTGTTGTCGCTCTCTAGTTGGTCGCTTCCCAGTCTTTTGCTAGCCTTCACTTGTACTAAGCCGAAATACTGCTTGTGCATCCAATCCCTTAAACCCCAAAGTTATTCTAGATGAGTCCACTATACCTTCCTATATGCGGTATCTACCTGCCGTTCCAAGTAAATTTGTATGTGCCAAACTCTAAACCTTCAAATAAACATTCTGTTTTGTATGCTCGAATAGCTCATGTATCAACTAGAGCTGTCCGTATCTTCCATGCTAGGCGGGTTATTCTCAAGAGGAGTGGACTCCGCTCCTCATTCACGAGAAAATGGCTGGTCACCGGGATGCCCAGTCCCATGCTTTTTGCAAACTAAATCAAAATAATTGCAAACAAAACTCCCCCTGGGACTGTTGCTAGTTGGAGACACTCATTGTTTCGAGCAAGTCATGGATTGATGCTTGCTGGAGGAGGGGGAGTATAAACTTTACCATTGTGTTTGGGAACTGCCTATAATGTGTGTAGCATGGAAGATATCGCCATCTCTTGGTTGTTTTGTTGACAATGAAAGTATGCCGCTCAAAATATTATTTATCTCTATTTCAAAACCAAACTCTTGCACCTCTACAAATCCCTGCTTTCCTCTGCAAAGGGCCTATCTATTTACTTTCATGTTGAGTCATCACCCTCTTATTAAAAAGCACTAGGTGGAGAGCACAACTGTCATTTGCATTCATTACTATTAATTTATATTGGGTATGACTATGATTGGATCTCTTTTACCATGAATTACAATGTCTAGTCAGTCCTTGATCTTTAAAGGTGCTCTGCATTTATGTTTTGCGGTCTCAGAAAGGGCTAGCGAGATACCATCCTGTTATATCATATCATGATTGTTTTGAGAAAGTGTTGTCATCCGAGATTTATTATTATGGCTCACTAGTTGATTATGCCATTGATATGAGTAAACATGAGACCTAAGAGTTATTGCAAATGTGGTTAGTCATAATCTTTGCTGAAAACTTGAATGCTGGCTTTACATATTTACAACAACAAGAGCAAACAGAGTTTGTAAAAGTTTTTCTTTATCACTTTCAGTTTATCAACTGAATTGCTTGAGGACAAGCAAATGTTTAAGCTTGGGGGAGTTGATACGTCTCCGTCGTATCTACTTTTCCAAACACGTTTGCCCTTGTTTTGGACTCTAACTTGCATGATTTTAATGGAACTAACCCGGACTGACGCTGTTTTCAGCAGATTTTCCATGGTGTTATTTATGTGCAGAAACAAAAGTTCTCAGAATGACCTGAAACTCCATGGAACATCTATTTGGAAATAAAAAAAATTCCTTGCAAAAGATGAAGACCAGGGGGCCCACACCTTAGCCACGAGGGTGGGGGCGCCCCCCCCTAGGGCGCGCCCCCTACCTCGTGGGCCCCCTGGAGCTCCTCCGACCTCAACTCCAACTCTATATATTTGCTTTCGGGGAGAAAAAAATCAAAGAGAAGAATTCATCGCGTTTTACGATACAGAGCCGCCGCCAAGCCCTAAAACCTCTTGAGAGGGCTGATCTGGAGTCCGTTCGGGGCTCCGGAGAGGGGGATTCGTCGCCGTCGTCATCGTCAACCATCCTCCATCACCAATTTCATGATGCTCACCGCCGTGCGTGAGTAATTCCATCCTAGGCTTGCTGGACGGTGATGGGTTGGATGAGATCTATCATGTAATTGAGTTAGTTTTGTTAGGGTTTGATCCCTAGTATCCACTATGTTCTGAGATTGATGTTGCTATGACTTTGCTATGCTTAATGCTTGTCACTAGGGCCCGAGTGCCATGATTTCAGATCTGAACCTATTATGTTTTCATGAATATATGTGAGTTCTTGATCCTATCTTGCAAGTCTATAGTCACCTACTATGTGTTATGATCTGGCAACCCCGAAGTGACAATAATCGGGACCACTCCCGGTGATGATCATAGTTTGAGGAGTTCATGTATTCACTATGTTCTAATGCTTTGTTCCGGTACTCTATTAAAAGGAGGCCTTAATATCCCTTAGTTTCCATTAGGACCCCGCTGCCACGGGAGGGTAGGACAAAAGATGTCATGCAAGTTCTTTTCCATAAGCACGTATGACTATATTCGGAATACATGCCTACATTACATTGATGAATTGGAGCTAGTTCTGTGTCACCCTTTGTTATGATTGTTACATGATGAACCACATCCGACATAATTCTCCATCACCGATCCAATGCCTACGAGATTTTCACATATTGTTCTTCGCTTATTTACTTTTCTGTTGCTACTATTACAATCAATACAAAATACCAAAAATACTACTTTTGTTACCGTTACCACTACTATCATATTACTTTGCTACTAAACACTTTGCTGCAGATACTAAGTTATCCAGGTGTGGCTGAATTGACAACTCAGTTGCTAATACTTGAGAATATTCTTTGGCTCCCCTTGTGTCGAATCAATAAATTTGGGTTGAATACTCTACCCTCGAAAACTGTTGCGATCCCCTATACTTGTGGGTTATCACGGACCTTACGGGTTCGAGAACTATGTAGACATGACCGAGACACCTCTCCGGTCAATAACCAATAGTAGAACCTGGATGCTCATATTGGCTCCTACATATTCTACGAAGATCTTTATCGGTCGAACCGTTATGACAAAATACATTATTCCCTTTGTCCATCGGTATGTTACTTGCCCGAGATTCGATCGTCGGTATCTTCATACCTAGTTCAATCTCATTACTGGCAAGTCTTTTTACTTGTTCCGTAATACATAACCTCGTGACCAACTCCTTAGTCGTTTGCTTGCAAGCTTTATGATGTGTATCACCGAGAGGGCCCAGAGATACCTCTCCGATACTCGGAGTGACAAATCCTAATCCCGATCTATGTCAACTCAACAAACACCTTCGGAGATACCTGTATGTATTTTGCAAATACCTATGTATCCCTCCTTGACTTTATCACGGATGGAGTTAAAGCGTCTCTTGATGTGTTTGGTTATTTTGTGAAATCTCGATTCCTTCGCTAAGGCAATTGCTCCAGTATTGTAACAAAAGATTTTCATTGGACCTGTTGTACTAGGTATTACACCTAGATCGGATATGAACTCCTTCATCCAGACTCCTTCATTTTCTGCTTCCGAAGTAGCTATGCACTCCGCTTCACACGTAGATCCCGCGACGACGCTCTGCTTGGAACTGCACCAATTGATAGCTCCACCATTAAATATAAATACGTATCTGGTTTGTGACTTAGAGTCATCCGGATCAGTGTCAAAGCTAGCATCGACGTAACCATTTACGACGAGCTCTTTGTCACCTCCATAAATGAGAAACATATCCTTGTTCCTTTTCAGGTACTTTAGGATGTTCTTGACTACTGTCCAGTGATCCACTCCTGGATTACTTTGGTACCTCCCTGCCGAACTTATAGCAAGGCACACATCAGGTCTGGTACACAGCATATCATACATGATAGAACCTATGGCTGAGGCATAGGGAATGACTTTCATTTTCTCTCTATCTTCTGCAGTGGTCGGGCATTCAGTCTGACTCAACTTCACACCATGTAACACAGGCAAAAACCCTTTCTTTGACTTATCCATTTTTAACTTCTTCAAAACTTTATCAAGGTATTTGCTTTGTGAAAGTCCTATTAAGCGCCTTGATATATTTCTATAGATCTTGATGCCCCATATATAAGCAGCTTCACCAAGGCCTTTCATTGAAAAACTCTTATTCGAGTATCCTTTTATGCTATCCAGAAGTTCTACATCATTTCCAATCAACAATATGTCATCCACATATAATATTAGAAATGCTACAGAGCTCCCACTCACTTTCTTGTAAATACGGGCTTCTCCGAAAGACTGTATAAAACCATATGCTTTGATCACCTCATCAAAGCATATATTCTAACTCTGAGATGCTTGCACCTGTCCATAGATGGATCGCTAGAGCTTGCACACTTTGTTAGCACCTTTAGGATCGACAAAACCTTCTGGTTGCATCATATACAACTCATCTTTAAGAAATCCATTAAGGAATGTAGTTTTGACGTCCATTTGCCAGATTTCATCATCATAAAATGCGGCAATTGCTAACATGATTCAGACAGACTTAAGCATCGCTACGGGTGAGAAAGTCTCATCGTAGTCAGCTCCTTGAACTTGTCAAAAACCTTTGATATGTCTCCAACGTATCTATAATTTTTGATTGTTCCATGTTGTTATATTATTGTTCTTGGATGTTTTATAATCATTTTATACCAAATTTATATCATTTTTTGGGACTAACCTATTGACATAGTGCCAAGTGCCAGTTGTTGTTTTCTGCTTGTTTTTTACATCGGAGGAAATCAATACCAAACGGAGTCCAAATACAGTGAAACTTTTTGTGGATTTTTTTGGACAAGAAGACACCTGTTAGGCCAAGAACCTGAGGGGAGCTCCGAGGGGAGCACAACCCACCAGGGCGCGCCCGGGGGCCCAGGCGAGCCCAGGTGGGTTGTGCCCACCTTGGTGGCCTCCCGCACCGCCTCTTTGCTCTATAAATACCCCAATATTCCAGAAACCCTAGGGGGAGTCGACGAAAATCAATTCCAGCCACCGCAAGTTCCAGAACCACCAGATCCAATCTAGACACCATCACGGAGGGGTTTATCATCATCATTGGTGCCTCTCCAATGATGCGTGAGTAGTTCATTGTAGACCTACGGGTCCGTAGTTGGTAGCTAGACGGCTTCCTATCTCTCTTTTGATTATCAATACAATGGTCTCTTGGAGATCTATTTGATGTAACTCTTTTTGCGGTGTGTTTGTTGGGATCCGACGAACTTTGAGTTTATGATCAGATCTATGTTTTCATCAATGAAAGTTATTTGAGTCTTCTTTGATCTCTTATATGCATGATTACTTATAACCTCGTATTTCTTCTTCAAATCCTTGGTTTAGTTAGGCCAACTAGATCGATTTTTCTTGCCATGGGAAGAGGTGCTTTGTGATGGGTTCGATCTTACGGTGCTTGATCCCCGTGACAGAAAGGGAACCAACACGTATGTATCGTTGCTATTAGCGATAACAAGTTGGGGTCTATTTCTACATAAATAGATCTTGTCTACATCATTTCATCGTTCTTATTGCATTACTCCGTTTCTCCATGAACTTAATACACTAGATGCATGCTGGATAGCGGTCGATATGTGGAGTAATAGTAGTAAATGCAGGCAGGAGTCGGTCTACTAATCTTGGACGTGATGCCTATATAATGACCATTGCCTGGATATCGTCATGATTATTTTAAGTTCTATCAATTGCGCAACAGTAATTTGTTTACCCACCGTATGCTATTTTTCTCGAGAGAAGCCACTAGTGAAATCTACGGCCCCCGAGTCTCTTCTTTATTATATTTGCCTTTGCGATATATTTTTATTTTCTTTTATTTTCAGATCTATTAATTCAAAAATACAAAAATACCTTGCTGAAATTTTTATTTATTTATTTTATCTCGCGTTCCCGCGAGATATATTTATCCAATCTACTACAATTTTACCTATCTTTTTACCCGTGAGAGATTGAAAACCCCTCTCCTACGCCGGGTTGCAAGTATTTGTTCTTTATGTGCAGGAGTTGTTTACGTGATGTTACGTGGTTCTCCTACTGGTTCGATAACCTTGATCTCATCACTGAGGGAAATACCTACCGTAGCTGTGATGCATCATACCTTCCTATTTGGGGAAATACCGACGTAGTTCAAGCCGCATCAACCTTTTGCGACAAGTCGAGCTTTTTAGAGAGTAACATTACCATCAGCGTCAGTCTTCTTCTTGAAGATCCATTTATTCTCCATGGCTCGCCGATCAACAGGTAGTTCCACCAAAGTCCACACTTTGTTCTCATACATGGATCCTATCTCAGATTTCATGGCCTCAAGCCATTTATCGGAATTTGGGCTCATCATAGCTTCTTCATAGTTCGTAGGTTCGTCATGGTCTAGTAACATGACTTTCAGAATAGGATTACCATACCATTCTGGTGCGGAACTTGCTCTATTCGACCTACGAGGTCCAGTAGTAACTTTGATCTGAAGTTTCATGATCATCATCATTAGCTTCCTCTCTAGTTGGTGTAGGCATCATGGGAACAGATTTCTCTGATGAGCTACTTTCCAAGTCGAGAGAAGGTACAGTTACCTCATCAAGTTCTACTTTCCTCCCACTCACTTCTTTCGAGAGAAACTCCTTCTCTAGAAAGTTTTCATTCCAAAGACTTGCCTTCAGATTTGTGGTAGAAGGTGTACCCAATTGTTTCCTTAGGGTATCCTATGAAGACGTACTTCTCTGATTTGGGTTCGAGCTTATCAGGCTGAAGCCTTTTGACATAAGTGTCGCAACCCCAAACATTAAGAAACGACAGCTTAGGTTTCTTGCCAAACCACAGTTCATACGGTGACGTCTCAACGGATTTAGATGGTGCCCTATTTAATGTGAATGCATCTGTCTTTAATGCATAACCCCAAAACGATAGTGGTAAATCAATAAGAGACATCATAGATCACACCATATCTAATAAATTACGGTTACGATGTTCGGAAACACCATTACACTGTGGTGTTCCAGGTGGCGTGAGTTGTGAAACTATTCCACATTGTTTTAAATGAAGGCCAAACTCGTAACTCAAATATTCGCCTCCGCGATCAGATCGTAGAAACTTTATTTTCTTGTTACGATGATTCTCCACTTCACTCTAAAATTCTTTGAACTTTTCAAATATTTCAGACTTGTGTTTCATTAAGTAGATATACCAATATCTGCTCAAATCATCTATGAAGGTCAGAAAATAACGATACTCGCCACGTGCCTCAACACTCATCGGACCGCATATTATGTACTATTTCCAGTAAGTCATTGGCTCGCTCCATTGTTCTGGAGAACGGAGTTTTAGTCATCTTGCCCATGAGGCATGGTTCACAAGTATCAAATGATTCATAATCAAGTGATTCCAAAAGTCCATCTGCATGGAGTTTCTTCATGCGCTTTACACCAATATGACCTAAACGGCAGTGCCACAAATGTGTTGCACTATCATTATCAACTTTGCATCTTTTGGTATCAATTTTATGAATATGTGTATCACCACAATCGAGATTCAATAAAAATAGACCACTCTTCAAGGGTGCATGACCATAAAAGGTATTACTCATATAAATAGAACAACCATTATTCTCTTATTTAAACAAATAACAGTCTCACACTAAACAAGATCCAGATATAATGTTCATGCTCAACGCTGGCACCAAATAACGATTATTCAGGTCTAAAACTAATCCCGAAGGTAGATGTAGAGGTAGCGTGCCAACGGCAATCACATCTACCTTGGAACCATTCCCGACGTGCATCGTCACGTCGTCCTTAGCCGATCTTTGTTTAATCCATAGCTACTGTTTCGAGTTACAAATATGAGCAATGGAACCAGTATAAAAAACCCAGGCGCTACTACGAGCATTAGTAAGGTACACATCAATAACATGTATATCAAATATACCTTTGTTCACTTTGCCATCCTTCTTATTCGCCAAATACTTGGGGCAGTTCCGCTTCTAGTGACTAGTCCCTTTGCAATAGAAGCACTCAGTTTCAGGCTTGGGTCCAGCTTTGGGCTTCTTCCCGGGAGTGGAAACTTGCTTGCCATTCTTCTTGAAGTTCCCCTTCTTTCCCTTGCCCTTTTTCTTGAAATTAGTGGTCTTGTTAACCATCAACACTTGATGCTCCTTCTTGATTTCTACCTCCGCAGCTTTGAGCATTGCCAAGAGCTCGGGAATTGTCTTGTCCATCCCTTGCATATTATAGTTTAACATGAAGCCTTTGTAGCTTGGTGGCACTGATTGAAGAACTCTGTCAATAACACTATTGATAACACTATTGATGCGGCTTGAACTACGTCGGTATTTCTCCAAAGAGGAAGGGATGATGCAGCACAACTACGGTAGGTATTTCGCTCAGTGATTAGATCAAGGTTATCGAACTAGTAGGAGAACCACGCAACACCATGTAAACAACTCCTACACACAAAGAACAAATACTTGCAACCCAATGTAAGAGAGGGGTTGTCAATCCATCACGGGTAAAAAGATAGGTAAAATTGTAGTAGATTGAATAAATAGATCTCACGGGAACGTGAGATAAAATTAAAAAAATCGCAGCAAGGTATTTTTGTATTAATAGATCTGAAAATAAAAGAAAATAAAAATAGATCATGAAGGCAAATATAATAAAGAAGAGACCCGCGGGCTGTAGATTTCACTGGTGGCTTCTCTCGAGAAAAATAGCATACGATGGGTAAACAAATTACTGTTGGGCAATTGATAGAACTTCAAATAGTCATGACGATATCCAAGCAATGATCATTATATAGGCATCACGTCCAAGATTAGTAGACCGACTCCTTCCTACATCTACTACTATTACTCCACACATCGACCGCTATCCAGCATGAATCTAGTGTATTAAGTTCATGGAGAAACGGAGTAATGCAATAAGAACGATGACATGATATAGACAAGATCTATTTATGTAGAAATAGACCCCATCTTGTTATCCTTAATAGCAACGATACGTACGTGTCGGTTCCCCTTCTGTCAATGGGATCAAGCACCGTAAGACCGAACCCATCACAAAGCACCTCTTCCCATGGCAAGAAAAATTGGTCTAGTTGGTCTAACTAAACCAAAGATTCGAAGAAGAAATATGAGGCTATAAGTAATCATGCATATAAGAGATCAAAGAAGACTCAAATAACTTTCATTGATAAAAACATAGATCTGATCATAAACTCAAAGTTCATTAGATCGCAACAAACACACTACAAAAAGAGTTACATCAAATAGATCTCCAAGAGACCATTGTATTGAGAATCAAAGGAGAGAGAGAGAGAGAGAGGAAGCCATCTACCTACTAACTACGGACTCGTAGGTCTACAATGAACTACTCACGCATCACTGGAGAGGCACCAATGAGGATGATGAACCCCTCCGTCATGGTGTCTAGATTGGATCTTGTGGTTCTGGAACTTGCGGCGGCTGAAATTGATTTTTGTCGACTTCCCTAGGGTTTCTGAAATATTGGGGTATTTATAGAGCAAAGAGGCGGTGCGGGAGGCCACCAAGGTGGGCACAACCCACCAGGGCGCGCCTGGGCCCCCAGGCGCGCCCTGGTGGGTTGTGCTCCCCTCGGAGCTCCCCTCAGGTACTTGGCCCAACAGGTGTCTTCTGGTCCAGAAAAAATCCACAAAAAGTTTCGCTGCGTTTGGACACTGTTTGGCATTGATTTCCTGCGATGTAGAAAACAAGCAGAAAGCAGCAACTGGCACTTGGCACTATATCAATAGGTTAGTCCCAAAAAATGATATAAAGTTGCTATAAAATGATTGTAAAACCTCCAAGAATGATAATATAACAGCATGGAACAATAAAAAATTATAGATACTTTGGAGACGTATCAACTATCATCTGGAAGATTAACTCCCAGCTGAGTCAAGTGATTATGATACCCAGACATTTTGAGTATGTGTTCACTGACAGAACTGTTCTCCTCCATCTTGTAGCTATATAACTTGTTGGAGACTTCATATCTCTCAACTCGGGCATTTGCTTGAAATATTAACTTCAACTCCCGGAACATCTCATATGGTCCATGATGTTCAAAACAACTTTGAAGTCCCGATTCTAAGTCGTAAAGAATGGCACACTGAACTATCGAGTATTCATCAGATCGAGCTTGGCAGACGTTCATAACATCAGCATCTGCTCCTGCAATAGGCCTTTCACCTAGTGGTACATCAAGGACATAAGTCTTCTGTGCAGCAATGAGGATAATCCTCAAGTTACAGACCCAGTCCGTGTAGTTGCTACCATCATCTTTCAACTTAGCTTTCTCTATGAACGCATTAAAATTCAAGGGAACGGTAGCACGGGCCATTGATCTACAACATAGATATGCAAAAACTAACAGGACTAAGTTCATGATAAATTAAGTTCAATTAATCAAATTACTTAAGAACTCCCACTTAGATAGACATCACTCAAGTCATCTAAATGATACGTGATCCAAATAAACTAGACCATGTCCGGTCATCACGTGAGATGGAGTAGTCATCAATGGTGAACATCTCTATGTTGATCATATCTACTATATGATTCACGTTCGGCCTTTCGGTCTCCAGTGTTCCGAGGCCATGTCTGTACATGCCAGGCTTGTCAAGTTTAAACCGAGTATTCTGCATGTGCAAAACTATCTTGCACCCGTTGTATGTGAATGTAGAGTCTATCACACACAATCATCATGTGGTACACGACGAACTGTCGCATTAGTGCATACTCAGGGAGAACACTTATACCTTGAAATTTTAGTTAAGGGATCATCTTATAATGCTACCGCCGTACTAAGCAAAATAAGATGCATAAAAGATAAACATCACATGCAATCAAAATATGTGACATGATATGGCCATCATCATCTTGTGCTTTTGATCTTCATCTCCAAAGCATCGTCATGATCTCCATCATCACCGGCTCGACATCTTGATCTCCATCGTAGCATCATGGTCGTCTCGCCAACTATTTCTTCTACAACTATCGCTAATGCATAGTGATAAAGTAAAGCAATTACATGGCGTTTGCATTTCATACAATAAAGAGACCACCATAAGGCTCCTGCCGGTTGTCAGATATCTTACAAAACATGATCATCTCATACAATAACGTTTATCACATCATGTCTTGACCATATCACATCACAACATGCCCTGTAAAAACAAGTTAGGCATCCTCTACTTTATTTTTGCAAGTTACGTGGCTGCTACGGGCTTCTAGCAAGAACCGTTCTTACCTACACATCAAACCACAATGGTGTTTCGTCAAGTTTGTTGTTTTAACCTTCTTCAAGGACCGGACGCAGTCAAATTCGATTCAACTAAAGTAGGAGAAACAGACACCTGCGAGCCACCTTAATGCAAAACTAGTTACATGTCTGTCAGTGGAACCGATCTCATGTGCGTAGACATGTAAGGTTGGTCCGGGCCACTTCATCCCACAATACCGCAGAGTCAAAATAAGACGTTGGTGGTAATCAGTATGACTATCACCGCCCACAACTCTTTGTGTTCTACTCGTGCATATCATCTACGCATAGACCTAGCTCATGATGCCACTGTTGGGAATCGTTGCATGGAAAACAAAAAAAATTCTACGCACACGTAATGATTTATCCATGGAGATGTGGCGACCGGTTTTCCGGGTAATAAATTCCAATAAATGGCCATTGTACTCACCAGCCCCAGGATTACTGTTAGCTGATGAGGCACCAACTTGATACAGAAATTCCAAGCAAAAATACAAAATATGTGGTACAAGACCATTCTGGTCTGTGAGTACAACAAATGGTTTCTAGAGGCTGATGGCGGAAGCGGTTTGTGGATCATCAGTGTCTACGGGACTCCATTTCCCACAGGAACAGCTGACCAGGTAACTCCTATCTTCGCGAGGCTGCTATCACTGCTGCTTAGTTTCCGGGGCTGTCGTCACAACGCTCCTCTCCAAGCAGGAAATCTGGCCAAGACAATAGCCAGGGACAAGCCAGTGAGTACTTTGAATGTACTCGCAAACATTATGAACACAGGTATAATACAACAACCGATAATCATGCTCTAAAAATATTCTATGACCACAACGTCAGTCATCACAAAAATCTATTGTGCATGCGAGCAGGTTATTTATATGCAGCATGAATATGCAACGATGGAGTATAAATAAAATGCCACAGTCGGGCATCTGTGCGACACCACATAAAGGGCTTATAAAGTAAATAACAAGCATGCCACAGTCGGGCGTCTCAGCGACACCACATAAAGGGCTTATAAAATAAATAAATAACAAGCATGCCACGATCAGGCCTCAAATGACACCACATAAAGGGCTTATAAAGTAAAAGAATAACAAGCATGCCACGATCAGGCGTCAAATGACACCACATAAAGGGCTTATAAAGTAAATGAATAACAAGCATGCCACAGTCGGGCGTCTCAGCGACACCACTTAAAGGGCTTATAAATAAATAAATAACAAGCAATGCCACAGTCGGGCGTCTTAGCGACACCACATAAACGGCTTATAAATAAATAAATAACAAGCAATGCCACAGTCGGGCGTCTGAGCGACACCACATAAAGGGCTTATAAATAATCACAATGAACATCCAGGAGGTATAACCATCCCAGGGGTACTCGATAATTCAAATAATATAACGAGTTAGTCCACAACAAAATAATAATCATAATCATTACAAGTCTCAAGTCGCGATCCCAGTTCTGGTTTAACAGTTTCTCCTTCGAAGACCGACACTAAGACCGACACTTGACCTATCCCAGACTGTGATCCTTAACCACAGACACGGCTATTTGAATAGATTTAATCTCTGCAGAGGGTGTACTCTTTACCCACGAGTAACGGATTCCTTTAGTCCATCGGGACTAATTCTGTCTACGGCCTTTTAGTTGAAAACACACCTAACTTGCACACACCAGCTTAACTTACCGGTGTCTGGAATCACCCACGACACTTGTCAAGCAAAACTCTAAGTGGGGAGGCTACAACCTCGCGTAGCATGGGATCAAATTTATATCACACGCTCTAAGGGGTGGCCTCCCCTCTCGGTCTCAACCGGAAACACCCATGCCCCCGGACCAGATGGCATGCCTACCGGTTACAACCGGTATCTTCCACCGTGGCCTCTCTGTACGATGTGTGCTTGAAAGGGGTTGACGACTTACTGAACCGTACCCTACTTGTTGTAGAGCCAAGTGGTAGTACGAAACGAGTATGGGGGTTACTGGAACAAGACTCGATCTATGGTCGACTCAGGAGGTTTAAATATTCCCTGCATGATTAGCATAACGAATATATTTCATCCAACAGATAGAATCACCACTCATCATACCCCTCATGCCATGCCGGACACACTCGTCTCGATGAGGAACTAGGGACAAGCCCGGGTCTACCCAAGACAGAGACTTTCCTGTTTTTCTTCCGGTAGGCACGAAAGGCATACGAGGATGATTATTTTCACAAGCATGTACATTTCCAACAGCAAGGAAATTTCAAATAAGCATTTATGCAAACGATCACATCACCGCATAAAATAACGAGTTCCATGTATTGAGGTGGTGCCATAATCGTGTCAAACAATGCATGCAAAATATTATGCCAGGGTTCGTAATGCTTGCCTTTAATATGTGGAAAGGCAGGTGCACTCCAAAACTTTTGAAAGTTTGCTTCTCTCTCTCCAAAGTCCTATTTTAAATAAATTTGAATTAACACACACATTTAAAACAGCACAAAAAGTTGTCTTGAATTTTTTTCAAATAAATCTTAAAATAAACTAGATCAAATTTGAGAGAGGTAGGAAAAGAAATCAATTCATTTGGAGTTATCAGTAAAAAGTTATAGGCAGTCAAAGTTGTGGTCAAATCTGGTTTTTAAATAAAACAAAAAGAAAAGAGAAACGGTACACGTCGAAGACGTACTTTGGAATCTACGCTTCCACTTACTCCAGCGTGGACGGCGCGGGGAGTCACTGACAGTGGGTCCAGGTGGCCCACTAGTCAGGTTTGACTAGTCGACCTCCCTCCTCTTCCTCTGGCCCGAGCGGAGGCGGGACTCCGGCGATGCTCGCCGGTGAGCAGCGCGGACCGTTCGGAAGCGGAGGTCACCAGCGGGCTCGAGGGATCGAGCGGTCACTCCGTAGTCGCCACGGTCTCTGGGGTGGGCGGAGCTGCCGCGGCGAAGCCGCGGCAGACGATGGCCGTCGGGCAAAGTGATTTTTCTCCACGAGTCCCGATCAAAATCGGCGGGGATGGATTCACTAGGGGAGAGGGAGTTCTGGTGAAGAGAGTGGAGAGGGGAGGCTCTGGTGGCGCCGGAATGGCCGGGGCAGTGGCGGCGGCTGCAGTTGCCGGAGGTGGGGAAGAAGACCTCCCCGGGTCGATTGGCTGCCACGGAAGAACTAGGGGAGCATGCTGAGGCTGCCTATGGAACGGAACGTGCTCGAGGGCCTCTTTTTATAGCGCCACGAGGTCGGTTTGCGGCGGCCGTCGATAAGTTCGCTGGCGAACCGCCTCCCTGTAGCGGCAGGGCGTCATGGCGACGACGAGAGCTAGAGGATGCGCGAGAGGATGAGGCTGAGCTGTTCCAGGGGCAGGTGGCGAGCAGTTGAGGCTTGGGCGGCACCGACCTGGCAGAGATGCGCTGCGGACGCCGGCGTGCCGCCAAGGGGCTCTGTCGGCGGTGCTGCAGGGTACCAGGGCTGCTTGGCGTGAAGCGGTGAGAGGGAGAGTGCGTGGTGCGGCTCTGCGGTGCGGGCAAAACCAGGGGCGCGACGTGGCGGCTCGGGCGCGGCACGTGCAAAACGCGTGCTTTGCTCGCGTTCTGGGCGTGCACGACACTCGTTCGACAAAATGCCAGTGCGTCTAAGGTTGCTAGACAACCACTGCAAATCCACAGGACTAGGTTAGAGACATGCAGAAGGCTACTGGACAACTTGGTTTGAGGCAAGGGAAAAGTTCACAACACAAAACCCTCAACCATGCCAAATCTGTTCATGCACGCAGGGTGTTCGACAAAATGCCAGAGGCATCTAGGAAGTACTTGGGGTGGCCAAAACTTCCAGAGTGGGGTCTCTTTAGATGAATGAGAGGGTGGTGAGGTTAGTTTGCCAAAAGGAGAAACTTGCTAGGGAAGTTTTGCAAAACTTCAATTCTGGACAGGAGGTAAGTGGCATCATTACATGGACCAAAAATGATCCAATGGGTGCATGCTCCTGGACTTAGGGGTTTTGCAGGAAGGGCTACAAGTAGGAAAAGGAATCATGGATAGAGGAGCAACTAAAATGGTGGTTGCTGTACAAATCCTCAAGTTGGACCAGAATGGAAAAGAGGTTAATCCACTCAAATTTTTCAAAGAACAAAGCTGGGTTTTTGCATAAAGTTGAATCATATGCTGCTACTAACATCCCATAATTTTGGTGGAAGCTAGAAAGAAATATTTAAATGGGTTGTAGTGTAAAACTGCTCACTGGACCGGATTTCAAAATATGATGTAGAGCTCAAAATATCCAAGGAATGAAATATCTTTTTGCATAAAAGTGATTTGGTGACATCACAGGACATCTCCAAATTTTGGTGGAATTTTTGAAAGAATTTATAAAAGGGTTGCAGTTCAAAAAGGACCATAAAACCATGGGAAACCATTTTTCAAGAAAATAAAGATTATGGAGATTATTATATAATTAATTCCTCTGATGAAAAGAAAAGATTTTTCTTGAGAGGATAAACAAGTCCAATAACATATTTGAAAAGTTTTCACTGAAAGAAATAACTCCATGATAAAAAGGAAGGAAAAGTTTCAAAAAAATCAAAAGGGAGCCCAGAAAATAAAATTTTTAATTTCCTGGCAAAATTTTAATTAACAAAACAAGGTTAAATTTTTTGTTTGGGTGTTACAACACTACCCCCCCTTAAGAAAAATCTCGTCCTTGAGATTTGCTAAGAGCTGTTTTTATAAAAAAAATATGCACTAAAACAAATACGACTACAGTGAGAGGGCAATAGGTGGTGCAAAACCACAGTGTGGAACACTGGCGCAACATGGAAAAATCCACGGTTTTGGGAAAAAACGAGCGATTTCTACGCTGGATATAAATTTAGAATAAATTCTAAATTTTAAAATACGCTGGTCGTACCCGAGAGCACAGTGCTCCCTCTGGCTGACAGGTGGACCCAGGGTCCACTGTCAGTCTCTTCTTCTTCCTCTGGCTCTTTCTTCTTCCTCTCTCCCGCGCGCTTTCCCGCGCTTTCTCCACCGGCGACGTCTAGCTCGTAGGGCATCTAGGCCGTACCGTGGTAGTGCGCGGCGTGCTAGCTGCCGGTGCAGCGTGCACTCACTTGCGGGCAGTCTTGCTGTCGGCCTTTGCTCGTGGATTCGCCTCCGAACACCGGGCGATCGGGCGGCAGGCGCTGGTGGACCTCGCCCACCGTACACGAGCTCAAGCTATAAAGCGGCCGAGGTGTTCTTCTCTTCTTCCTCCCACCTGACCTCGCTTCTCCTCCTCCTCCTTTCTCCTCTGTCTCCGTTTGCCGGAGCTCGAGACGGGGCTCTAATGGCGGAGGTGGTGCCGGACTGGTACGTGATCCTGTTGTGCGGAGGGCTGGCAGCGGTGTTGGGGCTCTCCGTGCTCCTGTGCGCGATGATCCTCGATGATCGTCGCGATGTTGTTGCTCGGGTGTTGGCTCTCCGCGGTGGTGGTGATCACGAGGAGTAGGTGGGGTGTGTCGGGTGCTAACTGTTGTCGGGAGGTGCTCAGTTAGATGTAACACAGTTGCAAGGTTTTGCAAGCAGTGTATGTGTTCGAATGATTTTGGTTGTGAGTCTGCTGCCGTGGTGCTGCGTGAAATAAAATAATCCACGTCGTGAGAAGGTGTAGATGCAGCAACTCAGGGAAAAGAAATTTCACTCCAGGATTTCTCGCGAGAGAAAACAGTAATACATTAGAGTCAAACCGCAACAGAACTACTCACATTAATAGAAACTAAATAATTTACTTGCCGCATAAACTCGGGGTACCACGCATAAGTTACATCACATAAATAAATGTTACAACAATAAGTACAGCGGCGACGCCTAAAATGGAAACGGTAACTGGACGGGGTCCCGAGAAAACGTCTCTGGTACTGGGATACACTCCTCTTCTATCGGGGAAAGTGGACTGATTAGTCGATGAATGTGTCTCTCCCGATCGGGCCTCAGTGATCTGCCGATGGCGATCTGAGAATTTAAATCCGTGAGGCTCTGGAGATAACCCATCACGCGTTGGGTTAAACCTTCTTGAGCGATGACGTACTGGACAAGGTTGGCCAGGACTGGGTCTCTCTCAATTCGTCCACCGGGAAAAGATGTTACTCCTCTAGGTGTTGCACGGCTCGGAAAGTAATAATACCCTCGTTCGCTGGCATAGGGTACCGCGAATCGAAGGCGAGCAAGCGCTTCGTATGCAGCAGCTTCTACGGCCATATGTGGGGTTAGCATAGATTTCCCCACAAAGGAGACCTCTGTTGGGTCTTGGTTTGGGCTTACGGGAGGGATGTGCACTGCTGCCCAGTATCTCGAGGTGAAAGAGGTGATTCTCGATTTGAACAGCTCGTACTGGGGTGGCTGGGTAGCGCCCATGGTACTGCAGGTAAAATCCCACAATATCTTGACAAAACTACCCGGGGTTGCATCTGGAGTTCTCAGATAAATACTAGGGCTTGGCATGGCAAGAAATGGTTGTGAGGAGGGTGCACAAGTTGAGGGATGCTTGGCAAGGTCTCGCGGTGTCCTTCTTATAGCACTGGAGCTGGGTCATTTTACCGTGGTGAAAGGTAATTAATTTGCCAGCTCAGCTCCAAGGGTCGGGGTCAAAGCCACAGATACATATCTCACCAAAGTGACGTATCACTGTGGGTGTTGCCGGGGTGGTTTTGGTAGCTGTGCCTGGGATAGAAATTTATACTGCATGCTGACATATCCATGCAAGGCTACCATTTAAAACAGAGGCACGACGACATGCGGCGTTTATTTACATGGTCACAAGTTTACCAAGCGGGGATACACTGGGACTCGACACTACTTGAGTGACTTAGTCTACCTCGTTTACATCTAAGCGGGCGTGCCTTGAGGATGTCGAGGCTTCCCCACGGTTCTCACCGTAGGAATTAGCTGGAGAGGGTTGAGGGGCTGCAGGCTCGGGGTAGTGATGATGACCATCTCGGGGATTGTTGGCCACAACCCCATTGGAGTGTACTCCCAAGAGGCGACGAAGCACTTCTGGGGTCATCAAAGCGCCTTGGCCGATGGCTGGGGCAGATCTCAGGGACTCGATCGGGTGTCCGAACAGCACGACTGGGTTGTCGGCGCCGGGCTCGTTTTCTTCTCTCGCCGGGGCTCGGCGAACCAGCTCTCCACGAGCTGCGATCAGATCAATGGTGATTTGATCGAACAGTTCCTCTAGTGCACCTACATAGCGCATTAGGTGCAACAACGCAGGATCCGTCTCGTGATCTCCGTTGGCAACCTGGGGTGGTCTGCCATACCCTTCTCGTGCAGGGTAGTAGTGGAATGAGCGACGATTAACTCGCTTACGATGCGGAGATGAACTATAGCCTCTCGAGCAGCTAGTTGGATGGCTTGTGGCTAAAAGGAAGTTGTTCTTCCGATGAACCTGTAGGGGCGCTCGGGCGCTAGACCCCTACCGTAGATGTGTATAGTGGCCCAGAATTGATGGCTCTCACCGCTCATGGGTCCTTGGTACACAACATATTCCGGGGGCTCTTCTAACGCATAGGCTCGGCGGGTGAGGTTTGCAGTATGGTCACAAAGCCTCAAGGTTGGTTCTTGTGGTCTCATTGTGCCGACGGGGCCGAGCATTATGGCTCGGTTTGGGGTAGCGATCGTGTCTTTGTCTTTGGGTTGGGGCTAGCGTGCCCTTTTATAATAAAAGGGCGGAGTCTTCCTTCGCACGTTCTGAATAAGACACCTTGGGTGCTGGTCATTTGTGCGCGATAGACATGCTAGGTTGATAGGTTGGGCACCGACCGCCAAAAGGTGTCGGGTCCTTTGTGTGGCTATCTTGCCTTGAAAGCTTGGCTGGGGTTGGTTATGGTGCGGTGGGTTGGGTTACCTAGGTTTATTGACCGGCTAAGATAGGAGTAGCCATTGGTCAGCTGGCTCGATACCATGTTCAGGGGCGACGGTTTTCCGGGTAATAAATTCGAAAACGGCTGTTGTACTCACCAGCCCAGGATTCTGTTAGGATGAGGCACCAACTTGATACATAAATTCCAAGCAAAAATACAAAATATGTGGTACAAGACCATTCTGGTCTGTGAGTACAACAAATGGTTTCTAGAGGCTGATGGCGGAAGCGGTTTGTGGATCATCAGTGTCTATGGGACTCCATTTCCCACAGGAACAGCTGACCAGGATAACTCCTATCTTCACGAGGCTGCTATCACTGCTGCTTAGTTTCCGGGGCTGTCGTCGCAATGCTCCTCTCCAAGCAGGAAATCTGGCCAAGACAATAGCCAGGGACAAGCCACTGAGTACTTTGAATGTACTCGCAAACATTATGAACACAGGTATAATACAACAACCGATAATCATGCTCTAAAAATATTCTATGATCACAACGTCAGTCATCACAAAAATCTATTGTGCATGCGAGCAGGTTATTTATATGCAGCATGAATATGCAACGATGGAGTATAAATAAAATGCCACAGTCGGGCGTCTGTGCGACACCACATAAAGGGCTTATAAAGTAAATAACAAGCATCCCACAGTCGGGCGTCTCAGCGACACCACATAAAGGGCTTATAAAATAAATAAATAACAAGCATGCCACAGTCGGGCGTCTCAGCGACACCACATAAAGGGCTTATAAAGTAAAAGAATAACAAGCATGCCACAGTCGGGCGTCTCAGCGACACCACATAAAGGGCTTATAAAGTAAAGGAATAACAAGCATGCCACAGTCGGGCGTCTCAGCGACACCACATAAAGGGCTTATAAATAAATAAATAACAAGCAATGCCATAGTTGGGCGTCTTAGCGACACCACATAAAGGGCTTATAAATAAATAAATAACAAGCAATGCCACAGTCGGGCGTCTGAGCGACACCACATAAAGGGCTTATAAATAATCACAGTGAACATCCAGGAGGTAGAACCATCCCAGGGGTACTCGATAATTCAAATAATATAACGAGTTAGTCCACAACAAAATAATAATCATAATCATTACAAGTCTCAAGTCGCGATCCCAGTTCTGGTTTAACAGTTTCTCCTTCGAAGACCGACACTAAGACCGACACTTGACCCATCCCAGAATGTGATCCTTAACCACGGACACAGCTATTTGAATAGATTTAATCTCTGCAGAGGGTGTACTCTTTACCCACGAGTAACGGATTCCTTTAGTCCATCGGGACTAATTCCGTCTACGGCCTTTTAGTTGAAAACACACCTAGCTTGCACACACCAGCTTAACTTACCGGTGTCTGGAATCACCCACGACACTTGTCAAGCAAAACTCTAAGTGGGGAGGCTACAACCTCGCGTAGCATGGGATCAGATTTATATCGCGCGCTCTAAGGGGTGGCCTCCCCTCTCGGTCTCAACCGGAAACACCCATGCCCCCGGACCAGATGGCATGCCTACTGGTTACAACCGGTATCTTCCATCGTGGCCTCTCTGTACGATGTGTGCTTGAAAGGGGTTGACGACTTACTGAACCGTACCCTACTTGTTGTAGAGCCAAGTGGTAGTACGAAACGAGTATGGGGGTTACTGGAACAAGACTCGATCTATGGTCGACTCAGGAGGTTTAAATATTCCCTGCATGATTAGCATAACGAATATATTTCCTCCAACAGATAGAATCACCACTCATCATACCCCTCATGCCATGCCGGACACACTCGTCTCGATGAGGAAGTAGGGACAAGCCCGGGTCTACCCAAGACAGAGACTTTCCCGCTTTTCTTCCGGTAGGCACGAAAGGCATACGAGGATGATTATTTTCACAAGCATGTCCATTTCCAACAGCAAGGAAATTTCAAATAAGCATTTATGCAAACGATCACATCACCACATAAAATAACGAGTTCCACGTATTGAGGTGGTGCCATAATCGTGTCAAACAATGCATGCAAAATATTATGCCAGGGTTCAGAATGCTTGCCTTTAATATGTGGAAAGGCAGGGTGCACTCCAAAACTTTTGAAAGTTTGCTTCTCTCTCTCCAAAGTCCTATTTTAAATAAATTTGAATTAACACACACATTTAAAACAGCACAAAAAGTTGTCTTGAATTTTTTTCAAATAAATCTTAAAATAAACTAGATCAAATTTGAGAGAGGTAGGAAAAGAAATCAATTCATTTGGAGTTATCAGTAAAAAGTTATAGGCAGTCAAAGTTGTGGTCAAATCTGGTTTTTAAATAAAACAAAAAAAAAAGAAACGGTACACGTCGAAGACGTACTTTGGAATCTACGCTTCCACTTACTCCAGCGTGGACGACGCGGGGAGTCACTGACAGTGGGTCCAGGTGGCCCACTAGTCAGGTTTGATTAATCGACCTCCTCCTCATCCTCTGCCTCGGCGGAGGGGACTCAGCGATGCTACGCCCGTGACAGCGGCACCGTTCGAAATGGAGGTCACCTGCCGGCTCGAGGATCGGCGGTCACTCCGTAGTCGCTACGGTCTCAGGGTGGGCGGAGCTGCCGTGGCGAGCTTCACAATGACGATGGCCGTCGGGCAAAGTGATTTTTCTCCTTGGCGAGTCCCGATCAAAATCGGCGGGGATGGATTCACTAGGGGAGAGGGAGTTCTGGTGAAGAGTGGAGAGGGGAGGCTCGGTGGCGCCCGGAATGGCGGGGCAATGGCGGCGGCTGCAATTGCTGGAGGTGGGGAAGAAGACCTCCACAGGTCGATTGGCTGCCACGGAAGAACTAGGGAGCATCTTTGAGGCTGCCTAGGGAGCAGAACGTGCTCGGGGCCTCTTTTATAAGCGCCACGAGGTCGGTTTGCGGCGGCCGTGGATAAGTTCGCGGAGAACCGCCTCCTGTGAAGGCGGCGGTCGTGGCGACGACGAGAGCTAGAGGATGCACGAGAGGATGAGGCTGAGCTGTTCTAGGGGCAGGTGGCGAGCAGTTGAGGCTTGAGCGGCACCGACCTGGCAGAGATGCGCTGCGGACGCCGGCGTGCCGCCAAGGGGCTCTGTCGGCGGTGCTGCAGGGTACCAGGGCTGCTTGGCGTGAAGCGGTGAGAGGGAGAGTGCGTGGCGCGGCTCTCCGGTGCGGGCAAAACCAGGGGCGCGACATGGTGGCTCGGGCGCGGCACGTGCAAAACGCGTGCTTTCCTCACGCTCTGGGCGTGCACGGCACTCGTTCGACGAAATGCCAGGGCGTCTAAGGTTGCTAGAGAGCCACTGCAAATCCACAGGACTAGGTTAGAGACATGCAGAAGGCTACTGGACAACTTGGTTTGAGGCAAGGGAAAAGTTCACAACACAAAACCCTCAACCATGCAAAATCTGTTCATGCACGCAGGGTGTTCGACAAAATGCCAGAGGCATCTAGGAAGTACTTGGGGTGGCCAAAACTTCCAGAGTGGGGTCTATTTAGATGGATGAGAGGGTGGTGAGGTTAGTTTGCCAAAAGGAGAAACTTGCTAGTGCAAGTTTTGCAAAACTTCAATTCTGGACAGGAGGTAAGTGGCATCATTACATGGACCAAAAATGATCCAATGGGTGCATGCTCCTGGACTTAGGGGTTTTGCAGGAAGGGCTACAAGTAGGAAAAGGAATCATGGATAGAGGAGCAACTAAAATGGTGGTTGCTGTACAAATCCTCAAGTTGGACCAGAATGGAAAAGAGGTTGATCCACTCAAATTTTTCAAAGAACAAAGGTGGGTTTTTGCATAAAGTTGAATCATATGCTGCTACTAACATCCCATAATTTTGGTGGAAGCTAGAAAGAAATATTTAAATGGGTTGTAGTGTAAAACTACTCAGCGGACCGGATTTGAAAATATGATGTAGAGCTCAAAATATCCAAGGAATGAAATATCTTTTTGCATAAAAGTGATTTGGTGACATCACAGGACATCTCCAAATTTTGGTGGAATTTTTGAAAGAATTTATAAAAGGGTTGCAGTTCAAAAAGGACCATAAAACCATGGGAAACCATTTTTCAAGAAAATAAAGATTATGGAGATTATTGTATAATTAATTCCTCTGATGAAAAGAAAAGATTTTTCTTGAGAGGATAAACAAGTCCAATAACATATTTGAAAAGTTTTCACTAAAGGAAATAACTCCATGATAAAAAGGAAGGAAAAGTTTCAAAAAAATCAAAAGGGAGCCCAGAAAATAAAATTTTTAATTTCCTGGCAAAATTTTAATTAACAAAACAAGGTTAAATTTTTTTGGGGTGTTACAAGGGATGCATAACAACGAGGGGGAGAGTGCCTACGTACCCTCATAGACCGAAAGCGGAAGTGTTTGATGACGCGGTTGATGTAGTCGAACTTCTTCTAGCTCCGACTAATCAAGCACCGAATGTACGTCACCTCCGAGGTCTGCGCGTGTTCAGTTCGGTGACGTCCCTCGCCTTCTTGATCCAGCAAGGTGTCGTAGTAGATGAGTTCCGTCAGCACAATGGCGTGGTGATGGTGATGGTGAAGTAATCCTCGCAGGGCTTCACCTAAGCACCGCGAAAATATGACCAGGGGTGTAAACTGTGGAGGGGGGGCGCCGCACACGGCTAACAATTGATGTTGTGTGTTCTAGGCGCCCCCTTCCCACATATATATTGGTGGGAGTGGAGGAGATGCTGCCAGGGGGTGCCCCAAGTAGGATCCGAATCCTACTTGGGGTTTCCCCAAGTGGCACCCCCTTTCCTATTTCCACCGGAGAAGAAAGGAAGGGGGAAGAAGAGAAGGAAGGGGGGGGGGGCAAACCCCCTCTCCCCCTTCTCCTATTATTCCACCTGCCATAGGGGGGGGGCACCCCTTGTGGGCTGGTGTGCTCCGCTCTCATGGCCCATATGGCCCATATATTCGCCCCGAGGGTTCCGGTAACCCCCCGGGTACTCCATAAATACCCGCTACATTTTGGAACACTTCCGGTGTCTGAATACTATTGTACTATATATCAATCTTTACTTCTCAACCATTTCGGGACTCCTCGTCATGTCCGTGATCTCATCCGGGACTCCGAACAACATTCGGTCACCAAATCACATAACTCATACAATACAATATCATCATCAAACGTTAAGCGTGCAGACCCTACGAGTTCGAGAACTATGTAGACATGACTGAGACACCTCTTCGGTCAATAACCAATAGCGAAACCTGGATGGTCATATTGGCTCCTACATATTCTACGAAGATCTTTATCAGTCGAACCGTTATGACAACATACGTTATTCCCTTTGTCCATCGATATGTTACTTGCCCAAGATTCGATCATCGGTATCTTCATACCTAGTTCAATCTTGTTAATGGCAAGTCTCTTTACTCGTTCTGTAATACATTACCTCGTGACCAACTCCTTAGTTGTTTGCTTGCAAGCTTTATGATGTGTATTACCGAGAGGGCCCAGAGATACCTCTTTGATACTCGGAGTGACAAATCCTAATCTCGATCTATGTCAACCCAACAAACACCTTTAGAGATACCTGTAGAGCATCTTTATAATCACCTAGTTATGTTGTGACGTTTGATAGCACACAAGGTATTCCTCCGGTATCCGGGAGTTGCATAGTCTAATAGTCGAATAAATATGTATTTGACATGAAGAAAGCAATAGAAATAAAACTGAACGATCAATATGATAAGCTAACGGATGGGTCGTGTCCATCACATCATTCTCCTAATGATGTGATCCCGCTATCAAATGACAACTCATGTCCATGGTTAGGAAACCTTAACCATCTTTGATCAACGAGCTAGTCCAGTAGAGGCTCACTAGGGACACAGTGTTTGTCTATGTATTCACACATGTATTTAGGTTTCCGATCAATACAATTCTAGCATGAACAATAAACATTTATCATGAATAAGTAAATATAAAATAAAAACTTTATTATTGCCTCTAGGGCATATTTCCTTCAAACACCCCCATGCCGCCGGTGTATGTTTCACCAAGAGAGATGAAAAAACCTCACAAATCTTCCTTACCCAAGAAACCGGGGAACAAACCAATGAACGACTCATCACCGGCCTCCGTCGGGAAGTACCACCGGGATAATTAGTACTTTATGTTGGAATTGTCATGGGCTGGGCGACCATATGACCGTTCATGAATTGCGAGCTCATGAATTGTGCGATCTCGCACGAGAAAATGCGCCATCGATATTGTGTGTAGTCAAGTCTCGTATTGACAAATATTATGTTGAAGCCTTCGCGGGTACTTTAGGCTTCACTGGAGCTTATATAGTGAGAAGCATGGGTAAAGTGGACATCTTTGCATATTCCAGAGGCAACCTTATGAACTAGAGCTTCTAACTTTTTGAAGTATCACATTGACATGGAGGTAAAGGAGAGAGGAAGGGAAACTTGGAGGCTTATGTGCTGGTATGGAGAGTCTAATCGAAGTCTTCGGTATAAAACATGGGACACAACACTACAAAAAAATACACTTCCATGATGATACGTGTTTGTCACAGTAGGTCACCTTTTCTGTCATGTATGTACATCCATGACGACTTTATGACAGAATCAAGATAGTCACACCCCTGCTGTCATAGAAGTGTTCCATGACAATACCAAAATTATCATCACGGAAGTGTTCACTTCCATGACGACAAATGACGCATCATGGAAGTGCTTTAGTCAAGGGTAACCAACACATGGCATCCACTGTAACGGGTCGCCCTTAAGCTATCGGGTCCGGTTTTGGATCCGATAACCCGTTAACAGCCTGGACCAATGGCGATTTTCCACGTGTAAAATTGTCATTGGCCGAAGGAAACACGTGGCAGCTCGTCATTGGGTCAGATAGGCGCCTATGATATGTTGACACGTGCGACGGCCCACCATTGTCCCATTTAGCTTACAAAGGCCGGCCCATTTGACTTGGTCAAAAGTTAGCGGGCCAGCCATGAAAAGCCTATTAACGGTCTGTTCGCAAATAGCCCATTTTACGGCCCGTTAGGGCCTTCCCGAAATTGGCCCAATAGCGTCATGTGGGTGCCGAATATAACACTAGCCCGTTTCACTTTTGGCCCATGTATGGCCCACGTATGGCCCACCGACGTCTTTCGGCCCATATGAGGCATTTCGTATCTTTAGGCCCTTTGGTGGCCCACGGTAACTCTAGCCCATAATGTACAGTAAATTTCTTTGTACCCATTAACGGCTCATGATTCACATGGGCCGTTTCCAGCCCGTGTGAGCTTTCGGCCTACTGACGGCCCATATGTTCTTGGGCTCCTTTCTGGCCCTTGATTACTTCCGGCCCGTTACTGGCCTGTTCCACTAATGGGCCAAATTCGGCCCGTGGGTAGAATCGACCCGTTTGTGGCCTGTTAACCCATTGCACCATTTCCAGCCCGCCCTATATTCTATCCCATTAACGACCTGTTATTGATGTGACAGAATTAAGCCTTTGTTGTCTTCTGGCCTGTTAACGACCCGTTACCATGGTGGCCCGATACCAATTATGCATGTTTACGGCCCCTGCAGACCCATTTATCCGACGGCCCGAGGCCCACCGATTCTATAGCCCGTTGGAGGCCCATTTATCCGACGGCCCATAGGAGGCCCATGGATCCTACGGCCTATAGGAGGGTCAAGGTTACCATGGTCCGTATACGGCCCATGATTGTTGCGGCCACTAGCAAATCAGGGAAAAATAAGACTAGGAAATAAATAAGCCCGAAACTAACACTAGGCAATTAAGGAGATTGCACAGATTACATCCACTGGGCATCAAAGTCCGCCACTAGTGCAAATATAGGGAACACCCTACACTATACAAAAATGGCTTGCTGTTTTCTTCAGCCAGTGGCTGCACGTTAAGAACAAAATTGTATCACAACAATTCAAACTACAACCAAAAAACAAAAGGAAGGTTGGCATAAAAGTTAACAGTCAGGCAGATAAATGCACCACGGAAGTTGAAGCTCGATTCATTTGACTTTGACCGTTATGTTTTCATGTTGTATTGTCCGATGGAGCACCATAACCTTCGCCTTCATTTCTCCTAGTCTCCTGAACAACATAGCAAATGTCTGTTAGTATGGTTTCAAAACCATGCATATCTTGACGACATCGAACAATGGCTGTCCTTGTTTCACAAAGGGACTCTGTTAGGGACTGGACTTGTGTCTGGAGCGCAGATATAACATTGTTTTGAGCTTGCATATCTTGATCATGAGGCAGTTTGAATGAGATTGCCTTAATAACAAACCCAGTATTATGCAGGAACATACTTTTGGCACTATTAGTGGACAGGTACTGACCCACTGCAGCAAGAGGTGACATTGCGGTTATAGTTGCCTCGCCAGCTTCAGAAGGTGGCCGTTCCACCATTTTTTCCATAGCTTGCTAAAAAGTTGAGTTTTACATTAGTAGTACTAGAACAAAAGATATTAAGGAGGCAGCAAAACCAAACAAAATAGCTTTGGTCTATATACAGAACTTATTCTGGTGAACCCGTGTAAAATATTAGTTGTATTTTACTGCAAAGTACATAATAAAACCAGGTTCCAAACATATGACCATGTACCATGGCTAATGTATTGTCTATTTATTCACATTGTATTGACAATTAAGGATAAAGAGACAAAGTTTATAATACGGTAAGCATAGTATGACATTATTCATATCACAAAACAACTGAGAGGCAATTGTAACGTTGTGTGGGAAAGTCCAACACGGAACTAGATTACAGATCAAGATCAAAGGAACATCACTCCTCTCTTTTAAACCTTGTAAGGTGCAATGATATGCTAAGACAATTGTGTATAAAATTGAAAAGAGTAATAGACATTGGCTGCAAACCATGCAGTTCAATGCATAAGTCAGAGTAAGTAGTAGTTAAAAGGCATGAGGATTAAGGACTTACAACAGCGGCTTTGACTGGTGTAGTCATGCCCTTTGTCTTGTTGGTGTGACAGTCCTTGAAGATTTCCACAACATTTGGTTCAGGTAATTTTTGGTCCTTGCGGGCTTTCCTCTACATTTGGAACAAGACAATATAGATCTGATAATATGGTACAACAAAAAGAGTGAAACATCAGCTAATTACAAGAGCCTCGCAGTGTGCAATATAGCTATGAGATCCTGTCGTTTGTTGGAATTTCACTTTCGTACGGTTGGCCTTGTTCTTTGAACAGTTCACCTACAAGAAGATAGATTTTTGAGGCACATGCATAAATAGGAGTTCAACATGTGATCTGATCACATACATATAATGTACCTGATACTTTGGATTAGACCAGTGTTTAACAAGGCCTCTCGAGTCTTCATCCGATATATTTTCCAGTGGAGATGTTTGGGCAAGTTCACTGTTAGCCTTGCCTTCAAAGTGAGTTTTCCTCAAGTTATACCGATACTGTCGCAGAGCAGACTTGAAAACATGGGTGCAATCTTGTGCGGTTGCATCATCTTGGCTATCAACTTGAACCTCATCTGTTGAAAATTATGGCAATCTCATTATCAGCAACCTAGAAAGTATGGGACAGAGCAAGATGATATTACTAGTTTCCATACATAACCATACTTACAGATAAATGGTCGAGGAAGGTGTTGAACTGGGTTTCGTCTTTGTCATTCTTGTACTGAATCCATGTTGTGAGGATACATACATGACACCTAACGGCAACCGCTTCCTCTGATACTAACTTGGCTGACTCTGTAGCATCAGGTGGCCTTTTTAAACCTGCCTCAAAACAGATCTCCATTCTTCCTCCTCTAGATTTAGTTAACCTATCGAGCATTATCCCTGATGGTTGCTTCCTCTTGCGCCTAGGTGCTAGTCCAACAATGAACATAGGAAGTGTTAGTGTACATCAAACTGTGAGTCTGCATATAAAGAAGCATGCAACTATAACTTGACTCCAGCAACTACCTTCTTGTTGCTGAAGCTCACAAAGTTCATCTGATCTTGCCAACTCGTCTTGTGTCAAGAGTGCTTCAGAAGTAGTGTCAGGTGGCAAGGGAGCTTGGGAACATGCTTCTAGCTGAGTTGCCGAATGAGTAACTCGTGCGGCTGGTGGTACTATGGAAGGTGTCGCAACAACTAGGGTTGTCTCTGCTTGTTTGGTGGCAACTATTGGTTTCTGTTTGGCTTGTTCTACAGCTCGTGTAGCACGGGATACCCCGTTTGTACAATTTACCGCTGGACTTCGACCTTCTATTGGACCATCAGTACCAGCAGAATCTGCATAATTGTTCCGCTTCCGTTTCCGTGTGTCCTTAGTACTAACACTATCCCCTGTTATTCTACGTCCCTTTCTCTTTCTCTGTGCCATGTTAAGTCAAGCCAACAAGAAAAAGGAATAACAATTTAGTTCTTCAAAACAAATTGATGCGTGATATAGACGAACTAAACTTTGATGTGGAGGATGTAATATGTACGAAAAACAGGACGACATGAGATAATCAGAACTATGATGTGTAAACTAAGCAGAAGACATTTCACTAAATTAGAAGCAATGCAATGGAAGGTAGACACCATATGAAAGATGCTACAAATATTGCTCTGCCAAGTTAATAGTGTCTCATCATAACTGGCGTTTAAACAAATATGAAGCAGTACAAGAAATAAATCATATGCAAGATGCAAACAACATCACACTACCAAGTTAAAGGTCTCTCATCATTAGTGCCATTGCATATTCACATCATTGCATATTCACAGCTTATGATGTGTAAACTAAGTAGAAGGCATTTCAACAAATTAGAAGCAATGAAAGCTAGACACCATATGAAAGATGCAAGGAATATCACTCTACCAAGTTAAAACTGGCTTGTCATAAGTGCCATTTCAACAAATTAGAACTAGTACAAGCTAGAAAAGAATGCGAGATGTAAGGCAAACACATGATACCAGGATGGAATATGTACGAAAAAAAGGACGACATGGCATATTCACAAATGTTTGTGTAAACTAAGCAGAAGCCATTTCAACAAATAAGAAGCAATGCAAGCTAGACACCATATGCAACATGCAAGACAATATCACACTGCCAAGCTAGAGAAAGCACCTGGGATGCCGGTTTCGCCGGAAGACCGCCATCAGTCCCTGCCTTATTTTTTTCCTCCCTCATTCTTAGTTGTATTGCCTTGTCAAGTCAAACCCGCAAGAAAAATGAATAAAAATTTGCTTTTAAGAACTCATTGATGCAGGATGCTGACGAGCACTACTTTAATGTAAGGCGACCGCATGATAGGACGGCTGAATGTCTAAGAAAAAAGGACATCATTGCATATTCACAGCTATGATGTGTGAACTAAGCAGAAGGCATTTCAACAAATTATAAGCAATGAAAGCTAGACACCATATGAAGGATGCAACGAATATCACTCTACCAAGTTAAAACTGTCTCGTCATAAGTGCCATTTCAACAAATTAGAACTAGTACAAGCTAGAAAAGAATGCGAGATGTAACCTATATCACACTCCCAAGTCAAACGTGTCTTATGATAAGTGATTGTTGCAGATTACACAACAGTAGTACTTTGATGTAAGAACATGGTGTGATAGACATATATTGTATGTTCTAGAGCAGGAACACGTGTCTTATTCACAAGTATAATGTGTAAAGTAAGCAGATGGATTCAGCAAAATTAGAAGCAATACAAGCTAGACATCATACATAACATGCAACCACATATAACAGTGCCAAGTTAGAGGGAGCACCTCTGATGGTGCACTAGGGGAGACGTGCTCATCATCAACACAACTACGTCGAGTGTCTATGCATGTGTTGTCTTGCAAATCATCTTGGGGGAGTGGAGGAGTAGAATCTGTAGAGGCCCTCCGCTTGGAAGGAGCACCTTTATCTGATGCCTTGCTAATTTCCTTTTGCTTTATTGATTTTGAATTGTTAAGTAAAACCGACAAGAAAAAGCATTAAAATTCACTCTTCAAAACTCATTCGTGCATGATACTGACAATCACTACTTTGATGTAAGGCAAACACATGATACCAGGATAGAATATGTACGAAAAACAGGACGACATGGCATATTCACAACTGTTTGTGTAAACTAAGAAGAAGCAACAAATAAGAAGCAATGCAAGCTAGACACCACATGAAAGATGCAACAAATATGACTCTGCCAAGTTAAAAGAGTCCCATCATAAATGGCATTTCAACAAATTAGAAGCGGCGCATGCTGTAAATCATATGAAAGATGCAACTAATATCACACTTCATATACTAAAGGTGTCTCGTCATATTGATTGATGCGGGATACACAAAAAACAATAGTTTTATGTAAGGACATGCTTAATAGACAGATGTACTATGTACTAAAAACAGGAAGGCATGTCACATTAACAGGTATAATGTATAAACTAAGCAGAATAGCACATGCAATTTAACCAGATTGGAAGTTACAATCTAGACACCATATGCAACATGCAACCACATATCACGCTGCCAAGTTAGAGCAAGCACCTGCGATGCTAGTGTAGGGGAAATGCGGTAATCAACTACAGAGCTACGTTCACTATCTTCATATAGCCTTGCTGTTTCTAGAGAATCATGTGGGGAGGCTGAAGCTGCATTCTTTAAATGAGGATCTTTTCTCACAGTAGTCCACTGGCCTGACTGCCTCATCATAAGTGATTGATGAGGGATACACAAGAACATTAGTTTGATGTAAGAACATGGTTAATAGACAGATGTACTAGTATGTACCAAAAACAGGAAGGCGTGTCATATTCAAAGGTATAATGTGTAAGCTAAGCAGATGCAATTTAACCAAATTGGAAGCAATACAAGCTAGACATCCGGCTGGAGTGGTGAGCATGATCATCTAGGACTTGAGAGCCTGGTGGGAGGTGGGGTGCTTCGCCACCATCGTGGCTTTTTATTTGGCTTCCAGGTGATGCCTGTCTGTGCTGGGCTTGTCACTGGCTCGGCCCGTTCCCTAACTAGCTATTTGTCTTCTGGTGCTCCCGAGATGGTGGTTGATGTAAAAAATATATTTTCTTATCTTAATAAAGACCGACTTCGGCCTTTCGAATACAAGCTAGACACCATATGCAACATGCAACCACATATGACACCGTGAAGTTAAAGCAAGCACCTGGGATGGTGGTTCACTGCGAGCGAGATCATCCACTCCAGAGCTACGTTTACCGTCTCCATCTGTCAAACATCCAACCCTTAAAGCGAAAACACGTGTCTTGCCTGCCCGTGAAGCAAGCAGGAGCGACTTCTCTCTTTTCTTTTCTTCTTCCGTCAAGGCAAAGTCTGAAATACCCTTGCATAAAAACACAATAGTGAGAGTATGGGTGAAGTGTGTGCAGAACTAGTGCACTGTAAAAGTAGCATATAGCAGGTGGCTGAAAAATAAATGATAGGAGACATATGATAGCTCTACAACATTGCATGGCAAACAAAATTAGATTCTACTTCGTATGATTTTGTAATATATGAGCACGGAGATGTCTAGGAAATGCAGGTACTCCTCTAGCACACCACCACATGTGGTCCTATCAAAATAACACTTGACTAAAAATAAATAGGTCAGCCGATTTTTTTATGAACCGTCCGATCTATAAGGAACAGGCAGATGGCCTTCGTCTACCTCCCACCAGTCACTGCTGACGATCTTTCTCGAACCGCCAGCGACCACCGGCCTAGACCCCTGCCTCCGCCGCCCCCGCCCTCCCCTCGACCTCACACCACCGCCGTGCTTGGCGGCGCCTCCCGGCCATCCCTTTAATCCCGACTGACCTCCAGATCGGGCACCAGCAGCTCCTAGACCCCACACACCCCTAAGATAAACACCGAGGCGCTGCTTCCCCGGCGTAATAGGCGGACTAGCGCCTATTACACCGGGGAATGCTTCCTTTAATTGCGAATCAACTGACCAGGAACTAAAATCTAGGGGGGCGACGGACCTCTAGCTAAGGTGAAATAGTATATGAGGAGAAACCTTGTGCATCACGAGTTACTAGGAACATCTAGTATCAGGAAGAAGCGGTCAACTAGTGTCTTCTATGGGATGAATACCATGCAAGCAAATACGTAAGATCTGCACGAATAAGGGAAGAGGAGTACCATTTCCGGTTGCCAGTGCTGTGTCCTCCTGATGTCGTGACGATTTTCTTCTTTTTACCGGGGGAACCGATGTTTTGGAGGAGGGCGGAGCCTTGGACGAACCAATGGCCAAATTGTCGACTGTGTTGCGGTGGCTGTCTGCCGGCGGAGGGGAAGCAGATCTGAGGCGGCAAAGGACGGTGTAGCGGGAACAACTCCGGTGTGATGGACGGAGGCGAAGTTGGAGCGGCAGCGGTGAGGCGCAGGACAGCGTGGTTGAACTGGCTCGGGTACGAACAGCTCGGCCTCGGCTTCAACTACTAGCCGTGGAGGGTGTTGCGGTTGCGGTTGTGGTGGACGACGATGTAGGGGTATCGGCTCCGGCGTGACGGAGGAGGGCGGCGGTTGATGGGTGGGTTGGGGTGGCGGACAGAGGACGCTGGGGTTTCGCGGCAGGTGGAGATGTAGTTTTGGCGCCCACGGAGTACGAATGGGGAATCAGACGGGGGGGCGGGGGGGCAGGGGGAGCTAAGGGAAAACCATGTTTTGGTCTGGGACACGCTTGTTTTTGGTTGTTTTGAAAAGATGGGATGCACTTGTTTGAAATTTTGGGAAAGTACAAACTTTGCCCCCCTCTTAAATTTCAGACATACTGCGGGTACGGGGTAGGATGGTAATCCCAGGTGTCCCAAATAGTGGGTGGGAGGGATTTTCATCCGTGCGCATGTGTGCTCAGGCGGCCATTGTGTATGAATGTTTTTCGGAGGCGGTTGCATGGCCTCTAGATGAAGCTACAAACCTACCCCAAATTAGACCTTTGGACGTCGGTTCGGAAGGTTTCGCGGGTCGGAGTTAGAAAAGTAATTTCCTTCTACTACCAAACATTGGTATCACGCGGTTTCACGCGAGTTGAGGCTCGTTTGGCGCTTCGTTCGAAATTTCGAAACAGAAGCATTCATGTTTAGAGTACTCTTGAACTTTGAGGATTGACCTATATAGACAACGTTAAATTTGACCTTGTATGTTTGAAAACCTCATTAAATTATGCGCTTCTTTTTGAAATTTTGACACTTCAAAATCCTATAACTACGATTATTTTGGAATGGAGGAGGTAAATTTGAATCTATTTTGTACACGACTATATATGCTATTATGTACAAAAGCAGATCAAAGATTGGTGCCCCCATAATTTAGGTATGATTTACAAATGCCATGATATCAAATTCAACTAATTGAATGGACTTCATGTTGAATTCGAATTTTTTAAAACACCTTAAGTTGAATTCAAATGTATGCTAGTTCATAGCTAGCTATTTATAATGTTCATTGTGTAACTTTTGTATGTATAATGTGCTTTACACACACAACATGAACTATACTCACGTTTATATTCGATTGCTAAAGCGATGCATTGTCTGGAGTTCAAAATACTAACTATGTGGATCAATTATGTCAAATAATAACATAGACATGCTCAAATTTGATAAAATATAGATGTCTGATGGATCAATGACCATTCCTTACGCGAATTGCAAATATCATGATCCCATCCTAATATTTGGATACAATTTATATTTTTAATCAATGTGTACATCAGTCTTTTACGTGTAGTTTCACTCTCCATCGGTGATCTCTCACACATGCTCACACACTCTATCCCGAGGTGTCTTTCTCCCATACATGCTCTCAATATAACCCTCCCTCCCTCTCGTAACCATTTACGATTGTTTTCACTAACCTTTATCACAATCACTCTTCCTCTCACAAGCATACACACGCACAATCCCCATTGACCCTTACTATATGCATAGACCTGCCTACGTGTCTCCCGTACGCACATTATCTTTAGGCCTGTCTCTCACGCATTGTCTCCACCTCTCTTCCTAATCGATGAGTATGATTCTAGCAGAGCATTCTGTAGGATGCCCCTTAAAGTTAGGTTGGATGAATAGTAATATCAGAGAGAAGGGGTTACCTTAGTTTGAGGACCTAGAGTTACAAATCCTAGCCGGCTTTGTCAGTGGACACATAGTCCTCCATGGGTCTCCCTAATTGCGGTACGGGACGACCAATGTGGCGCAGGACGGAACCGAACCAAGGGCCTCACCTCGGCCCACCAGACCTCATGCGGTAACACACCCTCTACCCCCAGGTCTCGTTATCTTCTCACACCCACACATACCAACACAGACACCACACAAAAAAAATCTCATCGTGCCTCTATCTCCTCCCCCTTGCATATACACACTCAAGGGCATCTCTCGCCATGACATCATATTCGTCTCTCTCTCTAGACTTCTCTCATTTCTCGTGCTATCTCTCCCACCCCCACGCCGGCCCCTCTATCCATGCCTCTCTCGAATACGTAATACACACACATACCTCTCTAGGCCCTACCAAATACATCAACTACACATTCACACATGTTACATCACGTACCCCATTGATATAAAAAGCCCTCTCTTCACGTTTATTTCACATACAACATTCCTTTTGAATAAAGTGTGGCCAAAAAATATTTTAGAATTTCTACATATATACAACATTACAAAGTTATATGGAGGAGTATGAACGTTAATTTGCATTGCATGGTGCCCACAATGATATTTATTCTGCACTGTGAATTCTGTACTATATATAAAGTTAGTCATAATAAAGAGAAACGAAGAGCATCTCTCTCTCTCCATCGCATACACCCCCTCTACGCCCCTTTCACGTACGCACACAAACTATCTCCAGGTCCTCTAAAAGTACGCCCCCGGCACATTCACGCATGTTTCATCTCTCTCGCGCGATATATATAGTGACGATCAATGTATTTTAAGCGGAAGCACGATACATACATTGGACTTCAGAATCCACTTATTACGGTCACCATTTATGTTTTGTGGTTATTATACAGTCAGGAGCTCACCGTACAGCTCTGTATTTGCTCAAGACACGACTAGTTGACTAGTTAAACGCTCCACGTGGCACCTCTAGTGTTGCATCACATTATCTCACTATCATTGGGCCCACCCTTCGGCGTGTATCTACTCTACACTCTTATAAAAAAACCGAGTTGGTGATGATGGTGTGCCTGCCGTCCTGCAATATAGGTCGTCCGATTTATATCTAATGGATAGGAAGGAAACTATGGCAATTTTGCAAAAAGGTACCCACACACCTCTCCACATTTGCAAATAAGGCCTTCCCTCGTTCATCCTTTTCTCTCACAAGATAAACTACTCATACAAATGCATCTTGATGTTATGTGCAACACACGGGCATCTTGCTAGTAAGAATGAAAACAAACGATTAAAAAAATATTGGACGGTGGTTCAAAGTCATGATCGCAGGCACAACAGACAAGGTTGCCTTGTATTGGTATGCTGAGCCATCTATTTTAACACACAAGAGATGGTTTGGTGATTATACACACACGCGCGCATGCACACGAACTGCCCCCAACACTCAGACGAACACATGCAGCCATGCACGCACGCAACACTCACACGTACACACGCAGCCACGCATGCGCACACGCATGCATGCACACATCACATGACCAACACACACTCTCACGCTCAAGTGCTCAACCTACACGTGCATGCGCACACATCAGGCCCTGACAGACACATACACAACCAGGTGGTTCCCGCGCATGGGTTGGAGTCTTGTCGCACCTACATAAATTTGTGTTTATCTAACCTTTTTCCTATGCAAACTGACAGGTGGGACCCACAAGGAACGTGGTCAATTTAACTAGTCAACATAGTGCCACACAGACTATTTGGCCAGTCAAAGAGTGCAATCCGATGCTGAACGGTGAGCAAGTGACCATATAATCACCGCAAAACGTATATAGTGACCGTAATGAGCGTATTCTGAAGTCCGGTGACCGTATTACGCTTTTCTCTTTGTAGGCCCTCCAAAAATACATCTCTACACAGTCTCACATGTTACATCTAACAACTATGCAATATAGCACTACTACTACACACTCTAACACAATAAATCATATGTGTTTTTAGTTTTACTAGATCTCATATTGTTCATTAATTATTTAGTTTGCATAAATTGAAATTGCCTTTGAAATGTATATCCAGTATCATCTACCGCGCGGGAAAAATCCCGCCCTTTCCTGTTTAATCAGGTTTGTATCGATGGATCGCGCGAAACATCAAAACTATAGTAGTACTACAGTACAACTGACAGTTCACTGGGCCGCCATGTTGTGTACTCCTCCGTCGTAAGAGTGGAGTGCTCGCTTTCATAAATGTTCTAGTCCCTTTCTCCGACATGTGGGACATCAAGCTACCGGGTCCACGTGCCATACCGAAATAAAGTGCAGAGCAGCAAGGGTGAAGCACCCCAGTCATGGCGTCGGCGTAGTAATGAGCAATGAGGCGTCAAATCACAAAGCTGCACCTTTCCCACAGTTAAGTTGGAGGGATGAAGTAATAATGCTAAAAAAGAAGTTGGAGGGACGAAGCAACCATCATTTCACTCATTGCTGAATCCGCATCTCCCTCATGTTCTTCAAGTTAACCACGTGTTGCTTCTGCCGTTGTTCTGCCTCATGCGGGATGCGGATCGACTTGGTAAAGCACTGACACGTGGGACCGCAGGTTAGCAAACCGCCAACCCAACGTCCTCTAAAAATAAGAAACCTCCCCCGCCATCCGCGCGGCAAAATCACCTCCTTTTTACTAATCTTGATACTATAATTTTTTAGATCAATATAATTGAGATTTGTATAGATAGTACACAGGAGTAAAACCAAGTGGTACGGTTAAGGGCATCTACAATGTGTAGCCAAATGTGAAAATAGCTTTTGGCATCGATGGGAACCATTGTGGACGGTTCTTCCAAAGCCAAAAAGATGGAACCGAAGCTCCCTAATTGATTGATTGAAGGAATAGAAAAATGCAACGTCTCTCCTCTTTCTCCCGTGCTTGGACGCATGTATAGCATAGAGCACAAAGTCTACTCCCCTGTCCCTTCTATCACAAATCACAAAGCAGTGAGGCATCAAATCACAAAGCACGGACGAAGCAACTATCATTTCACTCTTCGCTGACTCCGCTTCTCCATTGTCTTCTTTGAGAAACCACCTCACCGCACTAAGCTGGACAGACGGCACTATTGTGTAGTACTAGTGCATTTATGCGTCCTTTGGTTCAACGGACTTCCTGGATGCAAATAAGGCAGTTGTCTCGGCTTGCAGGCAGCACTTGCGAACGACTTATCGTGGTCTCCCTCAATGGTGTTCTCTGTCGAACGCACTTCGCCAAACCACAACGTTCGAGATATCGTCGACGTCACCGCATGGGGACGGAAGTCAAATAGTTACTACCTCCATTTTTTTTGTACACAAGGCCAGTATATCAAAATTACAATTTGCAGAAGGCCACTAACACTAATCGAGGCTAAATTGATGGGGTTTTCCTCGTACTAGCAACCAAGGACATTAATATACCCTTGCATGCATGCAGAAGTGAGAAGGTTGGTTTGCATGGCGCTGCATTAATCAAGCGATGAGGAGTGATATGATTAGCTCTTTGGGCGTTGGAGAAAAAATACGCAATAATTGACACATGAAACGAGGATTTGTATCGATCAATCCCGCGAAGGAAAACCCCGCCTTTCTTTTTTAACACAAGTAGTACTCCTACATAAGTAGTACTTGTATCCTATTTGGGCCGAGGCCTTGCATTGCCATACTTCGCCACACGTTTTTGCCAAGCTTACCTAAAGTTTTCAAAATGAAAAGGAGGTACACTTGCGCACAGCTGTCACGGTCGCACCGCACCCTCACACAGTCGCTCCTGCACGCCTCAAACCCAACCAAGGGAATGTACCTTCACTGACATGTGCTACCGCATGTGATCAAACCAAACTCAGCCATCCTACTCCCTCCTTCCATTTATATAGGGCCTAATGCGTTTTTCAAAACCGCCTTTGACTATTGACAAGATTAATAGTACATGAGATGTATAATGTGAAAATTATATCATTAGAAGCTCCTTTCACATACAAATTTGACCGTATGCTTTGTGTAAGTTGCATGTCATATATTATTACTCTAACATTTGATCAAAGTTAGCTTGTGTAAGTTGCATGTCATATATTATTACTCTAACATTTGGTCAAAGTTAGCCTTGAAAAACGCACTAGGCCCTATATAGATGGAAGGAGGGAGTACCACTGACACATAATTTTCGTTCATACAGTATGTTTATCCAACCGCATGTTGGGGAAGATCCATACGACCCTTGCGGTGATCTGTTGGGGAAGAAGAAGAGGTGAGGAAGAAGGGTTAGGAGACTTAGGATATTCATCCAAGCGCCTGAAATGATCGACTGACCCAAATGATGGAAGTCAGGCGACTTGCATAAATATATGTTTTTACACAACAAAAGATCCCTAAAAACAACAACATAAAGAAAAACTACCACTGCTCGCGGAGCGAGACAGCCTTGTCGTCTTTGGCTGCCGGCACGAACCCGCCTTAGCTGCCGACGTGTGTCTCCGCACCGTGGTTGTCCTCGGCCTCTAGCTACTCGTTCATGCAGATCATGCAGGCGCTCTGCACGGACAAGAGCACCGCCCAGTTCAAGTCTAGGACGTCCGGTTCCGCCTGCACAAGGGCCTCGATGGCAGCGACATCCATGCGCTCCGCATCGAGTTGAGCGTCCGTCGCCCGTTTCAAGTCTAGAACGTCCGGTTCCCCCTGCAGGAGGGCCTCGATGGCAACGGCATCTGCGTGCTCCACGTCTAGTTGAGCCTCCGCTGCCCGGTTCAAGTCCAGGACGTCCGGTTTCGCCCGCTGGAGGGCCTCGATGGCAGCGGCATCTGCGTCAAGTTGAGCCTCCGCCGCCCGGTTCACATCCATGACATCCGGTTCCTCCTGCAGGAGAGCCTCAATGGCAGCGGCATGCGCGTGCTCCACTTCGAGTTGAGCCTCCGCCTCCCGGTCCTCCTTTAGTATCACCAGGTTGAACCATTGGTCCGCCTGCACCATGGGGGACCCGGACGCCGACACGAAGTCGATGTCCATCGTCTCATACTCATCGGGGGCCTTCAGCGTCGCGACCTCCGCCATGAACATTGGATCGGCTTCCTCCTCCTTGGAGCTTGGCTCCGGAGAACTCGGGGATTGGCCCGCCGCAAAGCGAGCTTGGGAATGGCGGAGGTCTGTGGCGCCAACTGCCTCCACGATTTCTACGCGGCACTCCGATGTCAGCATCTTGTAGTACGTGATCTTGCGGCGCACCATGGCTTTCAGGCGAACTAGGGGACGCTTGATGCGCGCTAGGGGATCGAAAGGTGGGGGAATGGGCTCGAGAGGAGGTGTGGTTTTGGGGTAGTGGCTGGCATAAGCCAAGCAGCGAAGGTTCTGGTGTGAATAGTGGTTCCGATGACGACCGGTCAATCGGTTTTGACTGTACATCGCTCTTGTCGCGTTCGCGTTGCACCCCGATCGACACGCTGGACCCTCCACGTTGCTCACCGAATGGAACTTGCTTCATCTTGCATTTTCGCTCGCTTGTGGGACCGTAGTTGAGAGCAAACCGACGTCCCTCCCCCTCCCCCTCCTGCGTCATCTTTATACTACTACTTCCTCCATTTTATGCGGAGTAAATAAAAACAAAGGGAATATACTACGGATGAGGATCCCCTGACATGGCCGAACCCATTGAGTAACTAACATGCGGGGCCTAGCAAGCATGGTGCCCGCCAGTCAGTGACCGAAAGGCAGGGTAAGGCAGGGATACATACGTCAGAGGATCCACTTCCACTACTACTCCCTCCTTCCATCTATATAGTGCCTAATGCGTTTTTCGAGGCTAACTTTGACCAAATGTTAGAGTAATAATATATGACATGCAACTTACACAAAGCATACGGTCAAATTCGTATGTGAAAGGAGCTTCCAATGATACAATTTTCACATTATACATCTCATGTACTATTAATCTTGTCAATAGTCAAAGGCGGTTTTAAAAACGCATTAGAGCATGGTTATGTAGCCGGCTGTTGGCTATAAAGAGATGCCACCTCACTTAGAGCCATCATAAAAAATACTCATATAATAGGTTGGCTCTTAGAATGGCTATTAGGTTGTCTCAAAGCATTTAAAATTTGCATGAGCAACGTATATGATTGGAAGAGAGTTGCATACTAGGCCTTATTAGACTTGCTCTTAGGCCCTATATAAATGGAAGGAGCGAGTACTATGAGCACTGCATACTCTACTACAGATGTTGTCAGTACTCCACTAGTACTATTGGACATGGAGCTTAAAAAAGTTACTATTGGACTGGCTATACGTGGCGAAATCCTAGTAGGAAGAGCATGCGCGAGAACAAGCACATTCACGTGTTTGAAAACAAATTGGAAATCATCTCTGTTTGAATACAAATCTAGGAGTATGTACTAATCTAATAATATTGATTGAGCGTTGTTGAATGTTGATACTTTTTCTGTAAGTTTGATCAAAGTAGAGATACTTTGACTATACATAAAACTTATATGTAAACTAGAAAGGGTCGGAGGGAGTATATTGTACGTTCAAAAACGAAACGAACAGTGAATACCCTTTATATATGATTTGTGGATGCTATGATCACCGGTTCAAAATTTTGAATCCGCCTTAGGTACCACACATGCACCCACTCGTTCTCTCTCGGTTTCATCTCGGGGTGGGTACAATACGTTTGTTTAGCTTATGAACATACAATATACTCCCTCTGATCCCCACAGACCCCAGCTGGTCATTTCTATCATAGAAACAGACCAAACCTTTATCTCCTTGCACGACACGCAATTGATCTCTCAACATCAATCGATCTCGTCAAGATGTGTCGGGGCATGAACCGAATGGGATGTCAAAACTAAGACGGGAAGGGATACGTAGTGTAGGCGAAGTGAAACTTTAAACGAACCGTTTGTTTGTCTGCATGTCGGACAAATTACAACATTGGAAATACAAGCATAGTCTAGGCCCACAAGCGAATGATACTCGGCGTAATGTTCAAATGAGGCATGCGGGAGGATGGACTCGACTGGAGGGCGGCATGATCTATGGAGAAGAGGGTTGGAGAGGAATGAGAAATAAGCAACGCCACATGATTATACTTGAACGGCTCAAATAAACAATAGTTGTCTCGTTTTCCCTTCCATCTTGGTCATGGAGTAAGATACTCCCTCCGTTTTTATTTACTCTGCATATTGTTTGACTGAAGTCAAACTTCATAAAATTTGACCAAATTTATAGAAAAAATATGAACATTTACAATAGCAAATATATATGATGTGAAAGTATGTTCAATAATGAATCTAATGGTATTGATATGTTATTGTATATGTTATTATTTCTGTCTATAAACTTTGTCAAAGTTTACAAAGTTTGACTTTGAGCAAAGCTAAAACACGGAGTAAATAAAAACAGAGGGAGTACGCAGGGACTAGTATAGTTACTACTGCCGGAACATGGTAAGTTGGACCCCTAAACACGGAGCATTGACGCTCGAATTTGGCCAGGAAAATAGGTAAACCGACATGTGGGGCACACCAGTCGGGACGACATGACACAGACTAGTCCAATGGAGGAGCTGGCCCACGACCTCCTCGCCACCGGCAACCATTCATGTGGGTCGTGGGGGCCAGCAACGTGGCGCAGCTCCCGCACCGCCTCTGGACGGTGACCGCGGTGAGCGACATGCTCATCGTCGCTGGACACAGTCGGCTTTAGTGTGCCGAGGGTGGTGCTAGCGCAGTGGCACGACTAGCAAATCAACACCCAGCTCGTCGAGGACGCACGGGGCGCCGAAGTGCGCGTGCGCCGCGACACGTCCGCGGAGTGGTGTAGCGCGGCCAACTACATCCCCAGTACCTGAGACCATGCCGGGTCATCTTACTTTTTCAATGACATGTGGGGATCGTATGTGAGCAAAGGGCATCTCCAACATTGCCACGACCGCAACTGACTACCCTGGCACACCAAAAACCCTCGTCCCTCGTGCTGTCGCACGGTGCTTTCCCAGCCAGCGCTAGCTACCCGCATTCATGCCGTCCGTCCGTATGCCGTCATTAAGAGGCTCGGTGCCCGAGGAACCAACTCCGGCGACTTAATGACGCACCCGGATGCTTGGCCTCACCGGAATGCGCTACTTAAAGCGACAACACCCAGCTAAACTCCACACCATAGCGCATTGTCCTGCTACCTAGCACCACATCCGCCGTGACCACGAGCGCGAACACTCTGCGGGAGAGCTTGTCTTCGGGGATGAAGCTCGAGGTCCCCGTCCTCCCTCAAGTTGCCGCTCACGACGCAATAGCGGCATAGCCGGACGCGGACGCGACCGCACAAGCGGTGGCCACGCTGGCGGCCGACAACGGGAGCCACCGTCAGCCACACGTCCTACTTGCCACCATCCAACGTCCGGCACCGCCGAGGTCGGGGACTCCTCTGAGGATGAGTAGCCAGGGGAGGCGGTAGGGCATGGTGTGCCAATTGGCCGGTCCGTCTCTCATGTTCTACTCTTCCTCGCCGGAGACCGCACCTTCACTTCAAGGGTCTTGAACCCCGCCCCCGTACATGGAGATCGCAGATGGAGGACGTCGGTCGCCACCATAGAATAGGGTTAGGGTCGGGTTTCTTTTATTTTTCTGTCCTATAAAAGTTCAAAATGTAATGAAAATCTGTCGTGTTTGCATTAATCTCGTCCAGTGTATATGAACTTTCACAATAATAGTAAGATATATTGTAGGAGTATATGGAATGATGATTCGTTTTTGTGTGTATAAACTATTAAGGTTGACCCAAGATAAAGCTAACATGCGAAGTAAATAAACACATAGGGTCTACATACACAATTTATCTTAGGCACTCCAATAGTATGTCCAGTACACATTCACGCATTTCACATTTTTCTACATCTACGGGAACCTATGAAAGGGTTAACGTAAATTGCCTCTCTCTCTCTCTCTCCCCTTGATTTTGATGGTGGTGGGCCCCCCCCCAAATCTACAATCAACAGCTCACACATTTCACATTACGTTAATTACGTAACTAGGATTACGTAGGTGTAGCATTACTCGTCCTAAAAAAACCAACTAAGCCAACCTCCCAGCATATCGCGCGGGAAAAGACCCGGCCGCGCCGTTTTAGTCGGGATTACTGGATTACTAGTAGTAGTATCGATGGATCGTGGGAAGAACCAAGTTTTTTAAGAAGGTGAAGCACCAAGTTTAAAAGGAAAAAAGGCGGTACACTCACAGCACCCCTGTCGCGGTCGCATTGCACCCCACACATGGTCGGTCCTACACACGGCTCACGCAAATGGAACACGCTTCGGCTTGCCTCTTCACTGACACATGGGACTGCACTTGGAGAAACCGACCATGCGCCAAACTCCACCCGCCCACCGCACGAACCCCCCAAAAAAATCCCCCCAAATCCCAAATTCAACCGCCCTTCGGCCAACTAGCCAATAATATTCCCCAAACCCCCCTCCCCCCGGCCCCCTCCACTCCATTCGCTCCTCTAAAGCTGCCCTCCCCGCCGTGCCGATACGTCGGCGCCGCGGTTCGTCGAGGGGATGCACGGAGATCCTCTCGCTCCCACAGTACGCTCTCGTAGACTGCCGTCCTCTAGCTGTGCCGCCACCGCTGGCGATGTTCTTGTGGAGACGCACGGCGGCCAGCGCCGCCACTGCTGGCGACAGTCATGTGGAGACGCACAGCGGCCAGCTTCTCCCACGGTACGCACATTCTAGACTGAGGCCTCGTGCATGTCGGTGTAGCGCTGAATGTTAGCTGATAGACGTTCTTAATCTCACTATTTGCTGAAGTAGTTTACAGTCAATATGCTCTGCTTAAGAAGCTTCCTTGCTCTGTTCTGCACTCAATCTGCTTAGCTGAGATGGCATGCCAAGCCCGATTAGTTGCTAACATATCCTGCCATATATTTATTGTGACGTAGATTGCCATGGTCTAGTAGCCAATCTGTTAGGTGAAATAGCTCTACACCGTTCTATACTTGATCTTTGTTGCTAAGATGGCCTTCGATAGTTCGATGGCTGTGTGCTCGGCCTCATTGACTGCTGAAACAACGTGCCATAATTTAGCACCCAAATCTGTTTGTTGAATTAGTTTTACATATATTTCATTACTTAGATCTGCTAGTCCAAATATCTTGCCATAGCTTTAGACATCGACCTAGGTATTTTTTTATGGACTTCATAGAAAAGCATATATGTTTTTCCTGTAATATCTAGTAGAAGAACTAATTTGTATGCCTAACAGATAGACATGACTTGGATAACTTCTGCTCAAAGATTCTCCGCTGCATATGTTGAGGGGGTTGAAAACTTCATGAACTTTATCAGAGCTGAGTACGGTGGTCCGAAATCAGATGTGCTCTGCCCATGCAACAGTTGTATGAATTCAGTTACAAGACCCTAGTCAACTGTGCAAAATCATCTACACTTGTATGGGATGTCGGTCACATATACTAGGTTGGTTCATCATGGTGAAGCTATGAACATCAATGTTACTGACTATGTGGAAGCAGCAGATCACCATCTTGATTTGCCTGATGCTCAGGTGGAAGAGGAGGAGGAGGTGGTGGTGGCGGAGCCAGTGAGTTTGACCAACATTGAAAACAATGCTATGAAATGCTTGTGTAGTTCGTGAACTTTCACCTGCAGAAGAAAAACGGTGGGCCCGCATGTTGGAACAATGCAACGTGGCTGTCACCCCAGGAACTAAGCTGTCAATATTCTCAGCTATGGTCACCTTTCTTCATGTGAATACATCTGAGCGGATGACCAACAAATCATTCGATGTGATGTTGGCTGCTTTCCACAAATCTTTCCCAGATGCGTCTGAGCTGCCACACACCTACAGTAAAATGAAGAATTTCCTTCATGTGGTTGGAATTGGATATGATATGATCCATGTTTGTAAGAATAATTGTGTTCTGTTCTGGAAGGATTATGCCAACTTAAGTGAATTCCCAAAATGCAAATCATCAAGATGGAAAGATGGCGATGCTGTGACGAGGATTCCTCATAATGTTTTGAGACATTTTCCAATTATACCAAGATTGCAGAGGTTGTTTTATGATGCTGAAATAAGAGAGGATGTACTGTGGCATTCTAGGAACCAGGAGTACAGAGATCAGAATGTAATGAACCATCCATCTCATGGTAGTGACTGGAAAAGCTTCAATCAGAAACACAAAAAGTTTGCTGCTGACCCGAGAAACATTAGACTTGGCTTAGCTTCAGATGGATTTAACCCATTTGGACAACAGGCGCCACATATAGCATGTGGCGATGCTTGTTATCCTTACAACATGCCTCCAAATGTCTGCACCAAAGAATCAAACTACATGATGGCCTTGCTCATCCCAGGTCCAAAAAGTCCTGGAAAGGATTTTTATTTATTCATGGAGCCTCTTCTAGAGGAACTTCAACAGCTATGAGGGGTGTTCTCACTCGAGAACTATATAGCAGCCCACCAGCTGATTTTTTTCTGTGTGCTGTTATAATTTGGTGCATCCATGATTATCCGGCTTTGGGCACTATGTCAGGGAGAACGACACATGGTTACAATGCATGTGTTCACTATGACAGGAATCCGCTGTCATACACAATACTTAGCAAGATTTGTTACATTGGACACCGATGTTTCCTTGCCAAGGACAAGCCGCGTCCTAGAAAATACCGAAGACATGTGTACAATGCAAAGCATGAATACCGTGATGCGCCAAAGAGGCTCACCACCGATGAGTTGCAAGTAGAATTAGAGAAGGTCAGGCATATTACACCAGGAAACCATCCTGATAATGGTAGCGGGAAAAGGAAGCGTGGCAAGGCAGAAGAGAGATTATTGTTACCCACAGGTCCACTTTTTGGGACTTGGAGTATTGGAAAGATTTGGATCTGCGGCATAATCTTGATGTGATGCACATCGAGAAAAATATATGTGACAACATTATCTGCACACTTCTTAATATTGAAGGCAAGACGAAAGATACCTTAAAATCTAGGATTTATTTGACACACCTGGGTATCAGAAAGGATTTGTAGGTGCAAGATGAAGGTAAACCATGGGATATGGCACCAGCTGTGTACGACTTGGACAAGATAAAAAGAAAAGAATTCTGCGAGGTCCTATCACATGTGAGATTCCCACATGGATTTGCTTCCAACCCTAAAAGGAGAGTCAGTGTAGATGGAAACAAGGTACAAGGGTTGAAAACTCATGACTGCCACGTCCTACTTCAAACGGTTTTACCTGTTATCTTAGAGGATTGGGCATACGACTTATCTGAGCGATTGCGAGTTGGGACAATTCTTCAAGGAACTCTGCGAGAGAAATATCAGGATAAATGCTTTGGACCGTCTTAGAGACAAGATACCAACTATCCTATGCGACCTTGAGAAGATATATCCTCCAGCCTTCTTTGATGTGATGGTGCATTTGGTTGTTCATCTACCTGATGAGGCACTACTTAGAGGTCGATGCAGTATGGCTGGATGTAACCTATTGAAAGGCGGCTAGGCACTTTCAAGGGCTATGTTAGGAACGAGCTAGACCTGAGGGTTCCATTGCAGAGGCCTACATTGCTACTGAAGCGTTGACATTCTGCTCAAAATACATTGAAACAGTGATCGGCTTAGCAAAGAGGTGGGTGAAGACAATCCGGGCTCAATGTTTTCAATTGTTCTGTTCGAGTTACAGGGAAGAGTCGACAAGACGACAAACCTAAAGATTTGGACAAAATGGTTTGGTATATGTTGAATAACTGTCCTGAGATACTACCTTATATCAAGTAAGTGCTAAGTACTGCAGCTTATACATCGTAATCTACTAAAATTGCAGCATATTCTTATATACTTAGATGTTTGACGCGATCACTATGTTGTGCAACATCTACAAAAAGGAGTTACTGCCACAAAATCCAAGAAACATTGACAAACTAGTTATGGCAGGATTTGCAAAATGGTTCAAGAGCCATGTAAGCTTTTGAATTGCAGTGTCATTTTTTCAATATATTGAGTACATAAGATGATCGGCTTGTCTATTTTCTAACCATAGGTTAAGAAGATGCGAGAGGATGGGCAGGCAGTTGATGATGCCCTTTACGCACTAGCAATGGGTCTTGATACTCGGGTAAGACATTATGAATCTTGCGTTGTTGGAGATGTGCGCTACAACACCCTTACACGCGACGAAGGCAGGAAGACACAAAACAGTGTCATCATGAGCACAGATACGTACGACAGAGAGACAACTGAAATGTATGATAACATAACAGACATTGTTCAGTTGCAGTATATCTCTAGTTTCGAGGTTCATCGGTGTGCGATTCTATTGTGATGTCGTTGGTATAACCCGTTTTCTAGGATCGCAAAACCCAGAGCCGATGATTATTTCGAATCCATCAATGTCAAGGCGGCGTACCAGACCAACGAGCCTTTTAGTGTGGCAAATCAAGCAACACATATATTTTTCTTGGAAGACACATTTGCACGTAGCAATGACTGGAGAGTATTGCAAAGGTTTGAGCAGAGAAATTCGTTTAATGAAGTTGCACAACAAGATGATGCTTACACCGCTCTTGATGTACAAGATTCCACAGATGTACCTAATATCTTTGAGAACCATCACGTCAATGACGCTGGCGAAAAGATTGCATGTCGGGTTGTGGACATACAAGAGTTGATCAAGAAGAAGCCAACGTTCGAGGACATTGAGGATGAATAAGAAGAAGACACTGTGGGGAATTACGATTCAGACTGATACACGTGGCGAAGATGTTGACGCTGCTGCTGCGGATGATGATTAGATTGCTTTTGTCATATTTGCTTGTCAAAAGACGTTTTTAATCTACTATGTGAAATTGTGTTTGCTATGACAACTGAAACCTTATGAACTTGTTGTTTAGTATTTTGCTGTGAGAACATAACTTATTATGTATGTTTATTTGTGTTTGGTGATTGTATGACGACTAAAACATGATGACATTGTTGTTTAGTTGTACTCATATTTGGTTGTGAAACTTGAATTTGATGGCATAGTTTTTTGTTGGACTGCAATTTGCTCGACACCTTCGAATGGGAAAAAAGATGACCCGACAGGGCCTCTGCTAATTTATTTATTTATTAGCAAAAGGGCCTCTGCTATTTATTTATTTATGAGCAAAAGGGGATACCCCCGATTTTCGTTAATAGAAATCATTAGATGTTCACAACACTAGGCCCAGCCTGCTAAACAGGTTTCATCCATTACTAGTTCTAGCAAAGTGCTCATGTCATAGCCACTGAATACATCACAAGTGCTACATACACTGCAAATAAAGAGACAATCATCCTACAGAGCACATCGATTTTGCCCATTATCTTCTGGCGCTTTCATATCCTCATTCTTTGTCAAGGCCGTTCGAAGAGTCTGTTGCTTGGCCATGATCAGAGAAACTGCATCTTTAACCTTCTGCTCTGCATCTTCCTCTTCTGACGTTCCTTCAGTTACTTGTCCAACACCACAACCTGCTTGTATTGGGATTCCTCTACTAACCAAATAATCAGCGTAGTTGCATTCCCCCACATCAGCAACTTCCCAGAAATACAAATCACTCGAATCTTCCCTTTTCTGCACGAATCAAATTGGAAGATCATCAACCAAACTATTAAAAAAATCAGCAACTGAAAGCAGCAGAACAACACTTAAACATATTATTACCCCATGATTCGGGCCTTTGTAGAAGACTTGACCAGGGTAGAGGATTGTGGTTGAGACGCGACAGATGACTCTGCGTGATTTGCAGCGATGGCACCACACCAATGGCAGCGGGTTGCGATGAGCAACCGGCTGCGGTGCGTGTGCCGGCGGGGGTGTGATGAGACCCACAGGCGATGGTACGTGTGGCGACTTGGCGCATATCTGGTTGTTACTCTTGAAGAAGCGGTGGACGAGCAGCCAGCGGACATGGGTGCTGCGGCCAGAGTTTCTGATGCTAGGCAGAGTAAGTAGAGAAGAGGAGAAGCGAATGTTGGGTATGTTAGTTTCATTACTTGCAGAGTAGCATAGCACCATATATAGTCATAGTCTAGGTTTGGATTCGAACCAGCTACAAGAGCACGTCTCTCTTTTTTCTAAAACTCAGCACCGTTTGTTTACTGGTACACTAGCTTGTTCTGTACACCTTCTCACGTCTTTGATTTTCTTTTTTTTGCGAGGAAGGAAGGAGGACAAAATTGAGAGTTCCTCCGACTCGAACCCAAGACCTCTCAGTTGAAAACCAAGGGTACTATTCACTTATTTGGCGAACGTTCCCTGGGAGGAGGACGGCAGACAAATGCATTTTCCTCACAGTTTTAGTTGCGATGCAAGATCGAACGGTCGGAGTTTCAGGAATATTATCTGGCGAACAAGCCCAATTTTTCTTTTCTTCCTATATATAAAAAAGTATGCTACTTGGTGTCGGCTTAGTCAATAAATGATTGTGCCAACCTTGACCATTGGGTTGACATGCAACGTCTGTCGTGTTTCTTCAGTCTCTTCTTCCTTCAGCCGCCAAAGCCAAACCAGCGCCGGCGGGACCACCTGCTCCCGCCTACCATGGCTGGCTGTGCTACCGCGTATGCATCATGGCCACATTGCACCCTAAAACTCCGCGCATCTTCCCCGGCTCCTGTTCGTTCCCATCTGAGGCCTCACCAACGTCCTCCGCCTTGGTTCGCTCACAGCGGCGCCGCCCTCCGGTGTTGTCAACATGGTCAACAACCGAGAGAATAAGGAGATGAGTGTACATGGTGAGCATGACAGTAGGGACCCAGCAGCGCGTGCAGTAAATTGTTTTTTTGGGACGGAGAAGGGTATACACTGGATTATATGGGAGCTGTGGCCCATCTAGCCCAGGCTTTTATTTCATATGTTTACCACATGACCAACCCTATTTGTTTATTTCCTTTCTGAAAATGGCTAGCCCGACTATTTTGGCTTTTGTAGAATAACCAACGTAGGCCTACTTGCTTTTCTACGCACTGCTGGGCCGGAAATCTTTCAAGACGAGGAGAGATGCATTCGGGCTTGCCCATAAAATGGGTTATAAGTAATAAGAAATGGGATATAAGTAATAATAAATGGGCTATAAAATGATAAAATACAACAAACAGGCAATTAGTTCCAAAATATTTTTTTCTTTTGGATTTTGATATTTTAAATTTCATTGTTTTTGTGCGGGTAAAATTTCATTGGATTTAAATTAAGGTATGTTTAGTTTTTCAATTAATTTGAATCTGGCTAGAAATTTCGGGTTGTATGCTGTTTGGGACAGATTTGGAGGCTGACTTGTGGGTCTACTAGGTTGACGTGTACGAAAGGCTTTGTCAATTTAGTCCACAAACGATTCTAGCAGCAGTGATCGTTGGATGTTAATCCAACGGCCGTGGTGCTTCTTCAATATCTGATCTTCTTTCTCCAGCTGCCCAAACCAGCGCCGGTGGGACTACCTGCTCCCACCTCCCGTGGTCGGCTATGCTACCGCACAGGCCGCACCGCCCCACCCTACTCCATCGCTGGCCTGGCCATTCCTCTACTCACCCACACCTCCTGTTATTTTTCGGCGATGTTTCTGGCGACGACAGCCAAACCAGTAAACCCTCATACTCCCCACCGCGTGCGCAACCACTGCCGACTCTTCCCCGGCTTCATGTTGTTCCCTTCCTAGGCCTCGCCGTCATCCACTGCCCTGGTGCTTTCGGTGCGGCATGGTCAACGTGGTCAACGAACAACATCCATCGGAAGTAGACTATACGTGGAGAGGCTGACAGCTGGGTCCACGGCCGCACACAAGGAAATGCCTCCTTATTACGTGCAAAATAATGATTCCTCCACCTAACAGCTGGGACCCACCAAAAGGGCCTCTGTATTTTGCAAAAAAAAACGTTCCCCTCACAGTCATCTCGGACCCACCAGCTATATCTTCACATGCAAGGAAGTGGCTCCTTATTACGCACAAAAAATGAATACTCGCCCTGCTAGCTGGGACCCACCATAGTGGGAGGCTGACTTGTTGGCCTACTAAGTTGACGGGGACTGAAGGCTTTGTCAACTTAGTCAATATGCACGATTCTAGCTCCAGTGACCGTACGATGTCCATCCAACGGCCGTAGTGCTTCTTCAACCTCTGGTCTTCTTGCTCCAGCCGCCCAAACAAGCACCGGTCGTGCTGCGTGCTCCTATCTCCCGTGGCCGGCTGTGCTGCAGCGGAGGCCTCACCGCCCCCTGCTACTCCCACCGCTGGCCAGGCCCTGCAGCGATGGCAGCCTCACATCGCAGCCGAAGCGGTCAACCCTCGTACTCCTCTCCGCGTGGGCATCCACTACCGCGTCTTCCCCGGCTCTGTGTCATCCCATTCCTAGGCCTTTCCGTCATCCATCGCCTTAGTGCTCTCGGCGTGGCATGGTCAATGTGGTCAAGGAACGACTTCCATCGGAAGAGCACTGTATGTGGAGAGGCTGACAGCTGGGTCCACAGCCGCAGCAAGGAAGTGCCTCCTTATTACGCAAAAAATAATGATTCCTCCACCTGACAGCAGGGACCCACCGGATGGGCCACCGTATTTCGTGAAAAAAAACGTTTCCCCTTGACTGTTGGGACCCACCAGCTACATCTTCGTACGCAAGGAAGTGCCTCCTTATCCTCCCTGACAGTCGGGACCCACTTAGTCGAAGCATACATAGCTTTGTCATTCTGGTCGCGAACGTGTATGTACATTGAGGGAGTCCTGGATTAGGGGGTATCCGGACAACCGGACTATATCCTTTGGCCGGACTGTTGGACTATGAAGATACAAGATTGATGACTTCATCCCGTGTCCGGATGGGACTCTCTTGGCATGGAAGGCAAGCTTGGCGTCTGGATATGTAGATCTCATACATTTGTAACCAACTCGTGTAACCTCCCCCGTGTCTATATAAACCGGAGGGTTTAGTCCGTAGGACAACAACAATCATACCATAGGCTAGCTTCTAGGGTTTAGCCTCTACGATCTCGTGGTAGATCAACTCTTGTAATACACATATTCATCAAGATCAATCAAGCGGAAGTAGGGTATTACCTCCATAGAGAGGGCCGAACACAGGTAAACATTGTGTCCCTTGCCTCCAGTTACCATCCGCCTTAGACGCATAGTTCGGGACCCCCTACCCGAGATCCGCCGGTTTTGACACCGACATTGGTGCTTTCATTGAGAGTTCCACTGTGTTGTCGCTGCAAGCTTCGATGGCCCCTTCGATCATCGACAACGATGCGGTCCAGGGTGAGGTTCTCCTCCCCGGACAGATCTTCGTGTTCGGCGGCTTCGCACTGCGGGCCAACTCGTTTGGCCATCTAGAGTAGATCGAAAGCTACCCCCTGGCCATCAGGTCAGGTTTGGAAACTTGAATTACACTGCCAATATCCGCAGAGATTTGATCTTCGACGGGTTAGGGCTGATGCCAGGTGTGCCGCACGATCACGACGAGCACGATATAGCTCTGCCGTCGGACGGTGTCCGAGAGATCACGCCAGCTACTACTCTGGCCTCTAGTCTGGAGCAGATCGCGCCATCCGAGGACGGGAGGATAGACTCCACCATGGAGGCCGCACCCTCAGTGGCGATAGAGCCGAATACTGACCTTACCCCTCACGAGAGCCGTGTCGCCGAACTGCTGGACTCGTCCTCGGCCACGGACTCTGTACCACCTGCACCCATGCCTATCGAATCCGATTGGGCGCCGATCATGGAGTTCACCTCCGCAGATATCTTTCAGCACTCGCCCTTCGGCGACATACTGAACTCACTGAAATCCCTCTCCCTGTCCGGAGAACCTTGGCCAAACTATGTCCGGCTAGAGTGGGATGCGGACGACAAAGAAATTCAATCCCCACCGACCACCCACTTAGTAGCCACTGTCGACGATTTAACCGACATGCTCGACTTTGACTCCGAAGACATTGATGGTATGGACACCGATGCCGGAGACGAACAGGAACCACTACCCACAGGGCACTATACCGCAACCTCATCATATGACGTATATATGGTGGATACACCCAAAGAAAATAATAACGAGGATGCATCGAAAGATAGCTCCCACGACAAGCAATCAAAACAGCGCCATATGCGCCGCTCTAAATCCCGCCTTGGCAAAAACAACGACAACAGCGCAACAAGAAGCCAAATTGACCCAGCTACAGAGCAGGGTAAGACAGCGGATGAGCGAACAAAGTGCGGAGCCGCTGTCCGAAACGCACTCGCCGAGCATCAAGACAACCAACCCGTCTCCGGTCGGAGAACAGTCCGGACGACGACGGCGCATCATCACGGAAAGGCAGCTGGAGCAAGAAAGGCTCATAGCCCTTTGCAAGAAGTGCGAAGAAGCGAAACAAAGGCTCAAGGCTGCACAAAACACACTCAATAGTAGATGGAATAAGGTGCTCGACACGGCGAAAAAGTATGGTGGCGATGCCCACGAAGAAACTACCAAAGCGGAAGCTGCTGCGGAGTTCGACGGCGAGGCCTTGAATCCTCATAGCCAAAAACAAAACCGTCGATCGGTCGGATCAGCGACCTCGTGGCTGCGATAGGGTGGCCAGCGAGGCGCACATAAATCAGTACATGACCAGCGAGGACCGCATCAATGGGCGGCGCAGCAGATCCATCTACGGATCAAGGAAACACGCTCGACCTCCGCCAACCCTAATACCACAACCGTCGAGCGCCATGGCACAGCCAAATACGAAGTGCCGCACACCCCTATGCTTCTCCGGCGAGATATTAGACCATGAATTCCCGAAGGGTTCAAACCAGTTAACATAGAGGCATCGGCGGAACCACAGACCACAGGGTGCGGATCGAGACTTCATCCTCCATATTCACATGGCTCGTGGAGACAATCTCCGCCATCAAATACTTACCCTCAAGCTCAAAGGACCAGCTCGGCCTTTGGCTGAAAAGCCTCCCGAAAATTCCATTGGAAGTTGGGAAGAGCTCGAGGGCGCTTTCGGACTAACTTTCAAGGGACTTATGTCCGACCCAGACGCTGATGATTTGAGTCATATGATTCAACAGCCGGAGAGTCAGCCAAAGCTTTGGAACAGGTTTCTCGATAAGAAGAACCAAATTGTTGACTGTCCGGACGCTGAAGCCCTAGCAGCTTTCAAGCACAGCGTTGAGGCGAATGGCTTGCCGAACACCTTGGCCTGGAAAAGCGAGAACAATGGCAGCCCTAACAAGCCTCATGACCCGCTTTTGCGCAGCGAGGGCAGCTGGTTAGCTCATGAGCAGCACCAGCGACCCAAGCACATCAAAGATGCGGGACGGCAATGGAAAACCGCGACGCGGTAAAACAAACACCGGAATAAAGAAGACAGCCAGAAAACACGGCGATGGCGCCGGTTTAGAAACTCTCGACCGGGTCAGTGGAAAAAAGCCCTCTAAAGGCAGCGAGAGATGAACCGACCGGCCTAAACAAAATTCTAGACAAACTATATCAGATCCATGGCACCCGGCAAGCACTGCAAATCATACCCACAGAGATTGCTGGGTCTTCAAGCGGTGGCAAGCTAAGCGCCCGAACACAAGGGGAGGACACTCCGGCGAGGGCGAGGATCGCCTCACCGACAAGACAACGGGGACAGAAAAAATTCCCGCGAAGTCAAAGCGATAAATGTTGTCCACGTGACAAAGAGGAGAGCAAATCGCACTCTGAAATACACAAGCCATAGAGCCCGTCACCCATGAGTCCCGCCACTGGTCGGCCTGCCGGTCACTTTCGATCGCGGGGATCACCTAATAGGTATCCGACGGGAAGGATCAGCCGCCTTGGTGCTGGACCCAATAGTAAGCGGATACCACCTTACGAGTCCTTATGGGCGGCGGCGATAGTCTAAATCTGATATACCAGGACACTGTCCGCAAAATGAGGATAAACCCAACAAACATCAGCCACGATAATACTACCTTCAAGGGAGTAATACCGAACCTGAGGCTCACTTGCGGGCTCTCTAGCGCTAGAGGTTGTGTTCGGCTCGCCCGACAACCTCCGGGCGAAAAGTTAACCTTGACATTGCTCCATTCGAAGTGGCTATCAAGCACTACTCGGACGAGAGGCTTCGCTGTTTCAATGCAATACCACATTACGCTTTACTCCAACTTAAAATCGCGGACCACGCGGCACCATCCGATACATGGAAATGTTGGGCGTTAGTTCCAAGCGAAAAACGCGCGGCTGATTTAACACCGAACAATAGGCAACCTCATCACGAGAGGCGATGACGGTCGTTAGGACCGCGGACACGGTTAGACGAGTCCGGCCAATCATTGATAGATATTGGTTCGATGGTTACACCCGTATAGACGGTACCAGGGGCTTCGCCGCAATAATTCGACTCATCTTTACCCATCTCGAATTTTTCATGGTTTATTTATAATAACCAAATTTTTGCACAACAACTTTTCACTAAGCACCTCTCTTTTACAGATGACGATCGTGCTTCACCCGTCCAGGATACGGCACAATAGAGACACAGGCGCAGGCGTGCAGCAGGGACCCGTACAAAGGTTTCTCTTTAGATTAAGACCCTGCGTAAACCTTTTTTACTGTCATTTGTTGTTCACATCCTCCGGATTCTCAATACAACCGAGAAGGATCTTGGCGTCTTGGCATGTGGCCACGTCGAGAATATTGCTCGTGCACTGGACACTATGGGTTCATTATCCAAGGGCATCACCTAAGCCCGATATATGTTTCAAAGACCGAGCGCCTTAGGGAGTGTTGGCGTCATGAGATTAGGCCTTATATGCATCAGCTCGAATCATGTCTTTGGTCAAATGTTGGGTTTGCCCGGCTCCTGTGTTTGCTACCTTACGTTCCGCTCTATCGGCTAAGGTGGCACCGGAGAACTCTGCGATTGTGCCACAGCTAGCCGGATGAGCACCTCGATGAGAATGCAGCGACTATCATGATAAAGCGAGAGACTGGTCAACCACTCAATGACTTATCAGAATCTTCGGGATTCCTCCGCATTAACGAAGGGCCGTTTCCCGGCCAGGCATGACCACGCCCCGTATTCGGATGAGCGCAGAGCCACCAGGGGCTATATAGTAGCCCCACTGTCAAACTCCTATGGCTAAGTGAAAGTGTTAAAGCAATATAGTCCGATTGCCTAGTTCGCTACACTATCACCTCCTTAATGGACCAAGACGTTGGATCAAGTGTGAACATGCGTCTTCTGCGAACATCCCCACATTGTATGCGTGGGGGCTGAAGCCGACGACTGCAAACTTTTAGGTTATATAAACATATACATAAACGGCCGCACAGGAGGCATCATAACACTTTTAGGCAAAAGTACAAAAATAGCCTTTATATAATTTGGTAAAACATTGTTTTTCAATGGTAATACATGTCATTAGAACATAATATTCTTCGAGCACTGTGCTTCTATTGAACGAGCCCCTTCAAGGACCTCATCAAAGTAGTGCTCGACAGCTACTCGGCTAATTGTCGAACTAGGTGCTGCAATTGCGGTGGCTTCCATCTCCGCCCAGTGTGTTTTGACACGGGCAAGCGCCATCCGCACACCCTCAATGCACGCCGACCTCTTCATAGCGTTGATGCGCGGCACAACACCAAGGAACCGCTGCACCAAGCTGAAGTAACTGTTCGGCCTTGGCCCTGCCGGCCACAGGTGATCCACAACAGACCTCATGGCGAGTCTGGACAACCTATGGAGCTCGGCCCATTCGGCCATTCGCTCATTCAAAGGAAGCGGACGCGTTGGACCATTAAATTGCGACCAGAACAGCTTCTCCACTTCACGATCTCTTTGATCCTTGAAGAACTTGACCGCATCAGCAGCACTCGCTGCCAAATCCAGATAGGCGTCTGCAGAACTCCACAGCCGGTCGGAGGAGCATACTTAGGATCTCGAACTTCATCCGCAGCATAAAGGGCTTCCCAGCCGTGATATCCCGGCGTGGCGCAGCTCCTCCTTCATCGCTCTAATTGTAGGCGGGATTCCTTAGCTGCTACCATGGCCTTCTCCAGCTCCATGAGCCTTTGCTCGGCTTTCCTTCTCAAGAAGCGGTATCGGTCGGCGGCATCACTTAACTCAGCGGCCATCTTGGCCATCTTCTACTACTTTGGCAATGGGCAGCTTGTTGACCCTCGGCTCTTGACCGCCTTTAGGCGGCGCATCTTTTCTGGCTTGCTTTTTGGCTCGGGCAAGTTCCGCCGAAGGGTCTCCTTGCCGCAGCTCCATCGCATTTCACAACATGTTCAAGATCTTGGCATTCGCTCCTCTTACCATATGCTGAAATCCGGAGAAATTACATACCCTGCACCTCGTCAAGCCGCTTGTTGACAAGCACGATGTCGGCATCTGCTGCATCAAGTCGTCGTGTTAGCTCGGCAGCCTCACAAGTCCGGCTAGCCACCGGACCTCCTGCCACCTGCATATGAAGACGCCTAGATTATTACCTGCGACTATGATCCTCTGTTTACCGCCGTTTCCAACTGCAACCAGAGTCTCAGGGGCTAATATCCACACAAGGCACGTTTTAAACATGTGCGGTACTATTAAAAATACACATCACTTTGCGTACCTCAAAACCTTTCAGCAGACTCATAAAGGCTTCATGCAACCCGCTTTCTGCGGATGAAACCCTCTCAACCACCGCGCCCATTAGCGCGCGGTGCGCTTCTGAGATAACCGCTGCTCTAGCAGATCCTTGATGCATCCGACCGCATGACATGCGGGCGGACCCTTCGGTTGCTCTCCAAGAGCCGGATACTAAGGGCTTCAGGTGGCCAGAGGATCACCCTCTGGCCTTGCCGGATCGGGAGGAGCCCTCCGAGAAGACACCTCGGGGTCGCCCGCCTCGTAAGGTGGGATGGTGTGGGGAGGCGTTTCGCTCTCCATCATCTCCGGAGGAAGATCCCCCGAAGACGAACTCTGCCGAGAAGGGTCACGATCCGGACTACAAGACGGATGTTTTGGTTATTTTCCTCAGAAATAAAGCAGGATGTTTTTTTACTATTAAAACCTTTCTTTTACTTACAGCTCGATGGAGGTTGATCCTTGTGGGCCTTTGTCGGCGGGATATCTCTGGGCGGGACCCTCTGGTGAAGATTTCTTCCCCCGTTTAGAGACTATTGTCTCAGGGCCTTCAGAGGCGGTCCTTTTCCTTCCTTGGGGAGAGGGAGCGTTGGCTTCTTCTCCTCGGTTGTCCGCCTTCGCGGAGGCGTCAGCCTCTTTCTTCCCACCTTTATCCTCCCCTGAGGGCACTTGGTAGGGCGCAAGCTCCAACATCCAGACTAGTATCGGATCTGGTGAGACCTCGGGGAGGGCGGACACTGATCATCTTTGCCTTTGTTGTCGATCTTGGTCAAAGAGCGACTTTTGAATGATGTCATCATGAATATAAATACAACGTGTTCGGCCATAGGGCGACTTACTTGGGTATCTGGACGATTGCAGCTCAGACCCGCGTCCTCGGTGGAATCCGGACACACTGCTTGTGGTCCGAAGTACAATTTGTACATCTCATCGGGCGTCACGCCGAGGAAGTGCCGAATAGCTTGCGGTCCCTCCAGATTGAATTCCCACAGACGGAGGGGACGACGTTTACAGGGAAGGATTCGACGAAGTAACATTACTTTTGTTACTGTGACCAGATCAATATCTCTTTCGAGAAGATCCCAAATGCGACCCTGCAGTATGGGCACATCCTTCACTGGCCCCCAGTTTATCCCCTTGTTGATCCATGATGTTAGTCGTGGAGGGTGACCCGAGCGAAAGGCAGGTGGGGCCACCCATTTGGTACCCCTGGGAGCTGTGACATAAAACCATTCTTGTTGCCACAAGCTGGACACCTCCTGGAAAGAACCCTCAGGCCATGGGGCATCGGCGCTTTTGCTTATTACAGCACCTTTGCATTCTGCATACCTCCCCTCGATTGTCTTCGGCTCCACTTGGAAGGTCTTGAGCCATAGGGCCGAAGTGAGGGTGATCTGAGAAAAGCTTCGCACTGACGATAAAAGACAAGATGTGGAGAATAGAATCGGAGCTAAATCATGGAAGTCCAGCCCGTAATAGAACATGAGCCCCCTCACAAAGGGATCGAGCCAGGCCTAGCCCTCGAAGGAAGTGAGATATGAATATTACGCTCTCGCGGGTTTGGGAGTAGGTATGACCTGCCCTTGAGCAGGCAGCCGGTCGCATAATCTTGCCGGTCAAGAACACGGCCTCTCTTAACTTTCGGCGTCTTCCTCCGTGGCGGAGGAGGGCATCGACCGACCTTGAAGGTTGGATCGGACATGGTTGAAGGTCTGGCGCTGACTGAGCTTTGGGTGTTGGAACTCAAGGCGGAAGTCGACTTAGTTCGAGGAATAAAAAGGATAGGCCTTGGTCTCTTTATAAAGAGGTGAATACCGAGCGTCCTCCTTGTGACCGTTTGGGACTTGCCTATAATCGAGTCATACCAGCGGCACGATTAAGTTACCCCGCCCGTATTGATGAGAATCCCGTGATAAGGGACCACGATCTACTGCCCGACAAGGCGTGCCAAGAAACCGCCTCGCGATATGCGCAAAGGCTGGGCGAAAAACACGGTTCGATAATAATCGGGCCATGGCATGATGTCATGCTGTCAAATACGTCAGCAGGTCGGATTGGTGAATATTATTCTCTCTACGGTGGAATGTGGAACTTGTTTTGCAGAGCCGAACACTATCCTTGTGTTCAAGATCTTCTATGGAGTATTCAGAGGAGGAACCCGCCTTGCAATGCCGAAAACAATCTGCGCGTCGGACTCATCGTCATTGAAGCCTGGTTCATGGGCTACCGAGGGAGTCCTGGATTAGGGGGTATCCGGATAGCCGGACTATATCCTTTGGTCGGACTGTTGGACTATGAAGTTACAAGATTGAAGACTTCGTCCCATGTCCGGATGGGACTCTCTTGGCGTGGAAGGCAAGCTTGGCGATACGGATATGTAGATCTCCTGTTGTAACCGACTCTGTGTAACCCTAGCCCCCTCCGGTGTCTATATAAACCGAAGGGTTTAGTCCGTAGGACAACAACAATCATACCATAGGCTAGCTTCTAGGGTTTAGCCTCTACGATCTCGTGGTAGATCAACTCTTGTAATACACATATTCATCAAGATCAATCAAGCAGGAAGTAGGGTATTACCTCCATAGAGAGGGCCCGAACCTGGGTAAACATTGTGTCCCTTGCCTCCTGTTACCATCCGCCATAGACGCACATTTCGGGACCCCCTACCCGAGATCCGCCGGTTTTGACACCGACATACATACTGGTCGATCGGTCTATCTGCAGGCTGCAACGATGAACCATGGCCGAGTAAGGAAGGGCATGTGTCGTAGTAGAGGCGCACACGTAGCATGTACACGTACGCACAGCCAGGGTGCAAGAAAGTAAATACGGCCATGTACGTACATACGGGCAGGGTCTCGAACGCCTACTTGCGCATACGTACGGCCGGGGCTCGTGTACATGGACAGGCAGTGACGGCGTCGTGTTCATCGGCAGCCAACCGGCTGGGTCGAACCGGAGAAACTGCGTCATCATGTTCATCGGGAGCCAACCGGCTTGGATGGAACAGCCGATCGAAACGAGGCCTAGCGTCTGCGCAGAATGGAGAAGCGGCCTTACATTCGACCGGCCACGGTCAACAGGATCCTGTTCGCCGGGAGAGTGCAGCGTCTTGCAAAGCGGAGAAGCAGACTTGTGTTCGAGTGCCTATGGTCAAACAGGGTCTGTTGATCGGGAGGGTGTGGCGTCACCGCAAAGCGGAGGAAGCTGGACTGGTGTTGGGCCTTCTGGTCAAAGCAGGGGTCTGTTCGCCGGGAGGTGTGGTGTACCGCAAAACGGGACTCCAGGGCTACTGTTCATCTCCACCGTCGACCTCCTCCAGCCTCCACAGGCTACTGTTCATCCACTGTTGACCTCCTACAGCCTCCACCTGCGACTATTCATCCACGGGCTCCTGTTTATCTAGCCTCCACCGCTCCTCCATCGGCTACTATTCAACCAGCCCTCTCCATGGGTCCTGTTCAACCACCACTCCACGGGCTACTGTTTATCCAGCCCTCCACGGGCTACTGTTCAACCAGCCCTCCACGGGGTCGTCCTATTCATCCAGCCCTCCACGGGGTCCTGTTCATCCACCCCCAACTAGCTCGATCAATCGGGGTCATGTTCATCCTGTGGCAACGACATCTACTACCACGGGGGCCTGTTCATCCAACCCCCCACCGGGAACTGTTCATCCAACCCCACCAACAACACTCACTATTCATCAAGAGGCAGCAGGCTCGATTGGCTTCAGTTAGCAGCACTAGCGAAGGAATCGCTCTATCGGGTTCAGTTAATAGCTAGATCGATCGATCGCTCGGGTTCATTAACGCGTAGCCTATAGTGCAATCGCTCGGGTTCAGTAGGCGAACGCCTCGCTCGGGTTTAGTTAGAGCCCAATACCTCGCACCCATGCGCGTACGTGTACGAGAGAAACATGCATCGCTCGGCCCCCGACCACCCACGTAACCGGGAACTCCCCGATATTTTCCTCGCCCTCGCTTCTACCATGTTTTTTTCCGTCATGGAGGGCCCAAAGAACGTCATGCAGATGCATCTCCGGCCCGCCCAGGACGAAAAGCCCATTTTCTGTCATAGAAGTATGAGCCCACCACATCTATGATGATACCGGGTTTTGTCACAATTATCGTCATAGAAGTGTCATAAGCATGACAAAAAAAAATTCGTTCCGCCCAAAATGTCACGGATGTGTCTTATTTTTGTAGTGCAATGAGATTTTTGAAAGCTGATCGTGATCTCCCAAAGAGAGGAACGGTTCGGGCCAAATTAGTGGGATGCGACGCGGATTAACTTATTCTATGAAGCAGCGGGCGTATGTTAGCTCAGTTGATGGAGTAGAATCCGACATACCCCTTGGTGGAGTGGCGTGATTTGTTGGAAAGAGCATAGGGAAAACATTGGACCGGATTACCCAGCTTCAAACCCTCACGATGGAGGTAATGCACTACTCCTGACCGTGTTAGATTGATGTATATGGGTGTACAGGGTACAATGGTGAGTCGAGGGGTGATGGTAGGTATGAGTTTGGTTACCCTACAGACTAGCCCTGCCTGGCTTATAAAGGATGCCCGGGGATAGGATTACAAGAGTCCTAGCTCATCTAAGGCAATGGCAGAAACCTCCTAGGACGCTGGCTTTCATGTCGTGCGCTACAAGTACATCGGGTCCTTCTTTCTAGAGGGTCACATGCCGGGATGATGGCCCAAGGCGTGTATTGACCCTAGGGGCCTCGGGCGGCCCGACGGGCCGACTTCTGGTGGCACAAGGCACCCCTGGGACGTAACACCGTTAGTAGCCCCTCGACTGGCCTCCGAACTCTGCTACTCTTGGTCGTGCCCGATTTGGATGTGATGTCTTCTGTAAGCATGACGAAGCCTTGATCGATACACAAAGTTTCCTGAAATCAGTCATGCGTTCGTCTGCCTTCGGAGGCCGAAGATAGCGCATCTCTGTCGGGCCCCTTGCCGGCATGATCTTTGAAGTCAATGTTAATTGTGTGCCAGCCTCCTTTAGTCTTGTGTTGAAGTAGATGGCCGACCTCTGTGGGATGTTCCCTGGCTAAGTTGGATCCCGCAGGCCGATTTATGCGGCACACTTGTGATTTAGCCCCTCCGTTTCTAAATATAAGTCTTTTTAGATATTTGGATATGAACTACATATGGATGAATATCGATGAATTTTAGAGTGTAGATTCGCTAATTTGCTTTTTATGTGGTTTACATTAGAATCTTTAAAAAGACTTATACTCCCTCCGTTCCTGTGCTTTAACTTTGACCATAAATTTAACAAACAAGATCGACTGCGGCAGGAGCAAAAGTTATACCAGTGAATTCATATTCAAAAGAAGTTTTCAATTATATATTTTTTTCTCCCATCGCAGTCGGTCTCGTTGTTTAAATTTATGGTCAAAGTTGGACCTCGGGAAGCGCAGGCGCACTATGTTTTGGAATGGAGGGAGTATTTAGGAACGGAAGAAGTATTTTGTAAACAGTGTCGAGCCTGTATGGGAGCCACACCAGACTTTTGCCCATGGGTCGAACTAGACCAGTTCAGCAGCTTGACCGTTGGTCAAGGTGACATGCGCAAAGCATCACGAGCCTCACTCGGGCCATGTCCCATCGGTCAGCACAACGTGACCAGACGGAAACATCTGGGTAACTGGTGCATGAGTAAAGTCTATTTTAAACCCTGAGAGGGTAGTGTGTGTCGAAAATGAACCCCGACGTCCAAATCCCGGAAGTCTGTGTCCTGTCATCACTAATCCCGGATATTTTTGACCTTAAGTGTGTTTTATGGTGGGATTAGCTGATGTGGCACCATTTCAAGGTGGGATTTCTTAATAAATGTGCCACGTCGGCTTGGGCCACCTAACTCTATTAATTCAGACGCTGGAGGGGATTGAATCTAGGGTTCAGGCGAGCGCTGGCGGTGATTTGCGGTAGTTGCGAGGATGTCGTCTTCTTCCTTTGTTTCTTCTACTTCTCGCGGTGGAGGGGTTCGACGGAGAGGCCTATCAGCAATGTCACCGGTGCCCTATCAGGAGCAGCCCATGGACTACGAGCCCGCAGTTGTCTGCGCCCTTTGTGGGAGGAAGGTGTCGCGCTGGATCTCTTGGAGTCCGGCAAACCCTGGAAGAAGGTACTATGCTTGCATCGAAGCTTAGGTGTGGTTGATTCCATCTTCTCTGTTGTGTTTCTCTGATCTAGATTGTTCCTCTCTCTGCTTATTGCTTTCTTCTTCGTCTGACAAAATTCTAAATGATTGAACAACATGGATTTGTTCAGTTGCATGAAGAGCCTACATCTTCATTTCTGCGTGGATTACTTGGAGATCTTCGAGTTAGAGTATGGAATCTTGAGGCAGATGTTACTGCATTGTGCAATGAAGGAGATTCTCGAGCTGTTGGTGTTGATTTCATGGATGCAGGGAGAAAGGAAACAAAGGAAGATGCATCAATTAGTCAGAAATCTTTCAGTAAACAGATGCTATTGGGGTATTGCACTGTGATATTTGTATCTGGTGTTGATTTGCAGGCCATGTAATGAATTTCAAATATGTTGGAACGCAAATGCAGTTTGATATGTTTGGCCTGAGTACTGCAGTTCCATTTGAAATTGCTGCCATTTAGTGCCAGTTTAGAGCTTGGTTGCTGTAAAAAATCAGTGCTATGCAAATAATTTTCAAAGTTGCATAAATAAAATAACATGAACTGCATATAGACCAACACGATCATCACACATAGACAACAGAAATTTAGACCAACAAGTTCACATTGAATTGCCACAAGTTCACAGGGACAATAGATCCAAAATACGTACTAGTTTAAGCCAGTATTTCACATAACCACATAGTAACATGGTTTTTGACCAGACAGCCAAAATAACATGCAACAAGAATAGCTTCAGTAATTCCCACTAGCTGTGAAGTAGGGCATGAACCATGTAGTGCTTGTTGTTGTTCCACTCCCTCTGTTTCCTCCTCTGCCCCTACCAGTGGATGTGCTTCCTCCAGGTGCCTCATTTGCAGTGCTTCATCATGTTCCTCTCCCCCTCTTTGTTCCTCTGCCCCTACCAGTAGATGTGCTTCCTCCAGGCCCATCATTTGCAGTTGGTGCAACTCTTTTGCTAACTCTAGGACGTCTGAAACTTGTATTTCTGGGTTGAGAGCTTGAGGCTGTTGCTGACTGAAAGTTTTGAGGAGTTGTTGCTGCTATTCTACTTCTTTTTAATGCCTCTATTTGTGCTTCCTTCAACCCAAAAGAAGAGAAAAGAATTAAATTTTTATCATCTACAGAAACAGAGCATATATTGTTATAGTTTATTGCAGAAACAAAGCATGTAGTGTTGTACAAGAGTAATAAATTACCTCAGTTGCTCTCAGTTTTTTCCTTTCTTAGCAAGGAATGCCTTTGTTTTTTTGTTTCTATCTGGGTTCTGCTGGCAAGAACCTTTGTTGTGTCCCTTGCTCCCACAATATCCACATGTAATCTGAATGCCATGCTTGCTCAGTTTCTTCCCCTTGGGTGCTTCCCCCTCTTCCCTTCTCCTATCATTTCCTGTCAAATTCTTCCTTGCTCTCGGCATGGCAATATAGCCAGGTGGCACTGGCCTAGGGTTTTGAGATACTGGCCAGTTTTCTTCTCCTTCAACTGGTTGCAGGCAATGCTCATAAATTTTGTTGAAAGTCTCAATGGGATAGCACTTGGCTACATAATCTTCTATTTTTCTTCCACTCTTGTAGATGGCACTGATTGCATGGCAGCAGGGGAGGCCTGCTAGCTGAAAATAGCCACATGAGCATGTCCATTTCTCAAGATTCACCGTTTATCTCTTGCATCTGCCTTGTAAGTGTTTGACCTCAAATCCTTCCTTTGCATTCCAAAGCACCTCCAGAAACTGAGTTCTCTTAATGTTGACCTTCAATTCCTTGAACACACCAGGGCAAATTGTTCCATTCCATTTGGCACTTTTGCTTCTTTGCTCCTGAATCCTGACATAAACTTTATTCATTATTTTCTCTTGTTGTGAAATGATAGGGTAGTACCTTGCTTCTAAAATGGCATTGTTGAATGATTCACATGGATTATTGTCAACAGACTCACTGTTTGCTCCAACTGAAAAAAATGACCTAGCCCAATGTTTTGTCTCTGTCCTCATGATGTCTTTTGCACCTTCGGGAGTTTTTTGAGCTAGCCTAGCCTTGTTATAGTTGAAATCCTCCCTGTTGCTAGACTTAGCAATTGCCCAAAACCTTTTTTGCAATTCATGATATCTATGCTTCTTTCTCCAATTGGCATATATATGCCTAGCACACATCCTATGCTCTGCCCTAGGCAAGTAATCTCTAATGCTGTTAAGCAACCCCTACAAGAGTCACAAAAAATGGCAAGTTTAGTTGACGAGCACAACAAAATGGTACCTACTAGGGCAAGTTATGTTCTTTGAGAATGGCAAGTTTAGTTGACGAGCACGACAAAATGGTACCTACTAGGGCAAGTTATGTTCTTTGAGGATGGCAAGCTTAGTTGACGAGCATGACAAAATGGTACCTACTAGGGAAAGTATACATCTAAATCATGAAAGTAATTATGGAACTAAATCATGCAATAAAATATACCTTCTGCTGGTCAGAAATGAAAACCCATCCAGCTCCTTGATCATTAATATCCAAGTCTTTTATCAGAAGACCAATGAACCACTTCCAACTCTCAGTTGTTTCTTTTCCACTACAGCCCATGCCACAGGATACATTTGGTTATTCTCATCCCTCGCTATTATAGCCAGTAGTTCACCTTGGCATGCTCCTTTGAAAAAGCATCCATCAAGCCCAATCACTTTCCTGCAACCAGCTTTAAACCCTTGCTTCAATGCATTGAAACATACATAGAATTGCTGAAAAACATTGTTTTCTTTATCTATTGGATCCAAGAAAACAGCCACTATACTGCCAGGGTTTCTCCTAAGAAACCCTAATTGGTAGTCAAATACTTTGGTGTACTCACTCTTCATGCCACACAACAACTTGTCCATTACAAATTTTTTTGCAGCCTTGCGCTTTGATGTTGACACATCAGCAAACATGTCTTTCAGCACAGTTGCTTTAATGCTATCAATCTTCCACATTGGATTGGTCAATAGGAAGTGCTCATATCTCTGTGCTATGACCTTTGCAGTAACTAGTCTATTCTCTCTGTTTTGTGCACACTGGTGGTCATCATCAAAGGTGATAATTTGAAACCTTGAGCATCTGGTGGTCTTTGCTGCATAGACAAGCCATGGACAACCAGGCCATCCACATTCAAACCTGCCCTAGTCCCCTCTAACTTCTTGAATCTCATGCTTCTTTTGGTAGCAAGACCATATCTTTTCACAGCCTTCACAAACTGGTTTTTGCTCCTGAAAACCATCCCCAAACTAAAATGTGGTATATCAGAATCTGGGTTAAACCTTGGGTATTTGCTCTTGGTTCTCACCATGTTCCCATCACTATCTTCATCATAACTGTAGTCTTCATCAGATGACTCAAATTCCATGTCCTCTACCACCACCTCAACATTTGCAATGAAATCAATTGGTACTGCCCCTGTTGCATCTGATTGAACCCACTTCCTAGAGTCTTTCATTTTCTTTCTGAATTTCCTTGCGTGATTTCTCATCTCAACTACTTCTGACTCCTCTCCACTGTCATCAGTGTGAGGCACATATTCATTGTCCTTCGAATCTGAGTCTATTTTTGAATTTTCTGCTGCTCCTTGCTCATTTCCGGGTTCTCCTCCTTGAATTGTTATTTGCATAATTTCTGCTGCTCCTGTCTTTGACACAGGCTTTGCTGCTCCTTGCACATTTTCTGCTACTTTAGAAGGTTGAGAATCATTTGGATTCAGCACTTGAGAACTCTGAGATGCTTGAGATGGACCTGCTATTGCATTTCTTGCCTTTAAGGGGCTGCTAATTACTGCACTGATAACACCACTGTCATTAGGGACAAGAACCTGCTCAAGTAAAAGTTCTTCTGCACCTACATTGCCAATGCCATCATGTTCTGTACCTACATTTTTAATATCTTCATGTTCTGCAATCATGACAAGAGGAACATCCTCTTCACTTGCATAATCCTGAATTTCATCTGCAAAATCAGAGCCACTTTCCTCTTCTTGTTCTAAATCTTCTTCCCCATTGTATTCCACATATATATCAGCTACTCCACCACCAGTAATATACTCTGACATTTTTAGGCAACCCTCATCATCATACAAAAAAGTAGACCATTAACCAATTCTCATCCAGGCAAAAGGAAGTAAAACTTCATGCTTTCCTTCACTGCCATATGATCTCTAAGAAACCCCTTCACCTCCTGCAAGGACAACTTGTCCCTCTCAATTTCTGAGTAAGCCGTATCCCCCCCCCCCCAACATAGTCCAGAGAGGGGCCAATTCGAACAACCCCCCCACCCATGTGAAATTTGACATTCAAAATCTCCGCTGGGTCCATGGATTTAGGAAAAAAACACCTACATTGCATCGATTTCAAATGATTAAAACACTACACTGCAAGATTAGACAGCAAATCAACCGATTCAGAAACCTAAATTTGCCCTACTCCGGCCTCCAAGAACCCTAAACCTAACCGATATATGAAAGAGGAGAGATATGGCGACTAGACAGAGGAGAAGGACAGGGCATACCTTGCTCTTTGCCGCCGGAGTTGGAGTTGTCCTCAAGCGCCGCCGCGATCATCAAGTACGCCACCGTCGCCACTGTGCAGGGAGGAGCGCAGGCATCGCGGGAGAGAAGGAAGAGGAAGGGGCAAACTAAAGAGGAAGGGGCTCTGTGCGACTTGGTCCAGCTCCACCAACACCAATTTTTGTCTCATCAGGCGCACCTGCAGGATGTGACTCACTGTGATCCCGGCCTTTCCCGAGCCTCGTATGCATCCCCTTGTTTGGATACGCACTTATGGTCAAAAACATCCGAGATTAATGACGACGGGACACAGACTTCCGGGATTTGGACGTCGGGGTTCGTTTTCGACGCACGCTACCCTCTCAGGGTTTAAAACATACTTTACTCCTGGTGCATTAACAGGGATCCATAGATCACGGGAAATAGGAATTATTTTCCAGCATGTAGTGGAAAATCCTTGCAAAATAGCACGGTAAGGATTTGTCATGCTTGCAGAAGAAAATTACTATGCCCACGACAATATAATTTAGCATCCCGAACGACTAATTTTCATGGTTAAAAATCATGTACTCTTAAATTGTAGAGTCTGTCTCAATTAATTTGGGGGGTAGTGAAATCTCAAAAAAACAAGTACCCCATGGATGCCTCCCACTAAGCCCCCGGGAACCATGGAAAGGCTGATTTGGGGCATTGCTCTTGCTTTGTACATACTTGAACGTTCAAAAATAGAGTAGCACCTCTCTTCTATTAGCCTATTATACGAAGTTCATTACTACTAAGCACTACGGCAACAAAATGTGTATAGAGTATATCTTGAGGAGAGCCACCTCAAGTCCTAGCTGCCCAATGGCCACTTCCCTACTTCTAATTCCAATCCAAGTCAAATCGCAAAACATAATTTGTCGTGGGGCTCTAGCTTCCACAAATCATGTTTGTACTTGTCCTGGCATAACAACATCTGCACTCCATCGCCAAACTGATCTCCAAGGTCCTCTCGATGAGCCTGGCCACGGTCATCCACACACTGATATCCCCAGCATAGTCGGCCTTCCTACAAACCAAGTGTATTCACGATAGTTTTCTGTACGTCCAAAATTGCGTCAAAGCACTCCACAGAAAGAAGACTCCGGCCCTAACTACTCAAACTAGACATCGCCACGCCCTTCAACAATGTATCATGGGAATACATCCTTGAGCTTATGTAGAGGCTAGGTGTTAGTTCTAGGTGGAGAGACTGGATCATTCTCCTACTCTCCACCTCATCTTCTTCATTCCTCCTAAGCGGCTCGCCGGGCCGAAAGATTGTGCACCATCGAGGACTCCGGCAGGGCGACCCACTATCGTCTTTCATGTTCATCTTGGGAATTGACCTGCTACATCACCTCCTAGAGGAAGCCACACATCAAAAAATTATTGCTCCGCTGCCTAGCCGTGAGCTCAAACTTAGAATCAGCCTGTTCACCGACGATGCCGTCATATTTGTCAACCCAATACAACATGAGATTGACGCGCTCCTGGACATCCTTCGCGGCTTTGGTGAATCCACAGGCCTCCATATAAACCCTTCAAAATCTTCAGCTCTACCCATTAGATGTGACAGCGTCGACCTCACGGCTGTGCTACAGAATTTTGGTGGTGCAATAGGCACTTTCCCAGCCACCTATCTAGGCCTCCCGATCACCACTGCTAGATTAAGATTAGTGCATCTGCAATTCATCATAGATAGACTCAAAGCACGACTGGCGGGCTGGAAGGGTGGACTACTACCCATAGCCAGCAGGAGAATTCTTGTTCGATGTTTACTCAATGCCATGCCAACTTTTTCCCTCACCGTCCCGTGGGTCCCAAAGAAGCTGCTGAGAGACATCAACAAGTGCAAGAGGAAGTTCATGTGGAAACAAGAGGAGGAGATCACCGGAACCAGTTGCAAGGTCAACTGGCCGACGGTGTGCAAGCCCACCATGCATGGAGGCCTGGGCATCCTGTTGGAAATATGCCCTAGAGGCAATAATAAAATGGTTATTATTATATTTCCTTGTTCATGATAATTGTCTATTATTCATGCTATAATTGTATTAACCGGAAACCATAATACATGTGTGAATACATAGACCACAACATGTCCCTAGTGAGCCTCTAGTTGACTAGCTCATTGATCAATAGATGGTTGTGGTTTCCTGACCATGGATATTGGTTGTCATTGATAACGGGATCACATCATTAGGAGAATGATGTGATGGACAATACCTAATCTTAAACACAGCACAAGATCAAGCAGTTCGTTTGCTAGAGCTTTTCTAATGTCAAGTATCTTTTCCTTAGACCATGAGATTGTGCAAGTCCCAGATGCCATAGGAATTCTTTGGGTATATCAAACGTCACAACGTAACTAGGTGACCATAAAGGTGCACTACAGGTATCTCCGAAAGTGTCTGTTGGGTTGGCACGAATCAAGACTGGGATTTGTCACTCCGTATGATGCAGAGGTATCTTTGGGCCTGCTCGGTAATGCATCATCACAATGAGCTCGATGTGACTAAGGATTTAGTCACGGGATCATGTGTTACGGAACGACTAAAGAGACTTGCCGGTAACGAGATTGAACAAGGTATAGGGATACCGGCGATCGAAACTCGGGCAAGTAACATATCAATGGACAAAGGGAATTGTATACGGGATTGATTGAATCCCTGACATTGTGGTTCATCCGATGAGATCATCGTGGAACATGTGGGAGCCAATATGGGTATCCAGATACCGCTATTGGTTATTGGCCAGAGAGGTGTCTCGGTCATGTTTGCATGGTTCCCGAACCCGTAGGGTCTACACACTTAAGGTTCGGTGACGCTAGAGTTGTAATGGGAATAGTATGTGGTTACCGAAGGTTGCTCGAAGTCCCGGATGAGATCCCGGACGTAACAAGGAACTCCGGAATGGTCCGAAGGTGAAGATCGGTATATTGGACGAAGGGTGTTGGAGTTCGGAATTGTTCTGGGAGTACCAGGCGACGACCAGCGTGACCGAAAGGAGTTTCGGAGGCCCCGGCAAGCATTTGGGGGCCTTATGGGCCAAAGGGAGGGGGCACATCAGCCCACTAAGGGGATGTGCGCCCCTCCCACCCCATCTCATGTAACCTGGAGAGGTGGGGGCGCCCCCACCCCTAGGGCAGCTGCCCCTCCCGGCATGGGGGCCAAGTTTCCTAGGGGTGGGGGCGCCCAAACCCATATAGGGTTTCCCCTGTGGCCGCCGCCCCTTCCCTAGGGAAACCCTAGGGCGCCTCCTCCTCCCCGTTCCCCTATATATAGTGAGGGAGAGAGAGGGCTGCAACGACCCTTCCCCTGGCGCAGCCCTCTCCCCCCTCCAACACCTCCTCCTCCTCCTCCATAGTGCTTGGCGAAGCCCTGCCGGAGAACCACAAGCACCACCACCATGCCATCGTGCTGCCGGAGCTCTCCCTCAACTTCTTCTCTCCCCTTGCTGGATCAAGAAGGAGGAGACGTCCCTGGGTTGTATGTGTGTTGAATGCGGAGGCGCCGTCCGTTCGGTGCTTGGATCGGATCTTCCGTGATTTGAATCGCCGCGAGTACGAATCCATCAACCGCGTTCTTGTAATGCTTGCGCTTAGCGATCTTCAAGGGTATGAAGATGCACTCCCTCTCTCTTGTTGCTAGCATCTCCTAGATTGATCTTGGTGACACGTAGGAATTTTTTTCATTGTTACTACGTTCCCCAACAGTGGCATCATGAGCTAGGTCTATGCGTAGATTATATGCACGTGTAGAACACAAGTAGTTGTGGGCGATGATATGGTCAATTTTGTCGGCGTTCTGTGAACGGGGGTCCCCAGACTTGCTTGCCTGCGGCCCACGGCGTGGCTAAGCTAGCAGGCATGTGCGGCCCATCTTCATCAACAAGGCATTCAAGACCCTCGCGAGGAGCCAAGCCTCGCGAGGCGGGCGATGCAAGACCTCCTCAGGAGCGGCCTCGCCACGCAGGCTCACGAGGGGCGGAGAGATCAAGGCAAGGCAAACCTCGCAAGGTTCTCGTGACGTGAGCCATGACGACCGAGACCAGGCGGGCGCCAGTGCGTGTAGCATCCTTGTTTCCTCTTTTGTGCCAAGGGGGCAAGCGCGGGCGCGGAGTACCGAGGCATCAAGCAAAGGTTTCCATATCGGTGCAACGAGAACAAGACCAGCGGGACGGCAAGACGGAGGTCACCATGGAGCCCGAGACGGCGTCACCACCAGGCGAAGACCGCTTTTGTCAGGATAAGCTGTACTAGCTGTCCCCTTTCAAATTGGCCGTTGTTGGCTCCCTTCCCACTCAATATTTGGGGAGAGGACCAGGGCCTATATAAGTAGAACTAGCCACCACAGTAAGGGGGGGGGGGAGAACTCATTCAGAGGCATCTCTCCCGCACAAGTTTGCCAAGCACAAGAACACCTCAACCTCATTAGGCTGTTCTTCCCCTTGTACTATTCATCATCAGCCCAAGAGGCAATCCACCACCACCACACTGGAGTAGGGTATTACACCACAACGGTGGCCCGAACGAGTATAAATCTTGTGTCTTTGTCTTGTGAGTTCGTTGAGTTCGTCCGCGAGATCTAAGAGAGCTAGGGCATGGATCGGTAGGGAGGAGATCTTCGCGCGCACCCCAGTGTTCGAACCTCGAGGGTTTTGCCGGAACCCGTGATCCGACATTTGGCGCGCCAGGTAGGGGTGCGCCGGAGCTTCCTTCCATCGCTCCGCGCCCCGTTGCTCCGTCGTCTCCATGGCGGACGCTCGCCGCGCTCGTGCTGAGCGTCGGGCTGCCCTCGCCGCCCGCGTCGCTCAGATGGCTCCCATCGGCGGGCCACCTCGTCGTTCCCCGTTGCCTGCCGCCACCAGCCCGACGGGGAACGAGCAGCAAGCATCCTCGCTGCACCCCTCGGTGCGGCGGACGGTCGCACCGCCACTCCATCGCTGACCCCGGCCGGTTCTTCTTCCCATGCACGTCGCCCTCCCATGGACACACGGGCCGCGCTCCTCATGGCGCACGAGCTCCTGAGCTACCGACCGGTCGACGACCTCTACGAGGACTGGCTCGACCGCATCGCCGAGCTTGTCTGCGCCGCATGGGGCTCCCCTGCGCCGTCCCTCTCTCCGCCTCGCCCTCCGCCAGCTATGGGTGACGTAGCTCACGGAGCGCCTCCACCACCTCTGCCCCAAGACGGTGCCCTGGCGCCAAGGCGCGCAGCTCCACGACGCGACCCGGCGCGTCCCGCGCCCGCGTGTGAAGAAAGAAGCTGTCAAGAAGTCCCCCCACCGCAAGAAAACGCTCCGCCGCTCCTCGCACCACCGCGCCAGGACTGGCTGCTGCGTCAAGACCGCGCGCCACCTGTAGCGGCAGGGCCCGGACCCCATCAAGACCAAGCTCCACCCCCAAGGCGGGCCTCGGTGACCAAAGCCGGCTGTCGCGCTTTCACCCCCGAGCTGCGTAGCTTCGCCTGGCCGGGCAAGTTCAAGCCGGATCTGCCTCCTCGCTACGACGGCACCCCCAACCCCACGGAGTTCTTGCAGCTCTACGAGTTGAGCATCGGAGCGGCCAATGGCGACGAGAAAGTCATGGCGAACTGGTTTCCCATGGCTCTCAAGGATGGCGCCCGCTCCTGGCTCCCGAACCTGCCACCGGGCTCGATCTCCTCCTGGGACGAGATGCTCAACCGCTTCGTCGCCAACTTCCAGGGCACTCGCGACCGCCCGCCGGCTGCGGGTGACCTGCACCGCGTCAAGCAGCAACCGGGAGAGACCCTCCAGAAGTACATCCAACTCTTCAACAACATCCGCCTCAAGATCCCCTGTCACATCCCTAGCTTCTGGTAATGCACTAGGCTAGCCTCATGAGTGCCATCATGTTTAAGTTTCAAATGAACTTGAAATGGGGATTGTTTAAACCCTAGCATCAAAGGAATTCACTAGGTTCAACTAAAATATTCTCAGTGAATCCAAATGGCTTTCAAAAATGTTCATCATTTCTGGAAAATGCTAGAAGCAATAACCAGAGTTGTTGCACATTTTTCCATGACATATTTGGGCTTTGAATTAAACCATATAGTATTTGCATTTGGGCATATAAATGCCATTAAATATTTTAAATGCTCAAATAATCATAAACTAAAATGTTTGTTGTTGGTTATATTACAAACAGTGGCATTGAGCAGTTTCATGATTTTTGGATCTGTTTAAGTATTTTTAATGAAGCCCTAAAGACTACAGAATAATAGAAAACGGAAACTAAAATAGGAAAAGCAGAGAGAGAGAAGATACTTACCTAGCCCGTCTCTGTAGCTGGCCTGGCCCACCAGGTCGAAGCGGCATCTTCAACCTCTGCCAGTAGGCAGAGGCGTGTCGCCCGCGCACGCACCGGACGCCACCTCCTGCTTCCTCTCCCCCTGGTCCTTCTCGCGACGCCAGGAGACGTCCCTGACCTCCCTTGCCTCTCCCCTCGCTGTCTAGCCCTCTCCCTCTCCTTTGGATCTCGCTCTCTCGTTGCCCCGAGCAACCCCGAGAACCGCCATAGCTCGTCGTCGTGCACCGCCGCAGCAACCGCCCACCCGAGGTCTCCTCACCGTGTTCCCCGACTCCACCGAGCTCCTCCGCATCACCTAGTCAACGACCACAAGTAGGGAAGCGCCACAATGTCGGGCTCGTCACCGTCTTCCACCTTTGACCGCCGGATGCCGCCGTCAATTTCGTCGCCGTGAGGGCCTCCCCGACATCACCATCGACGCCTCTACAATCACCGTGAGCCCCACATTCTTTCTCAACTGCCCCCCCCCCCCTCGCGCTCGAGCTCTAGCCCTGCCTGCTGCCGCACCCGAGAGCTCCCCGCCGCTAGCCATGTCGCCGCCGTGAGCAGGGCCACGCCCGAGCGCGTCGTTGAGATCCTGCAGATCCCGATGACCCTACCGTATGCCTAGCTCGCTTCACCGTGCACCACAGTGCCATCCCGCTCGAAGTCGTGGCTCCGCCGCCGTGGGAGCTCGACGCCGTCGACGTTTCCGGCCATCCTCGTGGCACCTGAGGCGACCGTTGGATGTGCGCGAGTGTGGGCCTCCTCCTGGTGCCCTTCGCTTGCCCAGCCGCCCCACATAGCGCCGCCCCGTGTGGACTCCGCCGCGCGGGAAGGTCGCCGGCGGCTTAACTCCGACCGTGCCGACGTGGCACCATCGTTAGTGGCTAATGACGCCACTAAACTAACCCCTAGCTCACTGACGGATGGACCCTACACCTAATTAACCCCGGGTTTACTTTCCTGCTTAGATTAGTTATAACCTAGCGGGACCCACACGTCGGCATTGACTTTGCAGACGCGGCAGTTGACCAGGCCCACCTGTCAGCCACACAAACCAGCCCTGGGTCACTGACCAGTGGGCCCCACTGGCCAGGTTTGACCCAGACTAGCCTTGTTGACTTGCTGACATCATTATGACATCAGGCTGACGTAGTAATTATTTTTTGGGAATTTAAAATAAATCAGAAATGATTTATTTATTTCAGAAAATGTCCAAAACTTCTAAAATTCATAGAAAATCAACCATAGCTCCAAATCAAATAAGTTATATATGAAAAATGATCAAAAAAATCCAATCTATCCATATGTACTTGTTTCATGCATGTTTAATTAACTTAACCTTGCTGTTTAGTTCAAACATGATAAGGCAATATTGAAATTCATAATTTGAATTTGGGTTGAACCTTTGGTTCAAAATGACCCAAACCCTTCTGGTTTTAGTTGCATTAGCTCAAAACACAGCATATTGACATGTCATGATCATGCATCATATTGTGCATTGCATTGATTGTGTTTTCCTTCTCTGTTGCCGGTATTTGTCCCCTCTCGATAGACGTGGTTCCGACGATGAGTTCGATGACACCGATGAAGAACTATATTATCTTCAGAAGTGCCAGGCAAGCATAACCCCCTAGTTCATTCCGATACAATCCCCCTCTCTCGCTCCTGCTCTCTTTGACTGCATTAGGACAACAACGATTCAACTGTTACATGCTGCGGTAGTTGAACCCCTTTCCTCTGCATGACCTGTCATAGCCACAGTAAATAGATGAAACCCACTAGCATGAGTAGGAGTTGTTTGAGTCCTGATGTGCCTACTCATTCATGCTTGTTGTCATGCCTGCTACTGCTTGGAGTTGAGTCAAGTCTGATTCATCGGGGATGAATTGGAGGTGTGTGAACATGTTCTATTGTTGAGAACTAAGTGTGTGAACACGATTTGGTAAAGGTAGCGGTGAGAGGCCATGTAGGAGTACATAGTGGGTTGTCTCATTGAAGCCGTCCTCAGGAACTGAGTTCTGTGTTTGTGATCCATGAACAGCTACTACAACACATTGGGATCCTTAATTGACTCTCTCGACTTATTAATCGCCTTGATCTCTGTCCAGGAGTTGCAACTAGTTTCTGGTGTTTGTAGGATATGTGTTGGAGGCCATGCGTAGCGCTGACCCTAGGGGTGGGCTATGATGCGGTAGATACACCATGGCCCGGTCTACCGGGCGCCCGTTTGGTGTCTCGGGAACCCTGCACACATCGTTTGGGGCTGTGAGCTAAACTCCGGCCGGATCTCCTCGCGGATGGAACCCGAATAGGCGATAAACCTGGACTAGAGACTTGTGTGGTTAGTCAGGTCGTGGCGACTCCTTGCCAAAGCTTCCGCTTGAAGGTTGTCGAGATACACGACGTGTACATGGTGGTAAGTGGCGAGGCGTGTGTGAAGACGTACACCCTGCAGGGTTATAAATGATCTATTGAATAGCCGTGTTCTGCATTAAAGGACTTCAGGTTGCTGTGCGGTTCATAGACAAGTGAAAGTGGATACTCTAAAACTCGCAAGATAAGCGTGAGTGCTATGGATGGCCTTCTCGTAGGGAGACGGGAGCGGATCCATGGTGGTGTATTGATATGGTGAATATGTGGACTCGTGTGCGCCACCTCAAAAGAGTTACTTGCAGTCATAGTTTAGGATAGCCACTGAGTCAAAGCTGGCTTGCTGCAGTTAAACTCCACCACCCCCTTTGTTGATACCGATGCATATGTAGATAGTTCTGATGTAAGTCTTGTTGGGTACATTTATACTCAGGTTTGCCTATTTTATGTTTTTGCAGAGAGACGTCAGTCTTGCTAGTAGTTCCGCGTGGACTTCGACGTTTAGCCTGTTACCTCAGCTACGATCTTGTGCCCTCGGCAGGGTCTTGTAGATAGTCAGGCTTCTCAGCCTTTTTCATTTGTAGTTGTCTGTACTCAGACAAGTTAAGCTTCCGCTTGTGCTTGTTGCTTGTATGACTTGAATGTTGGGTCCTGAGACCCATGTTTGTGATTATCTCGCTCCTCGGAGCCTATTGAATAAATACTTGAGTCGTAGAGTTATGTTGTGATGCCATGTTGTATTTACACATATCGAGCATATTGTGTGTATGATTGAAATGCTTGGTATGTGTGGGATCCGACAACCTAGTTGTTTATGGGGAAATGTAGTCTTGTGCTTCCATGAGCCATAGTAGTCCGCTACAGCTCGGTTCACCGGAGTCCTGCTAGCCCAGCACTACTGCTCCGGAACACTTGACTGGCCGGCATGTGATTCACTTCGTTCCTATGTCTATCCCTTCGGGGAAATGTCACGCGGTGACATCCGGAGTCCTGCCTAGCCTGCTACAGCCCGGTTCACCAGAGTCCTGTTAGCCCAGTGCTACAGCCCGGATTTGCACGCTGCCGATCGACATGCTCGATGTTGATTCATGTATGCCTATCCCCGTAAGTTAGTGCCACTTTGGGTTCACGACTAGTCATGTCGGCCTGGGTTCTCTACCATATGGATGCTAGCGACACTATCATATACGTGAGCCAAAAGGCGCAAACGTTCCCGGGCCATGGTAAGGCGACACCCGTGGGAATACCGTGCGTGAGGCCGCAAAGTGATATGAGGTGTTACCGGCTAGATCGATGTGACTTGGAATCGGGGTCCTGACAACCCCAAGGTGACGGACGAGGCCATCATCTCTGCGCTCTCAGATGGCGTCCGTGACGTCAAGATGAAGGAAGAGCTCACTATCCACGAGGAGCTGTGCACATCCCTGGAGTTGTTCAACCTGGCGACCAAGTTCGCAAGAGCTGAGGAGGGGCGCCTCTCCCTCCTTGAGCTCCCAGCCGCAGACCCGGAGGAGAAGAAAGCCAAGCCCGAGGACGTGAAGCGCAAGGGAGCAGCCGTGCTCGCAGCAGAACCAGACACCAAGCATGGAAGAGACCAACCAGAGTCATCCAAGAGCAATCGTCCGTTCTGCACCTTCCACAACCTGAATACCCACAACACCAGCGACTGTCAAGAGCTCAGAGCCATTCGCGAAGGACACTTCGGTCGACGCTCCGAGCGCGGTGACCGGGGCTACGGCCGAGGAGGAGGACGTGGTGGCGGACACTGGGACGACCGTGGCCCGCGCCAGGAGTGGCGCGACCGGCCTCGTGAGGACCGCTGGCAGGATCAGCCTCACGAGGGCAACTGGAGGGATCAGCCTCATGAGGATCATCCTCAAGGCAATGCCGGACTCCCTCCACTGCTGCCACCGCCAAGAAGGAATGACGAACACCATCAAGACGAGGGGGCTGCGGGCTTCCAGGAACCGTGTGCTATCGCGTGCATCTTGGGCGGAGCCCAGGCCCCAGCCTCGCAGCGTATCTTCAAGCAGTTTGCTCGTGAAGTGAATGCAGTCCTCCCCAAGCTCGAAGCCACATGCCTGCTCAGGTGGTCCCAGTGCCCCATCACGTTCAACTCGGCAGATCAGCTCAAGTGCGCAGCTACCGCTGGCGCCCTCCCGATGCTTTGCTCCCTAGTCATCAGCAACGTGCAAGTTACCAAGACCCTCATCGACGGCGGCGCAAGGCTCAACATCCTGTCCGTCAACACGTTCGACAACCTCCAAGTGCCATATGACCAGCTTCAGCCTACCAAGCCTTTCTCAGGAGTGACCGACGGTTCCACCACACCGATAGGGCAGGTCCGCCTCCCTGTCACCTTCAGAGAACGCAAGAACTACTGCACCGAGCTCATCGACTTTGACGTCGTGCACATCCGTCTGCTGTATAATGCCATCCTCGGGTATCCAGCCCTGGCCAAGTTCATGGCGGTGACCCATCACGGCTACAATGTCCTCAAGATGCCGGGACGCGGCAGGATCATCACGGTCCCATGTGAAGAAAGAGATGCGGTGTGCTCCCTCGAGCGTGCCTTCCAAGCTGCAGCAATCGACGACCCCGACAGCAAGGGCGAGGGCCCTCCTGAGGTCATCCCCAAGAAGAAGCTGCAGCTGCGCTGTGCAGGACCTCAGGAGGGTGGCGTAACAGCCGGAACCTCGTCAGGATCAGCGCCCGCTCCAGGGGCGCCTCCCTCCATTGCATAGGAAGGCGCGCCCGGCGCCCTTCTCGGGCAGGGCTCGGGGGCTTTCTTCTGGAAGGCCTCATACCTTGCCCACATCATGAGGGAGGCGCTTGAGCACCACTTGGAGGCGTGCTTCGCGGCACGTTTCCCTCAGGAGGGCACAGGGAAAAGATCGCCCACCGTTCAGGAGTTCATCACCAAGACCACCTAGGAATTGCAAGATGCAAGGGCCATGCACAGCGACCGCCGCTCACGAGGTGCAGCTTCCCATCCAGGCGAGGATGTCGGACTGCACGTCTACATTGACGTTCCAGGGCTCAACAGGGCCGCTTCTCAGGAGATTTTCTGGCCTTCGCGCGTGGGACGCTGTGAGGGCCCACCGCACAGTTACGTTCGCACGGCCTTCGGCCTACCGAGCGTGTCGTCCGCCTACCAGCGAAACTTGCTGCGCATCCTAGCGGCTCAGGAGGCCAGGCACCAGGCCGTCCTGACAGAGATGGAGACGTTTGTTGGGGAACGTAGTAATTTCAAAAAAATTCCTACGCACACGCAAGATCATGGTGATGGCATAGCAACGAGAGGGGAGAGTATTGTCCACGTACCCTCATAGACCGTAAGCGGAAGCGTTATGACAACGCGGTTGATGTAGTCGTGCGTCTTCACGATCGACCGATCCAAGTACCGAGCGTCGGCACCTCCGAGTTCAGCACACGTTCAGCTCGATGGCGATCCCGGACTCCGATCCAGCAAAGTGTCGGGATGAGTTCCGTCGACCGACGGCGTGGTGGCGATGATGATGCTCTATCGCGCAGGGCTTCGCCTAAACTCCGTGACGATATGACCGAGGTGGAATATGGTGGAGGGGGGCACCAGGAACGATCCGTAGATCAACTTGTGTCTATGGGGTGCCCCCTGCCCCCGTATATAAAGGAGCAAGGGGGTGCGGCCGGCCCTAGGAGGAGGCGGCCGGAGGAGTCCTACTCCCACCGAGTAGGACTCCCCCCTTCCTAGTTGGACTAGGACTTGGGGGAAGGAGGAGGGGGAAAAGGAAGGGGCGCCCCTCCTTGTCCTATTCGGACTTGGGGCGGCGGCTGCCCTTGGCCCCTTCTCCTCTTTCTCCACTAGGCCCACTAAGGCCCATTAGGTCACCGGGGTTCCGGTAACCTCCGGTACTCGATAAAATGCCGATTTCACCCGGAACACTTCCGATGTCCAAACATAGGCTTCCAATATATCAATCTTTATGTCTCAACCATTTCGAGACTCCTCGTCATGTCCGTGATCACATCCGGGACTCCGAACAAACTTCGGTACATCAAAACTTATAAACTCATAATAAAACTGTCATCATAACGTTAAGCGTGCGGACCCTACGGGTTCGAGAACTATGTAGACATGACCTAGAACTATTCTCGGTCAATAACCAATAGCGGAACCTGGATGCCCATATTGGTTCCTACATATTCTACGAAGATCTTTATCGGTCAAACCGCATAACAACATACGTTGTTCCCTTTGTCATCGATATGTTACTTGCCCGAGATTTGATCATCGGTATCCAATACCTAGTTCAATCTAGTTCTTGGCAAGTCTCTTTACTCGATTACGTAATGCATCATTCTGTAACTAACTCATTAGCTACATTGCTTGCAAGGTTTATAGTGATGTGCATTACCGAGAGGGCCCAGATACCTCTTCGACAATCGGAGTGACAAAACCTAATCTCGAAATCGCCAACCCAACATGTACCTTTGGAGACACCTGTAGTACTCCTTTATAATCACCCGATTACGTTGTGACGTTTGGTAGCACCAAAGTGTTCCTCCGTAAACAGGAGTTGCATAATCTCATAGTTACGAGAACATGTATAGGTCATGAAGAAAGCAATAGCAATATACTAAGCGATCAAGTGCTAGGCTAACGAAATGGGTCATGTCAATCACATCATTCTCCTAATGATGTGATCCCATTAATCAAATAACAACACATGTCTATGGTTAGGAAACATAACCATCTTTGATTAATGAGCTAGACAAGTAGAGGCATACTAGTGACTATATGTTTGTTTATGTATTCACACATGTATCATGTTTCCGTTAATACAATTCTAGCATGAATAATAAACATTTATCATGATATGAGGAAATAAATAATAACTTTATTATTGCCTCTAGGGCATATTTCCTTGAGCCTCCCACTTGCACTAGAGTCAATAATCTAGATTACACAAGAATGATTCTAACACCCATGGAGTCTTGGTGCTGATCATGTTTTGCTCGTGGAAGAGGCTTAGTCAACGGTCTCGCAACATTCAGATCCGTATGTATCTTGCAAATCTCTATGTCTCCCACCTAGACTTGGTCCCGGATGGAATTGAAGCGTCTCTTGATGTGCTTGGTCCTCTTGTGAAATCTGGATTCCTTTGCCAAGGCAATTGCACCAAGATTGTCACGTAAGATCTTCATTGGTCTCGATGCACTAGGTATGACACCTAGATCGAAATGAACTCTTTCATCCGCACTCCTTCATTTGCTGCTTCCAAGCAGCTATGTACTCCGCTTCACATGTAGATCCCGCCACGAAGCTTTGTTTAGAACTGCACCAACTAACAGCTCCACCGTTTAATAAAAACACGATCCGGTTTGCGATTTAGAATCGTCCGGATCGAGTGTCAAAGCTTGCATCGACGTAACCATTTACGACTAGCTCTTTGTCACCTCCATATCTGAGAAACATATCCTTAGTCCTTTTCGTATTTCAGATGTTCTTGACCGCTGTCCGATGATCCATTCTGGATTACTTTGGTACCTTCCCGCCAAGCTTATTGCTAAGCATACGTCGGTCTGGTACACAGATTGCATACATGATAGAGCCTATGGCTGAAGCATAGGGAACATCTTTCATTTTCTCTCTATCTTCTGCTGTGGTCGGGCATTGAGTTTGACTCAATTTCACACCTTGTAATACAGGTAAGAATCTTTTCTTTGCCTGATCCATTTTGAACCTTTTCAAAACTTTATCAAGGTATGTGCTTTGTGAAAGTCCAATCAAGCATCTTGATCTATCTCTATAGATCTTGATGCCCAATATGTAAGCAGCTTCACCGAGGTCTTTCATTGAAAAACTTTTATTCAAGTATCCTTTTATGCTATCCAGAAATTCTATATCATTTCCAATCAATAATATGTCGTCCACATATAATATCAGAAATGCTACAGAGCTCCCACTCACTTTCTTGTAAATACAGGCTTCTCCAAAAGTCTCAGATAAAACCATATGCTTTGATCACACTATCAAAGCGTTTATTCCAACTCCGAGAGGCTTGCACTGACCATAAATTGATCATTTGCTTGCACACTTTGTTAGCTCCTTTTGGATCAACAAAACCTTCTGTTGCATCATATACAACTCTTCTTCTAGAAATCCATTCAAGAATGCAGTTTTGACATCCATTTGCCAAATTTCATAATCATAAAATGCAGCAATTGCTAACATGATTCGGACAGACTTAAGCATCGCTACGGGTGAGAAAGTCTCATCGTAGTCAACCCCTTGAACTTGTCGAAAACCTTTCGCAACAAGTCGAGCTTTATAGACAGTTATATTACCATCAGCGTCAGTCTTCTTCTTAAAGATCCATTTATTCTCAATGGCTTGCCGATCATCGGGAAAGTCAACCAAAGTCCATACTTTGTTCTCATACATGGATCCCATTTCAGATTTCATGGCTTCTAGCCATTTTGCGGAATCTGGGCTCATCATCGCTTCCTCATAGTTCGTAGGTTTGCCATGGTCAAGTAACATGACTTCCAGAATAGGATTACCGTACCACTCTGGTGCGGATCTTACTTTGGTTGACCTACGAAGTTCAGTAGAGACTTGATCTGAAGTTTCATGATCAATATCATTAGCTTCCTCACTAATTGGTGTAGTTGTCACAGGAACCGGTTCTTGTGATGAACTACTTTCCAATAAGGGAGCATATACAGATTATCTCATCAAGTTCTACTTTCCTCCCACTCACTTCTTTCGAGAGAAACTCTTTTCTAGAAAGGATCCGAATTTAGCAACGAAAATCTTGCCTTCAGATCTGTGATAGAAGGTGTACCCAATATCTCCTTTGGGTATCCTATGAAGACACATTTCTCGATTTGGGTTCGAGCTTATCTGGTTGAAGTTTCTTCACATAAGCATCGCAGCCCCAAACTTTAAGAAACGACAACTTTGGTTTCTTGCCAAACCACAGTTCATGAGGCGTCATCTCAGCGGTTTTGATGGTGCCCTATTTAACGTGAATGCGGCCGTCTCTAAAGCATAACCCCAAAACGATAGCGGTAAATCAGTAAGAGACATCATAGATCGCACCATATCTAGTAAAGTACGATTAACGACGTTCGGGCACACCATTTCGTTGTGGTGTTCCGGTGGCGTGAGTTGCGAAACTATTCCGCATTGTTTCAAATGTAAACCAAACTCGTAACTCAAATATTCTCCTCCACGATCAGATCATAGAAATTTTATTTTCTTGTTACGATGATTTTCCACTTCACTCTGAAATTCTTTGAACTTTTCAAATGTTTCAGATTTGTGTTTCATTAAGTAGATACCCATATCTGCTCAAATCATCTGTGAAGGTGAGAAAATAACGATACCCGCCGCGAGCCTCAACATTCATTGGACCACAAACATCAGTATGTATGATTTCCAACAAATCAGTTGCTCGCTTCATAGTTCCGAGAACGGCGTTTTAGTCATCTTGCCCATGAGACACGGTTCTTAAGTACCAAGTGATTCATAATCAAGTGATTCCAAAAGTCCATCAATATGGAGTTTCTTCATGCGCTTTACACCGATATGACCTAAACGGCGATTGCCACAAATAAGTTGCACTATCATTATCAACTCTGCATCTTTTGGTTTCAACACTATGAATATGTGTATTACTACTATCGAGATTCAATAAAATAGACCACTCTTCAAGGGTGCATGACCATAAAAGATATTATTCATATAAATAGAACAACCATTATTCTCTGACTTAAATGAATAACCGTCTCGCATCAAACAAGATCCAGATATAATGTTCATGCTTAATGCCACCAAATAACAATTATTTAGGTCTAAAACTAATCCCGATGGTAGATGTAGAGGTAGCGTGCCGACCGCGATCACATCGACTTTGGAACCATTTCCCACGCCAAGATCGTCACCTCGTCCTTAGCCAATCTTAAGCTTAATCCGTAGTTCTGTTTGAGTTGCAAATATTAGCAATGAAACCAGTATCAAATACCAGTACTACTGCGAGTATTAGTAAGGTACACATCAATAACATGTATATCATATATACCTTTGTTCACTTTGCCATCCTTCTTATCCGCCAAATACTTGGGGCAGTTCCGCTTCGATGTCGGTCTGCTTGTTGTAGAAGCACTCGGTCTCGTGCTTAGGTCCAGACTTGTGTTTCTTCTCTTGAGCAGCAACTTGTTTGTTGTTCTTCTTGAAGTTCCCCTTCTTCTTCCCTTTGCCCTTTTTCTTGAAACTGGTGGTCTTGTTAACCATCAACACTTGATGCTCCTTTTTGATTTCTACCTCCGCGGCTTTTAGCATTGCGAAGAGCTCAGGAATAGACTTGTCCATCCCTTGCATATTATAGTTCATCACGAAGCTCTTGTAGCTTGGTGGCAGTGATTGAAGAATTGTGTCAATGACACTATCATCAAGAAGATTAACTCCCAGTTGAATCAAGTGATTATTATACCCAGACATTTTGAGTATGTGTTCACTTGTGAACTATTCTCCTCCATCTTGCAGCTATAGAACTTATTGGAGACTTCATATCTCTCAATCCGGGCATTTGCTTGAAATATTAACTTCAACTCCTGGAACATCTCATATGCTCCATGACGTTCAAAACGTCGTTGAAGGCCCGGTTCTAAGCCGTAAAGCATGGCACACTGAACTATCGAGTAGTCATCAGCTTTGCTCGCGAGCGTTCTTAACGTCGCCGGTTACATCAAGCAGCAGTTCGCACCCAGCGGTGCTTCGGGGCGTAATTCTTCGTGCAGCAATGAGGATAATCCTCGAGTTACGGAACCAGTCCGTGTAATTGCTACCATCATCTTTCAACTTTGCTTTCTCAAGGAACGCATTAAAATTCAACGGAACAACAAAGACGAGCCATCTATCTACAAGAAACATAGATAAGCAAAATACTATCAGGTACTAAGTTCATGATAAATTTAAGTTCAATTAATCATATTACTTAAGAACTCCCACTTAGATAGACATCCCTCTAATCTTCTAAGTGATTACGTGATCCATATTAACTACACCATGTCCGATCGTCACGTGAGATGGAGTAGTTTCAACAGTGAACATCAATATGTTGATCATATCTACTATATGATTCACACTCGACCTTTCGGTCTCCGTGTTCCGAGGCCATATCTATTATATGCTAGGCTTGTCAAGTTTAACCTGAGTATTCCGCGTGCTCAACTGTTTTGCACCCGTTGTATTTGAATGTAGAGCCTATCACACCCGATCATCACGTGGTGTCTCAAAGACGAAGAACTTTCGCAACGGTGCATACTCGGGAGAACACTTCTTGATAATTTTAGTGAGAGATCATCTTAAAATGCTACCGTCAATCAAAGCAAGATAAGATGCATAAAGGATAAACATCACATGCAATCAATATAAGTGATATGATATGGCCATCATCATCTTGTGCTTGTGATCTCCATCTCCGGCACCGTCGTGATCACCATCGCCACCGGCGCGACACCTTGATCTCCATTGTAGCATCATTGTCGCCTCGCCAAGCTTATGCTTCTCGACTATCGCTACCGCTTAGTGATAAAGTAAAGCATTATAGGCGTTGCATTTCATACAATAAAGCGACAACCATATGGCTCCTGCCATTGCCGATAACTTCGTTACAAAACATGATCATCTCATACAATAAAATATAGCATCACGTCTTGACCATATCACATCACAACATGCCCTGCAAAAACAAGTTAGACGTCCTCTACTTTGTTGTTGCAAATTTTACGTGGCTGCTACGGGCTGAGCAAGAACCGTTCTTACCTACGCATCAAAACCACAACGATAGTTTGTCAAGTTGGTGCTGTTTTAACCTTCGCAAGGACCGGGCGTAGCCACACTCGGTTCAACTAAAGTGAGAGAGATAGACACCCGCCAGTCACCTTTAAGCACGAGTGCTCGCAACGGTGAAACCAGTCTCGCGTAAGCGTACGCATAATGTCGGTCCGGGGCGCTTCATCTCACCATACCGCTGAACCAAAGTATGACATGCTGGTAAGCAGTATGACTTGTATCGCCCACAACTCACTTGTGTTCTACTCGTGCATATGACATCTACGCATAAAACCAGGCTCGGATGCCACTATTGGGGAACGTAGTAATTTCAAAAAAAATCCTACGCACACGCAAGATCATGGTGATGGCATAGCAACGAGAGGGGAGAGTATTGTCCATACCCTCGTAGACCGTAAGCGGAAGCGTTATGACAACGCAGTTGATGTAGTCGTACGTCTTCACGATCCGACCGATCCAAGTACTGAACGTACGGCACCTCCGAGTTCAGCACACGTTCAGCTCGATGACGATCCCGGACTCGATCCAGCAAAGTGTCGGGGATGAGTTCCGTCAGCACGACGGCGTGGTGACGATGATGATGCTCTACCGGCGCAGGGCTTCGCCTAAACTCCGCGACGATATGACCGAGGTGGAATATGGTGGAGGGGGGCACCGCACACGGCTAAGGAACGATCCGTAGATCAACTTGTGTCTATGGGGTGCCCCCCTGCCCCTGTATATAAAGGAGCAAGGGGGGTGCGGCCGGCCCTAGGAGGAGGCGCGCCGGAGGAGTCCTACTCCCACCGGGAGTAGGACTCCCCCCTTTCCTAGTTGGACTAGGACTTGGGTGGAAGGAGGAGAGGGGGAAAAGGAAAGGGGGGGTGCCGCCCCCCCCTCCTTGTCCTATTCGGACTTGGGGGGAGGCGTATGCTGCCCTTGGCCCCTTCTCCTCTTTCTCCACTAGGCCCACTAAGGCCCATTAGGTCACCAGGGGGTTCCGGTAACCTCCCGGTACTCCTTTATATTCTCGGTCAATAACCAATAGACATGACCTAGAACTATTCTCGGTCAATAACCAATAGTGGAACCTGCCCATATTGGTTCCTACATATTCTACGAAGATCTTTATCGGTCAAACCGCATAACAACATACGTTGTTCCCTTTGTCATCGGCATGTTACTTGCCCGAGATTTGATCGTCGGTATCCAATACCTAGTTCAATCTCGTTACTGGCAAGTCTCTTTACTCGTTATGTAATGCATCATTCTGTAACTAACTCGTTAGCTACATTGCTTGCAAGGCTTATAGTGATGTGCATTACCGAGAGGGCCCAGAGATACCTCTCCGACAATCGGAGTGACAAAACCTAATCTTGAAATACGCCAACCCAACATGTACCTTTGGAAACACCTGTAGTACTCCTTTATAATCACCCGATTCGTTGTGACGTTTGGTAGCACCAAAGTGTTCCTCCGATGGCGGAGTTGCATAATCTCATAGTTACGTGAACATGTATAGGTCATGAAGAAAGCAATAGCAATATACTAAGCGATCAAGTGCTAGGCTAACGAAATGGGTCATGTCAATCACATCATTCTCCTAATGATGTGATCCCATTAATCAAATAACAACACATGTCTATGGTTAGGAAACATAACCATCTTTGATTAATGAGCTAGTCAAGTAGAGGCATACTAGTGACTATATGTTTGTCTATGTATTCACACATGTATCATGTTTCCGGTTAATACAATTCTAGCATGAATAATAAACATTTATCATGATATGAGGAAATAAATAATAACTTTATTATTGCCTCTAGGGCATATTGCCTTCAACGTTCTTCAAGGAACCACCTGAGCCCCCAGAGCCTCCTGAGGCTCAGGGCCCCGATGGCTCGTGAGGAGCAACCCCTTCACTGCGCACCTTCAGCTGCCCCAACTCTCCTTCGTCAACAGAACCAGGTGACATTTTCCAAGTTCATTTAGCTGGGAGCGCCCCTCGGGCTGCATCATTCCCAGGCCGCGTGGGTCCATCCCTGTGGCATGTATCCCTTTTTATGTCTTTAGCTTACCGTGTTGGGAGCGCCCCTCGGGCTGCATCATCCCCAAGCCGCTCGGGCCTGACCTAGTGGCATGCATCTCCCATGCCTTTTACTTAAGCCTATTGCTTTCATGTTAACCTACCTATGATTACTACCTGCTCGATCGTCGCCTCCCATGGGGCCTCCTCACGCCGGCACGGTGCTGGTGCACGGGTCCGTCCCTGCCACGTCGATAAACCTGAGCGGTCGAGCTCTGGCTCACGGCATGCCTGTGCACGTCACCTCACCGGGCCCTCAGTGCCTTCACCCCCTCGCGGAGCAACCAGCGGCAGGCTGGCAACCATAACTGAAGATCGTGTTCTTCCTTGTGCTGGCTCGCAGGAATCTCACGAGGATAACACCAGGCGGCACCGCAAGCTCCCACCTCTTCCAAGTAATCCGCTTGCACGTTAAAAGGGGGGCTCCTGAGCATCGCGACTTAGGAGCTCTTACTGGCTCTCCAGCCCTCACCCCCTGGCCTTGACCACGGCACGCGACCTGGCATACCAGCGGCGGTTGAGCTCGCTCGAGGGCCGGGGCCTGAGGACGTAGAGCACAAAGGACAGCATTGGAAGGGGGAGGACTCGTATGAGCCTGACCTAGCTACGCTGCGGATGTTCGCGCACAGGTTTGGCGCATCACGAAGAATCGACCCCGGACCGCCAAGATAAGTCACGAGCTCACATCAACTAATCGTTGGAACCTAGGGGACACGCTCGTCGCAGCCCTATTGCGGCAACGTCACCTCCCTTTCTTATCTTACCACGGCTGCTTGAGCGCTAAAGGGGACCCCCTGAGCATCGCGCCTCAGGAGCTCTTACTGGACCTCAGGCCGCTCACCTCCTGGCCTTGACCACGGCACGCGACCTGACATAACAGCGACGACTGAAGCTTGCCTGGGGACCGGGACCTGTCAGCGTAGAGCAACAAGCTGTTGCGAGATTGGAAAGGGAAGACCGAGCCTAAACAGGACTAGCGCTCACAAAGCTTCCATAATTAGGATAATATCAACAAAGGACATCACAGACTCTTTACACGCCCCCACGGGGTACTTCTCGATTCCTCGCAGGGAACAAAAGACGAGAACCTAAGAGAATCCTATCTACACACCCCCGGGGTTGACGCCATCATCAACAGTGGGCTGCGGGAGGCCGGCGCCAACCCCATCCAGATCAGCGGCGGCGGAAGCCGGACTTGGCGGCCCTGCTCCGGGCACGGCTAGAGCTTGGGGGCATGTAGCTGTCGTCGCTCATCTCCAGAGTCTCGTAGAGCTCGGGAGAACCGCTGGACTCCCAAGAGTCGCTGCTGCTGGAGCAGCCGCGAGCGGGGCGCGCCTCATCCTGGCGCTCCCCTTCGGGGCAACACTCCAAGCGGTGACCCTCCACGTTGAAGACCTTGAAGAACAGCATGGAGGCGCCGTCGTACTCGAAGTGGATCGTGAGGGCGCCCTTCGCACGGCAAACCAGCGCGATCTCGCCCCAGCCACGGGTCATGAAGATCTTGCCGGTGGAGACTGCTTCAACCTCTGCTCCGGTCGCCGGAGCGTCGCAGTCGGCATGCTGCAACCAGAGCTCGAGAGGCCCCCTCGGCGGCATCACGTTAGAGAAGAAGCATGGGAAGCGGATCCAGGAGCTTGGGGGCATCACCGCCCACAGCACAAGCTCGCGTGAGGAGTCCGCGGCATGGACTCCAGGAGCGACGGTGCTCGTCGCCGCAGCGCGTCGACCTTGACCGCGGTGCGCACACCGATGCTCGTTGCTCCTTCCTCTCGAGCCCCCGGCTTGGGCGTACAAGGGAAGTGGATACCCAGGAGGAGGCCGCTCACACCAAGGCCTCGTCACCACCTGCATCGCCGTAGCATCGCGACAGTGGACCGACCTCTTCTTCGGCGGAAGCAGCGTCGGTGTGTCAAGGGGAATCTTTCCCTTCTCGTCAACTGAGAACCTTCAGATTGGCGCCATTGAAGTTGCTACTAGCAGTAGAGCGGGGGAAGAAGAAGCAAGCAGGAGAAGGCCAACCAGCGCCCCCCACGATCACATGTAATGATGGTTTTCCTTGCATGTCGCAGGGACTTGTCAAGTCGGGCGGTTGTTGAGGCAGCATGGGGAAGCGGAGACGCCCACGTCCAATCAACCGCCACGCGTCAACCGAGGCTGCAGGCTTTTGGGGCCCGCGGCGCTCCGCGCTTGACCTTTGGCTTCGCCTCGAAGCCAAGCCCGAGCGCGCCTTGGGCCCGGGGGCTACTTCGATGTTCTGGGAACGAGGATCCCCAGACTTGCCTACCTGCGGCCCATGGCATGGCTGAGCTAGAAGGCCTGTGCGGCCCATGTCGGGGGTTGGGTGCGACATATGCCAAGGGATGGCTTATCATGGAGGGGGCGAGTAGAACGTCGCTGGTGCCTGGAAACGGGATAAGGCGAAGACATGCACGCCGGCGAATCTTACCCAGCTTCAGGGCTCTCCGAGGAGATAACACCCCTACTGCTGCTCTGCGGGGTCTCCGCATGGTCACTATGGCAAAACGGGTACAAGAGGCTCCTTGAGCTGTTTGGGGTGAGGAAGGAGAAGGGCTTGGCTTGCTCTTCTCTCCCTCTATATGTGTGTCTAAAGCTACTAGCTTCCAACCCTTTGCATGGGTGCCCCGGGGGGTTTATATAGGCCTACCCCCCGGGGCTACAACGGTAATCCGGCCTGGCGTGGGCCCAAGTCGTCAGTCTCTAAGTCGTCGTCTTCTCCGCCGACTCCTGGGGCCCGCTAACTTGCAGGCCCCGCCGGTGGCCCAGCATGGGGCCGACAGCCCTTGTCCGCCATGGCGGGTCTTGCTGCTGCAGATCATCAGAGCCAGTGCTTCTAATGATGCGAAGCTTGGTCGTGAGGTTATGGCAACAAAGGCCGCGCCGGCGGCGGCATCACCGCTGCCACTCGCCTTGTCCGGTTAATGGCGCGGGATCCCGGGAGGAGCCGGCCGGCTTCCTGAGGCCGACTCCATCGGGTCCGCTCTTTGGGGTGCTCGCCGTTTTGAGGTATTCCCGCCGACAAAGGGTCCCCACCTTCGGTCGACAGACAGCCAACGTGGGTGTGGATCGCCCACGGTGATGTCGTACGGCATGGCAACAAGCGCGCCGCGACGGAGATCTCCGCTGGTACGGCACCGTAGCCATGCTCGCCCTCTATGGATCGGGTGGGATGGGCCGCGAGGTGGCTTGACCCCATAGTCGCCTAGGCATAAGGTGGTGGAGGTCACGGGTCGATTCATTGTAGCCAGCCTCGCTGGAGGTCGCTGGCCGGGAGTCGGCTTGTCTCAAGGCGGCCTCGGACTCGCCCCAGGGGTAGTCGACGGCGCTGCAGCCGACCATCCGGCGGCTCTTCGCCTTGGGTCTTGAGGCGAGCCTGCCCTGATGTTTTGAAAGGTTCATGGGCTCGGCCCGCCTACCCGTAGTCCATTACTCGGCCAAGAGTCCCCGGCCGGGAGGCGCCGAGGCAGCCCGCCGAGGAGCCCCGACAGCTTCATCCCCTTGACAGAAGAATTTGACTCGCCTGCCGCCTCCATCCGAGTCGGCCAGATGGGGCCGCTTTTGCCCTTCAAAGGCTTCAAGGTCGCAACGGGATCCGGCGGCGTGTTCGTAAGCTTCGGCAGCACCCATCGCGGCCCGCCACGTGACGCCACGCTGCGGGCCGGTCTCGCCAGCCCACGCCGCGACAAGACAACTCGCTGCCGGGCTCGCCACTACCACGCCCGGCGACAAGCGGATCCGCCGCGGCATGCGGGCGATTGGGCCCCACGCCATTATCGCGCGCGAGAACGCTGTGGGTTAAATGGGGCGTGGGGACATGGGCGCGAGTAATCCCACGCCGCTCTCGGCTGCCAGCTCAGCGCCTATAAGTAGGCGGGGAGGGGGGGCGCGACGCACACGCACTCTCTCATCCCCGCCTCCCTGCCCTTCTTTCTTGCTCCTCCGCGCCGAGCCTCGTTCCTTCCTCGCCGCGGAGATGAGCTCTTCATCAGCCGCCGCGCCCACCGCGCTCCGCCGCAAGACGTGGGACGGCTCATCGACGATACGACATGGTCGAAGTTCTTTGGCGACACGCCGCATTCCCGCAGCAACCTTTGTCGCGAGCCCAGCCCCGCCAGAGGGCGAAATCACGCCCGGCGCCCGGAGGAGGGCGAGCGGGTTGTCTTCCGCCGCACCTCATGCGCGGTTGGGGCTGCGGCGAGCGGCTTCTTTCGCGCATTCTTGAGTTCTTGGGCCACAAGACACCCTACCTCCCCAACACGGTGGTGCTGCTGGCCGCCGCATCCCTCCTGCGAAGCTTTCCTCGAGTTCTCCCCACCATCGAGCTATGGGGAGTTCTTTCAAGCGGCTTCTCGACCCACACCGCCGCGTGCGGCTCTGGCTTGACGCTGCTCATCGCCATAGCGGGCCGGTGGCCGACAATCCTTTCCCGCCATCCCTCATCAAGTCGGTGAAGATGTGCGGCGCCGTATTTCTCGTCAAGAACGCCGCCCCGACGGGCGATCGGAATAACTTGCCGCCCTCACGGGCGGCGAATCGGTGGCCGACCCACCAGCTGGTCCTACAGGCCCGACGGCCGACTCCTAGAAGGCAACGCCATTGTCCAGCGCTTCATGAATGACTGGTCGGAGGCCTGACTGGGGCTGACTTGCTGGCAGCCGTGGCGCCGCCGAAGTCCTCCCTCTCTCAGGCCGCCTCATCCGATCTGCCAGATGAGCGGCGCGGACCCCAACGGATGTGCTCCAAGGACATGCCCCACGCGGAGGTGGTGGATACGGTGAACTTCTTGGCGAGCTACGATCTCAAGGAGGAATGGCGCTTCGGCAAGGAGCCATACTCGCGCGCCAATCCCCCGCCGATGGTAAGTCGCCTCTTGCTTCCTTGTTTCCCTTCTTAGCCGGATCCAGCTCTTACTTTCCTTTGTTCTTTTCGACTCAGAATCCTCTCATGCTGCCCTCGACCGGCGCCACGGGGCCGGCTCGCGAGTTCGTCCCCGACCGGGCGGAGAGTGACGCCAATGACCCCGACTTGGGCGTGGCGGCGGTGGAGACCGACGCCGAAGGAGGAGGAGAGGCCGACGACTTCAGGCCTCGGCCACTTTTTGCCGACCTGGCTCGATGACGAAAGCCCCACGCCAAAGAAAGAACCCCAACCAGCGCGAGCTCCTCCGCCTCCTTGGGGGACGAGGTGGCTGAAGAAGCACCGCGCCCGCCGAGTCAGCCAGCGCCAGGCCAAGAGGATCGAGGAGCAGCCGCCAACAAGCAAGAAGCGGTCACAAAGCCAACCGCTCAAGCAAGGAGGTGAAGAAACCGCTGCTGGTCTCCGTAAGTATCTTTTTCATTCCGCCTTGTTTTCTTCGTCCGCTTGCCCAAGTCTTCTTATGTCTTTTTCTGTCGTGGCTCCCTCACTTTGAGAGGGTCGCCGCCTCCGCCATGGGGTCGGCAGAGACGTCCGCCAGCAGATCGGCGGGTTGACCCTGCGGCCGCCTCGTGGAGGCAACAGAGCGGAACGCGCAGAGAGAAGGACGAGGACGCGTCACCGCCAAGAGAAAGCGGCGCGGAGAGGGTGGTCAAAGGCCATGCTGAAAGGCAAGCCGAGGCCGCTACGCTGGGCCGGGCGCTGCTCGCCGTGCCTCCGAGGTCAGCGCCACCGCCGCCGGACTTCGGGCAACGAGGAGGAGATGGTGGTGAGGCTCCCGCCGCAGGGAGGGCGGCGAGGCTTCTTAGCTGCGCGCCGTCGCCACCTCCGCCGCCGCCGCAATCTGAAGTCGCCACAGGCAAACAGTCGGGCGGACTCCACCCGCCGCCACCGACCGACGATGAAGCAGCATGCTGGGTTGTTTCTTCAAGTCGTCGCCAGCTGGGCGCCGCTTTGAGAAGGCGGATCGGCGCCGCGCTTTGGAGACTGGCGCGCTGCCAGCTCGGGCGATCCTCGACATCAAGTATCGAGCGCCACACCCACCGGTGGGTGCAAGGAGGCGCACGGGCCTGCTGAACACGGCGCCCCTGGACGCCCAAGCAAAGCTGCGGGTCAAGCGCGCCTCCGTAACCTTCTCCAAGGCGCACCAAGGCGTCGCGTTACGCTGCAAGGGTAAGTTTCATTTCCAAATTTTCTTGATCTTCTTCTGTAAGGCCAAGCACTCCACTCAGGTGTAGTCCTCGAAGTTTCGGGTCGCTTTGCCGAGCAAAGCGGCCCGAACTTTATTTGCTTACTTCAAGTCTTTATCGTGGTTCGGGATCCTTGTTACAGAGTACCACAACCTTCCGAAGCTACCGCCTTCAACCGTAACGTTGAAGAGCTAAACAAACGGCTGCCGACCCGGGCGAGGAGCCGAGGTGAGTTTCCTTCTCGCCTGCGCTAACCTTGACTAGCAGGCTGTAGTCCCGAGATTCGGCCGACTGCGCGTGCAGTCGGGCCGGATCTTCCGGCGACCTTCTTTATCCTGACGATTTCGTGATCCTTCTTCTTTTGTTCTTCAGAGTCCAACGCCGCCTATGGGATCAGCGGCACGGCTAAGACCGCCTGCGGCGCCAAGGAGGAGGAATGCGGCAAGCTCGCCGCAGAGCGCCGACCGATGGCCACGCAGAGTCGGGCGGAGCGTGAGGGAGTTGCTCAAAGGCGGCGCGCCAAGGCGGAGAAGAAAGAGGCCGCCCCCGGCCGAAGCTTGAGAGCGAAGCGCCGCTCGACCGACCGAGAGGCGATCCACCTCCCGGCCTATGAGATCAAGATATCGCTGATGGTAAGTTTGCTTTTACTTTCTTTGGGTTGCCGACTATGGGTTAAGCCTGCCTCTTTTGTCTTTTTTTAACTTGCTTTTTCTTCTTCCCGCGCAGACTTCTTTCCCGGTCATACACAAAGCGCCAATCAGGCCATTGAGGCCAACGCGAGGCGCGAGGGCTGGATGGCGCCGAGATCGCAGCCAACGCGCCGACCTTGACGAGTAGCTCCCGAGCATTGAGGCTCGCTCGTCGGCTCATCGGATGCTGCACCGCTCTAGCGTGTCGGGGCTCAGCGATTGCTGCCTCGTGGCCGGACATGCCGGTTCAGACTCCCACCTGGACCGCCGATTGGCCGGAGGTCGCGGGCCGGGCGCCTTGAGGCTTGGAAGGCCTGCCAGCGCCGGAGCTCGCTTCGCGGCCCCGGAGTTCGCAAGGCAGTATCTGTGGCTTGACTGGACCGGCTGGCCGCTCCGGCCGAAGCCTCAGCGAGCTGCAGGTCGCGGAGGGCGCCCTCGCCGAGCTGCAGGCGGCAGCGATCGCCGATTACACGAGCACCAGCGCTTTCGCCCGGGAGCGGCTGAAGACGGTGGAGGCGCCGCCGAGTGGTTCGGGATGAACCCGGATTACGGCGAGGACTCGGCGAGGTGATCGACTCCAAAGACCGAGGATGAGGACGAGGCGGAAGACGGAGACGGCATGGAAGCATCTCGAAGACGGAGCGGGCAGCTAGCTCACTCGACCGCCTCCAAAGAACGAGCGCCGCCTCCGAGCCAGCCACGCCAGAGACGATCAACCGAGGCTGCCCAGCCATACCGACGCCCGGGACGCCGCCACCGCCTCCGGTCTTCCAGCCCCATCCGCCGCTTGCCGCTATGCTATTTTATTTTATCTGCTTGTTAGTCTTTCAAAGAACTTTGTTAATTACACAATTCCACCCTGGGTGTATTCTCAACCTCTGTTTCAAGATCCGCCAAGGGCCTAAGTTTATGTAAATATTGTTCTAGTTTCATGTTTTCTTGCTTAATGCTCTTATGGCTTTTCCTTGCCGCCTTTCCCTTAGATGCCGCCTTGCTCTGCCGAGCAAGCAAGCCCATGGACTGCCGCTCAGGCCGTGCTTGGCTACTTTTGAGAAGGCAAGTACTTGGCCATTTTAGAGTCAAGCAAGTTGGGTAGAAAACGGCGAGCCGGGCTTAAGAGGCAGCTTCATAAAACGGGCTCGGGAGCCGGTTTCAACTATGTGTATGCTTTGGGTCCTTAGCCCTTTTTCTTCGTGGGCGCCCGCCTACCTCACTCTCTGCCCGCCAAAAAGTCGCTCCCATGAAGGCGGCTTCGACAGAGACGGCTTGGGCACCGACGCTACTTGTCGGACTTCAGAAGCACTTCATAGCTCAAAGGTGAGTCCCCGGGCCGACTAGTCGAGCCCTGTACATACAAAGATAATAAAAAGGGTAACATACCCAAAGGCATAATTTTATCATACGATAACAAAAGAGAGCAGTCCCGAGCTCTGCCCTCGGGGCCCGGAGTCTTGGTATTTCAAACACAAAAGGGTAGCGTGGTACATATTGCATCAATCAGAAAATCTTCTTGAGAGATTTGTATTCCATGGTCGCCCGCCTCTTTGCCGGAGTCGCCCTCTTGCGCTTCTGGGCTTCGAGCATCGACGTAGTAAGAGTCGTTGCTCAAAGACTCATCGATGATGAACGGTCCTTCCTAAGGCGCCGATAACTTGTGCTGGGCGGCCGCTCATCGAATCAGCCGGAGCACAAGGTCGCCTTCTAGGAATGATCTTGGCTTGACCTTCTTGTTGTAGTAGCGGCGCAGCTCTGCTGGTAGATGCTGGACCAGCTGAGTGCCAGCAGCCGACCCTCTTCCAGCAGATCGACGCCATCTTGACGTGCTTCTTCCGCTTCCTCCTCGGTGTACATGGTGACTCGCGAGTCGAACTCTATATCCGCTGGGATGACGGCCGCACCGTGAGACGAGGAAGAAAGGTGAAGTTGGTTGACTTGTTTGGAGTCGTGACGCAGACTCCAGAGGACGGCCGGCAACTCGTTAAAGAGCGTACCGAACGCCCAAAGGGTTCGACCAGCGCAGGCTTGATGCCGCATAAGATGAGGCTGCTTGCTCGCTTCCACCTGGCCGCTTGATCTGCGGATGGGCAACGGACGCTTAAGTCTGGGCGGATGCCTTCAAGGTCAAGCAGAACGGGCCAGAGCGCCTTGGCGTAAATTTGTGTCGTTGTTTCGGTGATGATGTTAAAGCGTACGCCGCATCGAGTCGTGATATCGGCGATGAAAGTTATCGCCGTGGGACCATTCAACTTCTTGATGGGTTTTGCTTCTATCCACTTGGTGAACTTGTCCACCGCGACAAGTAGGTGGGTTAGGCCACCGTGCCGCCTTGAATGGTCCCACCATGTCCAGCCCCGCAGAGCAAAGGGCCAAGCGATGGGGATTGTCTTTACGCTGAAGCCGGGCTGAAGCGGCTTTGAGAGAAACACCGCACCCCTTGCATTTCTGAACTAATTCTTGGCCTCTTCTAGGGCGGTCGGCCGTAAGAAACCGTGTCGGTCAAGGCTTTGGCGACGAGTGCTGGAGGCCGCATGATGGCCGTGACTACACTCGATGGATATCTTCGAGATTGCTTGGCCTTGTCTAATTCGACGCAGCGCTGGTAGACACCGTGACGCCGGCGCCCGACCAGCTCTCTATTGATTATAGTGTAGGCTGCCGCCGGGTGTTGCACCCGCCGAGCTGAGGTTTCACGAGGCTGGTAGCTCTCCGCTACTAAAAACTTCAAGATGGGCTGGGCCCATGAGGGTGCTGCTATTTCTTCGACCGCCAAGATCGCTACTTGGACGAGGGCGGCAATGGGCTTTGGAGGCGGCGGGTTGAGTCTGCAGCAGCTTGTCTGCGTTGAGAAGTCCCCGGCCGACCGCACAGCCCCGGGCCGAGAATCGAGTCTTTGCAAAGGTCACTGCAGTCCCTGCACGGGTTCAAGTCCCCGGCCGGCTTCGACCGCCGCTTCTTGGGGCGCTTTCACGGATTCTGCGCCGCCTCGCCGAGGCTCGAGTCGGATCTGCTTTCTTGGGGAGCCGCACAAAAATGGAGTCTGATTCTGGTGACGGTTTGACGGATGGCTTGAGAAGGCGCTGAAGGGCGACGCCGGATGGTATTGCCTATCGGGTGGAACCGATTCTTGCCGTGGCATCTCGCTGGTCATTGTCATTCCTTGGTACATGGAGGAATTCGCATCCTCAAAATATCCACTGGGCCATTATACCGTAAAGCGGTAGCTCGCCATGTTTGCATCTTTTATGTCCCCAACCACGGATGATTGTTGACCACCAAGTCGGAGTCGCCATAGCACAGATCCGCGAATGCCGAGTTCCAAGCCGGAGTCGTGGATGAGCGCCTCATATTCGGGCGACGTTGTTGGAGGCGGCGAATGGATCTGCAGCGCTGCATTTGAGCTTGTCGCCTTTAGGGAAGTGAGGACCACGCCGGCTCCCAAGCCGGTGCGCATCTTGGAGCCATCAAAGTGCATCCGCCAATGGTGGAGTCGGATGGCGGCAGACATCGGGTCTCGCCCAATCGACGAGGAAGTCGGCCAGTGCTTGTGACTTGATGGTGGTGCGGGCTGGTAAAAGATGGTGTAGGGGCCAACTCTATGGCCCACTTGGCCACTCGGCCTCAAGCATCTCAAGCCCCGATGATCTCTCGCTAGTGGGGCCGTGGCAAACCATGGTGATTGAGTGCTCTTGAAAGTAAGGCTTCAACTTGGCGGCAAAGTGTACGTCAGAACACATCTTCCGTAGTGGGGTAGTTCGCTTGAGGCCGACAAGACTCGCCTGTGTAATATACCTGTCTCGGGACAGGTAGCGCCTTGCCTTCCTCCTTGCGCCAACCACAACAACTACGCCGACTACCCGGTGGTGGCGGCAATATACAGGAGCATGGGCCTTTTGGAGTCGGAGCCGCCAAGACTTTGGGGAGTAGCGCCGTTTTTTCAATCGGAGAAAGCCTTCCAGCTGGCCAGCCCCTCCGGCTTCACGGAGCTGTATTTGGGCGTGTCTGGGGAGTGTGAATCTGGAAGGGCCTGCATGCGGATGCGAGGTCCCAAACAAGGGGGCCCAACTCTTCTTTCTTCTAGCGCCAGGATCGGTGAAGTCGCCGATCCGTGGCGGGCGTCGTTCCGCCGACTCTTGGCAGCCAAGGCGGTCGCCGAGTCGGATGCTCGACGGGTGGCGGGAGACTCGCTTTTCTACGGGAGGCGGAGGCTGGTAGTCGCCCCGCCTACCGCTTCGGGCGGCCGCTTTCGCCACGCTCGATGGAGATGTGAGTCCGCTATGGTGATGACAGCCGATCTCGGTTCTTCTTCCACGGACGCCGCCAACGGCGGCCCAGATGTCGCGCTTTGATCTCAGCGGGAGGCAAGTCGCCGTGTCGTCGTCATAGGCGCCCGCGCGGCAGCAAGCTTTGCTTGCGCGCGGCCGCTTGCCGAGGAGCTGCTGGACTCGCTCATTCATCAGCGGCGCGCTCGCCGGTTATCCAGCTCGCCCGCGCTGCTCGGGCAGCGCGAATGTTCTCCGCCGGCGGGCGATACATGGGCGGCCGCCCTAAACAGATCGGGCGAGGGCCAGATCGCTGCCGGACCGCCGCTTAGGCGGTTAGGCTCAGCCGGAGCCGGCGAAAGCCCACTGCGCGCGATCCATCTCGCTGCTGATAGGCTTCGACAAGCGCCTCATGCTTGCCAGCTGCAGGCGCCGAGAGCTGAAGGCGGCGCACTTCCAGCGCTTTGCATTGGCGCCCTCCGGAATGGAGGCGGTCAGGTTTTGTAGAACGGTGTCGAGAGGGTCACGAGCCTCGCACGAGGGCTCGCCATGACCGGCGACGAGCACCTTCAGGACGGTATTCCCGCCGCTTCTCCGCGCGAGGGAGAGGCTCGCCGAGACCACCACGCTGGTGGGGAACGCGCCGAGCGATGCGGTGTCGGAGTCGACCAGCATCGGTCGGTGGAGCCTACGGACTCGGTCGGGCGCGGCTCGCCGCCGACGTGAAGCTGCTCGAGGAGGCCCGCGAGAGGCTTTCGGCCGTCTGCATGCGCTGGATGCAGGCTCGCTTGGAGGCGAACCCGCCGACAAGTTCGGCGAGGGCAACTTGCCGCAGGCTATCTTCAGCGCCATGCAGCGTGCCGGGCGCAAACTCCATCTCGGCGCCGGGCTGGCTACGCCGCCAGGAGGAAGAGGGTTCCCGCCCGCAAGGTGTCTCCTGACGATGGTGCACCAGGCCCCATGGTGGGCGCCAAATGTCGGGGTTGCGCGGCATATGCCAAGGGATGGCTTATCATGGAGGGGGCGTAGAACGTCACTGGTGCCTCGGAAACGGGATAAGACGAAGACATGCACGCCGGCGAATCTTACCCAGCTTCGTGGCTCTCCGAGGAGATAACACCCCATCGCTGCTCCGCTGGGTCTCCGCATGGTCACTATGGCAAAATCTGTACAAGAGGCTCCTTGAGTTGTTCGGGTGAGGAAGGAGAAGGGCTTGGCTTGCTCTTCTCCCTCTATATGTGTGTCTAAAGCTACTAGCTTCCAACCCTTTGCATGGGTGCCCTGGGGTTTATATAGGCCTACCCTCGGGGTACAACGGTAATCCGACACTGGCGTGGGCCCAAGTTGTCGGGCCTAAGTCGCCGCCTTTCTCCGCCGACTCGGGGCTCGCTGACTTGCGGGCCCCTGCCGGTGGCTCCAGCATGGGGCCGATAGCCTTGTCCGCCACGGGCAAGTGGTCTTGCCTGCTGCAGATCATCGTAGCCGTGCTTCTAATGATGCGAAGCTTGGTTGTGAGGTTATGGCAATAGTGCCGCCGCCGCGGGCGCATCACCGCTACTCCCCGCCTTGTCCGTTAATGGCGCGGATCCCGGGAGGAGCCGCCGGCTTCCTCGGAGGCCGACTCCATCGGGTCCGCCTTTGGGGTGCTCTCGCCGCCTTCGTACTCCCGCCGAGCAGGCAGGTCCCGCCGCCTCGGTCGTGACAGACAGGCCAACGTGGGTACAGGATCTGCCCACGGTGATGATGTCAGGCCGGCATGGCAATGGTTAAGCTGCCGCACGGAGATCTCCGCTGGTACGGGCCTGTAGCCATGCCTGCCCTCTATGGACTGGTGGGATGGGCCATGAGGCGGCTTGACCTCATAGTCGCCTGCATAAGGCGGTGGAGGTCACGGGTCGACTCGCAGTAGCCGGCCTCGGCTGGAGGTCGCTGGCTGGGAGTCGGCTTGTCTCAAGGTGGCCCCGACTCGCCTGTAGGGGTAGTCGGCACGGGCCACTGCCACCATCCCAAGGCGGCTTCGTCTTGGGGTCTTGAGGGGCGCAGCCTGCCCCGATGTTTTGAAAGGTTCAGGGGCTCGGGTCTGCCTACCCGTAGTCCATTACTCCGACAGCCCATCTTCATCAACAAGGCATTCAGGACCCTCGCGAGGCGGGCGACGCAAGACCTCCTCGGGAGTGGCCTCGCCAGGTAGGCTCACGAGGGGCGGAGAGATCAAGGCAAGGCAAACCTCACGAGGTTCTCGTGACGTGAGCCATGACGACCGAGACTAGGCGGGCGCCAGCGTGCGCAGCGTCCTTGTTTCCTCTTTTTTGCCAAGGGGGCAAGCGCAGGCGCGGAGTACTGAGGCATCAAGCAAAGGTTTCCATATCGGTGCAACGAGACCAAGACCAGCGGGACAGCAAGACGGAGGTCACCATGGAGCCCGAGATGGCGTCACCACCAGAGCCTTTTGCAGGTGAAGACCGCTTTTGTCAGGATAAGTTGTCCCCTTTCAAATTGGCCGTTGTTGGCTCCCTTCCCACTCAATATTTTGGGAGAGGACCAGGGCCTATATAAGTAGAACTAGCCACCACAGTAGGGGGGGGGGGAGAACTCATTTAGAGGCATCTCTCCCGCACAAGTTCGCCAAGCACAAGAACACCTCAACCTCAGGAGGTTGTTCTTCCCCTTGTACTGTTCATCATCAGCCCAAGAGGCAATCCACCACCACCACACTGGAGTAGGGTATTACACCACAACGGTGGCCCGAACCAGTATAAATCTTGTGTCTTTGTCTTGTGAGTTCGTCGAGTTTGTCCACGAGATCTTAGAGAGCTAGGGCGTGGATCGGTAGGGAGGAGATCTTCGAGCGCACCCAAGTGTTCGAACCTCGAGGGTTTTTTCCAGAACCCATGATCCGACAAATTTGCTTACCGTTACTAGTCCTATCTTGATTTGGTGGCATTGTCGGATGAAGCGGCCCGGACCAACCTTACACGTACGCTTACGTGAGACAGGTTCCACCAACTGACATGCACTTGATGCATAAGGTGGCTAGCGGGTGTCTGTCTCTCCCACTTTAGTCGGGTCGGATTCGATGAAGAGGGTCCTTATGAAGGGTAAATAGCAATTGGCATATCACCATTGTGGCTTTTGCATAGGTAAGAAACATTCTTGCTAGAAACCCATAGCAGCCACGTAAAACATGCAACAACAATTAGAGGACGTCTAACTTGTTTTTGCAGGGTATGCTATGTGATGTGATATGGACAAAAGGATGTGATGAATTATATATGTGATGTATGAGACAGATCATGTTCTTGTAATATGAATCACGACTTGCATGTCGATGAGTATGACAACCGGCAGGAGCCACTGGAGTTGTCTTAATTTATTGTATGACCTGCGAGTCAATATAAACGCCATGTAATTACTTTACTTTATTGCTAACCGCTAGCCATAGTAGTAGAAGTAATAGTTGGTGAGACAACTTCATGAAGACACGATGATGGAGATCATGGTGTCATGCCAGTGACGATGGTGATCATGCCGCGCCTCGAAGATGGAGATCAAAAGCGCAAGATGGTATTCGCCATATCATGTCAATTTATGATTTGCATGTGATGTTTATCATGTTTACATTTTATTTGCTTAGAACGACGGTAGCATAAATATGGTGATCCCTCACTAAAATTTCAAGAAATGTGTTCCCCCTAATTGTGCACCATTGCGAAGGTTCATTGTTTCGAAGCACCACGTGATGATCGGGTGTGATAGATTCTAACGTTCGCATACAACGGGTGTAAGCCAGATTTACACATGCGAAACACTTAGGTTGACTTGACGAGCCTAGCATGTACAAACATGGCCTCGGAACACGAGAGACCGAAAGATCGAACATGAGTCGTATGGTAGATGCGACCACCATGGAGATGTTCACCGTTGATGACTAGTCCGTCTCACGTGATGATCGGACACGGCCTAGTCAATTCGGATCATGTATCACTTAGATGACTAGAGGGATGTCTATCTGAGTGGGAGTTCATTAAATATTTTGATTAGATGAACTTAATTATCATGAACTTAGTCTAAAATTGTCTTTACAATCTATCTTGTAGACCCAATGGCCCACACTAATGTTGCCCTCAACTTCAATGTGTTCCTAGAGAAAACCAAGCTGAAAGACGATGGAAACAACTATACGGATTGGGTCCGTCACTTGAGGATCATCCTCATAGCTGTCAAGAACGCATATGTCCTTGAAGCACCGCTAGGTGACGCACCCATTTTCCCAGCAACTCAAGACGTTATGAACGCCTGGTAGTTGCGTAGTGATGATTACTCCCTGGTTTAGTGCGGCATGCTTTACAGCTTAGAATCGGGCTCCAAAAGTGTTTTGAGCAACACGAAGCATATGAGATGTTCCAAGAGTTGAAAATGGTTTTCCAAGCTCATGCCCAGGTCGATAGATATGAAGTCTCTGACAAGTTCTATAGTTGTAAGATGGAGGAAAACAGTTCTGTCAGCGAGCATATACTCAAAATATCTGGGTTGCACAACCGCTTGTCTCAGCTGGGAGTTAATCTTCCAGATGACTCGGTCATTGACAGAATCCTCCAGTCGCTTCCACCTAGCTACAAAAGCTTTGTGATGAACTACAATATGCAATGGATGGAGAAGTCCATTCCTGAGTTATATTCGATGCTGAAATCAGTGGAGGTGGAGATCAAAAAGGAACATCAAGTGTTGATGGTGAATGAGACCACTAGTTTCAAGAAAGGCAAGGGTAAGAAGAACTTCAAGAAGGACGGCAAGGGAGTTGCCGCACCCGATAAGTCAGTTGCCGGGAAGAAGCTAAAGAATGGACCCAAGCCTAAGATTGAGTGCTTTTATTGCAAGGGAAATGGTCACTAGAAGCGGAACTGCCCCCAAGTACTTAGCAGATAAGAAGGCCGGCAACGCCAAAGGTATATATGATATACATGTTATTGACGTGTACCTTACCAGCGCTCGTCGTAGCTCCTGGGTATTTGATACCGGTGTGGTTGCTCACATTTGTAACTCAAAACAGGAGCTGCAGAATAAGAGGAGACTGGCGAAGGACAAGGTGACGATGCGCTTCGAGAATGGTTCCAAGGTCAATATGATCGCCGTCGGCACGCTACATCTACATCTACCTTCGGGATTAGTTTTAAACCTCAATAATTGCTATTTAGTACCAGCTTTGAGCATGAACATTGTATCTGGATCTTGTTTGATGCGAGATGGCTACTCATTTAAATCTGAGAATAATGGTTGTTCTATTTATATGAGAGATATATTTTATGGTCATGCCCCGTTGATCACTGGTTTATTTTTATTGAAGCTCGAACGTGATGTTACACATATACATAGTGTGAATGCCAAAAGATGTAAGGTTGATAATGATAGTCCCACATACTTGATGCACTGCCACCTTGGTCATATTGGTGTCAAACGCATGAAGAAACCCACGCAGATGGACTTTTGGAGTCTCTTGATTATTAATCATTTGACACGTGCGAACCATGCCTCATGGGAAAAATGAACAAGACTCCGTTCTCTGGAACAATGGAGCGAGCAACCAACTTGTTGGAAATAATACATACTGATGTGTGCGGTCCAATGAGCGTTGAGGCTCGCGGTGGCTATCATTATGTTCTCACCCTCACTGATGACTTAAGTAGATATGAGTATGTCTACTTAATGAAACACAAGTCTGAGACCTTTGAAAAGTTCAAGGAATTTCAGAGCGAGGTAGAGAATCAACGTGATAGGAAAATAAAGTTCTTACGATTAGATCGTGGAGCAGAATATTTGAGTCATGAGTTTGGCACGCACTTAAGGAAATGTGGAATTGTTTCACAACTCACTCTGCCTGGAACACCTCAGCGAAATGGTGTGTCCGAACGTCCTAATCGCACTCTATTAGATATGGTACGATCTATGATGTCTCTTACCGATCTACCGCTATCATTTCGGGGTTATGCTTTAAAGATTGCCGCATTCACTTTAAATAGGGCACCGTCTAAATTTGTTGAGATGACACCGTATGAATAATGGTTTGGGAAGAAACCTAAGCTGTTGTTTCTGAAAGTTTGGGGATGTGATGCTCATGTCAAGAAACTTCAACCTGAAAAGCTCGAACCCAAATCGGAAATATGCGTCTTCATAGGATACCCTAAGGAAACTATTGGGTATACCTTCTACCTCAGATCCGAGGCCAAGATATTTGTTGCAAAGAATGGATCCTTTCTAGAGAAAGAGTTTCTCTCGAAAGAAGTAAGTGGGAGGAAAGTAGAACTTGATGAGGTACCCCCTCTTGAACCGGAAAGTAGCGCAGCTCAGGAAGATGTTTCTATGGTGCCTGCACCGACTAGAGAGGAAGTTAATGATGATGATCATGAAACTTTGATCAAGTTGCTACTGAACTTCATAGGTCCACGAGGACACGTTCCGCACCAGAGTGGTACGGCAACCCTGTCCTAGGAATCATGTTGTTAGACAATGGTGAACCTTCGAACTATGAAGAAGCAATGGCGGGCCTGGATTCCAACAAATGGCTTGAAGCCATGAAATCCGAGATAGGGTCCATGTATGAGAACAAAGTATGGACTTTGGTGGGCTTGCCCGATGACCGGCAAGCCATATAGAATAAGTGGATCTTTAAGAAGAAGACTGACGCAGATGGTAATGTGACCGTCTATAAGGCTCGGCTTGTCGATAAGGGTTATCGACAAGTTCAAGGAGTTGACTACAATGAGACTTTCTCACCCGCGGCGAAGCTAAAGTCAGTCCGAATTATGTTAGCAATTGCCGCATTCTATGATTATGACACCTGGCAAATGGACGTCAAAACTGCATTCCTTAACGGTTTCCTTAAGGAAGAATTGTATATGATGCAGCCAGAAGGTTTTGTCGATCCTAAGAATGCTGACAAGGTATGCAAGCTCCAGCGCTCCATCTATGGGCTGGTGCAAGCATCTCGGAGTTGGAACATTCGCTTTGATGAAATGATCAAAGCGTTTGGGTTTATACAGACTTATGGAGAAGCCTGTATTTACATGAAAGTGAGTGGGGGCTCTGTAGCATTTCTCATATTATATGTGGATGACATTCTATTGATGGGAAATGGTATAGAACCTTTGGAAAGCATAAAGGCCTACTTGAATAAGTGTTTTTAATGAAGGACCTTGAAGAAGCTGCTTACATATTAGGCATCAAGATCTATATAGATAGATCGAGACGCCTCATTGGTCTTTCACAAAGCACGTACCTTGACAAGATATTGAAGAAGTTCAATATGGATCAGTCCAAGAAGGGGTTCTTGCCTGTATTGCAAGGTGTGAGATTGAGCATAGTGTCGTGGGAGTAAGTCTGACAGTAAGAATAGGGGGTACATAAGAGGAGGCAAGATCCTAGCTATGGTGAGGTTGTGCACGCAAGATTTACGAGTTCAGGCCCTTCTCGGAAGAAGTAATAGCCCTACGTCTTCGTGCTCGGAGGCTTGGTCGACTGGATTATGCGTGAGAGTTACAGGGGGTGTGAACCCTTGTACCAGAGGAGGGGGTGGCTTATATAGAGTGTGCCGGATTCCTCCAGCCCTCAGTTACACAGGGTTCAATGTACATTAAGACAGTGCGTTACTGGTAACGCTGGCTATAAAGAGCTATAAATGATCTTTAAGACTATGGAGTGAATGCCTGACCATTGCCATCCAGAGTGGCTTTAGACCTTCTGTTCTCCGAGTGATTCTTCGTGTGGTCGAGTGGCTCTATCTTGGTCGAATGGAATTGCGGTATTCGAGTGGGATAGTTGGTCAAGTGGATTGCACTCCAAGGTGATTTCAGTCAGTATATTCTGTTGTGCTTTGAATGTCTATGACTCTAGGGCAGTGTCCTTGGGTAGGGCGTCTACGTCAGGCCTATGACCCTACCCTAGGTACATGTCATTGTCATTAGCCCTCGAATGGATTGAGGTCTGAGTGAAAAAAGACTTGAAGTTGATTCCGGCTCTATTCCATGCTTTGGAGGTGTTTCATTGGAATCTGCTAATCACGCTGAAGCTTCAACCTCGTTTCAGTCGCCTTGATCAATTCAGAGGCCGTCGAGTGAGTTATGTTGATGGTCTTCGAGTGTCGTTATGGCGTGAAATCCTGGCGTGATTGGTTGCCCTGTGGTTCCCGGATCTCACGGGATTCGAAATTTTGGAGAAGCGCGCGGGATGGAGCGTGCCGCGGTTATCAGAGTGGATAGACAGGGGCGACTTGATCCTTGCACCGCCTTTTTCGCCACGTATCAGGCGAGCGACTGTTGCGGGATATGATTAGATTACTCGGGCCCACACGTCAGCCACTCGGAAGTGGCCTCATAAATAGTGTTTGGGTCGATGCGATGCACAGTGTGCCTCAATCATTCTCTTCCTTCTCTGTTCCTCCACCGCATCCTCCTCTGCTCTCGTCGTCTCCACTCAGCCCGTGCGCACTCCACCGCCATGGGGAAGGACAAGACGGCAGCCCTGGAGCACTCGAAGAACGCGGCGACGGCGGCGAAGGGCAAGAAGATGACTCGAGGTTCGTCATCGAGGTCTGGTTTGCCGCCTGGTTGGATCCAGGGGGACTGGATTCAATCCACGATCCAGAAAGAGGACTTGGTGGATCTGGCCGGTGCGGGCTTGATTGCCCACGGATCTTGGAGGTTGCCGGGGAACGAGTCCGAACCTCAGTCGCGTGAGGGTGAGTGTGTCCTCCTTGCAACCCATGTCGACTGTGGTCTTTCTCTCCCCCTGCATCCGTTCTTTAGGGGTTTTCTGAACTTTTTCAGTGCCCAAATTCACCATTTCCCCCAAACACCTTCACCCGTCTTGCTGCGTACATTTCTTTGTGTGAAAATTTCTTGGGTTGCCAACCGCATTGGGGTCTCTTCAAGCATATCTTCACTTGCCGTTCTCAAACATGAGAGGACGCATGTGATCCAAATGTGTGGGGGTTTGGGGATCCAGACTAGGGGTAGAAGCACCTTTCCTTCCATAACCCTTCCTGAGTCAGTCCGCGGATGGCAGTTGACCTGGTTCTATTGCAAAGACATCCCGACTCCGTGTCAATCGACCGGTCTCCCACCTGTCACCATGGAGCGACCCCGCCAACCTTCTTCACTGATCGTGACTCCAGAGGAGAAAGGCGAGGTCTCACATTTAGTCAACCAGGTCGTTAAATTAGTCCGGGACGGTGTGACTGGCCTGGACTTGCTAGAAGTGTTCCTCAGTCGATGCACCCAGCCTCCCCAAGCCCATGACCACCCAATGTGGATGTACTCAGGCGGTGACGACACTGCTCGGGTCCACCCAGAGGAGGTCACCGAGGAGATGGTGGCTTAGTTGCTGCGGAGCATAACCGGGAACAAGGACAACCCCAGGGGGTCCAGGAGGGTTCTGCCATTTGATGCTGAGCATGAGCCGGAAGAGGTCAAGCTCAAAATACCGAGTGCTTTATCTCTTTGATTTGCAGTTGCTCTTGAATCCGACTGATTTTTGTCGACTTGTGCTTTGCAGATCTACATCAAGATGTACTCGATGCCATATGGGGAACAATTCCAGGAGGGAGAGGAGAGTGGGGGCAAAAGCGTCGATTGGCAATCTAAAGACGAAAGTGACGAAAACAACAAGGACTCTGGCAGCAGTGAGGAGATCGACTCGCCGCCCCGCTCTGAGTGGCGTTCCAAGCAGTCGCATGATCTAGCGGGCGGGCATGGCAAAGTAGCCCCGCCAAGCACGCAGGCTCCGAAGCACACTCGAACGTCTACTCCTGAGCCATCACAGAAGGCTACGAAGCAACCAAGGTTTGCGCCATCGAAACCCCGGAAGGCCCTGCCCAAGATCAAGGTGGATGTCCCTGTTGCTTCTGCGTAAGTGTTTCTCCTCTCTGTTTTGGCTTTGCTCAGAAACTTCTATGTTATCGTCAACTCATTCTTTTGCTTGACCGAGTGAGCTTTGGAACTTTCAGCGCTGCTACTTCTGGGACGTCTATGAATATTGACGAGGAGCAAGATGAAGAGGAAACTGCGGGCGCGGCCACTTCTCGAGCAGGTATAGTTCCACAGTTATGCTTTTACTTTGCCAACTGCTTTGACGGTCGAGTGAAGTCTTATGGTTGAATGTTCTGCAGCACCGCCAAATGTTATTGAACTTCCAGACGACGATGAAGAAGTGCCGTAGAAGAGCACAGGGAGAAGGGACAGGACTCTGAGCAAGAAGGCGCCTGCCAGCAAAGTGTCTCACTCGACTTCGGCGCCGGAATAGGTCGTTCAGCAATCCGGAGATACCATTCAGACTTCTGTTTCCTTTGCTGATCTAGTGTCGACTGATCGACCATCGGCGTCGACTGCTCAAGCCCCTGCTCCGAATGTGCAACCCTAGGCTTCAGCTCCTCTGGCTGCCCCATCTGCTCCACCAACTCCACTTTTCAGCACTCATCATGTCCCGGAGGACCAGGTAGGTGCTGCTAAAGAAGCCATACTCCAAGCTGGCCTAATGACGGACCGAATGAAGGTGGTGTACGAGACCAGCAAGGCCGCCTATGATGCCAGTTCTACCCTTTAAGCCAACGTCCAAGTAAGTGGGATTGCAGATTCGTTTCCGAGTCGGCTTTCATCTTGATCTTTGCTCTGTTAGGATATGCTATTTCAGAACTGCGGTTATATTATTCGTAAGATGTCTATGGATGAGCGTTTTGGAACCTTTAATGTGCATCTATCATGAGTCTGTGCCTTGCATCCACTCACCCACTGGGTGTGTGATTCAACTTTTGTTGTGTAGCTCTTTCACTTGAGTCGACTAGGTCGTGTCGAGTGTACTCTTGAACCAGTGGGGGACGCAGAGTGCACCCACTGGGTGTAGTCCCCGAGACCGCTGTTGAATGTTTGATTCGACGGGGGTCTTTGAGAAATGTTTGTTTGTAGTACGTCCACTCGGTCTAGACAGGTCGTGCTGAGTGGGAGCCGGACCAGTGGGGGCACGCTAAGTGCACCCACTGGGTGTAGTCCCTGAAACCGCGGTCGACTGCGGGCAGTCGAAGGTGGTCTGAGAATAAATGTTGTCTCTCTTTCTTTTACTCCTTCCACTCGTACTGGGTAGACCATGTCGAGTGGGAAATCGAACCAGTGGGGGCACGCCAAGTGCACCCACTGGGTGTAGTCCCCGAGACTACTGTTGAATGTTTGATTTGATGGTAGTCTTAGAGATCTTTTTCCATAATTATCTGATCTTTCCATCTTATCACTCAAAAATGACTGACTCTTGTTTTGTTTGCTTGCTGCAGAAATCATGTGATCTTGGAACCAAGTTTGCTGATCTGGAGAAGAAGCAGGTCCAACTCAATCTCGACCTGGAGCTGGCCAAGGAAAATTTGCAGAAGGCTAAGGAAGAAGCAGCTGCCATGGGAGGTAATAACTTGTCGACTGTTCGCCTTGTCATCTTTTCTTTTCGCCTTTTGAACCGAGTGACTCCACTCGCATAGATGTGCGTAGTGAAAATAGACAACTCCAAGCTCGTCTGAAGAATATTATTTCTTTAGACAAAATGAAGCAGGCTCTGGAGCAGAAGGACCTCGACCTTGTAGCAGCGCAGAAGACGGTGCAAGAAAAAACTGAACTTGCTGATAAGAAGCTGGTTTCAGTCGGCAAATTGGAAGAAGAAAATGCCAAGTTGAAGACTGATGTTGATGAAGCAAACAAAGAGGTCGTGCAACTGAAGAAGGACAAGGTGGCCTTTACCGACAAAGTCGACGATCTCACTCGGAAGAGAGATGAACTGGAGACTTATCTGGGGGGCCTTGACAAGAAGATGTTCCTTATGCTTGAAGGTACTTTCCCTCGTCTGACTGATTTGCAACTGCCGACTCATTATTTTTCTGTGCGTGCAGAGTTCTGTCAAAACTTCGAGGAAGAGACGGCGAATTGAGACGAATCTGGATCCCATCAACTCCCCCATCAAGGACGAAGCCGCGATGAACATGCTGCGACTGGAATCCCGCCTCGCCAGTGTTATAGACTACCTTGCTTGACTGAAAGTGGCGGTGTCACGGATCGACACGGATCTCTGGCCAGATGTGACGTTCCAGAATGATCTCGAGTCTTTGATGACTCGACTCAATGAAATCCCTGGCCGAGTGCAGGCGTGGAAGAAGTCATCTGCTCGCTGTGGCGCTGGCGTGGCTCTGTCTCTGGTCCATGTCCATTGCAAGGAGGTCAAAGAAGAGAAGCTGGCGGCTCTGAAGGTTGCCAACACCAAGAAACTTCAATTCCAATCCTTCGTGGAGACCTTCATCAACGCTGCCACTCGCATCGCAGATGGAATTGACTTGGACGAGTTCGTCGAGCCGGCTAGCCCTCCTCTTTCCGAGTGAAAAACTTGATAACTTGACTTTATTTGCCTCGGAATGCCGAGTGATCCTGTAATCGTTAAAATTCTTTTGGGCTTGATGCCCGAGTACTTCTGCCGATGGCTTTTGAACCTTCGTGGATTTATCCGAACTTGGTTTTTCGTTTGAATATGGTTGTTTTGTCTTCACCACTTTCCGATTTCTTGACTCCGGGTGAAAGCTCCGCTCTTCACTCGGAATATACTTTGTGCTTGTGGCGCAGCTTCGAGGGCAACCATACGTTGTACATGTGGCACAGCTCTGGGTGCAACCATACGTTGTACTTGTGGCGCCGCTCTGAGTGCAACCATACGTTGTACTTGTGGCCCAGCTCTGAGTGCAACCATACATTGTACGTGTGGCGCAGCTCCGAGTGCGACCATATGTTGTACTTGTGGCGCAGCTCTAAGTATGCAGCCAAGCCGCTGAGTGAGAGGAGTGCTCTCCACTCGACGTAGTTTTGTAACTTAGGCAAGTACGGGATCGAAACTAAGCCCCCGAGTGGGAGGATTGCTCTCCACTCAGAGTAGTTTTGTAACTTAGGCGAGTACGGGATCGCAGCTAAGCCTCCGAGTGAGAGGGTTGCTCTTCACTCGAAGTGTTTTTTAAACTTAGGCGATTACGGGATCGCAGTTAAGCCCCCGAGTGAGAGGGTTGCTCTCCGCTTGAGTGGTTTTTGAAACTTAGGCGAGTACGGGGTCGCAGCTAAGCCCCCAAGTGGGAGGATTGCTCTCCACTCAGGGTGTTTTTGAAACTTAGGCGAATCGGGTTCGCGGCTAAGCCCCCGAGTGGGAGGATTTCTCTCCGGTCGGAGCGGTTTTTGAAACTTAGGCGAGTACGGGGTCGCAGCTAAGCCCCCAAGTGGGAGGATTGCTCTCCACTCAGAGTAGTGTTGTAACTTAGGCGAGTACGGGATCGCAGCTAAGCCTCGGAGTGAGAGGGTTCCTCTTCACTCGGAGTGTTTTTGAAACTTAGGCGAATCGGGTTCGCGGCTAAGCCCCCGAGTGAGAGGGTTGCTCTTCACTAGGAGTGTTTTTGAAACTTAGGCAAATCGGGTTCGCGGCTAAGCCCCCGAGTGGGAGGGTTGCTCTTCACTCAGAGTGTTTTTGAAACTTAGGCAAATCTGGTTCGCGGCTAAGCCCCCGAGTGGGAGGATTCTCTCCACTCGGAGTGGTTTTTGAAACATAGGCGAGTATGGGATCGCAGCTAAGCCCCCAAGTGAGAGGGTTGCTCTCCGCTCGGAGTTATTTTTTAACTTAGGCGAGTACGGGATCGCAGCTAAGCCTCCGAGTGAGAGGGTTGATCTTCACTCGGAGTATTTTCGAAACTTAGGCGAATCGGGTTCGCGGCTAAGCCCCCGAGTGAGAGGGTTGCTCTTCACTCGGAGTGTTTTTGAAACTTAGGTGAATCGGGTTCGCGGCTAAGCCCCCGAGCAGGAGGATTGCTCTTCACTCAGAGTGTTTTTGAAACTTAGGCGAATCGGTTTTGCGGCTAAGCCCCTGAGTGGGAGGACTGCTCTTCACTTAGAGTGTTTTTTAAACTTAAGCGAATCGGGTTCGCGGCTAAGCCCCCGAGTGAGAGGGTTGCTCTTCACTCGTAGTGTTTTTGAAACTTAGGCAAATCGGGTTCACGGCTAAGCCACCCACTGGGGGATTTGAACACATATGCATAAGGGATAACAATCATTAAGATACCTAAAAAATCTTTTCTTTGATAAGAAAACTGCAGGATTCTTATTACAACTTGTTGATCTGAGTGTTTGGGTATAAAAATGGCGGAGCAGCTCCGCATTCCATGAGCGTGGCTCGTCTTGTTTCTTGGCTATGTTGTAAAGGTGATACGCCCCATTGTGGAGCACCTTGGTGATGATGAACGGGCCTTCCCAACCCGGAGCGAGCCTGTGAGGCCGTTTCTGGTGCACTCGGAGCACAAGGTCTCCTTCTTGAAATGCTCGACCTCTGACATTTCGGGCATGGAATCGATGCAGGTCTTGTTGATAGATGGTCGATCAGATCAGAGCCATCTCTCGTTCTTCCTCTAGGAGATCAACCGCATCTTGGCGTGCCTGTTTAGCTTCAGCTTCTGAGAAGAGTTCTACTCGAGGGGCGTTGTGCAGCAAATCATTGGGAAGCACAGCTTCAGCACCATACACCATGAAGAAAGGAGTTCGGTCAGTCCACCGGTTGGGAGTTGTTCTCAGTCCCCATAGGACAGATGGCAATTCAGTCACCCAGGTTCCAGCAGGGTGCTTGAGATCGCGCATCAGTCGGGGTTTCGGCCCTTGAAGGATCAAACCATTCGCCCTTTCTGCCTGCCCATTCGACTGCGGGTGCGCAACAGATGCGTAATCGACCCGAGTGCCTTGGGAAGCACAAAATGCTCTGAACTCATCAGAATCAAAGTTGGAGCTGTTATCCGTGATAATGATGTGAGGGACTCCATATCTGAATATCAGCTCTCTGATGAAACTGATGGCAGTGCTTGAATCAAGATTCTTGATAGGCTTGGCTTCCATCCATTTGGTGAATTTGGTGACTGCTATGAGCAAATGAGTGAAGCCGCTTCTGTCGGTCTTGAAAGGCCCAACCATGTCCAACCCCCAAACTGAAAACGGCCAGACGAGTGGAATAGTCTTCAAGGCAGATGCAGGCTTGTGAGACATGTTTGAATAAAACTGGCAGCCTTCACACTTGTCGACTATATCTTTAGTCATCTCATTTGCCCGCGGCCAATAGAATCTTGCTCGGTATGCTTTGGCCACGATGGTCCGAGAGGACGCATGGTGACCACAGGTCCCCAAGTGGATCTCATTTAGGATCAGTCGACCTTCTTTTGGAGAGATGCAACCTGGGAAACTCCGGTAACACTTTCTCTATAAATATGTCCACTTATTACGGTGAAGTCTTTGGATCGGCGGACGATCTGGCGGGCCTCATCTTCATCCTCTGGGAGCTCTTGCCTGAGCAGGTATGCTATATATGGCACCGTCCAATCGGGGGTGATCACCAAAACCTCTATGATCAGGTCGACCACAGCCGGGACTTCAATCTCAGTCAGATTGGTTGAGCTTATCGGTTGCGGGGGCTCCTCTGTAAAAGGATCTTCTTGAACTGACAGGGTGTGGAGATGCTCCAAGAACACATTGTTGGGATAGGTTTCCGAGTGGAACCTAACTTCGCCAGATCATCGGCAGCTAGATTCTTGATTCGGGGTATGTGGTGGAGCTCTAACCCCTCAAACTTCTTCTCCAATTTTCATACTGCATTGCAATAACCAGTCATAGTTGGCTCCTAATATCCCACTCCTTCATCACTTGATTGACCACCAAGTCTGAATCACCGTAAACCATCAGGCGACGGACGCCGAGTGAGATGGCCATACGCAACCCATAAAGAAGTGCCTCATATTCAGCTTCATTGTTCGAAGAATCAAAGTGAATCTGGAGGGCATAACTGAGCTTGCCGCCTCTTGGGGATACCAGGACCACTCTAGCACCAGAACCATTCAACATTTTGGACCCATCAAAGAACATAGTCCAATGTTCCGAGTGAATCTAAGTCAGTTGCTGCTATTCAATCCACTCGGCGAGGAAATCTGCTATTGCTTGAGACTTGATTGCTTTCTTTGCCTCAAACTTGATATCCAAAGGAAGGAGTTCAATCGCCCACTTGGCCACTCGACCGGTTGCGTCCCGATTGTTTAGAATTTCTGATAATGGAGCATCGCTGACAACTGAAACCGAGTGGTCCGTGAAGTAATGTGCAACTTTCTTCATGGTCAAGTAAATCCCGTAGACAAGCTTCTGGTAATGTGGATACCTTTGCGTGTACGGATTCAAGACTTCAGAAATGTAGTACACTGGGCATTGAACTTTGTAGGCTTTGCCTCCTTCTTCCCGCTCGACTGTGAGCACTGTGCTGACAACCTGTCCAGTGGCTGCGATATACAGCAATAGAGGCTCCTTGTTGATTGGGGCAGCAAGCACCGGCTGGGTGGAAAGCAGGGCTTTGAGCTCGACAAACGCTGCTTCGGCTTCAGGAGTCCACTCGAACTTATCAGACTTCTTCATCAGTCGGTAAAGAGGCAACGCCTTTTCACCGAGGCGAAAGATGAATCGGCTTAATGCAGCCAAACAACCAGTAAGCTTCTGAACATCGTGTACACGCATAGGGCATTTCATTTGGAGAATTTCTCCAACCTTTTCTGGGTTTGCATCGATCCCTCGTTCGGAAACGAGGAAACCGAGTAACTTTCCATCTGGGACTCCAAATGTGCACTTTGATGAATTGAGCTTGATATTATATCTTCTTAAGCTGGCAAAGGTTTCAGTGAGGTCAGTCAATAGGTCGGAACCTTTGCGTGACTTGACCACGATGTCATCCATGTACGCTTCCACGTTCTGACTGATTTGACTGAGCAGGCACTTCTGAATCATGCGCATGAACATGGCGCCAGCATTCTTGAGGCCGAACGGCATGGTAACATAGCAAAAACATCCGAATGGGGTGATGAAGGCTGTTTTTATTTCATCGGGCCCATAGAGTCAGATCTGATGGTACCCGGAATATGCATCCAAAAAGGACAAACGCTCACAATCCGCAGTCGAGTCGATAATTTGGTCGATGCGAGGGAGAGGGAAATGATCTTTCAGGCAGGCCCGATTGATGTGCTTGAAATCGATACACATACGGAGTGAGTCATCTTTCTTGGGGACCATGACAACATTGACGAGCCACTCGGAGTGGTATATCTCGCGAGTGAACTCAGCTGCCAGAAGCCGAGCCACCTCCTCGCCAATTGCTTTCCTTTTCGCCACGGCGGGCCGACGGAGATGCTCTTTGACGGGTTTTGCTTTTGGGTCGACTCGCAAACGGTGCTCAGCCAGTCCCTTGGGTACACCCGGCATGTCAGATGGTTTCCATGCGAAGATGTCCCAGTTCTCACGGAGGAACTGGATGAGTGCTTCTTCCTATTTGTTGTCGAGTGTTGTTGAGATGTGGGTCGGAGCAGCATTGGGATCAGTCGGGTGAATATGGACAGGCTTTGTTTCACCCGCCGACTAAAATGCGGACTCTGAAGCAGGCTTCTTAGCTCGCAACAAATCACTCGGATCTGCATTCTTGTTGTACTCTTCCATTTCTACTGCTGCCATCTGTTCATCGGCAATCTTTGAGCCCTTCTGGAGGCACTCTTCTGCCCTTTGTCGATTCCTTGTAACTGTGATCACGCCTCTAGGGCCAGGCATCTTTAACTTGAGATACACGTAACATGGTCGAGCCATGAAATGAGCATATGCAGTCCTGCCCAGAATAGCATGGTAGGCACTGTGAAAATCCACCACCTCAAACGTCAACTTTTCCTTACAGTAATTCTTTGAATAATCGAAAACCACATCAAGATTGATCTGACCGAGTGAATCGTCTTTCTTTCTTAGGATGACTCCGTGGAATCGCATGTTGCTCTCGTTGAGTTTGGACATCGGGATGCCCACCCCTCAGAGGGTCTCAGCATACAGAATGTTCAAACCACTGCCTCCATCCATCAGAACCTTGGTCAGTCGGGTGCCCCAATGACTGGGTCGACCACCAACGCTCGCCGCCCAGGGGTAGCAACCTGCGCTGGGTGATCGGACTGGTCGAATGTAATGGGAGTCTTTGACCACTTTAAATATGTCATAGTTGCCGGAGCAACCATGTTCACTTCTCGATTGATAACTTTCAGTCCACTTTTGCTCACGACGTCAGCAAAAATCACTAAAGTGGCATTGACATTGGGGGTAACTGATGTCTACTACGCAACCTTCTCCTTGTAGACGTTGTTGGGCCTCCAAGTGCAGAGGTTTGTAGGACCGTAGAAAATTTCCCTCAAGTGGATGACCTAAGGTTTATCAATCCGTGGGAGGTGTAGGATGAAGATGGTCTCTCTCAAGCAACCCTGCAACCAAATAACAAATAGTCTCTTGTGTCCCCAACACACCCAATACAATGGTAAATTGTATAGGTGCACTAGTTCGGCGAAGAGATGGTGATACAAGTGCAATAAGGATGATAGATATGAGTATTTGTAATCTAAAAATATAAAAACAGCAAGGTAGCAAGCGATAAAAGTGAGCGTAAACGGTGTTGCAATGCTAGGAAACAAGGCCTAGGGTTCATACTTTCACTAGTGCAAGTTCTCTCAACAATAATAACATAATTGGATCATATAACAATCCCTCAACATGCAACAAAGAGTCACTCCAAAGTCACTAATAGCGGAGAACAAACGAAGAGATTATTGTAGGGTACGAAACCACCTCAAAGTTATTCTTTCGGATCGATATATTCAAGAGTTCGTACTAGAATAACACCTTAAGACACATATCAACCAAAACCCTAATGTCACCTAGATACTCCAATGTCACCTCAAGTATCCGTGGGTATGATTATGCGATATGCATCACACAATCTCAAATTCATCTATTCAACCAACACAAAGAACTTCAAAGAGTGCCCCAAAGTTTCTACCAGAGAGTCAAGACGAAAACGTGTGCCAACCCCTATGCATAAGTTCATGAGGTCACGGAACCCGCAAGCTGATCACCAAAACATACATCAAGTAGATCACATGATATCCCATTGTCACCACAGATAAGCACATGCAAGACATACATCAAGTGTTCTCAAATCCTTAAAGACTCAATCCGATAAGATAACTTCAAAGGGAAAACTCAATCCATTACAAGAGAGTAGAGGGGGAGGAACCTCATAAGATCCAACTATAATAGCAAAGCTCGCGATACATCAAGATCGTGCCAAATCAAGAACATGAGAGAGAGAGAGAGAGATCAAACACATAGCTACTGGTACATACCCTCAGCCCCGAGGGTGAACTACTCCCTCCTCGTCATGGAGAGCGCCGGGATGATGAAGATGGCCACCGGTGATGGATCCCCCCTCCTGCAGGGTGCCGGCACAGGGTCCCGATTGGTTTTTGGTGGCTACAGAGGCTTGCGGTGGCGGAACTCCTGATCTATTCTGCTCCCTGATGTTTTTAGGGTATATGGATATATAGGCGAAAGAAGTCGGTCAGGGAAGCCACGAGGGGCCCACGAGGGTGGGGGCGCGCCTCACTGCCTCGTGGCTTCCTCGAAGCTTCCCTGACGTCTACTCCAAGTCTCCTGGATTGCTTCCGTTCCAAAAATAACACTCCCGAAGGTTTCATTCCATTTGGACTCCATTTGATATTCCTTTTCTTCAAAACACTGAAATAGGAAAGAAAACAACAATTTGGGCCGGGCCTCCGGTTAATAGGTTAGTCCCAAAAATAATATAAAAGTGTATAATATAGCCCACTAAACATCCAAAACAGCATATATAATAGCATGAATACTTCATAAATTATAGATACGTTGGAGACGTATCAGTAACCATCATCTTCCTCTTTGTCCTCTTCCTTATCAGATTCCTTCTCCTTTTCGCTGGGTTGACCCTCTCGGAAGCTCTGAATCAGGATTCGACACTGTCGAGTGGTGTGCTTGGGATAAATCCAGTTACCCTCTTCATCTTTTTTAGTGTGTATGTGGCACGACAAATCAAGAACATCGTTTCCCGCTTGATCTTCACTTTTTTGGGGATCCATGGACCTTTAGGCTTTCCCTTGAACTTCCCTTGATTCACAACTGCGGCTCAGCAGGACCTGCAGTTTCAGCTTTGCGCTTTTGCTTCCGACCTCCTTCGGTGTCTTGGGCGACTGGTTTATTCTTGCCACTGCGGAGTCGGTCTTCCTCTTTGCCGTTAGCGTACCGAGTGGCTATTTCCATCATTAGGGCCAGGGTCATGTCTCCTGTCCGACCGAATTTCAGGTTGAGCTCTCTGTACCAAACGCCCTCTTTGAAGGCGCAAACTGCTTGGTGTTGTGACACATTTTCCACTGTATGATGAAGGGTAGTCCATCTCTGAATATAGTCTCTCAAGGTCTTATTCGGTTTCTGGACACAATGATGCAATTCAGTTAGCCCGGCTGGTCGCTAGCAGGTGCCCTCGGATGTTTTAATGAACACTCGAGCCAACTCTTCCCAACTAAAAATACTACCGGGGGCCAACTGATTCAACCAAGCCCCGGCTGATCCCTCAAGCATCAGGGGGAGGTGCTTCATGGATACATCATCGTTGCCGCCACCAATCTGCACTGCCACTCGGTAATCTTCCAGCCAAGTGTCGGGCTTCGACTCACCGGTGAAATTACTCACACCCGTCGCCAACCTGAAGTTGGGAGGGATCTCAGCAGCTCTGATGGCTCTACTGAAACATTCGGGCCCAGAAACATGCACTGTACTTCTAGTCGGACGATCTCTGTCTTGTCCCTCTCTGTGTGCCCGGCCTCTATCGACCAGACCTTGCACGAGAACTGACCTTGCATCAAACCCGGGCTCTCTTGGGTCGACTGGAGCTCTCCACTCTTCACCATACGGGCGCCTGTCATCATACCGATGGGGCTCGTATGATCCGCCCCTCGGAGGGGGCGTAGGCACTCGATGGCGGTCATCACGGCCGAATCGATGATCATATTGTTCGTTGTTCCAATCCAGGTACTGCTCCTGGCGGTGTCCATGACCCTCACGCCGCGGAGGCGATCTTGGGCTGTGAGCCGACTGGACTGTGTCCGCCACCACAGACCTGTTGTGGATCCTGTTGCGCGACTGGGAAACGGCTGAGTTTTGTTCCCCTGCCGCACGGAGCTACGCTCGGATCTGCATCAAACCTCTACCAGCCTCTGAACGGGATGGCTGAATCGACTCTGCTATACGGGTTGCAGCTGCAAGATTCTAAACTGGTGTGTGATATACCTAAAGTTCAGGCGGAAACAACTGTTGGTGACGTCGAGTGGATTCAGGGAACTGCCAACGAGTGCGTTCGTCGAGTGAATGTTGGAGATTCTCCAGACGTGCACGCTCAGCCAAGGTGGCCAGGCGCGCAGCCTCCAAGGCCCGAGCCTCAAAGGTTTCTCCGATGATGGGGGTCTGGAGGGCCTCCACATTGTGACGATGCAAGCTTTGACACAGATCTGGATGACTCCCAAGTCACAAACCGGATACGTGTATATTTTGAATGGTGGGGCAGTCAGCTGATGCGGTTGCAAGCAAAGCATCGTGTCGGCATCTACATGTGAAGCGGAGTACATAGCTGCTTCGGAAACAGCGCAGGAAGGAGTCTGGATGAAGGAGTTTATCCCCGACCTAGGAGTGATTCCCAATGCGCCGGGCCCAATGACTCTCTTCGGTGATAACACTGGAGCTATTGCCATTGCCAAGGAGCCCAGGTTTCACAAGAAGACCAAGCACATCAAGTGCCGCTTCAACTTCATTCGTGAATATATTCAAGATGGAGACATAGATATTTGTAAAGTACATACAGATATGAATGTCGCAAATCCATTGACTAAACCTCTTTCACGAGCAAAACATGATCAGCACCAGAACTCTATGGGTGTTCGATTCATCACAATGTAACTAGATTATTGACTCTATTGCAAGTGGGAGACTATTGGAAATATGCCCTAGAGGCAATAATAAAATGGTTATTATTATATTTCCTTGTTCACGATAATCATCTATTTTTCAAGCTATAATTGTATTAACCGGAAACCGTAATACATGTGTGAATACATATACCACAACATGTCCCTAGTGAGCCTCTAGTTGACTAGCTCGTTGATCAATAGATGGTCGTGGTTTCCTGACCATGGACATTGGATGTCATTGATAACGGGGTCACATCATTAGGAGAATGATGTGATGGACAAGACCCTATCCTAAGCACAACACAAGATCGAGTAGTTCGTTTGCTAGAGCTTTTCTAATGTCAAGTATCTTTTCCTTAGACCATGAGATTGTGCAACTCCCGGATGCCATAGGAATGCTTTGGGTGTATCAAACGTCACAACGTAACTGGGTGACCATAAAGGTGCACTACAGGTATCTCCGAAAGTGTTTGTTGGGTTGGCACGAATCGAGACTGGGATTTGCCACTCTGTATGATGGAGAGGTATCTTTGGGCCCACTTGGTAATGCATCATCATAATGAGCTCGATGTGACTAAGGAGTTAGTCACGGGATCATGTGTTACGGAACGAGTAAAGAGACTTGTTGGAAACGAGATTGAACAAGGTATAGGGATACCGACGATCGAATTTCGGGCAAGTAACATACCGGTGGACAAAGGGAATTGTATACGGGATTGATTGAATCCCCGACATCGTGGTTCATCCGATGAGATCATCGTGGAACATGTGGGAGCCAATATGAGTATCCAGATCCCGCTATTGGTTATTGGCTGGAGAGGTGTCTCGGTCATGTCTACATGGTTCCCGAACCCGTAGGGTCTACATACTTAAGGTTCGGTGACGCTAGAGTTGTAATGGGAATAGTATGTGGTTATCGAAGGTTGTTCGGAGTCCCGGATGAGACCCCGAACGTAACAAGGAACTCCGGAATGGTCCGTGGTGAAGATCGATATATTGGACGAAGGGTATTGGAGTCCGGAATTGTTCTGGAAGTACCGGGTGACGACCAGCGCGACCGAAAGGAGTTTCGGAGGCCCCGTCAAGCGTTTGGGGGCCTTATGGGCCAAGGGAGGGGGCACATCTGTTGGGGAACATAGTATTTAAAAGTTTTCCTACGATCATGCAAGATCTATCTAGGAGAAGCATAGCAACAAGCGGGGAGAGTGTGTCCATGTATTCTCGTAGACCAAAAGAGGAAGCATTTAGTAACGCGGTTGATGTAGTCGAACGTCTTCGTGATCCAACCGATCCAAGTACCGAACACACGCACCTCCGCGATCTGCACACATTCATCTCGGCGACGTCTCTAGAACTCTTGATCCAGTTGAGGCAGAGGGATAGTTTCGTCAGCACGGCGGCGTGGTGACAGTGATGATGAATTTACCGGCGCAGGGCTTCGCCTAAGCACTACGACGATATGACCGAGGTGTGTTTCTGTGGAGAGGGGCACCGCACACGACTAAAAGATCAACTTGTGTGTTCTAGGGTGCCCCCTCCCCACGTATATAAAGGAGGGAGGGAGGAGAAGGCCGAGCAAGGGTGGCGCGCCCAAAGGGGGAGTCCTACTCCAAGTAGGATTCGGCCCCCCTTTCCTATTCCTACAAGGAGAAGGGGGAAAGAGAAGGAGGAGAGAAAGGAAAGGGGGTCGCCCCCAACCCCTAGTACAACTTGGTTTGGGCTTGGGGGGCACGCGCCTCCACCTGGCTGCTGCCTCCTCTCTTCCATTAACCCCCCGGGAGGTTCCGGTAACCCCCCGGTACTCCAGAAAATACTTGATACACTTCGGAACAATTCCGGTGTCCGAATATAACCTTCCAATATATCAATCTTTATGTCTCGACCATTTGGAGACTCCTTGTCATGTCTGTGATCTCATCCGGGACTCCGAACAACCTTCGGTACATCAAATCACATAACTCATAATACAAATCGTCATTGAACGTTAAGCGTGCGGACCCTACGGGTTCGAGAACTATGTAGACATGACCGAGACACATCTCCGATCAATACCCAACAGCGGAACCTGGATGCTCATATTGGCTCCTACATATTCTACGATGATCTTTATCGGTCAAACCGCATAACAACATACGTTGTTCCCTTTGTCATCGGTATGTTACTTGCCCGAGATTCGATTGTCGGTATCACCATACCTGGTTCAATCTTGTTACCGGCAAGTCTCTTTACTCGTTCCATAATGCATCATGCCGCAACTAACTCATTAGTCACATTGCTTGCAAGGCTTATGGTGATGAGCATTACCGAGAGGGCCTAGAGATACCTCTCCGACAATCGGAGTGACAAATCCTAATCTCGATCTATGCCAACTCAACAAACACCATCGAAGACACTTGTAGAGCATCTTTATAATCACCCAGTTATGTTATGACATTTGATAGCACACTAAGTGTTCCTTCGGTATTCGAGAGTTGCATAATCTCATAGTCATAGGAACATGTATAAGTCATGAAGAAAGCAATAGCAATAAACTAAACGATCATAGTGCTAAGCTAACGGATCGGTCTTGTCCATCACATCATTCTCTAATGATGTGATCCCGTTCATCAAATGACAACACATGTTTATGGCTAGGAAACTTAACCATCTTTATTAACGAGTTAGTCTAGTAGAGGCATACTAGGGACACTCTGTTTGTCTATATATTCACACATGTACTAAGTTTCTGGTTAATACAATTCTAGCATGAATAATAAACATTTATCATGATATAAAGAAATATAAATAACAACTTTATTATTGCCTCTAGGGCATATTTCCTTCAGTCTCCCACTTGCACTAGAGTCAATAATCTAGATTACATAGTAATGATTCTAACACCCATGGAGTCTTGGTGCTGATCATGTTTTGCTCGTGAGAGAGGCTTAGTCATTGGTTCTTTAATACTCAGATTCGTATGTATTTTGCAAACTTCTATGTCACCCTCCTTGACTAGATCGCGGATGGAATTGAAGCGTCTCTTGATGTGCTTGGTTCTCTTGTGAAATATGGATTCCTTTGCCAAGGAAATCGCTCCAGTATTGTCACAAAAGATTTTCATTGGACCCGATGCACTAGGTATGACACCTAGATCGGATATGAACTACTTCATCCAGACTCCTTCATTTCCTGCTTCCGAAGCAGCTATGTACTCCGCTTCACACGTAGATCCCTCCACGACGCTCTGTTTGGAACTGCACCAACCGACAGCTCCACCATTCAATGTAAATCGTTATCCGGTTTGTGACTTAGAGTCATCGGATCAGTGTCAAAGCTTGCATGGGCGTAACCATTTACTCTGAGCTCTTTGTCACCTCCATAAGCGAAAACATATCCTTAGTCCTTTTCAGGTATTTCAGGATATTCTTGACCACTGTCTAGTGATCCATTCCTGGATTACTTTGGTACCTCCCTACTATACTTATAGAAAGGCACACATTAGGTCTGGTACACAACATTGCATACATGATAGAACCTATGGCTGAGGCATAGGGAATGACTTTCATTTTCTCTCTATCTTCTGCAGTGGACGGGCATTGAGTCTGACTCAACTTCACACCTTGTAACACAGGCAAGAACCCTTTCTTTGATTGATCCATTTTGAACTTCTTCAAAATCTTATCAAGGTATGTGCTTTGTGAAAGTCCAATTAAGCGTCTTGATCTATCTCTATAGATCTTGATGCCCAATACATAAGCAGCTTCATTGAGGTCTTTCATAGAAAAACTCTTATTCAAGTATCATTTTATGCTATCCAGAAATTCTATATCATTTCCAATCAACAATATGTCATCCACATATAATATTAGAAATGCTACAGAGCTCCCACTCACTATCTTGTAAATACAAGCTTCTCCAAAAGTCTGTATAAAACCATATGCTTTGATCACACTATCAAAACGTTTATTCCAACTCCGAGAGGATTGCACCAATCCATAAATGGATCACTAGAGCTTGCACACTTTGTTAGCACCCTTTGGATCAACAAAACCTTCTGGTTGCATCATATACAACTCTTCTTCTAGAAATCCATTCAGGAATGCAGTTTTGACGTCCATTTGCCAAATTTCATAATCATAAAACGCGGCAATTGCTAACATGATTCGGACAGACTTAAGCATCTCTACGGGTGAGAAAGTCTCGTCGTAGTCAACTCCTTGAACTTGTCAAAAACCTTTTGCAACAAGTCGAGCTTTGTAGACAGTAACATTACCGTCAGCGACGGTCTTCTTCTTGAAGATCCATTTATTTTCTATGGCTTGCCGATCATCGGGCAAGTCAACCAAAGTCCACACTTCGTCCTCATACATGGATCCCATCTCAGATTTCATGGCCTCAAGCCATTTTGTAGAATCTGGGATCATCATCGCTTCCTCATAGTTCGTAGGTTCGCCATGGTCAAGTAATGTGACGTCCAGAACAGGATTACCGTACCACTCTGGTGCGGATCTTACTCTAGTTGACCTACGAGGCTCGGTAGTAACTTGATCAGAAGTTTCATGATCATCATCATTAGCTTCCTCACTAATTGGTGTAGGAATCACTAGAACTGATTCCTGTGATGAACTACTTCCCAATAAGGGAGCAGGTACAATTACCTCATCAAGTTGTACTTTCCTCCCACTCACTTCTTTTGAGAGAAACTCCTTCTCTAGAAAGGATCCATTCTTAGCAACGAATATTTTACCTTCGGATCTGTGATAGAAGGTGTACCCACCAGTCTCCTTTGGGTATCCTATGAAGACACATTTCTCCGATCTGGGTTTGAGCTTATCAGGTTGAAGCTTTTTCACGTAAGCATCGCAGCCCCAAACTTTAAGAAACGACAACTTCGGTTTCTTGCCAAACCACAGTTCATATGGTGTCATCTCAACGGATTTAGATGGTCCCCTATTTAATGTGAATGCAGCCGTCTCTAAAGCATAACCCCAAAACTATAGCGGTAAATCAGTAAGAGACATCATAGATCGCACCATATCTAATAAAGTGCGGTTACGATGTTCGGAGACACAATTATGTTGTGGTGTTCCGGGTGGCGTGAGTTGCGAAACCATTCCGTATTGTTTCAAATGAAGACCAAACTCGTAACTAAAATATTCACCTCCACGATCAGATCGTAGAAACTTTATTTTCTTGTTACAATGATTTTCCACTTTACTCTGAAATTCTTTGAACTTTTCAAATGTTTCAGACTTATGTTTCATCAAGTAGATATACCCATATCTGCTCAAATCATCTGTGAATGTCAGAAAATAACGATACCTGCCGCGAGCCTCAACACTCATTGGACCGCATACATCAGTATGTATTACTTCCAACAAGTCTATTGCTCGCTCCATTGTTCCGAAGAACGGAGTCTTAGTCATCTTGCCCATGAGGCATGGTTCGCAAGCATCAAGTGGTTCCAAAAGCCCATCAGCATGGAGTTTATTCATGCGCTTTACACCAATATGACCTAAACAGCAGTGCCACAAATAAGTTGCACTATCATTATTAAACTTATATCTTTTGGCTTCAATACTATGAATATGTGTATCACTACTATCGAGATTCAATAAAAATAGACCACTCATCAAGGGTGCATGACCATAAAAGATATTACTCATATAAATAGAACAACCATTATTCTCTGATTTAAATGAATAACCATCTCGCATCAAACAAGATCCAGATATAATGTTCATGCTAAACGCTGGCACCAAATAAGAATTATTCAGGTCTAAAACTAATCCCGAAGGTAGATGTAGAGGTAGTGTGCCGACGGCGATCACATCGACTTTGGAACCATTTCCCACGCACATCGTCACCTCGTCCTTAGCAAATCTTAAGCAATCCGTAGCCCCTGTTTGAGTTACAAATATGAACAGCAGAACCGTTATCAAATACCAGTAGCTCTGCGAGCATTAGTAAGGTACACATCAATAACATGTATATCAAATACACCTTTCACTTTGCCATCCTTCTTATCCGCCAAATACTTGGGGCAGTTCCGCTTCCAATGACCAGTAGGTCCAGACTTGGGCTTCTTCACTTGAGCAGCAACTTGCTTGTTGTTCTTCTTGAAGTTCCCTTCTTCCCTTTGCCCTTCTTCTTGAAACTAGTGGTCTTGTTAACCATCAACACTTGATGCTCCTTCTTGATTTCTAGCTCCGCAGCCTTTAGCATCGCAAAGAGCTCGGGAATTGTCTTATCCATCCCTTGCATATTATAGTTCATCACGAAGCTTTTGTAGCTTGGTGGCAGTGATTGAAGAACTCTGTCAATGACACTATAAACCAGAAGATTAACTCCCAGTTGAGTCAAGTGATTGTGGTACCTAGACATTTTGAGTACATGTTCACTGACAGAAATATTCTCCTCCATTTTGCAGCTGCAGAACTTATTGGAGACTTCATATCTCTCAATCAGGGCATTTGCTGGAAATATTAACTTCAACTCCTGGAACATCTCATATGCTCCATGACGTTCAAAACATCGTTGAAGTCCCGGTTCTAAGCCGTAAAGCATGGAACACTGAACTATCAAGTAGTCATCAGCTTTGCTCTGCCAGGCGTTCATAACGTCCGGCGTTGCTCCTGCAGCGGGTCTTGCACCTAGCGGTGCTTCCAGTACGTAATTCTTCTGTGCAGCAATGAGGATAATCCTCAAGTTATGGACCCAGTCCATGTAGTTGCTACCATCATATTTCAACTTAGCTTTATCTAGGAACACATTAAAATTCAAAGGAATAGTAGCATGGGCCATTTATCTACAACAACATAGACATGCAAAATACTATAAGGTACTAAGTTCATGATAAATTAAAGTTCAATTAATCATATTACTTAAGGACTCCCACTTAGATAGACATCCCTCTAATCATCTAAGTGATCACGTGATCCATATCAACTAAACCATGTCCGATCATCACATGAGATGGAGTAGGTTTCAATGGTGAACAACACTATGTTGATCATATCTACTATATGATTCACGCTCGACCTTTCGGTCTCAGTGTTCCGAGGCCATATATGCATATGCTAGGATCATCAAGTTTAACCCGAGTATTATGCGTGTGCAAAACTGGCTTGCACCCGTTGTATATGAACGTAGAGCTTATCACACCCGATCATCACGTGGTGTCTCGGCACGATGAACTGTCGCAACGGTGCATACTCAGGGATAACACTTGCACCTTGAAATTTAGTGAGAGATCATCTTATAATGCTACCGCCGTACTAAGAAAAATAAGATGCATAAAAAGATAGACATCACATGCAATCAAATAAGTGATATGATATGGCCATCATCATCTTATGCCTTTTATCTCCATCTCCAAAGCATCGTCATGATCACCATCATCACCGGCTTGACACCTTGATCTCCATCGAAGCATCGTTGTTGTCTCGCCAGCTATTGCATCTACGACTATCGCTACCGCTTAGTGATAAAGTAAAGCAATTACATGGCGACTGCATTTCATACAATAAAGCGACAACCATATGGCTCCTGCCAGTTGCCGATAACTGTTACAAAACATGATCATCTCATACAACAATTTATATATCATCACGTCTTGACCATATCACATCACAACAAGCCCTGCAAAAACAAGTTAGACGTCCTCTACTTTGTTGTTGCAAGTTTTACGTGGCTGCTACGGGCTTCTAGAAAGAATCGTTCTTACCTACGCATCAAAACCACAATGATTTTTCGTCAAGTGTGTTGTTTTAATCTTCAACAAGGACCGGGCATAGTCACACTCGATTCAACTAAAGCTGGAGAAACAGACACCCACTAGCCACCTGTGTGCGAAGCACAGCGATAGAACCAGTCTCGTGAACGCGGTCATGTAATGTCGGTCTGGGCCGCTTCATCCAACAATACCGTCGAATCAAAGTATGACATCTTTGGTAAGCAGTATGACTATTATCGCCCACAACTCATGTGTTCTACTCATGCATATAACATCTACACATAGACCTGGCTCGGATGCTACTTGTTGGGGAACGTGGTATTTCAAAAAAATCCTACGATCACGCAAGATCTATCTCGAGAAGCATAGCAACGGCGGGAGAGTGTGTCCACGTACCCTCGTAGACCAAAAGCGAAGCGTTTAGTAATCACGGTTGATGTAGTCGAGCGTCTTGGCGATCCAACCGATCCAAGTACCGAACGCACGGCACCTCCGCGATCTGCACACGTTCAGCTCGGTGACGTCCCTCGAACTCTTGATCCAGTTGAGGCCGAGGAGAGTTTCGTCAGCACGACAGCGTGGTGATAGTGATGATGAAGTTACCGTCACAGGGCTTCGCATAAGCCCTACGACGATATGACCAAGGTGTGTTTCTGTGGAGGGGGGCACCACACACGGCTAAAAGATCAACTTGTGTGTTCTAGGGTGCCCCCCTTGCCACATATATAAAGGAGGGAGGGAGGAGGAGGCTGGCCAAGGGTGGCGCGCCCAAGGGGAGGGAGTCCTACTCCAAGTAGGATTCGCCCCCCCCCCCTTTCCTATTCCTACAAAGAGAAGGAGGAAAGAGCAGGAGGATGATACGTCTCCAACGTATCTATAATTTTTTATTGTTCCATGCTATTATATTATCTGTTTTGGATGTTTAATGGGCTTTAATATACATTTTTATATTATTTTTGGGACTAACCTATTAACCGAAGGCCTAGTGTAAATTGTTGTTTTTTTGCCTATTTCAGTGTTTCATAGAAAAGGAATATCAAATGGAATCCAAACGGAATGAAACCTTTGCGAGGATCATTTTTGGAACAAACGCAATCCAGGAGACTTGGAGTGGAGGTCAAGAAAGCCACGAGGAGGCCACGAGGCAGGAGGGCGCGCCCCAGGGGGGTGGGCGTGCCCCCCACCCTCGTGGGCCCCTCGTAGCTCCACCGACCTACTTCTTTCGCCTATATATACTCTTATACCCTGAAACCTTCGGGGAGAGCCACGAAACACCTTTTCCACCGTCGCAACCTTCTGTACCCATGAGATCCCATCTTGGGGCCTTTTCCGGCGCTCCGCCAGAGGGGGATTCGATCACGGAGGGCTTCTACATCAACACCATGGCCTCTCCGATGATGCGTGAGTAGTTTACCATAGATCTTCGGGTCCATAGTTATTAGCTAGATGGCTTCTTCTCTCTCTTTGGATTTCAATACAAAGTTCTCCTCGATCTTCTTGGAGATCTATTCGATGTAATAATTTTTGCGGTGTGTTTGTCGAGATCCGATGAATTGTGGGTTTATGATCAAGATTATCTATGAACAATATTCGATTCTTCTCTGAATTCTTTTATGCATGATTTAAATATCTTTGCAAGTCTCTTCGAATTATCGGTTTAGTTTGGCCTACTAGATTGATCTTTCTTGCAATGGGAGAAGTGCTTAGCTTTGGGTTCAATCTTGCGGTGTCCTTTCCAAGTGACAAGAGGGAAGCAAGGCACGCATCTTGTATTGTTGCCATCGAGGATAAAAGATGGGGTTTATATCATATTGCTTGAGTTTATCCTCTACATCATGTCATCTTGCCTAATCGTTACTCTGTTCTTATGAACTTAATACTCTAGATGCATCTTTGGATAGCGGTCGATGTGTGGAGTAATAGTAGTAGATGCAGAATCGTTTCGGTCTACTTGTCACAAATGTGATGCCTATATTCATGATCATGCCTAGATATTCTCATAACTATGCGCTTTTCTATCAATTGCTCGGCAGTAATTTGTTCACCCACCGCAATATATGCTATCTTGAGAGAAGCCACTAGTGAAACCTATGGCCCCTGGATCTATTTTCCATCATATTAATCTTCCGTCAACTAGCTATTTCTGTCGCCGTTTATTTTGCAATCTTTACTTTTCAATCTATACAACAAAAATACCGAAAATATTTATCTTATTATCTTTATCAGATCTCACTTTTGCAAGTGGCTGTGAAGGGATTGACAACCCCTTTATCACGTTGGTTGCAAGGTTCTTATTTGTTTGTGCAGGTACTAGGCGACTTGTGTGTAGTCTCCTACTGGATTGATACCTTGGTTCTCAAAAACTGAGGGAAATACTTACGCTACTTTGCTGCATCACCCTTTCCTCTTCAAGGGAAAACCAACACATGCTCAAGAGGTAGCAGAGGAGAGAAAGGAAAGGGGGGCCGCCCCCCTGGCTGCTGCCTCCTTTCTTCCACTAGGGCCCATGAAGGCCCATTAACCCCCCGGGGGGTTCCGGTAACCCCCCGGTACTCCGGAAAATACTCGATACACTTTGAAACCATTCCGGCGTCCGAATATAACCTTACAATATATCAGTCTTTATGTCTCGACCATTTGGAGACTCCTCGTCATGTTCGTGATATCATCCGGGACTCTGAACAACCTTCGGTACATCAAATCACATAACTCATAATACAAATTATCATCGAACGTTAAGCGTGCAGACCCTACGGGTTCGAGAACTATGTAGACATGACCGAGACACATCTCCGGTCAATAACCAATTGCGGAACCTGGATGCTCATATTGGCTCCTACATATTCTACGAAGATCTTTATCGGTCAAACCGCATAACAACACATATTGTTCCCTTTGTCATCGGTATGTTACTTGCCTGAGATTCGATCGTCGGTATCACCATACCTAGTTCAATCTCGTTACCGGCAAGTCTCTTTACTCGTTCCGTAATGCATCATCCCGCAACTAACTCATTAGTCACATTGCTTGCAAGGCTTATAGTGATGAGCATTACTGAGAGGGCCCAGGGATACCTCTCCTACAATCGGAGTGACAAATCCTAATCATGATCTATGCCAACCCAACAAACACCATCGGAGACACCTGTAGAGCATCTTTATAATCACCCAGTTACGTTGTGACGTTTGATAGCACACTAAGTGTTCCTCCGATATTCAGGAGTTGCATAATCTCATAGTCATAGGAACATGTATAAGTCATGAAGAAAGCAATAGCAATAAACTAAACGTGTTGGGGAACGTAGTAATTTCAAAAAATTTCCTACGTACACGCAAGACCATGGTGATGGCATAGCAACGAGAGGGAGAGTGTCCGTCCACGTACCCTCGTGAACCCAAAGCGAAGCGTTATAACAACGCGGTTGATGTAGTCGTGCGTCTTCACGATCCGACCGATCCAAGCACCGAGCGTCGGCACCTCCGAGTTCTGCACACGTTCAGCTCGATGACAATCCCGGACTCGATCCAGCAAAGTGTCGGGGATGAGTTCCGTCGACGACGGCGTGGTGACGATGATGATGCTCCACCGGCGCGGGCTTCGCCTAAGCTCCGCGACGATATGACTTCTCCGGCGCGGGGCTTCGCCTAAGCTCCGCGACGATATGACCAAAGTGGAATATGGTGGAGGGGGCCGCCGCACGCTAAGGAACGATCCGTAGATCAACTTGTGTGTCGGGGTGCCCCCGCCCCGTATATAAAGGACCAAAGGGGTGCGGCCAGCCCAGGGCGGCGCTGGAGAGTCCTACTCCCACCGAGTAGGACTCCCCCCTTTCCTAGTTGGATTAGGATTGGGGGAGGGAAGAGGGAGGCGCCCCCTCTCCTTGTCCTATTCGGACTAGAGGGGAGGGGCGCTGACCTGCCTGGCCGCCCTTTCCTCTTCTCCCTATGGCCCATCAAGGCCCATAGACCCCGGGGTTCCGTAACCCCGGTGTTCCTATAACTTCCTGTTTTCATCCGGAACCTTTCCTAAGTCCAAACATAGGCTTCCAATATATCAATCTTTATGTCTCGACCATTTGAGACTCCTCGTCATGTCCGTGATCACATCCGGGACTCGAACTACCTTGGTACATCAATACTTATAAACTCATAATGAACTCGTCATCAAACGTTAAGCGTGCGGACCCTACGGGTTCGAGAACTATGTAGACATGACCTAGAACCATTCTCGGTCAATAACCAATAGCGGAACCTGGATGCCCATATTGGTTCCTACATATTCTCGAAGATCTTTATCGGTCAAACCGCATAACGACATCGTTGTTCCTTTGTCATCGGTATGTTACTTACCCGAGATTCGATCGTTGGTATCCAATACCTAGTTCAATCTAGTTACCGTAAGTCTCTTTACTCGTTCCGTAATACATCATCTCACAACTAACTCATTAGTTGTAATGCTTGCAAGGCTTATGTGATGTGTATTACCGAGAAGGCCCAGAGATACCTCTCCGACAATCGGAGTGACAAAACCTAATCTCGATTCATGCCAACTCAACATATACTTTTGGAGACACCTGTAGAGTACCTTTATAATCACCCATTTAAGTTGTGACGTTTGGTAGCACACAAAGTGTTCCTCCGGTAAACGGGAGTTGCATAATCTCATAGTTGCAGGAACTTTGTATAAGTCATGAAGAAAGCATAAGCAACATACTAAACGATCAAGTGCTAAGCTAACGAAATGGGTCATGTCAATCACATCATTCTCCTAATGATGTGATCCCATTAATCAAATGACAACACATGTCTATGGTTAGGAAACATAACCATCTTCGATTAATGAGCTAGTCTAGTAGAGGCATACTAGTGACTATCTGTTTGTCTATGTATTCACACATGTATTATGTTTCCGGTTAATACAATTCTAGCATGAATAATAAACATTTATCATGATATAAGGAAATAAATAATAACTTTATTATTGCCTCTAGGGCATATTTCCTTGATCTCCCACTTGCACTAGAGTCAATAATCTAGATTACACAAGAATGATTCTAACACCCATGGAGTCTTGGTGCTGATCATGTTTTGCTCGTGGAAGAGGCTTAGTCAGCGGTCTGCAACATTCAGATCCGTATGTATTTTGCAAATCTCTATGTCTCCCACTTGGACTTGGTCCCGAATGGAATTGAAGCGTCTCTTGATATGCTTGGTCCTCTTGTGAAATCTGGATTCCTTTGCCAAGGCAATTGCACCAAGATTGTCACGAAAGATCTTCATTGGTCCCGATGCACTAGGTATGACACCTAGATCGGAAATGAACTCTTTCATCCAGACTCCTTCATTTGCTGCTTCAAGCAGCTATGTACTCCGCTTCACATGTAGATCCCGCCACGGCGCTTTGTTTAGAACTGCACCAACCGACAGCTCCACCGTTTAATAAAAATACGTATCCGGTTTGCGATTTAGAATCGTCCGGATCGTGTCAAAACTTGCATCGGCGTAACCATTTACGACTAGCTCTTTGTCACCTCCATATCGAGAAACATATCCTTAGTCCTTTTCGGTATTTCGGGATGTTCTTGACCACTGTCCGATGATCCACTCTGGATTACTTTGGTACCTTCCTGCCAAGCTTACAGCTAAGCATCGTCGTGTCTGGTACACAGCATTGCATACATGATAGAGCCTATGGCGAAGCATAGGAACATCTTTCATTTTCTCTCTATCTTCTGCTGTGGTCGGGCATTGAGTCGACTCAATCTTACACCTTGTAATACAGGTAAAAACCTTTCTTTGCTGATCCATTTTGAACTTCTTCAAAACTTTATCAAGGTATGTGCTTTGTGAAAGTCAATTAAGCGTCTTGATCTATCTCTATAGATCTTGATGCCCAATATGTAAGCAGCTTCACCGAGGTCTTTCATTGAAAAACTTTTATTCAAGTATCCTTTTATGCTATCCAGAAATTCTATATCATTTCCAATCAACAATATATCGTCCACATATAATATCGAAATGCTACAGATCTCCCACTCACTTTCTTGTAAATACAGGCTTCTCCAAAAGTCTCAGATAAAACCATATCTTTGATCACACTATCAAAGCGTTTATTCCAACTCCGAGAGGCTTGCACGGACCATAAATTGATCGTTGGAGCTTGCACACTTTGTTAGCACCCTTTGGATCAACAAAACCTTCTGGTTGCATCATATACAACTCTTCTTCTAGAAATCCATTCAAGAATGCAGTTTTACATCCATTTGCCAAATTTCATAATCATAAAATGCGGCAATTGCTAACATGATTCGGACAGACTTAAGCATCGCTACTGGTGAGAAAGTCTCATCGTAGTCAACCCCTTGAACTTGTCGAAAACCTTTTGCAACAAGTCGAGCTTTGTAGACGTTACATTACCATCGGCGTCTTCTTCTTAAAGATCCATTTATTCTCAATGGCTTGCCGATCATCGGGCAAGTCTACCAAAGTCCATACTTTGTTCTCATACATGGATCCCATCTCAGATTTCATGGCTTCAAGCCATTTTGTGGAATCTGGGCTCACCATCGCTTCTTCATAGTTCGTAGGTTCACCATGATCTAGTAGCATGACTTCGAATAGGATTACCGTACCACTCAGTGCGGATTTTATTCTGGTTGATCTCTGATTCAAGGACAACTTGATCTGAAGTTTCATGATCATTATCATTATCTTCCTCGCTAATTGGTGTAGGTGTTACGAAACTGATTTACGTGATGAACTACTTTCAATAAGGGAGCTGGTACTATTACCTCATCAAGTTCCACTTTCCTCCCACTCACTTCTTTCGAGAGAAACTCCTTCTCTAGAAAGGATCCATTCTTAGCAACGAATGTCTTGCCTTCGATCTGTGATAGAAGGTATACCCAATTGTCTCCTTTGGGTATCCTATGAAGACACATTTTTCGATTTGGGTTCAAGCTTATCGGGTTGAAGTTTTTCACATAAGCATCGCAACCCCAAACTTTCGAAGCGACAACTTTGGTTTCTTGCTAAACCATAGTTCATAAGGCGTCGTCTCAGCGGATTTTGACGGTGTCCTATTTAACGTGAATGCGGCCGTCTCTAAAGCATAACCCCAAAACGATAGCGGTAAATCGGAAATAGACATCATAGATCGCACCATATCTAGTAAAGTACGATTAACGACGTTCGGACACACCATTACCTGTTGTGTTCCCGGTGGCGTGAGTTGCGAAACTATTCCGCATTGCTTCAAATGTAGACCAAACTCGTAACTCAAATATTCTCCTCCACGATCAGATCGTAGAAACTTTATTTTCTTGTTACGATGATTTTCAACTTCACTCTGAAATTCTTTGAACTTTTCAAATGTTTCAGATTTATGCTTCATCAAGTAGATATACCCGTATCTGCTTAAATCATCTGTGAAGGTGAGAAAATAACGATATCCGCCACGAGCTTCAACATTCATCGGACCACATACATCTGTATGTATGATTTCCAATAAGTCTGTTGCTCTCTCCATACAACCGGAGAACGGTGTTTTAGTCATCTTGCCCATGAGGCACGGTTCGCAAGTACCAAGTGATTCATAATCAAGTGATTCCAAAAGTCCATCTGTATGGAGTTTCTTCATGCGTTTACACCGATATGACCTAAACGGCGGTGCCACAAATAAGTTGCACTATCATTATCAACTCTGCATCTTTTGGCTTCGACATTATGAATATGTGTATCACTCTTGTCGAGATTCAACAAGAATAGACCATTCTTCAAGGGTGCATGACCATAAAGATATTACTCATATAAATAGAACAACCATTATTCTCTGATTTAAATGAATAACCGTCTCGCATCAAACAAGATCCAGATATAATGTTCATGCTCAACGCTAGCACCAAATAACAATTATTTAGGTCTAAAACTAATCCGAAGGTAGATGTAGAGGTAGCGTGCCGACCGCGATCACATTGACTTTGGAACCGTTTCCCACGCGCATCGTCACCTCGTCCTTTGCGATGCTCGCCTATTCCGTAGTCCTGTTTGAGTTGCAAATATTAGCAATGAACCGGTATCAAATACCAGTGCTACTACGAGCTCTAGTAAGGTACACATCAATAACATGTATATCACATATACCTTTGTTCACCTTGCCATCCTTCTTATCCGCCAAATACTTGGGGCAGTTCCGCTTCGATGTCGATCGCTTGCGGTAAAACACTCGATTTCAGGCTTAGGTCCGGACTTGGGTTTCTTCTCTTGAGCAGCAACGTTCTTGCTGTTCTTTTGAAGTTTCCTTCTTCTTTCCTTTGCCATTTTTCTTGAAACTAGTGGTCTTGTTGACCATCAACACTTGATGCTCTTTCTTGATTTCTACCTCCGCTGCTTTTAGCATTGCGAAGAGCTCGAAATTGTCTTAGTCATCCCTTGCATATTATAGTTCATCACGAAGCTCTTGTAGCTTGGTGGCGATGATTGGAGAATTCATCAATGACACTATCATCCGGAAGATTAACTCCCAGCTGAATTAAGTGATTATTATACCCGGACATTTTGAGTATGTGCTCACTTGTGAAACTATTCTCCTCCATCTTGCAGCTATAGAACTTATTGGAGACTTCATATCTCTCAATCCGGGCATTTGCTTGAAATATTAACTTCAACTCTGGAACATCTCATATGCTCCATGACGTTCAAAACGTCGTTGAAGACCCGGTTCTAAGCCGTAAAGCATGGCACACTGAACTATAGAGTAGTCATCAGCTTTGCTCGCCAGACGTTCACAACTTCGCGTTGCTCTGCAGCAGGCACGCACCAGCGGTGCTTCTAGGGCGTAATTCTTCCGTGCAGCAATGAGGATAATCCTCAAATTCGGACCCGATCCGTGTAATTGCTACCATCATCTTTCAACTTTGCTTTCTCAAGGAACGCATTAAAATTCAACGGAACAACAGACGAGCCATCTATCTACAATAAACATAGACAAGCAAAATACTATCGGTACTAAGTTCATGATAAATTTAAGTTTAATTAATCATATTAAAACCCTCCCACTTAGACAGACATCTCTCTAGTCATCTAAGTGATTACGTGATCCAAATCAACTAAACCATGTCCGATCATCACGTGAGATGGAGTAGTTTCAATGGTGAACATCACTATGTTGATCATATCTACTATATGATTCACGCTCGACCTTCGGTCTCCGTGTTCCAAGGCCATATCTGCATATGCTAGGCTCGTCAAGTTTAACTCGAGTATTCTGCGTGTGCAAAACTGGCTTGCACCCGTTGTAGATGGACGTAGAACTTATCACACCGATCATCACGTGGTGTCCGGGTACTCTGAACTTTTAGCAGCGGTGCATACTCGGGAGAACACTTCTTGATAATTTTAGTGAGAGATCATCTTATAATGCTACCGTCAATCAAAGCAAGATAAGATGCATAAAGGATAAACATCACATGCAATCAATATAAGTGATATGATATGGTCATCATCATCTTGTGCTTGTGATCTCCATCTCCAAGCACCGTCATGATCACCATCGTCACCGGCGCGACACCTTGATCTCCATCGTAGCATCGTTGTCGTCTCGCCAACTATTGCTTCTCGACTATCGCTCTTGCTTAGTGATAAAGTAAAGCAATTACATGGCTTTGCATTTCATACAATAAGCGACAACCATATGGCTCTGCCGATTGCCGATAACTTCGGTTACAAAACATGATCATCTCATACAATAAAATATAGCATCACGTCTTGACCACATCACATCACAACATGCCTGCAAAAACAAGTTAGGCGTCCTCTACTTTGTTGTTGCAAGTTTTACGTGGCTGCTACGGGCTGAGCAAGAACCGTTCTTACCTACGCATCAAAACCACAACGATAGTTTGTCAAGTTGGTGCTGTTTTAACCTTCGCAAGGACCGGGCGTAGCCACACTCAGTTCAACTAAAGTGAGAGAGACAGACACCCGGTCACCTTTAAGCAACTAGTGCTCGGCGGTGAAACCAGTCTCGCGTAAGCGTCTGCGTAATGTCGGTCCGGGCGCTTCATCTCACAATACCGCTGAACCAAAGTATGACATGCTGGTAAGCGGTATGACTTATATCGCCCACAACTCACTTGTGTTCTACTCGTGCAAATGACATCAACGCATAAAACCAGGCTCGGATGCCATCGTTGGGGAACGTAGTAATTTCAAAAATTTCCTACGTACACGCAAGACCATGGTGATGGCATAGCAACGAGAGGAGAATGTCGTCCACGTACCCTCGTGAGACCGAAAGCGAAGCGTTATAACAACGCGGTTGATGTAGTTGTACGTCTTCACGATCCGACCGATCCAAGCACCGAACGTCGGCACCTCCGAGTTCGCACACGCTTCAGCTCGATGACAATCCCGGACTCGATCCAAAGAAAGTGTCGGGATGAGTTCCACAAGACGACGGCGTGGTGACGATGATGATGCTCCACCGGCGCGGGCTTCGCTTAAGCTCCGCGACGATATGACTTCTCCGCGCAGGCTTCGCCTAAGCTCCGCGACGATATGACCGAAGTGGAATATGGTGGAGGGGGCACCGCACGGCTAAGGAATGATCCGTAGATCAACTTGTGTGTCATGGGGTGCCCCCTGCCCCGTATATAAAGGAGCAAGGGGTGCGGCCAGCCAAAGGGCGCGCTGGAGGAGTCCTACTCCCACCGAGTAGGACTCCCCCCCTTCCTAGTTGGATTAGGATTGGGGGAGGGGAAGAGGAAGGCGCGCCCCTCTCTTGTCCTATTCGGACTAGAGGGGAGGGGCGCGCGCCTGCCTGGCCGGCCCTTTCCTCTTCTCCCTATGGCCCATCAAGGCCCATAGACCCCGGGGTTCCGTAACCCCGGTGTTCCAGAACTTCTGTTTTCATCGGAACCTTTCCAAGTCAAACATAGGCTTCCAATATATCAATCTTTATGTCTCGACCATTTCGAGACTCCTCGTCATGTCCGTGATCACATCCGGACTCGAACTACCTTCGTACATCAATACTTATAAACTCATAATGAACTGTCATCGAAGCGTTAAGCGTGCGGACCCTACGGGTTCGAGAACTATGTAGACATGACCTAGAACCATTCTCGGTCAATAACCAATAGCGGAACCTGGATGCCCATATTGGTTCCTACATATTCTCTGAAGATCTTTATCGGTCAAACCGCATAACGACATACGTTGTTCCTTTGTCATCGGTATGTTACTTACCCGAGATTCGATCGTTGGTATCCAATACCTAGTTCAATCTCGTTACGATAAAGTCTCTTTACTCGTTCCGTAATACATCATCTCACAACTAACTCATTAGTTGTAATGCTTGCAAGGCTTATGTGATGTGTATTACCGAGAAGGCCCAGAGATACCTCTCCGACAATCGGAGTGACAAAACCTAATCTCGATTCATGCCAACTCAACATATACTTTTGGAGACACCTGTAGAGTACCTTTATAATCACCCATTTACGTTGTGACGTTTGGTAGCACACAAAGTGTTCCTCTGGTAAACAGGAGTTGCATAATCTCATAGTTGCGTGAACTTTGTATAAGTCATGAAGAAAGCATAAGCAACATACTAAGCGATCAAGTGCTAAGCTAACGAAATGGGTCATGTCAATCACATCATTCTCCTAATGATGTGATCCCATTAATCAAATGACAACACATGTCTATGGTTAGGAAACATAACCATCTTCGATTAATGAGCTAGTCTAGTAGAGGCATACTAGTGACTATCTGTTTGTCTATGTATTCACACATGTATTATGTTTCCGGTTAATACAATTCTAGCATGAATAATAAACATTTATCATGATATAAGGAAATAAATAATAACTTTATTATTGCCTCTAGGGCATATTTCCTTCAAAACGATCATAGTGCTAAGCTAACGGATGGGTCTTGTCCATCACATCATTCTCTAATGATGTGATCCCGTTCATCAAATGACAACACATGTCTATGGCTAGGAAACTTAACCATCTTTGATTAACCAGCTAGTCTAGTAGAGGCATACTAGGGACACTCTGTTTGTCTATGTATTCACACATGTACGTTTCCGGTTAATACAATTCTAGCATGAATAATAAACATTTATCATGATATAAGGAAATATAAATAACAACTTTATTATTGCCTCTAGGGCATATTTCCTTCAACATCAGCCCACTAAGGGGTTGTGCGCCCCTCCCACCCCATCTCACGTAACCTGAAGAGGTGGGGGCGCCTCCCCTAGGGCATCCGCCCCTCCCAGCTTGAGGGCCAAGTTTCCTAGGGGTGGGGGCGCCCAAACCCATCTAGGGTTTCCCCTGTGGCCGCCGCCCCTCCCCTAGGGAAACGCTAGGGCGCCGCCTCCTCCCCCCTTCCCCCTATATATAGTGAGGGAGAGAGAGGGCTGCAACGACCCTTCCCCTGGCGCAACCCTCTCCCCCCTCCAACACCTCCTCCTCCTCCGTAGTGCTTGGCAAAGCCCTGCCGGAGAACCACAAGCTCCACCACCACGCCGTCGTGCTGCCAGAGCTCTCCCTCAACTTCTCCTCTCCCCTTGCTGGATTAAGAAGGAGGAGACGTCCCCGGGCTGTACATGTGTTGAACGCAGAGGCGCCGTCCGTTCAATGCTTGGATCGGATCTTCTGCGAATCGCCGCGAGTAGGACTCCGTCAACCGCGTTCTTGTAACGCTTTCGCTTAGCGATCTTCAAGGGTATGAAGATGCACTATCTCTCTCTCATTGCTAGCATCTCCTAGATTGATCTTGGTGACACGTAGGAAATTTTTTAATTGTTACTACGTTCCCCAACACATCCTAGACCTGGAACGTTTCAGTCGCGCCTTGAGGCTGAGATGGCTCTGGATTGCTTGGACAGACCCAAGCCGCCCATGGGTAGGCACCGTGCCGCCATGCAGGGACGAGGACATGGCCTTGTTTGCGGCTGTGATGACAGTAACGATAGGAGATGGCTCGACGGCTCTGTTCTGGCACTCTCACTGGATTGGAGCATGCACCCTCGCCTCAGCATACCCTACCCTTTACAACCACTCCAAGCGGAAGAAACGGACCGTGCGGGAGGCGCTCAGGGGCGACACTTGGATAAAGGACCTGAGCCACAGAGACACTCGGCCTTTGCTGCGGCAATTCATTGGGCTAAATCGCCTAATCATCGTCGTAGCCACGGTGCTCAGGGATGGTGTTGTTGACACCATACGATGGAACCAGGACGCGAAGGGCCAGTAGACAGCAAGATCAGCCTACGAACTACCGTTTCAAGGGAGGCTCCGATCTTGCCTGGATGGCCTTGTCTGGAAGGTTTGGGCACCAGGGAACGTCAAATTCTTCGCCGAGCTGATGCTTAAAGATCGTCTATGGACAAATGACCGCCTCCAGAGACGCGGCTGGCCTAACAGCTCGCGTCTGCCAATTATGTGTCCACAACCTAGAATCGGCACACCATCTGCTCTAGTGCTGCCCCACTACTCTTATAGTCTGGAACACGGTGGGGAGAAGAGGAGGATGCCTGAAACTCTCTCCAAGCAACTCCTGGAAAACCTCAAGCTCGCCTGAGATAGTGCAACAGATGATCGATGCGACGCCAACAGCCTACGGGAAAGGCGCAAGAGCCATCATACTCCTAACCTGCCGGGAAATCTGGAAAGAGCGAAACAACTGCACTTTCAAAGGTAAACAACCAGCACCATGGGACATCACGAGGGCCATTGACAGTTCCATCGAGCTTTGGCAGCAAGCCGGAGCTATTTGCCTACAGAGCCCCTTCTGGGATCCGCCATGAGGAGTAGGCCACTGTAACGTCCTAATTACGGCCGGAAACTACCGGACCGTTGTAGTGTGGTGTATACCGCATCTGTGTTGGTCCTAGGACCTGAACCCCCAATTTGTATTTCCCACTGCTTCCTGCTAATGATATGAAAAGGCAGCAATTGCTGGATCTTTCAGAAAAACTGCACTTTGAGCCCAAAGTTTTTTTTTTTTAAAGGAGGATACCCCCGGACTTTGAGCCCAAAGCTGGCTAAGGTAATGATACGGCAGAAATTCATCAACCCAAAGACAAAAGCATAACACCATACACAAAAATCAGTGGGAGCAGAACCAGCATGGGCAATTTGTGGACAAATCTAGGGCTATGTCAAATCTAGGACACAAACATCGGTCACCAAACACCATAAGCAAAATCACTAGTAGGAGCGCAACCATCTAAAATATACCCTCCCCTGCATCACATGAAACAATGCTAAACCACAGCCTACTGCCTGCAAATGGACGGACGGACGCTGTCATTACAACGGTTTTCCAAATATATTCCTGGAGTTAAGCACACCACACGGTCATTCAGGCCAAACGTAGGACCACTATCTTCGAATGGTTCCCCGAGTTAAGTACCATAAGTTATATCTAAATATGGTGTGCAAAAGATAATATGTCCGGTTATGTCTATCTCTCTATTAATTCCTTCGTAGTAAGTTGACCATAGTTGATACTAGTGAGTAAGCCTTGTTCCGCAGCTAATCTGGCCAGGTAGAGCACAAGTGGCTGAACAGGGGCGATTTGCCTGCAGATATGAATGAGCAAAGTCAGCATATTTGAACAACTATACAAGATCATTTCACATTTACAAAACTCACATTCGTAAGGACCGTAACTCTATAATCAATTATGCAAGTAACTGGTGTTCTGATCAAATAGAGCACGTAAGATATTACTAACTGAAATCATCTGCTCACGAATGGAAATTAGTTATGTGTGACTTCATGCTTTGGCACCGATTGTTTTAGTAAGAAAATCATCGTCACCACTGTAATTATACTATACATATATACCTTCCCTTCATTTCATCGTCCCCTCCCTATCAAACATTCTTGCGGCAGCGAAGCAACCTTGCCTCACAACTCCCAGGAAATAGCTTAAAGGTGGCTCAAAAGGATAAAATACATATTCAAATTCTATTTTTCAGTTTTAGGAATCTCTACACAAAAGAAATTATCAATTTATTCTCAGTACCTAGAATGTGAGCACATAACAAGCTGCAATTATTATAAAAAAAGCAGCTTCGGCTAAACAAGTTGATAACAAAGTTTTATAGCAATTAGCATAATAAGTACTAGGATCTAGAAAAGATGGTCATAGCTAACTTTCTTAAGCCAATTAGATGTAGAGTGCTTTTGTGCTATTCTGGTGGAATGTATAGATAACACCTGTGCTGATTCAAGATGTAGAAAGCATATGATTTGGAAATAGTTAAGAAAAAAATATTCAGGTTACAGGCAGAAATGTGAATGTGGTTTATAAGCTAGAATTTGACAAGACAGTTCTGAGGCCAGATACCAGTGTCTTGGTTGGGTTGAGGAGACATTGAGGCATAAAAGCTTCTTTCCAAATCCCATAGGTCACATGCAATGGAAACTGACTGAGGAGACATTGAGGTACATTGTTTTAGTTCAGGCGCGCTGCATGGCAACACCATATGGTACATGGTCAGCAGATGCATGGATGAGCATAGGGCAAGTTAGTTACTATTTATCTCAAATTGGATCCTATGCAGCACAACATGACCCAAAATGCTGATCGATGGTATTGTCACCGGTGTATCTAATTGGTTATGGGATAGTACATATCAGACACCCATTTTGTTTCTACTCATGGTTTGCTCATAGTTACTTCCTTACATTGGATAATGCAGCACTCAATTGACACAGGTGTTGAAAGATAGCAGAAATTACGGTGGCAAAAAAAGAATGCTAATGAGTATTATCTAGTCTCTCCATCCGGAATTAGTTGACGCTCAGACGGATGTATCCGGACGGAGGAAGTACTACAGAATTTGTTCTGTCGTTATAATTCTGACACATAACCTTCAAGGATAATGCTAATAACTAGCACATGTTTCAAGTAACAGGCGCACTAGAAAGTCCTAAACATCAACACAACTAGCTGTAACCAAAGCCAGATTGGATTAGCTCATACATAGAGTTAAAGAATAATCAAACAACAAGACCACGGTAAATGTCATGAATATAACGTTTTAGACGCCCTGCAACGGAGCCAAGATAGCTGTACCAATTCGCTATGGTAACAAAAAACTGTGACAGTTCACCGAAAATAAATTCTTAACGAGTAAGCATGTCCATGTTCACTCAAAATACACCCTAGAAAAGATGAAACACATTAAATTCAACATTGGATGTTTACAATGACCTATTCGACACAATTTGAAGACAAAATGTGACCAATCAGACTCCCTGCTCTAGAACATAGACAACAAAAACACAAATGGGTGCATGAGCAATGCATCATACTGATTAAACATAGTGATGAAATATACATTTATTGCATACTCTATAATATGTTGGTCCAGGGACAATTTTCGATATACTTTACATACACCATTGTAAAACATGGTGCAGAAGGGTATCATCCTGTCAGTTACATTACGAACACCAAGTGGTCACCATTGTAAAAACACATTATGTTTACAAACTAATATGACTCACTGGCAGAGCTCCGTTCCTAGTTGTTTGACATAGGCTGGGACAGCTGGTCAACCAAATTAAACTAGAAATGTATAGCTACAAGGCAGAACACAATGGATGGTTGCACAAAAAATGTGCCAAGGAGAAACAATCTTTGTGAGACAACTTCGCATGATATGCAGTCATAGGAGAAAGTATAAAAGTTAGAAAATTCTCTGTGCCCGGGAATTTCAATTACCATTCAGCGGCGCCTTCTCGGATGATCATCACCATCATCATCACTGTCCCTTGACTGGCTCCTTGACCTGACCCGCCCTCGCCGCTCCCAGTCATCGTGCTCAGTGTACTGCGGGAACCTCTTCTGTTCACCACCTCCGTGCTGATCCTTGTCATTCCAGTTCCTCTCACGCCCCCTTTCCCTCTCCGGCACATACTCCCGATGCCGGTCCCTCTCCCTGGGCCGTTCGCCGCCGCCCCGGCCATACTGCCTCCTATCTTGGTTGCCCCTCACATTGCCAATGTCCCTGTCCTGATTCCTACCACCTGGTCTTTCCTGCCCGGTGCCACGCAGTTTCACATAGCCCCCGTTCCCATTCCGGTACTGCTGCTGTGCCTGGCGGTGGTGCTGCTGCCATGACATGTCACAGCCTCCAAAATTCCATGGCTGAAGCCCACCCCATAAGCCCCCAGCCATCCCCTGATTAGGCCACATCCCTGTGCCAGGGCCACCCATTGCCATTCTGCTGGCTGCCAAGTATGCCGGGTTCACATGGGGCGGCACCACAGGAGGCATCGCATCAGTACCCATCCCCGCATTGTACTGCCCAATCGACGACGGGAACCCACCGCCGCCTCCGATCATCGCAGCGAACTGGCGCGGCCGGGGAGCCATGGGTCCCACAGCCGACCCATCGCCCAAAGACCCCACCTTGCCCCGGGCTGCTGTCACGCTGCTCGCGCTCCCGCCGCGGCCTTGGGTGGGGTTCGGGCCTGGGGCTGAGGCCGGAGCCGAGGCGTCGGAGTCGGCACCGAAGCGGCGGAGCTCGGGCGGACAGGAGAGCGAGGCGACGCAGTGGTGCCCGTCGAAGACGCGCCCGTGGAGCGCGGCCGCCGCCGAGGCGGCCGCGGCCGGGTGGAGGAAGTCGGCGCGGCAGGAACCACGCGACCTGCCAGAGCACTTGTCGGCGTAGAAGTAGAGGCCGTCGAGCGCGCCGTGCGGCGCGAGCGCGGCCTCCACCTCCGCGTCCGTCGTCCACCAGGGTAGGTCGCCGATGTAGAGCGCCGTGGTGGGCGGCGAAGACGACGTAGAGCCCCCCGACGCGCGCCGCGGCGGCTGGTGCCGGAAGGTGGGTGCTTTCGGCTGCCGCGGGCTGGGCGGTTTTTGCAGAGGAAGCGGCGGCTGGTGCTGCGGGGTGGGGTTTTTTGGGGGCTCGGGCACGGGCTCGGGCTGCGGGTTGGGGGACGGATTGCGGCGCGGCGGTGGAGACGGGGACGGGGACGGGATGGAGAGGCCGGGGGAGGGGGTCTTGGGAGGGGAGGAAGGGGAAGGGGAGAGCGGCGGGAGGGGGAGGAAGCTGAGGTTGACGTCGCCGTAGAGGTCGTCGCAGTCGTCGTCGAAGGTGGCGCCGGGGGAGGGGGCGTACTGGATGGCCCCGATCGGCTCCGCGACGGCCGCATTGAGCTCGCCGCCGGCGTCCATGAAGGCGCTAGCGACGAGGAGGGGGGGTTTAGCGTGCGTGCGTGCTTTGGTTGGTTGGGGTTAAACTCCGCGGACGGCGACTGTGGTTTGGTTGAGCTCAAAGAACAAGAAACCAGAGGACCTCTTCACCACATGGTCAAATAAAAGGACCCTACAGTGTGTAGACTCTTCATTCTCGACTCATCACACGAAACCAAACGCATTCTGGTAGTACACAAGGTTGAATGTCCATGATCTGCAAGAATCATCGTACCAAACCGAACACATGGTAAACATTTCAAGGAGAAGCTGCAAGTATGATATTTTGTGGACCTGCTTTTTTTCCCCTAAGCCAACCAAGTGCATTGCGGAATTGAGTTAAGCAGCAAGCACCAACATGTAGTTGGATGATTAGGAGGTTAGTGGTACCCCAATCCACAGAGATCAAATCATAGGCTTGATGCTCTCTGGTGTCTCATAAAGGTGGGATATTCTTCACTGGGAGGCGTCATTTCTGTTAATACCAAGGTTGTGAGCATCTGCGTCTATATTGTGTTTCTAAATAAAAGGCCCAACTTTAGGTGCCAAAGTATAACCGCCTAAGAGCAACTACAACCGGAGATCCCTTACCCGCCTCAAACATCCAGACGGGTTGTGCCGGACAGAAAAAACGCATCCAACCAAGGTCACCATACTCAGCTTAAACACCGAACTGACGTGCAACCCCCATATCTGGCCCATATATGGGGCGGATATGGGGAGGTCCGGGCACGCCCGCCACGTCAGACTGACTGCTAGGGCTCACGCGGTCATACACATAAACCGGCGGTCCGATGGGCGCCTCCTTCGGTTCTCCGTGTGGATGCATTCATGGCGCCGCTCCAGCATGCCGTCCGAGGGAGCAAGCACATCTATTTAAGCCGGGCGGCGGCAGCGAAACCCTAGCCCGTTTGCTTCCCTCTCCCTCCCACTGCCCCGTAACCATGGCCCGGCAGAGGATCACTACATATGCAATGTTGATGCCAGAACGCCGGTTGCAGATCGAGGAGGAGATTCGGGCCAGGTGCGCCGCTAGTGTCGTTGCCGGTCTGCCTACGGATTCGCCTGAGCCGAATGAGGAGGAGGCGAAGGAGGAGGAGAAGGAGGCAGGCGGAGCAGGACCCCCAGCCCACGGAGAAGGAGGAGGATGAGGATCCAGAAGCAGATGACACGGCGGAGCCGAAGGAGTAGCCTGCTGCGGGCTTCGGCATGGAGGACGCCCTGGTGGAGTTCGAGGTCACCCAGGCGACAGAGATGGCGGAGCATACCGCCACCCTCCCTCGAATCCATCCAAGATGATGCATATGTGGAGTCCAACCGGCGCTTCATCCGGCAGCAGAGGGCGGAGATCGACGAGCTCTTTGCCTCTAGTTCGGACGACTACGATCAGAAGCTACCATACGCGCCCATCTACCAGGAGCCAGGTACGGAGATAGTGGACATCTCCGATGAGTAGTCTACATGTGTACGTAGTCGTAGGTTCTTTTATCTGCATGGCTAGCATGGACTTGAGGATTCATGTTTGAGGTACATGATTGCGGCGGCCGATTTTTGTGTGTTATCTTGTCACTTCCTACGGACGCGTCCGGGCACGTGTTTAGGGCGCGGATTTTGGTACTTCCGGTTGTATATGCTCTAAGTTTATTTGGGTAAAACCGAAAGAAACAACCGGTATGATTTGAAAATAAGGATTTTTTAGACTACGTAGGGGCCGGATTTTGATACTTCCGGTTGTAGATGCTCTAAGTTCATTTGGGTAAAACTGAAAGAAACGATCGGTATGACTTGAAAATAAGGATTTTTTAGACTACTTAGGGGCCGGGTTTTGGTACTTCCTGTTGTAGATGCTCTAAGTTTATTCGGGTAAAACCGAGAAAACAACCAGTATGATTTGAAAATAAGGATTTTTTAGACTACTTAGGGGCCGGATTTTGGTACTTCTGGTTGTAGATGCTCTAAGTTCATTTGGGTAAAACCGAAAGAAACCACCAGTATGACTTGAAAATAAGGATTTTTTAGACTACTTAGGAATTTACGCTCCATACATTTATTACAATCAAAAGAAATTTTAAACGCCATAGGTTCAAAGGAACTGTTGCACCTATATCAATATTGCACTTGATCATCAACTTCGACCAAAATATGTTTCTTTAAACAAAACTAATTTCTATCTAAATATGTTATTTAAAATAAAGTTCAACATACATTATGAAACAATTTCATGATATCTCTCAAAAATATATTTCATGCTAGATTTAGCAATATCATTGTAGTGTTACATTACCTCCTTTCATAAATAAGTGACGTGGTTTTATTTCAAACTTTAAAAAGATCTAATTTAAAAAAAAAACTTTAAAAAGGTCTGACTAACTCAAGCTATAATTGCAGTTTTATTCATATTAAGCCGAAACTGAATGAAAAAAAAACTACTTTGGTCCCTGTATATCTTTAAAAAGAAAATGTCTGTTTTGGGCCCTATTCTGTTGTGCTTGGTCTAGTTTGAACCAATGAACTTCTATATTAAACCTTAAATTTCTAAAACTATTTAAAATGAACCCTATGCTAGATTTAAGAACATGTTTTGTATTCCAGGCTTTTCAAATATGTGAGACATTCATGTTTGTATATATGACCACTGATGTTCTACAGAACAACAATAAGAGAAACTCATTTATCTTTAGTGTTTATTTCAATCAAACACATAATCATGTCATAGGGTTCTCCACACTGATCATGAAATCAACTTCTTCTAAATATCGGAAGACCTGTGAAAGGAAACAAATAATGAATGTGGGCGTTGGTGTAGATCACAAGAGTGCAAAAATTAAACCAAAATAAGCTGGTTAGTCTTATGTACAAAAATTTACAAGAGGAGTTGATTTACATCGAGACGGTTTTCACATGACGCAAATTCTCAAATTCTTTCGTGGGAATTGGAGACAAGAGCCATGTATGCCACCCCACCAATGTACAAACGGAAAGAAAACCGACGCCTGACAAATGGGGCCAGAAAACAGGTGAAGAAGCAAACCCAAATCAACAACACCCCACAGTGCAACATTCCTATCAAAATTTGGCTGCACATATTTTGGCCAATGTTGGTAAGAGAAGTGAATTGTAGTTGGCTAGAACTTTGGCTTTGAAAAAAAATATTTGGCATGGTCTGTTTTAGTCACCATCCAAACATTAGCAATTTTGTAGCAAAACTTTAACATAATGAAAGCTTCTTACACTTCCCTCCACTATGAGAAGGTGTACTAATCTGGGTTGTGTCAGTTTTTAACCCATGAACTTCAGAAGCAGAGCAAATGCTCTCCAGTGAGTGAACAGAGGATGGCATATGAAACAATCACACTTGTAACTGAGATCAGAAAAAAAAAATAAGTCATTGCTGCGTCAGTACAAGGTTATTCTTTACTGCACAGTTACAGTGGTGGAGTAGCATCAAAAAATACATCGACAAAACAAATCCTCTTTGAAACAATAGTTATTCAGAGCAGTCAGGCCACAGCAAAGTATACCACACTCAGAGAGTAATCCATGTTAGTCATGTCCGCCTGGTTTGTTTGCCGAACAAAGTTTTGCCATCTTGAAGCGCATCCAAGATGTCTTGGCATGAAATATCAGTAGCATCTTGCTTCTTGGAACTATGCTGGGTTCCTTCTGCCTGCTTTACCAAGGTAGCCGCAGTTTCATCAAGAATGCTATTTGTTCCCGGTGCATCACCGGCATCTACGTTCTCACCTCTGAGCTCAGTATCTGAAGCCGAACAGACCGCATTAGCTTGATCAGCAAAGAAATACTTCGTTGCAGATGAGCTGCAGATGTCTCTGTAGGTATCATAGTTTGCAGCTCGTGTTTGGCCTCCTTCTAATATATTTGACAGAGGGTGCAAGACTGAAATAGCACTATCTTGCTTCTCCAACGTAGCCTTCAGATTCAAGAAATCATTTACAGACTCTTGTTTACTGAACTGAATGAGAACAGCAGTGGAATCGATCGAGAAGACTGTCGTTACTGAAGCTGGGCCAAACACTTTGCAGATGCAGCCCTTTATATCCTTTGCGCTCAGCCCAGATTGGAATCCCCAGATGAGAACAATGTTATCATGCACAGCAGCAGGATATCTAAGCTTATAACATGCATCTGCTCTCTCAATTCCAGTAAGCAAATCAAGTACTGTTCCGCTGTTAAAGCTAGGGGGCAGAAGATTGATATATTTCTTCAGCTTCTTATTCATCTCTAGGTTCTCCTTAGGTGTTAAGTCTTCAAATTTGACGCCAATATGGGCACACAACTGCGCAAAAACACATCCAGTCATGAATGCATCATACCCTGCCTCATGCTTAGCACCTGAAGCAAAGCATGATAACCTGCAGGGTTAGGGAAACAAATAAAAGAGAAAGATCAGAAATAATACCATTTGACTAAACCAAGTAACTGTACTGAAGATGGAAAGCTAACAGCGATATTCTACATGCAAAAGCAATTTGTGCATAAGCATGTATACTAAAAATGATTGTGAGTACGTCAAAACATCACTGGTCAGGAACATATCATACATTGTTTCATAAGCAAGTAAACTATTGTAAAGAAGCACGTAAAATATGAACAACCCAGGACAAACCATACGTTGTTTCATCTGCCTCGACTTCTATTCTCACAGGAGCCGGGATAGATGCTTCCCCAGCAGTTGAATGAAATGCAGGGCACAATAATGAGAAGGCTGAAGAAAGTGCTTTGCTTTTCTGCCTCATCAGATGCTGAACCGCATCGCTGGCAGACATAAGATGCCTAGTATCTACAACATTTGGGAAAATTCTGTTGATAGCCAAGGCAAATTCCTTAATGGATGAGGGAAGAGGCCCAATAAATTTGGAGTAGACTTGTGCAATATCTGTTTTGCAAAATAGAGATAGTTAGAAGAAAGCAACAAACAACTCAGTCGGCCATCTACTGGCTGAAACTCCCAAAACATCTGGAAGGTAACTTCCATGATCGGAAAACATCATCTCAGTATATAGGGGAACCTCATCAGGAACAACAACTGCAATGTCACTTATCATAGAAGTATTTGTAGGCAAAAAATAGTATACCTAGGAAACAACTGTGACCAACAATCAATTTTCTTTCTGAGGCAATAAGATCGATGACATGGCGGATTCCTATTGCTGATTCCACTTTTGCTTTTCTTCTTCTGAGTAGATCTTCTTGCACATCTTTCTGTATTAAAATAAAATCAGAGTGATTAGTTACTGACCAAAAACTAATATCTCCCACAGAGATCACTATGTATTGTTCACGGCACCGGAGTAATGATTATACACATCATGATTATCTGTTGTTTATTCTTATTTTATTAATTGCAGAAAAACATATGAGCAAGTTTCACAAGCAACAATGCATCATTCAATCTACAAGTGAATCCAGCAGATAGAAGCAGTCAGGAGCAAAAATAATTTATAATGGACAGAAAGCAACAATGCAAAATTCGATCTAAACTAAAGCATGTGCAATTTTCAATAGGGAAGCAAGAAAATTGTCTTACCATCAATAATATACTGTCTTCGTTGTTGTCTGTATAAACTACTCTCCTTTCTGATGTTTCATCCTCACCAAATGTACAAACATACATGAGGTCTCTAAAGTTTTTTCTCAAAACCTGCACGGGAAATATATTATCTGATCATAAAGAAATAGTGCATGCCAAGAAGCGCCATCTAAGATCATTAGACACTGATATGTTGAAGAATATGCAACAGAAAACATCAAATCGTATCCAAATCCACATACATCATTCTAAACTGGATTATCGTTGGCTGTATTTTCACAAGGCACGTTTGCTACGTCCAGCTACCACTATATTTCAAGGCATTGGATATGTCAGGACTTACCTGTTGAATTAACTTTAATTGATGTGATGTAAACCCATCAAGCATAATAGCTGGGCGCATTTTGAAGAAAACTGTCTGAAATTGGTCTGTGTTGAATTTATTGCTTCCTAACTTATGGTTATCCACCCTGGGATTGGTGCTTATTGCATCACGCCACTCATTAAATCTGATCTTCATTCTCTCTGAGAAAAGAAGATCAGCAGTACTCTTTAACTGCACATCTTCTTCCTGTTTAGAAGTATTTGGAAATGCAGATATTCCATCATGATGCAGTACATTTAGTTTCTGAAGAGCCTCTTCTTCTTGTGCTCTGGATAAATAAGATATTCCTGAGATTAAAGAAATATCATAAATAAACAAACAATCTAGGGTTTATATGCATGATTTTTATGCACAGGCTTATTAGTAACAAAAATATATTTAGTGCATGACTAAGATCGATCCTGCATGATTTGGATCAAATAGGCTAGTAGATTCAGAGACATGCATATAGATTAACAAAGTGTTACAGGTAAATGATGTCACCTTCATGGAAGCACGTGTTGAAATCAAACTGGTGTTTTGCTAGGAAGTCAAGTGAAGTGGTCTGACAGAGAAATTCGTGAGATGAACTGTCATATGGAAGCTCCTTGCGAGGGAAGATAAAAAAGTTATGCCTGCCCAGAAGAAGAAAAAATATGTCATGACAAAAGGCCAATCCAGAACTGGTTAGGAACTGAAATCATGTTGTTCTTGAATGTTCAGATTAACTGCACTCAGGTGTCGTGTCACCATCTCAGTCAGTGAGATCAGTCTGCGACCTATGCAGCTACTGGTCTTTAATTAGATACTCCCTCCGTCCCATAATGTAAGACGTTTTTTGACACTAGTGTAGTGTCAAAAAACGTCTTACATTATGGGACGGAGGGAGTAGATAATAAGGGAATGTTGGCATTCCTAACTCTCTGCTAAATACTGTATTCATACTATAAGTTCTATATATGAATGGTCTAAAAGAGCTGCTTTTCCATAGAACGCCAAATTCGTGCCTCAACGAACAGATCACTCGAAGCTAATGCCAAAGGCATTGCGCCATCAGATCCTAACAAGGTACACGGCATCAATACACGGCCGTAGTGGATGTCTAGGACCAATGAACAAAGCTACAATATAGTAAACGGGGGCGTATTATTAGGCACTGGTGGAAAGGACGGAGGAAGGGAAGCGCGGGGACGCACGGGTGGGCGACGAAGGCGGACTTGGCGGGGTCCCAGCGGAAGGGGCAGACGCCGAGCTGCAGCACGGCGAAGCGCTTGGCGGAGTCGCTGAGCTTGAGGTACCGGACGTCGGCGCGGTCGAGCTCGAAGGTGTCCCGCCACGGGGCGCTGGTGACGCCGCTCATCTCCAGGTCGATCCCGACGAACGCGGCGTCGCGCACCCGCGCCCGCAGCTCCTCCAGCGCCTCCGCCAGGTTCCCCCGCGTCACCTGCTTCACCGCCACCCCGGCGACGCTGCCGTCCCCGGCTTCATCCCCGCCGCCGCTAGAGGGCGGCGGGGGGGAGAAGGAGGAGGAGAGGAGGCGGGAGAGGAGGCGGGGGAGGAGGGTTTTGGGCGACGGCGCGCGGAGGAGGGGGGCGAGGCGGCGGCGGCAGTGCATGGCCACCGTCGCTGGAGGGGGGAGGCGGGCAGTGGGTTCGCACTTGGGCTCGATTTGTTTGCCGTGTGAAAATGTGACAGAAAAATGCCGTGAAGGTCCGAGTCGACAAATGGCCCGTATGAGAGGATTCATTGAACGGGCCTAAATCTCGGCCGCGCATCGTAGGCCAACTCCGCACGCTCCGAGCCCCTAAAAAAATGTTCCTCAAAAAAAATTCTTCTTTCTTAGGAATGTTTACCTGGAACTATAAGTGGCCATGGGCAGCCCGGCCCGAAAAAGCCCGACCTTGCCGACAGGCCGGGCCTAGGCCTAGATTTTGAGCCTGATGGTCGGACCAGGCTCAGGCCCATCATATTTGCACTTTAAGGAAGAGGTCCAAACCATGGCCCAAGGCCCAACAGACATTTTGACTGGTGGGCCAAGCTTGGGCCTGAATTTTAGGCCCAACGGCCGGGACGGGCTCGGGCCTAGGTTTTTGCGTCGAGCTTTGGTAGGCCCGGACCGAAGCCCGATGGATGGCCAGCTATACCTGTAACTCCTAAAGAAAAGGAACTTTTACCTGGACTAAAAAAATGAAATGTTCCCTTCCAATTTCTTCCTTTTTAGGAATGTTCCCTCCAATTTCTAATTTTCATAGTAAGAGGCATGATGACTAAAGAAATGCTTAGAGCAAGTATAATAAGGTTGCATAGACGGATTGTAAGTCTTTAAATAACATATTTTGCTGAGTTGGAGGAGAGAGAAGAGAAGCGGGCTACAAAGCACGTAATACATCTAAAGATTTTATGAGAGAGTGAGTCGGACCATGTATTAATAAACTATAGTACATATTTTATATCTAATTATTATACTTGCCAACTATAAACTTGACTATAGATGACATAACAATATCATACAACCAATACTATTAACCATGCTCTTGGTAAAATAAACCAAATTTTTCTTAAGCATCATTGAGGGGTGCCTAGAGAGATGCTTAGTAACATAAACCAAGTTTTTTAAAAACATTAGTGCTTATCCATGTAAGAGAAATGTTAGCCTACCTTCTACAAATAAGCACCAGTGCTTAAAAAATAATTTATTTCTCTAAAGCCTTGTGCAATGTAAGGTGTTTATAGTAACAAAACGAGTTTTTCTTAAACACCAGAGCTTATCTGTACATAAGGGATGTCTAATTAAGTGTCTACCACAGACTTATTTGTAGAGGGTTGATGCTTAACTAGACATTCATTTTGTAGAGATAAGCATTGAAGCTCATGAAAAACTTTATTTTTCTCTCTAAGCAACTTGTATCGTACAAGGTCTTGGTAGGCCCGGCCCGAAGCCTGATGGATGGCCAGCTATACCTGTAACTCCTAAAGAAAAGGAACTTTTACCTGGACTAAAAAAATGGAATGTTCCCTTCCAATTTCTTCTTTTTTAGGAATGTTCCCTCCAATTTCTAATTTCCATAGTAAGAGGCATGATGACTAAAGAGATGCTTAGAGCAAGTATAATAAGGTGGCATAGACGGATTGTATCCGTCTTTAAATAACATATTTTGCTGAGTTGGAGGAGAGAGAAAAGAAGCGGGCTACAAAGCACGTGATACATCTAAAGATTTTATGAGAGAGTGAGTCGGTCCATGTATTAATAAACTATAGTACATATTTTATATCTAACTATTATACTTGCAAACTATAAACTTAACTATAGATGACATGACAATATCATACAGCCAATACTATTAAGCATGCTCTTGGTAAAATAAACCAAATTTTTCTTAAGCACCATTGAGGGGTGCCTAGAGAGATGCTTAGTAACATAAACCAAGTTTTTTTAAAACATAAGTGCTTATCCATGTAAGAGAAATGTTAGCCTACCTTCTACAAATAAGCACCAGTGCCTAAAAAATGATTTATTTCTCTAAAGCCTTGTGCAATGTAAGGTGTTTATAGTAACAAAACGAGTTTTTCTTAAACACATGTGCTTATCTATACAGAAGGGATGTCTATTAAATGTCTACCACAGACTTTTTTGTAGAGGGTTGATGCTTAACTAGACATTCATTTTGTAGAGATAAGCATTGAAGCTTACGGAAAACTTTATTTTTCTCTCTAAGCAACTTGTGTCGTACAAGGTCTTGGTAGGCCCGGCCCGAAGCCCGATGGATGGCCAGCTATACCTGTAACTCCTAAAGAAAAGGAACTTTTACCTGGACTAAAAAATGGAATGTTCCCTTCCAATTTCTTCTATTTTAGGAATGTTCCCTCCAATTTCTAATTTCCATAGTAAGAGGCATGCTGTCAGGACCCCGATTCCAAGTCACATCGATCTAGTCGGTAACACCTCATATCACTTTGCGGCCTCACGCACGGTATTCCCATGGGTGTCGCCTTACCATGGCCGGGGCCGTTTATGTCTTTGGCTCACGATATGATAGTGTCGCTAGCATCCATATGACAGAGAACCGGGCCGACATGGCTAGTCGTGAACCCAAAGCGGCGCTAACCCATGGGGACAGGCATACATGAATCACATCGAACATGTCGGTCATCAACGATGAATCCGGGCTGTAGCATCGGCTAACAGGACTCGTAAACCGGTCAGTAGCAGCTAGGCAGACTCGAATATCACCGTGACATTTCCCGAAGGATGACACATAGGAACGAAGTGAAACACATGCCGCCGGTCAGTGTCCAAAGCAAGAGTCTTTGGGCTAGCAGGACTCCGGTGAACCGGGCAGTAGCGGACTACTATCGCTCAGAAGCACTAGACTACATTTCCCCATATGAGAGGCTGCCAAGGATAAACAACTAGATTGTCGGATCCCACACATACCAAGCATTTCAAACATACACACAATATGCTCAATATGTGTAAATACAACATGGCATCACAACATAACTCTCGACTCAAATATTTATTCATTAGGCTCCGAGGAGAGAGATATTACAAACATGGGTCTCATGACCCAACACTCGAGCATACAAGTCAAAACACAAGCGAAGCTTAACATGTCCGGGTACAGACATCTACAAATGAAAAATGGCCGAGAAGCGACTATCTACTGAGATCTGCCGAGGGCACAAGATCATAGCCGAGGTAACAAGCTAAACGTCAAGGCCACGCGGAACTACTAGCGAGACCGACGTCTCTCGCAAAACATAAAATAAGCAAACGTGAGTACAAATGTACTCAAGAAGACTTACATCGATCTAACTACATATGCATCATTATCAAAAGGGGTGGTGGAGTTTAACTGCAGCAAGCCAGCTTTGACTCGGTGGCTATCCCGAACTACGATTGCAAGTAACTCTTTTGAGGTGGCGCTACGAGTCCACATATTCACCATATCAATACACCACTATGGATCCGCTCCGTCTCCCTACGAGAATGCCATCCATAGCACTCACGCTATCTTGCGCATTTTAGAGTATCCACTTTCACTTGTCTATGAACCGATATAGGCAACCCGAAGTCCTTTTCATGGACACGGCTATCCGAATAGATCATATTAACCTGCGGGGTGTACTTCTTCACACGCGCTCGCCACTTATCGCCTCAGACACGTCATGTACCTCGGCAACCTTCAAGCGGAAGCCGGGCGAGGAGTCGGCCACGACCGACTAACCACACAAGTCTCGAGCAAAGTCGGGACCCGATTCTAAGTCACATCGATCTAGCCAAGAACACCTCATATCACTTTGCGGCCTCACGCACGGTATTCCCACGGTGTCGCCTTACCATGGCCCGGACCGTTTGCGTCTTTTGGCTCACGATATGATAGTGTCGCTAGCATCCATATGACGAGAACCGGGCTGACATGGCTAGTCGTGAACCCAAAGCGGCACTAACCCATGGGGACAGGCATACATGAATCACATCGAACATGTCGATCATCAACGTATGAATCCGGCTGTAGCACTGGCTATGAGGACTCCGTAAACCGGTCAGTAGTGAGCTAGGCAGACTCAATATCATCTGCGTGACATTTCCCGAAGACGGACATAGGAACGGTGAAACACATGCCGCCGGTCCAGTGTCCAAAGATAGTCTTTGGGCTAGCGGGACTCGGTGAACCGGGTCAGAGCGGACTACTATCGCCAGAAGCACTAGACTACATTTCCCCATATGAGAGGCTGCCAAGGATAAACAACTAGATTGTCGGATCCCACACATACCAAGCATTTCAAACATACACACAATATGCTCAATATGTGTAAATACAACATGGCATCACAACATAACTCTACGACTCAAATATTTATTCATTAGGCTCCGAGGAGAGAGATATTACAAACATGGGTCTCATGACCCAACACTCAGAGCATACAAGTCAAAACACAAGCGAAAGCTTAACATGTCTGGGTACAGACATCTACAAATGAAAAAGGGTTGAGAAGCCTGACTATCTACCAGATCCTGCCGAGGGCACAAGATCGTAGCTGAGGTAACAAGCTAAACGTCGAAGGCCACGCGGAACTACTAGCGAGACTGACGTCTCTCTGCAAAACATAAAATAAGCAAACGTGAGTACAAATGTACTCAGCAAGACTTACATCAGATCTAACTACATATGCATCATTATCAAAAGGGGGTGGTGGAGTTTAACTGCAGCAAGCCAGCTTTGACTCGGTGGCTATCCCGAACTACATTGCAAGTAACTCTTTTAAGGTGGCGCTACACGAGTCCACATATTCACCATATAAATACACCACTATGGATCCGCTCCCGTCTCCCTACGAGAACGCCATCCATAGCACTCACGCTATCTTGCGCATTTTAGAGTATCCACTTTCACTTGTCTATGAACTGATATAGGCAACCCGTAAGTCCTTTTCGCGGACACGGCTATTCAATAGATCATATTAACCTGCAGGGTGTACTTCTTCACACGCTCTCGCCACTTATCGCCTGTACACGTCATGTACCTCGACAACCTTCAAGCGGAAGCGGGCGAGGAGTCGGCCACGACCGACTAACCACACAAGTCTCGAGCAAAGCTGTCAGACCCGATTCCAAGTCACATCGATCTAGCCGGTAACACCTCATATCACTTTGCGGCCTCACGCACGGTATTCCCAGCCATACCATGGCCCGGGACCGTTTGCGTCTTTTGGCTCACGTATATGATAGTGTCGCTAGCATCCATATGACAGAGAACCGGGCCGACATGGCTAGTCGTGAACCCAAAGCGCGCTAACCCATGGGGACAGGCATACATGAATCACATCGAACATGTCGGTCATCAACGTATGAATCCGGCTGTAGCACTGGGCTATGAGGACTCGTAAACCGGGCTTTAGCAGGCTAGGCAGACTCGAATATCACCGCGTGACATTTTCCCAAAGGGATGACATAGGAACGAAGTGAAACACATGCCGCCGGTCAGTGTCCAAAGCATAGTCTTTGGGCTAGCGGGACTCCGTGAACCGGCAGTAGCGGACTACTATCGCTCAGAAGCACTAGACTACATTTCCCCATATGAGAGGCTGCCAAGGATAAACAACTAGATTGTCGGATCCCACACATACCAAGCATTTCAAACATACACACAATATGCTCAATATGTGTAAATACAACATGGCATCACAACATAACTCTATGACTCAAATATTTATTCATTAGGCTCCGAGGAGAGAGATATTACAAACATGGGTCTCATGACCCAACACTCAGAGCATACAAGTCAAAACACAAGCGGAAGCTTAACATGTCTGGGTACAGACATCTACAAATGAAAAAGGGCTGAGAAGCCTGACTATCTACCAGATCCTGCCGAGGGCACAAGATCGTAGCTGAGGTAACAAGCTAAACGTCGAAGGCCACGCGGAACTACTAGCGAGACTGACGTCTCTCTGCAAAACATAAAATAAGTGTAGCGACCCGACCCAAAATTGGTCAAGTCTCTGTGTAGCTGTACCATCCCAAGATCATGCTGGCACACACAGTACATTGATGAAATAATCAAAGTTCAATCACACCTGAATTTATTACACGATTCTCATATCGAGTCTTTATTACAATAGAATAAATTCGGCCGAAGGCCAACTCATGAGAAATAAACTAAATAAGCTGCGGAAGCGTAGAAGAATAGCGAGTCCATCCGACTCCAAAGGGCAATCGCCAAGCGCAGATCGTAGCCTCACTCCTGATCGGAATACTCCTCTGCAACATAAGACGTTGCAGCAGTGTAGGTCAGCATTTTGAATATGCCGGCAAGTCATGAAGAGAGAACAATAATAAAAATTACTAACACTATATGCAATTTGGCTGTGGGGCTCTAAGTTTCATTTGTTTTGCGAAAAAGCCAGTTTTTCCCTACAACAATGGACTTGTTTGCAAATACTACAAAATGTTGGTAGTTATTGAGATGGTTCCGCCAAACAATGTCTCATTCCCAATTATTAAATAATCCCCTCAATTAATTTATTAAGTTCGGTGTTGAGATATCCGAAATACTCCAAGTTCCAGAGGCTCAATTTGTCCGTAACCGGGGACACGGCTAACCGATTAGATCTTCACTCTGCAGAGGTTTGCGCACTTTACCCGCAAGGATCGTTCCCTCCTTTTAAGTCTTCGCACTTCATGGTGTTTGAAGGCGGGACGAACAAAACAGGTCTTCCAAGAGTTCCTCCGCCACCGCCGGTACCCATCCAATCCTACCGTTCTTCTACATCTCGTAGCACCGTCCGGCCGAGTCACACCTAGGGTTGACCAAGCGAGCCCATAATGGCTTGCGGCTGCACGTAAGCTTCCGTCAATGGGGTATACATCCGTCTCTTCGTGGCTGGGTGAAGCTTTCCGCAAGATGTCATGGCACTTATCCATGCATCCCGGCCAACCACTGGTTTTCTCCAGGGTGCCCGTCAACCGTCCTCCACCTAGTAGTGAATTTTGAAGTCCATCTCGAGCTTGAAGTCATGGGGTTGTCATCATCTTGACTCTCACATCTCCCTTATGAATTCACTAAACCAACCCCGTCTACGAGCATAGCAAAATAAACTACTTCGTCCCGGGCAATGGTAACAAGGGGAATTGGGTTCATCCTACCTCATGATACTACTCAAGAACATAACTTCAAATTCTCCTACTGCATGCATGGTGGGGAGGTATAATTTCTATTGCAATAAAATCATAGGTATTGTAAAGGAAAACATGATCAATTGACTTGCCTTGCTGACGATCTTCGAAAGCTAGGGACTCGTGGTAGCAAGCTTCGCACTCCGGAAATTCTACCGAGGCAAACAACAATCATATAAGCATACAAACATATGATAACTTAACATAACAGCATGCTAACATAACACACAAAACAATGAACCAAAACCCAAGGAAAACTTCGAAGAAATCCAAATCGATGTTTTCACCACATCAAACAACAACCAAAAAAATAGTTTTACACAACCAAATTTTTCTTAACAGAACCTAAGCATGGGTTTTTGCTAACTAACAGAAAAGAAAACATAATGCAACTAGGAGCAAAAAGAATCACATTAAAAGCTATTATGGAACTCCTATTATGCTTATAACAATCCTAGCAAGGAAAAATAAAATAAAAACTTTATTTATTGTAAATAAAAGTTCATGTTCTAAAGTTACAGAAACTAACCTAAAATAAACTATCACATAGGAAAAATAAAATTATTTGCTAAATAAAACAATAGGAAAACAGTAGCTAGTTAAATAAATAGGAACAACATGATTCTGATTAAAACTATTTTTTTATTAAATCTAAAATGCCCAAATAAATTCCTACGGTTAGGCAAAGTCAAAACAAAGTTGTGACAAAAGAATCACTAAAATAAAATAATCCTAACTCATTTTATAGCAGAATTACTAATCTGTCTAAATCTGAAATAAAACAATTTATAATAATTTTAACATGACTAAACGTATTTTCTACAGAAACTACAAAAAATTTGCAAACCAACAAAAAAAGAATCAATTACAAATATTAAGTAGATTAAAAGATATGGATTTTACAAAACTGAAACTATTCTGTTGAAAAACAGAAACGAAAAAAAAGTTAACTAAAACGAAATCTGGCGCTTAATGGGCCTATCTAACGCATCGGCGTAATATAACTAAAATACTGAAGGAAATATGCCCTAGAGGCAATAATAAAGTTATTATTTATTTCCTTATTTCATGATAAATGTTTATTATTCATGCTAGAATTGTATTAACCGGAAACATAATACATGTGTGAATACATAGACAAATGATAGTCACTAGTATGCCTCTCTCGGACTAGCTCATTAATCAAAGATGGTTATGTTTCCTAACCATAGACATGTGTTGTCATTTGATTAATGGGATCACCTCATTAGGAGAATGATGTGATTGACATGACCCATTCCGTTAGCTTAGCACTTGATCGTTTAGTATGTTGCTAATGCTTTCTTCATGACTCATACATGTTCCTGTAACTATGAGATTATGCAACTCCGTTTACGGAGGAACACTTTGGTACTACCAAACGTCACAACGTAATCGGGTGATTATAAAGGAGTACTACAGGTGTCTCCAAAGGTACTTGTTGGGTTGGCGTATTTGAGATTAGGTTTTGTCACTCCGATTGTCGGAGAGGTATCTCTAGGCCTTCTCGGTGATACACATCACTTAAGCCTTGCAAGCATTACAACTAATGAGTTAGTTGTGAGATGATGTATTACGGAACGAGTAAAGAGACTTACCGTAACGAGATTGAACTAGGTATTGGATACCGACGATCGAATCTCGGGTAAGTAACATACCGATGACAAAGGGAACAACGATGTCGTTATGCGGTTTGACCGATAAAGATCTTCAGAGAATATGTAGGAACCAATATGGGCATCTAGGTTCCGCTATTGGTTATTGACCGAGAATAGTTCTAGGTCATGTCTACATAGTTCTCGAACCCGTAGGGTCCGCACGCTTAAGGTTTCGATGATGCTTATATTATGAGTTTATGAGTTTTGATGTACCGAAGGAGTTCGAGTCCCGGATGAGATCGGGGACATGACGAGGAGTCTCGAAATGGTCGAGACGTAAAGATCGATATATTGGACGACTATATTCGGAGTTCGGAAAGGTTCCGAGTGATTCGGTATTTTTGAGTACCGGGAGTTACGGGAATACGGGGAAAAGTATTGGGCCTTAATGGGCCTTAGTGGGAAGGAGCCAGAGGTGGCGCGCCTCCCAAGCCCAGTCCGAATTGGACAAGGGGTTTGGGGCGCAGCCCACCTCTCCCTTCCTTCTCCACTTCCCCTTCCCCTTCTCCTAGTTGGACTAGGAAGAAGGAGTCCTACTCCCGGTGGGAGTAGGACTCCCCTTGCGCGCCCTCCTCCTAGGCCGCCACCTCCTCCTTGCTCCTTTATATCGGGGCAGGGGGCACCCCATAACACACAAGTTGATCTACGGATCGTTCCTTAGCCGTGTGCGGTGCCCCCTCCACCATATTCCACTTCGGTCATATCGTCATGAGCTTAGGCGAAGCCTGCGCCGGAGAAGTCATATCGTCGCGAGCTTAGGCGAAGCTCTGCGTCGGTGGAGCATCAACATCGTCACCACGCCGTCGTCTTGACGGAACTCATCCCGACACTTTGCTGGATCGGAGTCCGGGATCGTCATCGAGCTGAACGTGTGCGTAACTTCGGAGGTGCCGTCGTTCGGTGCTTGGATCGGTCGGATCGTGAAGACGTCGACTACATCAACCGCGTTGTTATAACGCTTCGCTTTCGGTCTCACGAGGGTGGGCGGACCTCTCCCTCTCGTTGCTATGCCATCACCATGGTCTTGCGTGATCATAGGAAATTTTTGAAATTACTCGTTCCCTAACAAAGGCATCCGAGCCTGGTTTTATGCGTTGATGTCATGTGCACGAGTAGAACACAAGTGAGTTGTGGACGATACAAGTCATACTGCCTACCAGCATGTCATACTTTGGTTCAGCGGTATTGTGAGATGAAGCGGCCCGGACCGACATTACGCGTACGCTTACGCGAGACTGGTTTCACCGCTCCGAGCACTCGTTGCTTAAAGGTGACCGGCGGGTGTCTGTCTCTCTCACTTTAGTTGAATCGAGTGTGCTACGCCCGGTCCTTGAGAAGGTTAAACGGAGTCTATTTGACGAAATATCGTTGTGGTTTTGATGCGTAGGTAAGAACGGTTCTTGCTCAGCCCGTAGCAGCCACGTAAAACTTGCAACAACAAAGTAGAGGACGTCTAACTTGTTTTTGCAGGGCATGTTGTGATGTGATATGGTCAAGACGTGATGCTATATTTTATTGTATGAGATGATCATGTTTTGTAACCGAGTTATCGGCAATCGGCAAGAGCCATATGGTTGTCGCTTTATTGTATGAAATGCAACGCCATGTAATTGCTTTACTTTATCACTAAGGAGTAGCGATAGTCGAGAAGCAATAGTTGGCGAGACGACAACGATGCTACGATGGAGATCAAGGTGTCGCGCCGGTGGCGATGGTGATCATGACGTTGCTTGGCGATGGAGATCACAAGCACAAGATGATGATGACCATATCATATCACTTATATTGATTGCATGTGATGTTTATCCTTTATGCATCTTATCTTGCTTTGATTGACGGTAGCATTATAAGATGATCTCTCACCAAAATTATCAAGAAGTGTTCTCCCGAGTATGCACTGCTTGCGAAAGTTCTTCGTCTTTGAGACACCACGTGATGATCGGGTGTGATAGGCTCTACGCTCAAATACAACGGGTGCAAAACAGTGCGCGCACGCGAATACTCAGGTTAAACTTGACGAGCCTAGCATATAACAGATATGGCCTCGGAACACGAGACCGAAAGGTCGGCGTGAATCATATAGTAGATATGATCAACATAGTGATGTTCACCATTGAAACTACTCCATCTCACGTGATGATCGGACATGGTTTAGTTGATTTGGATCACGTGATCACTTAGATGACTAGAGAGATGTCTGTCTAAGTGGGAGTTTTAATATGATTAATTAAACTTTAATTTATCATGAACTTAGTCCCGTAGTATTTTGCAAATTATGTTGTAGATCAATAGCTCGCGTTGTTGCTTCCCTATGTTTTTATATGTGTTCCTAGAAAATTGTATTGAAAGATGTTAGTAGCAATGATGCGGATTGGATCCGTGATCTGAGGTTTATCCTCATTGCTGCTGAAAGAATTATGTCCTTAATGCACCGCTAGGTGATGACCTATTGCAGGAGCATATGCGCACGTTATGAACGTTTGGCTAGCTCAATATGAGCGATCTGACGCGTTATGAGCGTTTGGCTAGCTCAATATGATGACTACTTGATAGTTTAGTGCACCATGCTTAACGGCTTAGAATCGGGACTTCAAAGGCGTTTTGAGCGTCATGGACCATATGAGATGTTCCAGAATTGAAGTTAATATTTCAAGCAAATACCCGAGTTGAGAGATATGAAGTCTCCAACAAGTTCTATAGCTAAAAGATGGAGGAGAATCGCTCAACTAGTGAGCATGTGCTCAGATTGTCCGAGTACTTCAATCGCTTGAATCAAGTGGGAGTTAATCTTCCGGATAAGATAGTGATTGACAGAATTCTCTAGTCACCATCACTAAGTTAGTAGAACTTCGTGATGAACTATAGTATGCAAGGGATGACGAAAAAGATTCTCGAGCTCTTCGCGATGCTAAAATCGTGAAGGTAGAAATCAAGAAAAACATCAAGTGTTGATGGTTGACAAGACCACTAGTCTCAAGGAAAATGGCAAAGGGAAGAAGGGAACTTCAAAAGGAACGGCAAGCAAGTTGTCTGCTCGAGTGAAGAAGCCCAAGTCTAGACCTAAGCCCGAGATCGAGTACTTTTTCTGCAATGGAACTGGTCACTAGAAGCGAAACTACCCTGGATATTTGGTGGATAAGAAGGATGGCAAAGTGAACAAGGTTATATTTGATATACAGGTTATTGACGTGTGCCTTACTAGTGTTTATAGTAGCCCCGAGTATTTGATACTGTTCGGTTGCTAAGATTAGTAACTCAAACAGAGTTACTGAATAAGCAGAGACTAGTTGAAGGGAAGTGACGATGAGTGTTGGAAGTAGTTCCAAGATTGATATGATCATCATCGCACACTCCTATACTTTCGGGATTAGTGTGGAACCTAAATAAGTGTTATTTGGTGTTGAGCATAAATATGATTTGATCATGTTTATTGCAATCTGGTTATTCATTTAAGTAAGAGAATAAATTGTTGTTCATTTTACATGAATAAAACCTTATATGGTTACACACTTAATGAAAATGGTTCATTGGATCTCGATCATAGTGATACACATATTCATAATATTGATGCCAAAAATGCAAAGTTAATAATGATAGTGCAACCTATTTGTGGCACTTGCCGTTTGGGTCATATCGGTGTAAAGCGCATGAAGAAACTCCATGTTGATGGGTTTTTGAATCACTTGATTATGAATCATTTGATACTTGCGAACCGTGCCTTTTGGGCAAGATGACTGAAACTCCGTTGTTCGGAACAATGGAACGAGATACTGACTTATTGGAAATAATACATACCGATGTATGCGATCCAATGAGTGTTGATGCTCGTGGCAAGTATCGTTATTTTATGACCTTCACAAGATGATTTGAGCAGATATGGGTATATCTTCTTGATGAAACATAAGTCTGAAATAGTTGAAAGGTTCAAAGAATTTCAGAGTGAAGTGGAAAATCATCGTAACAAGAAAATAAAGTTTCGCGATCTGATCGTGGAGATGAATATTTGAGTTACGAGTTTGGTCTTCAATTAAAACAATGTGGAATAGTTTCACAGCTCACGCCACCTGGAACACCACAACGTTATGGTGTGTCCGAACGTCGTAACCGTACTTTATTTTGATATGGTGCGATCTATGATGTCTCTTACAGATATAGTTTTGGGGTTATGCATTAGAGATAGCTGCATTCACATTAAAAGGGCACCATCTAAATCCGTTGAGGCGACACCGTATGAACTATGGTTTAACGAAGAAACCTAAGTCGTCGTTTCTTAAAAGTTTGGAGTTGTGATGCTTATGTGAAAAAGTTTTCACCTGATAAGCTCGAACCCAAATCGGAGAAGTGCGTCTTCATAGAATACCCAAAGGTAACTATTGGGTACACCTTCTATCACAGATCCGAAGGCAAGTTTTTCGTTGCTAAGATGGATCCTTTCTAGAGAAGAAGTTTCTCTCGAAAGAAGTGAGTGGGAGGAAAGTAGAACTTGATGAGGTAATTGTACCTTCTCCCTTATTGGAAAGTAGTTCATCACGTAAATCAGTTTCGGTGATTCCTACACCAATTAGTAAGGAAGTTAATGATGATGATCATGAAACTTCAGATCAAGTTGCTACCAAACCTCGTGGGTCTTCCAGAGTGAGATCCGCACGAGTGGTACGATAATCATGTTCGGAAGTCATGTTACTAGACCATGATGAACCTCACGAACTATGAGGAAGCGATGATGAGCCCAGATTCCACAAAATGGCTTGAGGCCATAAAATCTGAGATAGGATCCATGTATGAGAACAAAGTATGGACTTTGATTGACTTGCTCGATGATCGCAAGCCATGTAGATAAATGGATCTTCAAGAGGAAGACGGACAACGATAGTGGTGTTACTATCTACAAAGCTCGACTTGTCACAAAAGGTTTTCGACAAGTTCAAGGTGTTGACTACAATGAGACTTTCTCAAGCAGTAGCGATGCTTAAGTCTGTCCGAATCATGTTAGCAATTGCCACATTTTATGAAATCTGGCAAATGGATGTCAAAACTACATTCTTTAATGGATTTATTAAAGAAGAGTTGTATATGATGCAACCGAAGGTTTTGTCAATCCTAAAGGTGCTAACAAAATGTGCAAGCTCCAATGATCCATCAATGGACTGGTGCAAGCATCTCGGAGTTGGAATATACGCTTTTGATGTGTTGATCAAAGCATATGATTTTATCTGAGACTTTTGGAAAGGCTGTATTTACAAGAAAGTGAGTGGGAGCACTACAGCCTTTCCGATAAGTATATGTGATTGACATATTGTTGATCGGAAATAATGTAGAATTATTCGCAAAGCATAAAGGAGTGTTTGAAAGGAGTTTTTCAAAGAAAGACCTCGTTGAAGCTGCTTACATATTGAGCATCAAGATCTATAGAGATAGATCAAGGCGCTTGATAAGTTTTTCAATAAATATATACCTTGTCAAGATTTTGAAGTATTTCAAAATGGAGCAGTCAAAGAAAAGTTCTTGCCTGTGTTGCAAAGGTGTGAAATTGAGTAAGACTCAAATCCCGACCACGGCGAGAAAATAGAAAAGAGAATGAAAGTCATTCCCTATGCCTCGACCATAGGTTCTATAAAGTATGCTATGCTATGTACCGGACCTATTGTATACCTTGCTCTGAATTTGGCAAGGAGTACAATGGTGATCTAGGAGTAGATCATTTGGACATTGGTCAAGAACATCCTTAGTGAGGACTAAGGAAATATTTCTCGATTATGGAGGTGTAAAAAGCCCGTCGTAAAGAGTTACATCGATGCAAGCATTTTACACTGATCCGGATGACTCTAAGTCTCAATCTGGATACATATTGAAAGTGGGAGCAATTAGCTAGAGTAGCTCCATGCGAGCATTGTAGACATAGAATATTTGCAAAATAGATACGGCTCAATGTGATGCAGACCCATTGACTAAGCTTCTCTCACGAGCAAAACATGATCATACCTTAGTACTCTTTGGGTGTTAATCACATAGCGATGTGAACTAGATTATTGACTCTAGTAAACCCTTTGGGTGTTGGTCACATGACGATGTGAACTATGGGTATTAATCACATACGATGTGAATATTAGTGTTGAATCACATGATGATGTGAACTAGATTATTGACTCTAGTGCAAGTGGGAGATGAAGGAAATATGCCCTAGAGGCAATAATAAAGTTATTATTTATTTCCTTATTTCATGATAAATGTTTATTATTCATGCTAGAATTGTATTAACCGGAAACATAATACATGTGTGAATACATAGACAAACAGATAGTCACTAGTATGCCTCTCTTGGACTAGCTCATTAATCAAAGATGGTTATGTTTCCTAACCATAGACATGTGTTGTCATTTGATTAATGGGATCACCTCATTAGGAGAATGATGTGATTGACATGACCCATTCCGTTAGCTTAGCACTTGATCGTTTAGTATGTTGCTAATGCTTTCTTCATGACTCATACATGTTCCTGTAACTATGAGATTATGCAACTCCGTTTACCGGAGGAACACTTTGGTACTACCAAACGTCACAACGAATCGGGTGATTATAAAGGAGTACTACAGGTGTCTCCAAAGGTACTTGTTGGGTTGGCGTATTTGAGATTAGGTTTTGTCACTCCGATTGTCGGAGAGGTATCTCTAGGCCTTCTCGGTGATACACATCACTTAAGCCTTGCAAGCATTACAACTAATGAGTTAGTTGTGAGATGATGTATTACGGAACGAGTAAAGAGACTTACCGGTAACGAGATTGAACTAGGTATTGGATACCGACGATCGAATCTCGGGTAAGTAACATACCGATGACAAAGGAACAACGTATGTCGTTATGCGGTTTGACCGATAAAGATCTTCAGAGAATATGTAGGAACCAATATGGGCATCCAGGTTCCGCTATTGGTTATTGACCGAGAATAGTTCTAGGTCATGTCTACATAGTTCTCGAACCCGTAGGGTCCGCACGCTTAAGGTTTCGATGATGGTTATATTATGAGTTTATGAGTTTTGATGTACCGAAGGAGTTCGAGTCCCGGATGAGATCGGGGACATGACGAGGAGTCTCGAAATGGTCGAGACGTAAAGATCGATATATTGGACGACTATATTCGAGTTCGGAAAGGTTCCGAGTGATTGGGTATTTTTGAGTACCGGGAGTTACGGGAATACGGGAAAAGTATTGGGCCTTAATGGGCCTTAGTGGGAAGGAGCCAGAGGTGGCGCGCCCTCCCAAGCCCAGTCCGAATTGGACAAGGGGTTTGGGCGCAGCCCACCTCTCCTTCCTTCTCCACTTCCCCCTTTCCCCTTCTCCTAGTTGGACTAGGAAAGAAGGAGTCCTACTCCCGGTGGGAGTAGGACTCCCCTTGGCGCCCTCCTCCTAGGCCGCCACCTCCTCCCTTGCTCCTTTATATACGGGGCAGGGGGCACCCCATAACACACAAGTTGATCTACGGATCGTTCCTTAGCCGTGTGCGGTGCCCCCTCCACCATATTCCACTTCGGTCATATCGTCGCGAGCTTAAGCGAAGCCTGCGCGGAGAAGTCATATCGTCGCGGAGCTTAGGCGAAGCTCTGCGTCGGTGGAGCATCAACATCGTCTACCACGCCGTCGTCTTGTGGAACTCATCCCGACACTTTGCTGGATCGGAGTCCGGGATCGTCATCGAGCTGAACGTGTGCGTAACTCGGAGGTGCCGTGACGTTCGGTGCTTGGATCGGTCGGATCGTGAAGACGTCGACTACATCAACCGCGTTGTTATAACGCTTCGCTTTCGGTCTCACGAGGGCGTGGGCGGACACTCCCCTCGTTGCTATGCCATCACCATGGTCTTGCGTGATCGTAGGAAATTTTTTGAAATTACTACGTTCCCCAACAAATACGCACGTGGTTAAACAGAAAATAACCCGAGTCGGGCCGGTCTAAACTAACCTAAATAAAACCGGAATAGACCGTAACTAAACCGGTTCATTTAAAATAAACCTACCGCTTCGGGGGATCTAATCTAAACCCTTCGTTTAGATCTAACGGTGGGGGGCGATCTCCGGCGACTTACCGATGGCGACGGTCGATGGCGGCTCGGGCGGCGATGGTGCGGTGGCTCCGGTGGTCGGGGACGACGGCGGAGACCTCCGGCGGGTGCGGCGGAGCAAGGGGAACTCGGGGGTGGAGTCGGGGGTGCTCGAGGTGGTCGGGGATGGCCGGAACGGGGCAAATGGCGCGGCGGCGGCTTCGGACTCCGGCGACGGATTGCGGGCGAGGAGGGCTCAGGCGGGGGGGCGTGAGGAACAGGCGAGGGGTGGGGTTTATATAGGGGCACCGACTTGGGCGAGGGAAAGATCAGGCGAGGGATCGGGAGGATCCGGATCCTTGGATTCGGCGAGCGGCGGCGCTTGGCGTGGCGGGCGAGGGAAGAAGGAGGGTGGGCCGGGTGTCGTGGGAGAGGGGGAGGCGCGTCGGGTCGGGCGACCGAGGCGTGGAGCTTCAGCGAGGCGCTGGGGGTCGGTCGGCTCGGTTGGGCTGCGCTTTGGCTGGGCAGGTTGGCTGGCCCGCTGATGGGCCGCTGGGTGCTGGCTGGGCGGTTGGCTGGCTAAGCGCCCGGGGTTTTTTTCCTTTATTTTTTTGAATTAGTGAGAGAGAAAATATAATTAAATATAAATATTTTATATAGGACATATATATATCAAAATGATCAGGGAAATATTCCCTATAATTTGAACATTTTTCCAGGGGCAAAACTCAAACTTTATAAAAATATTTTTTTTAAAATTCCAAATAAAATTCAGATTTGAATTCAAATTTTTTTGGCAAAGTTTTCTTCTGACATATTTGGAGTGTCAGGTTTACTCCTCTCATACTTTTTCTCAAGTATTTGTCAGGTATTGATTTGAAATAAATTTCAACTGCCAAATTTTGAATTCAAATTCCATCAACTCAAAATCTTCTGAAACTTCAAATGTCACTCAAATTCAAACAATATGCATAGATGCTTAGCTATAATTGTAAAACATTCCAAATAGGAAATTTGGGATGTTACAAACCTACCCACCTTAAGATGAATCTCGCCCTCGAGATTCGGGTTGGCTAGCAAATAGGTGCGGGTGGTCTCGGCGGAGGTCTTCTTCTCGCTCCCAGGTGGCTTACTCCTCGGAGTGATGACTCCACAACACCTTGCAAAACTTGACGATCTTGCTGCGGGTGACTCTGTTCATAGCCTCGAGAATTCGGACGGGTTTCTCCTCATAAGTCGATCACCGTCGAGCTGTATGGCCTCTAGGGCACCGTGTCTCTCAACGGAATATCGGCCATGTCGGCATGGCATTTCTTTAGCTGAGAAACATGGAAGACATCATGAACTCCGGACAATCCTTCCGGCAATTCCAACTTGTAAGCAACTTCTCCATGACGTTCGAGGATTTTGTAGGGGCCAATGAACCGGGGTGCTAACTTTCCTTTAACACCGAACCTCTTGATTCCACGAAGTGGGGACACACGAAGATATGCCCGGTCTCCCGCTTCGTAAGTTACTTCCTTGCGTTCTCGTTGGCATAACTCTTACGCCTCGATGAGCTACCTTGAGTCTATGTCGAATCAGTTTGACTTTCTCTTGAATCTCTCGATAAGATCGGGACCGAAAAGTTTTCGATCTCCAACACCATCCCACAAAGAATGGTGTTCGCACCTCCTTCCGTATAGAGCTTGAAAGGGCCATCTTTAGACCGGTCTCGATAACTATTGTTGTATGAGAACTCCAGCGATGGCAAATTATCATCCCAGCTAGACCCATAGTCTAGTGCACAAGCTCTCAACATGTCCTCCGAGATCTGGTTGACTCTCTCGGTCTGTCCATCTGCTGCGGATGAAAAGCAGATTGAACTCCAGCCTCGTACCCAAAGTTTCATGCAACCGATTCCAAAACTTTGAGGTAAATTGTGTTCCTCTATCGACACGATACTCCTCGGAACTCCATGCGAGACATCGATCCTGGTCATGTATATCTTGGCTAACTTGGCGCTGGTATAGGTAGTCTTCATGGGAATGAAATGAGCTACCTTGGTCAATCGATCAACCACTACCCAGATGGAATCATAACCTGAACAGGTCTGGGTAATCTGTGATAAAATCCATTCCAAGTTTTCCCATTTCCACTCGGGAATCGGCAAAGGTTGAAGTAACCTGCTGGCTTCGATGTTCCGCCTTTACTCGTTGGCGGACATCGCATCTTGCTACGTACTCGGCAATATCCTTCTTCATACCTATCCACGAAACTTTCCTTCAAATCCAGATACATCTTGGTGTTACCGGGTGAATCGAGTATGGTGAATCATGAGCCTCTGAAGAATTAGCTTCCTGAGTTCGGGATCATTGGGCACATAAATCGATCTTGAACCATATAGCTCCGTATTCATCCTTACGAAACCCTTTAGCTTTTCCTTCATTCATCTTTTCTTTATCTCATCAATTTCCTTGTCCGACTTACGGGCTTCACGAATTCTTTCGCCAAAGTGGACTGAACTTCCAGAGATGCAACATATCCTCTGGAACTATCTCCGATCGGAGATCTCGAGGTCATTGACTAACTCTGGGGTAATCCTCCGCTATAAGAGTATTCACATAACTCTTACGGCTCAAAGCATCTGCTACAACATTAGCCTTTCCGGGTGGTAATGCAATCTCATGTCATAGTCCTTGATTAACTCTAGCCATCTCCTCTCGCTCGAGGTTCAACTCTTTCTGCGTGAAAATATACTTCGAGCTCTTATGATCTGTGTAAACATCACAGCGGTTTCCGATAAGGAAATGTCTCCAGTCTTGAGTGCATGCACTCTCGCTGCTAACTCCAAATCATGTGTGGCATAATTCATCTCGTGTGGTCGTAGCTGTGCGGAGGTATAAGCTACAACTTTTCCTTCCCGCATGAGTACTCCTTGAGTCCCCGACGAGAAGCGTCTAATATACCGGTAATCCTTGTGTATGTCCGGCAAAATCAATCTTTGGGCTGTAACCAAACGTTTCTTCAATTCCCCGGAAGCGGCTTCACAATCCTCGGTCCAAATGTACTTGGCGTCCTTCTTCAACAGCTCACCATGGGCTTGGCAATCTTCGAAATTCTCAATAAACCTCCGATAATATCCTGTGAGTCCGAGAAAACTGCGGATCTCCTTGGTCGAGGTGGGCGATCGCCAATCGGTGGTGATACAACCTTGGCGGGGTCAACTGCTATTCCTTCTCCTGAAATAACATGTCCGAGGAATCCGACTTCCTTCAGCCAAAATTCACATTTACTGAACTTGGCATACAACTGATGTTCTCGAAGTTTCTCCAGAACTAGACGCAAATGTTCCTTATGCTCTTCCTCGCTCTTGGAGAAAATCAGTATATCATCGATGAACACCACAACAAACTTGTCCAGATATTCCATAAATACCTTGTTCATCAAATTCATGAAGTATGCAGGGGCATTAGTCAGTCCGAATGACATGACGGTATACTCATATAAACCATACCTGGTGGTGAATGCTGTTTTAGGTATATCCTTTTCACGGATCTTCAACTGATGATACCCTGATCGAAGATCGATCTTGGAGAATACCTTGGCTCCAACTAGCTGATCAAATAAGTCATTGATCATCGACAGAGGGTACTTGTTCTTGATGGTCACGTCGTTCAACGAACGATAATCCACAACCATTCTCAGGGTTCCATCCTTCTTCTCTACCAAAAGAACTGGGGCTCCCCAAGGTGATGAGCTTGGCCGAATATATCCTTTCTCCAAGAGTTCATTAATTTGATTCTTGATCTCTTTCAAATCATTCGGGGGCATCCGATAGGGTCTCTTGGATATTGGGGTTGTGCCGGGTAATAACTCAATCAGAAATTCAATGTCTCTGTCCGGTGGCATTCCTGGTAATTCCTTCGGAAACACATCGGGAAAATCTTGCACTACTGGCACTTCCTCCTGAACAACTCCCGTGAGGGAATTTACCTGATTCTTCATCGGGATACGTGCGGATACATACTTGATCCTCTTCGCTCCGGGGTGGTGGCGAGAATCGACTTCTTGAGCACGATCTATGTTTCCTTCAAACTTTGTCAACCAGTCCATGCCTAGGATTACATCCAAGGTCCGGGTTTCCAATACTATGAGGTCTGCGGAAACTTATGGTTTCCGATGTTAAGGGTTGCATGACAGCCTAAGCTCGCCATCATTTCTCCTCTGCGGGCCCGACGTGAAGAGGGCTTCTAAGGGTTCTCGTGGGCAACCCATACTTTTCCACAACTACCCTTGATATGAATGAATCGTTGCACCGTAATCAAAGAGTACCAATATGGATGTGAATTTAATAAAACTTACCAACCACGATTATCGGCTGATCATAGACGCCCTCCACGTCAATGTGGTTCACCTGAGCACGAGGAAAAGGGTTGGGCTTCTTTGTTGAGCTTCCATTGCCGTTTCCATTCCTCTGCTTGGCCTCCGGGCAGTCGGTGGCATAGTGCCCTGTTTTCTGGCACTTGAAACAGGTGATGTGACTCAGATGCTTCTGAACCGGGGCAGGACGGTGCTGGTTGCCATTGTTGTTTCCATTGCCTGTCTTGTTGTCCTGGTTGCGGTTGTTCCCATTTCCTCCATGGTTATGTCCTCCATGGTTATGATGGGTATGTCCTCCCTAGTATGGGGCATAACGGGGCTTCTGCTGAGCTCCAGAATTGTACTTCCCCTGGCCATACTTCCGCTTGCGGCTATCAATCTGCTGTTGCTTGCCTTCAAGTATGGTGGCCTTGTCTACCAGCTCCCGGTAGTTGTTGAAGGTAGCCACCATTAGCTGCATTCCCAGCTCGTCATTGAGTCCTCGAGAAACTTTTCCTGCTTTGGCATCTGTGGCCACATCATCCGGGGCATAGCGAGCTAACTTGCTGAACTCATCCACGTCTTGCCCCACAAGACGGTTCCCTGGCGTAAGTTGCGGAACTCACGCTTCTTGCACTCATGGCTCCAAATGATACATGAGCGGTGCGGAAAGCTTCTTGAACTGATCCCACGTGATGGTGGCGATGGGATAAGTGGCGTGTAGTTCTCCCACCAAGAGGCTGCAGGTCCATCAAGTTGATGTGCGCAAAGCGCACCTTCTCTCGCATCTGTGCACCCAGCGGTGGCTAACTCCTTCCGACCTTGCGGAGCTAATCATCGGCCACAATCGGCTCGGTCTGCTAGAGAACACCGCGGATTCAGCCTTAGGAAGCGGGTCAAGTTGTCAGCGAGGGTGGTGGCGGTGGATTGTTGTTGTTGTTGTTCGTTCGGATGAGCATCGCATAAGGGCATTCTGCTGCTTTGGATCACCGGGTGAGCTCCGGTGGAAAGTTGAGACCGGGGTCACGTCTCGGAGGCATCTGGTGTTTTGGAGTGGATGAGAAAATTAGAATAGAACAAGGGTCTAATGAGAAAATATCACTACCCATATGAATGCACAATCATAATCACACCAATCATTTATTCAATCATCTCAAACATGGTTCAATCTCGGATTACAAATTCTCACGACTAATCAAAAATAACGGCCTAACTGATCGACGGAAAAATAAAATAACATGGCGGTCGACTAAATGTCTTCATCAATAATCCTTGCGTCCTCTGGTGCGGCGTCCTCCGGTGTGGCGTCCTGCAGTGCGGCGCCTCCTCTTCGGCTTTCTTGGTGGAGCTCCTTCATAATCCTGGTCATTGCTCACGAGGGGTCCATCATCTCCACTCGGAAAAAGGTCTTCTCCCAAGTCCATCTTTTCCTCTAATGCGGCAACATCCATCTTCACTTGTCGACTCTCTCCATGAAATCCTTGATTTCTTCTTCATGGTCAAGGAAGTCTGCGTGTGCTTTCTCCTCCGGCCCAGCCACGGAACAACAGCCTCTGTGTACCTTGAGTTCTGGCGAGTCGGATCTCCGTTTCTGAGGAGACACTCCAAGTCTTGGACATATGAGAGAATGGAGTCGTCCTCTGATGACGGATGATATCTCCATTCCTAGCTCTGCGAGAAATCATGGCGAGGTCTCGATGGGTCGAGCTCGCCCTGTACTCTTCTCGGAGATGTCCAAGTGCATGATAAATCGCCATGTCTCTTCCGAGGATCCAATTGAAATCGGTAAACTCAAAGTCAATGGGCTCTGAATGTCCTCCGAAGGTCCTCCTCGAATGTGCACCTCAATCACTGTAGCGGGTATCCATCGGAAGTGCATTGGTAGGCTTCCGGTGATTGAGGGCGAGCAATCTTCAGCTTCTTCACGATCTGAACCAGCTTCTTGCCGAGAGGCATCGTCTCATCTGGCCGCAAAACTCCGTAGCAGAACTGGGGTGAACTCGGTGGCCATCTAGAACGTTGAAAATCGGAGAGAAGTCGAAATGAGCAGGGAGAATTATGGAATGATAAGGACATAAAATAAATAGTCTCTTCCTATGGCTTTCCGATCCTAGGGGTTCGCCCTACGGTCGGCGTGTGCTCGATACCATCTCTGTGCGACCCGACCCAAAATTGGTCAAGTCTCTGTAGCTGTACCATCCCAAGATCATGCCGGCTCACAAAGACATTGATGAAATAATCAAAGTTCAATCACACCTGAATTTATTACACGATTCTCATATCGAGTCTTTATTACAATAGAATAAATTCGGCGAAGGCCAACTCATGAGAAATAAACTAAATAAGCTGCGAAGCGTAGAAGAATAGCGAGTCCACCCGACTCCAAAGGGCAATCGCCAAGCGCGGATCGTAGCCTCACTCCCGATCGGAATACTCCTCTGCAACATAAGGCGTTGCAGCCGTGTAGGTCAGCATTTTGAATATGCCGCAAGTCATGAAGAGAGAACAATAATAAAATTACTAACACTATATGCAATTTGGTCAGGGGGCTCTAAGTTTCATTTGTTTTATGAAAAAGCCGCTTTTCCCTACAACAATGGACTTGTTTGCAAATACTACAAAATGTTGGTAGTTATTGAGATGGTTCCGCCAACCAATGTCTCATTCCCAATTATTAAATAATCCCTCAATTAATTTATTAAGTTCGGTGTTGAGATATCCGAAATACTCCAAGTTCCAAAGGCTCAATTTGTCCAGTATCGGGACACGGCTAACCGATTAGATCTTCACTCTGCAGAGGTTTGCGCACTTTACCCGCAAGGATCGTTCCCTCCTTTTAAGTCTTCGCACTTCATGGTGTTTGAAGACGGGACGAACGAAACAGGGTCTTCCAAAGAGTTCCTCAGCCACCGCCGTACCCATCCAATCCTACCGTTCTTCTACATCTCGTAGCACCGTCCGGCAGAGTCACACCTAGGGTTGACCAAGCGAGCCCATAATGGCTTGCGGCTGCACGGTAAGCTTCCGGTCAATGGGGTATACATCCGTCTCTTCGTGGCTGGGTGAAGCTTTCCGCAAGATGTCATGGCACTTCGCATGCATCCCGGCCAACCACTGGTTTTCTCCAGGTGCCCGTCAACCGCCCTCCACCCAAAGAGTGAATTTTGAAGTCCATCTTGAGCTTGAAGTCATGGGGTTGTCATCATCTTGACTCTCACATCTCCTTATGAATTCACTCAACCAACCCGTCTCTGAGCATAGCAAAATAAACTACTTCGTCCCGGGCAATGGTAACAAGGGGAATTGGGTTCATCCTACCTCATGATACTACTCAAGAACATAACTTCAAATTCTCCTACTGCATGCATGGTGGGGAGGTATAATTTCTATTGCAATAAAATCATAGGTATTGTAAAGGAAAACATGATCAATTGACTTGCCTTGCTGACGATCTTCGAAAGCTAGGGACTCGTGGTAGCAAGCTTCGCACTCCGGAAATTCTACCGAGGCAAACAACAATCATATAAGCATACAAACATATGATCACTTAACATAACAGCATGCTAACATAACGCACAAAACAATGAACCAAAGCCCAAGGAAAACTTCGAAGAAATCCAAATCGATGTTTTCACCACATCAAACAACAACCAAAAGAATAGTTTTACACAACCAAAATTTTCTTAACAGAACCTAAGCATGGGTTTTTGCTAACTAACAGAAAAAAAAACATAATGCAACTAGGAGCAAAAAGAATCACATTAAAAGCTATTATGGAACTCCTATTATGCTTATAACAATCCTAGCAAGGAAAAATAAAATAAAAACTTTATTTATTGTAAATAAAAGTTCATGTTCTAAAAGTTACAGAAACTAACCTAAAATAAACTATCACATAGGAAAATAAAATTATTTGCTAAATAAAACAATAGGAAAACAGTAGCTAGTTAAATAAATAGGAACAACATGATTCTGATTAAAACTATTTTTTATTAAATCTAAAATGCCCAAATAAATTCCTACGGTTAGGCAAAGTCAAAACAAAGTTGTGACAAAAGAATCACTAAAATAAAATAATCCTAACTCATTTTATAGCAGAATTACTAATCTGTCTAAATCTGAAATAAAACAATTTATAATAATTTTAACATGACTAAACATATTTTCTACAGAAACTACAATAAATTTGCAAACCAACAAAAAAAGAATCAATTAAAAATATTAAGTAGATTAAAAGATATGGATTTTACAAAACTGAAACTATTCTGTTAAAAAACAGAAACGAAAAAAAATTAACTAAAACGAAATCTGGCGCTTAATGGGCCTATCTAACGCATCGGCATAATATAACTAAAATACGCACGCGGTTAAACAGAAAATAACCCGAGTCGGGCCGGTCTAAACTAACCTAAATAAAACCGGAATAGACCGTAACTAAACCGGTTCATTTAAAATAAACCTACCGCTTCGGGGGATCTAATCTAAACCTTTCGTTTAGATCTAACGATGGGGGGCGATCGCCGGCGACTTACCGACGGCGACGGTCGACGGCGGCTCGGGCGGCGATGGTGCGGTGGCTCCGGTGGTCGGGGACGACGGCGGAGACCTCCGGCGGGTGCGGCGGAGCAAGGGGAACTCGGGGGTGGAGTCGGGGGTGCTCGAGGTGGTCGGGATGGTGAGCAGGGCAAATGGCGGCGGCTTCGGACTCAAGCGACGGATTGCAGGCGAGGAGGTTGGGCGAGGGGGGTGAGGAACGGGCGAGGGTGGGGTTTATAGGGGCACCGACTTGGGCGAGGGGGAAGATCGGGCGAGGGGATCGGGGAGGATCCCGGATCCTTTGGGATTCCGGCGAGCGGCGGCGCGGGTTGGCGTGGGCGAGGGGAAGAAGGAGGGGTGGGGCCGGGTGTCAGCGGGAGAAGGGAGAGGCGCGTCGGGTCGGGCGACCGAGGCGTAGGAGCTTCGGGTGAGGGCGCGGCTGGGTCGGCTCGGCTTTTGGGCTCGCTGGTGGGCAGGTTAGCACAGCCCGCTGAGTGGGCCGCTGGTGTCTTGGCTGGGCCGGTTGGCCTGGCTAGCGCCCGGGTTTTTTTTTCCTTTATTTTTTTTTTGAATTAGTGAGAGAGAGAAAATATAATTAAATATAAATATTTTATATAGGACATATATATATCATAATGATTAGGGAAATATTCCCTATAATTTGAACATTTTTCCAGGGGCAAAACTCAAACTTTATAAAATAATTTTTTAAAATTCCAAATAAAATTCAGATTTGAATTCAATTTTTTTGGCAAAGTTTTCTTCGACATATTTGGAGTGTCATGTTTACTCCTCTCATACTTTTCTCAAGTATTTGTCGTATTGATTTGAAATAAATTTCAAGCGCCAAATTTTGAATTCAAATTCCATCAACTCAAAATCTTCTGAAACTTCAAATGTCACTCAAATTCAAACAATATGCATAGATGCTTAGCTATAATTGTAAAACATTCCAAATAGGAAATTTGGGATGTTACAATAAGCAAACGTGAGTACAAATGTACTCAGCAAGACTTACATCAGATCTAACTACATATGCATCATTATCAAAAGGGGGTGGTGGAGTTTAACTGCAGACAAGCCAGCTTTGACTCGGTGGCTATCTGAACTACATTGCAAGTAACTCTTTTGAGGTGGCGCTACGAGTCCACATATTCACCATATAAATACACCACTATGGATCCGCTCCCGTTTCCCTCGAGAACGCCATCCATAGCACTCACGCTTATCTTGCGCATTTTAGAGTATCCACTTTCACTTGTCTATGAACTGATATAGGCAACCTGAAGTCCTTTTCCGCGGACACGGCTATTCAATAGATCATATTAACACCGCAGGGTGTACTTCTTCACACGCTCTCGCCACTTATCGCCTCAGACACGTCATGTACCTCGGCAACCTTCAGCGGAAGCCGGGCGAGGGAGTCGGCCACGACCGACTAACCACACAAGTCTCTCGTCCGGTTTATCGCCTATTCGGTTCGATCCGCAAGGAGATCCGGCGGGGTGTCGCTCACGGCCCCAAACGATGTGAGCAGGTTCCCAAGCCCACCAACCGGTGCCACTTGGTACACCGTGCATCAGGCCTAATCTCCCAAGCCCACCTGCATCGGTGCCACTTGGTAGACTACTAACACTACCTACAAACACCGTAAACTAGTTGCAACTCACGGACGGAGATCGAGTGGATTAATAAGTCGAGAGGGCACTTAAGCATTCAATGTGTGGTAGTAACTGTTCATGGATCACAAACACGTAACTCGGTTCCTCGAGGACGGCCGCAATGAGACAACCCACCATGTACTCCTACATGGCCTCTCACCGCTACCTTTACCAAATCGTGTTCACTCACTTAGCTCACACACGTGGGACATGTTCACACACCATTCCAATTCATTCCCGATGAATCGGACTGACTCAACTCTAAGCGATGCAGGCATGACAAACAAGCATGAATGAGTAGGCACAGCAGGCTCAAACAACTCCTACTCATGCTAGTGGGTTTCATCTAATTCTTGTGGAATGACAGTCATGCGAGAGGATAAAGGGTTCAGCTACCGCAGCAAGTAACACATGAGTCGTTGTTGTCCTAATGCAGTAAAATAGAGCAGGAGCGAGAGAGCGGGATTATATCGGAATGAACAAGGGGGTTTTGCTTGCCTGGCACTTCTGAAGATAATATAGCTCTTCATCGGTGTCATCGAACTCAGCGTCGGAACCACGTCTATCGAGAGGGGGCAAGTTCGCAACATAGAAGGAAACATAATCAATGCAATGCACAATATGATGCATGATCATGACATGGCAACATGCTGGTGTTTTGAGCTAATGCAGCTAGCAACAAAGTTAAATGAAGTTGGTTTGAACCCTAAATTCAAATCCAAACTCCATATGTGAAATTCAAATGCCATTTATATGATTTGTGCTAAACAGCAGCTATAAGTTATTCTAACATGCATGAAAATGGTACAGATGGATAGATTGGATTTTTCTGATCATTTTTCATATATAACTTATTTGATTTGGAGCTACGGTTGATTTTATATGAATTTTAGAAGTTTATACTATTTTCTGGAATTTCTGAATTATTTAAATCAAGGAGTCAAATCTTCGTCAACCTCGCGTCATGCTCAAGTCAAGAGGTCAACAGCGCTGACCAGGTCAAATCGACGCGTGGGGACCACACGTCGATCACACAGGTTTAAGCGGGGGTTAATTAGCCTAACTAAAAATCAGGCGTCGGGCCCATCATCGATGGCTCGATGGTGCGGTTAGGGCTAAGTAAGGACGCCACGTCGGCAAGGCCGGGGTTGACCGCCGGCGACCATTGACCACGGCGGAGGCTCGCCGGAAACACTGCTCCGGCAGTATTTCGATGCACCGAGGGCACCGGAAGATGCCCCTTTCTCGCCCCCATCCAACGGACCAAGCTAGAGGGCGCGGGGTGGCCGGAATCTCGCCGACGTCGAGCTTTGGCGGCGGCCGGAGTTCGGGTGGGTGTGGGTTGGCGCTAGAGGGCACGCAGGGAGAAACTGGTGCTGGCTACGGGCTCCTGGAGATGTGTTGAGTGCGGTGGTGTGCTCGGCTGCGAGCTACAACGGCTCCAGCCACGGCGGTGACGAGGCACGGCGGCGGCGACCTTCGGCCGCGGTGGACAGCAGAGCTAGAGAAGGGATCGGCGGTGGGGAGAGAGGGTTGATGAGGAGCTCACGGTGGGGCGCGGTGATCTCAGCGTGCTCGTGGGCGGCCCGGTGACGAAGAATCGGTCGTCGGCGGCCGCGGAGCAGAAGGATTTAAGATGGCGTCGGCGACGGTTCCCTAGGGCGTCCGGCGTCATGTGACTCAGCGGAGAGGATCGGGCGTCCTGGCGGAGGCCATGGATACGTCGGCGAGGCGAGGGAGGGCCTGTGGGCACGATGGCGGTGAGCTGCACGCTGCGGGTGTGTTCGGGCGGCTGCGGGAGAGAGAGCCGGAGCGGTGGGGAGAGGCCAGAGAGGCGGGGGAGTGGCGAGGGGGTGCTGGGCGTCTCGAGTGAGCAGTGGGACTCATGGCGCCGCCAAGCAAGAAGCGAGAGGTGGAGGCTCGGGCACGGGCGCGTCGACACGCCTCTGCCAGTAGGCAGAGGTTGAAGACAGCGGTGCCCCTGGTGGGCTGGGCTGCCTAATGGGCCGGCTACAGGTAAGGCCAGGTAAGTTACAGGTGAGTTTCTGTTCTTTTATTGTTTTCCTGTTTCTGTTTTTTTTAATCTTTTGCCACTGTTTTGAATTTAAAACAATTCAAACAATGCCAAAAACTCCTCTGAATATTTTTATTTTGCCAGATGGACTTTTCCAAAAGCTCATAAAATTTTTCAGGGGTATTTGAAATTGTATTCTAATTATATGAATATAATTCAAATTCAAATAGCTAATGATTTAAATTCAAAGTCCCAAGATTAAGTCCTTAAAAATGTTCAATATTTTGGTTGGGACCAGAACCCTTGCCAAAATTATCAAACATTTAAGAAGAGCATTTTGGAACAATGAATGAGATTTTAGGGTTTTTGCCCTTCTTTTATTTAAGTTTTTGAGGCTTCCAAATTTCCTCAGTTCAAGTTTCAAAAATTTAAACATGATGCAAACACTAGGCGGCACCAGAAGCTAGGGATGTGACAACTCACCCCCACTAGACAAGAATCTCGCCCCGAGATTCAAGACGTGAGGTAAGAGGAAAAGGGAAGTCACAAAGCTATCGAATCTTCATGATCCATTTGCCCTTCTCGAAGATGTTGATTCATTCCATCATCTTGGTCTTGACGTCTTTGCTTTCGAGATCTTCACTCGACACGACAACAGAAAGAGGGGGAAACCCTACAAGATTTGATCTTCTTGAAGATCGAGCAACTGACGATAAACTCACGGAATGAGGCATAGAACACCTCTTGTGCTTGCTGAGATGTTCAAACACACGTCGGGAGGGATGGAAGAACAGATGACGGGGGTTTGATTTGGTGGGCAACAATTCCACGCTTAGAAAGATGGTGGATGGTGTCAAGGTGGCGGGGAAATAACTGCCATGATCCCGTAACGGGGCACCTTGGAGAAGGTGACTCGAAGTACTATTCCTTCAAGTGGCAAAAGGAATTACTTTTGATCCATAGATCATTGGAACTCTTCATACCAGCTTAAGGCAATTTACAATTGATTGATTGAAAGAGCTCGAAGAAATGGCATACTCGGACTAGAATGGATGATATGGACTACCTTGTTGAAGACAACGCAATGGATGATTTTTGCTTATCATCGGAGGTGGAGGGGACCCACGGTAAGTCCACCTTTGAAGATGAACCTGGACAAGAATTACTAAGAAGGCAGCCCATAGTGAAATGGCACAAGGACGGTGCAAGCTGGGAACGAAATGCAACTGTTGGAATGTCCCAACCATCATATCTGCCAGAGATTCAGATCCGGTTGGTGATAGGATACTTCAGACTCAGCATGTCTGAAAAGAAAGGTCGCAACACAAATCGACGAGATGACGTTGCGAGATTCTCGGGATATGAACTACGATAGCAAGCTCCAAAACATGAGCCGGTTCTGCTGCACACATGTGAACATGATGTCCAAGACAAGCATGATCACAGATAGTCTTACAATAAAGCACTACCGAGTTCAGGTTGGGAACCATCATCGAGGATAACGAAGTCTTTTGCATTACCATGGATTAGCACTTAACTCCTTTTCCTAGAACAAGTCAATCAGTGGCTTAGTGTGCTAGGAACACATATGGAGTGCAGGTAATTAATCTACCAAACCATAGAATACTTCGCACGTATGCATGACTGACTTGGGATGATTCCAAAGGAAACAAAACAAACCTTTCTCAAATTCATGGTGGCAACTTACACCTAAAGCACATGAATTCGAGGAAGTCACTTCTTCCATCCAAGCATAAGCTTCATGAACGGCACACGAAGGCATTGCTTACAAAGTTTCCAACACTAGGTTGATGTTCAACATGAATCATGGGGGAGACAAAATGCTGCTGATGGGCTCAACAGCAACTCATCGAATTTCCATATCACTGGACTTCCGCCATCATGTGAACACGGTGATAGTATTGGTCAGACCAAGAGATGCAATGGTGTATGCTCGAGGGGTCAACCACGAATAAGACAACATTACGAACATCGATGGTACTGATTTGATTTGGTGATAGCCCATACTCAAATCAAAGTTTGATAAGACAATAGGTTCAACAACTGATTACGAGGACCAATTGATAAAGATATTATCTTCCTTCAGCACACACTACACAAGAATATCCCTTCAGAATGAACTAAATTCAGCAAAGCTTTTATCTTCCAACTCTCCAAGTTGTTGTTTAGCTTGACCAACTAGCTCAGGGGTATCCAACACAGATTCTTGGAGAAAGGGTGGTTTATAAGAAAAACCAACTTGATCACGCTCAACATAACAGTCAGGAAACAAACCGGTAACACTTCCAAGAAGATATTTGGAAAGTCACGAACCACCGGTATGTTACTAAGCTCGAGATCAACCTTGCTTTTGAGGGCAAGACGATATGATCAAAAGAGTGAGGAATTGACACAATCCTAACTCATAGATCGAAGAGTGCACCAGAACTAAGGACTAGGTAGCACGATTAATCTTAGGATGATGATTCAATAACCAACACGCTAAGAATGAGAGTATTGTCCATTTACTACCAAGCAACGAGGTTGCTAGGAGTATCGATTTCACACACCACAATTCACTTGTTGGCATTCCGGTTGCGACAACACGACACCGAGGAATGAACAATGATGGCGAGAAGTATTACTACGACAAGAATTCATAAGAGAAGGTGCAATTCTCATGATGTTCCTGACATAAAGATGGTAGCACTCCAAGGTAGAGCAGAATCAAAGCTGGATTGGCATTTTAATCTGCGGAATACAACTACTCTGACCCAATCCTCGAAATGGACTGGGTACTGGAGTTTGTTTCTCCTAGTCATTCCAGAACAGAATGGCTTGACGGACCACAATAAAAATGGGCATCGATGAACGAATGCACGCATACCCTTGACTATCAACTGGTAGACGGGGATCGAAATACAGCTGCAATGGAAACAACTCAAAGGATCATATATCTTTCTGAGTTGTGGATGCATAGATTAGTATGTCGAACCAAGTTCAACATGTTTCTTCCGGATAACCCATGCAGAGAGGTAGGACTGACAGAGTCACAATTATGAATGGAGAACTCCTCAAGAGTACTCTGGTTGTGATCTTTTGGTTCAAATAACTTCTGCCTTAAATAGTTCATGGTATTTGGAAGAAGGAAATACCATGGACCTCGAGGACTATCGCAAAGTTACTAATATCCTAAAGGAGCTAGCAAACACTATCAACATGAAGTAAGGTGAATCTCGGGTTCAAGAACCCAGGAATAGAATACCTACTAACTAAATTGCATCACGGGATGCTTTCGAGAATGATGGCCAGAATCATCACAATGGGGATACAAAAGTATTACTAAATTGCTAGGTGACTTCCTAAACACCTAGGGTCATAATAATAGCTCCAACATCTACGCCGAGGCAACAAAGTACCTCAACTTACCGATTAGTGTGCTTATGCTGACCAAAAAGGACATCGGGAACGGAAGGAAAGGATTTGCAAATGCATCAGACTATTTAGAGACACAGGATGACTCGGACAAAGATAACGGCTGTAAATGCTCAAAAAGATTTGAGACATCATGCAAAATGGTGGCATAACCACTCTACAACATTATAACAAGATTCTGAGATCAACAGTTAACATAAAGAAATAGTAGGAACTGAACTGAGGCTTGAAACCAAGAATCTTAAAAGTCTATGGATTAGTAACACGTCATCCTGATAGATAGATGAGAAGGCCTAGTTCTTAACCCCGTAGAAGAGAAGAGGATGACTCAGATCAGAAGGCCATGAGGTATAAGGAGTAAAAAGAGCCTTACGTTCCCTTCCCCAATCAATTCCCTTACATAACTAAAGCATTTCTAGACACAACTTTGACCAGTTTGGCTTGGTAATCCTCTGAGCATCAAAGCTCGATACCAAAGCTGTCGGACCCGATTCCAAGTCACATCGATCTAGCCGGTAACACCTCATATCACTTTGCGGCCTCACGCACGGTATTCCCACGGTGTCACCTTACCATGGCCCGGGACCGTTTGCGTCTTTTGGCTCACGTATATGATAGTGTCGCTAGCATCCATATGGCGAGAGAACATGGGCCGACATGGCTAGTCGTGAACCCAAAGCGCGCTAACCCATGGGGACAGGCATACATGAATCACATCGAACATGTCGGTCATCAACGTATGAATCCGGGCTGTAGCATTGGGCTAACAGACTTCGTAAACCGGGCAGAAGCGGGCTAGGCAGACTCGAATATCACCGCGTGACATTTCCCGAAGGACGTACATAGGAACAAGTGAAACACATGCCGCCGGTCAGTGTCCAAAGCAAGAGTCTTTGGGCTAGCGGGACTCCGGTGAACCGGTCAGAAGCGGACTACTATCGCTCAGAAGCACTAGACTACATTTCCCCATATGAGAGGCCGCCAGGATAAACAACTAGATTGTCGGATCCCACACATACCAAGCATTTCAAACATACACACAATATGCTCAATATGTGTAAATACAACATGGCATCACAACATAACTCTCGACTCAAATATTTATTCATTAGGCTCCGAGAGAGATATTACAAACATGGGTCTCATGACCCAACACTCGAAACATACAAGTCAAAACACAAGCGAAAGCTTAACATGTCCGGGTACGACATCTACAAATGAAAAAGGGTTGAGAAGCCCGACTATCTACGAGATCTGCCGAGGGCACAAGATCGTAGCTGAGGTAACAAGCTAAGCGTCAAGGCCACGCGGAACTACTAGCGAGACCGACGCGTCTCTCGCAAAACATAAAATAAGCAAACGTGAGTACAAATGTACTCAAGAAGACTTACATCGATCTAACTACATATGCATCATTATCAAAAGGGGTGGTGGAGTTTAACTGCAGCAAGCCAGCTTTGACTCGGTGGCTATCCCGAACTACGATTGCAAGTAACTCTTTTGAGGTGGCGCACGAGTCCACATATTCACCATATCAATACACCACTATGGATCCGCTCCGTCTCCCTACGAGAACGCCATCCATAGCACTCACGCTATCTTGCGCATTTTAGAGTATCCACTTTCACTTGTCTATGAACTGATATAGGCAACCCGAAGTCCTTTTCCGCGGACACGGCTATTCAATAGATCGTATTAACCCTGCAGGGTGTACTTCTTCACACACGCTCGCCACTTATCGCCTCAGACACGTCATGTACCTCGGCAACCTTCAAGCGGAAGCCGGGCGAGGGAGTCGACCACGACCGACTAACCACACAAGTCACTCATCCGTGTTTATCGCCTATTCGGGTTCGATCCGCAAGGAGATCCGCCGGGTGTCGCCACGGCCCCAAACGATGTGAGCAGGTTCCCAAGCCCACCAACCGGTGCCACTTGGTACACCGTACATCAGTGCCTAGTCTCGTCCCAAGCCCACCTGCATCGGTGCCACTTGGTAGACTACTAACACTACCTACAAACACCGAAACTAGTTGCAACTCCCGGACAGAGATCGAGTGGATTAATAAGTCGAGAGGGCACTTAAGCATTCCAATGTGTGGTAGTAACTGTTCATGGATCACAAACACGTAACTCAGTTCACGAGAACGGCCGCAATGAGACAACCCACCATGTACTCCTACATGGCCTCTCACCGCTACCTTTACCAAATCGTGTTCACTCACTTAGCTCACACACAGAGGACATGTTCACACACCATTCCAATTCATTCCCGATGAATCGGACTGACTCAACTCTAAGCAATGAGTGCATGACAAACAAGCATGAATGAGTAGGCACAGCAGGCTCAAACAACTCCTACTCATGCTAGTGGGTTTCATCTAATTCTTGTGGAATGACAGTCATGCAGAGGATAAAGGGTTCAGCTACAGCAAGTAACACACGAGTCGTTGTTGTCCTAATGCAAGAAATAGAGCAGGAGCGAGAGAGCGGGATTATATCGGAATGAACAAGGGGTTTTGCTTGCACGCACTTCAAGATAATATAGCTCTTCATCGGTGTCATCAAACTCAGCGTCGGAACCACGTCTATCGAGAGGGGGCAAGTTCCGGCAACACAGAAGGAAACATAATCAATGCAATGCACAATATGATGCATGATCATGACATGGCAACAAGCTGGTGTTTTGAGCTAATGTAGCTAGCAACAAAGTTAAATGAAGTTGGTTTGAACCCTAAATTCAAATCCAAACTCCATATGTGAAATTCAAATGCCATTTATATGATTTGTGCTAAACAGCAGCTATAAGTTATTCTAACATGCATGAAAATGGTACAGATGGATAGATTGGATTTTTCTGATCATTTTTCATATATAACTTATTTGATTTGGAGCTACGGTTGATTTTATATGAATTTTAGAAGTTTATACTATTTTCTGGAATTTCTGAATTATTTAAATCCAGAAGTCAAATCTGCGTCGATCTTCGTCATGCTCGTGTCAAGAGGTCAACAGCGTGACCAGGTCAAATCTGACGCGTGGGGACCACACGTCACCACACAGGGTTTAAGCGGGGGTTAATTAGCCTAACTAAAATCGAGGCGTCGGGGCCCATCATCGCTGGCTCGATGGTGCGGTTAGGGCTAATTAAGGACGCCAAGTCGGCAAGGCAGGGTTGACCACGGCGACCATCGACCACGGCGGAGGTTTCGCCGAAACACCGCCCGGCGAGATTCGATGCACCGAGGGCACCGAAGATGCCCTTTCGCCCCATCCAACGGACCAAGCTAGAGGGAGCGGGGTGGCGGAATCTCGCCCGGCCGAGCTTTGGCGGCGGCCGAGTTCGGTGGGTGTGGGTTGGCGCTAGAGGGCACGCGGGGAGAAATCGGTGTCAAGCTACGGGCTCTGGAGATGTGTTGAGCGCGGTGGTGTGCTCGTGCGAGCTACAACGGCTCCAGCCACGGCGTGACGAGGACGGCGGCGGCGACCTTCGGCCATGTGGGCAGCAGAGCTAGAGAAGGGATCGACGGTGGGGAGAGAGGTTTGATGAGAGGAGCTCACGGGGGGCGCCGGTGATCTCAGCGTGCTTTCGGGACGGCTCGGTGACGAAGAATCGGTCGTCGGCGGCCGCCGGAGCAGAGGACGAAGATGGCGTCGACGACGGTCTCTGTTGGAAAAGGCAGTGCCTAGGAGGCGCTTAGGCACGCCTAGGCGCTAGGCAATGGCCAAACGCCTCGCCTAGGGCATAAATGGAGGTCTAGGCAGGGCAAGCAAATAATTGCCTACCCAAGCAAGAAATCATGCCACATCTCGCACCGATATGCCAAATGGTTTATATTCCAATGGCAATAGAAGGTCATTAACTTATTTATATGCCCTAAACTAATATCAACACCCATATAATAATCACAAATACACTACGAGTAAAAATTATATTACCGCCTATGCCGCGCCTAGGGCGCTTAGGCACCGCCTAGGCACTAGGCGATGGGCAACCGCCTCGCTTACGCCTACCGCTTTTTCCATCCTTGACGACGGTTCCCCAGGGCGTCCGGCGTCATGTGACTCGGCGGAGAGGGCGGGCGTCCACGGCGGAGGCCATGGATACGTCGGCGAGGCGAGGAGGCCTGGGCACGACGGCGGTGAGTCAGGCAGCCAAGGGTGTGTTCAGCGGCATGGAGAGAGAGCCGAGCGGGGAGAGGCCGAGAGGCGGGGAGTGGCGAGGGTCTTGGGCGTCTCGAGCGAAAGCACTGGACTCATGGTGCCGCCAGCCAAGCAGGAGGTGGAGGCTCGGCACGGCACGTCGACACGCCTCGCCAAGATGGCGAGGTTGAAGACAACGTGCCCTGGGGCTGGGCTGCCTAATGGGCCGCTCTGAGTAAGGCCGTAAGTTACTGGTGAGTTTCGTTCTTTTATTGTTTTCCTGTTTCTGTTTTTTTAATCTTTTGCCACTGTTTTGAATTTAAAACAATTCAAACAATGCCAAAAACTCCTCTGAATATCTTTATTTTGCCAGATGGACTTTTCCAAAAGCTCATAAAATATTTCAGGGGTATTTGAAATTATATTCTAATTATATGAATATAATTCAAATTCAAATAGCTAATGATTTAAATTCAAAGTCCCAAGATTAAGTCCTTAAAAATGTTCAATATTTTGGTTGGGACCAGAACCCTTGCCAAAATTATCAAACATTTAAGAAGAGCATTTTGGAACAATGAATGAGATTTTAGGGTTTTTGCCCTTCTTTTATTTAAGTTTTTGAGGCTTCCAAATTTCCTCAGTTCAAGTTTCAAAAATTTTAACATGATGCAAACACTAGGCGGCACCAGAAGTTAGGGATGTGACACATGATGACTAAAGAGATGCTTAGAGCAAGTATAATAAGGTGGCATAGACGGATTGTAAGTCTTTAAATAACATATTTTGCTGAGTTGGAGGAGAGAGAAGAGAAGCGGGCTACAAAGCACGTAATACATCTAAAGATTTTATGAGAGAGTGAGTCGGTCCATGTATTAATAAACTATAGTACATATTTTATATCTAACTATTATACTTGCCAACTATAAACTTGACTATAGATGACATGACAATATCATACAGCCAATACTATTAAACATGCTCTCGGTAAAATAAATCAAAATTTTCACCAGTGCTTATCTGTACAGAAGGGATGTCTAATTAAGTGTCTACCACAGACTTATTTGTAGAGAGTTGATGCTTAACTAGACATTCATTTTGTAGAGATAAGCATTGAAGCTTACGAAAAACTTTATTTTTCTCTCTAAGCAACTTGCATCGTACAAGGTCTAAGCACCCCCCACAAAGCACCTTGCATTGTATCCTTGAGTTTGTTCGGAATGCATGGTAGGAAAAACATAATAATAAGAAGAAGAAAAATAAGATCCAGATGTCATGTCTTCTGAAATCATATAGGAATCTAAAACACGTAAATTATAGCTGTTTGGATGCCTCGCATGAATTTTGCAAGAGACATCTTTTGAAGAGAGAGAAAGATACATGTCGCGTTGTATTTTTAAAGGAAGTGGAAACGTAAGGTTTGAGAAAATACTTAGAACCTTTCAAAAAGTGGAAATGAAGGATTCCTATATAAATCCAAATGACCCCATAGGAAAAAAAATCCTTGCGGATTCCACTCCTATAAAAAAATTTGTTCCAAACAACAGGGCCTTAGTTTGCTACCATAAGACCACACTTTGCTGAATTTTATTTTTTGATATATTATTAAGTTTTTTGCCAGAAATATATTATAAAGTCGTTCTATAAATAGATGTAAAAAACAAGCTAAATAAACGAAACAAATAGGATTAGCATAATCTTTTGTGAAGTAATGGTGTTATCAGCTTCCTGAAAATACTGCAAACCAATCTTACAAGGTAAATTGCATGTGCCGTGGAAGTGGAACGCGATATACCTTGGGGTCGTTTAAGCAGCTAGACTAATAAGAACACATCAGAGAATCTGGTAGTACATATAGGATGCGGATGTTTTGCAGCGGTCTATCATCCGATCTGTACAATGTTAGCCTGTGTGTGCGGTTTAGGTCCTATTTCCTCCGTCCCAAACTGTAAGACCATTTTTGACACTATCCTCCTCCCAAAATGTAAGACCATTTTGGTCTTACATTGAGTAATTTTTTTGTGCTCCCCAGTACTGAAACTCTGAGACCAAACTATACCTGGGAGTAGCTTTATTGCAGTATCACCAGCCTCAGAGTCTGTCACTTGTCAGCATGGTCAAGATTCCCTCTGTCCCAGCTTGCAAAACGATCTTATATTATATTATGGGACGGAGAGAATACGAACTTAGATACAGCAGCGAAGAGAGCTGAAATAAAAGGTAAGTAAACTCAAACTGCTAACAACTACACCCAGCTTATTCGATCATCTCTCTTCGCATTGCATCCTTTGAACAAAGAGGCCGGTTACAACTTACAGGAAATGGCAGCAAGGGAAGAACACCTATACTGGTCAGATAAATAAAATTGCTGACCAAAACTCTCCAAAAGCGCATGTTGCTCTGTTCGTCTATACAAAATATGAGAGGCCCAGTATTTCATAATTCCTTACCCTTTATCCTATTTACACAGCACTGCTCACAGGTGAGATATCTTTGCCAAAAAGCCCGGCGATTGCTTTCCCAGGGTCCTCCTGTTTGATGAGGGACTCCCCGACAAGAATCTGCAGCAAGGCGTCAAGTCAGGGTAACAAAAAGCAAGAATAACTAGACTTCAGAATCACTGTAGTGTTCATTTACAGGTGTCTCATGGCTCACTTACCGCTTTGACCCCGGCATCCTGAACGAATGAAACATGGTCAGGCGTGAACAGTCCGGATTCGCCTACGACCTGAAACAGGTCAAAGGTAAGCATGAATACTGTATGCCAAGGAGTCATGTACATAATCTAACATGGTGGAATTTTGTACTGAGAACTTCTCGATAGCACTATCGGCAGTGATAATAGTAGCATAGCATAGATGAACTACAGTTCAATAATAATTTTCTCATGGTGTGATAAAGTGACTTTGATAGATGAGCCTTAACTGCACATAACTAATTTATGTTACTCCGTGTGCCAAGAGCTACCCTGCCTTTATATGGGCTGATAAGAGTATAAATGCCAGTGGTCTCCCTTGAGCTAACCAAGTTAAAGTCATGGACCGTCACACCGTTAATAAAAGATACATATGCCCGATTCACAGCATAGTGCTAACTAAATGCCAGTAATGGGGTCACAATAGATGCTGATAATGTGACCGAGAAAAAACTAACGACTAATGTTTGTAGCAGATGCCAAAATTATAAAATATAAAATACTTAAATATTTGTCTTGCCAGGTAACTACACTGTACAGTATTTGGATAATGCACATTATCAAATACTGCAACTGTCTGACTGTCCAAAGCCCAAAAACAATTTTACAACAGCTGCATGAGCAATAGGGAAGTGTGAAGTGCACAAATTTGGTAGCAAGAGACATGGGGTTGCTTACAATTATGTCCTTCTGGGCTATAAGTTGTCCCCGTTCACCCTCCAGAAGCTTTTTCGTGTTTGAAATGTCAACTTCGAAAGTTTCTGCAATATAATTACATGTCCTGTCAATTATTGATCCTAGTCACCACAAGATTTCATCTTTAATCATCTACTTTCAATAATGAAGGCATTATCATGTTTTACGTCCTTAAGGTTGGATATCAAGATCTAAAGTGTAGCTCTAGCTTTTACATTTTAAGAATCAAATAATCTGGATTATACATAATTAACCACCAAAAGAGAGCAAATCCTTCCCATGGGCACGCTCGTGCATGTGCGGTCTGCACACATAACAATTCCATGGAAATTCAAAAAAAATTATACCATGTAACAGAACCTCCATAGTATATGATGGCAAATAGAAATAAATAATCCATTAGTTTGTATGAAGCAGCAAGCATCCAGGTGATAAAATATGACATAGATAGGGATGCTCAAATATGCTTTCTTCAAACCGTTCAAAGATTGTCATGCATGTGTGCTTTACTAGCTGAGTAATGTGGAGTCATTTTGTTTTTGTACTGGACGGGTTTTGATCTCAACAAAGACCCCCAGATTGTTATATAATATGTGCCAACAAAACTTAACTAAAACAAATGGACAATGTCATACCAAGATTACGGTTATTGATGCCAATAAGCTGAATGCCATCTATCCCTATAACACGGTCGATTTCCCTTTCATCATGCACCTTCAACAACACAATTAACATGTTAATTCCATCAGACTTCGAATGCTGAAGGTGCATTTGATTTATTCTGCAGCAACAAATAGAATTCCTCCAGCGCAGCAAGACAGGAGAGTCGAAAGCCTTCAAGATACAAAATATGTTGCAAAAATTAATTCACAAACCTCAACTAAAGCTGCCATCCCGAGTATTTTGCATATTTTCAGCATATAGCTGATATCGCGATCAGGTAAGATGGCAGCAATCAGAAGAACAGCATCTGCTCCCTTAGACCGTGCATAGTAAAGCTGCCAAGCATCAATGATGAACTCTTTGCACAGAAGAGGACACTGCGTTCAGAAGATCAGATCATGAGCCTTTCATGCATTCAAACTACCACATATGAAATCGTTGACTTCTGCAAGTAGTACAACATATGGCCAAATATACAGTACCTTTACTCCAGCATTGCGTATAGCCTCCAAGTAGTCGGAACTTCCCTGGTTGCATATCAAAGGAAGCCAAGTATCTTCAGTACAGATAACTCCACAACATATGAAAATAAGGATCCAGATCTCCTAGAGAAGAAACTACTAACCTGAAAGAATTTTGAATCTGTAAGAACACTTAAGCATGCTGCTCCATTTTGCTCGTATGCTTGAGCGATCTCGACCTGTTTATGTCCCAACAAACATTAGTTTGTTTATTAGGTGCATCTGCACTTCTTAGTTGGTGTTACAAATGAAGAGCAACAGCTCGGTCTCCTTCAAGAAAAGAAAAAGAACAGTGTATGTTTGTGCTAGTGAATGTCAACAATGGAAGTCTCACTAACTGGGAAAGGGCAAGCATAGTTTGATATCTCTCCCTACAGTTGTATGACCCATTAATTGAAATAAGTTCATATAAAAGATAGTATCGCCGAAATGGTAGTTTACGCATCCAATATAAATCACATTCAGTGAGCAGGTCAACTCCGATAAGGCGATAACATACATGACCAAGAGACTGTACATGCTGCCTGCACCTAATTTCAGCATCACTACTCATCCCACAAACTCACCGGGTCGAAATTCTCCCTGAGAACCCCCCGGCTCGGCGAAGCCTTCTTAACCTCCGCAATCAGAGCGGGCAGAGCAGTCCGATCATAGGACGCTTTCAGCGCAGCAACAAAGTCCCTGGCCGGAGGCGCATTGTCCAGAGGGCCTTTCAGCCTGTACAAGGGCATTTTCTCCTTCATCTGGCGAACACAAAATCAGCCAGAACACGAATTTGGCATCACATGAATGAAACATCACTTTGCACAGGGCAGCATAATGGTCCGGAAGTCCAGAACATCATCGTACCTGCCAAATCTCAACGTCCTTATTCCAGACAATCTTCTCGAGGATGTTGCGCGGCGTGTTGCCCTCGTTCTCGAGGCGGAACTGGAAGGGGCCCACGTGGTGCACGGACGGGCCCGTGACCGGGCGCCTCCGGATCTTTATCCCGTCCAGCCCCTCGATGCTGGCGGCGGGGGCGTCCGCCGCCGGGGCTGGGGCCCCGCTGTTGCCCTGCTCGGTGGCTTCGACCGCCGCCGCCGCCTCAGTCTGGTCCGAGGTCGTCGCCGCCGCATCCTGCAGCATCCACACAAACAAACCGTTACGAACCCCGCCTTCCACGGGGGGTCGCGGGAGCAAGTTGGCGACTCACCGTCTCGGCGGGAGTGCAGCGAAGAGGTGCGGCGCGGTCCATGTGAAGGGCGGCGAAGACGCGGCGAGGGAGCTTGGAGGTGGCTAGGGCTTTGGGGCGGCGGAGATGGGAGCTGCGGGTAGGAGGTGGGAGGCCTGGACGTGACGGCGCGGGTGCGGTGGCGAGCGCTTCCATTGGAGGTGTCGGGATTTATGGAGGGAAGGGGAAAGATGGACTGAGAGAAGATGGAGGTGGGGGCACGGGCGGCTGCTTTCCTGGCGGGGGCGGGGGCGCGGGGCCTCAGCCTCGCTATCCTATCACTTTCGAAATTATTTAAAATTCCAGCTTTATCCTAAATTAAATTAATTAAGTTCAGTTTTTCCTTTTTTTTAACTTCTGATTTATTCTTTAAACATCATGGCAATACAAAGAACACAAGAATCAATAGAAATTACTATCACCTAGCAACGACTAGAAACACTGGAGCGAGTCAAAGGTGCGCCGCCGTCATCATCCTTCTTTACCGGAGCCGGGGAGACCTTGTTGTAGTAGGAGTCGTTGTGTTAAGGCTCAAAGAACCAGTGCACCAGAACAACAACCGTCGCCGATGAAGAGAGATCGAAAGGATCCAATCTGTAGACACACGATCGCAGACCGGATCCAAACAGATAGACCGAAGGCAAACACCAACCAAATCCCACAAGATCCATTGGAGACACCTCCACACGCCCGCCCTCGGTGATTCTAGATGCACCGCCGGGACGGAGGTGTCGGTGTACAAATAGAGGGTGCACTTTTTGTACCCCTATACATGTGCACGGGCAGTCAGAGTCGCGCCCACGGACGCACCAAGCAGACAAGGGAGGTGAGCCAAGGTAAGACCAAAGCCCAAGATAATCAAAGCAACGACAAGGACCAAGGCCACAAGGATCGGATGGGCGAAGCAGGTTTCCTCGGCAAGGACCCTTGTCGGGGCAGCTCGCCCACGCCAGCCGAGTGAGCCACCCTTGAGCCCACCAACGCTCGACGAACGCATTGGGACAGGGCTCGGGAGGCACCTCCGTGGTGGCATGCAGATCATTGTGAAGACAAAGACTAATCGAGATCAAGTGAGGATAGGAAGGCAATCATCCTCACCGAGAAAACCCACAAGATCCCCGACAAGATCCTTGCCGGACGCCCGCGCCACGGCAAGAAGACCCTTGTCGCCACCCGCAAGGCCCCCGCCAGCGCACCGGCAGGCCACTACCAGTTCCCGCACTACCTAAGTCTTCGCCACAGCCAGATGCAACATGCCGACCCAACCAGTCAAGGTGCACTGCGTGGCAACATGCAAACCTTCTGGAGGCTCCACCACCGCCCACCTCGCTTGCTCGTCGCTTACATGGCACCGCATGCATCGCCGCCGTATGCGTGGTCGAAGCAAGGAGGAGCGGCGACGGATGGGACGGGCCTCGCCCCGTCCCGAGATAAAGTGAAGGGACACCTAAGCCTCGATTAAATGCGCTTTGTCCAGTAACAACAGCGATAAGCTCACAACGTCAGAAGCACTTTCCATCTCCCGTGCCACCGTGGCAGCCCTTTCACCTATAAAAGGAGGCCCATGGCGACGGGAGAAGGATTCGCTTTTGGAGCTCGTTACATCCCGTAGCTAGCTCAAGAACTCGTAATACATCCACCAAAGAAGGACTAGGGTTTTACGATCCTCGCGGCTGAACTCGATAAACGAATCGCGTTCTTTGTCGATCCGCTTTCTCTCAACCCCGCGCCCGCAACCGTAGTAGGATCCTTGTGATCCCATAGGTGTCGCTCCCACCGACATCTTTGGCGCTGTAGGGGCGCAGCGCGAGAATCGGCTTTAACAATTAGTCCGGCGTTTTCTTCATCGCCATGGCGCCTAAGAAGAAGATGACGGTGGCGGTCGGCTCGTCGGGAGCCAAACGGCTCGTCCCGGACGCGGCGAGCAGCGGACCGGTCATGGAGAGGACCAGGCGCGCCATGAAAGCACCAACACCACCCCAAAGAGCCGGAGCATGGAAGGCGGCGACGTTTCAGTGCTCGGCAACGGGCGCGCTGCCGCCAAATCCAAAGATGGAGCTGTGCCCTCCGCAGCGCGCGGCCTCCAAAGGCGCCGCCGCACCGCCTCAAGGCGGCGCGGTGGCCTCAAGACACCCACGCCGGCGCCCGCAAGCGCCCTCTCAGCCGCGCGCGATGAACGGCGCTATCATGCCGAAGATCATGGGCGCCGCCACGGAAGAGTCCCAACGCCACCACGGACGAAGACCCGCCCGCCGCCGGGCATCGCAAAACGGCATGCGACAGTGGGACCATGATAGAGCTCCTTCTAACGTGGTTAGAGTCAAAGCGCATCGCGTCCGCGCGAGTTTCGCCACCGCCGACATCGGCAGAGGCCCTAGCGCGCAGCTGTTCTCGACTTCCTCCCGCTGCGGGAAGCTCGGCGAATGGAGAGCCACCATCCGAGCCTTGTTGCTGCCGCCAACAAAGGCGTAACCAAACCCGACAGTTCTTCGGCCGACGCCCGGAGGAACACCACACGCCGGTGGCGGGAGGATCGTGGCGCCGCGCCACGGTACACTCTCCTCCCCGCCAATTGCCACGGACGTTGACCCGTCGCGACGACGCCAGACGACATTCCATAGCGCCGCTCGACCGCGGACCGCTACAACCAACACCAAGTTCTTCGAGCGAGCCCATGAAGACGCCGAACCACCATTGAGCGCCGGCCAAACACGCCACCGGTCGAGACAGCGAGCGGGGCTTCATCAGAACCACCCACCGTAAGCCCCGAGGTTTACCTTATGAGGCAGCCGCCCGCTTTTACCCATGAGTTGCGGCAGTTCCAAAGGCCCCACTCACTGCACCTTAAAGCCCGACGTTGGCAAGAAGTACAACGGCAAGACCCACTGCCGGAGTTCTCAAAGATCTACACCATCGCTGATGCAAGCCGCCGGAGCCCGCGACGATAAGGTGCTTATGAATTACTTTCCATTGGCCCTTAAGCCCAACGCCATGTCATGGTTGATGCACTTGCCAAGAGATTCTATTTCTTCTTGGTCGGATTTGTGCCATGAGTTTGTTGGCGCCTTTACGGAGGTCACCAAGCTCATGGCCAAGCAAGCGACTTGCATGTCGCTCCCGTAAGGAAGGTGGAGTCTGCAAAGTACATACAAAGATTCAACCGGTACAATACAATATCCCGGATGTTCATCCTGCCGCCATCATCGGTCGTTCCATCGTAATACGCGCAACCGCAAAATGCGCGAGGAGTCTGGCGATGAACAAGGTGAAGGATGTGGCGAACTCTACGTTCTTGCCGACATATGTGCCCGGGCTGAAGAGGGAAGGAAGTACCCCGGCGAAGATGCCGGCGTGGAAACCGACTCTTCAGACGAGGATGTTGCCGCCCCGATGAAGAAAAGCCGGCACCGTAACAGGAAGAGTAAGGGTAAAGTTGTGCTTGCCGTCGAGGGATCTGATGACGCCGGCACCGCCAAGAAAACCAAAGGCGATTTTACCCAAAGAAGGAGATTGCCGGGTGCGTCGCCTGCCGGGCCTTGGTGGCTGCCGAGAAGTCAGGGAACTCCGACAAGTCAGAGAAGCCAGCCAAAGGGAAAGATCACGCTGCCCGTGACATTCGGAGGCGAGCTGAACCACAGGACGGAGAGGATTGTTTTGATGTAGCCGAGATCCCTTGCCTACAACGGATCCTCGGTCGCCGCAGACGCCAAGTTCATGGCGGCTTCACACTACGCCTACAACATGCTGAAGATGCCCGGACCGATGAACATCATCACCGTCCCCTCCGACAAGAAAGATGCATTGATCTGCGCCGACCAGCTCTACCGGGAAGCGGTTGTAGCAGCCGCCGCTAAGGTACCTGCTCCTGCCGACGGAGCCCCGGGGGGGGAGGGAGAAGACCGACGAGACTCCTAGCATCCACTCCGGCAAGCGCACCTCTTCGGGGTGTTGCGCTCCGTTGAGGACGTGCCGGAGAGCTCCGCCGGCAAGAGCAAGAAGCCCAGGGCCACGCCACCAGAGACCAAGAAGGTGCCCGTCAAGGAGGACGGTACGGGAGGGGTTTTTACCATAAGCTCCACCCTCGACGGCAAATAGGAAAGCGAGCTCGTCGCCTTTCCTGCATGCGCGAATGTCGATGTGTTTGCATGGCAAGCCTCGACATCCCCGCGTTCGAGGGAGGTGATTGAGCACCACCTTGCCGTCTGTCCTCATGCGCGACCGTCCAAGCGTAAGGTCGAAGCAAGCTCGAGAGACAGGAGTTCATCACGGAGGAAATCGAAAGCTAGAGGCGGCAGGTTTGGTGAGAGGAGTACTCCATCCAACGTGGTTGGCCAATCCGTAGTGGTGCGCAAGGCGAATGGGAAATGGAGGCTGTGTATTGATTACACGTACATCAATAAGGCCTGCCTAAAGGATCCTTCCCTGCCGCGCAGATGACCAGGTTGTTGACTCCACGGTGGTGTGACCTCTTATCGCTCTGGGACGCCTACTCAGATACCACCGGATCTTCATGACAAAGGAAGACGAGGAAAGACAACATTCATCACCCCATGTGGTATGTATTGCTTTTACTTGATACCTTTCGGGTTGAAGAGTGCTGGCTCGACCTTTGCAAGGGCAGTCCAAATTGGTTTTGAGCCCCACTACATAGAAATATGGAAGCTTATATGGATGACATAGTGGTCAAAACCAAGGACAAAGCAACGCCGGCAAGATCCGGAGGAAACATTTGGGAACCTCGCGAAGATCAACCTCAAATTGAACCCCGAGAAGTGTGTCTTCGGCGTCCCGTCCGGCAAGCTTCTTGGGTTCTTTGTGTCCCAGCGCGGGATTGAAGCAAACCCAGATAAGATCAAGGCTATCGAGCAAATTGAGGCACCCAAACGGATCAAGGACGTGCGGCGGCTCACTGGCTGCGTTGCTGCCATGAGTCGGTTCATCTCCAAGTCCGCGGAGCGTGCCCTTCATTTTTTCAAGATCTTGAAGAAAGCAAGGCCAATGGAGTGGACCCCAGAGGCCGAGGCAGCGCTGCAAGATTTGAAGAAATACCTCTCCTCTACCTCAGTGCTGGTTGCACCCAAACCACAAGAACCGTTGCTGCTTTACCTAGCGGCAACGAATCAGGTGGTTAGTGCCGCACTAGTGGCGCAGAGAGAAGTTGATGAGGAGACAGCAGCGGCAGAGTCGACGGTTGGCGCTGGAACCCTCCTCGGCAGGCTCAGCCCGGCAAGATCGAGTCCCCGCAAGGCTCGCCCCGAAAAGATGGCGCCCGTGACGGACCCATGCGACTGGTGAAGAAGCGCGAGAAGAAGAAAATGGTGCAGCACCCAGTTTATTGGCTCCCCTTGCGAGGGGCTAGGTCAAGGTACTGTGTGCAAAAGCTGCTCTTGCCTCCTTATGGCTTCGAGAAGCTGCGCCATTACTTCCATGCGCATGAGATCACGGTGGTCACCGCCTCCCATTGCAACGGATCTTCGCATAACCCGGATGCAACGGGAGGATCGTGGAATGGACCCCGAGCTGTCAAGCTTCGGTTTAAAGTTCAAAGTACCTCGACGATTCAGAGTAGAGTCTTGGCGGAGTTTGTTGCGAATGGACCTCGACGCCCGACGAGAGTACAAGAGACCACTCTCCCGGCAAGGAAACGAGTCACAACCGGATCATGTACTTTGATGGTGCCTTCGCTGCAAGGCGCGGTCTTTGTGTGTCTGCTTGTCGCACCCACCGGAGAGCACCTCAAGTATGTCATCCAGATGCACTTCCCGGAGATGTCAACCAACAACACCGCCGAGTACGAGGGTTTGCTTGCCGGTCTCGTGACCGCGGCGGACCTCGGAGTTAAGAAGCTCATCGTCAGGCCACTCGCAGCTCGTCGTCGAGCGGATCAATAAAGATTATCAAAGCCCGCTGATGGAAGCTTACGAGATGAGGTGAGGAAGCGAGGAACGCTTTGACGGTATACAAGCGGAGCATGTCCTCAGCGGAGAACGACATTGCCGACACTGTCAAAGCGCTGCCCTCAAGCTACCATGGAACCGTGTACTTTTGTGCTTTAGTTAACTCAGCCATCCGCTGAGCCGTCGAACGCGTAACAAGCGGAGGAAGCTAAGCCCCGACAAATACTTTCCCACCGAAGCTCCCGGAGCCGCCGGCCAAGATGTTGCCATGGATGCCGATCCTGCCATTGTGGCGACCAACTCCGCAGAACCTCGTGTCATGGCCGTGAAGCGGCCGCCCCGTAGCGTAAGAAATGCCTTTGGTCCTTGTCGTCGAGCCACGAGCTCCGGCATGGGCACAACACACCGTCTGATTCCTTCAGAAGGAGAGCTTCACGAGGAGCAGGAAGAGGCGGAAAGAGAGCCCGCGGTCTGCCTGCATCAGCTTCGTTGATAACGAGTTGTACAGGAGAAGACCGAATAGGGTGAAATTGAAGTGCATCTCCCGGGAGGAAGGACTAAAGCTGTTGGCAAAGATACATGGAGGCATATGTGGCTCCCACATAGGGTCGAGGGCCCTTGCCGGCAAGGCTTTCCGGCAAGGTTTCTTCTGGCCCACCGCCTCCGTGATGCACGACACTAGTAACCAAGTGTGAAGCGTGCTGCCCATTCAAGAAGCTCCATCAACCAGCTCAAGCCCTTCAAACTATCCTCTCTCCGGCCCTTCTCGGTTTGGGGGCTCTACATATTGGGCCCTTTCCCCCGTGCTGTCGGGGGCTTTGAGTACTTGTACGTCGCAATCGACAAGTTCACAAAGTGGCCGAGGTGGAGGCAAGGAGGAAGGTGACAGCATAGCAACCATCAAGTTCTTCAAGGGACTAGTGCGCCGCTTTGGGGTGCCCAACAGATCATCACCGACAACGGCACGCAGTTCACAAGCCATGCCTTCATGCAATACATTGAGGATCTCGGCAGAAGGTTCATTTTGCTTCCGTGGCACATCCACGAGCAACAGCCAAGCGAGAGGGCAAATGTCAAGTCTGCGAGGCTTAAGAACGAAGACTTTCGACAGTCTGCGCAAGAGTGGAAGGCGCCGATTGACGAGTTGTCGACGGTTCTTTGGTTGATCGTAACGACGCCAAATCGAGCCACCGACAGACACCCTTTGCCCTGGTTTACGTGGCGAAGCGCTTCTCCCACGGAACTCATATACGGGTCACCTTGAGTGCTCGCTATGATGAGCTTGAGCAAGAGCGATTATGGCAAGATGACGCGATGCTCCTTGAGGAAGATCGCTCCGGGCGGGTGTGAGAGCAGCACGCTACCAAAGAAGCCTTATGCGCAGCTACCATAGCCGCATGGTTCATGCCCGGAGCTTTGAGGAAAGCGACCTTGTTCTTCGGCATGTTCAATGGCCAAGAATTCCAACAAGTTGACGCTAAAGTGGAAGGCCCTTATCGGGTAACACGAGTCACCAGCCCGGCGCAGTCCGGCCGGAGACCAAGATGCCATTCCAAAGGAGCAACTCCCGGAACATCGAGCATCTCCGCAAGTTTTACCCATAAGCGCGGTTTGCCTAGCCTCCCAAGAAGTTACCTTTTTGTACAAGCCTTGCCGCAAGGCATGTAACCTTTTTACAAAGCCAGCGCAGACCACGAGCATAAATAAACGGTTACCGGCGCCTAAGTTATAGCATGCATGCTAGGTTGAGTCTCGCCCTGGTTAGGGTCGATAGTGCTTAGCGGCGGCTAACCCCTAGCTTAGAGGTCGAGTGCGCGTCTCTCTGTTCTTCTCTATCTTCTTTGGTTCGCAGGACACATGAATATCCTTGCCGAGCTGCATTGGAAGAAAGGGGACGGACCGGCGTACGGGTCCCGGCAAGCCGATACTGCCGGGGAGCTACAAGGGCGAAGATCCACCCGCGGCAAGCCAAAGTTGCCGTGGGCTGCAGATTCAGATAAGTTCTCTATGCCTTATCATGTGTTTCGTTATGGACTGAGGGATGTGAAACCTCGTTTTATCCTTAGGCTACCGTGCTCTCCTCATTCCGGACCCTAGGACTCGTCTCCTGGGACCGAATTTGGTCGTAGTCGCGGCAGCAAGGAAATAAAACAAGGAGCCTAGGCCCACCTCATCTCCGCTTCCGCGAAGGGCGTGAGAAAGGTCGAGCGAAGTGGGGGGACGGCAAGGTATGTTGCCGGGCAAAAAAAACATTTATCTTCAGGATAACGAGGATTCATTCCTTGTCGTGGGTTCCACCTGCGAACGAAAATCCCGGCAAACATCCCTTTTTCATTAAAAAACATCCCGTACAGGTACAATTCATACGAAATGAAAAACATGAGCAAGGTGATTACAAGCTTTAAATTTAACAAGGGCTCGCAGGCTTACAAACTAAAAAAAAGATAAGGTGCCCGTGATCCCTTTCTTGTACCTCTCCTCAGGAAGCAGAGCAAGATGGCAAAAGGGCGAAAGGAGCGCCTAGGCGAAGTACGAGCAGCAGAAGGCACCAGGAGAACATCCCGGCGGCCACCCCGACGAGAGGCTGGTGATGATGATGACGGTGGAAGAGCCGGAAGACGAGGCGGCAGGACCGACAATACGCGACGAAGGCGTCGGTGCCCGCGTACTCCGAGTTGATGGCCCGCCATCCGCCTTCTTCGCCTTCCCCGCGCCTTCTACGCCAGCCGCCCAAGGAGACGGCCCCAAGGAGTTCGAGGGGCTCGGTGCAGATGCTGCTGCTGCCAACATCGCTTCGACGACGGGACCGACACCTAGTCGACCCGTCATCCTGCCGCTTACTACCCTCGCCGTCGCTGCCGTTGTCCTCCTCGCCACTCGCCGAGGAGGAATCTTCATCATCGGAGGAGCTCCGCAGCACTTCAAAGTAGTTCCAAGATCTCCAAAGACCTTGACGGAGAGCACGCCGCCCTCCATTAACTTGAAGAAAAGGACGAGCCCCGCCGTCAGGCTATGGATACGAGCAAACGTTTTCCATCCCCGACGGAGGTACATCGCATGAGGAGTAGGGAAGTTGACGCGGACCCGCGTGCCACTGATCCCGCAACCCCTCATCTGCAATTTGAGGGTCTGGGGCGGGTCGAGCTCCATCTCCGCAGCAAAGGGGATGGGGAGGCGAAGACGACGACGCGGTGGTCGGTGCAACCTGATGAAGAATTGACGGGCCTGGTCCCCGACGTGGCCCTCCATCACAGGAGACACCGTTTGCGGAAGCACAGCCACCGCTCCGCCTCGACCTCCTCTGCCCCGACCACCACGGCGACCTCGACCGCGCCCTCTCCCTCTCCTCTCGAGGCCCGGCTCCGCGCCTCGGCTCGGGAGTTGGAGGGACACGCTGACGAGCTGCGACCCTCGCCGCCACCGACGAAGAACCCGCGCCTCCTCTCGTCATAGCAAGAGGGAGAAAGAAGCAGAGAAGAAGAAGACGATGGATGATGGATGAATGTGGAATGCCGATCCCCTCCCCTCTTTATAAAGAGGCGGAGTCGGGGGCTCGGCCGCCCTGTTCGACCAATCCAGCCACCAGAGGCGCACGGAATCGGGACCGACCCATCGCCCCAACCAGCGACGGCCAGCTTCACGCCTGCGCCAGTAATCCCAAGTGCATGGGGACGATGGCGACGTGCGAACCGAGGGGACAGCGAGCGACCTCTCCCACCCCGTGGTCGTGGGAGTGGACGCCTGAAGACCGCGCCCAGCCCTGTTCAAGAAGGTGAGCCGCGATCCACGCCCCCTCTTTTTACGGGATGGCGCCGCCTCTTGAAGACGACATGATGCATGCGCATGAAATCACCACGATGCCGCCCACGCCACGCACGCCTCCACGCCGCACCGCGCAGACGGTCGTGGGAAGCAGAGCGCCAAAAGTTTTACCGCAGTAAAGCCACCCTACCTGCCCGAAAGATTGCTTCGGCCTAGCCCAACAACGCGTCACGCTTATGTGTGGCCCAGTTCGGGGCCTCTGCCGGTGTACAAATAGAGGGTGCACTTTTGTACCGCTATACCTGCACACGGGCAAGCTGAGCAGCCTACCACGGTGCGCACTCAAGCAGAGCAAGGAGGTGAGCCAAGGTAAGACCAAAGCCCAAGATAGTCAAATCAACGACAAAGACCAAGGCCACAAGGATCGGATGGGCTGGCAGAGTTTTCCCGGCAGGACCCTTGTCGGGCAGCCTCGCCCCCCTAGCAAGGCCCTTGCTAGGGCAGTTTTTGACGCCAAATGAAAGTGAGCCACCCTTGAGCCCACCAACGCCGATTTAACGCATTGGGATGGGGCTCGAGGCACCTCCGTGGTGGCATGCAGATCTTTGTGAAGACAAAGACTAATCGAGATCAAGCGAGGATAGGAAGGAAATCATCCTCACCGAAGAAACCCATAAGATCCCCAGCAAGATCCTTGCCGGGGACGCCTACACGCCACGGCAAGACCCTTGCCGCCACCCGCAAGGCCCCCGCCAGCGCACTGCAGGCCACTACCAGCCCGCACCAGCCAAGTCTCGTCATCATTCGCGATGCAAATGCCGACCCAACCAGCTGGGCAGGCACCTGCTGCGGCAACATGCAAACCTTCCCGAGGTTTCCACCGTCAAGGCCACCTCACCGCTCGCTGCCTACATGGCACCGCATGCATCGCTGGCCAGGGCGCATGTCGAAGCAAGGAGGAGCGGCGACGGATGGGACGGGCCTCGCTCCCGTCCCCGATAAAGTGAAGGGACACCTAAGCCTCGCATAAAATGCGCTTTGTCCTGTAACAACAGGGATAAGCTCACAACGCTGTAGCACTTTCCACCTCCTGTGTGCCACTGTGGCAGCCCCTTTCACCTATAAAAGGAGGCCCATGGCGCACGGGAGAAGGATTCGGGTTTTTGGAGCTCGTTACACCCCGTAGCTAGCTCAAGAACTCAGAATACATCCACCAAAGCAGGACTAGGGTTTTACACATCCTCGCATCTCGAACCTGGATAAACGAACCGCATACTCTCTGTCAGATCCGCTCTTCTCTCAACCCTGCGCCCCGCAACCGTAGTAGGGATCCTTGTGATCCCATAGGTGTCGTTCCCACCGACAGGAGGCTAGGCTAGGAGAACATTACTCCATCTTTAGGGAGCCGTCACGCCTGAGTAGGACACAAATGCCAAAGAAACTAAAAACACACACCGAAAAACGGAGTGGGATCCCTCCCACCTGTAAAGGCCGAGATCCACCGCGCCTCCATTGGCCCTGGAGACGAAGCAGATCAACAGCGGTGATGATAGGAGGTGTGGAAACCCTAGTCATGCGGGAAGTTTCTTGTGAAAGAGAAAAACATTTCTTGTGGAGGAGAGATGTTGACGGCTTTGATGAGTTCTCTACACAAACTTAGTATCATCAGAATTTTTATGAAATATACTTTTGTAGTGTGAATATTTCATGTTGTAGACTTGGGATATTTTGCTATAAATTTGGTCAGGACTAAATAAGTTCGACTTGGAACAAACCAGAAATTTCGGTTAATTTGAAAGTGAGAGTAGAATTTAGTGAAACCCAGCTATTCTCGTAACAGAGGAATTAGTACGACGAATTCTTATACGACGTTGTACGACACTGCTAAATCACCCTCCGATCAAATCTATGCATCAACGGCGATCATGGGATCACTCGGTCGGACGTGAATCGTACTTGTAAAATCGTACGTAGAGCAATTTCGTTAGTTGAACGCGTGATGATCCAGTCAGTGCACGCAAAGTTGAGTAGAAACTCAACCGCACTGACGGTGTGAAACTCGGACGATCGGCTAGCTTTGATTTCCGTTTCCTGCACGCTAAGAAAGCAAGTGACCGGCTGGCGAGCCGACCGTCATCAACACCACGACCTAGCCGTCAACGCCGTGCCGTGCAGCGAAACCCAACGCGCTTTCATCCATGAAACTCCTCGCTTCTCTTCCCCACGACACGCACTAAGAGCATCTCCACCCGCTACTCTAACAGCCCCTCAAAGGCGATTTTAGCCGGTAATCAAAATCGCCCAATCACGCCAGATCTCATTTAGTGTCGGTTATAACAACCGGGCGAACCCGAAGCCAACCTGCGCCCGGGGTCGCCTGGGGTGCCGGGCAGGTGTGGGCCTGTCGGCGAGAGGAGGCCTTTTCCCCGCCCCCCCGCTTCCCCTCGGTTTCTCCCATTCTCCATTCCTCCCGCCAATCGCCTCCTGCCTCCTCCCAGCCGCCATGCCACCGAAGAAGCACGCGCCCTCACACCAGCGACGGATGCCACCGTCGCCGCCACCACCCAGCCGAAGCAGAGGAAGCAGAGGGCACCGTTGTCCAAGCCCCCGGGCATGTCTAACACTGACTGGAGGGCGGAAGTTCAGCGCCGGGATGTCGGCGTTCTGGGAATGGGGGTCCCAGACTTGTCGGCTCATGCCCACTGCCGGGTTAAGCCAAAGAGGTCAGACGGCCCATCTTCATCAACAAGGCATCTCAAGACCTCATGAGGGCCAAGCCTCGCGAGGCGGACGACGCAATACCTCCTCAGGAGTGGCCTAGTCAGGCAGGCTCACGAGGAGCGGAGATATCAAGGCGGGGCAAACCTCACGAGGCTCTCGTGATGTGAGCCATGACGATCGACACCAGGCGGCGCCAGGAGGGTGCCAGCGCGCGCAGCGTCCTCGTTTCCTCTTTGGTGCTAAGGAAGCAGGCGCAGGCGAGGAGTACCGAGGGTTCAGGCAAAGGTTGCCATATCGGTGCAACGAGATCGAGACCAGGAGGACGGCAAGACGGAGGTCATTGTGGAGCCCAAGACGGCGTCACCACCAGAGCCTTTTGCAGGCGAAGACCACTTTTGCCAGGATAGCTTGTACTAGCTGTCCCCCTTCAAATTTGCCCGCCGTTGTTGGTTCCCTTCCCGCTCAATATTTGGGGAGAGGATCAGGGCCTATATAAGTAGAGCTAGCCACCACAGTAGAGGGCATCGAGCAATTCATCCAGCTCTGACCCGCTAAGTCACCAAGCACAAGAACACCTCAACCTCAAGAGGTTGTTCTTCCTCTCAGTATTGTTTATCATCGCACCAAGAGGCAATCCACACCACCACACCGAGTAGGGATTACACCACAACGGTGGTCTCAACCAAGATAAATCTCGTGGTCTTTCCGTGTTGCAAGTTCGCCGAAGTTCGTGCGCGAGATCTTAGTGAGCTAGGCGAGATCGGTAGGCGGAAAGGCTTCACAAGACCCCAAGAATTCGAACCTTGAGGGTTTGCCGAACCCCACATCCGACATTTGGCGCGCGGAGCTTTTCTCGCTAATCGACTTGCCGACGCCCGCGTCATTTATGTCCGGACGACCCAAGAGCTGAGTCCACCGATGGGCAGCTTTGGCCAGCCCGGACGGCGCCGCCGCCCATGAAGACCTCAACCTCGCGCCCCAGCTGCGCGAAAGCACCATCCAATCTCTGCGGGCGCGGGCGACGCTGCCAGCATCGCTTACCTCACTCCACGGCAGTGCGAGCCGCTGCCAGAGCAGCAAGCCACGCCATGGCGACGGCGCCAGACTCGCGGGCGGAACAGCAAACATGCGGGCAGCACTCACCGTGGCAAGGGAGCTGCGCGCCGCCGCCGATGGAGAGCGCCGACGCATCGCTGAACGCGCTGCTGTTGCTGGATGCGGCGACCTCGGAGCGCCGCCTTTCGCTATCGCCTTCTCAAAGCCGCCATAGGATTCACGGCGGGCCACGCCGACCACGCCGTCAGTGTGCTGGGGCTTCACACACCAAGATGGTCAAGGGCCGGGCTCGGCCGCCCCCATACAGCCCGCAACAAGCATGAGCGCAAGCGCCGCCTCCCATGGCCTGGTGGGATGTCGCGCTATCACCCCTCAGACGCCACCCCTGGCCGGGCAATATGGAGGTGGGGCACTACGGCGAGGTGTTCGGGTAATGGCCCCGAAGCCTCACGCGTTCTGCATGACGGATCAGAGTACACACCGAGGATGACCCCGCTGCTTGTTGGAGAAGATTGGGAAGAAGGGACGCTTAGGAGTCGGCCTTCCAGAGCCGCCGGGAACCACCACGACCGCCAGCGACGACCACTCTGTGGTACCCCTAATCCCTCAGGAGCAAGCTTACGCTAACCATGAGTCGCAGGAGGAACAGATCACCGCAACGGCCGGCGGCCCCAGCTCGACAGCCTCCCTGCCGGCAGGAGGATCACGTTGGGGGCTGCAGGAGAGGGGTCGGGAGCCAGGCCCCTCCCCACGGCGCGGGCCGGGACACTGAGGTAGGCCCACCGCCGGGAGGCTTGACGACCCTTCTCCCAAGGAGACTCAGGTCGCCGAGGGCACTGCCAGGCGCCCCTTTCCTCTTTTGTGTCATCCTCGTAACTGGTCGGCTCAAAGGAGGTCAAGGGTGGCGCAAGGCGGGCCTCGATCGGGCGATATGAAGCAAGGCCGGTGCTCAGAAGAAGGCCCAAAGGCTCGTGAAGCTCGCCGCCTGTGACACTCTCATGTAATAATAAGTTGGGGTTGTACACGCCTGGAGTATCAGTGCACCGCTTCTGCACTGGGCTCCCTCCCACGCCTAGTGGCAGCACTTAGCTCTGCTACCGGTGAGAAGACTTGAAGACCGGAAGACTAGACTAGGTGCCGGACGCGCCTTTTGCTTTGGATCTCTCTTTTTGTAGCTTTGCTTTCTGGATCTGGATTTAAGTTGAAGCCGAATTTTTATTGATGCGCGCGGGGGGTGTCTTTTCTCGTTCGAGCAATTTCTTGCCTTCTGGATCTCGTTTTGTCTGGGACTCATGTCCATCGCCTCCTCACGAAGCCCCGCAACTGACCGCACGAGCGCCGACGCTGCCGAGCACGCCACCAATGATGCGCTCGTGCTCACCTCTTGTGGGGCCCCTTCAGACGGGGCGATAAGCTCCGCAGGATTCTCAGAAACTCATTGCTTCACGACCCAGCTCGAAGCTGGCGCTGACTAAGGTAAACCACGACGGAAAACTCGCCCCCGGATTCACGAGTTCACGAGGACACATACTCACATCGCATAGGAAAAGTAAAAACTGCAATTTGCTTACATGAGGGGATCCCCCTCTCAAAATGCTCTTACAAGTCTTCCAAGGGCCACGTCCGAGTTTTGTGTGCAGGATGAAACAAAAGGAGAACACGGGATCAGCCAGAAATGTCACTGCTACATCACCCACGGACGCTGCCACTCGCTGCCATCGTCCTCACAAGATCGCCGCCGCCATCGGCGACGCCCCCATCGCCGTCGCCAACCACGCCGCTTTCGTTCATGCGACGACCACCATCTGGCCATCCTCCTAAGTGAAGGCCCTGACCAACGCTGGCCCACATTGTCCTCAACCCAGCAAGGCTTAGGTCGCCTTTGACGACCGTGGGTACGGGGCAATGGCGCGCCGAAATCAAAGTTGGGGTCGGCATTCAAGGTGGTCAAGACACGGGAAAAGCGCTGGCTGCAGGCCACGACCTTCTTTCCTCCACAAGTCGGGCGAAGCTCGCAGATCGAGCCTCCAGCGCGCCACCACCTCGGTGAAGAAGGTCAAGTGGCTGGCATAGTCATTCGAGTGAGGGGCGTGCATCCTCGTCGCAAATATGGCCTGTATGGTATTGGCCCTGTTCCCGAGATCCCGCATAGGGGCATGCTCAAGGCCCATTGCTCATTGAGCACTTCTCCGTGTTTTGTCGCGGCGACGGCCTCAAGGCCATCAACCCGCCTCCAAGGGAAAGCAGCTCGGCGCTGGCGGAGGCTGTTCGCTGGCCAGAACTGTGGTGGCGGCTATGGCTTCGTGACGCCTCACCTCATCCAACCTGGGCTCGAGAGCAGCGGCCCGCTACCAGATCCTCCAGACCATGAAGCTTCAGCTCCTGTGTCGACTCTACCTCCAGTGTCTCGCGAACCTTGGGCACCCGGCGCCGACCACTTCTCGACTCGGCCTCATGAGTCTCGACGGCATCCTCTCGCTTGGGCAACTTGACGCCCTCGCTCTCCAGCTTGCTCGAGCTCGAGGCTGCGCCCACGGCTTCTGTGGTCAGCGCCTCGCCTCCTCGACCTCCTCTCGCTGGGCGACCCCTCGATGATGCAAGAGCGGCCCCGCGCCCACCGCTGCTCAAGGGACGCGCTCCAGGCCTGGAGCTCCCACGCGCGCTTCTCCGCAGCCTCGCGACGACGATCAACCTCGCTAGCCTCTTCCAAGGCCCGTGAGCGGGCTTCATAGGAAACCCTGAGGGACGCCTCGGCCTTCGCGTTCTCAAGGTCACGCTGATAGCGGCCGAGGTTGATGGCCACCCTCAGCTTGCTCCGCTCCTCCACCAGCCGGAGACCTTCAGTCTCAAGGCGCGAGTCGACACCCGCGAGCTCTTCACCAAGTCGACTCATCGTGCCCATCGCCTCCTGGAAGAGCTCGTGACAACCACGCTCGCCTCGCCGAAGCTCGAAAGGCCGCCCACCTCGTCCTCCACATCGGGGCTGCGGGCGGGGCGCCAAGTGGCGCGCCACCTCCCGGCAGGGGGCTGGGGGTTGACGCCGCACCTGACGTCAGCCAGTCCTCGCGAGGAGCCCAAGCCGATCGGAGCTCGCTGCTTGAAGAGGAGTTGAAGATCGAAGCCAACCAACTGTTGTCCATGAGCAAAGGAGGAGTCTTGGGCACGCCCGCCAAGCTCCACGCTAGACCGTGGGGGAGAGGTGACCAAGCCGCGGGCTCAACGCGCCACGAAGGCGGAGACGCTCCCCCAACCGACCCTGCTCCGGGGGCGGCAGGCAGACCAGGAACGCTCAAGGCCGATGGGGGAGTCGACGCATGAGGGGGCCGCTTCTCAGAAGGTGCAACAACTTCAACGGAAGGAGCCCTGAAGGACAGGCGTCAGGATAAGAAGACCACGCGTGAGAAGCCATGGTAATAAGATACTTACACGTCAATGGCGATGTACTTTCGTCGCTTCAACGGCCCAAAGACGACTGCAGCGCTGGACGTGACAGCCGGTACGCGGCGGGGCCGAAAAAGAGCTGAGAGGGATGGCTTCAGGGGTGCCCGGTTGCGGCGAGCAGCCGAGCGCCATCTCACCACAACCTCCCGAGGCTCCTAGAGCCTCGGCCTCGGGAGCCGCATGTCGCGTCTCCTCAGCGACCGACGCCTCTGGAGGGGGGTCGCAGGCCCCCGAGGATGACGCCCCAGGATCATCACTCGGCATGTGCCCCTCAGCACTCGAGCCACCGGCCCCCGTCGGAGCTCGCCCTCCCGCACCATCACCTGGGGCGAGCTCAGCCGGCGGCGAGGAAGGGAACCACGACGACGGGGTTCTCGCGGGATCCCACCAGGCCGATTGGGCGCAGCCCCCACTCATCAAAGGAAGGCATGCTCGCGACAGATGCGGCTTTGTTCTCGCAGCGGTACAACAGACAGCTATTCCTCGGCATCTCATCCGGCAGAGGGACAACCGATAGGACCATGAGCACCGTTTGCCGCGTCGCAAGAGGAAGCCCCTTCTCCTGAAACCTCATGTGGTCCTGGCTGCAGAGCAAGTCCCACATCGGGCTGGAGTGGCGCTGAAGTGGAGCGACTCGACGCTTGACGAACTCCTTCACCACCATGGGCGCAGTCACGCCGAGGTCCTTCAACCAACTCAGCCTAGCCCAGACGGGGGCAAGGCGGGGGCTCGTGAGCTTCTGATGGCCCCAGCCGGAGTTTGGAACAACAGGCCCCGCCGGAACTTGGAGCAGAGGGCTGAGCACGCCAAGGCCAACAAACATCCATCGATGCGGAACTCGCCAGGATGAAGGAAGCTCAAGTCAAACCTCGCTACCATAGCCGCGCCGTGGCTCGAAGCCCACGCACTCCGAGCTCGGCTGGGACCGGTCGATGCAATGAGAAGAAATGGCGAGGAGGGCCACGGAAGGAGTGATGCTCACCATGGCCTCGCACAAGAAGGCGAAGACGGCAAGAAGGGTCACGGATTGAGGGTCGATATGAAGCATGCGGATCTCGATAATGCTCGAGCACCGCGCTGAAGAAGGCGGAGAAGGAGGAATCGACTAGCCTGAGGGCATCAATGAAGATCGGGACCTCGGTGCTGCCCGAGCCATGCGAAAAGTAGACGCTGGCAAGCCACCGCCTCCCCACTCGCTGAAGCTGGAGGCAAGCATGGGGTGCACTTTGTCCATGGCCTCGCTGTTAAGCACCCGAGGCCGGGCCGAGCGCAGCTCAAAGGGCGGAGGCGCAGCTTGGCAAAGACAGAGGTTTCTTCCCTTTTCAATGCTGCTTTGCGCCATGGCGATGAAGCAGGCGGAGCACAAGTCAGATCGGAAGGGAAAAGCAGGGCCTCAAAGAAGCAGGGAGATTGGAGGAGCCAAGCGTGGGCGAAGGAAAGATAACTGTGTGAGAAGAGGGGGCCGCATAGCCAGGCGGATTCAAGGGCAGCATGGAGAAGCAGAGACGCCCACGTCCAATCAACCGCCACGCCAACCGAGGTCAAGAGCTTTTTGGGGTCGCAGTGCTCGTATTTGACCTTTGGCTTTGCCGTGAAGCCAAGCCCGAGTGCACCTTGGGCCCGGGGCTACTTGTCAAGCTTCTCGAATGGGGTGTTGGGGAACGAGTAATTTCAAAAATTTCCTACGCACACGCAAGATCATGGTGATGGCATAGCAACGAGAGGGAGAGTGTATGTCCACGCACTGTCGAGACCGTGAAGCGAAGCGCTATAACAACGCTGTTGATGTAGTCGACGCCTTCACGATCCGACCGATCCAAGTACCGAACGCACGGCACCTCCGAAGTTCAGACACGCTCAGCTCGATGACGATCCCCGGCCCGATCCAGCAAAGCGTCGGGATGAGTTCCACAAGACGACGGCGTGGGACGATGATGATGCTCCACCGGCGCAGGGCTTCGCTTAAGCTCCGCGACGATATGACTTCACGGGCGCAGGCTTCGCCTAAGCTCCGCGACGATATGACCGAAGTGGAATATGGTGGAGGGGGCACCGCACACGGCTAAGGAACGATCCGTAGATCAACTTGTGTGTTCATGGGGTGCCCCTGCCCTCAGATATAAAGGAGGGAGGGAGGAGGAGGCCGGCCCTAGGAGGGCGCGCCATGGGGAGTCCTACTCCCACCGGGAGTAGGATTCCCCTTCCTAGTCCAACTAGGAGTCCTTCCATGTATTAGGAGTAGGAGACAAGGAAGGGAAGAGAGAAGGAAGGAAGGAGGGGTGCGGCCTCCCCTAGTCCAATCCGGACTAGGCCATGGGGGGCCTGCCCTAGGCAGCCCTCTCTTCCCGCAGGCCCAATAAGGCCCAATACTTCTCCCGGCGAATTCCTCAGAACTCTCCCCACTCCAAAATACCCAATCATTCGAACCTTTCCAACTCCGAATATAGTCGTCCAATATATCGATCTTTATGTCTCGACCATTTCGAGACTCTCGTCATGTCCCCGATCTCATCCGAGACTCAACTCCTTCGTACATCAAAACTCATAAACTCATAATAAAACTGCCATCGAAACGTTAAGCGTGCAAGGACCCTACGGGTTCGAGAACTATGTAGACATGACCTAGAACTATTCTTGGTCAATAACCAATAGCGGAACCTGGATGCCCATATTGGCTCCTACATATTCTACTGAAGATCTTTATCGGTCAAACCGCATAACAACATACGTTGTTCCCTTTGTCATCGGTATGTTACTTGCCCGAGATTCGATCGTCGGTATCCAATACCTAGTTCAATCTCGCATCGCAAGTCTCTTTACTCGCTCCGTAATGCATCATTCCGTAACTAACTCATTAGCTACATTGCTTGCAAGGCTTATAGTGATGTGCATTACCGAGAGGGCCCAGAGATACCTCTCCACAATCGGAGTGACAAAACCTAATCTCAAATACGCCAACCCAACATGTACCTTTGGAGACACCTGTAGTACTCCTTTATAATCACCCAGCTTACGCTAGACGCTTGGTAGCACCCAAAGTGTTCCTCCGTAAACGGAGTTGCATAATCTCATAGTTACAGGAACATGTATAAGTCATGAAGAAAGCAATAGCAATATACTAAACGATCAAGTGCTAGGCTAACGGAATGGGTCATGTCAATCACATCATTCTCCTAATGATGTGATCCCATTAATCAAATAACAACACATGTCTATGGTTAGGAAACATAACCATCTTTGATTAATGAGCTAGTCAAGTAGAGGCATACTAGTGACTATATGTTTGTCTATGTATTCACACATGTATTATGTTTCCTGTTAATACAATTCTAGCATGAATAATAAACATTTATCATGAAATAAGGAAATAAATAATAACTTTATTATTGCCTCTAGGGCATATTTCCTTCAGCCTCCCACTTGCACTAGAGTCAATAATCTAGTTCACATCATCATGTGATTCAACACTAATATTCACATCTGTATGTGATTAACACCCATAGTTCACATCGTCATGTGACCAACACCCAAAGGGTTTACTAGAGTCAATAATCTAGTTCACATCGCTATGTGATTAACACCCAAAGAGTACTAAGGTATGATCATGTTTTGCTCGTGAGAGAAGTTTAGTCAACGGGTCTGTCACATTCGAGAGTATGTATTTTGCAAATATTCTATGTCTACAATGCTCGCACGGAGCTACTCTAGCTAATTGCTCCCACTTTCAATATGTATCCAGATTGAGACTTAGAGTCATCTCGGATCAGTGTAAAAAGCTTGCATCGATGTAACTCTTTACGACGGGCTCTTTTATCACCTCCATAATCGAGAAATATTTCCTTAGTCCTCACTAAGGATGTTCTTGACCAATGTCCAAAGGATCTACTCCTAGATCACTATTGTACTCCTTTCCAAATTCAGAGCAAGGTATACAATAGGTCTGGTACATAGCATAGCATACTTTATAGAACCTATGATCGAGGTATAGGGAATGACTTTCATTCTCTTTTCTATTTTCTGCCGTGGTCGGGATTTGAGTCTTACTCAATTTCACACCTTTGCAAATACAGCAAGAACTTTTCTTTGACTGCTCCATTTTGAACTACTTCAAAATCTTGACAAGGTATGTACTTATTGAAAAACTTATCAAGCGCCTTGATCTCAATAGATCTTGATGCTCAATATGTAAGTAGTTTCACCGAGGTCTTTCTTTGAAAAACTCCTTTCAAATACTCCTTTATGCTTTGCGTAATAATTCTACATTATTTCCGATCAACAATATGTCATTCACATATACTTATCGAAATGTCTGTAGTGCTCCCACTCACTTTCTTGTAAATACAGCTTCTCCAAAAGTCTCAGATAAAACCATATGCTTTGATCACACTATCAAAGCGCTTATTCCAACTCCGAGATGCTTGCACCAGTCCATAGATGGATCGCTGAGCTTGCACATTTTGTTAGCTCCTTTAGGATTGACAAAACCTTCTCGTTGCATCATATACAACTCTTCTTTAATAAATCCATTAAAGAATGTAGTTTTGACATCCATTTGCCGATTTCATAAATGTGGCAATTTCTAACATGATTCGGACAGACTTAAGCATCGCTACAGTTGAGAAAATCTCATTGTAGTCAACACCTTGAACTTGTCGAAAACCTTTTGTGACAAGTCGAGCTTTGTAGATAGTAACACTACTATCGTTGTCCGCCTTCCTCTTGAAGATCCATTTATTTAACATGGCTTGCTGATCATCGAGCAAGTCAATCAAAGTCCATACTTTGTTCTCATACATGGATCCTATCTCAGATTTCATGGCCTCAAGCCATTTCGCGAATCTGGGCTCATCATCGCTTCCTCATAGTTCGTAGGTTCATCATGGTCTAGTAACATGACTTCCGAACATGATTACCGTACCACTGTGCGGATCTTACTCGAAGACCTACGAGGTTTGGTAGCAACTTGATCTGAAGTTTCATGATCATCATCATTAACTTCCTCACTAATTGGTGTAGGAATCATCGAACTGATTTCGTGATGAACTACTTTCCAATAAGGGAGAAGGTACAATTACCTCATCAAGTTCTACTTTCCTCCCACTCACTTCTTTCGAGAGAAACTCCTTCTCTAGAAAGGATCCATCTTAGCAACGAAAAACTTGCCTTCGGATCTGTGATAGAAGGTGTACCCAATAGTTACCTTTGGGTATTCTATGAAGACGCACTTCTCGATTTGGGTTCGAGCTTATCGGTGAAAACTTTTCACATAAGCATCACAACTCCAAACTTTAAGAAACGACAGCTTAGGTTTATCGTTAAACCATAGTTCATACGGTGTCGCCTCAACGGATTTAGATGGTGCCCTATTAAACGTGAATGCAACTGTCTCTAATGCATAACCCCAAAACGATAGTGGTAAATCGATAAGAGACATCATAGATCGCACCATATCCAATAAAGTGCGGTTACGACTTTCGACACACCATTATGCTGTGGTGTTCCATATGGCGTGAGTTGTGAAACTATTTCACATTGTTTCAAATGAAGACCAAACTCAGAACTCAAATATTCATCTCCACGATCAGATCGCAGAAACTTTATTTTCTTGTTACGATGATTTTCCACTTCACTCTGAAATTCTTTGAACTTTTCAATTATTTCAGACTTATGTTTCATCAAGTAGATATACCCATATCTGCTCAAATCATCTTGTGAAGGTCAGAAAATAACGATACTTGCCACGAGCATCAACACTCATTGGATCGCATACATCGGTATGTATTATTTCCAATAAGTCAAGAGCTTGTTCCATTGTTCCGAGAACGGAGTTTTAGTCATCTTGCCCAAAAGGCACGGTTCGCAAGCATCAAATGATTCATAATCAAGTGATTCCAAAAGTCCATCAAGATGGAGTTTCTTCATGCGCTTTACACCAATATGACCTAAACGGCAAGTGCCACAAATAAGTTGCACTATCATTATTAACTTTGCATCTTTTGGTTTCAATATTATGAATATGTGTATCACTATGATCGAGATCCAATGAACCATTTTCATTGGGTGTGTAACCATATAAGGTTTTATTCATGTAAACAGAACAACAATTTATTCTCTTACTTAAATGAATAACAGATTGCAATAAACATGATCAAATCATATTTATGCTCAACACCAAATAACACTTATTTAGGTTCCACACTAATCCCGAAAGTATAGGGAGTGTGCGATGATGATCATATCAATCTTGGAACTACTTCCAACACTCATCGTCACTTCCCCTTAACTAGTCTCTGCTCATTCTGAACTCCTGCTTCGAGTTACTAATCTTAGCAACCTAACTAGTATCAAATACTGAGGGTTACTATAAACACTAGTAAAGTACACATCAATAACATGTATATCAAATATACCTTTGTTCACTTTGCCATCCTTCTTATCCACCAAATACTTGGGGTAGTTCCGCTCAAAGGACCAATCCTTTTGCAAGTAGAAGCACTTAGTCTCGTCTTAGGTCCAGACTTGGGTTTCTTCACTTGAGCAACAACTTGCTTGCCGCTTCTTCTTGAAGTTCCCTTCCTCCTTTTGCCCTTTTCTTGAAACTAGTGGTCTTGTCAACCATCAACACTTGATGTTTTTCTTGATTTCTACCTCCGTCGATTTTAGCATCACGAAGAGTTTGGGAATTACTTTTGTCATCCCTTGCATATTATAGTTCATCACGAAGTTCTACTAACTTGGTGATGGTGACTAGAGAATTCTGTCAATCACTATCTTATCTCGAAGATTAACTCCCACTTGATTCAAGCGATTGAAGTACCTGCATAATCTGAGCACATGCTCACTAGTTGAGCGATTCTCCTCCATCTTTTAGCTATAGAACTTGTTGGAGACTTCATATCTCTCAACTCGGTATTTGCTTGAAATATTAACTTCAATTCCTGGAACATCTCATATGGTCCATGACGCTCAAAACGCCTTTGAAGTCCCGATTCTAAGCCGTTAAGTATGGTGCACTAAACTATCAAGTAGTCATCATATTGAGCTAGCCAAACGCTCATAACGCCTCGCATTTGCTCCTGCAATAGGTCTGTCACCTAGCGTGCATCAAGGACATAATTCTTCTGCAGGCAGAATGAGGATAAACCTCGATCACGGATCCAATCCGCATCATTGCTACTAACATTTTTCAATACAATTTTCTAGGAACACATATAAAAACATAGGGAAGCAAAACGCGAGCTATTGATCTACAACATAATTTGCAAAATACTACCAGGACTAAGTTCATGATAAATTAAAGTTCAATTAATCATATTACTTAAGAACTCCCACTTAGATAGACATCCTCTAATCTACTAAGTGATTACGTGATCCATATCAACTACACCATGTCCGATCATCACGTGAGATGGAGTAGTTTCAATGGTGAACATCAATATGTTGATCATATCTACTATATGATTCACGCCGACCTTTCGGTCTCCGTGTTCCGAGGCCATATCTGTTATATGCTAGGCTCGCAAGTTTAACTCGAGTATTCCACGGTGCAACTGTTTTGCACCCGCTGTATTTGAACGAGAGCCTATCACACCCGATCATCACGTGGTGTCTCAAAGACGAAGAACTTTCGCAACGGTGCATACTCGTGGAGAACACTTCTTGATAATTTTAGTGAGAGATCATCTTATAATGCTACCGTCAATCAAAGCAAGATAAGATGCATAAAGGATAAACATCACATGCAATCAATATAAGTGATATGATATGGCCATCATCATCTTGTGCTTGTGATTCCATCTCAAGCACCGCCATGATCACCATTGTCACCGCGCGACACCTTGATCTCCATCGTAGCATCGTTGTCGCCTCACCAACTATTGCTTCTACGACTATCGCTACCGCTTAGTGATAAAGTAAAGCAATTACATGGCGCTTGCATTTCATACAATAAAGCGACAACCATATGGCTCTCGCCAGTTGCCGATAACTCGTTACAAAACATGATCATCTCATACAATAAAATATAGCATCACGCCTTGACCATATCACATCACAACATGCCCTGCAAAAACAAGTTAGACGCCCTCTACTTTGTTGTTGCAAGTTTTACGTGGCTGCTACGGGCTGAGCAAGAACCGTTCTACCTACGCATCAAAACCACAACGATAGTTTGTCAAGTTGGTGCTGTTTTAACCTTCGCAAGGACCGGGCGAGCCACACTCGGTTCAACTAAAGTGAGAGAGACAGACACCCGCCGTCACCTTTAAGCAACGAGTGCTCAAGCGGTGAAACCAGTCTCGCGTAAGCGACGCGTAATGTCGGTCCGGCCGCTTCATCTCACAATACCGCCAACCAAAGTATGACATGCTGGTAAGCAGTATGACTTATATCGCCCACAACTCACTTGTGTTCTACTCGTGCATATGACATCAACGATAAAACCAGGCTCGATGCCATCATTGGGGAACGAGTAATTTCAAAAAATTCCTACGCACACGCAAGATCATGGTGATGGCATAGCAACGAGAGGGAGAGGTATGTCCACGCACTCGTGAGACCGTGAAGCGAAGCGCTATAACAACGCTGTTGATGTAGTCGACGCGTCTTCACGATCCGACCGATCCAAGTACCGAACGCACGGCACCTCCGAAGTTCAGCACACGCTCAGCTCGATGACGATCCCCGGCTCCGATCCAGAAAGCGTCGGGATGAGTTCCACAAGACTACGGCGGTGACGATGATGATGCTCCACCGGCGCAGGCTTTGCCTAAGCTCCGCGACGATATGACTTCATCGCGCAGGCTTCGCCTAAGCTCCGCGACGATATGACCGAAGTGGAATATGGTGGAGGGGCACCGACACGGCTAAGGAACGATCCGTAGATCAACTTGTGTGTTCATGGGTGCCCCTGCCCGTGATATAAAGGAGGGAGGGAGGAGGAGGCCGCCCTAGGAGGGCGCGCCATGGGGAGTCCTACTCCCACCGGAGTAGGATTCCCCTTCCTAGTCCAACTAGGAGTCCTTCCATGTATTAGGAGTAGGAGACAAGGAAGGGGAAGAGAGAAGGAAGGAAGGAGGGGTGCGGCCCTCCCCTAGTCCACCCGGACTAGGCCATGGGGGCGCGCCTGCCCTAGGCAGCCCTCTCTCTTTCCGCAGGGCCCAATAAGGCCCAATACTTCTCCCGGCGAATTCCGTAACTCTCCCAGATTCAAAATACCGAATCATTCGAACCTTCCGAACTCCAATATAGTCGTCCAATATATCGATCTTTACGCCTCGACCATTTCGAGACTCCTCGTCATGTCCCCGATCTCATCCGGACTCAACTCCTTCGTACATCAAAACTTATAAACTCATAATAAAACTGTCATCGAACGTTGCGTGCATGGACCCTACGGTTCGAGAACTATGTAGACATGACCTAGAACCATTCTCGGTCAATAACCAATAGCGGAACCTGGATGCCCATATTGGCTCCTACATATTCTACGAAGATCTTTATCGGTCAAACCGCATAACAACATACGTTGTTCCCTTTGTCATCGGTATGTTACTTGCCCGAGATTCGATCGCCGGTATCCAATACCTAGTTCAATCTCGTTACCGGCAAGTCTCTTTACTCGCTCGTAATGCATCATTCCGTAACTAACTCATTAGCTACATTGCTTGCAAGGCTTATAGTGATGTGCATTACCGAGAGGGCCCAGAGATACCTCTCCGACAATCGGAGTGACAAAACCTAATCTCAAATACGCCAACCCAACATGTACCTTTGGAGACACCTGTAGTACTCCTTTATAATCACCCAGCTTACGCCAGACGCTTGGTAGCACCAAAGTGTTACTCCGTAAACGGAGTTGCATAATCTCATAGTTACAGGAACATGTATAAGTCATGAAGAAAGCAATAGCAATATACTAAACGATCAAGTGCTAGGCTAACGGAATGGGTCATGTCAATCACATCATTCTCCTAATGATGTGATCCCATTAATCAAACAACAACACATGTCTATGGTTAGGAAACATAACCATCTTTGATTAATGAGCTAGTCAAGTAGAGGCATACTAGTGACTATATGTTTGTCTATGTATTCACACATGTATTATGTTTCCGGTTAATACAATTCTAGCATGAATAATAAACATTTATCATGAAATAAGGAAATAAATAATAACTTTATTATTGCCTATAGGGCATATTTCCTTCATGGGGGTCCTCAGACTTGCCTACCTGCGGCCCACGGCGTGGCTAAGCCAGCAGGCCGTACGGCCCATCTTCATCAACAAGGCATCCAAGACCCTCGCGACGGGCCAAGCCTCGCGAGGCGGACGACGCAAGACCTCCTCAGGAGTGGCCTAGTCAGGCAGGCTCACGAGGAGCGGAGATACGAAGGCGGGGCAAACCTCAGGAGGCTCTCGTGACGTGAGCCATGACGATCGACACCAGGCGGGCGCCAGCGCACGCAGCGTCCTCGTTTCCTCTTTGGTGCTAAGGAAGCAGACGCATGCGAGGAGTACCGAGGGATCAGGCAAAGGTTGCCATATCGGTGCAACGAGACCGAGACCAGGAGGATGGCAAGACGGAGGTCATCGTGGAGTCCAAGACGGCGTCACCACCAGAGCCTTTTGCAGGCGAAGACCACTTTTGTCAGGATAGCTTGTACTAGTTGCCCCCCTTCAAATTTGCCTGCCGTTGTTGGCTCCCTGCCCGCTCAATATTTGGGGAGAGGACCAGGGCCTATATAAGTAGAGCTAGCCACCACAGTAGAGGGCATCGAGCAATTCATCCAGCTCTCACCCGCTAAGTCACCAAGCACAAGAACACCTCAACCTCAGGAGGTTGTTCTTCCCTCTGTATTGTTTATCATCAGTCCAAGAGGCAATCCACACCACCACACTGGAGTAGGGTATTACACCACAACGGTGGCCCGAACCAGTATAAATCTCGTGTCTTTCTGTGTTGCGAGTTCGTTGAGTTCGTCCGCGAGATTTTAGCGAGCTAGGGCGTAGATCGGTAGGAGGGAAAGGATTCGCGCGCACCCCAGTGTTCGAACCTTGAGGGTTTGCCGGAACCCCACATCCGACACGGGAGACTGTAACCACCGACAGGCGGAACAGGGCCAACGCTAAGAAGGCCCGGGACAGGGCGGCGATCGCGGCTGTAGCAGGTTGCGGAGTAGGCGGAGCGCGCGGTCGAACAAGCCGAGGCGGCTCGCGCGGGGATGACAAATCCACCCGGCGGCCACGGCCCGTACGCGCCTTGGAGCCAGCAAAGTGCCGGGTCTCCGGTCGGCTTCTCTTTATCGCCACAACCCTGGGGCTGCACGCCGTCGCCGGGCTACGCGGACGGCGACGCGCACCGCGAGTTCAACCCCAACATCACCTTCCCCCATGGTTACCCGGCCCAACAGACGCCTCGCCGCCGCCGGCCGCGCGTGCAGGCACCCTCCGTACACCTACTCTCCGCCGGCCTACTCAGCCTCCCCGAGGCCACCCCTCCGCCATGGCGTGCTGCTCTTCTCACAAGCCTCCTCGTCGCATCTTGGCGACACCGACGGAGGCCGACATGGACGACAACATCACTACCGGCTTGGCCGCCGCCGCCTCCCCCGAGTTCACTGCCCAAGACGACACAATGGACGTCAACGGCGACATGGACGGCGTGCTCGACTACGGCGAGGAGGAGCCAGAGGAGGAGGACGAGAAGGAGCCAGCATCTGCTCCGGCGAGGAAAGGGAAGAAGAAGAAGAAGCGGGCGCAGGACCGGCGAGCCGCGCTTCAAGTGGGCGTCCAAGGAGGACGAGTGCCTCGCCGAAGCGTGGAAAGTCGTCTGCTTCGACCCGATCACCGGCACGAACCAGAGCGTCGACACGTATTGGGAGCGCATCAAGCCCGAGTTCGACGAGCACAAACTCGTCGACCCCTACTTCAAAGGCGTCTACATGCAGCGTGGGTCGAAGGCAATGGTGAACCATTGGGGGCTCATCCAAACGGCGTGCCACAAATGGCATGCGATCGTCGAGGAGATCGCGGCTCGCCCAGAGAGCGGCGCCAGCATCGAGGATCGGGTATGGCACGCCGGTCTCTCCCTTTTCTTTTCGCCGTGTGCGCCGCCAACTGTTGTAACTCGGCGCAGATGGTGCGGATGTTCTCCATGTTTCGCCAGGACAGCAGCGACCAAGATTTCAAGTACCCCCACGTCTTCTCCCGGACCGAGAAGTGCGAGAAGTGGGCGGATGTCCGACGCACCCTCACCAAGGCCAAGGAGAAGTACAAGCCGGACACGCCGACGCCCGGCGTGGCCGACAGGCGCCCGGACGGCAACAAAAGGGCGAAGACGGCGAAACAACCGACTCGGCCACCGCGCGTGTGCAAGAGTCCATCGAGCATTGCCTCGTCGACGCCCAGACCCGGGCCGCCCAGCGGGAAGAGAAAACCGAGGCGTGGTGGTCGGCGTTGATGACGAACAGCGCCGTCAAGCTCAACCTGCTCCGGACCAACGTCGTCGCGAAGAAGAGGAACACCGACATGTCTTTCCTGATGAGGGGCACGAACATGCTCCAGAGCGGCGACGAGCAGCTCAAGGCGTGGTACCTGGTGGAGCGTGGCCTCATTCTGAACCAGATGCCGTCGACCGCAGCGCCAAGATTTTTTGTCCAAAAGGACCCTCTGCCGAGATGATTTGCCAAAAAGGACTACCTCTGGATGAATTTGACAAAAGGACCCTCGCCGGTGGCGGCAGCGCGCAGCGACACGTGGCACCCGCTGCCACGCAAGGAGGCGGCGGGCCCGCCGCCACCGCAGAGGCGGCCACTCCACCGAACGGTTCCCGGCTGCTCCCCACGCCGCGACGGAACGGGCGGGCCAGGTGGGCCTCTGCCGCCATCGGGCGAGGCGGCCAGCCCTCGCACGGTCGCCGGGCGGGCCGACAAGATTCGCCGCGCCGGGGCCCGCCAGGCCTCGCCGCCATCGGCCGAGGCGGCGCCCAATCGGTCGCTGGTGGCCGACAGCCTCTCGCCGGCGGCCGAGGCGCGGGGCCAGGCCGCCATCGTTGTCGGGCGGCATCTTCTCTTCGCATCTTGCGCGCAAAGGAATTCCGTGATCGACGGCGCTGATTCCGATACAAACTTCGCCATTCCGATGATTCAAAATTGATGCCGATAGCCTCGCTTTTGCTTGTTTTGCTTGAGTCATGCGCGCGCGGCATGTGTTCCTTGTTGCGACTTAGCTAATTCCCATGCGCATGCTGGCTATTGCTTGAGAGGACGCGACGGCACCGCAGAAATACACTCACTTGTTGCGGAATCCGAGGTTCCCTGTTGTGCCGACACTACAGGGATCCTAAAATTTCCGCCTAATTTCCTCTGTTCTCGCTTATTCTCGCCATCATTTATCGTCTGCGAGCCTATAAAAGGAGACACGGAGGTTTCGCCCAACCATCCTCAAAATCGCCAAAGGCGCAAAGTGTGTAAATACATTTTTCACCGGTATGAGTTTGCCTTGTTCGGATCAAAGCATTAGGCCGAGGAAAATGAAGAATGCAAGTTTGCCTCCGGGGGTGGCAGTCCTGCGGTGTTGGTGTGGCGATCTTTGCAAGGTGAAGGAGGTGACGGATTTTTCAGATTGGTTGGGCATGAAGTTTTTCATGTGCGCCAATTATGAGGAAGATCCCGCCGTACCTATTTCAGAGTACGACAAGCCTCCGGTATGCTTTAACCATCACGAATAGATATTATTGGTATTTTGATTTATTCTTTAATAACATTCTTGTTTCTTGTTGTAGTCTCCTCCGCATACTGTGTGCATGTACTATCGCTGGATTGACACGGAGAAGCCGGCTTGGGAAGTGACTGAGATTCGTGAAAGAAGTCGCCGTGCGTGGAATAGTTTCTTTCTTGAAGAGCGACGCGAGAAGGCGGAAGCGAGGAGAAAGCGAGCAAGAGAAAGAGTTAAAAGAATACTATGCGAGCAACACCGCTTTTTTCAGGATTTAGGAAAGAAAACAGGGAAGAGGCTCGCCGCATGGAGGAGTAGGAACGACAGCGAAAGGAGGCTCGTGGAGGCGGAGAGGCAGAGAAAGAAAGAAAGGGCTCGTGAGGCCAAGGCAGCGTAAGAAGTCATGGCGATGGAAAAGGAAAATATCCACGCTGGACTCAGAGATTCCTGTGGTAGTATTTTAATTTCGCAATCATTTGTATCTTTATTTCTGCACTTTAATGTAGCTTTATTTCAGGAGTTAAATGTAGCTTTATTCCTACGATGTATCTTATTTTCAGTTGTACCGGTCGTAATGGAAAAAAATATAGTTTTAGAATAAAGTAGTGGCATTTTCTTTCCTCAACTAATATCGAACATCGTGCAACAACTATAAAATAAAATAAAGATAGAACATAATGCCCTACAATAAGACAAGACAAACTAATAATGCAAGTACATCCAATTAAACGGTAGAACTGAATACAGCTTAAAAACTACATGAAGGCATCATCGCCATCCTCCATCGATGCAGAATTCTTGCCCTTCGAGGATGCGAACTCTTACCCTTGGACGATGCAGTAACTCTTGCCCTTCGAGGATGCGATACTCTTGCCCTTAGACGATGCGTAACTCTTGCCCTTTGACGATGCAAAGCACCCGGAAGCGGCGCCATGAAGATATCATCTTCGCCCTCTCTCTCCTCACCCATAAAATGGATGCTTTTCTGCAGTCCTTCCGAAAGTTTCACTCTTCGCTCCACTACCTTCTTCCACCTTGCATTCAACCTAAGAAGTTCTTTACGCACCTCCTCATAGGTCCTTTCAGCCACCCACACCCACGTAATTGGTGAGCCAACTCATTCATTATGGTGTCACTACCGTGAGTTCGTCCCATGGAACTATCCTATTGTCCATCCCGAATCGGTAGCTAGCCCGAGAAGAGTGCTGCTCATCCTGTGGTGAAAACTACGATCGAAAGGATAATGGGACATCTCGACTACACTACACTCGAATGCTTATCCACCTCCGCCTAAAGGGGTTTTATAGGTAGAGAGGAGAAAATGGCGGAAAGAACGATCGCAGATGGCGGGAAAGGGTTGGCGGAACATATGGCGGAAGGGGTTGGCGGAAACGGTTGGCGTGAAGATATGGCGGAAGGGGTTGGCGGAAACGGGTGGCGGGAACATATGGAGGGAAAGCGCTGGCTGGAAAATATTGAGGGAAAGGGTTGCGCGAAAACATAAGCCAAGAGTGGAGCGGATAGTATGTCGAGATATAGGCGGGAAAATTGTTCCCGATCGGTGCATTTTTATTTCAGCATACATAGATGTTCAAATCAAAAGTCTGACATCGACATATGTAGATACAATGGGTCGCGCACGTGGATAGATGAATCATTGTAGTCGACGACGCCACCGCCTTCCTTCGACCGGAAAGCTCCAAGCGATTAGGTGGTCGAGTTACACGAAGACCGCGACCGCATCCAGCTTGGTCTTCCCGTGTCTCGCGACTCCTGCATTGGTGGTGGAGTCGTAATCCTTGTTGCGAACCTGATGCGTAATTGTAGGCATATGGTTGTTGTGACTCCTCGGGGATAAAAGATGGGCCAATAACGCCCTCTCTCAAGAAATCCGATTCATCTGCGTTAACGTTGTCGCTGGTTTGGGTGTACTCATCGCTCCAATTTACATCGGTATGCCCTGCACATAGAAACATTGTAAACAAAAACTGTTAGAGGATAATATGTAATATCACCGTAAATGCATTAAAATGTAAACATGAATACCGATCAGATCCTCACTTTGTCTTTCTCGGACATTGTACCTCATATCGGTTTAAATCTGGGCCACGAGTCTCCTCGGCATGGAGATCCTCGCGTGGAGAGATACGGCTGAGATCCCTCACCTTGAGTGTATGTGCCATATCCTGTGTATGCATATGGGTTTGGGGAAAGATACAGCTCGGGCATCAATCCAAGCCCATGCCATGGTCTGCGATGTCCGCCTCGACGGCAAAGCACCAAGAAGAGCGATGTAGTGGCAGAGAAGAGTCATGTCGTGGCAATGTCGCTAGTAGTACTCGGACCTCCCCGCTGGCTATGGCTTATACGCTACCTCGCTTCGGTCTCGACGACGGTGCCGCACTCGATCCGGCTGACCTCGATGCGGCATGTTGTACGCCCAAAGGACAACGCTGTCGCCTCTACCACATCTCAACTTTGTTAGCATGTATTCTTTAACACGCTTATTGAATGACTTGACAGCCCCAGGCGGCATGCTTTCCGTCGCCATCTGCTCTATATCTTGGGCAGTTTGAAGCTGGAAAATATTTGGTTGTTATTTGGTTGAAATGATTATGAAATGATGGACCTGAAAAATTACTAGTGATTACTATTTGGTCATGATAGTAAGCTGCATGCAGCTCAACAGGTCTCTGATCCGCTCCTCGTATGCGTGAGATTTGTTGGTATCGTAGCTGGTTGACCGCCAGGCTTGTACGCGTGTTGATGCAAAGACCATCGCTATATGCTTGAGCTGTACTTTCATCGCACGGTCTGCAAAATTATATAATAACATCAACCGCTGTGATGAAAGCAAAGCATCTTCGCGCATCGTATGGTCATTGTAATAAATAATGTAAATAAAATGTACCTAAGTTGATACACTCTATCTGCTAGCGCGCCATTTTCCCACTTGCACCCATTGAATGTTGCGTTCCTCCAATCGTAAAGACTCCAACCGTGGCCCATATTGGTTAGCCTGCAAATTATGTTACAAAGTGTGAGTTTAGTAAATTAAAAAGGACACTAACTATTTAGGGAGGTCACATCTTACTTATGGGTTTCCTCGTCGGTACATCTTGGAAAAGGTGGTGGAATCTCTTGATACGCATCAACTGCCTCATGACATGATCTGGGTTGTAAGGCTCAACACACCACAGAACAATAAGTAGCAATGAGTCAGCTGTAATGCACTATCGGTCAACATGCCCGGTGTGATGGTTCGATATTAAAGACCATCTATACATGCTCCTGAGTCCATGGGTTCCATGTGACTACGGACTCATCAAGTGCCTCAAACTGCTGGTGGTATATAGGATAACAATTTTTCGCAATACTTGGAGACCAATGTTTCCGTGCCTTTGTCCACCTATTGGCCATAGTTACACAAATGCTGCCCTCGCTATAGTCATATGGGTGTATGGGATTTATTATACGAGGTCGCCCTACAGGAGGTATTCCTGTGACCATAACTGTAGAAACTCGAGGGGACACAAAGTAACGGAGCTTTTTGTGCGAAGGAAGTTTTTTGTGTGGCATCACACAAGCCTCTATATGTATGAGATAGAATGGCAGAACTGAAGCTGTATTTTGGCTGCTCGGGTAAAGGTTCATCTACCATCTTCTCCACAATGGAGATGAGACCAGGGAGAACTACGTCCCCGTGTGAATTTGGAAACATAACCCCGAGGAGCCACAACAAATACGCAAACAGATGTCTTTTCCTCGTCTCGTAAATCAGCGAAGCTAGAAATATTAAGAAAGTTATCATGAAGCCAGGGGAGTGGGATGCCACGAGGGCCACCAAGACATCGTGATTCTCGGCATTGTCATCCCAAGATGGTCTGATATATTTTGTGCCCAAGTTTTAGACACTTGTCGAGAGACTAACGGCTCACCTCTAATTGATAGAGCAAGGATCATAGAAACATCTTGCAGTGTAGGTGCAAGCTCCCCAAAACGAAAGTGAAAGGTGTGGGTTTCAGGTCTCCACCGGTCAACGAGGGATGTCAAAAGGGATGAGTCCGAACGTAACTGGGATGGGTCTTCGCTTGATGTGAGCCTAGCAAAAGCATGTAGTCCATAAGCGTCAAGGTGAGGAATGAAATAATTGTGTATTGGCCAGGTTTTCTTTATGGTTCGAAGTCTGAAACTCCGATAATCATGTTCTTTATTTGGGTTCAAAAAAAGGTGGCAACGGTGGCCGGCGTCATGAGGCCTCTCCAAAAGCCGCGACACTTCAGCCATAACCTGCACACAAACATACAAAAAAACAAACATATTCAATGTACAATAAATATATATACAACAACACAAAGAGATTCAATAATACAAACAGATTCAATTTATATTAATAAAAGTTTAATACAAATATAAGTAGACATAGCGAGTACAGATACAAACATAAGTAGACATCATGCGGTGTTGTTCGCTCGACACGGCATTCCCTACGTGAATGTCCAGGACACTTACAAACGCTGCATCGCTTTGGTTCTCCCATCCGCTATGGTCCATGTCATTGCGATGACGCCTAGATCGACGCCGTCCCTTGGCGGTTCTCATCAAGTCGGCGTTTGAAACCCATTTCGCCCATCTCGCCACAAACATTTTGTAGTTCATATCAATGCCCTGTGCCCGAACTCACTGCTCCAAGTGTTGTACAGATTGTACATGTTGAAGTACGGTGATATGAAGGAAATATGCCCTAGAGACAATAATAAAAGTTATTATTTATTTCCTTATATCATGATAAATGTTTATTATTCATGCTAGAATTGTATTAACCGGAAACATAATACATGTGTGAATATATAGACAAACAAGATGTCACTAGTATGCCTCTATTTGACTAGCTTGTTAATCAAAGATGGTTATGTTTCCTAACCATGAACAAGGAGTTGTTATTTGATTAACAAGGTCACATCATTAGTTGAATGATCTGATTGACATGACCCATTCCGTTAGCTTAACAGTTGATCGCTTAGTATGTTAATGCTTTCTTCATGACCCATACATGTTCCTATAACTATGAGATTATGCAACTCCGTTTACGGAGGAACACTTTGGTACTACCAAACGTCACAACGAATCGGGTGATTATAAAGGAGTACTACAGGTGTCTCCAAAGGTACTTGTTGGGTTGGCGATTTGAGATTAGGTTTTGTCACTCCGATTGTCGGAGAGGTATCTCTAGGCCTTCTCGGTAATACACATCACATAAAGCCTTGCAAGCATTGCAACTAAAGAGTTAGTTGTGAGATGATGTATTACGGAACGAGTAAAGAGACTTTCCGAACGAGATTAAACTAGGTATTGGATACCGACGATCGAATCTCGGAAAGTAACATACCGATGACAAAGGAACAACGATGTTGTTATGCGGTTTGACCGATAAAGATCTTCAGAGAATATGTAGGAACCAATATGAGCATCCAGGTTCCGCTATTGGTTATTGACCGAGAATAGTTCTAGGTCATGTCTACATAGTTCTCGAACCGTAGGGTCCGCACGCTTAAGGTTTCAATGACGGTTATTATGAGTTTATGTATTTTGATGTACCAAGGAGTTCGAGTCCCGGATGTGATCACGGACATGACGAGGAGTCTCAAATGGTCGAGACATAAAGATTGATATATTGGATGGTTATATTCGGACACCGGAAAGGTTCCGGAAGTTTCCGGAGAAAACCGGAGTGCCGAGGGTTACCGGAACCCCGGGGAAGTTATGGGCCTTATTGGGCCAAGAGGGAGAGAGAGGGCTGCACCAGAGGTGGTGCGCCCCCTCCATGGGGAGTCCGACTGACTAGGAGGGGCGCAGCCCCTTCCCTCTCCCTCTCCTCTCTTTCCTTCCCTTCCCTCTTCCTAGTAGGACTAGGAAAGGGAGTCCTACTCCTACTAGGAGGAGGACTCCCCCCCTTGGTGCGCCCAAGGGCTGGCCGCCTCCCCTTGCTCCTTTATATACGGGGCGGGGGGCACCCTAGAACACACAAGTTGATCTTCGTGATCGCTCCTTAGTCGTGTGCGGTGCCCCCTCCACCATATTCCACCTCAGTCATATTGTTGCGGAGCTTAGGCGAAGCCCTGCAACGGTAGAACATCAAGATCGCCACCACGCCGTCGTCCGACGGAACTCCTCCCCGACGCTTTGCTGGATCGGAGCCCGGGATCGCCATCGAGCTGAACGTGTGCTAAGAACTCGGAGGTGCCGAGTAACGGTGCTTGGATCGGTCGGATCGTGAAGACGTCGACTACATCAACCGCGTTGATATAACGCTTCGCTTTCGGTCTCACGAGGGTACGGGACGGACACTCTCCCTCTCGCTGCTATGCCATCACCATGGTCTTGCGTGATCGTGAGGAAAATTTTTAAAATTACTACGTTACCCAACAGTGGTATCGAGCCTGGTTTTATGCGTTGATGTCATATGCACGAGTAGAACACAAGTGAGTTGTGGGCGATACAAGTCATACTACCTACCAGCATGTCATACTTTGGTTCAGCGGTATTGTGAGATGAAGCGGCCCGACCGACATTACGCGTGACGCTTACGCGAGACTGGTTTCACCGCTGTGAGCACTCGTTGCTTAAAGGTGACCGGCGGGTGTCTGCTCTCTCACTTTAGTTGAACTGAGTGTGGCATACGCCGGTCCTTGAGAAGGTTAAACGGAGTCTATTTGACGAAGTATCGCTGTGGTTTTGATGCGTGGTAAGAACGGTTCTTGCTCAGCCCGTAGCAGCCACGTAAAACTTGCAACAACAAAGTAGAGGACGCCTAACTTGTTTTTGCAGGGCATGTTGTGATGTGATATGGTCAAGACGTGATGCTATATTTTATTGTATGAGATGATCATGTTTTGTAACCGAAGTTATCGGCAATCGGCAGGAGCCATATGGATGTCGCTTATTGTATGAAATGCAACGCCATGTAATTGCTTTACTTTATCACTAAGCGGTAGCGATAGTCGAGAAGCAATAGTTGGCGAGACGACAATGATGCTACGATGGAGATCAAGGTGTCGCGCCGGTGACGATGGTGATCATGACGGTGCTTTGGAGATGGAGATCACAAGCACAAGATGATGATGGCCATATCATATCACTTATATTGATTACATGTGATGTTTATCCTTTATGCATCTTATCTTGCTTTGATTGACGGTAGCATTATAAGATGATCTCTCACTAAAAAATTATCAAGTAGTGTTCTCCCGAGTATGCACCGCTGCCAAAGTTCGTCGTGCGAGACACCACGTGATGATCGGGTGTGATAAGCTCTCGTCCATCTACAACGGGTGTAAGCCAGTTTTGCACACGCAGAATACTCAGTTATACTTGACGAGCCTAGCATATGCAGATATGGCCTCGAACACGGAGACCGAAAGGTCGAGCGTGAATCATATAGTAGATATGATCAACATAAGATGTTCACCATTGAAAACTACTCCATCTCACGTGATGATCGGTTATGGTTTAGTTGATTCGGATCACGTGATCACTTAGATGACTAGAGAGATGTCTGTCTAAGTGGGAGTTCTTAAATAATATGATTAAATTGAACTTTAATTTATCATGAACTTAGTCCCGTAGTATTTTGCAAATTATGTTGTAGATCAATAGCTCGCGTTGTTGCTTCCCTATGTTTTCATATGTGTTCCTAGAGAAAATTGTATTGAAAAATGTTAGTAGCAATATTGCGGATTGGATCCGTGATCTGAGGTTTATCCTCATTGCTGCGTGAAGAATTATGTCCTTAATGCACCGCTAGGTGACAGACCTATTGCAGGAGCAGATGCGGCGTTATGAACGCTTGGCTAGCTCAATATGATGACTACTTGATAGTTTAGTGCACCATGCTTAACGGCTTAGAATCGGGACTTCAAAGACGTTTTGAACGTCATGGACCATATGAGATGTTCCAGGAATTGAAGTTAATATTTCAAGCAAATACCCGAGTTGAGAGATATGAAGTCTCCAACAAGTTCTATAGCTAAAAGATGGAGGAGAATCGCTCAACTAGTGAGCATGTGCTCAGATTGTCCGAGTACTTCAATCGCTTGAATCAAGTGGGAGTTAATCTTCCGATAAGATAGTGATTGACAGAATTCTCTAGTCACCATCACTAAAGTTACTAGAACTTCGTGATGAACTATAATATGCAAGGGATGACGAAAACAATTCCCAAGCTCTTTGCGATGCTAAAATCGTCGAAGGTAGAAATCAAGAAAAACATCAAGTGTTGATGGTTGACAAGACCACTAGTCTCAAGGAAAAGGGCAAAGGAAAAAGGGAACTTCAAGAAGAACGGCAAGCAAGTTGTTGCTCGAGTGAAGAAGCCCAAGTCTGGATCTAAGCCCGAGACTAAGTGCTTTTGCTACAATGGAACTGGTCATTTGAGCGGAACTACCCCAAGTATTTGGCGGATAAGAAGGATGGCAAAGTGAACAAAGGTATATTTGATATACAAATTATTGATGTGTATTTTACTAGTGTTCATAGCAACCCTCAAGATTTGATACTGGTTCGGTTGCTAAGAGTAGTAACTCAAACGGAGTTGCGAATGAATGAAACTAGTTGAAGGGAAGTGACGATGAGTGTTGGAAGTAGTTCCAAGATTGATATGATCATCATCGCACACTCCCTATACTTTTGGGATTAGTGTGGAACCTAAATAAGTGTTATTTGGTGTTGAGCATAAATATGATTTGATCATGTTTATTGCAATACGGTTATTCATTTAAGTTAAAGAATAATTGTTATTCTGCTTACATGAATAAGACCTTCGATGGTTATGCACCCAATGAAAAATAGTTTGTTGGATCTCGATCGTAATGATACACATATTCATAATATTGATGCCAAAAGATGCAAAGTTAATAATGATAGTGCAACTTATTTGTGGCAATCGCCGTTTAGGTCATATTGGTGTAAAACGCATGAAGAAACTCCATGTTGATGGACTTTCGGAATCACTTGGTTATGAATCATTTGATGCTTGCGAACCGTGCCGTTTGGGCAAGATGACTAAAACTCCGTTCTCGGAACAATGGAACAAGCTACTTGACTTATTGGAAATAATACATACCGATATATGCGATCCAATGAGTGTTGATGCTCGTGGCAAGTATCGTTATTTTCGACCTTCACAAGATGATTTGAGCAGATATGGGTATATCTACTTGATGAAACATAAGTCTGAAATAGTTGAAAGGTTCAAAGAATTTCAGAGTGAAGTGGAAAATCATCGTAACAAGAAAATAAAGTTTCGCAATCTGATCGTGGAGATGAATATTTGAGTTACTGAGTTTTGTCTTCAATGAAAACAATGTGGAATAGTTTCACAGCTCACGCCACCGAACACCACAACATTATGGTGTGTCCGAACATCGTAACCGTACTTTATTTTGATATGGTGCGATCTATGATGTATCTTACCGATTTACCACTATCGTTTTGGGGTTATGCATTAAAGACAGCTGCATTCACGTTTAATAGGGCACCATCTAAATCCGTTGAGATGACACCGTATGAACTATGGTTTAGCGATAAACCTAAGTCGTCGTTTCTTAAAGTTTGAGTTGTGATGCTTATGTGAAAAAGTTTTCACCTGATAAGCTCGAACCCAAATCGGAGAAGTGCGTCTTCATAGAATACCCAAAGGAAACTGTTGGGTACACCTTCTATCACAGATCCGAAGGCAAGTTTTTCGTTGCTAAGATGGATCCTTTCTAGAGAAGAAGTTTCTCTCGAAAGAAGTGAGTGGGAGGAAAGTAGAACTTGATGAGGTAATTGTACCTTCTCCCTTATTGGAAAGTAGTTCATCACGTGAATCAGTTCCATGATTCCTACACCAATTAGTGAGGAAGTTAATGATGATGATCATGAAAACTTCAGATCAAGTTGCTACCAAACCTCGTAGGTCTTCCAGAGTAAGATCCGCACCAGAGTGGTACGGTAATCCTATTCTAGAAGTCATGTTACTAGACCATGATGAACCTACGAACTATGATGAAGCGATGATGAGCCCAGATTCCGCGAAATGGTTTGAGACCATGAAATCTGAGATGGGATCCATATATGAGAACAAAGTGTGGACTTTGATGGAGTTGCCGATGATCGGCAAGCCATATTATATAAATGGATCTTCAAGAGGAAGACAGATCTTGATAGTAGCGTTACTATCTACAAAGTTCGACTTGTCGCAAAAGGTTTTCGACAAAGTTCAAGGTGTTGACTACAAATGAGATTTTCTCAAACTGTAGTGATTCTTAAGTCTGTCCGAATCATGTTAGCAATTGCCACATTTTATGAAATCGGCAAATGGATGTCAAAACTACATTCTTTAATGGATTTATTAAAGAAGAGTTGTATATGATGCAACCAGAAGTTTTCGTCAATCCTAAAGGAGCTAACAAAATGTGCAAGCTCCAGCGATCCATCTATGGACTGGTGCAAGCATCTCGGAGTTGGAATAAACGCTTTGATAGTGTGATCAAAGCATATAGTTTTATATGAGACTTTTGGAGAAGCTCTGTATTTACAAGAAAGTGAGTGGGAGCACTACAGCCTTTCTGATAAGTATATGTGATTGACATATTGTTGATCGGAAATAATGTAGAATTATTCTGCAAAGCATAAAGGAGTGTTTGAAAGGAGTTTTTTTTCCAAAGAAAGACCTCGTTGAAGCTGCTTACATATTGAGCATCAAGATCTATAGAGATAGATCAAGACGCTTGATAGGTTTTTTCAATAAATATATACCTTGTCAAGATTTTGAAGTAGTTCAAAATGGAACAGTCAAAGAAAAGTTCTTGCCTGTGTTGCAAAGGTGTGAAATTGAGTAAGACTCAAATCCCACCACGGCGGAAAATAGAAAAGAGAATGAAAGTCAATCCCTATGCCTCACCATAGGTTCTATAAAGTATGCTATGCTATGTACCAGATCTATTGTATACCTTGCTCTGAATTTGGCAAGGAAGTACAATGGTGATCTAGGAGTAGATCATCGGACATTGGTCAAGAACATCCTTAGTGAGGACTAAGGAAATATTTCTCGATTATGGAGGTGTAAAAAAGCCCGTCGTAAAGAGTTACATCGATGCAAGCATTTTACACTGATCCGATGACTCTAAGTCTCAATCTGGATACATATTAAAAGTGGGAGCAATTAGCTAGAGTAGCTCCGCAGCGAGCATTGTAGACATAGAATATTTGCAAAATAGATACGGCTCAATGTGACAGACCCGTTGACTAAGCTTCTCTCACGAGCAAGACATGATCATACCTTAGTACTCTTTGGGTGTTAATCACATAGCGATGTGAACTAGATTATTGACTCTAGTAAACCCTTTGGGTGTTGGTCACATGACGATGTGAACTATGGGTATTAATCACATACGATGTGAATATTGGTGTTGAATCACATGATGATGTGAACTAGATTATTGACTCTAGTGCAAGTGGGAGACTGAAGGAAATATGCCCTAGAGACAATAATAAAAGTTATTATTTATTTCCTTATATCATGATAAATGTTTATTATTCATGCTAGAATTGTATTAACCGGAAACATAATACATGTGTGAATATATAGACAAACAGTATGTCACTAGTATGCCTCTACTTGACTAGCTTGTTAATCAAAGATGGTTATGTTTCCTAACCATGAACAAGGAGTTGTTATTTGATTAACAAGGTCACATCATTAGTTGAATGATCTGATTGACATGACCCATTCCGTTAGCTTAACAGTTGATCGCTTAGTATGTTAATGCTTTCTTCATGACCCATACATGTTCCTATAACTATGAGATTATGCAACTCCGTTTACGGAGGAACACTTTGGTACTACCAAACGTCACAACGCATCGGGTGATTATAAAGGAGTACTACAGGTGTCTCCAAAGGTACTTGTTGGGTTGGCGTATTTGAGATTAGGTTTTGTCACTCCGATTGTCGGAGAGGTATCTCTAGGCCTTCTCGGTAATACACATCACATAAAGCCTTGCAAGCATTGCAACTAAAGAGTTAGTTGTGAGATGATGTATTACGGAACGAGTAAAGAGACTTTCCGGTAACGAGATTAAACTAGGTATTGGATACCGACGATCGAATCTCGGGAAAGTAACATACCGATGACAAAGGGAACAACGTATGTTGTTATGCGGTTTGACCGATAAAGATCTTCGTAGAATATGTAGGAACCAATATGAGCATCCAGGTTCCGCTATTGGTTATTGACCGAGAATAGTTCTAGGTCATGTCTACATAGTTCTCGAACCGTAGGGTCCGCACGCTTAAGGTTTCAATGACGGTTATTATGAGTTTATGTATTTTGATGTACCAAGGAGTTCGAGTCCGGATGTGATCACGGACATGACGAGGAGTCTCGAAATGGTCGAGACATAAAGATTGATATATTGGATGGTTATATTCGGACACCGAAAGGTTCGGAAGTTTCGGAGAAAACCGGAGTGCCGGAGGGGTTACTGGAACCCCGGGAAGTTATGGGCCTTATTGGGCCAAGAGGGAGAGAGGGGCTGCACCAGAGGTGGTGCGCCCCCCTCCATGGGGAGTCCGACTGGACTAGGAGGCGCAGCCCCTTTCCCTCTCCTCTCCCTCTCTTTCCTTCCCTTCCCTCTTCCTAGTAGGACTAGGAAAGGAGTCCTACTCCTACTAGGAGGAGGACTCCCCCCCTTGGTGCGCCCAAGGGCTGGCCGCCCTCCCCTTGCTCCTTTATATCTGGGGCAGGGGCACCCTAGAACACACAAGTTGATCTTCGTGATCGTTCCTTAGCCGTGTGCGGTGCCCCCTCCACCATATTCCACCTCAGGTCATATTGTTGCGGAGCTTAGGCGAAGCCCCTGCAACGATAGAACATCAAGATCGTCCACCACGCCGTCGTCTTGACGGAACTCCTCCCGACGCTTTGCTGGATCGGAGCCCGGGATCGTCATCGAGCTGAGCGTGTGCTAAGAACTCGGAGGTGCCGAGTAACGGTGCTTGGATCGGTCGGATCGTGAAGGCGTCGACTACATCAACAGCGTTGATATAACGCTTCGCTTTCGGTCTCACGAGTGCGTGGGCGGACACTCTCCCCTCTCGTTGCTATGCCATCACCATGGTCTTGCGTGATCGTAGGAAAATTTTTAAAATTACTACGTTACCCAACATGATATGTATGGCTCAACACTGATTTTTTGATCTGCAGCCGCCCGGAGCACATGACTACAAGGGTAGCCCTCAAGCTTGGGCTTGTTACACGTGCACTCACAGGACGTTGGGCGAGGTGACATCTTGCTTTTTGATCCTCTGTGGTGACCCTTAACGTGCTTGGCTCGCACATTTACCTCCCACTTATTCCTAAGTCGTCCACTTTCCTGCAGCCATGGCTTTGGGACTTCTTTGCTTTCTCGTCCGGATGTCTTTGCATCTTCTCGGACCATGGCTTGTTCAATTCAACTAGTGCTTTAGCCACGGTAACCCTGTCTCAAAGTATGACAGGTCCGGTTCAAGTTTCTTCAATTAGGGCTGTGATTGGCAAGGCTCTCACCCCTTTAAGAACACCATTGTACACCTCGACATGTTGCTGGTCATTATTCCATACCGAGCCCGGTGTCGTGAGCTGCGCCCACTTGGACAAATCAGGGCAATTCTCGCCGATCCACTCGCTCAAATTTATGGCCGTCCTTGACCCTCCGGTCTTCTCTTTGCGGCAAGGCCGCGCCGATCTCACCATTGATACCTGCCGGATGGCATTCATTTTGGCTTGAGTTTTCTGCATGCACATCCTCTTGAATAACTTGAACCAATCCTTATTCTTGAATTTGGAGTAAAAGTTTGCTGCCAAATGCCGCATGCACCACCTTCCCTCTAGATCAGGCCACTTCCACTCTTCTCGACGATCGCTTAATTATGTCGAGAGCACTTAATAATCCTGTGTTGCGATCGAGATGATGCAAACACTGAACGCTCTTTCACGACACCCATCTTCACGCAGCTCGGGAACCACAACCAGCTATCTTTGTTCTCGCTCTCGACCGGTCGTATGCAATAGGAAGAAGCTGATTATTTGCATCTGCTGCAATCGCCACCAATAGTGTGCCCTTGTACTTTCCAAGGAGAAAGGTACCATCAATCGATAATACCGGGCGATGCACGAAGGCTTGTATAGTGCAGGCGAATGCCGAAATAAGCTGTCGAGATTAGCTCACCCGGGTTCTTTGGGTTCGGCGTTCTCTCCGCCAAACTTGAGTCCCCTGTTAGCACTTGCTGTCGATGAAGCATTCTGGGGCATAAGAATAGGCCTCCTCATAGGTTCCATACAAGTTCTTGAATATATTTTCCTTCGCGCGCCTAGCCTTGTTTGTAGCTGACAGGGAAGCCAATCGATCTTCGCATCTTTTGCAAAGCCCTAACACTAATATTGAGACTTCCCACTGTCGTTTCCATCACCGTGCCACATATCTTGCCGTCACATTGCGGTGATCGAAAGAGTCCCGTTTGCTCACAGCTATGCTGCACTATTTTTGTGATATGCCATGACCGACATACCCTGTGCTTCATCTAGCGAGAACTCTTCCGCGGCAACCTTTCGCGGTGTGGATGCATATGACCTTCAACTCTTTTTATCGGTCGCTTCACTTTTTGTTTGGCGGTGGAGGGCGATTGCATACCTATTAATTGCTTGGTAAGCAGACTTCTTGTCCGGGAAAACCTGCCCAACCTCCGTGCTCCCCGCTTCTAGGCGAAACAGAGTGAAATTCATTTGTGATGCTCATATCCTGTAAAACCCAGGTTGCGGTGGCGCGCGACCGCCCTCCGGGAGGAACATCTTCTTCTTCGCTTGACTCGGAAGACGCGAAGAGTGATCGTCATCATCGGCGCCTCGCCAATCCCTCCACGTGTTCACTCATGTCAACGGCCCTGCACCAATATCCGTGTCATACACAGGCTGGTCGCCCGTCGGTTCCGATGGGCGATGCTAGGGACTAATGTGATGGCCAACTCGACCTCACCGCCCGCCATCGCATCCGCAACATCGGTGGTGAAATGAACTCCACATACACCATCGGTGACCAAACACTGGGTTATTGGGATTGCTTGCAAACCTCATGTACGACCCCCACGACTGATCACCTGTGACAGGCCGCAAACCCCAACGAGCGACGAAGGCCTCCATTGTCATTTTTTTCCCCTGCATCCCTGGGCCAAACACCGCTCGGATGCACCTTCTGACAGCTGCGTAACCCACGTTGACCATGTCTCTAACTACAACTGTACTCGACTCGCACAAGGACACATCCACCCCGAAAGGACCGTCGCGTAAGATGTTCCCATAGTACACTACTAAATTTTCCATAGTACCTAACCAACATACATGTTTACATTTCAAACAATTAGTAACTGAACATTTAGTAGTAGTACGATGACAACATTTACATATCATACGACTAAAATAATAATCGTATTATCATTACAAATATTCATAATATTACGAGATTTAGAGGGTTTTTTTTTCTCAAACTCGTCTACGAGCGTCACAAACTAAAACTCTCTTTGCTTTTCTCTAACTACCCCAAAAATATCCTAAATTGATTCTCATAACATGCAAAAACTGAGCTTTTGAAAAAACGACTATTAGTAAAAACTATTTTTCTTACAACAGGTTATGACAAAACCCATGATAATTACTCGCTATCCAAACAACCACTAAACATAATATTACGAAAATAACATTTTAATATCATATGAGTAAAATACTTAATTTCTTCCGGCTTTATATAATGTTTTTCATATCATACGATAAAATTCATTTATTTACAAATAATAATATTTGCAGCGGCATGCACATTTTTCACAACAGTACATCAATATAAAAAATATTAACAAAATTACGGCGTCATTTTATACCTTAGCTCAAATATGGATGTGCTTGCGAATGCAATTAAGCGTCCAAATAGTTTGAATAAATATCCGTCACCAGTAATATATGAATGGAGTCGACCTATTATCACATGAACATCAATATTACACACGGATTTTTCTTTCTACTATCAAAAGTATGAAAATAGCACATGCATATATGTGGTCATCACCTCAAAAGGGACAGCGAAGATGGTAACACAATTTCTTCAATCACGTCATCTCCTCCTTGTTTGCTACTAAGATGAATTATTTTACCTAATTACATACATCATTAAGTACATTAGCACCTAATCTTAACATATAAAATTTAGATTATTGCGATATAACAAAGTAGACCTACGGTTTTCTAACTATAGACTTATTAATAAACATACCACATGAAATAACATACCAATTTTTTCTTAATTACAGATTAAGATCTTCTCGCATGTCAATACTAATGGACGCGCTAACATTGATACAACATCTTCTAAAGAAAATAGTATAAATGCAACATCTGTAGTTTGAAATTGTTTCTAACCTCTAAGCACTAACATTGCATAGCTAACTAGGAGCTAAAAGACTAACTAATTACCACCCTGCATGCAAAAAAACTAATGTATTGCAAAGCTCATACCTTGATCTTCAACTTTGTACTTCACTTCGCTAGGCAAATCCTACTGCTGAAGCTCTAAATGACTCCAAAAATTTATGAAATAATGTCTAACACAACACAGAACACATAGTTATGAACTAAACAAAAAGAGTAAAAACATCATGCATGCGAACGAAACCAACAAAAATGGATAGATCTTACCTTCTTCTATCTTTTCTTCAACTTCACCATATTCAAAATCCAACTCTAAATCGCCCTAAATCACGAGTAAAAGTGCCTAGTGAGTTTATCTTTCTCTCTGTTCTTACACACTCAGAGATGAGAAAATGAGGCAGAGACAGTGTGCTTCCGCTCGGAGCAGATGTATACTATATAAAAGGAAGAGGATCCCTGTAGTGTCCGCGAGTGAGTGATTCCCACAATGCCGTCGCATCCGCTGAAGAAAGCCGGAGTGATTCCCACCCATCAAATTCATTGTCGTCCCGCGTAGGAATGAGCGCCGTTTGCAACAGGGATAATCGCCCTAAATCACGCGCGTGGGAATGAGCGCGTTAAAGCTATAGGCAATCACTCGCGTGGGAATGAGCGCGGGGCGTCTGCATCCGTTGTCACGTCAGGGAAAGATGCCGCCTCCTCCCGTGGCGGCCTGGCCCACTCCTCGGCCCGCGCGCAGCAGGGGCTGTCGGCCAGGGAGCGGCAGCGCCAGGGGTGGCCGCCTCGCCCGGTGGCGGCTGGGCCCACCTGCCCGCCCGTTCGTCGCGGCGCGGTGTGCGGTAGCTTTCCGTTCACCTCGGTCGCCGCCTCCTTGCGTGGCGGCAGGTGCCACGTGTCGCCTGCCGCACCTGCCGCCACTAGTGAGGGGGTCCTTTTTGACAATTTTATCCGCAGGTAGTCCTTTTTGGCAATAGCGTTCGATAGGGGGTCATTTTGGACAAAAAATCCAGCGCCAACTCCCACGCCGACGCCTACGCTGCCGCCAAGCCCGAGCGATGATGCCTCGACGACGCCCAGCACAGAAGCCGTGCCGACGCCGACCAGCCCTCGCACGCCGACTCCTCCAACGCCAGAGGCCGACACCACCGTTTGATGCAACGCATCCGTCCTTTCTTTTGCACGCCGAAACTTTTTATTTGATCGCCGAATTGTGGCAAGGTGATCGCCGAGCTGTGGCGCTGATCGCTGGACTTGTGGCTTTTTTGGGAGCGGGAATGGACCAAGTTTGAATTTGCCACGCCTTGGAGGCGGCATCTAGGGGCATGGTTGGGACGTAGATCGCCCGCAGGGCCTAAAAATCACCGGGCAAGCGCCCGAAAGAGCGCCGGTCTATGCGCTGGGGGGCGAACGAGTGGAGATGCTCTAAGCTAGTGCCATCGACTTCGCGACTTTGGGAGGAGCACAAATCATACAGGATGCACACTAGTGACCACTGCCATCATGCCATCGACTGCACAAAAACTGCACTAATCCAGTAACAGCAACAGAGTGGCTCCTCTAGTCTAAGGAACAAACAGCAGCAACAGAATGACTAGTAGTGCCAATTCAGGCAGACCTCTCTATACACAGTGCCGTCTCCGAGGCGGTTCGCCACGTCGCGGATCGATGGATCACCTTCCGCCTATCTCAGTCCCTGATCTCTGTGCCGAAGATCCGATACCGTCTGCTGCCCCAGGGGTCGTACTTGTCCAGGCGGTACGACTTCAGGCAGCACCATACCCAGGGAGGGTTCCTGCCCCCGGCCATGCCTTCCTCGGCATCATCTTCTGGCTCCGGGACGCCCAGCAGCCTGTTCATCTTTCTGGTCAGCGCGGCCAGTGTGAGGAAACCGCCGAAAAAGCTCACCTGACATTCATAAGACGAACACAGGTTTCAGAAAAGGCAAGCATTTTCTCAGGCACTCGTGGCTTCCTTTTTACCACAAAATGTAGTTTCTATGACTTCTGAGAATGGACACCGGAGGGGAGGTGCATTGTAGACCGCAAGGCTGGCTCATTAACATCTTACCGCATCGTCCTTGTGGACGTATGCATGGATTCTCGCTGTAGGATCCTCGAGAGTCAGCCGAAGGCAATAATCACCCGTCAATAGTGAATGCAGCTCTTTGCCTTTGCAAGGGTATGCCGCCACCACACGGACCAGGGTTTTGAATTTGTGCGTCACCTGGCACAAAAGATACAGAGATATCGGTGCCGGCATTAGTTTTCACTTTTCAGAACACTTCTAGGTTAGTGTTGATTATGAAAAGCAGCATTGGAAGAGACACCATCACTGTGATCCTATTGAAGTGAACATTTCTCACGATGAGGATAGAGTTCGGTTCTTGAAAATTTTAAGGGATAAACTAAAACTAATGCGGCTAGTGAAGCTGATGAACAATTGACAAAAATGTTGCAATTGGGAAATGAGTATTACCTGTCCATGGGTGAGCGACTCCATTAATGTCGTGTAACCTGCTCTCTTGAACTCCACATCTGATAGAATTGGCAAATATCACATGGCAGGTCTTAGCATACAACAGATGGCAGCAAATCTGCATCACGTAATTATCCGGTTATGATTCATACCAGTAATATCAGAGGCCGTATGGAGGCTAGCCATTGGCTCTCGATGAACTTGGGTGGCAAAGCGACCATCGAATGTCCTGGAGTTATTAATGCACTTGATAAACATTTTTCCTAAAGGAAATTTAAGATGCACTATCCATCCATGAGAAAAGAGAAGATTACTTCAGACGTTCAATGACACTGCCATCTTCATTAGATAAAAGACGGATTCTACTAGAAGGCAGCAAAGAGCCTTTCCACATGCCAAACTCCTGTTTGCAAGTAATATTGCAGAACCGGGCCCAGTAAATATCCTTTTGCAAGTGTAGTATTTCCTTGGAAAATCTGTTTGCGAATACCCTCAGGACAGTTCCAACACAAGGCAGTGTGCATAGAACCTCCCTGGGTAACGGCGCTTCTTCAGGATGCAGAGGGGTCGCTGTAACTGCTTCCGTGTCCAAACTACAAGGTCGCCAAGAGAAATAACAGAGGCGCACAATTTAGTTCAAAAATTGAACAGTGAGATTAGCATATGCTTTATGAGAAATCGAGTCTATTTGCTCCTATACCCAAAGTTAAAACGATGTTATATTCCCTTCAAAACAACCAAACGAAGACCCTGATAAATATATCAAAAGCACTATTGCCATCCTACATATTTTTAGACAGACTTTATTTGCTATCGCATGTTGGTGAAATAGAACTTAAACAATAATTAGAGATTCTAACCCTACAGTGTCTGAAGCTCAGTTGCAGGAGTATCAGTTCCATCCCAAACATAAAAAATCCATTCACCACTGGGAGCTTCACAGACATGAAGTACCTATAAAGAAAAGCTAGATATTTCCTCAGTTGACATAAGTATCAAATTTAATTTGATTGAATATAAGGAACTAACCTTGCATACAAGATCAAAAGTAGAATCAGACTTTATATTCCGTAGCTGTAATTCAAGATCTTTCAGACCTATGGTACAAAAAACTATTACAAACAGCAACAAATATCACAAAAGATACTCACACTGAATATATTCTCTATTGAAGATAGAAATAATTCATGAATCTGCGTATAAACGCATACACATAAATCATTAGACAATTTTGTATGCAGGCCATGCTAGGATAAGCACTTACACAATGCAGCATCATGGCAAGGAGATAAAACCAACAAAAAAGGGACCATTTGTGCATATAAAAACTTAAGTGGCGCTATATTAGAATGAAGTCCATACAAAGACAGCCTTACCTAAGATGGTAAATGCGAGAATGCAAGTAGAAATACGAGAATAATTAATCAGATGGATCATTGTATACGAATGGGGCCTAGATCAGATCGTGCATAGACATTAACTGGCCAGAGCAAAAGTTTGAAAACAGTGATAGCAAGATCCCATCAAGGCTGATGGACAAAAGCAGAGTTTCTGTCTCAGTTGGAAGCTCGTAATCCTGTTTGTTTCCATGGTATGAGACAGATGTACAAAATTTGAAAGAACACGATTGTAACACTGCACAACATGTAATGTAGATGCGTGAACCAAAGAAATGAACAACAGTAGTGTTCAAATTAGGAGTCACCTGGAGGATGATACACAAGCCACATTCTCATCTGGGTTAAAATTTGATGGTCATATTTGGTTCCTTGATGTTTCATAGAAATCTGGTAAGGCCTGAACTCTGTAGATACCATCCCTCCAAATAGTGCAAACGAAGAAAACCTTTTCTCAATAGTTACAAAGAATTCTCCATGGAGCACTTTTATCTGCAGATAAAAGTAGACATGATCTAATCACCACAAATACTTAATAAAAACGAGGGAAGAAAATTGCACATACAAGCATACAAAAGGAACAATGTAAGTGCAAAGTTATATTCTCAGAAATGCCATAGAATGTGGCACTACGATAAGTGGACACTTGAAGAGTATTCAGCTATACCAGAACATTATGGAGACTGATGATATCGCCGCTTGACCTAACACATGGCAGTAGTGCAGTGTTGTTAGCAAAGAAAGTCACGGAGATACCAGATGTACGTGATTGATCAGCTATCCTCAATGTAAGAGTGAAATCTGCAAAAACATTAGCCATGACCGAGTGGCATCGCATTGATTTCATCAATAAGCAGAATGGAACCAAAAAAAATATGAAAATCACTAGGCCATGTACAGACAAGATTACCATAAACATCAACCACCTTGTTTCAAACATATATGCATTAACCTGCTAGAAGCTTACTTCCATGCCTTCAAGGATGTGGAATAGGGGGGCCATTATCCCACCTTGCTTTTTAGTATTATTATAGCTGTTGGTGTGGCCATTTTGGTCAATAAAAAGAGTGCAGAAAGGATTAATAAAGGATATTGTTTCTCATTTCAAGGAAGACGGTTGTGTGATGTGTCTATTCTCAAAGATGCAGATGACACCATTCTTTTTGTAGAAAATTTACAGCAGGCAAGAAATTTGAAGCTCATCCTACGCTTAAACATCTTTGAGGTTTGAAAAGAAATTTGAAGTGAGCTCTATTGCTTAGGAATGAGGTCGAGAGATGAGAGATTTTCCATTTTGTGGAAGACTACAGAGGAAAAAGTAGAATGGAGTTGGCTAGGTGGCAAGATAAAATATTATCTTATGCGGAAGGGTTTACTCCCAATAATTCTTGTTTAAGCAGCATCGCCTTCCTACATGTTGTACTTCTTTAGGATTCCAAGGGAAGTTCTCAAGAAGTTAACAACTTCAGGACAACGTTGTCATGCCATTGGTTAGCTAGCCAGCAGTATTTACAAGGGGGCACTCTTTCTCAGGTGGAAGTTAGATCACATGAGTTGCATTTCTAGCAGAGTTTAATGCAGAACAAGCCACTGTTGTTTGCATTCTGTCACAAGAAAGTGGAGGATGATAACTCCACTTGTTCCTGGGAGGAGTGGAAGGGAACACAAAAATGTAGCTTTCAAATTCCTTTGATTTTATTACCCGGCATTTGGTAAGAATGTGACTGGCACATGTGTTTAATGAAGGATGGGGTATGTAGGGTTAATGAGAATTTTGTAGAGAGCTTCTGGGTATGTGGATGCAGCACCAGCTTCAGCAAGAATCTGACGTCCTTTAGCGGAGGAACCAGATAGATCAGTGTGGAAGTTGGGTGCAAAAGGAGAATATATTGTGCATTCTTTTATGTACTATATAGATGTTAGAACAGAATCTGATTGCTATCCATTTAGCTTTAGCATTTTCATGTGTTCATTGTCAGGAACCCATGAGTTAAACACACTCACTATCGCATGGTTTCAGCAAAAGTCATCACTAATGGGAAGTCGCCAAAGAGTTGATTTAGGGATGATCACCGTGTGAGATGCTAAAGCTTGAGTTTTTCTCGTGCTAAAGCCACCAGATTTATTAACCAGCACGACTTCACAAATCAAAGCAAAGGTAGTAGTACTATAATCTCATAGCTAAAGACAACAAAATATCGCCCCAGGACTTCCTGTTTCCACAGAATTGGCAGAGCAGGACCTGAGAACAGTTTGTGAATCGAAGATAGAGAAGGAAGAAGCATGACGCAGAGCATACGACATCCTACATCCTACGTCAACTGACTCGCAATCCTCTACAACCCTGACCAGTGCGACAGAGGTCGCCGCCTGAGCAAGCATTGCCTGACTAATTTCAAGGCATACGAAGCAACCGCAGAACACCACTCCAGGTGTCTCTAACCTAAGCCCCAATGCACCCGAGCAGCGCAATCGGCACGGTGATAAGAACCCTAGGGGAGCGCGCGCACGGCAGGTGCGCATGGGAGGGGGTGACTCACCGGTTCCGCGGCTGCGGAAGGCGGCGCCGATCTCGATGACGGCGGCGAAGAGGCAGACCCGGAAGCCGGGGGTCTTGAGGGCGTCGGCAATAGGCAGGTACACGTACTCCGCCTCCCCGCCCACCATCGATGGAACCGCGCCTCCCTCGCGCTGTCGCTTCCGCTCGAGCACCGCCGCCGCTGACGACGACGCCTCCATGGTGTGCTTTGTGCGTTGCCGAGTGACGGAACGGACACGTAGCGAGTATGACTTGGCATTTGTAACCCGAAATTTCAATTCTCTCTCCTGTCAGAGCAACTCCAATGGGGCGACCCAGATCATTTTGTCCGCTTTTTATCTATTTGGGTCGACTGCCCACTCGACGTCTGTCCTGTTTTAGATATGGGTCGGCAGCGTGCCCAACACGTCGACCTATATGTGCAAGTGTGGCCGGCTGGCCGCCCTATTTCAACAAATAGCTCGTTTTTGCATTGAATTTGCATTTAAACATATAGTCAAATAATATAGTTTGAACAGAATAAAATAACATAGTTTTACAAGCCGAATAAAAATAAAAATGTCTCTCATAGTTTTGCAAGCCGAATAAAAGAAGATACATCTATTTTGTTGCCAACATGAGCCCACGTATGCTTAACCAAATCATTTTGCAGTTGCACGTGAGTTTCCCAATCACGCATGTTATGATGAAATTGAGTGAACTATTCAAACGTTGCCGCTCCTACATGCTCAGGCACAACATTCTCAACCTAAAACGGAAACCCTTGATCGTACAGATGTTCCGGGCACTCGTCTTCTACGATCATATTGTGCATGATCACACAAGCAGTCATCACCTTCCACAGTTTCTGCGTGCTCCAGGTATTAGCAGGATACCGAATGATGCCCCATCGAGATTGCAAAACACCAAAGGCACACTCGATATCCTTCCTAGCACTCTCTTGCTCTTGGGCAAATCTTTTCATTTTCTCTCCGACAAGGTTGGGGATTGTCTTGACAATAGTGGTCCACTGAGGATAGATACCGTCACCCAAGTAGTATCCTTTGTCGTAGTTGTGGCCGTTGATAGTAAAGTTCACCGGTGGGTTGTTGCCTTCGGCAAGCCTACCAAACACCGGCGAGCGCTGAAGCACGTTGATATCATTGTGTGATCCAGCCATGCCAAAGAAAGAGTGCGATCCGGAGATCTTGAGACGCCACTGACCTCTAGTATGACAAAGCAAGCCACGACATGGCCCTTATACTACCCTTGCCAAGCGTAAGGCAGTTCTTCCACATCCGGTGCATGTAGTCTATCTTGCCAAGCATCCTCGAAGCCCTCACGGCATTCATCACCAACAAACGAGTTGTATCTTGAGTCGGCTCTCTCAAGTACTCATGGCCAAACACAAGAATAACAACCTTGCGAACTTATCTGGGGACTCTAGGCATGTAGACTCGCTCATACGGACGTACTCGTTAATGAGATCACTGGGCACTTCGTATGCAAGCATTCGGATGGCGGCAGTGCATTTCTGATAAGAGGAGAAACCAATCTTGCCAACGACATCCTCTTTACACTCAAAATAGTCATCATAGCCGACCCCCCCCCCCTCTTTAATACGGTTGAAAAGATGCCTACTCATGCGGCGGAATTTTTTATGTTTAAACAATGGATTTGTTGTATTAAAGTAGTCCTTCCAAAGAAGGAAATGCGTGCTCTCTCGGTTGCGATTCAACACCGTAAGGTGGCCCGGAATGGAGCCACGGAACAACGACCGCTGGCTGTTGAGGTGGTGATGGACCAACACGGCAGCCAATATCTCCTCCTCCTCATCGGACGATGAATCGTCGGAGTCGCAAAGGAAATAGTGAAAAAAGAACTCGTCGGCGGATTCCATTTTGTACCTTGGCAAACTGTCGAACAGCTTGTGGGCATCGACGAAGGAGACGGCCGGCGAAGGGAGTCGCGACGCGTACGGACCAGCTAGCTGCCCTGCCGGCGTCCGACCAGCGTGCCGCTGAGGATCTGGCCAGGGCGGCGAGGCGGCTTCTTGGTCGCGGTCACGGATGTGTGGTGGGGGAGCGGGGGTGGGAAGCAGTCGGCTCCCCGGCAGCAATACGACGTTGGCGGGCGATGTAGGAGTGGGCGGCGTTGCTGGGCGGATGTTGCGGCGCCGGCAGCTTGCAGAGTGTAATATTGCATATCATATTTTATTGCATTTTTGTTTGATCCTAGAAATTCTACGCAACTCAAGGACCCACGGAGAGAGTTGGCGGTTTCATTATTTTCATATTCGAGTTTTTCTCGAATTTTGAAAAGAGGATCGTTTGATTTAATTATTTTCTCTTTGAATATTTCTTTTATAAAAATAAAAGAGAGAGGATAAAATGACTTCCTCAAAATAAAGAAATATCGGAGATTTAATGTTAAAATCAAATAAGATTTTTATTTGGAGTTTTATCGCTATTTTATTTGAATTAGGAAAAATATGTGTTTTTCAAAATTGCATTTTAGGCCCAAATAAATGTTCGCCTTGTCCGCCCTATTTTAGAGAACGGGGAAAATTTATTTCGGAATTTTTGGAGTCCGTTTAGTACTTCTTTTCTTTATTTTTCTGCACGATAGAATTATAAAAAAAAAAGAGAAACCGACTCGAGCCGTACCGAAAGCAGACTCATACAGGGCTTTATAAGCCGCGCCACCCGAGCCCTCTGACCCCTGACCCCACCGCCGCCGAACCCTAGCCGCCGCCCCCAGCCGCCCGCCGCCGCCGCCCGCCGCCACCGCCGCCGCCGCCGTCTCGCCGGATCCGCCGGAGGTAGCCGCCGCCACCTCGGTTTTTGTGAGAAAACCGAATGTTTTTTTCGAAACCCTAGATCCGTTTTTTAGATCCGATTCGGTTTAGTTATCTAGCGAACGCCCGTTCGTACGTTCCTTTTAACGAACGGTTTTCACCGTTTAGCCGCAGACAGCGAACGTTCGTTCGTTAGCCTGTTCGTCAGTTTTTCTTTTTCTCGGATTTTCCGCGATTATTTTCGATCGCGACTTCTGATCCGATTTTTGTTTTAGTTTATCTTTTCGCTCGTTTATCGGAATCAGGAGATTCAAGCGCCTAGAGTTTCGTCTCGAAGCCCTCTTTCTGTTTAACCAACTTGAACAAGATTTTGCTACTGTAAAATTTGACTTTAGTCCAGATTAGTAAACGAAGCTTGTTTCTTTCACCGTTTGAGTTTTGTTGCTTCGTTTGATTTGATTCCTTTTGCAAACCGGAGTACTTAAGTTGAACTTTTTGGTTAGATCTCTTATTTGATTTTTACCCGTGCCCTTGCTTGATTGCTTATTGTATGCTTGTTTGTTTGCGATAGAGTATCCGGAGTGCAAAGCGTGCTACTACGAGTCTCTAGGTTTCGCGGATCATCAGCAAGGCAAGTAACACTTTGATCATACCTCTTTACTACCCAGTTTTATTGCATTAGATCAATCCTCAAACATTTGCATGGTTAGGATCTGATTTAAATTGTGGGTTGGGAAGTAGTTGAGGTAGTACCTATTCACCTGTTTATTATCAAACCTATGGGAGTTACTTCTACGTTGCTTATACTGCTATGCTATGCTCGTAGACGTGGATTGGGTTTGAGTGTACTCATGACAGATGTGAGCATTCTTAATTAATGATTAACTTAAGGTGGCGACTTTAATACACATCTGGGTGGATTGAGGCACCTGGGGAATCCAGTGATTGCCTGTATTTTTGGAAATCCCGGGGTACCGTGTGATTTTTCCTATGGACTGCCACCCAGGCTCAAAGGGATCATGGGATTATTCATGCTAGAAACTTCCGTGTGCAGCCACAAGCCATTATGGGCTTTGGCATAGTTGAGTATGTTGTGTGACCTCTTTTAGTGGTAGACCAGGAGACGTAGGGGATGTAGGTGGTACGGTCTACCCATCGAAAGAGTTAATGCTTCTGAAAGACTATCTCTCGGTCATCCATTTCTCAAACACCATGTAGTGTGAGAAATCCAACGGAGGAGATCGAATCTTGTGGGGAAAAGTGCGCAAATCTCTGCAGAGTGTACAAACTAATCATGGTTACCCGTGTCCCCGGTTATGGACATCTTGAGTATCTGGTTCTTGGATTATCATGTGGATCTCATTACTCTTAGTTATAAAATTTGATTGGGATATTATTTACCTTTTTAATTGGGATTGAGATGGGGTTTACCGTTCTCAATGTTTAACAACCACCATGATAGTTAAGTAAAGTTTATTCCTTTGTTGTAGGGAAAAATTGGCTTTTCGCAAAACATATTAACCATCTGACCTCCACCAGCCATATATGCATGTAGTGATAGCATTATTCTGTTCATTACTCTTTTGTGTTACATTGCGGCATATTCCATGTCTTGACCCATTTCGGGCTGCAACGTATCATGTTGCAGACTTTTCAGACGACGAGTAAGGAGCCTTAGGTCGTGATCTTTCACTCAGTGATGCCGTTGGAGTTGATGGACTCACTTTATCTTCCAAGCATTCCGTTGTTATCATATTAGATGGCCTTAAGCCATATTTATTGTAATAAGTTCTCATTTGAGACATTCGATGTGATAGGTGTGTGATTGCTACTCTGTTATAAATCCTTCAAGTACTGTGCGTGTCAGCATTACTGATCCAGGGATGACATTGATGCACAGAGATCATACTGTTTGAGGTCTGGTCGCTACACAGAGTCGCCGAAAAAAATGGGCGGCGGCGTTGGCAACCAAGGAGGCGGGCGAGGGGTGTTGTTGGTGTTGGGGAACGTAGTAATTCAAAAAAAATCCTACGATCACGCAAGATCTATCTAGGAGATGCATAGCAATGAGAGAGGAGAGTGTTTCCACGTACCCTCGTAGACCGAAAGCGGAAGCGTTTAGTAACACGGTTGATGTAGTCGAACGTCATCACGACCCAACCAATCCAAGTACCAAACATACGGCACCTCCGTGTTCAGCACACGTTCAGCATGATGACGTCCCTCGAGCTCTTGATCCAGTAGAGGGTCAAGGGACAGTTCCGTCAGCACGACGGCGTGGCGACGGTGTTGGTGATGTGATCCGCGCAAGGCTTCGCCTAAACACTACGGCAGTATGACCGAGGTGGTAATGTGGAGGGGGCACCACACACGGCTAAGAAACAACTATTGTGTCTTTTGGGTGCCCCTTGGCCACGTATATAAAGTTGGAGAGGGAGGAGGCCGGCGGCCATGAGGGGGCGCGCCAAGGGGGGGTCCAACTAGGATTGGGACTAGGATTCCCAATCCTAGTTGGATGCCCTTTCCTATTCCAAGAGGGGGAAGGAGGGAAGGAGAGGGAGAGGAAGGGGAAAGAGGGGGCCGCGCCCCTTCCCCCTAGTCCAATTCGGACTCCCCTCGGGTGGGCGCGCGCCACCCTGTGGGTTGCCCTCTCCTACTCCCTTATGGCCCACTGAGGCCCATAACTTTCCCGGGGGGTTCCGGTAACCCCTCGGTTCCCTGATAAATATCTGAAACGTCCCGAAACCTTTCCGGTGTCCGAATACCTTCGTCCAATATATCAATCTTTACCTCTCGACCATTTTGAGCCTCCCCGTCATGTCTGTGATCTCATCCGGGACTCCAAACAAACTTCGGTCACCAAAAACACATAACTCATAATACAAATTGTCATCGAACGTTAAGCGTGCAGAACCTACGGGTTCGAGAACTATGTAGACATGACCGAGACACATCTCCGGTCAATAACCAATAGCAGAACCTGGATGCTCATATTGGCTCCTACATATTCCACGAAGATCTTTATCGGTCAAACCGCATAACAACATACGTTATTCCCTTTGTCATCGGTATGTTACTTGCCCGAGATTCGATCGTCGGTATCCTCATACCTAGTTCAATCTCGTTACCGGCAAGTCTCTTTACTCGTTTTGTAGTGCATCATCCCGCAACTAACTCATTAGTCACATTGCTTGCAAGACTTATAGTGATGTGCATTACCGAGAGGGCTCAGAGATACCTCACCGATACACGGAGTGACAAATCCTAATCTCGATCTATGCCAACTCAACAAACACCTTCGGAGACACCTGTAGAGCATCTTCATAATCACCCAATGATGTTGTGATGTTTGATAGCACACAAAGTGTTCCTCCGGTATTCGGGAGTTGCATAATCTCATAGTCAGAGGAATATGTATAAGTCATGAAGAAAGCAATAGCAATAAAACTAAATGATCATTATGCTAAGCTAACGGATGGGTCTTGTCCATCAAATCATTCTCTAATGATGTGATCCCGTTGATCAAATGACAACACATGTCTATGGTCAAGAAACTTAACCATCTCTAATTAACGAGCTAGTCAAGTAGAGGCATACTAGGGACACTTAGTTTTGTCTATGTATTCACACATGTACTAAGTTTCCAGTTAATACAATTCTAGCATGAATAACAAACATTTATCATGATATAAGGAAATATAAATAACAACTTTATTATTGCCTTTAGGGCACATTTCCTTCAGTCTCCCACTTGCACTAGTGTCAATAATTTAGATTACATAGTAATGATTCTAACACCCATGGAGTCTTGGTGCTGATCATGTTTTGCTCGTGGAAGAGGCTTAGTCAATGGGTCTGCAACATTCAGATATGTATGTATCTTGCAAATCTCTATGTCTCCTTCCTTGACTTGATCGCGGATGGAATTGAAGCGTCTCTTGATGTGTTTGGTTCTTTTGTGAAATCTGGATTCCTTCGCCAAGGCAATTGCTCCAGTATTGTCACAAAAAAAATTCATTGGACCCGATGCACTAGGTATTAGACCTAGATCGGATATGAACTCCTTCATCCAGACTCCTTCATTTGCTGCTTCTAAAGCAGCTATGTACTCCGCTTCACACGTAGATCCCGCCACGACGCTCTGTTTGGAATTGCACAAACTGACAACTCCACCATTCAATATAAATACGTATCCGGTTTGTGACTTAGAGTCATCCGGATCAGTGTCAAAGCTTGCATCAGGTCTAGTGATCCACTCCTGGATTACTTTGGTACATCCCTGCTAAACATATAGCAAGGCACACATCAGGTCTGGTACACGGCATTGCATAGATGATAGAACCTATGGCTGAGGCATAGGGAATGACTTTCATTTTCTCTCTATCTTCTGCAGTGGTCGGGCATTGAGTCTGACTCAACTTCGCACCTTGTAACACAGGCAAGAACCCTTTCTTTGACTGATCCATTTTGAACTTCTTTAAAACTTTATCAAGGTATGTGCTTTGTGAAAGTCCAATTAAGCGTCTTGATCTATCTCTATAGATTTTGATCCCAATATATAAGCAGCTTCACGGAGGTCTTTCATTGAAAAATTCTTATTCAAGTATCCTTTTATGCTATCCAGAAATTCTGTATTATTTCCAATCAATAATATGGCATCCACATATAATATTAGAAATGCTACAGAGCTCCCACTCACTTTATTGTAAATACAGACTTCTCCAAAAGTCTGTATAAAACCATATGCTTTGATCACACTATCGAAGCGTATATTCCAACTTCGAGAGGCTTGCACCTGTCCATAAATGGATTGTTGGAGCTTGCACACTTCGTTAGCACCTTTATGATCGACAAAACCTTCTGGTTGTATCATATACAACTCTTCTTTAAGATATCCATTAAGGAATGCAGTTTTGACATCCATTTGCCAAATTTCATAATCATAAAATGCGGCAATTGCTAACATGATTCGGACAGACTTAAGCATCGCTATGGGCGAGAAGGTATCATCATAGTCAACTCCTTGAACTTGTCAAAAATCTTTCGCAACAAGTCGAGCTTTGTAGACAGTAACATTACCGTCAGCGTCAGTCTTCTTCTTGAAGATCCATTTATTCCCTATGACTTGCCGATCATCGGGCAAGTCAACCAAAGTCCATACTTTGTTCTCAAACATGAATCCCATCTTAGATTTCATGGCCTCAAGCCATTTTGCAGAATCTGGGCTCATCATCGCTTCCTCATAGTTTGTAGGTTCGTCATGGTCAAGTAACATGACCTCCAGAATAGGATTACCGTACCACTCTGGTGCGGATCGTACTCTGGTTGACCTATGAGGTTTGTTAGTAACTTGATCTGAAGTTTCATGATCATCATCATTAGCTTCCTCACTAACTGATGTAGGAATCACTGGAACTGATTTCTGTGACGAACTACTTTCCAACTCAGGAGAAGGTACAATTACCTCATCAAGTTCTACTTTCCTCCCACTCACTTCTTCGAGAGAAACTCCTTCTTTAGAAAGGATCCATTCTTAGCAATGAATATCTTGCCTTCGGATCTGTGATAGTAGGTGTACCCAACAGTCTCTTTTGGGTATCTTATGAAGACACATTTCTCCGATTTGGGTTCGAGCTTATCAGGTTGAAACTTTTTCACATAAGCATCGCAGCCCCAAACTTTAAGAAACGACAACTTAGGTTTCTTGCCAAACCACAGTTGATATGGTGTCGCCTCAACGGATTTAGATGGTGCCCTATTTAACGTGAATGCAGTCGTCTCTAAAGCATAACCCCAGAATGATAGTGGTAAACCGGTAAGTGACATCATAGATCGCACCATATCTAATAAAGTACGATTACGACGTTTGGACACACCATTACGCTATGGTGTTCCAGGTGGCGTGAGTCGCGAAACTATTCCACATTGATTCAAATGAAGATCAAACTCATAACTCAGATATTCACCTCCACGATCAGATCGTAGAAACTTTATTTTCTTGTTACGATGATTTTTCACTTCACTCTGAAATTCTTTGAACTTTTCAAATGTTTCAGACTTATGTTTCATCAAGTAGATATACCCATATCTTCTCAAATCATCTGTGAAGGTCAGAAAATAACGATACCCGCCCGAGCCTCAACACTCATCGGATAGCATATATCAGTATGTATTATTTCCAATAAGTTAGTTGATTGCTCCATTGTTCGGAAGAACGGATTCTTAGTGATCTTGCCCATGAGGCATGGTTCGCAAGTATCAAGTGATTCCAAAAGCTCATCAGCATGGAGTTTCTTCATGCGCTTTACACCAATATGACCTAAACGGCAGTGCCACAAATAAGTTGCACTATCATTATTAACCTTGCATCTTTTGGCTTCAAGATTATGAATATGTGTATCACTACAATCAAGATTCAACAAAAATAGACCACCCATCAAGGGTGCATGACCATAAAAGATATTACTCATATAAATAGAACAACCATTATTCTCTAATTTCAATGAATAACCATCTCGCATCAAACAAGATCCAGATATAATGTTCATGATTAATGCTGGCACCAAATAACAATTATTCAGGTCTAAAACTAATCACGAAGGTAGATATAGAGGTAGCGTGCCGATGGCAATCACATCGACTTTTGAACCATTTCCCACGTGCATCGTCACCTCGTACTTAGCCAATCTTAGTTTAATCCGTAGCCCCTGTTTCGAGTTGCAGATATAAGCAACAGAACCAATATCAAATACCCAGGTGCTACTACGAGCATTAGTAAGGTACACATCAATAACATGTATATCAAATATACCTTTCACTTTGCCATCTTTCTTATCCGCCAAATACTTGGGGCAGTTCCGCTTCCAGTGACTAGTCCCTTTGTAGTAGAAGCACTCAGTTTCAGGCTTAGGTCCAGACTTGGGCTTCTTCACTTGATCAGCAACTTGCTTGCCATTCTTCTTGGAGTTCCCCTTCTCCCCTTTGCCCTTTTTCTTGAAACTAGTGGTCTTCTTAACCATCAACACTTGATGCTCCTTCTTGATTTCTTCCTCCATAGCCTTTAGCATCGCGAAGAGCTCTTGAGTTGTCTTATCTATCCCTTGCATATTATAGTTCATCATGAAGCTTTTATAGCTTGGTGGCAGTGATTGAAGAACTCTGTCAATGACACTATCACCAGGAAGATTAACTCCCAGTTGAGTCAAGTGGTTGTGGTACCCAGACATTCTGAGTATATGTTCACTGACAGCACTATTCTCCTCCATTTTGCAGCTATAGAACTTATTGGAAACTTCATATCTCTCAATTCGGGCATTTGCTTGAAATATTAACTTCAACTCCTGGAACATCTCATATGCTCCATGACGTTCAAAACGTCTTTGAAGTCCCGATTCTAAGCCGTAAAGCATGGCACACTGAACTATCGAGTAGTCATCAGCTTTGCTCTACCAGACGTTCATAACATCCGGAGTTGCTCCTGCAGCGTGCACCTAGCGGTGCTTGCAGGACGTAGTTCTTCTGTGCAGCAATGAGGATAATCCTCAAGTTACGGACCCAGTCCGTGTAGTTGCTACCATCATCTTTCAACTTAGCTTTCTCTAGGGACGCATTAAAATTCAAAGGAACGGTAGCACGGGCCATTGATCTACAATAACATAGACATGCAAAAAACTATCAGGTACTAAGTTCATGATAAATTAAAGTTCAATTAATCATATTACGTAAGAACTCCCACTTAAATAGACATCCCTCTAGTCATCTAAATGATCACGTGATCCATATCAACTAAACCAAGTCCGATCATCATGTGAGATGGAGTAGTTTTCAATGGTGAACATCACTATGTTGATCATATCTACTATATGATTCACGTTCGACCTTCCGGTCTCAGTATTTCGAGGCCATATCTGCATATGCTAGGCTCGTCAAGTTTAACCTGAGTATTCTGCACGTGCCAACCAGAGTTGGCCCGGAGGCTGGCCGTTTGGCCTGAGACGTTCGTTCCCACAGACGGCTTAGTAGCGTGCGCGGTACCAAAGGCTCACTCTTAGTCACAGACCTCAGAGCCTCTGCCCGGCTAGCAAGAGCAAACGCTGGAGGCCACCCACGCGAGAAACGTCTCGGGAGAAAAACGGTTCGGGCGACCCGACCGTTTGCTTTATAAGTATCTGCTCGGTTAAATCTGCTCCCAGAGTCCGAGTACTGTACACTTCACTTCGCGGCCCACTCTCAGCCAGACCGCAGAGCGGCTGACCGGCAAGCGAGAGCACAAGCCAAAGAACAGAGGGAACAGGAAAAACATTGAAGGGGGCTCGGATGAGACCGAGTCGGCACCCTCCGCATAAAACTTGTAATGCTAAAAGCAATCATTTGATACATCTGCATGGACTAACTTTGTATTTTGCATGATCATTTCCGTGGGGAAACCCCCCCTCCTTGCTCGGAGGCTCGGAGACTACACCCAGCAGGTGCGCTTGCGCGCCCCCACCGGAAGCAAGCCGCGCCGCAGCCGGCCGGCCGTCATCGACATCTTCTACATCAACACCCGCTAAAAAACCTCCGCCCAACTTTCCCAAGTTTCCCAGAGGCTCGGGGGCTACTGTCGAGGTAATTGACCACGGGTACCCCGTGATACGTCTCCAACGTATCTATAATTTTTTTATTGTTCCATGCTATTATATTATCTGTTTTGGATGATTAATGGGTTATATTATGCTCTTTTATATTATTTTTGGGACTAACCTATTAACCGAAGGCCTAGTGCAAATTGCTGTTTTTTTGCCTATTTCAGTGGTTCGCAGAAAAGGAATATCAAATGGAATCCAAACGGAATGAAACCTTCGCGAGGATTGTTTTTGGAACAAACGCAATCCAGGAGACTTGGAGTGGACGTCAAGGAAGCAACGAGGCGGCCACGAGGCAGGGAAGCGTGCCCAGGGGGTAGGCGCGCCCCCACCCTCTTGGGCCCCTCGTAGCTCCACCGACCTACTTCCTTCGCCTATATATACTCTTATACCCTGAAAACATCCACGAGAGCCACGCAACAATTTGTCCACCGCCTTAACCTTCTGTACCCGTGAGATCCCATCTTGGGGCCTTTTCCGGCGCTCCGCCGGAGGGGGAATCGATCACGGAGGGCCTCTACATCAACACCATGGCCTCTCCGATGATGTGTGAGTAGTTTACCATAGACCTTCGGATCCATAGTTATTAGCTAGATGGCTTCTTCTCTCTCTTTGGATCTCAATACAAAGTTCTCCTCGATTCTCTTGGAGATCTATTCGATGTAATACTTTTTGCGGTGTGTTTGTCGAGATCCGATGAATTGTGGGTTTATGATCAAGATTATCTATGAACAATATTTGATTCTTCTCTGAATTCTTATATGCATGATTTGATATCTTTGCAAGTCTCTTCGAATTATCGGTTTAGTTTGGCTTACTAGATTGATCATTCTTGCAATGGAAGAAATGCTTAGCTTTGGGTTCAATCTTGCGGTGTCCTGATAACCCACAAGTATAGGGGACCACAACAGTTTTCGAGGGTAGAGTATTCAACCCAAATTTATTGATTCGACACAAGGGAAGCCAAAGAATATTCTCAAGTATTAGCAGCTGAGTTGTCAATTCAACCACACCTGGATAACTTAGTATCTGCAGCAAAGTATTCAGTAGCAAAGTAATATGGAAGTAACGGTAACGGTAGCAAAAGTAATATTTTTGGGTTTTGTAATGATTGTAACAGTAGCAACGGAAAAGTAAATAAGCGAAGAACAATATGTGAAAAGCCAGTAGGCATTGGATCGGTGATGGAGAATTATGCCGGATGCGGTTCATCATGTAACAGTCATAACATAGGGTGACACAGAACTAGCTCCAATTCATCAATGTAATGTAGGCATGCATTCCGAATATAGTCATATGTGCTTATGGAAAATAACTTGCATGACATCTTTTGTCCTACCCTCCCGTGGCAGCGGGGTCCTACCAAAAACTAAGGGATATTAAGGCCTCCTTTTAATAGAGTACCGGACCAAAGCATTAACAGATAGTGAATACATGAACTCCTCAACTACGGTCATCACCGGGAGTGGTTCCGATTATTGTCACTTCGGGGTTGCCGGATCATAACACATAGTAGGTGACTATAGACTTGCAAGATAGGAACTCACATACATTCATGAAAACATAATAGGTTCAGATCTGAAATCATGGCACTCGGGCCCTAGTGACAAGCATTAAGCATAGCAAAGTCATAGCAACATCAATCTCAGAACATAGTGGATACTAGGGATCAAACCCTAACAAAACTAACTCGATTACATGATAAATCTCATCCAACCCATCACCGTCCAGCAAGCCTACGATGGAATTACTCACGCACGGCGGTGAGCATCATGAAATTGGTGATGGAGGATGGTTGATGATGACGATGGCGACGGATTCCCCTCACCGGAGCCCCGAACGGACTTCAGATCAGCCCTCCCGAGAGGTTTTAGGGCTTGGCGGCGGCTCCGCATCGTAAAACGCGATGAATCCTTCTCTCTGGTTTTTTTCTCCCTGAAAGTGAATATATGGAGTTGGAGTTGAGGTCGGTGGAGCGTCAGGGGGCCCACAAGGCAGGGGGCGCGCCCCCACCCTCGTGGACAGGTTGTGGGCCCCCTGACGTGGATTCTTCTTCCAGTATTTTTAATATTTTCCAAAAATATGTTCCGTGGAGTTTCAGGTCATTCCGAGAACTTTTGTTTCTACACATAAATAACACCATGGAAAGTCTACTAAAAACAGCGTCAGTCCGGGTTAGTTCCATTCAAATCATGCAACTTAGAGTCCAAAACAAGGGCAAAAGTGTTTGGAAAAGTAGATACGACGAAGACGTATCAACTCCCCCAAGCTTAAACCTTTGCTTGTCCTCAAGCAATTCAGTTGATAAACTGAAAGTGATAAAGAAAAACTTTTACAAACTCTGTTTTGCTCTTGTTGTCGTAAATATGTAAAGCCAGCATTCAAGTTTTCAGCAAAGATTATGACTAACCACATTCACAATAACTCTTAAGTCTCATGTTTACTCATATCAATAATCAACTAGCGAGCGATAATAATAAATCTCGGATGACAACACTTTCTCAAAATAATCATAATATGATATAACAAGATGGTATCTCGCTAGCCGTTTCTGAGACCGCAAAACATAAATGCAGAGCACCTTTAAAGATCAAGGACTGACTAGAAATTGTAATTCATGGTAAAAGAGATCCAGTCATAGTCATACCGAATATAAATTAATATTAATGAATGCAAATAACGGCAGTGCTCTCTAGCTAGTGCTTTTTAATAAGAGGGTGATGACTCAACATGGAAGTAAATAGATAGGCCCTTCGCAGAGGGAAGCAGGGATTTGTAGAGGTGACAGAGCTCGATTTTAAAATAGAGATAAATAATATTTTGAGCGGCATACTTTCATTGTCAACATAACAACCAAGAGATGGCGATATCTTCCATGCTACACACATTATAGGCGGTTCCTAAACAGAATGGTAAAGTTTATACTCCCCGTCCACCAACAAGCATCAATCCATGGCTTGCTAGAAACAATGAGTGCCTCCAACTAACAACAGTCCCAGGGGGAGTTTTGTTTGAAATTATTTTGATTTGATTTGCATAAAGCATGGGACTGGGCATCCCGGTGACCAGCCATTTTCTCGTGAGTGAGGATCAGAGTCCACTCCTCTTGAGAATAACCCACCTAGCATGGAAGATACGGACAACCCTAGTTGATACATGAGCTATTCGAGCATACAAAACAGAATTTCATTTGAAGGTTTAGAGTTTAGCACATACAAATTTACTTGGAACGGCAGGTAGATACCGCATATAGGAAGGTATAGTGGACTCATATGGAATAACTTTGGGGTTTAAGGGATTGGATGCACAAGCAGTATTCCCGCTTAGTACAAATGAAGGCTAGCAAAAGACTAGGAAGCGACCAACTAGAGAGCGACAACAATCATGAACATGCATTAAAATTAATAAACATTGAGTGCAAGCATGAGTAGGATATAATCCACCATGAACATAAAATATCGTGAAGGCTATGTTGATTTGTTTCAACTACATGCGTGAACATGTGCCAAGTCGAGTCACTTAAATCATTCAAAGGAGGATACCACCCCACTATACCACATCACAACCATTTTAATAGCATGTTGGCACGCAAGGTAAACCATTATAACTCATAACTAATTAAGCATGGCACGAGCAACTATAATCTCTAATTGTCATTGCGAACATGTTTATTCATAATAGGCTAAATCAGGAACGATGAACTAATCATATTTACAAAAACAAGAGAGGTCGAGTTCATACCAGCTTCTCTCTTCTCAATCAGTCCATCGTATATCGTCATAATTGCCTTTCACTTGCACGACCAAACGATGTGAAAATAATAAGAGTGCACGTGCATTGGACTAAGCTGGAATCTGCGAGCATTCAATAAACAGGAGAAGACAAGGCAATATGGGCTCTTGGTTAAATCAACAATAATGCATATAAGAGCCACTTCAACAATTTTATCATGGTCTTCTCCTATCGATCCCCAAAGAAAAGAAAGGAAATAAAACTATTTACACGGGAAAGCTCCCAACAAGCAAAAGAAGAACATGAAATCTTTTTGGGTTTTCTTTTTAATTATTGCTACTACAGCAAGAAAAGTAAACTAACTAAAAGATACACTAGTTTTTTTGTTTTTCTTAAGGTTTATTAAACACACAAGAAGAAAGCAAGAAAAAAGGAAAATAAACTAGCATGTATATTACAGAGAAAGAGTATGAGTACCGACATCTAGCAATGAGTGTGTGTGAACATAAATGTAATGTCGGTGAGAAATACGTACTCCCCCAAGCTTAGGCTTTTGGCCTAAGTTGGTTTATTGCCACAGATGGCCTGGCGGATATCCATAGTTGTAGTCGGGGTCGTACTGCGATGCGGCAGTTATTGCCTCCTGAGCTGCAGCGTGTCGGCGAGCTGCCTCCGCCCTCCTCTCGTACTCATCTGCCTCCTCTCTGGTGATAAAATGCCTTCCTTTTGCCTGATAATCAAAGAAGGCAAGAGCAGGGAGAGTGATATGGACAGCATGACGTCTGTCAAAGATTAAGCGATACTGGAGGGACTGCTCATTCCTCTCAAGAAAAAGATGATGAACCATGGCATTATAATCCAGATAAGTAGGATGCAACTCAATATCATCCTCACGTATGGCTATACCCAGAAAATTAGCTATACGGGTTGCATAAATTCCACCGAAGAAATCTCCATGTAATCTATTATTATGCAACCTACATGCAACAATGGCTCCCAAATTATAATGCTTATCTCCTAACACAGCGCTCGTGAGAACATTGAGGTCAGGGACACACATATGACATGCTTCATCCTTACCATTTATGCACATACCTATAAAGAGAGCAAAATAATGTATAGCATGAAAATGGATGCTCCCTATTGTAGCTTGTGCTATGTCTCTAGATTCCCCCACAGTTATACTAGCAAGAAAATCTCTAAATTCAGACTTGTGGGGTTCACTAGCACTACCCCATTGTGGAAGTTTGCAAGCAGTGGTAAAATCCTCTAAGTCCATGGTATAAGAATTTTCATAGAGATCAAACAGGACAGTTTGAGAATTACGTGAAGATGAATATTCAAACCTCCTCACAAAGGAACTAGTGACATAGTGGTACTGGGGGCACTTTTCTGCCTCGAAGCTCACAAGATCAGCGTTACGCAAATATGCGTTAAATTCTTCCTTAATTCCCGCTCGATCCATGAAGTCCTCTGAAGTCCATTCACAAAGCTGCACTGGAGCGTTCCTTGGTGGCTCATCATCAGCATCACACATTGCAAGCCTGGGTCCTTGCTTCCTTGAAGAACCACCTTGGTACATTTTCCTAAGCATATTTCTTCCTCTGAAAAATTTCTGAAATTTTTAGTAACTTCAAATAAAAGTGAACCAAGCTCAACAAAATTGATAGCAACTACTCCTACAAGTGCCTAGAGCCTATATCATGCATTAGAACTACTTGGAACCATATAAATTTGACATGCAAGCTCAAGAACATGGTCACCTAGGCAGCACAAAATTGCAATGCATAAAGCACTAGAACAAAAACTAATTGGACCAATGGAGGAGTCACATACCAAGGAACAATCTCCCCAAGCAGTTTTGTGAAAGGTGCTTTGAGCAAGGAGATCGAAAATTGCAGCAAAATGAGCTAGAACTCGTGGGAGGAAGAAGAAGTGTGTGGGTGCAGGAATAAGTGGAGGGGATCCACCATGGGCCCAGCGCACCCTGGACCCTCGTGGCTAGGTGCTTGCTCCCCCTGTTGTGTTCTTAGTGCCAGATATTCTCAAATATTCCAGAAAAAATCATATTCCATTTTCAGGGCATTTGGAGAACTTTTATTTTTGGGATATTTTTATATTGCACGGATAATTCAGAAAATAGACAGAAAAATACTATTTTTACTTTATTTCAACTAAATAACAGAAAGTAAAAGGGGGGTACACAAGGTTGTGCCTTCTAGTTTCATCCATCTCATGCTCATCAAAAGGAATCCTCTAACAAGGTTGATCAAGTCTTGTTAACAAACTCATTCCGAATAACATGGAGCCGGAGAAATTTCGGATAACACTATGTTACCTCAACGGGGATATGCACATCCCCAATAATAAGAATATCGTATTTCTTCTTGACAGTAGGAAGAGGAAATTCAAAACCTCCAAAAATAATCGATGGAATTTTTCCAATAGAATTTATACTGTGGACTTGAGGTTGTTTCCTCGGAAAGTGTACCGTATGCTCATTGCCATTAACATGAAAAGTGACATTGCCTTTGTTGCAATCAATAACAACCCCTGCAGTATTCAAAAAAGGTCTTCCAAGAATAATAGACATACTATCGTCCTGGGGAATATCAAGAATAACAAAGTCCGTCAAAATAGTAACGTTTGCAACCACAACAGGCACATCCTCTCACAAATACCGACAGGTATAGCAGTTGATTTATCAGCCATTTGCAAAGATATTTCAGTAGGTGTCAACTTATTCAAGTCAAGTCTACGATATAAAGAGAGAGGCATAACACTAACACCGGCTCCAAGATCACATAAAGCAGTTTTAACATAGTTTCTTTTAATGGAGCATGGTATAGTTGGTACTCCTGGATCTCCAAGTTTCTTAGGTATTCCACCCTTAAAAGTATAATTAGCAAGCATGGTGGAAATTTCAGCTTCCGGTATCTTTCTTTTATTAGTGACAATTTCTTTCATATACTTAGCATAAGGATTCATTTTGAGCATATCAGTCAAACGCATACGCAAGAAGATTGGTCTAATCATTTCAGCAAAGCGCTACAAATCCTCATCATCCTTTTTCTTGGATGGTTTGGGAGGAAAAGGCATGGGTTTCTGAACCCATGGCTCCCTTTCTTTACCGTGTTTCCTAGCAACAAAGTCTCTCTTATCATAACGTTGATTCTTTGATTGTGGGTTATCAAGATCAACAACAGGTTCAATTTCTACATCATTATCATTACTAGGTTGAGCATCAACATGAACATCATCATTAACATTATCACTAGGTTCATGTTCATTACCATATTGTGTTTCAACATTAGAAATAGAAATATCATTTGGATTCTCATGTGTGTCAACCATAGGTTCACTAGAAGCATGCAAAGTCCTATCATTTTTCTTTTTCTTCTTTTTAGAAGAACTAGGTGTATCAACATTGTTTCTTTGAGAATCCTGCTCAATTCTCTTAGGGTGACCTTCAGGATACAAAGGTTCCTGAGTCATTTTACCAGTTCTAGTAGCAACTCTAACAGCATAGTCATTATTCTTACTATTCAATTCATTGAGCAAATCATTCTGAGCTTTAAGTACTTGTTCTACTTGAGTGGTAACCATAGAAGCATGTTTACTAATGAGTTTAAGTTCACCTTTAACTCTAGACATATAATCACTCAAGTTTTCAATCATATAAGCATTTTGTTTTAATTGTCTACCAAAATAAGCATTAAAATCTTCTTGCTTAACCATAAAGTTATCAAACTCATCCAAACATTGGCTAGCAAACTTAGTAGGAGGGATTTCAGCTTTATCATATCTATAGAGAGAATTTACCTTTACTACCCCTGTCGGGTTATCAAGACCATGTGTTTCTTCAATAGGTGATGGATTAAGATCATATATTTCTTCCATAGGCGATGAATTAAGACCATGTATTTCTTCAATAGGTGGTAAATTCTTAACATCTTCAGCTTTTATACCTTTTTCTTTCATAGATTTCTTTGCCTCTTGCATATCTTCGGGACTGAGAAATAGAACACCCCTCTTCTTCGGAGTTGGCTTAGGATTTGGTTCAGGAAGTGTCCAATTATTTTCATTAGTCAACATATTATTCAATAGAATTTCAGCTTCATCCGGTGTTCTTTCCCTGAAAACAGAACCAGCACAACTATCCAGGTAATCTCTGGAAGCATCGGTTAGTCCATTATAAAAGATATCAAGTATTTCATTTTTCTTAAGAGGATGATCAGGCAAAGCATTAAGTAATTGGAGAAGCCTCCCCCAAGCTTGTGGGAGACTCTCTTCTTCAATTTGCACAAAATTATATATTTCCCTCAAAGCAGCTTGTTTCTTATGAGCGGGGAAATATTTAGCAGAGAAGTAATAAATCATATCTTGGGGACTACGCACACGACCAGGATCAAGAGAATTAAACCATATCTTAGCATCACCCTTTAATGAGAACGGAAATATTTTAAGGATATAAAAGTAGCGAGTTCTCTCATCATTAGTGAACAGGGTGGCTATATCATTTAATTTAGTAAGATGTGCCACAACAGTTTCAGATTCATAACCATAGAAAGGATCAGATTCAACCAAAGTAATTATATCAGGATTAATAGAGAATTCATAATCCTTATCAGTAACAAAGATAGGTGAAGTAGCATAAGCAGGATCATGTTTCATTCTAGCATTCAGAGTTTTTTATTTCAGCTTAGCTAATAATTTCTTAAGATCACTTCTATCATTGCAAGCAAGAAAGTCTCTTTTAGTTTCTTCATCCATAACATAGCCCTTAGGCACAACAAGCAATTCATATTTATTAGGAGATCCTTCATCATCACTATCATCGATATTATCAGTTTCAATAATTTCAATCTCTCTAGCCCTACCAAGTTGTTCATCAAGAAATTCACCAAGTGGCACAGTAGTATCAAGCATAGAAGTAGTTTCATCATAAGTATCATGCATAGCAGAAGTGGCATCATCAATAACATGTGATATATCAGAATTAATAGCAGAAGCAGGTTTAGGTGTCGCAACCTTACTCAAAACAGAAGGTGAATCAAGTGCAAAGCTAGATGGCAATTCCTTACCTCCCCTCATAGTTGAGGGATAAATTTTTGTTTTCGCGTCTTTCAAGTTCATCATAGTGACCAACAGATATAAATCCCAAGTGACTCAAAGAATAGAGCTATGCTCCCCGGCAACGGCGCCAGAAAATAGTCTTGGTAACCCACAAGTATAGGGGATCGCAACAGTTTTCGAGGGTAGAGTATTCAACCCAAATTTATTGATTCGACACAAGGAGAGCCAAAGAATATTCTCAAGTATTAGCAGCTGAGTTGTCAATTCAACCACACCTGGATAACTTAGTATCTGTAGCAAAGTATTTAGTAGCAAAGTAATATGGAAGTAACGGTAACAGTAGCAAAAGTAATATTTTTGGGTTTTGTAATGATTGTAACAGTAGCAACTGAAAAGTAAATAAGCGAAGAACAATATGTGAAAAGCTCGTAGGCATTGGATCGGTGATGAAGAATTATGCCGTATGCGGTTCATCATGTAACAGTCATAACATAGGGTGACACAGAACTAGCTCCAATTCATCAATGTAATGTAGGCATGTATTCCGAATATAGTCATACGTGCTTATGGAAAAGAACTTGCATGACATCTTTTGTCCTACCCTCCCGTGGCAGCGGTGTCCTAACGGAAACTAAGGGATATTAAGGCCTCCTTTTAATAGAGTACCGTACCAAAGCATTAACACATAGTGAACACATGAACTCCTCAAACTACGGTCATCATCGGGAGTGGTCCCGATTATTGTCACTTTGGGGTTGCCGGATCATAACACATAGTAGGTGACTATAGACTTGCAAGATAGGATAAATAACTCACATATATTCATGAAAACATAATAGGTTCAGATCTGAAATTATGGCACTCGGGCCCTAGTGACAAGCATTAAGCATAGCAAAGTCATAGCAACATCAATCTCAGAACATAGTGGATACTAGGGATCAAACCCTAACAAAACTAACTCGATTACATGATAAATCTCATCCAACCCATCACCGTCCAGCAAGCCTACGATGGAATTACTCACGCACGGCGGTGAGCATCATGAATTTGGTGATGGAGGATGGTTGATGATGACAATAGTGACGGATTTCCCTCTACGGAGCCCCGAAAGGACTCCAGATCAGCCCTCCCGAGAGGTTTTAGGGCTTGGCGGCAGCTCTGTATCGTAAAACGCGATGAATCCTTCTCTCTGAATTTTTTCTCCCCGAAAGTGAATATATGGAGTTGGAGTTGAGGTCGGTGGAGTGTCAGGGGGCCCACGAGGTAGGGGGCACGCCCAGGAGGGGGGGGGGGCAGGCGCGCCCCCACCCTCATGGACAATTGTCAATTCAATCACACCTGGATAACTTAATATTTGCAGCAAAGTATTTAGTAGCAAAGTAATATGATAGTAGTGGTAACGACAACAAAAGAGTAATGTAAGCGAAAGTAATATTTTTGGTGTTTTGTAGTTATTGTAACAATAACAACGGGAAAGTAAATAAGCGTAAACTAGTATATGGAAAGCTCGTAGGCATTGGATCGGTGATGGATAATTATGCCGAATGCGGTTCATCATGTAACAGTCATAACATAGGGTGTCACAGAACTAGCTCCAATTCATCAATGTAATGTAGGCATGTATTCTGAATATAGTCATACGTGCTTATGGAAAAGAACTTGCATGACATATTTTGCCCTACCCTCCCGTGGCAGCGGGGTCCTAACGAAAACTAAGGGATATTAAGGCCTCCTTTTAATAGAGAACCAGAACAAAGCATTAGCACTTAGTGAATACATGAACTCCTCAAACTATGGTCATCACCGGGAGTGGTCCCGATTATTGTCACTTCGGGGTTGCCGGATCATAACACATAGTAGGTGACTATAGACTTGCAAGATAGGATCAAGAACACACATATATTCATGAAAACATAATAGGTTCAGATCTGAAATCATGGCACTCGGGCCCTAGTGACAAGCATTAAGCATAGCAAAGTCATAGCGACATCAATCTCAGAACATAGTGGATACTAGGGATCAAACCCTAACAAAACTAACTCGATTACATGATAGATCTCATCCAACCCATCACCGTCCAACAAGCCTATGATGGAATTACTCACGCACGGCGGTGAGCATCATGAAATTGGTGATGGAGGATGGTTGATGACGACGACGACGATGAATCCCCCTCTCCGGAGCCCCGAACGGACTCCAGATCAGCCCTCCCGAGAGGTTTTAGGGCTTGGCGGCGGCTCCGTATCGTAAAACGCGATGATTTCTTCTCCTTGATTTTTTCTCCCCGAAAGCAAATATATAGAGTTGGAGTTGGCGCCGGAGGAGCTCCAGGGGGCCCACGAGGTAGGGGTGCGCGCCCTCCACCCTCGTGGATAGGTGGTGGGCCCCTGGCCTTCATCTTTTGCAACGATTTTTTTATTATTTCTGAAAAGTTGTTCCGTGAAGTTTCAGGTCATTCCGAGAACTTTAGTTTCTGCACATAAATAACACCATGGCAATTCTGCTGAAAACAGCGTAAGTCTGAGTTAGTTCCATTCAAATCATGCAAGTTAAAGTCCAAAACAAGGGCAAAAGTGTTTGGAAAAGTAGATACAACAGAGACGTATAAACTCCCCCAAGCTTAAACCTTTGCTTGTCCTCAAGCAATTCAGTTGACAAACTGAAAGTGATAAAGAAAAACTTTTACAAACTCTGTTTGCTCTTGTTGTTGTAAATATGTAAAGCCAACATTCAAGTTTTCAGCAAAGATTATAACTAACCACATTTGCAATAATTCCCAGGTCTCATGTTTACTCATATCAATAGCATAATCAACTAGCGAGTCATAATGATAAATCTCGGATGACAACACTTTCTCAAAACAATTATAATATGATATAACAAGATGGTATCTCGCTAGCCCTTTCTGAGACCACAAAACATAAATGCAGAGCACCCTTAAAAATCAAGGACTGACTAGACATTGTAATTCATGGTAAAAGAGATCCAATCATAGTCATACCCAATATAAATTAATAATAATGGATGCAAATGACAGCTGGGCTCTCCAGCTAGTGCTTTTTAATAAGAGGATGATGACTCAACATAAAAGTAAATAGATAGGCCCTTCATAGAGGGAAGCAGGGATTTGTAGAGGTGCCAGAGCTCGGTTTCGAAATAGAGATAAATAATATTTTGAGCGGCATACTTTCATTGTCAACATAACAACTAAGAGATGGCTATATCTTCCATGATACACACATTATAGGCGGTTCCCAAACAGAATGGTAAAGTTTATACTCCCCCTCCACCAACAAGCATCAATCCATGACTTGCTCGAAACAACGAGTGTCTCCAACTAGCAACAGTCCCAGGGGGAGTTTTTGTTTGCAATTAATTTTGATTTAGTTTGCACAAAGCATGGGACTGGGCATCCCGGTGACCAGCCATTTTCTCGTGAGTGAGGAGCAGAGTCCACTCCTCTTGAGAATAACCCGCCTAACATGGAAGATAAGGGAAGCCCTAGTGGATACATGAGCTATTTGAGCATACAAAACAGAATGTTTATTTGAAGGTTTAGAGTTTGGCACATACAAATTTACTTGGAACGGCAGGTAAATACCGCATATAGGAAGGTATGGTGGACTCATATGGAATAACTTTTGGGTTTAAGGGATTGGATGCACAAGCAGTATTCCCGCTTAGTACAAGTGAAGGCTAGCAAAAGACTGGGAAGCGACCAACTGGAGAGGGACAACAGCCATGAACATGCATTAAAATTAATAAACATTGGATGCAAGCATGAGTAGGATATAATCCACCATGAACATAAATATCGTGAAGGCTATGTTGATTTGTTTCAACTACATGCGTGAACTTGTGCCAAGTCAAGTCACTTAAATCATTCAAAGGAGGATACCACCCCATCATACCACATCACAACCATTTTAATAGCATGTTGGCACGCAGGGTAAATCATTATAACTCATAGCTAATTAAGCATGGCACAAGCAACTATGATCTTTAATTGTCATTGCAAACATGTTTATCCATAATAAGCTGAATCAGGAACGATGAACTCATCATATTTACAAAAACAAGAGAGGTCGAGTCCATACCAGCTTTTCTCATCTCGATCACCCATCATATATCATCATAATTGCCTTTCACTTGCACGACCGAACGAAGTGAATAATAATAAGAGTGCACGTGCATTGGACTAAGCTGGAATCTGCGAGCATTCAATAAATAGGAGAAGACAAGGCAATATGGGCTCTTGGTTAAATCAACAATAATGCATATAAGAGCCACTTCAACAATTTTATCATGGTCTTCTCCTATCGACCCCCAAAGAAAAGAAAGGAAATAAAACTATTTACACGGGAAAGCTCCCAACAAGCAAAAGAAGAACAGGAAATCTTTTTGGGTTTTCTTTTTAATTATTACTACTACAGCAAGAAAGGTAAACTACTACTAATTTTTTGGTTTTTCTTAAGGTTTATCAAACACACAAAAAGAAAGCAGGAAAAAGAAAATAAACTAACATGGATATTACAGTGAAAAAGTATGAGCACCGACATCTAGCAATGAGTGTGTGTAAACATAAATGTAATGTCGGTGGGAAATACGTACTCCCCCAAGCTTTGGCTTTTGGCCTAAGTTGGTTCATTGCCAGGGATGGCCTGGCGGATATCCGTAGGTGTAGCTGGGGTCGTACTGTGATGCAACGGCTATCGCCTCCTGAGCTGCAGCGTGGCATCGAGCTGCCTCCGCTCTCCTCTCGTACTCATCTGCCTCCTCTCTGGTAATAACATATCTTCCTTTTGCCTGATAATCAAAGAAGGCAGGAGCAGGGAGAGTAATACAGACAACACGCCGTTTATCAAAGATTAGTCGATACTGGAGAGGTGGTTCATCCCTCTCGACAAACTGGTGGTGGACCATAGAATTAAAGTATAAATAAGTAGGAGGCAACTCCATATCACCCTCACGAACGTCCACATCAAGAAAATCAGTTAAGCGGGTTGCATAAATTCCTCCAAAGAAATCTCCATTAAATCTATTATGATGCAACCTACGTGCAACAATGGCTCCCATATTATAAGATTGATCCCCTAACACAGCACTCCTAAGAATACTGAGGTCGGGCACACACATATGACATGCTTCATCTTTAGCATTTATGCACCTACCTATGAAGAGAGCAAAATAATGTATAGCAGGAAAATGGATGCTCCCTATGGTAGCTTGTGTTATATCTCTAGATTCCCCCACGGTTATACCAGCAAGAAAGTTTCTAAATTCAGATTTACGGGGATCATTAATACTACCCCATTGTGGGAGTTTGCAAGCAGAAGTAAAATCCTCTAAGTCCATGGTATAAGATTTTTCATAAAGATCAAACATGACTGTTGGAGAATTACGTGAAGATGAAAATTCAAACCTCCTCACAAATGAGCTTGTGAGTTGATGGTACTGGGGACATTTGTCGGCCTCAAAGCTCACAAGATCGGCGTTATGCAAATATGCGTTAAATTCTTCTTTGATTCCCACTTGATCCATAAATTTTTTTGAAGGCCACTCACAAGGCCGCACTGGGGCGTCTCTTGGTGGTTCCTCGTCAGCATCATGTATTGCAAGCCTGGGTCCTTGCTTTCTTGAAGAACCACCTTGGAACATTTTCCTAAGCATATTTCTTCCTCTGAAAAATTTCTAAAAAATTTAGTAGCTTCAAACAAAAGTGAACCAAGCTCAACAAAATTGATAGCAACTACTCCTACAAGTGCCTAGAGCTTATATCATGCATTAGAACTACTTGGAACCATATAACTTTGACATGCAAGCTCAAGAACATGGTCACCTATGCAGCACAAATTTGCAAGGAATAAAGCACTAGAACAAAAAATAATTGGACCAATGGAGGAGTCACATACCAAGGAACAATCTCCCCAAGCAGTTTTGTGAGAGGTGCTTTGAGCAAGGAGATCGAAAATCACAGCAAAGTGAGCTAGAACTCGTGCTTGAGCTGGATATTGGTGTTTGTAGGAGGAAGAACGAGTGGATGGGTGCAGGAATAGGTGGAGGAGGGCCACTGCGGGCCCACGAGGCAGGGGCCGCGCCCTGGGGGGTAGGGTGTGCCCTCCACCCTCGTGGCCAGGTGGCAGCTCCCCCCGTGGTGTTTTCAGTTCCATAAATCCTCAAATATTCTAGAAAAAATCATATTAAATTGGCATGGCATTTGGAGGACTTTTATTTTCGGGGCATTTTTATATTGCACGGATAAATCAGGAAACAGACATAAAAATACTATTTTTACTTTATTTCAACTAAATAACAGAAAGTGGAAGGAGGGTACAAAAGGTTGTGCGTTCTAGTTTCATCCATCTCATGCTCATCAAAAAGAATCCATTAACAAGGTTGATCAAGTCTTGTTAACAAACTCATTCCGAATAACATGGAACCGGAGAAATTTCGAATAACACTATGTTACCTCAACAGGGATATGCACATCCCCAATAATAAGAAAATCATATTTCTTCTTGACAGTAGGAAGAGGAAATTCAAAACCTCCAAATATAGTCGATGGAATTTTTCCAATAGAATTGATACTATGAACTTGAGGTTGTTTCCTCGGAAAGTGTACCGTATGCTCATTGCCATTAACATGAAAAGTGACATTGCCTTTGTTGCAATCAATAACAGTCCCTGCAGTATTCAAAAAAGGTCTTCCAAGAATAATAGACATACTATCGTCCTGGGGAATATCAAGAATAACAAAGTCCGTTAAAATAGTAACGTTTACAACCACAACAGGCACATCCTCACAAATACCGATAGGTATAGCAGTTGATTTATCAGCCATTTGCAAAGATATTTCAGTAGGTATCAGCTTATTCAAGTCAAGTCTACGATATAAAGAGAGAGGCATAACACTAACACCGGCTTCAAGATCACATAAAGCAGTTTTAACATAGTTTCTTTTAATGGAGCATGGTATAGTAGGTACTCCTGGATCTCCAAGTTTCTTTGGTATTCCACCCTTAAAAGTATAATTAGCAAGCATGGTGGAAATTTCAGCTTTCGGTATCTTTCTTTTATTAGTAACAATGTCTTTCATATACTTAGCATAAGGATTCATTTTGAGCATATCAGTCAATCGCATACGCAAAAAGATAGGTCTAATCATTTCAACAAAGCGCTCAAAATCCTCATCATCCTTTTTCTTGGATGATTTGGGAGGAAAAGGCATGGGTTTTTGAACCCATGGTTCTCTTTCTTTACCATGTTTCCTAGCAACAAAGTCTCTCTTATCATAACGTTGATTCTTTGATTGTGGGTTATCAAAATCAACAGCAGGTTCAACTTCTATATCATTATCATTACTAGGTTGAGCATCATCATGAACATCATCATTAACATTTTCACTAGGTTCATGTTCATTACCAGATTGTGTTTCAGCATCAGAAATAGAGATATCATTTGGATTCTCAGGTGGTTCAGCAATAGGTTCACTAGAGGTTTGCAAAGTCCTATCATTTTTATTTTTCTTCCTTTTAGAAGAACTAGGTGCATCAATATTATTTCTCTGAGAATCTTGCTTAATTCTCTTAGGGTGGACTTCAGATACAAAGGTTCCTGAGTCATTGTACCAGTTCTAGTAGCAAATCTAACAAAATAATCACTTTTCTTACTATTCATTTTATTGAGCAAATCATTTTGAGCCTTAAGTACTTGTTCTACTTGAGTAGTAACCATAGAGGCATGTTTGCTAACAAGTTTAAGTTCACCTCTAACATCATCCATGTAATCACCCAAGTGTTTAATCATATAAGCATTTTGTTTTAATTGTCTACCAAAATAAGCATTGAAGTCTTCTTGCTTAAACATAAAGTTATCAAACTCATCCAAGCACTGACTAGCAATTTTAGTAGGAGGGACTTCAGCTTTATCATATCTATAGAGAGAATTTACCTTTACTACCTGTGTCGGGTTATCAAGATCATATGTTTCTTCAACAGGCGGTAAATTAAGATCATGTATTTCTTCAATAGGAGGTAAATTCTTAACATCTTCAGTTTTAATACCTTTTTCTTTCATAGATTTCTTTGCCTCTTGCATATCTTCAGGACTGAGAAATAGAACACCTCTCTTCTTTGGAGTTGGTTTAGGAATAGGCTCAGGAATTGGCTCTGGAGCTGGCTCAGGAAGTGTCCAATACTAAGAAGACTAGGCCTGTAAGGGTTTCTTTTTCCTGGTTTTTTTGGACTTTTTCTTACAGCTATGGTAAAATTGACGCGTGTAACAGGATGTCTCCTTTCCTTCGTTTGCCACGTCTTACCCACCGCTTTGACTGTCTATCAGTCAAATTTGTCTGGGAGTAAAAGTCTGAGCGGTAGGAAGCTTATGACGCGTGTAATTCCAGAACACTCATGGCAGATGACGTGTTTCTGTTTCTGTATTGGTTCTGGTCTCTCTCCTTTCAGTTCCTTCCATGTATCTTCTTTCAGACTCTCTCGAAGACTCCTATGGACAGATCAACCTCCACCGCTCTGCCGCCCATGGTATGTCCAGCCCGCCCCTGCTCCATCGCCCGTACACGCTTATAAAAGGCCCCTCTCCTTCCCTGTCTACCTCGTCCGCTCCCACTCCGACCAACACGTCTTGCACGTTGGTGCTTCCATCCATGCCAGAGCAACAAGACTGTCTTCCACGACCTCCGAGGGTCGTGCCTCGCCGATCCCCATCGCGAAGCCCTCATCTACCCTCTCACTACCGCCCCCATCTGCCCTCAATGCAGCCGAGGTGGTGCCGCATCGAGGAGAGATGGGGCGACCCAGATCCGTCGAGGTCTCGCTTCGCCCAGTTCTTTGGCGTCTCGCTGTCTGTGTCGCTCAGCCATGCACGGTGCTCGACGCCTTGAGCTGTCCGCATCTTGACCTCAAAGTCGCCCGAGCAGCGGTGCTGCGCCGCCCAAGTCGTCGTCGTGGGCGTGAGGAGGCGCCCCAACTTCCTATTCCTCCGCCTGTGGCAACCGCAGTAGGGTCCGGAGGATGACTTCCTCGACCAGTCTTCTCCCAGACCAGGCTCCTTTCCTCCACCGTATATGCTTGATGCTTCTGGAAATAGGGGAAGCATCGACGACAACGTCGGCAAGGCAGCGGTGAGCGCCCTCTTCATTTCCCCCTTTTCTTTTGCTCTGCCTTTTTTGTTGGTTTTCGCTATGTGTACTACATACTAGATTTATCCAGCTCCTATGAGGAGTAGGACACCGTGCAGCTGCCTGGTTTGTTCCAGCCGGTGTCTTGTCCTACCTAGCCTCCCAATTAGGCGCCCTCTTGCGAGTAAATAGCATAAAACTACTACTTTACGGGTTAGGGTTCCAAAAAACTACCGGATTTATTTTTTTCGCTGATAACTACCAAGTCAGGGGTTGACTGTTTCAGAAAACCCCAAATCCTCATTGTTAAAAAATTAAACATGTTTATGACAGGTCGGGCCCGCCAGTAAACGCACCGTTTGGTTGACCGTTTGTTTGACTGTTAACTGACTTGTGGGGGCCACATGTCAGCGCCTCATCCATAGATTTTTTACGGATTAGCTCTTACAAACATTTTGAAAAAGCAATCGGGTCCCTGGAATCAGCCTCCAAAGGGCTCTGCCCGTGGCCGTCGCCGCGCGCCATGGGGCTCCGCCATGATCGCCTGGCTGCCGCCATGGGGGCTTGGGTGCAGATGCGCCGGAGCAATGGCTAGAGAAACGAAGGTCGGGGATGGCCGGCGGCGAGCTCACCGCCCTGGCAGCGGAGGCGCCGCGTGGCAGCCATGGCTGCGACCAGCAGTTGCGTGAGCTCGGCGCGGAGACAGCCGGTGGCAGAGCTTGCCGGGCCTGGCGATGGAGAGTGCACGCGGTGGCGGCCATGGCATGGCAGCAGCAGTGCTCGAGCTCGGGCAAGACGGCCGCCAGCGAGCTCGTCGGGCCTGGCAGCGACGGCAGCGCCGCCGTGGCGGCCATGGCCGCAGCAGCGATTCTGCGAGCTCGGCGCAGAGATGGCCGGCAGCAGAGCTCGCCTCGCCGGGCTGGCAGCGGAGGACACACGCGGCGGCGTCCATGGCCATGGAGCAGCAGCAATGCATGAGAGCTTCGGGCGCGAGGCGGGCGCAAGAGGTGGAGGCGAGGAGAGGCATAGGCGGGCGATGGTGTGGCAGTAGGTGGCGAGGGCGGGTGCGGGCGCTGGAGGATCGCAGGATGTCGCCGGGTGCAGAGGTGGACGCCGGCCGCGAGGAGAGGAGCGGCTCCTTGATTGCTTTTTCAGAAAAATAGCAGGGACCCGATTGCTTTTTCAGAAATGTCTATATGGGCTATTTTGTAAAAAGTGAGGACATATAAGATAGAGACACTGACATGTGGGCCCCACTTGTAACTTAACGGTCAACCTAACGGTCAAACAGACGGTTTGTTTAGGTGCGGGCCCGACCTGTCATAAACATGTTTAAATTTTAAGCAACGGTCATTTGGGGTTTTTTGAAACAGCCGACCGCCCATTTGGTAGTTATCTGAGAAAAATTAAAAACCGGTAGTTTTTTGAAACCCTAGCCTGTAAAGTAGTAGTTTTATGCTATTTACTCCCCTCTTGCACACAAATCATGTGTGTTTCAGTTTTGAGTTTTCAGGAGTTGTGATTGGTGCTAATTGCTTCATATCAGGTGGGCTGATGTGGATTTCAGATGTTCCACGAGCAGCGGCAGGTTAGGTCAGCAGGTGGGCTGCAGCCGCCAGAGCAAACATCTGGAGTTGTAGCCTGGTATGATGCATCCCTTGTGAGATTGATGGTAAACATGTGCCAGTTGTCGTAGTTTGAGAAGAAACAACTAAGCAACAATATGCATTTTTTTAGGATTTTGACATATTATTATGTGATAACTGATTCTTCCTTATGTGTAGAACAATTTTGGAATATAAAGATTATAAAAACATCCACTTTGTATTGCTTACGAGTGACATTGAATTAATCTCAAGCAAGGACTACTGTACTAGCAGGTCCAGTTGAGAGAATAAGCCCATTGTCAGAGGATGCAACTTCCATTCAGGATTTGGAATTCTATTACTTATGCCCGCATGGTGTTTTCCTTTTCAGTTTCATGCAATTAGTAGAATTTTTGTCTTCTGGTCACCATGACTACAAGATTTATGTCATGTACTTGTACCAGCTAATGTTTCATTTATTGTTTTCATATCAGTTCAGTCTATAGAGAATTGTGATGGACCCATTGTTAGGTGATTTCCAGGTCAAGGCATGGACGCATGGGTATCTATTTATATTCATGCATTCAAAGAATAAGACGATGGGCTGTGGAGCCACCCGGTTACAATACAGGACAAGGAATTAATTATCATCCTGCCTAATGGAAGGAATTAATTCTCATCCTACCTAATCGAACTACAATATTGTTTTATCCTTTTTTTATCATGCTCTGCATTACTTACCGAGAAAATATAATAATACATCAGGTGTTTCGTGCTGAAACAAGTTCCTAATGTCTGGAAATTTCTTAATTTTTTCTTGGATGTTCATATTCATACAAACAAACATTATGCTCTTCGTGTATACGGTATGCCTAGCACAATCTGAGAGTGATCCTTTATTTTCTAGCATCTTGAATTTACTACTAGCTGATCAGAATGTTCAGGTTTTCCAGTCTACTATTTTTATCAGATTTTTGTTGTATGTATCTCTGCTCTTCACTCTGTTTTGCTTCCAATAAGTAGTAAGTACTCCCACCGTAAAGAAATATAAGAATGTTCAGATCACTATTTAGTGATCTAAATGCTCTTATATTTCTTCACAGAGGGGGTACTATACTTTTTTTGCTTTGATTTTGCACAGTGGTAATTATTTATGATTTTCAACATATGCATGATTCTTTCTCTGGCGCTATAGACCCAGCGATACAGTATAAGGTGTGCACCAATTATACATTGGATGTGGGTGTTTGGTGTCCCATGTCAGTCTCATGGACTTGATTAATTTGCATAATGCAGAATGCAGCAGTACCTTGCTCACCAAAGGTACAGGTGAATCGCTAGATCATTATATTATGTACATTTTGTGACAAAGAATAGCAGACTAATGCATGTCTTTAAGATGCATCTATTTGCTGGATTGAATAATATATGCATGAGCGTATTCAGTTAATTAGCATGACCATATCCATCTTCTGAGGTATACATCAGAGAGAGGGAGAATTCTTACTAGCCTTGCCGCCTATTGACATCAAACTTAATTTTATCTTTTCTTTCAGGTACCTCTGGCGCTGTATCTTTCCTTGCTACCCTGGTTTTTATACTGTTGCAATACCATATTAAGTTCCTTCAGGCTGAAAATCGGGAGCAAAAATATAAAGTGGAATACCCTGGAAGGACAAATATATTCTTATATATTCAACCTAGGTTTTCAGTTTTACCGTCTTCCTTAGCTGCCGCAACATGCATGAGTTAGTTTATAGGATTGTCGTAAACTTTATATAACTACCCAGCTACCCACATACACTTTTGTTTTTTAGACTACGCACATATATTTTGCTTGCAATTGTGAATAAAAGACTGGTAAAGATAAGTGTTAACTGTGTATATATAGTCTTGCTCTTTTTTCTTGGATGTTTAAGCGAAATGTTCATTCATAGTCTTATCTTTTTTAATAGATGTCCATGCCATACCACAACAATGTAGGTTAGAATGCAAGAAATGCTCAAATAATTGGGTTGTAGCAATTAGATGTTTTTTTTATTTTCTATTGAGAAAATTCCATGTTTTCTCCACTCACTAATTATTGCAGTTTTGTCGATGTCAAGAATATCAGGAACAAAGCATGTATTGTAGTTTATTCTGACAGGACCAAAACATTTGTATCTCTGATTTTTTTAGAAAGGCATAACATGTCCGAACTGAACTTTGCCTACAGCACTGCAATATTCAGGTTTATTCTTACTTCCTGGTGTAATTTTGTTTATAAAGGCCTATATCAAAATGACAAAAACAACACATGCTTTCAGTTTTCGTGAACTGAATTAGATCAAAATGACGAAAACAACATATATGTTTTGTTTTGTACAACCGAATTTTATGCTAACAAAGCAGAAGTGAACATTCTGCTGTCGAACGGAGCAACACACATGCTACCGTATATGTTCAGTTTGCTGTCGAACAGAGCAACATACATGCTTCTTTCACTCACTATAAAGATACACACATGCAAAACGTACACAATTTTGAATAACTCCATGAAAGCGAATTTCAAACGAATCAACGGAGCGCGGCGTGCCGCCGCGTACTACCTGCTAGTTATTTTCATTTGTCAATATATTATTTAATAGAATCTCAGCTTCATTCGGTGTTCTTTCCCTGAAAGCAGAACCAGCACAACTATCCAGGTAATCTCTGGAAGCATTGGTTAGTCCATTATAAAAGATATCAAGTATTTTATTTTTCTTAAGAGGATGATCAGGCAAAGCATTAAGTAACTTGAGAAGCCTCCCCAAGCTTGTGGGAGACTCTCTTCTTCAATTTGCACAAAGTTGTATATTTTCCTCAAGGCAGCTTGTTTCTTATAAGTAGGAAAATATTTAGCAGAGAAGTAATAAATCATATCCTGGGAACTACGCACACAACCAGGATCAAGAGAATTAAACCATATTTTAGCATCACCCTTTAATGAGAATGGAAATATTTTAAGGATATAAAAGTAGCGAGATCTCTCATCATTTGTGAACAGGGTAGCTATATCATTTAATTTAGTACGATGTGCCACAACAGTTTCAGATTCATAGCCATGAAAAGGATCAGATTCAACCAAAGTAATTATATCAGGATCAACAGAGAATTCATAATCCTTATCGACAACACGGATAGGTGAAGTAGCAGAAGCAGGGTCGGGCCTCATTTTATCATTAAGAGATTGCTTATTCCATTTAGCTAATAACCTTCTAAGCTCATCATTATCTTTACAAGCCAAAATAGCAGCAGAAGCTTCTTTATAAAAAATATTACCTTTAGGAATAACAGGTATGTTTTCATCATCAGTTTCATCAACATGATCAGTTTCAATAATTTCTTTCTCTCTAGCCCGAGCAATTTGTTCATCAAGAAATTCACTAAGTGGCACAGTAGTATCAAGCATAGAAGTAGTTTTATCATAAGTATCATGCATAGCAGAAGTGGCATCATCAATAACATGCGACATATCAGAACGAATAGCAGAAGCTGGTTTAGGTGTCGCAAGCTTACTCAAAATAGAAGGTGAATCAAGTGCAGAGCTAGATGACAGTTCCTTACCTCCCCTTGTAGTTGAGGGATAAATTGTTGTCCTAGCGTCTTTCAAGTTCTTCATAGTGACCAACAAATATAAATTCCAAGTGACTCAAAGAATAGAGATATGCTCCCCGGCAACGGCGCCAGAAAATAGTCTTGGTAACCCACAAGTATAGGGGATCGCAACAGTTTTCGAGGGTAGAGTATTCAACCCAAATTTATTGATTCGACACAAGGGGAGCCAAAGAATATTCTCAAGTATTAGCAGTTGAGTTGTCAATTCAACCACACCTGGATAACTTAATATCTGCCGCAAAGTATTTAGTAGCAAAGTAATATGATAGTAGTGGTAACGGTAACAAAAGAGTAATGTAAGCGAAAGTAATATTTTTGGTGTTTTGTAGTGATTGTAACAATAACAACGGGAAAGTAAATAAGCGTAAACCGGTATATGGAAATCTCGTAGGCATTGGATTGGTGATGGATAATTATGCCGGATGCGGTTCATCATGTAACAGTCATAACATAGGGTGACACAGAACTAGCTCCAATTCATCAATGTAACGTAGGCATGTATTCCGAATATAGTCATACGTGCTTATGGAAAAGAACTTGCATGACATCTTTTGTCCTACCCTCCCGTGCCAGCGAGGTCCTAACAGAAACTAAGGGATATTAAGGCCTCCTTTTAATAGAGAAACGAAACAAAGCATTAGCACTTAATGAATACATGAACTCCTCAAACTATGGTCATCACCGGGAGTGGTCCCGATTATTGTCACTTCGGGGTTGCCGGATCATAACACATAGTAGGTGACTATAGACTTGCAAGATAGGATCAAGAACACACATATATTCATGAAAACATAATAGGTTCAGATCTGAAATCATGGCACTCGGGCCCTAGTGACAAGCATTAAGCATAGCAAAGTCATAGCGACATCAATCTCAGAACATAGTGGATACTAGGGATCAAACCTTAACAAAACTAACTCGATTACAGGATAGATCTCATCCAACCCATCACCGTCCAGCAAGCCTACGATGGAATTACTCACGCACGGCGGTGAGCATCATGAAATTGGTGATGGAGGATGGTTGATGATGACGACGGCGACGAATCCCCCTCTCCGAAGCCCCGAACGGACTCCAGATCAGCCCTCCCGAGAGGTTTTAGGGCTTGGCGGCGGCTCTGTATCGTAAAACGCGATGATTTCTTCTTCTTGATTTTTCTCTCCCCGAAAGCAAATATATAGAGTTAGAGTTGGCGTCGGAGGAGATCCAGGGGGCCCACGAGGTAGGGGGCGCGCCCTAGGGGGGCAGGCCCCCCCCCCCCGTGGACAGGTGGTGGGCCCCTGGCCTTCATCTTTTGCAACGATTTTTTATTATTTCTGAAAAGTTGTTCCGTGAAGTTTCAGGTCATTCCGAGAACTTTTGTTTCTGCACATAAATAACACCATGGCAATTCTGCTGAAAACAGTGTCAGTCCGGGTTAGTTCCATTCAAATCATGCAAGTTAGAGTCCAAAACAAGGGCAAACGTGTTTGGAAAATTAGATACAACGGAGACGTATCATGGGCCCCCTGACGTGGATTCTTCTTCCAGTATTTTTAATATTTTCCAAAACTATGTTCTGTGGAGTTTCAGGTCATTCCGAGAACTTTTGTTTCTGCACATAAATAACACAATGGAAAGTCTGCTAAAAACATCGTCAGTCCGGGTTAGTTCCATTCAAATCATGCAAGTTAGAGTCCAAAACAAGGGCAAAAGTGTTTGGAAAAGTAGATACGACGGAGACGTATCATGTCCTTTCCCAATGACAGCAGGGGCAGCAAGGCACGTATTGTATTGTTGCCATCGAGGATAAAAAATGGGGTTTATATCATATTGGTTGAGTTTATCCCTCTACATCATGTCATCTTGCCTAATGTGTTACTCTTTTCTTATGAACTTAATACTCTAGATGCATACAGGATATATAGCGGTAGATGTGTGGAGTAATAGTAGTAGATGTAGAATCGTTTTTGTCTACTTGTCACAGACGTGATGCCTATATACATGATCATGCCTAGATATTCTCATAACTATGCGCTTTTCTATCAATTGCTCGACAGTAATTTGTTCACCCACCGTAGAATATACTATCTTTAGAGAAGCCACTAGTGAAACCTATGGCCCCCGGGTCTATTTTCCATTATATTAATCTCCCGTCAACTTGCTATTTCTGTCGCCGTTTATTTTGCAAACTTTACTTTTCAATCTATACAACAAAAATACTAAAAATATTTACCTTATTATCTTTATCAGATCTCACTTTTGCAAGTGGCCGTGAAGGGATTGACAACCCCTTTATCGCGTTGGTTGCAAGGTTCTTAATTGTTTGTGCAGGTACTAGGGATTTGCGTGTAGTCTCCTACTGGATTGATACCTAGCTTGGTTCTCAAAAACTGAGGAAAATACTTACACTACTTTGCTGCATCACCCTTTCCCTTTTAAGGGAAAATCAACGCATGCTTAAGAGGTAGCACTCCGAAGACGGCAAGACAATATGTCAAGATATCGGGGCTAGCAAAGCCCCTCAGTCCGACTGCTCAGGCCGCCCAGGTGGCCCCCTGTCTGACTGCCCGGACCGACTCGCCACCCGGCCTGCTCCACATCCGGCTGCTCCAGCCAGCTGGCTGCCGACTGCGCCAATGGCCGGCTGCCCGAAGTCAACCACCGACACCGAGAAGACGGCCGTATCCGGCACTGTGCACGCGTCACCTCAGTCATCACATATAGTGTCACTTGTCCCTGAGCACTATTTACGAAGTGACTCAGGGGACAAGCTTGAAATCCACCATGCCCACACCCATGCCTACCTAGCTTAGGAATTAAGCTAGCCATGCCTATATAAGGCACACATCCATCCATCCACTACTCCACTCACTCACGTGTGCATACATGCTCCCACGGCCACACTTGGCCGTGGCCAGGCACACTCATTTGGCTAGAGGCAACGGCCACCACGCCACATATATATACAAAGCCAGATGCCTATGGCACTGAGCTTAGATATAGCTTCAGGAGCAACTCTGTATCAGATATATCACATACATACAGACATGCAGGAGTAGTGGTATTATTTCTCGGGAGAGCCCCAAACCTGGATAAACTACCGCGTGATACTCGCATACCCGTCCCTGGATTTTTCGGCCGCAGTCTTGCCCTCACACTAAGCCACCCTATGGCATCTGTCGTCTCGCCACCCCCGTGAGAATACCACGGCAACGAACTATAGCAACGGTGCATACTAAGGGAGAACACTTATACCTTGAAATTTAGTGAGGGATCATCTTATAATGCTACCGTCGTACTAAGAAAAATAAGATGCATAAAGGATAAACATCACATGAAATCAAAATATGTGACATGATATGGCCATCATCATCTTGTGCCGTTGATCTCCATCTCCAAAGCACCGTCAGATCTCCCTCCATCACCGGCTTGACACCTTGATCTCCATCGTAGCATCGTTGTCGTCTCGCCAACTATTGCTTCTATGACTATCGCTACCGCCTAGTGATATAGTAAAGCAATTACATGGCGATTGCATTTCATACAATAAAGCGACAACCATAAGGCTCCTCCCAGTTGCCGATAACTTTTGAAAACATGATCATCTCATACAACAATTTATATCTTATCACGTCTTGACCATATCACATAACAACATGCCCTGCAAAAACAAGTTAGACATCCTCTACTTTATTATTGCAAGTTTTACGTGGCTGCAACGGGCTTCTAGCAAGAACCGTTCTTACCTACGCATCAAAACCACAACGATTTTTTGTCGAGTGTGTTGTTTTAACCTTCAACAAGGACCGGCCATAGTCAAACATGATTCAACTAAAGTTGGAGAAACAGACACCCGTCTGCCACCTGTGTGCGAAGCACGTTGGTAGAACCAGTCTCATGAACGCGGTCATGTAATGTCGGTCCGGGCTGCTTCATCCAAAAATCCCGCCGAATCAAAATAAGACGTTGGTGGTAAGAAGTATGACCATTGTCGTCCACAACTCATTGTGTTCTGCTCGTGCATATATCATCTACGCATAGACCTGGCTTTGATGCCACTGTTGGGGAACGTAGTAATTCAAAAAAATTCCTACGATCACGCAAGATCTATCTAGGAGATGCATAGCAACGAGAGGGGAGAGTGTGTCCATGTACCCTCGTAGACCGAAAGCGGAAGCATTTAGTAACGCGGTTGATGTAGTCGAACGTCTTCACGATCCAACCGATCCAAGTACCGAACGTACGACACCTCCGTGTTCAGCACACGTTCATCATGATGACGTCCCTCGAGCTCTTGAACCAGTAGAGGGTCGAGGGAGAGTTCCGTCAGCATGACGGCGTGGCGACGGTGTTGGTGATGTGATCCACGTAGGGCTTCGCCTAAGCACTACGACAATATGACCGAGGTGGTAAACTGTGGAGGGGGCACCATACACGACTAAGAAACAACTGTTGTGTCTTTGGGGTGCCCCTGGCCATGTATATAAAGGAGGAGAGGGAGGAGGCCGGCGGCCATGAGGGGGCGCGCCAAGGGGGATTCCAACTAGGATTCCCAATCCTAGTTGGACTCCCTTTCCTATTCCAAGAGGGGGAAGGAGGGAAAGAGAGGGTGAGGAAGGGGGAAGAGGGGGCCGCGCCCCTCCCCCTAATCCAATTCGGACTCCCCTTGGGGGGGGGGTGGCGCCACCCTGTGGGTTGCCCTCTCCTACTCCCTTTTGGCCCATTAAGGCCCATAACTTCCCCGGGGGGTTCTGGTAACCCCTCGGTTCCCCGATAAATATCTGAAACATCCCAAAACCTTTCCGGTGTTCGAATACCTTCGCCCAATATATCAATCTTTACCTCTTGACCATTTCTAGACTCCTCATCATGTCCGTGATCTCATCCGGGACTCCAAATATACTTCGTTCACCACTCATAATACAAATCGTCATCGAACATTAAGCGTGCGGACCCTACGGGTTCGAGAACTATGTAGACATGACCGAGACACATCTTCGGACAATAACCAACAGCGGAACCTGGATGCTCATATTGGCTCCTAAATATTCTACGAAGATTTTTGTCGGTCAAACCGCATAAGAACATACGTTATTCCCTTTGTCATCGGAATGTTACTTGCCCGAGATTCGATCGTCGGTATCCTCATACCTAGTTCAATCTCGTTACCGGCAAGTCTCTTTACTCGTTCCGTAATGCATTATCCTGCAACTAACTCATTAGACACATTGCTTGCAAGGCTTATAGTGATGTGCATTACCGAGAGGGCCCAGAGATACCTCTCCGATACACGGAGTGACAAATCCTAATCTCGATCTATGCCAACTCAACAAACACCTTCGAAGACACCTGTAGAGCATCTTTATAATTACCCAGTTACGTTGTGACGTTTGATAGCACACAAAGTGTTCCTCCGGTATTCGGGAGTTGTATAATCTCATAGTTAGAGGAATATGTATAAGTCATGAAGAAAGCAATAGAGATAAAACTAAACGATCATTACGCTAAGCTAACGGATGTGTCTTGTCCATCACATCATTCTCTAATGATGTGATCCCGTTGATCAAATGACAACACATGTCTATGGTCAGGAAACTTAACCATCTCTAATTAACGAGCTAGTCAAGTAGAGGCATACTAGTGACACTTAGTTTTATCTATGTATTCACACATGTACTAAGTTTCCGGTTAATACAATTCTAGCATGAATAATAAACATTTATCATGATATAAGAAAATATAAATAACAACTTTATTATTGCCTCTAGGGCATATTTCCTTCAGTTGGATGGGGGGAGGCCAATGTGTCACCGACCAGCAGGCCTAGGGGAGGAGAAGGAGAGCACACACGCATCCGCCTCGTGTCCGCGCCGATGCAAATCCGGCTCAAAAATGGGCCGGGAATGGGTCGCCCGCGGACGAAAAGCAGATGCGCGTCCGTTTGGGTCGGCGCGTTGGGCCGACTTTTATGTGCGCATCGACCCAAACGGACGCCAGTGGACGAAATGGGTCGCCCGGTTGGAGTTGCTCTTAGGAATTAATTAAATAGATTTGATTAATCTCTGCTACTCCATTTGTATCTAATAAATCTAAGACAAGTAATATGGATAGGAGGGGTAGCAGTATGTCATTTCTTATTTGGGGCAACTGCTAACGACCTCCTATATTTCATCATTCACTTCTGAACTGCTTTCATACATTATCAACACGATCACTAAGGATCATCTTGATCGTCATCAACACGTGGTTGGATAGTTAGGATATCCCTAGGCCCCAGCCATCAGAGTTCAAGTCTTAGACTTGACATTGATGCTCGCATTTTTCTGGATTATTCCAGACCTTCTGGCGATGTGCGTTCAGTGAGAGTAGACGTTCCCGTCGACACCGAAGGCGTTTGTGACGACTTCGTCAGTATCAAGATGATATGTCAGCTCAGTCTCTCAGAGGTGCTCATATGAATAGGGTGTGCATGCCGTATGTTCATAGGGGTGAGTGTATGTGGGTGATTTCGATTGTACCATGTTCAATAAATAAAGGATCATCTTGATAATGATTATGTCAAATTAGTTCATTTCATCAATAATATGTTTATTACTCTAAATGATTGTGAAAGCATTTCATGAAATACATGACCAACATTTTCAAAAGGAAATACACTTCAGCTCATGTTAGGTGGAAGTAAAAAATTTAACATGGAGGAATCAACATCATTTTTTAATCCACCCTTGGCCTTGTTGCCACTATAACTCCACATTCAAAAGATGCCACGGCTATTCTTGACAGCTAAATATGCACATATACATTTTATATGTCATCAACTTCACTTAATTTCCAACTAAGCATATAATAGTTAAATATTTATTTCCCTTGGGGTACTCCCTTAAGAGAAATATGTTGTCATGAGTACAACACAAATGATATCCGCAAAAAAAAGTACAACACAAATGGTCACTCATTCGTTTTCCAGGACTCGAGTCTATTGCAACTTATAGTTTTGTCACTTATAAAATCAACTTCACTTGAGATATTGTGATCGGGTAATTTTATGCAATTCTGATCGGAAAAACTCATAATACACTTTATATCATCTTATTGCAGTATCGCCATTTTCTAGGCTTAAGAAACATATAATTTTCGTAAAGGCAAAATTCTTGCTAGTACTCATAATACTATGCGAGTTAGTGGCCACAAAATAAAAACATGAGGAATTCAAAGTAAATTGAAGGCTAAAAGACAAAGAAAGATAGAACCATCTCTTGAAAGGGGACAAATTATATAACAAAAATGATTTAAAGACAACTCTTAAGTTTGTTAAATGAGTAGTCCTACGAATACCCAAGCCTCTATATCCGGCAGCGATTTTGCTTCCACGTCTCGCCACTTGGGTGAAAGGGACTGGGGGGCTGTGGAATATGGACACATGCATTATTTTGGGAGGCTGGGGTGTACATTTGCATGGTAACTGTAGGCTGCCAGTGAAAATTTTGTTAACTGATTTGTATTTTTTCGTGTGCACTTGGGGTGGATCTTGCAATTTTGGTGGCGAGCAATTCCTGGTCAACCACACCTCCAATCTGTCAGGTGGTGATTTTCTTTGTCTGCAGCAGGTGGAGCTCGCAGCATGCAGCAATGGGATGGGCTTTTTCTGATGTGACCACGTGCATGCGCTGACTGCTCATGGGCTCTCTCGATTGATCTGGACACCGGTGCAGGCAACGGTTTCCAGAAATTTGTCTGTAGCAATTTGCAGATTTCTCTTCATTCTTTTTTTCTCTATCTTAAAAGATCACAACCGACGTACGTGCCTATAAAAATCTCCTCATCGCGTGAGTCTCTTCAATCAAAGCTGCGGGCAAATCAGTATGTTCTCCCCGTTCTCCGGCGCTAACCCATCTCTGTTTCGGTGGCGTCCTCCCCCGGATATGATGCGCATGATGGGTCGTCGTTTCGACCGACTGCGGCCGCGTGCGGTGGCCTTCGCGTGGTCCAAGCCAGCATGCCTGCAGCCAGCCGTGGATAGCTCACGACCCTACCGTTCTTCATCTCGCCGGTCTTCTCACTATCGGCGTGGGTACATGCTGCGGTGTTCTTGACCTCGAGTTGGCCGACGCCTTGAACTCATCCAATTTGCTGGGTGTTCTAGCTTGCGTCCGCTGAGTCGACCTCATGCCCACTAGGCCGCCGGGAACCTTCGAAGATGACGCGAGGAGGCACTCCGGTTATCTGTTGCCTCATCTCCATGTTGAGGCACGACGTGCTCACAACGTCACCGTGGCTATCTCGCCTTCGCCGCTGCTCCTGATGGGGTCGGCGTCATCCGAGAGGGCAATTTTCAAGTGCCTCCCATAGAGGGATTCAGTATCGCTAGACACGGCCGGTGGTGTTCGGCCGGTGGGGCTGCAGCTGCGAGGTGCAGCTCCGGGAGATCTAGCGGTAGCATGTGTGGTGCATGATGAGCATGGCCACGCCGGACCGCACCTCTTCCCGCTGCTCCTCGACTACTCACTGGCGTTGAGGTGGCGGCTGTGACCTGTGAGGGAATTGTGCGAGCCGCCTTCCACTGGTTCATGAAGCAGGCGCCGTCGGATTTCGCTCCTTGGTCGCATGACGCCTGCCTCCTTCTCACTTTCTTTGTTGTGCACCCTGCAGCCCCTTGTGGTTTCTCGCGGACATGTTTGCGTCTGGCGTGATGCTGCTGCGTTGGTGTAATGTGTGTGTCTGTGTGTGTTGGGTCTGTGTGCGTGAGTTTGCATAGCTGCGTTGCATGCGTGCGTGCTCCATGTGGTGTGTGATTTGGGTGCGGGTTGGTGTACATGCTCAGGACGGCAGAGCCGGCCCAACCTGCTTGCTCCATGGTCACGGTCGGGTTCAACTGTCGTGGCCACGAACCTACGACATTGTCCTTATGTTTCATTTGTGACTCAACTCCCATGCTTCATGCCGTGTTGTCATAGCCCGGTGATCAAATTCTACATTGGACATAATTAATTTCCTAACACAAGCTTCCATTCACTGTATAGTACAAAAACATATCTCTACACTGCTACACCTACTGTATACAACATGAACATATCTCTATTCTGCTACACTTCGGCTACAGCCATGGTGACTGCTCCTCCCACTGGAATGGCACGAGTAACGAATCTTCTAACATATTTTCCCTAATCTAAGTAACATCCACTCCCCATCCTTTGCTGAAAAAAATATAAAATACGACTATATGATGTGACTACGTGCATGCACTGCATGCATGGAAGAAAGGGCGTAACAATTCGTACAATTATTTTACTTTCAAATCAAAGAAACTCAACCGCACATCTGCACTACCCTGACACAGATTTCAAAGCGATAGAAGTATGAGCATGAACTGCATGTAAAAATATGGCAGTAGCGATTTACAAAGCAACTAAGTTCCTTCTATCAAAAAGCTACCTGTTGACGACACACGGCGACGGCACGTAGTTTTGAAAAGAACGTGGTTACATGCATGAAGTTTCAAGATACAATCACGTACGTGGAGAAAAAAAACCCAGACCCGTATACAATTGATAAACTTCCTTTTATCTACTTAATGCAGTCATAATAAAAAAATTCCTCATTTCGCACGTAACAAAAACTCATTAATGTACTTTATTTTAATTTCCCTTCCATACAAACCCACCGTCGCCTAGACAGTAGATTTTAGAGAATGCTAACTATGTGTCACACGTCAACTAGGCAACCCATATGTATACTTTCCAAACCACTTTGCAAGACTAGGAAGATACAAGCGGGACCCATCCACGCTCACACTCATCTACCCTTGGACTACCATGTATTCATCAACGTCTCGCTCAAGCGGGCCGCATCCAAATAATGTGAGCCACGTGGCAAGACCAAAATAAGATAGCAGTGACACATCCACCCTATCTTCTACTACATATCCACCTAGAAGTCTACAAGGAGAAGCATACGAACAAGCGTCCAACTTTAAGTGCATAGGCAAACCAAAGAGCATGAATAATCCACGCACCGCAAAAACTTTCACAAAGGGAAGCAATTTACTAACAAAAGAAAGAGACCCCACTTTGGCACGTCTCAAGACCATGCCCACTCTGACAACAACATTGTGAATGACACAATGAGCACTAATTCATATTCACCGCTTTAAACTCCCTTTTCCTTTTCATTCAAGGAAAGAACTAACTACAATACATTTCTGCACAACGGTATGAGTTGGTAGTCTACGTACCAAGACACATACTTCTTAAAGTAGTCAGTCTGACTGCCAAACTAGAAAAATACAACACCATGCCCACTGGAGCCGAACCTGGAGTCATGATAGAAGCATGCATCCTCATTTGTCCTAATGACATTTACAGAAGAGCAGGCCTAGACATAAGATGAAGTTGAAGAAAGGGCTCCTCAAGTGGCCCTGGAGTGCATTTCTGGTAGCCACAATATCACCATCAACGAGCAGAACTAATATGCACTTGCAGTGGCAAAAGAGGAACTGCTTACAACACGGGAGAAAGCACGAACAAAGCAATGGCAGTTCAACATGGCCCGCTAACCACCCAACAGAAAGAATTTGCAAGACAAACAAGAATTCTAGCGAAATAAGCAACAACTTTTTCGATGCGATACCGCCCACATTGTGAAGATCCTATCATTACATACACAAGTGTCGGCCGCCTGTGGGCTGGAGGCAATAGTTTGCAAATGTTCTTTATCACTTCAACACGGGCACTAATCTTGCAGGAGGACACACCGGGATGATTGAATCTAGCAATAATTATCTATATTTCTTTCATCTTACTGCAGTAGACTCGTGCCACAGCTAGAATAAATGATCCCTATCGGAGATGTATGAAGATGTGTTTCCGTGTTTAGCAACATGCAACATGCATGATAAATTAGCTTCTTTCCTACTTATTTTCCTACATCCACAATTTTACGTACAATAATCTGCTCTATGAGATAGATAACACTAACTGCAAATTGTAAACACAGTTCATATGAACACAAAGTATCGACGAGCGCGGCGTGCCGCCGTGCGGGCTATGCTAGTATCATAGCTAAAGGAAGCCTAACAAGGTGGCTCACAAAATCGCTAAGCTCCAAGAGACCGCATTTCCGCAATAAAATTCTGGTATTGGTGTAGTTGGCCAAAAAGTGTGCTTCAATGGATTCCCTTTCCCTAATAAAATTTGGTATTCATAGTTGGCCAAAAAAAGTGCTTCAATGGACTGCCTTTTCCTAACAAATTATTGGAGCGTCCCAATAAATCCCTCCATCTCTTCCAATATCCAGGAAAATTTTATCTCTTCCAATAAATCCTTTTCTCAAAAAAATATTGGAGCGTCCCAATAAATCCCTCCATCTCTTCAATTTATGTGGAATTTGATCTCACTGCCCGCTCCTCGTGCCACCGCCAGGCGGAGAGAAGTCAGGTTGGGTATTCAGTGGAGAATTAGTGGGGATATGAGAAAGCACCACACCCCCAAACCTCAATAGAATTATTGGAAGAGCCCCAATAACCTTTTATTAGAGTTTTCTTTTCTGAAACCTCTTGGAGATGCTCTAATTTGTTATTGTGCTACGTCTAATGGTTGCCACCTTGAATGTATTTAGTAACTTTGGCACTGGACATTCCAAAAATGGGTACTATTGGATCGGGTGAAATAGAGAATAGACATAGGTCCGTTGGCATTTCAGCCTTTTTTTTTAAGTAACAGTTGGCATTTCAGCCCCTCTTCTTTCTTTAGGGCCTATCTAAAAGAGCCTCTTGGTCCTTAATCACAATAGGAACAAATGGGCCTCCGCAGACATCTTTGCTTCTTTCGGAACAAGCACCGGTTTCAATTTCTGGTCGCCACTGCAACGAAATATAATGGCAATCACCACACTTTACATTGTACTCCTACAAAGGACGCACGCGAGATCTGTGGAGAACAAACCAATCAACAAACACGTGAACGAACGCAAGCAACGATGCGACGGGTCCACATGCTTCTACCCAGCAGTAGAAGCCAACCTGCAGACCGGACGGCACGACACCGTCACAACAATCAAAGAATGGCTAAACAAACCCGCCAAGCTAGGTAGGCTCACACGGGCGCGAGCTTCCCGCGCGGCAGGGACATGCTGCGGCGCGTCTCCGTCAAGGGGACGTTGGTCCTCTCGGCGTACGGCGGCCTGTTCCGGCGATGCTTCCCTTCCGTCACGGCCTCCGCCTCCCGGACCGACGCCCTGACAACAACAACAAACACCCAAACAAAATGAAGTTACCGATGCATTGCCAAAGTGACACACAAGCGTGCGACCAGCTGAAGAATCGTTGGTGCGTACCTGAGATCGATGCTCTGGGACTGCCTGGTCGCCGGAGGCGGGAGCTTCTTGGCCGACCTCCGGCTGAGATGGAAGGTGGGCTCGCCGTTGGCCAGCTCGTTCTCCACCTCGGACCAGTTCTTCCTCACCCTGGCCTCCGGCCTCGCCACCTTACTCCCCGACTCCGCTCCACCGTTCGCCGTCTGCTGCTCCTCCCTCCGCGCCTTGGCCGCGCTGTCAGGCCGGTTCTTGGTCACGCTCATGCTCTCTCTAACCGTCGGCTTCGCGCTCCGGTTCTCCTCCGAGTCCCGGAATTTCCGCAGGCTCTGCTCCGTCAGAATGGACGCCGGCGTGCTGTTCCTGGACCGGCTGCCCTGCGAGGCCTTTGCCGGCGGCTCGGCCCTCGGCGTAGGCGTGCACTCGATGATGATGCTGTCGGCCTTCTCCACGGTTTTCGCCGCGGTGCCGCCGGATCTCTCGGCGGAGAACGAGCTTCTCACCGGAGGAGACGGGGTCTTGAACTTGCGTGAGCTGAAGTATAGCTCCCTGCTGATGACGGGTGACTTGTCGTCCACCTCTCGCACCGACAGTGGAGACCGGAACCTTCTCTGCTTCCCGGACGACGAGCTTCTGATCTGCAAGCACGGAAAAAGTCGTATGTTTATTCAGGCCATTTCCTTCGTGAGAATGAAAATCTATGTTTGAAACATTTTAAGTACCTCGCTTGTGCAAGTGTCGACGCTGGAATCCTGCCTAGCCTCAGGCTTGAAGCGCAAGCTGGTGGTAATAAGAGGCGACCTCGCCCTTGCAGCATTTCTTGTCTCGGATGATGTTATACGGTTCGTGGCATCTCTCAGCTGTGCTGCTTCACGCTCCTTATCTTCTAATGCCGATTTCAGTTTACCAATCTGACAAAGCCAGAAGTCGCATCATGAGTGATCAAAAACAAACTTCCAACTTCCAAGGCCTGCTACGTTTCACAACTCAGCAACACAATCACAATGCCGTACGTACCTCTTCCTTCAGGTCTTTGACCTGCGCGCCTTCCTTGTTAACACGGGCCGCGCCAAGTTCTATGGTGGCCACGCGCTCGGCGAACTTGAGAGTGCTAATTGTTTCACCAAAAGAATCTGCTTCAGGGTTCACATGCACAAACATCAATGTCTTTGCCTGGCCGCCTGTATCCCAAGAAAAAACAAATGATCAGCAACGTCGGCAGTTTTTACCAAACAAGTTTAAAAATCTTACAAGAGGTTTTGTGTAGTACCTAAGGCGTCCTGCAGCACTTGCGTTAGCTTGCTGTTGCGGTATGGAACGTGTGAACTCTTCTGGGCTAGTGCCGCTATAACATCACCAAGTGCCGATAGTGATTTGTTGATGTGCTTGGCTTCAGTCAGTCTTTCTCCGGCGGCCTCAGATTTGTCCACCCTCTCACTTCCCGCGAGATCCACCAGGTGAAGGCAACCTCTTAAAGTTGAGCCAGAAATAATCTCCTTCCCTTGCACATGAACTGTCAACACACTGAAGAAGGGAAGCAAGAATTACCACATGCAGTGATTATGGCTATGCTGCAGATGTTCGAAGATATGGTCTATACAAATGATGCAAGGAGATTATACTAGGGTATAACCTTATTATACAATAAAGTTCATCATACTAGTTTAATACAATTAATACCTGTGTGAGCGGCTACTTCGTTCATTAAGAGCAGTCGCTCCAACAGCCCGATTTCTGTGACCAAGTTTCATCAGGTCCAAAACATCCTTAGTGCACTTCACAGGCACTAAATTGGCATCAGGGATGTTGAGTCCATTTACATGAGAATTGTTACGGATCTCTAATGTGTGTACGGTTAAGAAAATATCCAGAAGGAATTTTTATGAAGCCAAAGTTTTGACAGTGAAGCAAGGAAAGTAAGCATAGAGCAATATATTTGGTATGCACATTGCCAAGATGGAAAAGGCATTTTTGGGAAATCATGAAAGGATATCGTTTGTTTGCACCATCAGCCATCAATAGATCTCTCACTTGTTCATTGTATATTTCAATCATCTGAACCCTCACATCATATGTCGTGGTATCTGATCTGTTCTGAGAAATATCAAACAGATCATTTAGCGATCGGTAGTTTACGCCCAAGGTCTCCTCTGCTGTTTTGTCTGGACCACTCTGAGTAACATATGCAAAAAACAAATACATTGTCATAAAAAAAAACAAATAACCTCCAATAGGACTGCTTCAGTATTAAAGGTCTTTATCCCCTCGTTGTAGTTTTTATTATTGCAACTCCTTCTGTTATAGTATTGCACGTTGATTGGACATGCCCCACAAATTTAATGGTGTGAACTCAAAAGTAAATAAATGTGAAAATTTACCATAGTGTAGGTTTTTCCCGATCCTGTTTGACCATATGCAAATATACAAACATTATAGCCATCCATCACTGATCTTATAAGTGGTTGTGTATCAACATAAACTTCAGCTGTTACAAAGAAAATGAAAGTGAGTAGACTCATAGCATTAAGAGTTGTAATTAGAAGTACACCATCTCCTACAAAATTACTTTATGGTTTCCCAAAATAACATATCATTCTTGTAATTATTGATCATGTAAGGCTTTATGCAAAATAAACAAGTAATCCCTCCGTTCGGAATTACTCGTCCAAGAAATGAATGTATCTAGATGTATTTTAGTTGTAGATACATCCATTTTTGTGACAAGTAATTCCGAACGGAGGGAGTAATTCTATCTTTGAATTAACTATATAACAAAAAAAATAGCATAACTTTCTTGTGAATCATCAACTATTCTTTAGGAAAGCACTGGAGGGAATGCAATTGATTTGCGGTACAAGGGAAACAAAATGAGGAAGTTTGATGATGTACATTGTGAAACATTAGGTCCAAATATTTTGTTGAAAGAGAATATCTTCCGTCCATCCTTTCCTTCCTTTTCAGGGTTCGTAATCATGATCTCCCCGTTTTCCCCAATATGATCCACAGTAGATCGTTGATCAGGTTGGGACTTCGGTAAAGGTTTCACTCTACAGTAGACTCGAATGCTACCTAAGAAACATATTTGAAGTTGTCAGTAATTATTATTTTACTGCAAATAAAATGAATTGAATCCATTTTAGGTTTACCTCTAAGATCTTGGACTTGATTGTACAACTTACGATTTTCCTCCAGCAACTTGTGGTAAGCATTATGGTTCTGAGCCTCGAAATAGCTTTCTGCAACATTAGAATACTGTTTAGAGACCAAAGAGCACGACGATTGACAAAATTCTGAAACCATTACTCACCTAGCCTTGTCAAGTCTTCCTCCCATTTAGCTCGAGTAGATTCAACTTGAGACTTCATCTCATTGAAGGACAGTTTTAACTTCTGAATATTTCATGTTTAGAAGAAAAATGATAATTAGCACAATGCGACGATGTCCATAAAATAGATGTCCAAATTAATTCTGTATATTTTAACCCTGAACAGGATATTTTTCATTAGATAAGTACAAAATTGGTAGGTAATTTTATAGTTTTTACTGTTATTTATGTTAAAAGAAGGGAACTGGCAAGGAATATGTGGACTTGCCACTAAATACTTAACATGCAGCTTGACAGTTCACCAGCTAGCAGGTTATGTTATAAGGGAAGAAAAACGGTGTTGGTTACATGGATGGTATTGATCATGATAAACTGGCAGCTAACAGGTTAAGCGGCACAAAAATGTACAGCATTCCCTACCTTCAGCTCTTCTTGTTGGTGTTCCAGTCCTTCCCCGTCACCCAAGTGTTTGCGGCTACCACAGGGCAATTGCAAAGATTTTGAAATAGCTTCGATCAACTCCAATTTAGAGCAAACACCGCTTTCATCTTTCATCATCTTCCTTAAAAGTGATCTGACCTGTTAGATAGTACATGTTCAAAAAGCAGGTATCAGTCACTGGTGCAGAGTTTTTAGTTTTCAGGACTGCTAATGACAAATGCTCCCTTTTGCCTATTTGGTGGTGTACATCATCATAAGAAAAAGAAAAGACACCGAGGAGTACAAATATGATACCGCACCTGATTCCGGTGGGACACAAGTAGAATGGTGAATTCTTTAGAGGCTTGCTCAAGTATTGTTTCAAGGACCTGAAAAGTCCACCGCCATAAGTTAGTCCACAGGTGTTCAGCATTGTTTGGTGAGGAGATCAGTTAAACTAGTACTAAAAGGGGATCAACAATATATAAGAATAAGCAGAACATACCTACCATATCATCTAAAGGCAAGTCGTCAGCTTCACTCCATTCCAGAAGGAATGCCCGCACAACTCGAAGAACAAACTGCTGGAAAAGTGAGTGCTGAGATTCTTCAACTCTGGTTTCCTCAAGGGAGACCTCGGAGAGAAGATGAACAAATTCCAGCATCTGTTGGTTCTGGTCAGCTGAGCCTCCAAACCTGGATGGGTGTGAAGGCAGCCTCTTGCTTGGAGGCGCAATCTTAACAATAGCTCCATACCGCCATATACCGATTCCACCTGAAAGTTTCCACTCGTGGTATCCTTTGAGACAGAGAATGCAGTCCACAACTTTCATTGATGAACCTCCCTGTGAATTCAGACGCCACATGTTCAAAACATACAGCTAAATGTCAAAACTCTAGCAGTAACACATAATTCTTATTAGCAAACTTTTTAATAGCTTGATTGAAGATTTTATTTTTTTGATGAAAATCTGTAGGAGAGGCCACAGTATAAGAAATAGGAACCTAAATTTGAGTCCAATAGGACTTGAACCTGGTTGAAAGATACTTCATATTTGCTCCATTTGTTTCTCACTAAGATACTGTTGAATATTTGGTCTTAGAAGTTACAATGAGTACTAACAGAAGAGCCACAACAATTTCCATTTTCCAATGATAAACTTTAACCCATAAGTGTTGTTGCAAATGTGGAACAAATTCAGTGAATCGTTTCAGGCTATACAATTCAGCAAATCAAGATACTCCTAGCAATGACTATGATTGTTTTGAAAGGTGTAATGAATAGTTGTCATGATATGCCGAGAAAAACAGGGCAACACTTGGAGCAAGGGTAATGCTACGTGAAGGCCGTACCTTCTCAATGTCGGAAGCCTCAAATTCCAAGAGATTCATCTCGCTAACTGCAACGAGGAAGTTCCTCATGTTCTCGAAGTACTGGATCGCGGACTGCGCCGCCCCATCGGACCACTGCACCGCGTCAATGGGATTCTCAACGACCTGCCGAAGCAACAACGGGCACCGTGAAATCTCACTCACACATGGCAGGCACACCTGGGCATTTGAAGTCCCTCCCTGAACCCAATCGACCGGGTTATTGTGGTGTTAGGGATGGATGTACTACGTACCTTGGGGATGGCGCCGGGGTTGACGCGGTTGAGGACCTTGCAGAGGATGAGGCCGTTGCGCAGGGCCGCGCAGAAGTCCTCCTCGGACGGCCTGTCCGGCAGGGCCTCCACCGCCGCCGGCGCCATCTGCCGCAGCCATCGCGCCGCCTCGCACCTCCGCGCAGCTGCGTATTGACACACCAGATCAGAGTCAGGGGGGTTGCTAATTCTGCGTCTCGATTCGTGCAGACAAACACGATCGTGCGGCCTGTCCTCTCCCTTGCTTTCATACCCCGGTTGATTTATTTTCGAATTCTGAATGCTGAACGAACAGAAACCGGAAATCTGAGATGCTGAATTCATGTGAGTGATTGCATTGCAGTGTAATGAATTGTTTCTCCGGATTAAACCGACGGAATGCCGCATGCACTAAATGCATCTCGACTTAAATCAAGCGCAAGCCAGACTAGTTACGAACGACCACTGCAGTAAACACAGCTTAATACTACTAGTACTGCTCTGCTCTCCCATCCCATGTAGTACTAGTAGCGGCACTGATCCACTAATGCCCAGGCGCACCCTTGTGCAAACGCCGCGCCTGTGCCCAAGTCCTCACGGAGCGCTGAATCCAGTTCTCGCCGCCGCCGCTCAACTCAACTCCAGTCAAACACGAACGCAATGGCGAAAGTGCAGAAGATCTCGCAAGCAGCATCGCGACGGGAAAGGCGAAACGCGGAAGGAAGGGACAAGAGAACTCACCGGCCTCCTCGGCCTTGCGCAGCGCCATCCCCTCGTCGTTGATCTTCCCGTCGTCCGCCGCGCCGAGCAGCCTCATCTCGCCCGCCGCGCCGCCGTACCGCCCGCAGATCGCACTCCTCAAGCCCGCACCGTACAGTACTGTACCCCAACGGTAGGCAGGCAGGAAGGAGTGTTTGAAAAACTCCGACCCCGAGAAAGAGGCAGGGCAGGAGCGGTATGGGTGCAGAGAAGGTGGGCTTTAACTGAAACTTTAGCCAAGGTGGCCTCGTCAGCGATATTTCGAACTCACGGCCTCACGGGAGAGCTGCCGCGCTGAAAGATGGAAGGCGTCCGCTGCGGGTCGACCAACAGCGGGCAGCGTCGCCGGCCAATGGGGTCGCGACGGGTCGGAGCCCACGTGCTCGCTGGGTGTGTGGGCGGTGCGCATCGACTGCAGTTCAGCGGCGTATTTATGCTCGGAGACCCAAAGATTCAAACACCCTTTTTATCCTCTTGTTTCTGTCCGATTACGCTTGCGCGACGCCATGGGATGGATTCAAAGTTTCAAACGGTCGATCCGGTGGTGGGTGGTCAGATGAGATCCAACACCGTGCATGGATGCGTCAGTGGCTGTACTGCCCGCCTTTAATTTTTTATGATTGCAGGTAGACGGGTGTGGATTATGGCCGTATGGGAATGCGTGTGTGGGGTAGAGCATGGCTAAGAGCATCTACAGCCCTGATAGGCTAATTAGGCCCTGAAACGGCCGTTCTTGGGCACTAGTCGGACACGACTCATATTGCTCTTCACATCCGCGTATTTTATATACTCCCTGCGTCCCATGATATAAGAGTGTTTTTTACACTAGTATAATGCCAAAAACGCTCTTATATTATGGGACGGAGGGAGTATATAAGATCAGAGACGCACCTCCCCGGTTCCATTACTCGAAAGAAATCCTTAGAAATATCCTAAACTCTAAAAAGTGGATGCACACTAAACGGAGAGAACGAGCGGCCGAATCTGAGCCGCTCGATCTCGTCCCGATCGACGGCGCGGGGTGTCCAGATGTCCCCTGGACGGGTAGTGGAGCCGCGCCGCTCGGACCCGCGCGTGGACCGGTCGCCTGGTCCGATTGCGCCGCGTCGCGCAAGATAAAACTCCCGTGGGACCCACATGTCATAGAGGATTAGGCAGTTCCCCAGTGTATTAGCCGTCGTGAGTAGTGGGCGGCGGTTTCGTATTTCGTGCCATTACCCCGTCCATCCCCCACCTCTCGCGGCCATTCCTCCTCTTTCCCCCTTTGCTTTCGCCATTGTTGGTGCTCAGAGGCGGTTCCAAATCCGCCGGGTTGTGGTCGACGGCGGGGCGCGCCGCGAGGGTCGTCGTCCGTAGCGTCATAGGTACTGCTCCTACGCGCGCTCCCCGTTCTCGGTCCCCGCTTGTTTCTCCACTCGCCCGCCCTCCTTTTTTCTGGTGAGGTCGCACATTTTCCGGTGAGGTCGCGGTCGTTGTCAGGGAGGTCGAGGTAGAGGTCGAACTCGAGGTCGCGGTCGAGGTTAGGGAGGTCGAACTCATTTTCTGGCGAGGTTAAGGTCACCCCCACGGACTACTTCGTTTGGAAAACCGTCGGATTGGCAGGGGTGGGCTAGGGTCGTGCTCATCCAGTCGTTTTTGCGTTGCAGTAGGGGAGAGCTCGTGCATATACGTACGGATGAGTGGTTCAGGGAGGATGAGTGGTTCGCGGCGATAGAGCCTCGTCTGTGGATTGTAGCCTCGCGGTGGATCTGGTGTTTTTGACGAGTGTGTTTCCTGTTGGGGAACGTAGTAATTTCAAAAAAAATCCTACGCACACGCAAGATCTATCATGATGATGCATAGCAATGAGAGGGGAGAGTGTAGTCCACGTACCCTTGTAGACCGTAAGCGAAAGCATTATGACAATGCGGTTGATGTAGTCGTTCATCTTCATGATCCGACCGATCCTAGTACCGAAAGTACGACACCTCCGTGATCTGTACACATTTGGCTCGGTGACGTCCCACGACCTCTCAATCCAGCTGACTGTCAAGGGAGAGCTTCGTCAGCACGACGGCGTGATGACGGTGATGATGAAGCTACCGGCGTAGGGCTTCGCCTAAGCACTGAAACGATATGACCGAGGTGGATTATGGTGGAGGGGGGCACCGCACACGGCTAAGAGATCAATGATCAACTTGTGTGTCTATGGGGTGCCGCCCCCCCCGTATATAAAGGAGTGGAGGAGGGGGAGGGTCGGCCCTCTATGGCGCGCCCTGGGAGGAGTCCTACTCCCACCGGGAGTAGGATTCCCCCCCTTTCCCTAGTTGGAGTAGGAGAGAAGGAAGGAGGAGAGAGGGAGAAGGAAAGGGGGGCGCTGATGTGGACACATACCTAGGGTAGGGTAATAGGCCTGACCTATACGTCCTACCTAAGGTTCTTGTCCTAAGAACGAACAAGTTCAAGAATCAGAAGAAGGGATCCAGCAAAGGTGTCGAGTGAAGTCAACTCGACCTATCAATCACTCGGAGACCTCTCTTATCCAGGTCACTCGACCATAAAACCACTCGACATATTAGAAGACCTAAAGCCGCTCTGCGCAGCAACGGTCGGGCATTTATTCACATACTTAATGATCATTTGTAGCACTTCAATACATGCGTTACCTGTAACGCCACCTCTTTAGGTACATTGAATCCTATGTAACGGAGGGGAGCTGGGGTCCTGGCGCACTCTATATAAGCCACCCCCCTCCTCTGGGACAAGGGTTCGCAGCCCCTGCAACTCACACGCTCATAATCCAATCGACTGCCTCCGGGCTCCGAGACGTAGGGCTATTACTTCCTCTGAGAAGGGCCTGAACTCGTAAAACTTGCATGTACAACTCCTCCATAGCTAGGATCTTGCCTCTACATTCCTACCCCCCTATTCTACTGTCAGACTTAGAACCACGACAGTTGGCGCCCACCTTGGGGCAGGTGTCTTAGTGACTTGTTGGAGAAGTTGCGATTTTTCCGATGCCCTTCATCATGGCTTCAGGCGGAGGTTTGGCTGAGGGCCGCGAGATCCATCTCGGCGCGCTCGTGTTTGTCGCCGACGACTCCGCTTGGCTTCAGGAGGCTCCACTCGACGTCGACGCACTCCCCGTCCATGGGCAACGACTTCGCGCGCGTCCATTGCGGCGTCCTCCTGCGCCAGCCGTCGACCCGGTATCGGTCGGCTCCTGTGGCGTCCTCCCTTCCTATCGCCCGCCGGCGCAAGCGTTCCGGTCGGTCAAGGCTTCAGTGGTGGGTGAGGCATGCGGTGGCTCGCCAGTCGGCCACCCCCAAGTCGCGGCGATCGAGCCCGACGAAACTCTCTGGCTGTTCGACCGGCTCGCAGAGATCGCATCCGAAAAGCGACAATGATGATCCCGCGGCGGAAGTCCTGATGGTCGATGGACCTCGCAGTCCTCCTGGCTTTCCCCGCGCCGACGGTGCCAACGACGGAGGCGATCCGTCGCATGCCCATGAGGAGTACCTCCCCGAGCCCCTCCCTTCGCAGCAGAGGGAAGAACTTCGCCGCCGGAACATGGATGCACTTCACACTCCTATCGTTGGAGAAACCCCCGAGGCCCGGGCCTTGGAGGACGCGCGCCTGACCAACCTGGCTGAGCGCACTCGACTGGAGAACCTCCGGCGCGTACTCGACGAGCGTGCACGTCAGCGAGTTCCAGAATCCAGTCGACGTCAACTCTTTCCACCTCCGACTCAGGTATATCGAACTCCGATCCAGAATCTTACAGCTGCAACTCGAATAGCAGAGTCAATTCAGCCCTCCCAGTCAGAAGCTGGTAGAGGCCTAATGCATATCAGAGCTTTACTCCGGGCAGCGGGAGAACATAATACAGCTGTGTCACAGTCGCGAAATAGGATCCATAGCAGGTCCGTTATGGCAGATACGGTCCAGTCGGCTCACAGCCCAAGATCGCCCCCGAGGCGTGAGGGACGTGGAGACCGGCGAGATCAGCACAGAAACCGTGAGCAGTATGATCACCGACTCGATCATGACGATCATCGTCGAGTGCCCACGCCTCCCCCAAGGAGTGGGTCATACATGCCTCGGCAGCGTGATGACATGCACCCTCACAGCGGTGGGCGAAGAATTCCAGTCGACCCCAGGCCAGTCGACCGGGAGGCGCTTGCTGCCCCAATCAGCAAAGAGCCTTTACTGCTTTATATTGCAGCCACTGGACAAGTCGTCAGTACAGTACTTACCGGTCGAGCGGGAAGAAGAGGGAAAGCCTATAAAGTTCAAATACCGTTTATTATGTTTCAAGTTCGACTCCATCAAAGCGTAGATATCCACACTATCAGAAGCTTGTTTATGGGATTTACATGACCACGAAGAAGGTTGCACACTATTTCTCTGATCACTCTATTACAGTCGTCAGCGATGCTCCATTGTCGGAGATTCTGCACAACAGAGATGCAATTGGTCGAGTGGCAAAGTGGGCGATTGAACTCCTTCCCTTAGATATCATGTTTGAGGCAAAGAAAGCTATCAAGTCCCAAGCAATAGCAGATTTCCTCGTCGAGTGGATTGAACGACAGAATCGCCTCTAAGTTCACTCGAACCTTTGGACCATGTTCTTTGATGGTTCCAAGATGCTGAATGGTTCTGGTGCCGGGGTGGTACTGGTATCCCCCCAAGGAGACAAGCTCAGATACGTCCTCCAGATTCACTTTGATTCCTCCAATAACGAAGCAGAATATGAAGCACTCTTATATGGGTTACGTATGGCCATTTCACTCGGCGTCCATCGCCTCATGGTTTACGACGACTCAGATTTGGTGGTCAATCAAGTGATGAAGGAGTGGGACGTTAGAAGCCCTATGACTGGTTACTGCAATGCGGTGAGGAAGTTGGAAAATAAGTTTGAGGGGTTAGAGCTCCATCATATACCCCGACTGAAAAATCAAGCAGCCGATGATTTGGCAAAGATAGGTTCCAAGAGAGAAGCCATCCCCAGCAATGTATTTTTGGAGCACATTCACACACCGTCAGTTCACGAAGACCCTTTCACTGAAGAACCCCCGCAGCCTAAGAGCGCCACGGATCCGACTGAAGTCGAGGTCCCAGCCGTGGTCGACCTAATCATGGAGGTTCTGGTCATCACTCCCGACTGGACAGTGCCTTACATCGTGTACATCCTTAGGAAGGAACTCCCAGAGGATGAAGAAGAGACTCGGCAGATTGTCCGTCGATCCAAAGCCTTTACTGTGATAAGGGGACAGTTGTTCAGGGAAAGTGTGACTGGAGTCAGTCAGAAATGCATAACGCCAGAAGAAGGTCGAATGATCCTCAACGACATCCACTCGGGGACCTGTAGTCACCATGCGTCCTCTCGGGCCATTGTGGCTAAAGCATACCGAGCCGGATTTTATTGGCCACGAGCAAATGAAATGGCGAAAGATATAGTCGACAAATGTGAAGGCTGCCAGTTTTACTCTGATATGTATCACAAGCCAGCGTCAGCCCTGAAGACCATTCCCCTCGTCTGGCACTTTGCTGTTTGGCGATTGGATATGGTTGGACCACTGAGAACTGGTAGAAGCGGCTTCACTCATGTGCTTGTAGCAGTCGACAAGTTTACCAAATGGATTGAAGCTAAACCTATCAAGAGAAGCCAGCACCGCTGTCAGTTTCATCAGGGAATTGACATTCAGATATGGAGTTCCGCACAGCGTCATCACTGACAACGGGTCGAACTTCGATTCTGATGAATTCAGAGCTTTCTGCGCTTCTCAAGGCACACGAGTCGACTATGCTTCAGTCGCTCACCCGCAGTCGAATGGACAAGCAGAAAGAGCAAACGACCTAATTCTCAAGGGACTGAAACCCCGACTGATGCGTGATCTCAAACACGCAGCGGGCTCCTGGGTCGATGAACTTCCATCAGTTCTTTGGGGTTTGAGGACAACTCCCAATCGGTCGACTGGACGAACTCCTTTCTTTTTGGTCTATGGAGCTGAAGCTGTTCTGCCAAGTGACCTGCTCCACAACGCACCCCGATTTGAGCTCTTCTCTGAAGAGGAAGCAGAAAAGGCCTGGCAGGATTCAGTCGATCTCTTAGAGGAGGAAAGAGAGATGGCCTTGATCCGGTCGACCATTTATTAGCAAGACTTGCATCGATTCCATGCCAGAAACGTGAGAGGTCGAGCCTTTCAAGAGGGAGACTTGGTTCTTCGAGTGGATCAACAGAAGCCACACAAGCTCGCCCCTACTTGGGAAGGCCCCTTCATTATCACCAGAGTCCTCCACAATGGAGCATACCATCTTTACAATGTCGAGCATCAGAAAGACGAGGCACGAGCTTGGAATGCGGAGCTGCTCCGCCTCTTTTATACTTAAGTACTCACTCAGATGAGATGTAATAAGAAATACCTTTGTAGTTTATTTATCAAAGACAAGAGCTTTATAATCTTTCTATACGATTGATGTTGCTTTTGTTTCCGTTTGAAATCCCCCAATGGGTGACTTAGCCGCGAATCCGTTTCGCCTAAGTTCAAAAAATTCTACCGAGTGGTGAGCAAGCCTCTCACTCGGGGGCTTAGCTGCGAATCCGTTTCGCCTAAGTTTGAAAAATCCTACCGAGTGGTGAGCAAGCCTCTCACTCGGGGCTTAGCTCATCCAAGACTCGCCTAAGTTTGAAAAATCCTACCGAGTGGTGAGCAAGCCTCTCACTCGGGGCTTAGCTGCAGCCCGTGCTACGCCTAAGTTTGAAAAATCCTACCGAGTGGTGAGCAAGCCTCTCACTCGTGGGCTTAGCTGCAGTCCAAGACTACCTAAGTTTGAAAAAATCCCACCGAGTGGAGAGCAACCTCCCACTCGGGGCTTAGCTGCAGTCCAAGACTAGCCTAAGTTTGAAAAAATCCTGCAGTGGAGAGCAACCTCCCACTCGGGGCTTAGCTGCAGTCCAAGACTCGCCTAAGTTTAAAAATCCCACCGAGTGGTGAGCAACCCTCCCACTGGGGCTTAGCTGCAGATCCAAGACTACCTAAGTTTGAAAAAATCCTACCGAGTGGAGAGCAACCCTCCCACTCGGGGCTTAGCTGCAGTCCAAGACTACGCCTAAGTTTGAAAAATCCTACCAAGTGGAGAGCAACCTCCCACTCGGGGCTTAGCTGCAGTCCAAGACTCGCCTAAGTTTGAAAAATCCTTGAGTGGAGAGCAACCTCCCACTCGGGGCTTAGCTGCAGTCCAAGCTACGCCTAAGTTTGAAAAATCCTACCGAGTGGAGAGCAACCTCCCACTCGGGGCTTAGCTGCAGTCCAAGACTAGCCTAAGTTTGAAAAATCCTACCGAGTGGAGAGCAACCCTCCCACTCGGGGGCTTAGCTGCAGTCTAGTACTCGCCTAAGTTTGAAAAATCCTACCAAGTGGAGAGCAACCCTCTCACTCGGGGGCTTAGCTGCAGTACAGTACTCGCCTATGTTTGAAAAATCCTACCGAGTGGAGAACAATCCTCCCACTCAGAGGCTTAGCTGCAGTACAGTACCCGCCTAAGTTTGAAACAGATCCCTACCCGCAAGGACGACGAGGTGCATGTCGACTGCAACCTTCTCCTTCGTAGCTACGCCACAAGTACAATGTGCACTCCATCCCGATCCGCAAGGACGACGAGGTGCAGGTCGACTGCAACCTTATCCTTCGGAGCTACGCCACAAGTACAACGTGCGCTCCATCCCTATCCGCAAGGACGGCGAGGTGCAGGTCGACTGCAACCTTCTCCTTCGAAGCTACGCCACAAGTACAATGTGTGCTCCATCCCGATCCGCAAGGACGACGAGGTGTAGGTCGACTGCAATGCGTACTCCGTCCCTATCCGCAAGGACGATGAAGCACAGGTCGACTGGAGTCACCACCTCAGAGCTGCACCTCAAGCACAAAGATTATTCCGAGTGAAGAACAAAGTCCACTTGAAGGCAAACGCAAGCATATTTGGAAGCAAACCAAGTTCGGATAAATCCTAAGTTCCGGACGACGGATCAAAAGTATTCGAGCATCAAGCCCGAAGAAGTTTAACGGTTACATAATCACTCGGCATTCCGAGGCAAATAAAGGTGAAGCATAATGTTTTTCGGTCACGCATCAGGAGAAGGACTGGCTGGGTTGCAGAAACTGTCAAGGTCAATGCTGTCTGCAATGCGAGTGGCGGCGTCAAGGAAGGTGTCTATCAAAGACTGGAAAGTGTGCCTCTTCGTGTTAGCAACCTTGAGCTCCGCCAGCTTGTCTTCTTTGACATCCTTGCAGTGCACTCGGACCAGATACAGGGCGACGTCAGCACCACAACGAGCGGATGACTTCTTCCATTCTTGCACACGCTCGGGGATTTGATTCAGTCGAGCCTTCAGGGACTCAAGATCTTGAGGCAGTTCCGCCTGAGGCCAGAGTTCAGCATCAACCCGAGTCATCACAGCTTTCAGGCGGGCAAGATAAGCAACCATGCTGTCCATACGAGATTCCAACCGCAGCACGTTCATCGCAACATCATCCTTGAGTGGACAGTTAATGGGATCAAGGCCCGTCTCGACCCGTCCAGTTTCTGCTTCAAAGTCTTGGCAAAATTCTGCACAGTCGAGTGAATGATGAGTCGACGATACAATTAGACTTGTCAGTCGACAGAAATAAGACAGATTGATTAGTACCTTCAAGTTTCAAAACCAGCTTTGCAGCAAGCTGGCCCAGATAAGACTATAGCTCGTCATTCTTGGCCTTGAGACTCCCAAGTTCGTCGTCAGTTTCTCCTTGTCCTTCTTCAGTCGCTCGACCTCCTGATTGGCGTCAGAAACGGCAGTCTTCAGCTTGGAGTTTTCTTCTTCTAACTTGTCGACTGAAGCAAGCTTCTTGTCAGCAAGCGTTGTCTTCTCGTGCACCTCCTTCAGTGCTGCAGCAAGATCCAGATCCTTCTTCTCCAAAGCCCGCTTCATTTTCTCTAAAGAAATAACATTCTTCAGACGTGCTTGGAGTTGGCGGTTTTCACTACATACATCTGCTCGAGTGGAATCACTCGGTTCAAAAAATGGAAAGAAAAAGTGCCAGTTAGGATGTACAGTTGGGATTGGTTACCTCCCATGGCAGCTACTTCGTCACGAGCGGTCTTGAGATTCTTCTTGGCCAATTCCAGATCAAGGTTGAGGCTGATTTGCTGTTTGTTCATGGCGTAAAGTGAGCTCCAAGATCACAAGATTTCTGCGATTCTGATCATATCGATCGACGAGATAAAAAGACATCGCAATGATAGCTACTCTAAGACTACCACCGAATCAAACATTCAACGGCAGTCTCGGGGACTACACCCAGTGGGTGCACTTAGCATGCCCCCACTGATTTTCAGACCACAGTCGACAGTCGACTGACTTTCACAAAAAAAAAGAGATTCAAACTCTCAGACCACAGTCGACTGCCCGCAGTCAACTATGGTCTCGGGGACTACACCCATTGGGTGCACTCAGCGTGCCCCCACTGGTTTTGGCTCCACTCGGCATGGTCTGCCCAGCTCGAATTGCAAAAAAAAAGTTCCTATTCTCAGACCACAGTCGACTGCCCGCACTCTACTATGGTCTCGGGGACAACACCCAGTGGGTGCACTCAGTGTGCCCCCACTAGTGCAAAGATTCAGTTCGAATCGACACAGAAAGACATATAATTTCAAAACAGCCACACCCCAGTGGGTGATCAGACAAGAAGTACGGTCGATCGAAAAATCAACTAACCTGAACATTTGCTTGCATAGCAGCTCCGGCATTGAAGGCTACCTGATTAGCCTCATGCACCACTTTCATCTACCCCATCACAAGATTCAGCTGAAGAAGAGCTTCCTTGGCAGCAGCCGGTGGATCGTCCGGAGTTTGATATGTAGTAAAAAGTGATGAGTGCAGAACAATTGAAGCAGTCGCTGGATCTGAAACAGGGAGTTGCATCGGCGCAGCAGGAGTCTGAGCAGCTGATCCTGAGGGGCAATCAGTCGACAGCGGAACATCGAAGGTGACGTTGGTTCAAGCGGATCTATCGATCGCTCGACCGTCGTCCCAGGCGTCACAGTCGACCGAAGAACTTGGACTTCAGGAGCCTTGCCGCCCAGTTCCTTGTCCTTCCTCCTCCTCCCTCTCAGCGGTACTTCTTCTTCATCGTCCGGGAGCACAACAATGTCTCATGGAACTGCAATAAACAGAGAAAGCCATAAGGGTAACTAACAAACCATCCAGTCGACCTAATGAATTTGAATCGGGCAGACTTACTGGCTTTGGAGGTGACGGCGTCGTCAGCTTCCTCGTCGGCTGGGGCCTTGTCAATATCCATGTCCGTCGCAGCGGAGGTCGGGCTATACAAATTCAACATCCACTCGGCCAGAGCAAGAAAATTGATCGGAACAAGAAAATATGAGAAGAGCGTTTACCCAGAGGCAACAGGGACGTCCATCTTGATTCTAGGCAAGGTCTTCCGAGCCTTCGAAGGATTAGCTTTGGCCTGCTTGGTGAACTTCTCAGTCAAATCTGGAGTCGGGGACTGAGCGCGCTTGTGAGATGGAGCACTCGACGCCACAACTTTGCCGCGCCTGTTCGCGGGATCATGGCGCCGCTTGGATCGACGTTTAGAGCGAGGCGGCGAGGCGGCTGCCTCCTCATCGTCCGACTCGTCGCTCTCATCTTCATCATCATCAGCTGGGGACTCCCACTCGCCGCTCTCCTCGGAACTGTCCTCATCCTCTTGGTCTTGCTCCAGAGCCTGTTCACCATTGGGCATCGAATACATCTCCGTGTAGATCTGCAAAACAAGGGACCGATCATAAGTCAGTCGAAACAATAATCAGTCGGAAAATACGTTCGAAAATTCAGTTATGACGACCAGACCTTTTCCGCAAAGTTCTTTATTCTTTGAAAGGGTCGACTCTCCTAGCGCCCCTGGGGTTGTCCTTGTTCCTGATGATACTCATCAACCTCTCGGCCACGGTTTTGGCCTCCACCTCCTCCGGATGAACCCGAGCGGTGTCGCCAGCCCCGGAGTACATCCACATGGAATGGTCACGAGCTTGGAGGGGTTGGATTCGCCGACTGAGGAACACCTCGAGCAGGTCCATACCAGTGACACCTTGGTTGATCAGTTGGACTACTTTATCAACTAGCATGCGTGTCTCCGCCTTCTCCGCAGCAGTCACTTTCAAGGAAGATGGAGTTTGAACACGGTCAAAAGAAAAAGGAGGAAGCCCGGTCGGCGGCACAGGGTCGCGATATCTGGCGAGAGAACCAGTCGATTGCCACCCTGACCGACTCTGGAAGAGTCATCGGAGGGAAAGAGCTCCTCTTCCTCTTTTGGATGCCCAAACCCCCACACATCTGGTAACGTGGGTTTTTTCGTATTTCGAGTTCGCTTTCTTCATAGTTTGGGATCGAATGGTAAAGATGTGCTTGAAAAGACCCCAGTGCGGTCGGCACCCCAGGAAGTTCTCACACATGGAAACGAACGCAGCAAGATATGTGATGGTATTGGGAGTAAAATGGTGGAGTTGGGCACCAAAGAAATTTAGGAAACCTCGAAAGAAGGGACGCGGTGGAAGCGAGAAGCCGCGATCGACATGAGTGGCGAGCAGAACACACTCACCCGGTCGCGGCTGCGGCTCCGTTTCCCCCCTCGGCAGGCGCGCAGACTTATGGACAATCAGCCCTAACTCGGCAATATCATCCAAGTCCTCCTGCCGAAGCGAAGATTGGATCCAGTCTCCTTGGATCCAACCGGACGGCAGCACCGAGCGCGATGAAGACCCCCGATTCATTTTCTTGTTCTTCGCCGCCCCCGTCGCCTTCTTCGTACACTCTAGCGCCGCCGTTTTGTCCTTCCCCATGGCGGCAGAGCAGCGGCGTCGAGAGTGGTTGGGCTGGACGAGGCGGGGATGCGAGAGGAAGAAGAAGGGGAATGGGCACACACAGTGCAAACGCCTCAGCCTCGCCGCTTTTAAAAGCCTACTTCCGAGTGGCTGGCGCGTGGGCCCGAGCGATCCTGTCAAATCCCCCCAACAGTCGCACACGGGATACGTGGCGAAAAAGGTGGTGCGGAAATCGAAAAGTCCTATTTATCTACTCCACTTACCGCAGAGCGCTCCGCCTGGCGCGCTTCCACCCAAATTTCGAATCCCGTGATATCCGGGATCCTTTGCAACCGATCACGCCAAAGATTTCATGTCAGAGATATCACTCGATAGATGTCACTGAATAAATCAGTCGGCAAATTCTGAATCGATCAAGGCGACTGAAACAAAGTCGAAGTTCTAACAACTGGCCTCCACTTGGAGATGATGACAAGACAAATCAAGAGCAAAAGCAAGGTCAACTCCATCCTTCTTTTTAACTCAAACCTCGATCCATTCGGGGCCTAATGATGTGGACACAGACCTAGGGTAGGGTAATAGGCCTGACCTATACGTCCTACCTAAGGTTCTTGTCCTAAGAATGAAGAAGTTTAAGAATCAGAAGAAGGGATCCAGCAAATGTGTCGAGTGAAGTCCACTCGACCTATCAATCACTCGGAGACCTCTCTTATCCAGGTCACTCGACCATAAAACCACTCAACATATTAGAAGACCTAAAGCCGCTCTGCGCAGCAACGGTCGGGCATTTATTCACATACTTGATGATCATTTGTAGCACTTCAATACAGGCGTTACCTGTAACGCCACCTCTTTAGGTACATTGAATCCTACGTAACGGAGGGGAGCTGGGGTCCTGGCACACTCTATATAAGCCACCCCCCTCCTATGGGACAAGGGTTCGCACCCCCTGCAACTCACACGCTCATAATCCAATCGACCGCCTCCGGGCTCCGAGACGTAGGGCTATTACTTCCTCTGAGAAGGGCCTGAACTCGTAAAACTTGCATGTACAACTCCTCCATAGCTAGGATCTTGCCTCTACATTCCTACCCCCCTATTCTACTGTCAGACTTAGAACCACGACAGGCGCCGCCCCCCTTCCTAGTCCAATTTGGACCCAATGGGGAGGGGGCGCGCGGCCTGCCCTGGCCGCCTCTCTCTCTCTCTCTCTCTCTCTCTCTCTCCACTAAGAGCATCTCCAACAGGCGCCCAACGCGCCGCGCTGTAAAAACAGATTTGACGCGCGCCCATCGCCTGGTTTGGCGTGGCGCGCAGCGTTGCTCCAAAGCAGCAGCACAAGCAGCTCCAAAGAGCGATAAAAATGCAGCGCTGCGCTCATTCTATAAATATTTTTTAATTAAAATTGCATAGATAAAAAAGCGATACATAGATATTTTGCAACTACTACAGCATAGATGATAGATAGTTCAACATACATCGATAGATATAAATTACTACGGCATACATAGATAAAACTACTCTAAGTCGCTGCCATCACCATCGTCATCCTCGTCGGTGTCGTCCGAGGTTGAGAGCCGATGTTGTCCCAACGTTCATCGCCGAGGTGAAGAACGACCTCCCACCAACGGAGACGATGTCGCCTTCGCTTTCGTTCGCCATCGCCTTCCGCCGACGCCGTTCGCCCGCTCCGGCGGCGCCTTGCCGTCCTCTCCGCCCGATAGGCATGCTCGTCGGCGGCGTCCTCCGGTGGCGGCGGCGCCACTCGCCATGGCTCGCTTCGTCCTCCTCGGCGACGAGGAGGCAGCGCTACCGCCGAGCATGGTCGGCACGGTCGAGTCGGTGATGAGGCGGCGGAGGGGCGGCGCTGCGCTTTCGCCGCGTGAAGACGTCCGGAAGTTCATTTGCGATCGGGCCTGTCCAGCGCCACGCCGCCGCGTCGTCGCGGGCTGCCTTGTGCGCGCTCCGGAATGTCCCGAGGCCGAGCCGCACGTCGCCGGACCGTATCTCGGCGGAGAAACATCCGTTGGGGCGCGCGCGGACGCCGCGATAGCCCGAAGCACCCCGGCGGTGCGGCGGCATGGTGGCGCGGTGGTGGCGCGGTGGTGGCGCGAAAAGATGCGAAGTGGCGAGCTCGCGAGGGGAGGGCGCGTGGCTGTGTGCGGTGCGCGCGGCGGGCGCTGCAATTTATTGGCGCGAGGTAAGCAGCGCGCCAAATCTATCGCGCGTGCGCTTTCTCCAGCGGTAATTTCCCGCCACCGCCAGCGCGGAATCAGCGTGCCGCTAAAGCGTGTTTTTACAGCAGGCGCCGCTTTTGCCGCGCCTGTTGGAGATGCTCTAAAGCCCATTAGGGCCCATATACTCCCCGGGGGGTTCCGGTAACCCCCCGGTACTCCGGTAAATGCCTGAACTCACTCGGAACCATCTCGATGTCCAAACATAGTCATCCAATATATCGATCTTTATGTCTCAACCATTTCGAGACTCCTTGTCATGTCCGTGATCATATCCGGGACTCTGAAAAACCTTCGGTATATCAAAACACATAAACTCATAATACCAATCGTCACCGAACGTTAAGCGTGCGGACCCTATGGGTTCGAGAACTATGTAGACATGACCGAGACTCATCTCCAGTCAATAACCAATAGAGGAACCTGGATGCTCATATTGGTTCCTACATATTCTACGAAGATCTTTATCGGCCAAACCGCATAACAACATACTTTGTTCCCTTTGTCATCGGTATGTTACTTGCCCGAGATTCGATCGTCGGTATCATCATACCTAGTTCAATCTCGTTACCGGCAAGTCTCTTTACTCGTTCCGTAATGCATCATCCTGCAACTAACTCATTAGTCACAATGCTTGTAAGGCTTATAGTGATGTGCATTACCGAGAGGGCCCAGAGATACCTCTCCGATACTCGGAGTGACAAATCCTAATCTCGATCTATGCCAACTCAACAAACACCATCGGAGACACCTGTAGAGCATCTTTATAATCACCCAGTTACGTTGTGACGTTTGATAGCACACTAAGTGTTCCTCCGGTATTCGGGAGTTGCATAATCTCATAGTCATAGGAACATGTATAAGTTATGAAGAAAGCAATAGCAACAAACTAAACGATCATCGTGCTAAGCTAACGGATGGGTCAAGTCAATCACATCATTCTCTAATGATGTGATCTCGTTCATCAAATGACAACTCTTTGTCCATGGCTAGGAAACTTAACCATCTTTGATTAACGAGCTAGTCAAGTAGAGGCATACTAGTGACACTCGTTTGTCTATGTATTCACACATGTACTAAGTTTCCGGTAATACAATTCTAGCATGAATAATAAACATTTATCATGATATAAGGAAATATAAATAACAACTTTATTATTGCCTCTAGGGCATATTTCCTTCAGTCTCCCACTTGCACTAGAGTCAATAATCTAGTTTCACATCGTCATGTGATTTCACACCAATACTTCACATCTTTATGTGATTAGTTCACATCTCCATGTGACTAATACCCAAAGGGTTTACTAGAGTCAATAATCTAGTTCACATTGCTATGCGATTAATACCCAAAGAGTGATCATGTTTTGCTTGTGAGAGAGGCTTACTCAACGGGTCTGCAACATTCAGATCCGTATGTATTTTGCAAATTTCTATGTCTCCCTCCTTGACTTGGTTGCGGATGGAATTGAGCATCCCTTGATGTGCTTGGGTCTCTTGTGAAATCTGGATTCCTTTGCCAAGGCAATTGCACCAGTATTATCACAAAAGATTTTCATTGGACCCGATGCACTAGGTATGACACCTAGATCGGATATGAACTCCTTCATCCAGACTCCTTCATTTGCTGCTTCCGAAGCAGCTATGTACTCCGCTTCACACGTAGATCCCGCCACGACGCTCTGCTTGGAACTGCACCAACTGACAGCTCCACCATTCAATAAAAACACATATTCGGTTTGTGATTTAGAGTCATCCGGATCAGTGTCAAAGCTTGCATCGGCGTAACCATTTACGACGAGCTCTTTGTCACCTCCATAAACAAGAAACATATCCTTAGTCCTTTTCAAGTATTTTAGGATGTTCTTGACCGTTGTCTAGTGATCCACTCCTGGATTACTTTGGTACCTCCCTGCTAAACTAATAGCAAGGCACACATCAGGTCTGGTACACAACATTGCATACATGATAGAACCTATGACTGAAGCATAGGGAATGACTTTCATTTTCTCTCTATATTCTGTAGTGGTCAGGCATTGAGTCTAACTCAGCTTCACACCTTGCAACACAGGCAAGAACCCTTTCTTTGCTTGATCCATTTTGAACTTCTTCAAAACTTTGTCAAGGTATGTGCTTTGTGAAAGTCCAATTAAGTGTCTTGATCTATCTCTATAGATTTTGATGCCCAATATATAAGCAGCTTCACCGAGGTCTTTCATTGAAAAATTATTATTCAAGTATCCTTTTATGCTATTCAGAAATTCAGTATCATTTCCGATCAACAATATGTAATCCACATATAATATCAGAAATACTACAGAGCTCCCACTCACTTTCTTGTAAATACAGACTTCTTCAAAAGTCTGTATAAATCCATATGCTTTGATCACACTATCAAAGCGTATATTCAACTCCGAGAGGCTTGCACCAGTCCATAGATGGATCGCTGGATCTTGCACACTTTGTTAGCACCTTTTGGATCGACAAAACCTTCTGGTTGCATCATATACAACTCTTCTTTAAGATATCCATTAAGAAATGCAGTTTTGACATCCATTTGCCAAATTTCATAATCATAAAATGTGGCAATTGCTAACATGATTTGGACAGACTTAAGCATCGCTACGGATGAGAACGTCTCATGGTAGTCAACTCCTTGAACTGGTCGAAAACCTTTCGCAACATGTCAAGCTTTGTAGACAGTAACATTACCGCCAGCGTCAGTCTGCTTCTTGAAGATCCATTTATTCTCTATGGCTTGCCGATCATCGGGCAATTCAACCAAAGTCCACACTTTGTTCTCATACATGGATCCAATCTCATATTTCATGGCCTCAAGCCATTTTGCGGAATCTGGGCTCATCATCGCTTCCTCATAGTTTGTAGGTTTGTCATGGTCAAGTAACATGATTTCCAGAACAGGATTATCGTACCACTCTGGTGCGGATCTTACTCTGGTTGACCTACGAGGTTTGGTAGTAACTTGATCAGAAGTTTCATGATCATCATCATTAGCCTCCTCACTTATTGGTGTAGGAATCACTGGAACTGATTTCTGTGATGAACTACTTTCCAATAAGGGAGCAGGTACTGTTACCTCATCAAGTTCTACTTTCCTCCCGCTCACTTCTTTCGAGAGAAACTCCTTCTCTAGAAAGGATCCATTCTTAGAAACGAATATCTTGCCTTCGGATCTGTGATAGAAGGTGTACCCAACAGTCTCCTTTGGGTATCCTATGAAGACACATTTCTCCGATTTGGGTTCGAGCTTATCAAGTTGAAGCTTTTTCACAGAAGCATCACAACCCCAAACTTTAAGAAACGACAACTTGGGTTTCTTGCCAAACCACAGTTCATAAGGTGTCATCTCAACGGATTTAGATGGTGCCCTATTTAACGTGAATGCAGCCGTCTCCAAAGCATAACCCCAAAATGATAGCGGTAAATCAGTGAGAGACATCGTAGATCGCACCATATCTAGTAAAGTACAATTACGATGTCCGGACACACCATTACGCTGTGGTGTTCCAGATGGCGTGAGTTGCGAAACTATTCCGCATTGTTTCAAATGAAGACCAAACTCGTAACTCAAATATTCTCCTCCACGATCAGATTGTAGTAACTTTATTTTCTTGTTACGATGATTTTCCACTTCACTCTGAAATTCTTTGAACTTTTCAAATGTTTCAGACTTATGTTTCATTAAGTAGATATACCCATATCTGCTTAAATCATCTGAAGGTAAGAAAATAACAATACCCGCCGCGAGCATCAACACTCATCGGACCGCATACATCAGTATGTATTATCTCCAACAAGTCCATTGCTCGCTCCATTGTTCCGTTGAACGGAGTCTTAGTCATCTTGCCCATGAGGCATAGTTCTCAAGCATCAAGTGATTCATAATCAAGTGATTCCAAAAGCCCATCAGCATGGAGTTTCTTCATGCGCTTTAAACCAATATGAACTAAACGGCAGTGCCACAAATAAGTTGCACTATCATTATTAAACTTATATCTTTTGTCTTCAATACTATGAACATGTGTATTACTAGTATCAAGATTTAGAAAAAATAGACCACTCATCAAGGGTGCATGACCATAAAAGATATTATTCATATAAATAGAACAACCATTATTCTTTGATTTAAATGAATAACCATCTCGCATCAAACAAGATCCAGATATAATGTTCATGCTTAACGCTGGCACCAAATAACAATTATTCAAGTCTAAAACTAATCCTGAAGGTAGATGTAGAGGTAGCGTGCCGACGGCGATCACATTGACTTGGGAACCATTTCCCACGTGCATCGTCACCTTGTCCTTAGCCAATCTTCGCTTAATCCGTAACCCCTGTTTCGAGTTGCAAATATTAGCAACAGAACCAGTATCAAATACCCAGGCGCTACTACGAGCATTAATAAGGTACACATCAATAACATGTATATCACATATACCTTTCACTTTGCCATCCTTCTTCTCCGCCAAATACTTGGGGCAGTTCCGCTTCCAGTGACCAGTCCCTTTGCAGTAGAAGCACTCGGTCTCAGGCTTAGGTCCAGACTTGGGCTTCTTCACTTGAGTAGCAACTTGCTTGCCGTTCTTCTTGAAGTTCCCCTTCTTCCCTTTACCCTTTTCTTGAAACTGGTGGTCTTGTTGACCATCAACACTTGATGCTCCTTCTTGATTTATACCTCCGAAGCTTTCAGCATTGCGAAGAGCTTGGGAATCGTCTTATCCATCCCTTGCATATTATAGTTCATCACGAAGCTCTTGTAGCTTGGTAGGAGTGATTGAAGAACTCTTTCAATGACACTATCAATTGGAAGATTAACTCCCAACCGAGTTAAGTGATTGTGGTACCCAGACATTCTGAGTATGTGCTCACTGACAAAACTATGCTCCTCCATTTTCCATCTGTAGAACTTATTGGAGACTTCATATCTCTCAATCCGGGCATTCGCTTGAAATATTAACTTCAACTCCTGGAACATCTCATATGCTCCATGAAGTTCAAAATGTTGTTGAAGTCCCGGTTCTAAGCCGTAAAGCATGGCACACTGAACTATTGAGTAGTCATCGGCTTTGCTCTGCCAGGTGTTCACAACATCTGGTGTTGCTCCTGCAGCGGGTTTGGCACCTAGCGGTGCTTCCAGGACGTAATTATTCTGTGCAGCAATGAGGATAATCCTCAGATCGTGGACCAAGTCCACATCATTGCTACTATCATCTTTCAACATAGTTTTTCTCTAGGAATATATCAAAAATTCAACGGAACAACAACACGGGCCATCTATCTACAACAACATAGACATGCAAAATACTATCAGGTACTAAGTTCATGATAAATTAAAGTTCAATTAATCATATTACTTAAGAACTCCCACTTAGATAGACATCCCTCTAATCATCTAAGTGATCACGTGATCCATATCAACTAAACCATGTCCGATCATCACGTGAGATGGAGTAGTTTTCAATGGTGAACATCACTATGTTGATCATATCTACTATATGATTCACACTCGACCTTTCCGTCTCGGTGTTCCAAGGCTATATCTGCATATGCTAGGCTCCTCAAGTTTAACCCGAGTATTCTGCATGTGCAAAACTGGCTTGCACCCGTTGTATGGGAATGTAGAGCTTATCACACCCGATCATCACGTGGTGTCTCGGCACGATTTAACTGTAAGTAACGTGCATACTCAGGGAGAACACTTATACCTTGAAATTTGTGAGAGATCATCTTATAATGCTACCGTCAAACTAAGCAAAATAAGATGCATAAAGGATAAAAATCACATGCAATCAATATAAGTGATATGATATGGCCATCATCATCTTGCGCCTTTGATGTCCATCTCCAAAGCACCGTTACGATCACCATCGTCACCGGCTTGACACCTTGATCTCCATGGAAGCATTGTTGTCGTCTCGCCAACTATTGCTTCTACGACTATCGCTACCGCTTAGTGATAAAGTAAAGCAATTACATGGCGATTGCATTTCACACAATAAAGCGACAAGCATATGGCTCCTGCCAGTTGCCGATAACTCTGTTATAAAACATGATCATCTCATACAATAAAATTTAGCATCATGTCTTGACCATATCACATCAGAACATGCCCTGCAAAAACAAGTTAGACGTCCTCTACTTTGTTGTTGCAAGTTTTACGTGGCTGCTACGGGCTGAGCAAGAACCGTTCTTACCCACACATCAAAACCACAATGATATTTTCGTCAAGTGTGCTGTTTTAACCTTCAACAGGGACCAGACGTAGTCACACTCGATTCAACTAAAGGTGGAGAAACTGACACCCGCCAGCCACCTCTGTGCGAAGAACATTGGTAGAACCAGTCTCGCGTAAGCGTATGCGTAATGTCGGTCTGGGCCGCTTCATCCAACAATACCGCCGAATCAAAGTATGACATGCTGGTAAGCAACTATTATCGCCCGCAACTCTTTGTGTTCTACTCATGCATATAACATCTACGCATAGACCTGGCTTGGATGCCACTGTTGGGGAACACAGTAATTTCAAAAAAACAATCCTACGCACACGCAAGATCTATCATGGTGATGCATAACAACCAGAGGGGAGAGTGTAGTCCACGTACCCTCGTAGACCGAAAGCAGAAGCATTGTGACAACCCGGTTGATGTAGTCGTACGTCTTCACGATCCGACCGATCCTAGTACCGAAAGTATGGCACCTCCGCGATCTGCACACATTCGGCTCGGTGACGTCCCATGAACTCTCGATCCAGCTGAGTGTCGAGGGAGAGCTTCGTAAACACGACGACATGATGACGGTGATGATGAAGCTACCGGCGCAGGGCTTCGCCTAAGCACTGCAACGATATGAGCAAGGTGGATTATGGTGGGGGGGGGGCACCGCACATGGCTAAGAGATCAATGATCAACTTGCGTGTCTATGGGGTGCCCCCCCCGTATATAAAGGAGTGGAGGAGGGGAGGGTCGGCCCTCTATGGCGTGCCCTGGGAGGAGTCATACTCCCGCCGGGAGTAGGATTCCCCCTTTCCCTAGTTGGAGTAGGAGAGAAGGAAGTGTTGGGGAACGTAGCAATAATTCAAAATTTTCCTACGTGTCACCAAGATCAATCTAGGAGATACTAGTAACGAGAGAGAGAGAGAGAGAGAGAGAGAGAGAGAGAGAGGGATTGCATCTTCATACCCTTGAAGATCGCTAAGCGGAAGCGTTATAAGAACGCGGTTGATGGAGTCATACTCGCGGCGATTCAAATCGCGGAAGATCTGATCTAGCGCCGAACAGACGGCGCCTCCGCGTTGAACACACATACAGCCCGAGGACTTCTCCTCCTTCTTGATCCAGCAAGGGGAGAGGATAAGTTGAGGGAGAGCTCCGGCAACACGACAGCGTGGTGGAGGTTGTGATATTTCTGCAGGGCTTCGCCAAGCACTACGGAGGAGGAGGAAGAGTTGGAGGAAGGAGGGGCTGCGCCAGGAAAGGGTGTGGCTGCCCTCTATCTCCCTCACTATATATAGGGGGAAGGGGGGTGGAGGAGGCGCCCTAGGGTTCCCTTGGGGAGGGGCGGCGGCCACAGGGGAAACCCTAGATGGGTTTGGGCACCCCCACCCCTAGGAAACTTGCCCCCCAAGCCAGGAGGGGTGGCTGCCCTAGGGGAGGCCCCCCACCTCTCCATGTTACGTGAGATGCGGTGGGAGGGGCACACAACCCCTTAGTGGGCTGATGTGACCCCTCCCCTTGGCCCATAAGGCCCCCCAACGCTTGTCGGGGCCTCCGAAACCCCTTTCGAACACGCTGGTCGTCACCCGGTACTCCCAGAACAATTCCGGACTCCAATACCCTTCGTCCAATATATCAATCTTCACCTCCGGACCATTCCAGAGTTCCTCGTCATGTCCAGGATCTCATCCGGGATTCCGAACAACCTTCGGAAACCACATACTATTTCCCATAATAACTCTAGCGTCACCGAACCTTAAGTTTGTAGACCCTACGGGTTCGGGAACCATGTAGACATGACAGAGACGTTCTCCGGCCAATAACCAACAGCGGGATCTGGATACCCATGTTGGCTCCCACATGTTCCACGATGATCTCATCGGATGAACCACGATGTCGGGGATTCAATTAACCCCGTATACAATTCCCTTTGTCCACGGTATGTTACTTGCCCGAGATTCGATCGTCGGTATCCCAATACCTCGTTCAATCTCGTTACCGGCAAGTCTCTTTACTCGTTCCGTAATGCATGATCCCGTGGCTAACTCATTAGTCACATTGAGCTCATTATGATGATGCATTACCGAGTGGGCCCGGAGATACCTCTCCGTCATACGGAGTGACGAATCCCAGTCTCGATTTGTGCCAACTCAACCGATACTTTCGGAGATACCTGTAGTGCACCTTTATAGCCACCCAGTTACGTTGTGACATTTGGTACACCCAAAGCATTCCTACGGTACCCGGGAGTTGCACAATCTCATGGTCTGAGGAAATGATACTTGACATTAGAAAAGCTCTAGCAAAATGAACTACACGATCTTGTGCTATGCTTAGGATTGGTCTTGTCCATCACATCATTCTCCTAATGATGTGATCCCGTTATCAATTACATCCAATGTACATGGTCAGGAAACCATAACCATCTATTGATCAACGAGCTAGTCAACTAGAGGCTTACTAGGGAAATGTTGTTGTCTATGTATTCACACATGTATTGTGGTTTCCAATTAATACAATTATAGCATGAACAATAGAAAATTATCATGAACAAGGGAATACAATAATAACCATTTTATTATTGCCTCTAGGGCATATTTCCAACAGTCTCCCACTTGCACTAGAGTCAATAATCTAGTTCACATCACTATGTGATTGTAATGAATCCAACACCCATGGGGTTTGTTCATATCTCGCTTGTGAGAGAGGTTATTAGTCAACGGGTCTGAACCTTTTAGATCCGTGTGTGCTTTACAAATTTATATGTCATCTCGTAGATGCAGCTACCACACGCTACTTGGAGCTATTCCAGATAACTGCTCTACTATATGAATCCGGTTTACTACTCAGAGTCATCCGGATTAGTGTCAAAGTTTGCATCGACGTAACCCTTTATGACGAACTCTTTTACCACCTCCATAATCGAGAAAATTCCTTAGTCCACTAGTTACTAAGGATAAATTCGACCGCTGTCATGTGATCCATTCCTGGATCACTCTTGTACCCCTTGACTGACTCATGGCATGGCACACTTCAGGTGCGGTACACAGCATAGCATACTGTTGAGCCTACGTCTAAAGCATAGGGGACGACCTTCATCCTTTCTCTCTCTTCTGCCGTGGTCAGGTCTTGAGTCTTACTCAATACTCACACCTTATAACACAGCCAAGGACTCCTTCTTTGCTGGTCTATTTTGAACTCCTTCAAAATCTTGTCACGGTATGTATTCATTTGGAAGTATTATTAAGCGTTTTTGATCTATCCTTATAGATCTTGATGCTCAATGTTCAAGTAGATTAATCCAGGTTTTCCATTGAAAAACACTTTTCAAATAACCTCATATGCTTTCGAGAAATTCTACATCATTTCGATCAACAATATGTTAACAACATATACTCATCAAAATTCTATAATGCTCCCACTCACTTCTTTGGAAATACAAGTTTCTCATAAACTTTGTATAAACCTAAAATCTTTGATCATCTCATCAAAGCGTACATTCCAACTCCGAGATGCTTACTCCAGGTCCTTAGAAGGATTCTTTGGAGCTTTGCGTACTTGTTAGCATCTTTCGGATTGACAAAACCTTACCTTGTATCACATATAACCTTTCCTCAAGAAAATCGTCGAGGAAACAATGTTTTGACATCCTATCTGCAAGATTTCATAAATAATGCAGTAACTTCTAGTATAATTCCAACAGACTCTTAGCATCGCTACGAGTGAGAGAGTCTCATCGCAGTCAACTCCTTGAACTTGTCGGAAAACATCTTAACAACAAGTCGAGCTTTCTTAATGGTGACACTTACCATCATTGTTCGTCTTCGTTTTAAAATCCATCTGCACCCAACAGCCTTACGACCATCAAGTAGTTCTTCCAAAGTCTATACTTTGTTTTTATACATGGATCCTCTCTCGGATTTTATGGCCTCGAGCCATTAAATCGAATCCGGGCCCACCATCGCTTCTCCATAGCTCGTGGGTTCATTGTTGTCTAGCAACATGACTTCCAAGACAGGATTACGTACCACTCTGAAGTAGTACGCATCCTTGTCGACCTACGAGGTTTGGTAGTGACTTGATCCGAAGCTTCATGATCACTATCATAAGCTTCCACTTCAATTGGTGTAGGTGCCACAGGAACAACTTCCTGTGCCCTGCTACACACTAGTTGAAGTGACGGTTCAATAACCTCATCAAGTCTCCACCATCCTCCCACTCAATTCTTTCGAGAGAGAAACGTTTCCTCGAGAAAGGAACCGTTTCTAGAAACTATCACTTTTGCTTCCGGATCTGAAATAGGAGGTATACCCAACAGTTTTGGGTATTCTATGAAGATGCATTTATCCGCTTTGGGTTCGACCTTATCAGCCTGAAACTTTTCCACATAAGCGTCGCAGCCCCAAACTTTTAAGAAACGACAACTTAGGTTTCTCTAAACCATAGTTCATATGGTGTCATCTCAACGGAATTGCGTGGTGCCCTATTTAAAGTGAATGCGGTTGTCTCTAATGCCTAACCCATAAACAATAGTGGTAATTCGATAAGAGACATCATGGTATGCACCATATCCAATAGGGTGCAGTTATGATGTTCGTTCACACCATCACACTATGGTGTTCCAGGCGGTATTAGTTGTGAAACAATTTCCACAATGTCTTAATTGTGTGCCAAACTCGTAACTCAGATATTCATCTCTATGATCATATAATAGACATTTTATCCTCTTGTCACGACGATCTTAAACTTCACTCTGAAATTACTTAAACCTTTCAATAATTCAGACTTGTGTTTCATCAAGTAAATATACTTAACATCTACTCAAATCATCTGTGAAGTAAGAACATAACGATATCCACTGCATGCCTCATCACTCATTGGACTGCACACATCAAAATGTATTTCTTCCAACAAGTTGCTTTCTTGTTCCATCTTACTGAAAACGAGGCCTTTCAGTCGTCTTGCCCATGTGGTATGATTTGCATGTCTCAAGTGATTCAAAATCAAGTGAGTCCAAACGATCCATCTGTATGGAGTTTCTTCATGCATATATACCAATAGACATGGTTCGCATGTCTCAATCTTTTAGAAAATGAGTGAGTCCAAAGATCCATCAACATGGAGCTTCTTCATGCGTTTTATACCAATATGACTCAAATGGCAGTGCCACAAGTATGTGGTACTATCATTACTATCTTATATCTTTTGGCATGAACATGTGTATCACTACGATCGAGATTCAATAAACCATTCATTTTAGGTGCAAGACCATTGAAGGTATTATTCAAATAAACAGAGTAACCATTATTCTCCTTAAATGAATAACCGTATTGTGATAAACATAATCCAATCATGTCTATGCTCAACGCAAACACCAAATAACAATTATTTAGGTTTAACACCAATCCCGATGGTAGAGGGAGCGTGCGATGTTTGATCACATCAACCTTGGAAACACTTCCAACACATATCGTCATCTCTCCTTTAGCTAGTCTTCGTAGCCTTTTTATTTCGAGTTACTAACACTTAGCAACCGAACCGGTATTTATTACCCTGGTGCTACTAGGAGTACTAGTAAAGTACACAATAATATAACGATATTCAAAATACTTACATCGACCTTGCCAGCCTTCTCATCTACCAAGTATATAGGGTAGTTACGCTTGATGACCGTTCTGTTGGGGATACAACTATCGAGTGTGAACATACCTCGAGGGGCCGGTTTACCCTCGTCCATGATCCAGCCCACGGAGGAGGCCCGAGCCCAGAGGCGGCTTAAGGTCCATTTATGTGAACCGCCTTAGTGTTGTAACTTGTGTTGTAAGACAAGAGAGAAGAGACCGAGCGGACACTTGTATGAGCGGATCGGGACTCAGAGACCGCCAAGCGTCAACCCGTGTATATAAGGGGCGACCGGCGGCGGTTTAAAGACGAGAGAATTCGAGGTCGAGGCGGCTTATCGCTCCCTAGTCGCCAAATCACATCAATCCCATCACAAACTAGGCGTAGGCTTTTACCTTCATCGAAGGGCGAACTAGTATAACTCACGTGTCTTGTGTCCGCTTTAACCCTCTAGGTTAACCCGCATGCGATGGCCCTCGATTAAGTCCTTTCACAAGGACATCTGCCGTGACAATTCCACGACGGTTGGCGCCCACCGTGGGGCTATCGCGCGACGGTTTGATGATCTTAGAGGGCAAGTTCGAAGGACTCGAAGGCTATCTTGTGGGCGGATGACTAAGAGTCGTCGCGGCAAGCTCTACATCGACGATAGCGGATCGGGGCCCCAAGCCGCTCGGTTGAGTACGGATACCGGTCCCTTTGGCGGCATACACGTGTTCATCGGCAAGATCGGCGAGCCAGACTGGGCGGACATCTGCACCGACCTCGTCGAGGCGGCTCGGCGGACGAGGAAGAGTCCTGCCTCGCTAAACCGGCGATCGGCGTGCTTTTCGTGGGAGTCGTCCACGGAGGCTACGAGGACGGATCAGCATCCGCGGCGAAACCGTTGTCTACTCTGGCGACGAGTCGTCGGTAGAGAAACGGAGTCTCTGTACCACCGCAAGATGGCGGATCGGGGCTGTTCCGACGGTGAGAGTATTCCGACCCTTTGATCTACCCAACCAGGTTGGAATCTTCATGGCGGCGCATAGCGGCGCTTCACTCTTCGATCATGGCGCCCTGGTCGCCGGTTCAGCGGCGGTGACGGCAGCCGGGGAAGGAGGCCCTGTGCGCCCACCGGCTCAAGTCTTATCAGAACTTTTCGACGCATTGGCTGTGCTCATGGCAGAGGCTAATCCGCCGGATCAGGACCTCCACAATGCGGAGATTGCAAAGGTGAGGGAACAGATCACCAAAGCTAAAGCGGACCTGGCAGCCGCGGACGTGAGGATGGCCGCGGAACGGGCCGCTTTGGATGCGCAGGCTTATAGGCTCATGCTAGACCAGAGCGCGTCACATGAAATCATGAAAAGGAAGTACAGATCCCGTTTACCTTCGGTGTTCGAGGGAAGAGAGCTTTTCAATTCCCGTAGGCGAGGACCATAATCCGCCGCCGGTTATAAACCGGCCGGAGGCACCTGGGACGGCCGCGCCGGTTCAGCCTCGTGTGATAGATCTGCCACGACATCATACCGGCGCGCCCCAGGCTGTGCGGACACCTCCGGGTCACTACTCCAACCCGATGGATAACCTTGTGGCGGCTGCGGCACGGTTGGAGGCGATTCCAATTGAAGGCGATTCACCACAGGCGGTAGAGACACGCCGGGTTAAGGAGCTCCTCAGGACGGCCCTGGCTCAATAGGAAGCGTACTCATATAGTCGGGGTCGGATCCACTCCACCCCCCGCCCAAGCCGGAGCTATAGCCGACGCGTCGACGAACCGGCCGTGTCAAGCAATGTGCAGCGCGGTCCGCCTCGCGGCAACAACCCGGCAGGTGGCTTCGAGGATGCTCAAGTGGTAGTGGACCGCGCCAGGGCACGTAGGGAGGCCGAGTTAGCAGCACAACCTGAGGATCATCCGCTCGCACCGGTTCGTCCGACCATCTTTGAACCGGGGGTCACGTCTGGCTCTTTGGGGGTGCCTTGCCTCGTCGCCGCTTTACGCAATGTGCGTTTGCCCAAGGACTTCAAAGGGCCACGCAAGGTGCCCAATTATACTGCCGATCTGGCTCCAGAAGCATGGATAGAAAGCTAAGAGATGGCCATGGAGATGCTGGATGTGGATGAAGCTGCGTGTGCGAAATATTTCACTATGATGTTGGAAGGTACGGCCCGAACTTGGTTGAAGAACTTGCCGCCTAACTCGATCAGTTCATGGACCCGATTATGGACCGGTTCATTCAAAATTTCAAAGACACTGTAAGCAGCCCATGTCTGTGGTGGATTTAGCGGCTTGTGTCCAGGCGGAGGGAGAATCCACAACTCATTGGGTGCGCCGCGTTTCGGAAGTTTTACACTCTTCAGACCGGATCAACCCCGATTCCGCGATCTTAACCTTGGAAGCCAATTGCGGTTTGAACCATTGAAATTGAAGCTGGGTCGCATGAAGCGCTTTTGTAATGACATGGGCACTCTAATGGGCGTTTTGGTAAAGTATGCTGATTACGATAGTACCAAGGATCCCGAGTGCAGGGATGACGAAGTAGGGAAGGGAAAACAGAGCAGCAATTCCGAAGCCAGCGGCATCATTCGTGCAATGGAGGAACAAGCGTAAAGCAAGCGGTAACATGGGCTTCAGTAGCCAACACCAGTAGCAGGACAAGGGTCGTGGCGCAAGGGTAAGTAATCAAACCGGGCGGTCACAATCCGGATCGTCTGAATTACATATTGAATCAACCTTATCCGAAGCATGGGACGAAGGAGGCACCGCAAACCACCTTTGGAAGGATTGTTATATTATGCGGAGTTCAAAACTCTAACTCTTTCCGGTATGATCAAGGGCCCGGCGGTTCGAGATCCGCCCGGTTACGGATGGAGGAAATTCGCCCGAGATTCGTGGTAATCCGGCGGGCAAGGCAATCGAGTAATCGAGCGATCGAGTAATCGAACAATCGAACAATCGTAACCAAGGGGTTACAATCAACAACAGCAGCAGACGGGTTACCAAACTAACCCAAAGCGGTTGAGCGGTGGACAGTACCACGTCTTTACCACCAGCTTGGACAAAGCGAGACCGAAAACTTGAAGCGGGCGGTCGGTGTTGTTGAACTGCTGCGCCGCATTACCTCGTTGGTCGAGCAACCTATCGTGTGGGCAGAGAGGACCACCCTCCCGGGTTTACAATCCGGCCGATTAGCCCTGGTGGTGGCGCCTCGGTAGGAGGATACAAGTTTACCAAGGTGCTTATGGATGGAGGAAGCAGCATCAACATCTTGTACTATGAGACCTTCCGCGTATGGGGTTAACAGATAGGCATCTTAGGCCGTCCAAACAAGTGTTTCACGGTGTGGTGCACAGCAAGTCGGCATACCCGATCGGTAAGATAGCTCGAGGTGACCTTTGGGGATGAACATGACTCGGATCGGAAACATTGACGTTTGAGGTGGTGAAAATTCAAAGTCCTTACCACGCCCTTTTGGGCGGCGGCTTATGCTAAGTTTATGGCACGGCCTGTTATGTTTATTTGCAGCTGAAAATGCGGGTCACAAAGGGCGATAACGGTTCATGGTAGCCGCGGATCGCTTTGGAGTGCGAGGAAGGTGATGCGGCTTATCTGAGTCGGTTTGTGCCATCAAGAGTTAAAGTATTATAAAGACAATGTTGATCCGGCGGATATGACCCTTTGAAGAAGCCAACTACTGAGCACGATCCGGATTTAAAGTTCAAATCGCAGTGAGACAAAACTTGTTGATTTTGTGCGGCGATTCGTCCAAGCGATTCACCATCGGTGCCAACTTAGATCCTAAATAGGAAAGCGCGCTCATCGAGTTCATCCGTGAGAATCGGGACATTTTGCATGGAAGCCTTGACATGCCGGGTGTACCGAGGAACTCGTGAGCACACTCTTAATGTTGACCCCAAGTACGCACCGGTAAAGCGGTTTCTTCGCGGTTCAATGAGGAAAGGCGCAAGGCCATTGGAGAGGAAGTTGCTAGGCTCTTAGCGGCAGGGTTTATTGTTGAAGTCTTTCATCGAGTGGCTTGCTAATCCGGTGTTGGTCCTTAAGAAGAATGGCACTTGGCGCATGTGTGTGGATTACATGATCTTAACAAAGCTTGTCCAGCAGATCCTTCGCCCCCCGCATTGATCAGATTATCGGCCTTCGGCGGGTTGTGGCGCTTGAGCTTTTTGATGCGTATTCGGTTATCACCAGATTAAGATGGCGGTTAAGGACCAGGAGAAGACGGTGTTTATCACCCTTTGGAGCCTTCGCTATGTATCTATGCCCTTTGGGCTCAAGAGCGCCAAGCAACTTATCAACGTTGTGTACTGAATCGCTTGCATGAACAGATCGGCCGTAATGTGCACGCTTATGTGGATGATATCGTGGTTAAGTCACGGGAGAAAGAAACACGATTGAGGATTTGAGAGAAACCTTTGACAACTTGCGGGTGTACAAGATGATGCTTAACCCGCCAAGTGTGTCTTTGGTGTTCCGCCGCAAGTTATTGGGTTTCCTTGTGTCCAACGAGGGATTGAAGCTAATCCGAGAAGATTACAGCTATCACCTCCTTGGCTAAGCCAAAGTGTATCAACGATGTCCAACGTCTGGCAGTCGGATTGCTGCGCTAAGCGGTTTATCGATCGCCTAGGAGAGAAGGCCATTCCTTTGTACCAGATCTTTGAAGAAGACGGATCGGTTCATCTGAGCTCACCACCGATGAGGCATTGGAGGATTTAAAGCGGCAAGGCCAACCCTTTGTTCTTGCTGCTCCCATTGACAAGGAGCCGCTCTGTTATATGTTGTGCTAATACCGAGGCGGTCAGCGTGGCCATTGTGGTGGAGCGAAAGGAGGCAGGAAGGAGTATCCGTTCAACGACGGTTTATTATATCAGCGAGGTCCTCATTGAGTCTAAGCAGAGATATCCACATTGGCGTAAGCTGGTATATGGGGTTTTATGGCAAGCGGAAGCTCAAGCAATATTTCCAAGGGCACCCCATCACGATGGGTCGATTCAGCTCCTTTGGGCGATATCATCTGAGCAGGAAGCGATCGGCGGATTGCTAAGTGGGCTATAGAACTTGGGCCGCACGGTTTAAGGTATGTGCCTCGGACGGCGAGAAAGTCTCGAGCACTTGTGGATTTCATTAATGATTGGACGGAGTTGCAAGCACCAAGAAAACCGGATCATACCTATTGGACCATCCACTTTGATGGGTCCAGCAATTGGAGGGCTCGGGGTGAGTCGATTAACTTCCCCGCGAGGTGACAAGTTCTGCTCGTTCTTCGCTTAATGTTCCCTATACTAACAATGCAGCTGAGTATGAAGCTTTGCTCCATGGTCTACTGGATGGCTAAGGAGATGAATCTAAGCCGGTCAAGTGCTTTGGTGACTCGGACTTGGTGGCCCAAAGAAGTATCGTGTACTTGGGATTCCAAAGACCCACTCATGGCTGCGTGCCGTCGGGAGGTGGATATGGTTGCAGGACACTTTAAAAGTTATCAGGTGGACCATGTGGATCGCCGGAAGAACGAGGCGGCGGATGCTTTAAGCCGGCTCGGTTCTCAACGTAAACCGGTCCCGCCCAATGTCTTCCTTGACGTACTGCACAATCCGTCAGTTAAGCTTCCTGATGAGGTCGATTTAGCTATTCCTGATCCGGAGGCTCACTTGGTGGTAGCCTTGCATGTCATTCCGGATTGGACCCTCCCTTATTTGGCATACATGAACCGGGGCGAGTTACCAGAAGACGAGACGCTGGCCCGACAGATAGTTCGGCGGTCTAAATCTATGATCATACATAAGGGCGAGTTGCATCGTTGCGGCGGTCCGGCGTTTCAGCGTTGTGTCCCCCGAGGAAGGCCGTGAGATATTGCGTGAGATCCATGAAGGGATTGTGGTCATCACGCCGTTCAAAATCCTTGCTGGCCAAAGCGTTTATACGGTTTCTATTGGTTGACTACCCATGCCGATGCGGAAGATCTGGTCGACGATGTGATGGTTGCCAAAGTTCTCGAGACGTGCTCATGTACCGCCCAAGAATTGAGGATGATTCCAATTACTTGGCCGTTTGCGACTTGGGGTTGGATATGGTTGGACCTTTCAAAGGTCCAAAGACAAGAAAACCCACCTGTTGGTGGCGGTTGATAAGTTTACCAAGTGGGTCGAGGCGAGCCTCGTTAGTAAGTGTGATGCGCCACGACGGTTCAGTTCATCAAAAGGTGATTTTCGGTTTGGGTTTCCACACAAGATCATCACGGACAATGGCACCAATTTATCCAAGGGAGCCATGAAGGAGTTTTGTGAACGAGAGCACATCCGGCTTGACGTTTCTTCCGTGGCCCACCCGCAGTCCAATGGTCAAGTGGAACGAGCTAATTAGGAGATCTTGAGGGGTATTAAACCCCGGCTTATGGTCCCTTTAGTGAGGAGGCCGGGTTGTTGGGTCGAGGAGCTGCCATCTGTGATATGGAGTATCAATACTACACCAAACAGATCCACTGGATACACGCCGTTCTTTATGGTCTATGGAGCGGAGGCGGTCCTTCCTGTGATATACGTCATGACTCGCTTCGCGGCGGCTTATGTTGAGGCCGATAGTGAGGCAGCCCGGCAGGGCGATTTGGATCGACCGGATGAGGAGCGAGATATGGCGGCTGCTCGCTCGGCGATTTACCAAAGAAGATCTTCGCTCGGTATCACAGCCGGCGGGTTAGAACAAGAACCTTTCAGGAAGGAGACTTGGTGCTTCGGCTCATTCAAGACCAGACGGACATGCACAAGCTATCCCCACCTTGGGAAGGGCCCTTTGTGGTCAGTAAGAATCTGTACAACAGGTCATACTATCTGATTGATGTTCGAGAGCGGAAAGACTCACGCACGTCAGAAGAGGAGACCAACAGGCCGTGGAACATAGCTCATCTTCGGCCTTATTATACCTGAGCCATCGGCTCCACTTATGTACATAAGACAATGTATATATTATGAATAAAGCAATAAGCCGGATCCTCGGCCAAAGCGGGGTATCCGTTCTGTATAAAGTCCGGTTTGGGTACATGGAGATGTTGTCGTGAAGCGGCCTCCGGTTTAACCCTTTGCCTTGATTTTCAGAAATTTTTGTCACTTGGGGGCTTGGTCGTGTCCGAACCAATGCAACACCTCTTGACAAGCGAAAGCCACCAGATCACTTGGGGACATGGTCACGTCTGAACCAGTCATGCCTCTTGGTCGGCCTAAGGCCATCGAATCACTTGGGGGCTTTGGTCGAACCCGAACCATTGCAATGCCACTTGATCGGCATCATGCCACGATTTCAGTTGGGGACCTGGCTGACTTGAACCATCGCTACACCTTATAGGGAGCTTGGTCCTGTCCGACCATGGTAACACCATCTGATCCGGCTCAGTAAAGCCTTTTCTTGCAAAACGGTTTTTATCATTGCCTTTGCTTCCATATGGTTTTTATACCAATCATTTGATTTTTGTTTGCCTTCTTAAACCGACAAACCTCTTTAAACCGGATTCAAGTTGTCAGAATTCGGTCCATTTTTAATCCGGCGATTTTGTTCCGGTTTGATTTTTCTGTTAACATCCCATTATGGAGTAACAGGGGGCTTATCATGCCCGACACGGTTTACACAGTAAACCGGCATTTTGAGCACAGAGTTATTTTCTCCTTTGCGGTAATGGTTTCTAAACCTCCGCCTTAAGATTGGCTAAGCCAACCGCATGCCCGACGCAATGGCGGTATTTTTATATCATAACGTTTGATCATATACATCCTTATTTTCTTATATAAATATATAGGCGTCACAAGCCGGGTGGCGAAACAAGCCGCCGTGCGGGTTAAAGAATTTGTGATTGCAGCAAAATAAGTTGAGGTTCATCACTCCACGATGTCGGCACCACCGTGCAAAAGGTTCTGATCGAGGTTGTAAAGGCGTTGTTCAAAACAAAGTCTTGACTATCCTATTACAAAGCCTAAGGCCCGTGTTTCATGTGGTGTTATGCCTTGAAGCTTGGGGCGTCACCCGGCTTGACGGATTACGCTTCTTCGCGGGTTGACGTGAGGTAGAGGCGCTGGCGTCGGTTCAACTTCTTCTTCTTCCTCACCCATAGCCCGAAGTCATTGGTAGACCAATCAATCCGGTTAAGCCACGAAGACAGCTTCTTCACTTATCACTCAGCCGGATCAACATCGGGGGCATAAGTGTGCTTACGGATTGGAGGAACAAGGCTCACGACTTCGTGGATGACAAACTCCACCCGCTTGTTGTTTGCGTCATAAAAAGCGGTGAACCGCCAGTTGGCTTCACCTGCCGCTTGACTCGTCAATGGGCGCATTTCCTTTGTTATCCGTTTCAAGCGTCATTATCAAAGGCTTCACCGTTTTCTTGCGCGTTAGAAACCTTTGGCTATGTCACCGGATCAAGATCTGCTATCCACGCCTTGGCGCGAGTCGAAACAAGTAGGGTGCCGGCCGGGCGCGGATCGCTTCAACTCTTCAAGCTGCCGGAACCATGGACAGCCGATCCAAAGTCTCTCGATCGGGGACGGCGCCGTGTTGTCGTCTGATGTGGCGCATATGACTCGCTGGCGCCGTATACTGACTGCTCAATCGAGGTGTAAGAAGCCTTGAGCTTCTTCCGCACGCCGAGCCAGATGAGCAATACGCTTGCTGCACCAGTTCGACAGCTCAAGTTAAACCGGCGGCAATATTAAAGCAGGTGTATTCAATGCAAATTTTCTTACCAAAGATGGCGAGGTCATGGCATGAACTTGGCGCTTGATCCGTAAGCTCTTGATAACCGGTTTAAGAGCTGATTCGCATCTTCGCCCGTTTTGTCAAACCGGCTTTCTCGGTGTCCCATTTGGCCCGCCGGACGCATATCCTTCCTTCACTGTTCCATAGCGGCCAAGGCAGTTCTCAATTCATCCTTGGCCTTGGTGGTCTCGGCTTGTTGAGTTTCCAAGCTGGCACGAAGGTCCTTAAGTTGCACGGTTTGTCGGTATATCTCATTACGATAACAAAGGAAGCATGTTAGTTGTGTTATTATAAAGTCCCACGCTCAATACAAGTATTCAACTTGGCACTTGGGGCTAATGGCTAATTGATCTCGTTCGGTATGGGATACAGAATTAAGTCCCGTTTAACTATGACAAGTTAAACCGACCCTTGGGGCTCTGATCTTTGCAGTTCAAGGTGTATGGTTGTTTCTGAAGTTAAGTGCCGCTTTGACTATGACAAGTTAAACCGACCCTTGGGGCGATTAACAGCAAAAGTACAAAGCGGCGTAAATCCTTACCTCATAGCGGTCCTTCATGCGATTTACGGACCGGCTTCAAGGTCACGGCTTGTGTAGAGCCGGTTCGAAAGCCGGAGTGAAGTTCTTGGGTAGAAAAATTGTCGTGTCGACAGATCAGTTTTCCCTTGTCTTTACCCATGGTGGCGCACTCTCCTTGGCGCTGTGTCTTGTTAAAGCGACCGGTTGGCTAGGGGCGGTGTAGCGATGCCGTCACAATAACATCATCATTCTTGGCGGGCTGGCGGATCGGCGGTCTTCTTTGGGCTTGGTGCCTTCATGCTCGCTCGGCGGTTCAATAGTTACGACCTGCTCTGCGGTCGGACTCGTGGAGCAGGATGCGAGGTTTCCACTTGAGCCCCGGTTCAGCTTCCGGCGGATCAGCAATATCGTCTCGGTACAACTCGCCAGAGCTATTCTTAGCGACTTGAGATTTTCGTGGGTCTGTTCTGGGGTCTTTTCCGGATCAACATCCGCAGATAGGGTCAAGGGTTTTGCTTTCTTACTCAAGCGAGCCTTGGTGCTGCAATATTCAGAATTGAATTAAGACAAATTGGCCAAAGCAATGGTAAACCGAATTGACGGACAGCGATTGCGTACCTGCAGCAACTTTAAGCGGTGGCGATTGCGTGGTTGATGAACCGCCGGACGAGTTGGAAGAGGCCCGATAATTGGTCGAGATGGGTTGAGAGGACATCGGAAGAAACCCTTTAAGGGATAACGCTTTTCAGGAGAACAATTCACCTCTGGACGACGCTTCCGGGTTGGTGTGTCTGGTAAACCGGATGAGGTAATCCGTTGGCCTTGTCTTGCGGGTCGTCGGGCGCTCTTCACCTCTTGTGTCTTCAAGGAAAGATTTGGATTCAAGTAAGCACATGAAGGATATTTTTCACTTTCCGGACGGTATGCGATTTAATTCTTTTAACCGCGCAAGATCGGATTCGGAAGAAAGAATGATTACCTCAACGAGGTCGGCATGATAACCCTTCAAATCATCCCGAGGTGAAATTGTTAGTAAAAGAAATACAAAGGGACAAGTCATAAGCAAGAGGAAACACAAAGCGGAAAGCCGGTTTACGGTGGCTCCCCCGTAAGAATATCAAATTTTACCTCAGCTTCGATTCTTCGTCCTCCGGCGGATCGAGGACTCGCGGCTTTCTTCTTGCTGCCTTCTTGGTGGCCTTGGATTTTACACGCGCGCCCAA